>CM068995.1:26185278-27672778 GCA_035357415.1 Ophraella communa
TATTTCCGTGTTGCCGCGGCTTTGTACCACACGGGTGCAGCATATAGTAGGATTGATAGAACAACCGAACTTATCAGCGATCTTTTATGAAAGCTTGGTCCTTCAATATTTGGCATGAGTCGAGCTAGTGCTTTATAGGCCTTATTTGCTTTCTCTACTGTGTTTTTGACGTGGACGTTATATATTAGTTTGTCGTCTATATGGACACCCAAACACCTGACGCTCTTGACTGGGGAGATAACCACTCCCCTGACCTCGAACTTGATGTCATCCCGTTTTCGAGGACCTCTGAATACAGTTGCTTCTGTTTTCTGAGCAGCTAATTGTAATCTATTTACTTCCAGCCAGCTGGCAATTTCTTCGAGCGCATCTTCCGCTGCTGCGATCAGATCGTACTTTCTATCAGCTTCGACTATCAGCGTCAGATCATCGGCATATGCCACCGTTTCACATCCTTCCGGCAGTCTCAATCTGAGGATTGGGTCGTAGAGGATGTTCCACAGGGTGGGCCCAAGGACCGAACCCTGCGGAACCCCCTGGGTCATTTTGAACTTAATGTCCCCACATCGAATTTCCCTGTCCTTGAAATAGCTATTAACCAAATTCACTAAGTATTGCGGCACGCCCTGGGTGCGTAAGTTGCTTATAATGATCTTCCAATTTGCAGTATTGAATGCATTTTTTACATCGAGGCAAATTATTGCCCCCCAGGTTTTCCTTCGTGCTGTTAGGATCTTTTCTAGGGCTTCGACTGTGGATTTTCTCTCTCTGAATCCAAATTGATTGGGCGAGAGTTGAATCCTGCTTTCGATTTTCGATTTTATGATCTGCTCCAATAGTTTCCCCAGGGAATCCGTAAGACAAATCGGTCTAAACTTCTGATCTTCAAAGTTTCCTTTGGGTATAAGTGTCACTCGAGCTTTCTTCCATGCTTTTGGAAATTGTTGATTCTCAATTACCTTATTGAACGTTTTGAGGATAACCTCCGGCATTACATCTAAGGCTATTTTTAGCGTTTCAACCCCGACCCCATCTGGTCCTGGGCATTTTCCCGTCTTCATTTTAGCACCAGCTTTGGACAGATCCTCCATGGAAATTACTTCGTACTCCTCCGTTCTTGCAGGTATAGCCGCATCGTCCAGACAAATTGGGAATAGCTCTTCCAATATCGCCTTTTTTCTTTCCCGTGGCAGATCATAGGGGTTCGTCCGGTCCCTTAGGTGCTTCGTGGCAATCTTGTATCCCCTACCCCAAACATCTTGCTCCACCTCATTACAGATGGTCCTCCAGCATTCCCTCTTGGCTTTGTTAATTTCCCTTTTATAATCTCTTTGAGTCGCCTTATAATGGTTTTCGTGCCTTTCTACTTCCACTGCGCTTTCATTTCTACTCCTTGCTCTTGTCAGGGTTCTTCTGGCCTCGTTGCAAGTTATTCTTTTGCTAGCAATATCATTATTCCACCAGTACGGTTGCCGTTCGCTTCTATGACCCACGTTACCGATTCTACCTGCAGCATGAGCCGTCTTAAGTACGTTTCCCAATCTCCTCGTACTTCCTTGGATAGAATCTTTGAGTATTTCCATAGCGCATCTCGTACATTCTCTGTCTATATGGTAGTTTGGTATAACCATTTGTTTTTTCTTTTTTACCTTTGCCTCTAGCTCAAAGACGATAAACTTATGAAGGCTAAGGGACTCTTCCGACGACACGCTCCACCTTTTTAGTCGTCTAGACATGCTTGCGTTCATTACCGTAATGTCGATGTAGGATTTAGAGGACCCTCTTACGAAGGTTGGTGTATTGCCATCGTTTGCCGTCTCCAATTCCATCTCAGCCATCCACTCTTCCATGTAACTACCTCTATGATCTACCTCGTGCGAACCCCAAAGAATAGATTTGGCGTTAAAATCTCCCAGGATCAATACATCTCTCAGTCGTTCATTATAGGCGTCTTGCATTATACTATCTACCCTAATTTCAAATTCTCTTCTAGGAATATTAGGCGATATGTAGCAGTTATATATTTTCATATTTTGTACGCCTATCTGAACGAAGCCCGATTTGCACCGATGACCAGTCACCTCAAGATTCCTGTTTCTTACATAGGTCGCCACTGAGTTACTTGTATCCAGGATAAATCCCTTTGATCTGGCTATCGATACGTTCGGTTCCTGGATGAAGACCAAATCTGCGTTTATTCTATCTGCCATGGCTTCCACTGTATCATGTGATCTTCTGGATCTCCCAACGTTGATTTGAATCACTGTTAGTACCATATCGGGTAAGTATACTTTAATTAATATGTAAATATGTAAATGTGTAAATATATAGAAATGTAAATATGTGTAGATGTGTAAGTATTTAGTTGTATAAATTAAATATATAAAATATGTATAAATAAAGCACTGTGTATAGATAAAACTTATTAACTAAATAAATAATCGAAAACTTCGTCCTCCGTGTGGTCGGTTTGACCGGGATTGGTATTTGGCGTATCAAGTGCCTTTACCGATTCGCTGGCCTCTACAGCAGTTTTGTCATTTTTTCTGACTGCACGAGTTCCCACGTTTGGGCATGCCCCCGATTTATTGGTAGATCCCACGGATGGTTCCCAGACCGTACTCCTTCTCCGGTACACCGAAACGCTCTGCGTTCTTTCCCTGAACTTTCTTCGGGTGTCTTGTAGGGCGTTCTTAAAGGCTGGACACTTCATCGTGCCTGCCCTGTGTCCGTTGGTCTCACAGGTGGGGCACTTCTCCTCATTTTTACAGTCCTGGACTAAGTGGCCGGATTCTCCACACTTATAACAGTTTCCTGTCCTATCAGGACCGTTGCAGTCCTTCTGTTCATGCCCGTAAGACCAGCATCTATTGCATCTGGGTACCTTATGCTTTTTTTCCACTATTGCCCTCACTAGTCCCACTCGAATAAATTTGGTGGCCAGCAGCCTATCTGCTGTCTCCTTGTCTACCTCAACCGTGACTGCCTGCATATTATTTTTCATGGGGCGAGTGTCGCTGATGCGATTTCTGTCGTCCCATTTACCCACAACTCCTGCTATTGCGTTCTGAACTTCGCTTTTGCTGGTACCCTCCTCAAGCCCTCTGATGTTAATGACTGTTTTATCTCCCAACTCTTTGGTTCTGAGATCGGCGGATGTTTCTCTCAGCAAACGTCCGATGTTAACCATGGCCTCGTTATCTTTGTCTAAGGTCAAAAGAAGCTTGCCGTCTTTGGTGCTTCTGATCGACCTGATTGCCTCTTTGCTTTTGTTCGTCCCCAGTGCCTTCTTTACTGTTCCCAAAATTTCTGAATAATTTTTCTTCCCCTCGCTGATCACCATGCTGTACGACGTCGGTGGAGCCTTGCTTCTTTTTAGGGGTTCATTTTCTGTCCCCTCGCTTTCCAAGAACTTATTTGTTGTGAAGATAGTTACTTGAACAGTGGTATTCTGGAAGACCATCTGGACCATTTTTCGGAAGTTTTCCAGAGTTGTCGTCAACACGTGGTGAAGTGCAATTGTTTCGCCTTCCTCTGTCTCTGTTTTAAGTTTATTCATTTTGTCCCACAGGTCTTGTATTGTGCCATCGTGCCTTATTTTGATTATCTTCCTGTTAATGAGTTTATCCTTTTGGGACTTCAGCCTAGTAAGCTGTTCGATGATCTCGAAGTCTCCCTCTGCAACCCCCAGGTCGGGGAACTTGTCCTTATACAACCTCTGTATGCTTGAAGTCATGTCTAGGTCGTTCGGTTCTAGGATGACTACTTTCGTCACAGAGTCCTGTGTGTTGATTGGATTCCCCACTTCGATTTTAACGTTGGTGAATATGAACTCATCCCACTTCTTTCCCTGATTGCAGTGATAATCGTCGAGGTCTGTTAGTCCCTGTATCGACATAATTGTCTCTTCCTTGGCTGCAATATCGCCGGTAATGTCAGTCTGAACGCCCGCGTCAACCATCGTTACTTTCTTTGTTTGGCAGCTTATATCCTTTGCCGATGTTTTCCTTAGTCTATTTCCCTCCTTCCTATCTTTAATTAGCTTTGTCTCTTCTCGGTTAAGTCTTGCCATTATTCGTCCTATATCTCTCACCAGTTCTTTTATTTCTACCTTTGTATTTGGTACTTTAGCGATCTGGGTGTGGAGGTCTGCTATCCTTTTGCTCAATTTTTCAATGTAGATATTGGTATCTGCTTCTGGCCGCTCTTTCTTTTTTGTCGGTGCCGTTGTAGGTCCACTCTCTTCAATAGAGCTGTCATGCTCTCTGATTTTTCTTTTTGTCCCCTTACTCTTTATCGTATCTTCCTCGTCTGAAGAGATAGAAATTGTCTGAAGTTCCATATTTGACAACGTGTAGCTTGGGCTCGTATGAATGTCTTCCTCTATCCATTGGTCATTTTGTGACCTCTCAGACTCTGTGGATATAGTCCTCTTCGTTGACTCTGGTGTGCAGAATATTTCTTGTTCGTCGTCTTGATCTCTACTTTCCTTTTCAGGGGGAGTTCTGGGCGTAATCTGGCTCCTTCCGAACGCAGACTCATTTTCCACCAATACCCGTTTATCACCATTACCGGTGCCTTTCCTTGTTATTTCTTGCTCTAGACTGTCCTCCGTGATTGTAATATCTCCTTCATTATCTTCCTGGACTTCTGTTGCCTTGCTATCTTTATGTTTTTTATTTATATTTTGATCCATTTGGGTCCCACGATTAGCTAGGGAAAGTCTGTCTAACCCTGCAGAGCCCCGCATGCAGGGATAAGGCATTCCTTTGGCGGACACCTCCGGCTACCCCGCACGTCCTCGCCATGGCGCCGGGGGGCTGCTCGCGACCCTCTCCGGGAGGGCCATTCACCTCTCGCCGCAGTTTCCCAGGCTTAGGTTCCGTGCCGCTCTCGTTAGCCCGCAGGTTCCGGCTCCACCGAACCGAACCGAACCGAACCGAACCGAACCGAACCGAACCGAACCGAACCGAACCGAACCGAACCGAACCGAACCGAACCGAACCGAACCGAACCGAACCGAACCGAACCGAACCGAACCGAACCGAACCGAACCGAACCGAACTGAACAGAACCGAACCGAACCGAACCGAACCGAACCGAACCGA
Organism: Ophraella communa; assembly: GCA_035357415.1. Lineage (NCBI taxonomy): Eukaryota > Metazoa > Arthropoda > Insecta > Coleoptera > Chrysomelidae > Ophraella > Ophraella communa. The sequence goes on from CM068995.1 coordinate 26,190,387, forward strand.
ACCGAACCGAACCGAACCGAACCGAACCGAACCGAACCGAACCGAACCGAACCGAACCGAACCGAACCGAACCGAACCGAACCGAACCGAACCGAACCGAACCGAACCGAACCAAACCAAACCAAACCAAACCAAACCAAACCAAACCAAACCAAACCAAACCAAACCAAACCAAACCAAACCAAACCAAACCAAACCAAACCAAACCAAACCAAACCAAACCAAACCAAACCAAACCAAACCTAACCTAACATAACCTAACGTAACCTAACCAAACCTAACCTAACCTAACCCAACCTAACCTAACCTAACCTAACCAAACCTAATCTAACCTAACCTAACCAAACCTAATCTAACCTAACCTAACTTTTTTTTTTGTTCTGAGACACCTGTTTCAGTTGGCGCATGCGCAGAACAAAATAGATACACATTATTTAATTTCCCATTATATATCTAATATTTGATCCCCATAGACATATAATGGGAAATTAAATAATTCGTAACTTTTTTGTTCTGCGCATGCGCCAACTGAGACAGGTGTTAATCGACTTTGCTCCTCAAGGGCTTTCGATTGATATATCACATGAACATTTTTATTGCGTGCGTTAAAGTAAAGTCCCATGATATATCTAATGATTGATCCCCATATACATATAATGGGAAATTAAATAATTTGTAACTTTTTTTATTCTGCGCATGCGCCAACTGAGACAGGTGGCTATCGACTCAGCTCCTCAAGGGCTTTCGATTGATATATCACATGACCATTTTTATCGTGCGTTAAAGTAAAGTCGAGTTGTTCATAAAATACAGACAAGTCTCAAAAATACGATTGTCAAAAGTGACATCCATCATTCTATATATAACTATGCGCATAAAATAAAGGATATATTTAAACAATCCAATTTAAAGTTGTTAAGTTAGATCGATTAAAGGTATTCTTTATTTTTTACTTATGGATTAAACATCGAAGTAGTTAAATTTCCCGCAAAGCAGATTCATTTAACTTACAAAATCCTCCTAGGGGGCACCATGCACGGAAATTTAATATAGCAGCTCTATCTCTATATTTATCTATGGATATAGATCTGATCTTTACAACTCAATGTATTTTTTAATCAATAAGAATTAAATGGGGGTGTTCTCATTGACTTACTTTGATTCACAATTATTAATAACTAAAAATCATCTTACGTCTTTTACTACAAGAGTAAGAAAATCTGGGATGCCTTCTGGATTTGGATATTTGGTTTCTCTTGCAGGCTATGTTTGTTCTTGATAATACTAGTAATGTTATAAACTTGCAGATTGAAATTAGCAGACAGTCGATTAATCTATATATAAATATAACATAAATAATTTATAGTATTAGCATAATACTAATAATAATATTAAAAAGTAAAAGTTTCCCATTTACCAAGACAAGGATAAGACTGTGATAAGAATATAATTAAAAACATTAGCTGACCCGGCGTACTTCGTACCTCCATAATTTTTTGTTATCACTGTCTAGAGTCTAAGATTTTAATAATTACTTTAATGCATTGTAATGTTCAACATTTTCCGTTTTTTGCTTTCGTGTAACTGACCATCCGCAAAAAAGTTCAAGGTTTACTCCAAAAACTTCAAACTTCTAATGATTGATTTAGCGATTTATTACTGGGGAACTGGAATATGAAAACGTTTTAATTCAAAAGGACTGTCAGTTAGCATGGCATTAATAAATAAACAAATAAATAAATAAACTTTATTGTCAAACCACACACATAGGATATAAAAACAATAATAATTAAGTATATATGTCGGCGTTAACCTAGGCAATACATGAATTGCCGGCAAACAGTGTAATGACCCTATCATTACGCAGTTGGCCTAAGTAATTCACTTGTTCCCTAAAGGGCCTGAAATCATTTAGGAAAACGTCGTAATAACAATTTCCAGCGATTGCCGATTATAGGCAATCACTGAAATAAGTACCTTCATAGTTGCCAAATTTTGTATCAAACAAAAGGTACCTACGTTGTACCACTTGCCCAGCGATAAACTTTTTTTTAACTCTCACTTGACCAGTGATTATCTCGTTCGTTACTTGACCAGCAACGTTTTTTAAAGCCACTTATCCAAAGACCTACTCTTTTTTTTTTGCTTCGCTTGACCAGCTATATGTTAGATACATACCGCAAACTCTTCGGTCAGACCGGAGCTACGACTACATACTAACATAATGCAACTTAAAGTTATGAAACCAGTTTTAACATGGATAGTGAATCAACAAGAAAATTAAAATTTTCAATTAGGTAATTAGTTCATCATGTTTGCTTTCAATATCTTGCTCTATGTACAGTCTCAATTTTTTTTTAATGTGAGGTAGCTATTACAACATCTTGTTCAGCATGTTCAGTCTCATTCTCATGTTCATCGGACAAGTCATCTAAAAATTCATTTGAAGGTATCTTCCTCAAACGATCGTGCGCGTATTTACATGAACTGCTACTATTTAAAGCTTTGATCAGATACCTATCACCATCTAACAATTCAGCAATCCTAAAAGGACCTTTGAATTTCGGGTCTAATTTTGTCTGGTTCCTCTCTTCATTTTGCAAAAGGACAAAATCACCAACGGCAAATTTTTGAACCTTTGCCTTTGTGCTCTCGAATCGAGACTTATCATAGGTAGACGTCTTTGCCATGCAAGTAACAACTTGTTCACGAGCAGCATCGACGTCTACGATAGGCTCATCTGCAAAAAGAAGTTCTAGAGGCCTAGCAACTTTGCCAATAAAAAGCTCGAGGGGGCTTGACCTAGTAGCTCTGTTGATGGTGCAATTTAACGCGAGCTGAACATCAGGGAGGGCATCCTGCCATGACCACACTTTGCTAGATTCAACAGCCGTCAACATATTTTTCAATGTGCTCATGACCCTCTCAACCTGACCATTTGCACGTGAGCTACCTGTAGCAATGAGATGCTAGTCAATACCATCAGCCTTACAATACTCCTTGAACTCGGCACTAGCAAAGCATCGTCCCTGATCCGCGATTAAACGCGGGGCACCAAACAAGGATATACTACCCTTCAGGGCTTCAATGCTGCTTGCAGTATCGATGCGCAGGGTATGATGCAACAAAACTAACATGGTAATCTTGTCAATTAGTACAAAAACGTATTTCTTTTTCGCATTCTTGCCACTTAGCTTCCCTGTAGCATCGATATGCAGTGTGTGCCAAGGAATGGGAGTCTTGGGGATCGGGTCCATTTCAGCTTGAACCTTGCCTGATGATGACTTTGAGATTTTGCAAGTTACGCAGTTGTCAATGAACTTGCGAACAAACTTGAACTTGTGCTCAAACCAATACATGTCAAAGATCTTTTCAAGCGTCTTCTCCCAGCCTATGTGCATCAAAGACTCGTGTACTGAATTTACTATCGACCAGCGGGGAGCTCGAGGCACAATCGGCAACCATTGAGATCGATTATTTCGCTGTTCTTTCCTATGCAAGACACCTTTCCTAACCTCATATGTCTTAGAGACGTCTTCGTTCATGCGATTTTCTTTGTGATTATCAAACAGCTTTAGAATTTCAGGATCACGCTGCTGCTTTGCCTGCAACCAGTGCTCCGGCAAATTGGCAACTTCAATCCGCATCTGCAGTACCTTCGCAACGGGTTCTGCAGGTAAGGGGTTTCTAGACAAGAAATCCGCATGACACATCCTTTTTCCATTCCTGAAAACAATCTCAAAATCGAAGGCTTGCAGAAAAGCCCACCACCGGTCTGTTACAACGACGTCATTACCATGCAGGTAATGACGAAAGTGTTTAACCGAGTTAACAACTGCCAAGGTACGCTTGCTGTAATACCCAACAACATGATTCCTACCATCCTTATTTTGAATCGACCCAATCGACGACGCATCAGTATGAAGTTCGACCGGACTATCAAGATCGACTATTACTAAGACAGGTTCGTTTGTCAAAACAGAGATAATATTCTGCCTAATGACCTCAGGTTCTGGTTTCCAGTCGATATTTTTCACTGCAGAAGAAGTAAGTGCATGAAGAGGAGCCATAACCTGAGCTAATTTAGGTACGAACTGTCTGAAATACGAAGCCAGTCCAATGAATTGTGGCTTGCCACCGTTGATCTTCGGCTGCGGGCACCTCAAAGAGTAGTGGCCTTTAGCTCCACAATTGTAGCATGTGACATTAGCATTCGGGTTAACGGGCTTCGCAACACTTGAATCCACTCTTGAAGGCTTCGGTTGGTGGTATTCCTTTGTCAGATTGTCCTTCTTAAATAAACAGGCAGAAATATGATGCCCAGGTCTCCCACAGTGGGAGCACTTCACAAAAGTAGGTGATGGAAACTTGCGTTTGGCATCGGATGGTCCGTTTCCATGATCCGTAGTAGGGGGCGCTTTCCTCTTTAAGTAGGACAGCGCCTTCAGCTCTTGTTGCAGTTTCGCACGCGTGGCAATTTCAGTAGTAAAGGCAAGTCGGTTAGCACTGGTTCGATTTGAGCAAGATGAGCAACCACATTAGCCACAGCGATCTGCTCAACATCCATATTTTTAAATCGCGACAGTAGCATATTAATGTGGGAAGCAGCATAGGAAGCAAGGCACTCGTTTTCTTTGGGCTTACTGTTCCACAGAAGCAGCAGGGTAGCGGCAGCAGTCTCAGGTGCGTCATAATGAGTAGTGAAAGCATCTTGAAAATACTTCCATTTCATCGCAGGGTAGGATATTTGCGATAGCCATATCGAAGCCTGGCCTTTAAGCGACTTAATGCAATCATCAGCGGTGCTCTATTAAGCGGGTTGCCAGCCATACACATGTTTGCAGTAGCCATATTCACTTTGTCAGGATCGAATTCCGGTAGGTGCACAACGTGGCTGGACGATGTTCCTTTCATGGCGTTTATGAGAGTAAGAAAGATACCATTCCACTGTTACATAAACCAGGTGTTTATAAACTTTCATTCTCAAATTGTAATGCAGTATATGTGGGTCAATGTGGGAGGAGACTTGAATCCCGTATTCTGGAACATGTGAATTTTGTTAAAAAATATTCTGTTTTAGAAGTTAAGAACTCATCTTCCTCTTTCGCTAATCACATCTTAGAATACAATCACTTTTTTAATATCGATAATGTTGAATTACTTCATGTTTGTAATAAGGGAATTAGATTGAATTTGCTTGAGTTTTTGGAAATTAAATCTGCTACAAATAAAAGTACTCTCAATTGTTTGAATGAACAAATTCAACCTAATGAAAATTATTTATTTCTAAATTTAAACTTTTAACAACTGTTTATTTATGCATGAAATATCTTTTCTATCTTGAGAATTAGGTTTTTAATTAACTAAGTTTTACAAAAATACGTTTAACTACAATGATATGTTTACTCGTTAAGATGTTAGAAATGAATGTACAATTTTATATTTTATGCAAAAAGGAAAATGTTGTTGAATAATATAAAGTAAGTTGATACACCGACAGTCAGCACTATTATTCTTAGTAATTGTTCATATGGTTGTGAGATAATTCCTCCCCTCGAAGATTCAAATCCAGAGAATCATCGAAGGATTTGAACAGATGATGGTTCTGGAAATTGTGGGTCTTCTTGTGATTTGCTTTTGGAACAGCATCTTCTTTTGATATATTTGTGTAAGAGATATAATAGTAAAATAATAACATATTAAATAATAATAATAAATAATAATCGTCCAGACGCTCGGCGTATAGTAAACTTCGGAAAATGATAGTTTTGGTTCATTTTGTAACAGTTTTGTTTTCACCACTTGTAGCTCATCTAACGGGATGTCTTCTATATTGAATTTTGAATCGTAGTTAATTTCAGTCCCATGAATTTTTATATTAGGAAATAGCACTGGTTGTCCAAAATTTATGAGATTTTCTTGATTTTCAATTGTTCTAAATGGCATGTTAACTTGACACTTTACTGGGATTTTGAAAAGGTAGCTTCCTTGGAGGGTAATTACTTCTTCTTGATTTTGGCAGTGGATAGTGGCGGTTGTTTCACTTGGAAATACTACTATCCATTGGTTGATTCCGTGTAGCTTTGTAACAATGGGTTGATTTATTGATATATCTATTTGTTGGCTGGTGGAAGTGTTTTCTAAGTTCAAAAGTTGAATTTCGCATGGGTTTTTGGATTGTATTTCTTGAAGATCGAGTTCGTCGCAAAAGAACATTTGTTGTGAGATTTTACTACATTGGTTGTTTGTGTATGCAAAGTACTCTTTATTTAAAACTAAATTTTTATTCTTTAAAATAATTGTTTTAAATTGATTATTATGGAAGACCGGTACAGAATATAAATGATATAAATCTAATTCAAAAGAAAGTGTTACAGGAATGTGCAAAATAAATGTTATCCTATTATTGTTTGAATAGCTTCCTATCTTAACGAGCTTTTCTATTAATAAAGTATTACTTAAATCTACTGCAAATGGGAGATTATTAGTTTTTATATTATTTTCTATAATTTTCAGTTCTTTAAAGAAGTCGGTAGTTTTCATTATACTAGGGTGCATTTTTCCTATTTGTGCAAACGTTATAGAATTTTCTATGTCTTGAATTACCGAATATATTATATTATAAAGTCAAATCATTTCATTTATAGTATCCTTAATAAAGATGGAGTTTTCACTAAGTGCTTGATACTTATCATATTAGAAATTTTAATTATTTTTGATCTTAGTGACTTTTCATTATGCATTATAGTATTGACAGTATTATTGAAATTTTCGATTAATCGGATTGAAAGTGAATTTTGTGTTTTTATACTTAAAGCTAAATTTTTCTGATTATTTTGTAGTTCTGTAATTAATTTGTCATAGCGTTCGCCGTCTTTAGCGTCCAAATTTCCTGTTATCGTTTTGAAAATTGAGCCTAAACCATTTATCAGTCCACGTTTAGTTCTATCTGGTTGAGGCAATATATCTTGTATTTTTTCTGATAGTTTTTGTTCGAAAAATTTTAATATTTTTAAAATCTTGCGTTTTTGAATATTTTTCTATTTTGTTAATAGATGATTCTAAGAAATATGATTGTGATTCTAAGCGATTTAGTTCAGTAATTATTGGTTGAATATCATAATAATGAATTAATTTATAATAATAGTCTTTGACCTTTGTGGTACCTAATTTTACAGGAATAACTCCAGGGTTATTTTGCAAGTTTCTTATTTTTACCTTTTCCGATGAGCTGAAGACTCCAGGTAAACTGAAAAGATAAGTTTTGAGTTAATTATGAAGTTTAAAGGTATTTTTAGAGGGACGTCTCAAATTGTCCATATGAATTTTTTCTTGAGTTTCCGTAGAAATCGTTTTATTATTAGCATTTACTTCCTTAATTATTGTGGGTTTATTAAATTTGTTAGCATGTTTTTGACGTTTTGGATTTTTGATATAAATTTTTTGGTTTTGTTTAAATATATCAGGATCGTCTCTATTTATATTTATCTTCAGTACGTTTTTCTTTTTCATTAATTAAATTTTCGTTAATTTTTTGATAAAGTAGTTTAGAACGTTCTTTATGGTCATTAATGTAATCGTTAATGAGAATTTGATCAATTTCTAAGTTAAATGGATTGCTACGTTCTTTTCTTGAGGACTAATTAATTGAAAATGATTTACAACCAACAGGGGTTACTGTTGCTTTCAGCACGACAGCAGAATACCGCTAGCTCAGCCGAAGGGTTCTGGTAGATTTATACCGCGCCAGGAATTTGGAAAAGCTGACCCAAATCCCAAAGTCCCTGGATATTACGAGAACAGTACCCACTGAATAGAATGAAAAGAATATGGTACTCACCTTCTGGGGTCCAATTAGCTTGGACGCTGATTCTTTTTTTATAAAAGGAAAGAAAACAATATATAAAGTTGCAGATTTATTTAGGCTTCCACAGTATTCCTTATCCAATCCGCTCCATTTGATCGATCAAAGGGAAAGGAACGGTTCACAAAGCTTTATCTAAAAAGTACATAAATTATGATTAATACACTATTAATACATTGTGATATTTCACTGCTTGGTTCCTGAAGGGAAACCAAGTAAAGAAACTAATCCAACAATTTACTGCTTGGCTCCTGAAGGGAGACCGAGTAAAGAAGGTGATTACCCTAGTTGAATAACATAATCTGTGATTAAAAAAAAATCCCACCCCAGTTACAAGTTATAAGCCATAAAAGAAAAGGAATAATTTACATGTACAATCTTATTTAATCCCTGCCCCAGTTCCAAGTTATAAACCATAAAAGAAATAATTTACATACACAATCTAATTTAATCCCTACCCCAGTCCTGTAGATTTACACTTATATCACTATTACAATGCTGAAATACAATACTTTAATTAATTAATTATTGGTCCCAGAATATTATCTCTAGTAAGGTTGGTCTAACCTTGTAGGAAATTAATAAAGAATAAAATAACATAACTTGAGAAATTCAAGGTGAAGTCTTCCATCTTGTTGTACAAACCATCTCTCCATAAAAACTAGTGGTTACTTAAAAAAACTGGATTGTGCCAACGCCAAAGTATAACTCCTAGTATTCGGAACCAGCAAATTATCCCACATGAGAGATCCAGCTCTCCCCAAAACGGTACAGCCCTGAAATGTTAGACTCTGTATTCGGTCTCTTACCAAAAATCCTTCTTACGAAGATAGAACTAAATTTAACTACCAAACAGGACTTCCTTGTCCCAACTACTAAATCCAACACATTTAATTCCTTAAAAGTGCTATGCCACTAGAAAATCCGTTAACAATTTTTACATTAACTAAAAGTATAAGAAGATGAAACTATGCACCTGTTTTTAAGTTACTAATATTGTGAATACAAATTAAATAAACAGTGATTTTAATTATTAGAATAGCGAATATTGTCAGATTGAATTGAAAGTAATTATACACTTGACCAAGTTTATAACCAATAGAACTACTAACCCCAAACAGCTGACAATATTATATTTCAGATGTAAACAAAACATTATTATTCCCAAACAGCTGACAATATTATATTTCAGATGGAAACTATTGCAAACCTCATACAAAATAGGGACTAATTTAAATAACTAAATTATTGACCTCAGAGATAATTTCAAAAACAAGGTAAGTTAAGAAAAATCAGAACGGAGTGTAACATTCCCCCTCTCCTTCCGAAGGAGTTGAAGTTCCTAGAACTTAAACGACGATGGTGAACTACCTATGACACATCGCAGAAAAAAAACCAAATGTTTAGAATTCGGCCAGGGAAACAGTTAATGTAACCCAGTGAACTATAGTGTTCACCAAACTAAAATTTTTCGGCTCTCAGCCGGGAGACAACTTATGTACCCCAGTGAACTATAGTGTTCACCAAACTAAAATTTTTCGGCTCTCAGCCGGGAGACAACCAAACACACATGTGACCAGATTTCTAGGAAAGGGTACTGGACAACCCAAACGCCTACATAGGCAGGCTAGATGACACAAGTCCCTACAACACAATATAGAAGCCGAGGGTGGTTCCTGTTGGAATTGGTTCCACAAAATTGAACTGCGCGACCCTTAGTGGCAAAGGGAGCCTCCTTTTCAATTCGACTGCCTCCACATTACATCGTAGCAACTCCTATCACCCCACACTGCATTGGAAATTGATCACAGATGAAACGCAACGCAGTTCAGAGTACTGCAAACTCAATAATAAAATGGTATCCTGAAGGGATAACCAACAAAAGAGATACTTAAAAACTAGTAAAATGGAACTAAGTCCAGAAAGAGAAATAATGAATGATTCTCTAATCCCATTACACTGCGACCCAATCCTGTGCAGTCTAGTAGATAGGCAACACCGGTTCGGGCTCATGGCGGAGGCGCTAACATGGGAATCTCCATAAGAAAATCATTAAAAAAGCTAAGGTCTAAAAACGTCATTTTTGACGCGTTTCAAGGTCACGAGTGATCAACGGACACAAGCCAGCCCCCCTCCACTCACATGTCGGTAATGTAGATCGCTACCAAAACGATTAAATTATAGGCCGCTAGGTGGCGTACAAGCAGCCATTACAAGAAGTCTCCAGAGGCTTTACAAGAAGTCGTCGGTGTATATACAGGGTGTAAGGTGTCGAATGGTAGGTGTAAGAAGAGGCTTTACAAGAAAATATCTCCAGAGGCTTTACAAGAAGTCAACATCATCATCATACTGGGATCCCCCCAGAATTCTTATGGGCCACCAGCGTACAAAGGCATTAATGGGTGGCAACAAGCCAACGCAGTCAAAAGGACAGGTGGGCGAGCAAAGGTCAACAAACAGATCACGTGACACACCTTCTATGACGTCACTCACAAGTCAGAAAAGGCATTACCAGCGAGAGAGCCGAAGTAGCTAAGCTACTGAATCCGCCCTTTGCGCATAATTTTCAATAGTGGATATATGAAAAAGACACGTTTAGGTATACTGCGCACAAAAACCATTAAGGCACTCTCTAGAAACTTGATAAGAATCTTTAAATGATTTGCAATTGTTTTTCAATCTCCCGATAAGAAAAACCACAACCGGCATGTGTATACAGAGAAAAGTCGCAAGAGAAAGATAAACCAAAATTATTAAAAATTTTTGTGTAATATTTTGTGTAATCAAGGTCATCTAAAAAGTATATCGTTAGGTAATATTTTACTCCGATGTTAAAGAATAAATAAACTTCTAAAAATAATAATCGTTATTAATAGAATTGCATACACACGACTAGATAACAGCGAAGGTCTTATAGGAAATTAGATCATCCAAATATCGTCGCAGATGTGAAAAATGTTTTATTTGTTATCTGCTTGGGGGTATAGTACAAATAGAGGTAAATTCTGATCGAACAGTTTTCATCGAATTTGGTCATCTTCTATGATAGATATCTTGTATACAGGGTATGTCGAGATACTAAGAAATTTTAGAAATATCAGTTTGATCATTCATAAGTGGATATGGTACGGGTCAAAGGTCCTAGATACGGGATATATACAGGGTTTGTAGCAAATTAGAACGTAGATATAACCGTTTAGGTATTAAGTTAGACATCGTTATGTAAATTTCACCATAAAAATTATGAGTTACATGATAATCACACATGATTAATACTAATTCTACAGCTATCAGACGATTAACCACCAACATTAAATTTATATAGAAATATTGTAGATAAGTACACAGAGATAAATACGAGAAAATTCTGATTACCTCTATATTTAATTTATATATACGGATGATGTAGTAATAAAACACGCAGAAATTATTAAATTATATTTACTAAAATATAAAAATATATGTACAAAAAAAGGTAATATACAATCAGCATAGAATAGTGGGTGTTTATGAAAATAAAAAAAAAGTGATATAAAAAACAGTGTAAATATAGGATATTTATAAATATACAAAGGTAATTTAAGTAATAAAAAGAACATTATTTTAGTATGCTATAATGCCCCCATGGTAACGTTTCATCTGAACTGGAAATCAGATAGCGTTTATCGTCTTAGCTTTCTTTCCAACGCCAAAGTTCTTTGCTATATCCTCAACAGTTTTCAACACTCTGGTGGTATATAGTTTGGATCTTAACCCAACATAATCAGTCATCAGTACCCCATTATTTTCGTCTTTCATCATCCCAAGAACTTTTTTATTAACTCGAGGTATGTCAAAAATGTTATTTTTAGGATAATCAGACGTATCAAAGCGCGAGTGACAATCTTGTCTTATAACTACGTAAGGATCCTGATGTAGCTCGTAAATTAGAGAGTCGGTGTCCGTATACAAGACTGAACAATGTGGAAAAGCAGCGATCATATAGCCATAATGAAAATCATATATAGTAGTCTTTGCCAAATCGAGGATAGTTTCTCCAACATATATGGGCTTATTAAGGAATATCTGCAACTTGCCAAGTTCTACTGCTACAAGATTTTTGAATTTGAATTCAGGCTTGGCAATGTACGCCTCTGCTCCATATCGGCCATTCCACTCACTCAAAAGATGAATGTCTACTCTTTTGCGTATATTTTCCATGGTTTTTCCTGTAACAATAAATTTAATTCTATTAATCGCTTAGAGGTTATAAAGAATTACAACTTACCAAAAACGGCATTATTCATTAACTTGAATAAGTTCTTCTCAAAATCGTTAGTGGCTGCAGTTCTCAATCGTGTGTTTAGCTCGATGTAGGGTTTTAACCAGGGAGATTGTTTAAATTTGAGTACTCGATGAATTTTAGTAATAACCAAACCATGAGTTAGCGCCTGTTTTAACGCACGGTAATGGATAACATACTTTGTCTTGTTGTTTAAGGTAGCCATCAACTTAGTTAATTCTCGCGCATTTTCAGGGTGTTTCATTGTCTTGGGATTAATATGCCCATCCATACTGAAAACGTAAATAATAATGAAAAAACATTTACATAGTTTAAAAAATTACTCACCTGATTATTAACATCAAAATACATCAAGTATGACTCGGGTTTTGCTGAATCGTATGTTGGTATGTACTTATTATTAGCAGTAGCTCGACGTTTTGAACAAACTTGACTTAGACCTCCACGAATACCGCGTTCAACGAAAAGAAACATATCCAAGTCGGTTAGTAGCATCAATTCAATCTTGGTATATTTGAGCATCGCATCCCACGTAAATCCAGGTAGCGTGAAATAGTGAGCTGGATCCAAGATGTAAGTTTTTAGACAGCTTGTTCGAAATCGTTCAAATACATCAGCCAAAAGCATTATATCAGTTTTCATATATAAATCCACATACTGACCTAAATTTAAGCAGTTAAAGGTATCCCATACAAGTTTTGCACGTTGGTAAAGTCTTCTGGGGCATGGTTTGCTATCTAATTTGCTGTAAAATGAGTCTTGTGATGGTAAAGACGTGTCGTTAAATCGATCAAAGGAATTAATATAATCATAAGGCATGATTCCTTTTTTAGTTATAAGTTTAAGTTGTTCTTCGGTCAAGTTAGGAAACTGAGACTTGAGGTTAGGATATTCAGTCAGGTACGATGCTAACTTATCTAAGGAGGAAGCCATAAATCGATATGAATCAATAAAACGGAATTGTATCGGATATTCATTGATGTGCTTCGTAAATGAGATATATTTTTCCTTAGTGATAGGTAGCAGCTCTATTTTACCACCTATCTTTGTAGCTATATCTGTAATAATGAAATGTGCATCGTAACCGGATAAGTTATGAAACACTACAGGTACCACGTGACTATCCTTATAGTTAATATTACATTTTCCATGAGCAGCACCTCTATAATTGTTGTTTGGAATCAGATGATTATGATCTCGCACCTTCTTATCATAAGAGGTAAAAGGCAGTTCACAAATGTGACAGTGTGTAGCTCTTCTATACTCAACTTCCTGCAACCATGTCATATTAATGTCATAAGGACACCAAAAGACTGTAGCCATATCTTCAGCTAAACTATTCATTTCCATAGCAAACCATTCCATGCAATCTTGACCGCGGTATGATCGATAAAAACTCAAAGGATCATCATAACTGCATTTGAGATAGTAACCAACGGCTGCTGGGATGTGAAACAAAGCCGTCAATAAAATATTAAGATTAAAAATAGAAGATGAGGCTATAGAACAATGGAGTAAAGACCAACGAGTATCATGTTATATTTTACATGTTAATGAAAAAATTGTATCGTTCGCACTTTTATCAAGATGTAATTTTGATCCTTTAGGACAACACGACAAACCAAAATTACTAAATTTTATATATACGATAGTGGATTATAGAAAAAAAGGTTATGCACAAAAACTTATCAAACATATAATGAAGATGGGCAACCAATTCACGGTATTTTGTAGTAATAATAACTCCGAAAAGTTATTAGCGAGATGTGGATGTATTGATTACGGCCAAATGAATTATTGTAAAATGTATAGATACCCCTAATAAATTTAATAATATATTTATGAATTTTATTTAAAAACTACATCCTCAGAGTTTTAATGTAATTAAATCAATTCAATCAAAAATACCTTATATAATTTAAGACAAGAAAAAAGATTCAATTAAAGCTAACAAATTATATTTTTTTCAATATTTTACAAAATTTTATCTATTATAAATATTTAATTATCCATTGAAACAACGTTATTGAATAAAACAGAACTATCATACTATGTAAATTAAGCGATATTTTTGATAAATGTAAATGCAATTTAAAAAGCAAAAACAATTTTATCTATTATAAATATTTAATTATCCATTGAAACAACGTTATTGAATAAAACAGAACTATCATACTATGTAAAATAAGCGATATTTTTGATAAATGTAAATGCAATTTAAAAAGCAAAAAACAATTATTTATAAATTATTTAAATTAATCCATTAAGGATAAACAATCATATAAAAATTGATACATACCTGTTGTTAACATTTACAAAACAACAAATTAAAACGTAATAAAAAATCCTTAATAATAAAAATTTTAATATGATGACGTCACAGATTCAAGATTGAACTTGTTAAAAATGCTAAATACGTTTAATTGCTTATTTAGAAATGAAAACCTTAGGAAGCTGCAAGTCGTTAAGAAAAAATCCAGTCGGACCGAGAACTGGAAGGTAGCCTTTCATAAGATAAAAATAACAGCGCACAGTTTTGAACGCTCGCCCACAACAGAGTAAAGTGCGCGAATCGCGATTCTAAATCCGAGTGTTAGTGTGTGAACCAGGTAAAAACCCACATTTTTGCTAATAACTTTTTTCCTATCCGAAAAACATCCTAATTTTATTGTTGATTCGGTCGAATTAACACCTCTATTAATCAAATTCAAGCAAATCTCCGAAATCCATTGAACATTTCACGCTCATAGCGTGCCCGCTCAACCCGGCGCATCCGCCAAAGCTCCTCCACCAAATTTTTAACATCCTTCAAAACCTCAAATAACCGATTAATTACCATTCCTAAAGCAAAAAACCACACCCACACGGACCCAACAACACCCTCCACCAGCCGGGGAGTCCTCAACTCCTCGGCAGAAACCCCCAACCCCCCCCAAACTACCAACCTCTTTTTCCCCGATTTCCAAATGTCATCCAACTCCAGAACATCCCCCATCCAAACCCGCTCAACCAAATCCAAACTAATCCCTATCCCCTCCGACGACTGCCCCCCCTCCTCTTCTTCTCCTCTCACCAGCCCCGCCAACTCCAATACAGCCAGCCTCCCTCCTTCATCTCAAGACGAAAACCAACCAAACCTAAACTTTACCAACTACCTTGTCCAAGACCTTACGCGACAGGTTAAGGACCTCACCAAAACACTATCCTTTTACCAATCCAGAGTCCAGGAACTCGAACAAACCCTCGCCACCCGCAATTCCCGTCCCACCTCCCCCACCTATTCCTATGCCGCTTCTGTAAGGAACCGGTACTCTCCCATCCGCGATCGGAGCCCATCTGGTTTCTCCGATCACTCCCGCCGAACCCACGCAACCATCTCACCCCTAGACCAAACCCAACAACCACCAACCACCCAACCTAATACCCAAACTCCTAGCACCTCCAGACCCAAAACCCCAACCACCCAAACAACACAACCCAAACCAACTCAACCCGTCAAAACCTATAACCTTAGACAAATCCCAAACAACTTAGCCAGCCAAAAACTTTTGTTCAATTTTCTGAACACTTACGAAATTCTTAACGGCCAAATCAAATCGTTGAAATACCGCTTTAACAAAACGGCCCTCCTCAAAACCACTTCCCAAATCGAGCCGACGGAGCTCGAAGCTAAAATCCGCCGTTTTTCCGGAGATGCCACCTTCTGCTGCATCCCCCTAAATTCCAGCCCCAGGGCCACTTCAAAACCCAACTCCAAAAAGCCAAATCTATGTTTTGTCTGCAGAAATGTAGACAAAGATATCACCGAACAAGAGTTTACAGCCATCTTGACTGAATCCCAGGTCGACCACATTCGTTGCTGGAGAATCATCTCCAAAGCTAACGATCTCCCCACCTCCATGATGAGAATCATCACT
Organism: Ophraella communa; assembly: GCA_035357415.1. Taxonomy (NCBI): domain Eukaryota; kingdom Metazoa; phylum Arthropoda; class Insecta; order Coleoptera; family Chrysomelidae; genus Ophraella; species Ophraella communa. Next base: position 26,206,450 of record CM068995.1, read on the forward strand.
TCAAATGAATCTCAATTCCACCGTGCCTTAACTCAAGGCATACAATTCCATGGCCTCATTCATCCCTGTGAGGCCTCCAACTCAAACGCACTCCCTGTAATACGCAAGTATTGCACAAAGTGCACCAAACTAGGACACTTGTCTGCCGAGTGCAGATCCAAAGCCCCCACCTGCCCCATCTGTGGCGATCCAGGCCACAAGGCTGAGTCCTGTAAAAAAACCCAATCCCCTTCCTGCCCAAACTGCAAAGGCCCTCACTCTGCCTTCAATCCCAGATGCCCTAAACGCACAGAACCCCCAATCCTCCCCCAAGAAACCGCACCCATTACCCTACCTCGCCCCAAGAAACTCCTTGAGTTCCACCCCCAAACCCAGAGACTCATCGAAGTCCTATCCACTGCTCTTCTGAACGCCGTCCCCCACTCTCGCGACATTGTCGCCCAAACGCTAAACCGGTTACTGCCTGTCACATACGGCATTAACTGCACTATTCTACAATCGGGCAACCAAGCCCACTTCACATTCTCTCCTGTTCCCAGGAGAGAATAGACTATCACCTCATCTCCCTAGATTTTGATGGACCTAGTCCTAGGCACTATCAACTGCCAGGGACTCAATCGAAAAAGAAATGCTCTCAAGCATAGCCTTTTTCAAGACAATATCCAAATTATCGGTCTCACCGATACTCTAAGCAAAGTCCCGCCCAGTTTTTCCGGCTATCAAACTTTCCATAGAAACAGGGACCAATCCTCTAGAGGTATCGGTTTCCTTGTCCGCAACGGAATTGCTACCACTACTCTAACACTGCCAGCCCCCCTCTCCGACCTGGACTGCTTCGGCATCCAAGTCACATCGAATAATACTTCATTCAACTTCTTTGTGTACTACAAACACCCATTTCAGCCTCTCTCTACTCAACTCCTTCAATATGTCTCTACAATCCGCAATTCCGTCATCTTGGGCGATTTCAACGCCCGCCACACCATGTTCGGGGACACCTGTGATAATCCAGCCGGCACTCTCCTAGTCAGGGAACTACTCGCTCTCCCCCTGATTAGAATCAGAAACCCCCTCCCCACTTACTTTGGACACCTCGGCTCATCAATTGTAGACCACATAAAATGCTCTGCAAACCTAATATTTCACTTCGACATAGAATGTTACATTGGAACAACAATCACCTCCGACCACCTCCCTCTATTGGTCAAAACTTCACTGTTCGACCCAATCAAACCACCGCCAACAACTCGCACTTTTCAAAATTTCAAAAAAGCTGATTGGCAACTGTTCCAACACCACATTTTAACCTCTCTTCCAGACAATCAGACATGTCAATCCACTGAAGACATCGACATGCAAGCCCAAAACTTACAATCTCTGATAATCGATGCTCAAAGCAACGCCGTCCCACTCACTACAGTCAGATGTGACTTCCACGCCCTCCCAAACAATATCGTCCAAAAAATCCGTTAAAAACGACAACTTTATCGCCTCTTTCTTCGGACAAGAGATCCCAACGTCAAAACGCAGTGGAACCGACTGAACGCCACGGTCAGGCTTGAAATTAACAACTTCAAGCAAACGCAGTGGAGAAATACCACTGCGGACCTGGACTACAGGAAGGGACACTTGTTTTGGCAAAAATTCAATTCCCTAGTAAGAAAAAAGAAAAAAACAAACACTCATCTATCTGTCCGAGGTCAACTATTTCATACACCTGAGCAAAAAGTAGAAATCTTCAAGGAGAACCTCCAAAACACTTTTATATCTCCAAACAATCCACTATTTCGTAAATTTTCCACTGCTCAGACCGACTTCCTTAGCCGAAACATAACCCACAGCCCACATGTCATCACCCCCCTCGATGAAGAGATTCCTCTTCACTCTCCATTTTCCATTGATGACATAAAATACTCCTGCCGAACTGGAAAAAACACAGCTCCTGGCCCCGACGCAATCTCTCGACAATCCCTTAAAAATCTCCCAGAAGCTTTCTTCCCGGTCCTTCAAAATCTTTTCAACAATTGCCTCAAATTCTCTTACTTCCCCAAATGTTGGAAGACAGCCAACACTGTCATGATTCCTAAGCCCGGAAAAGACCCTACTCTGCCTGAGTCATACAGACCTATCTCCCTCATCAGCGTTCTGGGGAAAGCCCTTGAGAGACTCCTCAAGGACCGACTCTGGAACTTCTGCGACACAAACAATATCATCCCCCAATTTCAATCAGGCTTCAGGACAGAGCATTCTACCCTCACTCCCTTGGTTAACTTTCAAACCATCATATCCAGACCCCAAAACAACCGTCTCTGCAGTGCTGCAATATTCCTGGATGTCCAGAAGGTTTTCGATCAAGTCTGGCACGCTGGACTCGTTAGAAAGCTCATGAGCATCCGCCTTCCTACTCCTTTTGTCAAACTCATTTACTCATACCTAACCAATCGCACTATCAGAGTCAGATCTGGTAGTTCCCTTTCCCAGCCCTTCACCCCCCTTGCCGGAGTTCCACAAGGTTCCATCCTAGCCCCACTTCTTTACCTCATCTACACCCACGACGTCCCCATCCCAAGGAATCCCCATACCCACATCCAGCTCTATGCTGACGACACGGCAATCTTCTCCTCCGCCCCCAACTGAGATTGCCTCCAAACCCGCCTCCAAGACTATCTTAATATCTTTTCTAATTGGTGTCGCAAATGGAGGGTCACCCTTAATTCGACAAAGTCTCAACTCATCTTCTTCAAACACCCCGACACCTTCAAACAAAAACTTCTCCCCGGAAACTTCCGAATAGTGCTCTACGGAGAGAGGCTCGTCCTCCGAAACGAGGCCGTCTACCTGGGGGTGAGATACACTCACACCCTCTGTTGGACGGCTGACGTAAAGTCCACCCTGGACTCAGTCCGGAGACGAGCCAATCTCATTAAGGCATTAGGAGGAAAATTCGGCAGAACCCACCCCTCCACTCTTCTGCACACCTACAAAACTTTTATTCGCCCACTCCTTGACTACAAAGCAATTCTATATAGCACCGCCTCCACCAGCATCACAAGCACCATCCAGTCTTGTGAACGAGCCATCCTCCGATATTGCAAATATCAAAACCGTCTCACCCCCAGCATTGTAGTCTACCAAAACACGAACATCACCCCCGTTCTTGAACGATTCCAAAATCTCCAATCGCGCTACGTCCAGCGCACCCTACTCTCCGACAACACCCAAGCAAAAAACACCCTAAAACTTCCATGGCAAATCAATCGCCGCTCACGCAAACCAAAGAAAAAAATCCCCTATCTCCCACTCCGCTTACTACAAGCAGCCCCCCGAGACACCCTCCCCGAGGAATACGAAGTATTCCTCGACACATCTCCCCTAGCGATTCGCTAAAACCCACTCCGGGGACCACCCCACAACACCATCCCCCGCTCCCGGGGGATACAATATTATATCTATCTCTCACTCAACATAACCCGGGTAACCCCTTCGAGGAATCTTCTCAATTCCTCGAATACCCCGCAAACTCCTCCCCGGCGCTCTGTCAGGTTATAGGTTTTCTGTGGTTTCCCTATAACACTTACCGAATGGCTGACAGGAAGGGAACAATACAGCCACAGCTCTGTACCCGACTCCCCACGATGTCCCATCGCCGCCGCCCCCCCCAGCGATTTGAGCCCGTTCTCTGCGAGTTCTCCGAGTCAATAAGCCAAACCTCCGCCTCGCTACACTCTCCGGCACTCTTCTGCCACTTTTCACCGCGAGCCATTATCTATCTACCCCTCAACCCCACTCAAACCACCCAGGGCAACACGACTTCCACACAATTACGCCACCCCAGCCCTGTAGAGGATCTTAAATCCTAAATCTGGGCTCTTCTATTTATCTTTCAACCCTCGTATACAAATCAAATCTCCACCAAATTTCTATTGCTTATTCGTTCGTTCGTTCGTTCGTTCGTTTTGAACGCTCGGAAGATTGCAGATGTGACGTCACGTACCCATTATACAAGTCTTGACAAGTCATGCTCCGTAATTTATAAAATAAGATACTACTATGATGATGGGTATGTAATTTTTACTACTTAATGCATGTTAATTATTTATACACCTATAAATACTAACAGATAAATTTTTTAAAACAAGTTTTAAAACTACGCTTAATTTTTCAAAATTCACCAAACTTTAATAATTAGTGGTTTTAGGAGATTCTAAAAACTATAATTTCCCATTATACATTTAGATTGAATGATTTAAATATTTTTATCTTAACCAATATTTCCTTCCTTATCTCGTTCATTTCATGTGATTTTTATATGATAAGGAAATATTGGTTAAGTTAAAAATATTTAAATTATTCAATCTAAATGTATAATGGGGAATTATAGTTTTTAGAATCTCCTAAATGTTTAACAAAAAACCACTAATTATTAAAGTTTGGTGTATTTTGAAAAATTAAGCATAGTTTTAAAACTTGTTTTAAAAAATTTATCTGTTAGTATTTATAGGTGTATAAATAATTAACATGCATTAAGTAGTAAAAATTACATACCCATCATCATAGTAGTATCTTATTTTATAAATTACGGAGCTTGACTTGTCAAGACTTGTATAATGGGTACGTGACGTCACATCTGCAATCTTCCGAGCGTTCAAAACTGTGCGCTGTTATTTTTATCTTATGAAAGGCTACCTTCCAGTTCTCGGTCCGACTGGATTTTTTCTTAACGACTTGCAGCTTCCTAAGGTTTTCATTTCTAAATAAGCAATTAAACGTATTCAGCATTTTTAACAAGTTCAATCTTGAATCTGTGACGTCATCATATTAAAATTTTTATTATTAAGGATTTTTTATTACGTTTTAATTTGTTGTTTTGTAAATGTTAACAACAGGTATGTATCAATTTTTATATAATTGTTTATCCTTAATGGATTAATTTAAATAATTTATAAATAATTGTTTTTTGCTTTTTAAATTGCATTTACATTTATCAAAAATATCGCTTATTTTACATAGTATGATAGTTCTGTTTTATTCAATAACGTTGTTTCAATAGATAATTAAATATTTATAATAGATAAAATTTTGTAAAATATTGAAAAAAATATAATTTGTTAGCTTTAATTGAATCTTTTTTCTTGTCTTAAATTATATAAGGTATTTGTGATTGAATTGATTTAATTACATTAAAACTCTGAGGATGTAGTTTTCAAATAAAATTCATAAATATATTATTAAATTTATTAGGGGTATCTATACATTTTACAATAATTCATTTGGCCGTAATCAATACATCCACATCTCGCTAATAACTTTTCGGAGTTATTATTACTACAAAATACCGTGAATTGGTTGCCCATCTTCATTATATGTTTGATAAGTTTTTGTGCATAACCTTTTTTTCTATAATCCACTATCGTATATATAAAATTTAGTAATTTTGGTTTGTCGTGTTGTCCTAAAGGATCAAAATTACATCTTGATAAAAGTGCGAACGATACAATTTTTTCATTAACATGTAAAATATAACATGATACTCGTTGGTCTTTACTCCATTGTTCTATAGCCTCATCTTCTATTTTTAATCTTAATATTTTATTGACGGCTTTGTTTCCAAAAAGAAATTCAATCTTTTTCATGTTTCAATCAAGAGGTTTAATTTAAAAATGGGTAACATTCTCGAAAAAATTTCTTTTAAAAACTTTTCCTCCACCACCACCACCACCAAGGTAAGATAAGGTAAATTGAGTTGACAGGTAAATCAAGGTGAGATAAGGTAAATTACTTCTTTGCAACAGGTACAGTTCTTGGATTCTTAGCCAGAAGCTCATAACCACTAATATTGATTTAACCACACCTAAAGTTGTACAAGAAATTATCTTGAGTGGGTATTCATCATCAGGTTTGCTTCAAAAGTTTCTTATCAGCAGTAACAAAGGGGAGTAACCCATTGAGATCTACTAGAGAGAAGATCAATAATGTGTTAACAACAGCCGTTGTTCATAAATAGCTAATAACTTTTGCTGCTATGTTTATTTTTTAAAAGGGTTACCTTTCAGTTCTCGGTCTGACTGAATTTTTTCTTAACGACTTGCAGCTTCCTAAGAGTTTCATTTCTAAATAAGCTTGTGTCCAGTCGATATTGTCAAATTTCATAATAATTTAGAAGTAAGTTTGTTCTATCAATTATACCTTAGCATAATATTTGAGGTTATGTATTTAAGTCGTAAAACAATTATTGCTAAAATAAAAGTATTCCTATCCTTAATTATTATTCTGTTTCAGGACTTTGAAGCGTTCAACTCTCCCAAAGCTCTTCCTATTAATTTAAAAGTAAGTTTGAGGTTATGTTGTTCTATCAATCACTAATAATTTTTTTTATTTAGTATGCATCTTTTCACGGATTTGGTAAAATACATTGGTGCTTTGCTGGGATTACTAACCCCAAATGATGATGCAAAGATTAGGGAAGGACTGGTGGAATGCCAGAAGGGTATAAAGAGGATTCTGGATTCGATGAGGTTTGCTAATACTTAGGCGAAAGGCAACATTTGGAGGCTTGCTTAAGAAACATTAAAAGTCTTAGGATTCAATTCAAAGCTGCTCAAAAGAAGGGGTCGGGGCTTTCACCACGGACTGCTCGATTGGTTGAGCGAGTTCATTGGGAAGATTCAGAGTCGGTATTTAATAGTCGTATACTCACCGGAGTCATCTCCAACCTCCAGCATAAAGACCCTGGCTCTTTCCTTAAGGATTGTAAGGCTGTTTTTAAAAGAAAAATTCGCAACGCCTTAAAAAAGGATGCAGCAGTGAAGGTTAACGCCACCTTTTGTGGGGGTTTTGAAATAGTAAAGGGAGATAGTATACAGACTGAGTATAAGTACTTTACTACTTCAAACTCTCCAATCTACCGCGATACCAACCTTGATGATTGGTTTGACGGTAAAGTTATAGCCCCCATCCTCAAGGAACTTGAAGAGTTTCAAGAGCGTGATTCAGGATGGGCATTGAAGAATGTTCTCAATCTTGGTATTAATATCAACAAGTACACCCCTCAACTTGGCTCCTCATACGTCAAACTTCCAAATCAAATTAAGAGGAAAGAGGCTTGCATCAACGTGAAAAATGAAGACCAGGCTTGTTTTGCTTGGGCAGTTACATCAGCCTTGTATCCTGCTGCTAAGAATTCAGATAGATGTTCTTCATACCCCCACTATTCCTCGGTACTAAAATTTAAGGGCATACAATTTCCAATGACTATGAAGCAGATACCTAATTTTGAAAAACAAAATAATATTTCAATAAACGTTTACATCCTGCAGAAGAATAAGAAAACATTTAAAACCCTTCCGACATATTTAACTAGAAATAAACAAGAAAAACATGTAAATCTTCTACTGGTCCAGGATAAATATAATGATGCTCCAACCAAATATCACTACGTTTGGATTAAAAATTTATCTAGACTAGTATCCAAACAGCTTAGTAAAGAAGATCATAAAAAATTCTTTTGTGATAGATGTCTCCACTACTTCAGGTCACAAGATAAGTTGGAAAAGCATATCGAGGTATGTATTAAAATGAATGAGACAGCCATAAAAATGCCTGAAGCAGGGGAAAATGTTCTTAAATTCAAGAACTATGAGAATAAGGAAAAAGCGCCATTCATAGTATATGCAGACTTGGAAAGCGTACTCGAACCCGACAATGATTCTAATAAGCTACAACATCACATCCCAGCAGCCGTTGGTTACTATCTCAAATACAGTTATGATGATTCTTTGAGTTTTTATCGATCATACCGCGGTCAAGATTGCATGGAATGGTTTGCTATGGAAATGAATAGTTTAGCTGAAGATATGGCTACAGTCTTTTGGTGTCCTTATGACATTAATATGACATGGTTGCAGGAAGTTGAGTATAGAAGAGCTACACACTGTCACATTTGTGAACTGCCTTTTACCTCTTATGATAAGAAGGTGCGAGATCATAATCATCTGATTCCAAACAACAATTATAGAGGTGCTGCTCATGGAAAATGTAATATTAACTATAAGGATAGTCACGTGGTACCTGTAGTGTTTCATAACTTATCCGGTTACGATGCACATTTCATTATTACAGATATAGCTACAAAGATAGGTGGTAAAATAGAGCTGCTACCTATCACTAAGGAAAAATATATCTCATTTACGAAGCACATCAATGAATATCCGATACAATTCCGTTTTATTGATTCATATCGATTTATGGCTTCCTCCTTAGATAAGTTAGCATCGTACCTGACTGAATATCCTAACCTCAAGTCTCAGTTTCCTAACTTGACCGAAGAACAACTTAAACTTATAACTAAAAAAGGAATCATGCCTTATGATTATATTAATTCCTTTGATCGATTTAACGACACGTCTTTACCATCACAAGACTCATTTTACAGCAAATTAGATAGCAAACCATGCCCCAGAAGACTTTACCAACGTGCAAAACTTGTATGGGATACCTTTAACTGCTTAAATTTAGGTCAGTATGTGGATTTATATATGAAAACTGATATAATGCTTTTGGCTGATGTATTTGAACGATTTCGAGCAAGCTGTCTAAAAACTTACATCTTGGATTCAGCTCACTTTTTCACGCTACCTGGATTTACGTGGGGTGCGAGGCTCAAATATACCAAGATTGAATTGATGCTACTAACCGACTTGGATATGTTTCTTTTCGTTGAACGCGGTATTCGTGGAGGTCTAAGTCAAGTTTGTTCAAAACGTCGAGCTACTGCTAATAATAAGTACATACCAACATACGATTCAGCAAAACCCGAGTCATACTTGATGTATTTTGATGTTAATAATCAGGTGAGTAATTTTTTAAACTATGTAAATGTTTTTTCATTATTATTTACGTTTTCAGTATGGATGGGCAATGTGTGAGCCTCTGCCTTATAGAGGATTTGAATGGGTGGATGATACCAATATTGACGTTACCACAGTCCCAGATGATGCTTCTGAAGCTTATATGCTTGAAGTTGATCTTGAATATCCTCAACATTTACATGATCTACACAAAGATATTCCTTTCTGTCCGGAGCATATTAATCCCAAGACAATGAAACACCCTGAAAATGCGCGAGAATTAACTAAGTTGATGGCTACCTTGAACAACAAGACAAAGTATGTTATCCATTACCGTGCGTTAAAACAGGCGCTAACTCATGGTTTGGTTATTACTAAAATTCATCGAGTACTCAAATTTAAACAATCTCCTTGGTTAAAACCCTACATCGAGCTAAACACACGATTGAGGACTGCAGCCACTAACGATTTTGAGAAGAACTTATTCAAGTTAATGAATAATGCCGTTTTTGGTAAGTTGTAATTCTTAATAACCTCTAGGCGATTAATAGAATTAAATTTATTGTTACAGGAAAAACCATGGAAAATATATGCAAAAGAGTAGACATTCATCTTTTGAGTGAGTGGAATGGCCGATATGGAGCAGAGGCGTACATTGCCAAGCCTGAATTCAAGAACTGCACTATATTTAATGAAAATCTTGTAGCAGTAGAACTTGGCAAGTTGCAGATATTCCTTAATAAGCCCATATATGTTGGACAAACTGTCCTCGATTTGGCAAAGACTACTGTATATGATTTTCATTATGGCTATATGATCGCTGCTTTTCCACATTGTTCAGTCTTGTATACGGACACCGACTCTCTAATTTACGAGCTACATCAGGATCCTTACGTAGTTATAAGACAAGATTGTCACTCGCGTTTTGATACGTCTGATTATCCTGAAAATAACATCTTTGACATACCTCGAGTTAATAAAAAAGTTCTTGGGATGATGAAAGACGTAAATAATGGGGTACTGATGACTGATTATGTTGGGTTAAGATCCAAACTATATACCACCAGAGTGTTGAAAACTGTTGAGGATATAGCAAAGAAGAGCAATAAGATGGTTGATGCGGGGTATGAAGAGGATGAAATAGATACAGAAATCGTGAACTTTGGCGTTGGAAAGAAAGCTAAGGGGGTTAAGTCATCGGTTGTTAAAAATAATATTAGGGGAGAGTAGGGAGACTTGATCCCATTTTTTGTTTTTTTTGTATAATTACGTTAAAAAAATATTTTTCATATTTCTGTTAGTATCAATATGATGTCCTGTTTATGAAGCAAACACTAAATACATTATACTTAGAAGAAAAACATATTTATTCAGGTCATTGGCTTTTGAGTTTCACCCTGCAATAGGGATCAAGTCTCCTACCTTAAGGGAGACTTGATCCCTCGTGTGGGGACACATGATTACCTTGATCGTATTTCTCTTTACCAATACTTTTATGGTAATATTGCTAATTTTTGCAACCGATTATTATTAATAATTCTTTGCAAAAACTTTATTGTTCTACCTTAAAAAAAAACAATGGTTATAGAAATAAACATTGGTTTAATACACGGCTTAGACATGCATAAAGTGAGAACTTACAAAAAGAACAAATGAATCATCCTATCTAAAAGTCAAAAACGAATTTAACCAATGGTAATATTATTAGGAAATCTAATTTTAAAGTTAAAATATCCACGTCTTATTTCAGGTTTTGGCAACACTTTTCTTACACTTTCTCTTGACACGAGTCCCGAGTCCCTCATCTTTAATTGTCGGCCAATAGAAGTGCTTTTTACGTATTCTTAAAAAGTTCACTAATATTTAAGTGCTTAAAATATCATTTTCGGTCACCTCTCCCACAAAATATGATTTTCCTTTTTTTGTTTGAAATTCTACCAACACAAAGTCTTTAATTTTTGGGCAGCATATTTCAAAAAACCCGTCCTCACTTATGTTTGAGCAGTCATTTTCTTCAGCCCTGAGATCAATATCATCCAAACTGTCGCCGCTATCTTTCCAAAACTCCGCGTATTCTGAACTATCACTTTCAATTTTCTTCTCTTTTCTTTTTTTTTGCTTTTATTTACTTCAATCTTTTCCGCTCTACCAGCAAAATTTTTTACACTTTTTTTTTCTCTTTCTTCGCTCTCTGCTTCTAACTCCTGCTTCTCTGGCGTTTCAGTTATAACCCTACAACAACCTCTTTTACGTCCTTTTGATAAAGAATTTTCTGACCTTGGAGGTGCCTTTGGGAATGGTCGAACTTCCTCTGGTGTCTTTGCCGTCGAAGCTAAGTTTATCACTTCCGACTGGAGCTGCTGCAACGATTTCGGCATCAGGCATTACTCTCGGTGTTGCTCCTTCCTTTGGTTTATAAATTCTTGGCATCTGTAATACCTAACAAATAAATAAATAAGAACGTGCCTCTTAACAAATCAAAAAAATATTCATAGGGGAGACTTGATCCCGGGATCATGTCTCACTCTCACAACAGGGATCAACTCTCCCCGAAATGCATTTAATTTTAAGATTGGTAACACCCAAAACATAACCTCTCAAACCAGGTTTCCAAATATATCAAAATGTTTGTAAGAAAGCATCAAAACTAGCTGCAAACCACAATCCCCTCTCAAGCAATATCCTGATAAACTAAAACAAACATAAAACTTACCGTAAAATATGTTTCACACTCGAAAAATCACAAACTTTTTACACCGTGCGTACAATCGGCGCGTCTCTTACTAAATGTTGTTTATAAGCTAACATGTGTTCTGTTTTATACAATGTTGCCAACATTCTTGCAAAAAAGTCATTTGAGCGCTAAATTTTAATGGGGGATCAAGTCTCCCATGGGATCAAGTCTCCCTACTCTCCCCTACCTTTGATGATTATGTTGAATGCTTAGATAGCTGGCAACGAAAAACTGTTCAACAAAATTTAATACGCTCAACTAACCATCAGGTATTCTCCATCAAACAAGAAAAAGTGGCCCTTAGCCCCGAAGACGATAAACGCTATCTGATTTCCAGTTCAGATGAAACGTTACCATGGGGCATTATAGCATACTAAAATAATGTTCTTTTTATTACTTAAATTACCTTTGTATATTTATAAATATCCTATATTTACACTGTTTTTTATATCACTTTTTTTTATTTTAATAAACACCCACTATTCTATGCTGATTGTATATTACCTTTTTTTGTACATATATTTTTATATTTTAGTAAATATAATTTATTAATTTCTGCGTGTTTTATTACTACATCATCCGTATATATAAATTAAATATAGAGGTAATCAGAATTTTCTCGTATTTATCTCTGTGTACTTATCTACAATATTTCTATATAAATTTAATGTTGGTGGTTAATCGTCTGATAGCTGTAGAATTAGTATTAATCATGTGTGGTTATCATGTAACTCATAATTTTGATGGTGAAATTTACATAACGATGTCTAACTTAATACCTAAACGGTTATATCTACGTTCTAATTTGCTACAAACCCTGTATATATCCCGTATCTAGGACCTTTGACCCGTACCATATCCACTTATGAATGATCAAACTGATATTTCTAAAATTTCTTAGTATCTCGACATACCCTGTATACAAGATATCTATCATAGAAGATGACCAAATTTGATGAAAACTGTTCGATCAGAATTTACCTCTATTTGTACTATACCCCCAAACAGATAACAAATAAAACATTTTTCACATCTGCGACGATATTTGGATGATCTAATTTCTTATAAGACCTTCGCTGTTATCTAGTCGTGTGTATGCAATTCTATTAATAACGATTATTATTTTTCGGCTCTCTCGCTGGTAATGCCTTTTCTGACTTGTGAGTGACGTCATAGAAGGTGTGTCACGTGATCTGTTTGTTGACCTTTGCTCGCCCACCTGTCCTTTTGACTGCGTTGGCTTGTTGCCACCCATTAAAGCCTTTGTACGCTGGTGGCCCATAAGGATTCTGGGGGGATCCCAGTATGATGATGATGTTGACTTCTTGTAAAGCCTCTGGAGATATCTTCTTGTAAAGCCTCTTCTTACACCTACCATTCGACACCTTACACTCTGTATATACACCGACGACTTCTTGTAAAGCCTCTGGAGACTTCTTGTAATGGCTGCTTGTACGCCACCTAGCGGTCTATAATTTAATCGTTTTGGTAGCGATCTACATTACCGACATGTGAGTGGAGGGGGCTGGCTTGTGTCTGTTGATCACTCGTGACCTTGAAACGCGTCAAAAATGACGTTTTTAGACCTTAGCTTTTTTGATGATTTTCTTATGGAGATTCCCATGTTAGCGCCTCCGCCATGAGCCCGAACCGGTGTTGCCTATCTACTCAGTCTTATATCCCCAAGTCCTCTCGTGATAAAAACACATTTAGTTCCTTAAAAGTGCTATGCCACTAGAAAATCCGTTAACAATTTTTACGATGAAATATTTTACCTAGCGGTAAGCACGAGGTAAGGCCGGAAAGAGAACGAGAACCGTTGATGACAGACAACCCAAACTTTCTTTTCCCGGAACCGTTCGGAGGTTTAACACCGTTACTCCGCCTCTGACCGATCGAACAATCAGTCACCCAACCATAGAACCATTGAATATGTGGCCACAACAAAATAACAACTTACCCAGTAATTCAAATTTTTACCTATGGTCTCGTACGACATTAACTAAAAGTATAAGAAGAAGAAACTATGCACCTGTTTTTAAGTTACTAATTGTAGTCATATTACTTATTTACGCCCATTGTAAACTTGGCCTTAGCAATAGTTCAGTGTAAAACCGGCTTTACGTAGTGTTCTGTCCAATGACATATAACATGTATTATATGTCATTGGTTCTGTCTTATCGATTGACAGGGGACAGGACAGAGGGGAAGGGGAGAATAACGATATAGGTGGTGGTAGACATTATGTTAGGTTTATGTTAACAAGGAAGAAATAAAAAACTCCATCGTTCTTTACTAAGTATGTACACTTTATTTCCCGGCATCCTGACCCCTACAATCTCAGAAGTGGGATAACCTGTTTAAAGAACGTGTGTACTTCTTGGATAATTTTTTTTTAAGTTTATGTGCGAGTGCGAGGACTTTTACAAAATGGCTGACGCGAACAATGATGAAGGTAAACTTCCACCAAGCCATAGTATCGACGAAAATGTATTCGAAGAATTTGTCAGCAGACGAATGGAAATTCAAACAGCTCCGCAACAAGTGGTTGACATTAATGCTCTTATTAGTTCTATGAATTGCCTCATGCAACAAAATTCGACCATACTGCAAATGTTGCAACAAAACATTAGTAACAATAGCAACCAACCTCAGGTTAGTGTTAACAATAGCAATAGTCCAACTTATCACGTAATACCAGATTTTTCGAAATCTATTTTGACTTTTAATGCTGAAAACTTATCGAAAAGTCAAGAGTGGCTAGATAGCATCGAAAGCACTGCTACCTTACACAAGTGGCCTACAGAATACAAATTGGAAACTGCTCGGACTCATTTATTGGGAGCAGCTAAAGCCTGGTACCAATCTAGACAGTCTAGTATTCATGATTGGGAAGATTTTAAACGAGAGTTCAGTAACACATTTGTACAAGGAAAAAGTTTGACACACCTTTGGAAAAGCATGACTTCTAGGACACAAACAGCCAAAGAGGACATCAGTGCTTACTTTCATGATAAAGTTCGCCTTTGCAAATCGTTAAATTTGTGCTTTGAGGAACAGAAGGAGCAAATCGCAATTGGATTAGCTTCTCGTGAATTGGCCTCTATGATTATGACAAAAACACATATGAATGTTGACGATGTTTATCATGACCTAATTTCCTTTGAACGACTCAATAATGAAAGAAGAAACCGACACACTATTGGAGAGCGACCCAAACCATTCACATCAGCAGTTAGTAATGTTACAAGCAGAGCCGAGAACAGAGCAATACCAAAAATTGAGACAGCTAAGCTGAAGTGTTTTAATTGCAATGAGGATGGACATTATGTAACTTCATGCAACAAACCAAAAAGAGAAAAAGGATCATGTTTCACTTGTGGTAAAATGGGACATAAATTTAATGACTGTCCAGAAAAGGCACATCAATCTACTCATGTGGTACAACAAGGTAATCCTTATGTAGTTTCTTTTGAATTTTCATTAATTAAAGATGATCATTGTTTATGTAAATATAGTTTAGTTGCACTTATTGACTCAGGAAGTCCTATAAGCTTAATAAAAGAAAAATATGTACCTTTTTATGATAAAAATACTAATGTAAATTATAATTTTACTGGTATCAATGGTAGTAAAGTGGATGTTTTAGGCATTTTCCAAAAGGAAATTGTAATAAATGACATTACAATTGATGTTAAGTTTTATGTTGTGACTGACACAACAATGTCTTATGCATCCATTTTGGGCAGAGACTTTTTAGTAGCACCTGATTTAGAAATAGTTTTAAGTGATACAGTCAAAATTAGAAAAATCTCTGAAAATAATCTTAGTGACAAATATTTAGACAATGAAATTAATTTTATTAATGAAATAATGCATTTAGATTATTTTGAGGATGATGAGGTGGAGTCAGAGAAACTAGACATCAATCAAATGACTTCTTATGAAACTCAGCAAAAAATTAAGGCTTTGTACAAAACTGATTATAAAACAAAATTAGACACTGACTTAGTAGAAAATAATTTTGAAATGCATATTGTTTTAAAAAATAGTTAACCTATCACTTTTAGACCTAGACGGTTATCTTTTCAAGAAAAAGAAAAATTACGTGACTTACTTGATGACTTATTGAAACAACACATAATCCGAGAGAGTAGTTCTCCTTATGCCAGCCCCATTATTATGATTCCAAAGAAAAATCGTAGTGAATATCGACTTTGTGTAGACTACCGGGCACTTAATGACATTACTGTTAAGGATAACTACCCTACTCCTCTTATTGATGACCATCTTGACATGTTGAAAGACAAGAATTATTACTCTACATTAGACTTGAAAAGTGGCTTTCACCATATTAAGATGGCTGAAGACAGTATTCAGTATACCTCTTTTGTAACCCCTTTGGGCCAATTTGAGTACCTACGTTTACCATTTGGGCTTACTAACGGTCCTAGAGTGTTTCAACGTTTTATAAATAAAATTTTTAGTTCACTAATTAGAGAAAATAAAATATTACTGTACTTAGATGATATACTGATAGCAACAAACAATATTTCAGAACATCTTGATATTTTAAAGCAAGTTCTTATATTAGCCAGACAGAATTCATTAACCTTTCGAATGGACAAATGTAAATTTCTTTATAATTATTGCATTTATTTAGGTTACTTAGTTGACAAAGAAGGAATACGTCCTAACCCTGAAAATATTCAAGTACTTTCGTCATATCCGATACCAAAAAATATAAAAGAAGTACATAGATTCATAGGACTAGCTAGTTACTTTTTAGACTTTTATACAAAATTTTTCATTAGTTGCTAAGCCATTATACAGTTTATTAAAAAAGAATGTTCAATTTAGGTTTGAAAAAGATGAGATAGAGTCTTTTGAAACATTAAAAACTTGTCTTGCCTCATTTCCTGTTTTAGCTGTTTACTCTCCCAAGTTAGAAACCCAGCTACACTGCGATGCTAGTGTATGTGACTATGGAGCCATCTTACTACAAAAACAATCAACTACAGGTAAATTTCACCCAGTATTTTATTACAGTAAGCGCACTACGCCAACAGAGGCAAAATATCACAGTTTTGAACTGGAATGTCTAGCTGTTGTTTATGCAATTAAACGTTTTTATACTTACTTGTTTGGTATACCTTTTAAAATAATTACTGACTGCGATAGTTTTCGTCTTACCCTTAGTAAGTCAAACATTAATCCAAGAATTTCTCGTTGGGCAATGCTTTTGCAAAATTATCAATATGAAATTGAGCATCGGTCAAATAAAGGCATGTCGCATGTTGATGCACTTAGTAGGATAACTGGACTTATGATTATTGAGGAAAATTCTTTTGAAGACAATCTGTCAATTTCACAAAACCTAGACCCATTAATTGTAGATATTAAAAATAAACTTTTAAGCGAGGAAAGCAAGGATTTTGAGTTACATAACGGCTTAGTATATAAAAAATGTAAGGATTCTAGGAAAATTTTATTTTATATACCATGTAATATGGAAAATAATGTTATAGCAAACTGTCATGATAATCTAGGGCATGTAGGCTTTGATAAAACATGTGAGTACTTAAGTAGAGTCTATTGGTTTCCAAATTATAGAGAAAAAATTAAAAGTCACATTCAAAATTGCCTTAAGTGTATAACTTATTCTTCTGCATTAGGAAAAGGTCAGGGCCAACTTTACAGCATACCAAAAGGCGATAAGCCCTTCGATACTATACATGTGGACCATTATGGACCATTAGAAAAGACTCCTACAGGCAAACGCTACGTATTCGAATTAATAGATGCTTTTACTAAATTTGTAAAATTGTATAGTGTTAAAACTACGAAAACCATTGAAGTCATACACAAATTAGAGGATTATTTTAATAACTATAGTCGACCAGTAAGAATAATTTCAGATAGAGGTTCGTCTTTTATTTCAACAGAATTTAGTGAATTTTTAAAGAAAAATAATATTGTTCATGTTAAAATTGCTACCCACTCACCAAAATCTAACGGACAAATTGAAAGGACTAATCGAGACCTTACACCTATTTTAGCAAAATTAACTGATCTAAAAAACAAGTGGGATAAACAGTTACCTATAGTAGAGTTTGCTATCAATAATTCGTATTGTAGATCTATAGCAACCTCCCCAGCAAAACTTTTATTTGGTACTAATCAGAAAGACCCAAATGACCACTTAAGAACTTATGTTGAGAATGAAAATGAAGAGGTTAGGGACTTAAATAACTTAAGACAAAAAGCTAAATTACAAAACGAACAAGTACAAAATTACAATAAAGAATATTTCGACAAACGACATCGACCTCCACATAAATATCGCGAGGGAGATTATGTAATGCTCAAAAACCTAGACGTGACACCCGGAATTAATAAAAAATTACTACCAAAATTTAAGGGGTCCTATGAAGTAAAAAAGGTGCTTGATAATGACAGGTATGTAGTAGTTGATGTTGAAAACTTTCAGGTAACGCAAAGACCTTTTGAGGGCATTTGCTCTCCAGAAAACATGCGCATGTGGTTAAAGTCTGATTGATGTTTTGTTTCCATACCTATAAATTTACCTTATAATTATGATATTTATTTACCTTATGATTATGATATTCACTTACCTTATGATTATGATTACCTTATGTTTATGATATTTACTTACCTTATGATTATGATATTTATTTACCTTATGTTTATGATATTTATTTAACTTATGTTTATGATATTTACTTACCTTACGATTATGATATTTATTTAACCTATGTTTATGATATTTACTTACCTTACGATTATGATATTTATTTAACTTATGTTTATGATATTTACTTACCTTACGATTATGATATTTATTTAACTTAGGTTTATGATATTTACTTACTTTATGACTATGATATTTATTTACCTTATGTTTATGATATTTACTTACCTTATGATTATCATATTTATTTACCTTATGTTTATGATGTTTACTTACTTTATAATTATGATATTTATTCACCTTATGTTTATATTTATTTACTTTATTATTATGATATTCATTTCAAGCTTAGAGTCACTTTCTAGCATAAATTCGACATTGTTGAACGCTGTTTTATGCATTTTGTTTAGATTTTAAGATCCTGCGAGACTATGTAGCCTATGTAACTTTTAGGTTTATATGATGATTGTGTTTAAGTAGTGTTATACATTTTTTGTTTAGCAGCGAATATAGCGCTCAGATCGAGGCCGATCTGAATGTCAGGAAAGGCCGATCTGTAGTCATATTACTTATTTACGCCCATTGTAAACTTGGCCTTAGCAATAGTTCAGTGTAAAACCGGCTTTACGTAGTGTTCTGTCCAATGACATATAACATGTATTATATGTCATTGGTTCTGTCTTATCGATTGACAGGGGACAGGACAGAGGGGAAGGGGAGAATAACGATATAGATGGTGGTAGACATTATGTTAGGTTTATGTTAACAAGGAAGAAATAAAAAAACTCCATCGTTCTTTACTAAGTATGTACACTTTATTTCCCGGCATCCTGATCCCTACATAATATTGTGAATACAAATTAAATAAACAGTGATTTTAATTATTAGAATAGCGAATATTGTCAGATTGAATTGAAAGTAATTATACACTTGACCAAGTTTATAACCAATAGAACTACTAACCTCAAACAGCTGACAATATTATATTTCAGATGTAAACAAAACATTATTATTCCCAAACAGCTGTCAATATTATATTTCAGATGGAAACTATTGCAAATCTCATACAAAATAGGGACTAATTTAAATAACTAAATTGTTGACCTCAGAGATATTTTCAAAAACAAGGTAAGTTAAGAAAAATCAGAACGGAGTGTAACAGGATCATTAGAACTTATGTGACCATTGATTATGTCTATTGGTTTAATATTTGTTACAGAATGTAACGAGTTGTTGTACGCGAGTATGGCGTACATCATTTTCATAGTTATTGGAGTTTTAAGAAATCCTCTAGTATTAAGTAGACGGATATGTTCTGTGATTGTGGAGTGAAATCGTTCGATTATGCCCTGTGATTGGGGATGATTTGGAGAACAAAAATGAATTTTGATTTTGTGTAAAGCTAAAAGTTCAGAAATAACGAAATTTTTGAATTCTGTGTCATTGTCGGTTATTATTTGTTCGGGGACTCCATGATGAGAGAAAAACTTTATGAGATTATTAACGACTTCGGTGCTAGAAAGAGAGGTTAAATAATATGCTTGCGCATACTTTGAAAAGCTATCTACTATTGTCAAAAATTTATTTTGCTCTAATGTAAAAGTGTCAATATGTATTGTTTGAAAAGGTTTAGTTGCTGTTGGTGTCGTATTTATTTTAATAGTGACGGGATGTCGATCATATTTATTTTGTTGGCAAATCTCGCAATCGTTAATATATGTTTGAACAGAATTTTTCATAAGGGGCCAATAATATTTTTCTTTAATACGTTGATAAGTTTCGTCTATACCTCTATGATTAGTTTTTGATTCATGGTAATTTTGAATTATTTCTTTGATATCATTTTTATCAGTAATATCAATCAATTTTTTAGTACATCTTTTTAATTTCAATGAAGAATGTTTAAAATACTTTTGCAAAATTACTAAAAACGGTTTGTAAATATCTGGATTTTCAAAATATAAACAATATTGAGTGTCTGGGTTAATATAATTTTTTACAAAATCGATAACGTCTCTTTCAAAGTTGTGTTCAGACAGTTGAAGACTTATTCGTTTCTTTGTTTCAAATAAAATTTTTATTTTGGGATTGCATGGTGAATGTAAAACTGAACTAATTATAATTTGGTTTTGGTTATAATTTAGTGCGGTTGTTGTTAAAGGAATTTCGAAAGTTGGATTTTGGTCAACATTGGAATGAATAGTTTGTTCATCAGTGTCAATTAAATTTTCATATTTGTCGGTTTGATCTTCGATTCTTGTTAGTTCTGATTGTATATCCACATCGGGATGGACTTGTACAGATGTATTATCTTCAAGGTTTGAGGTTTCTGGTGGATTTTCAGGAATAGGAATATTTTCGCTATAAAGGTCGATAAGTGGGTGTTGTAAAGGATTTATTTTGATTGGTCTAGGATGTAGGTTTTCACTTGTTTCGTTATAGTTTTCTGTGTCCTTTAGTATTTCATCTACTTGTTGCCAAAATTCGTCGGTCTCTTTAGTATGTATTTCTACTCTCGAAAGCGCGTCAACATTTGAATTAAGAGTACGTTTATAATAAATATCATAATTGTATTCAGATAATTTAAGTTTCCATCTTGTAAATTGTATTCAGATAATTTAAGTTTCCATCTTGTAAATTTAGTATTTTCATCTTTAAGTGAAAAAAGCCATTTAAGTGGTTTGTGGTCAGTTACAATATTGAATTTCCAGCCGTATAAGTAGGGCCTAAAATATTTTGTTGCCCATACGATAGCCAAAAGTTCCTTTTCAATGACCGAATAATTTCTTTCGGAGTCATTTAGGGTCCTTGAGGCGTATGCTATTGGTAAATCATGACCAATTGGTCCTTGAGATAGTACCGCGCCTATCGCAACATTGCTTGCGTCGGTAGTTAAATTAAATGTTTTGCTAAAATCTGGATATTGTAGAATTGGTTCGTTAATAAGTAAATTTTTACAAGTTTCAAAACAAGTTAAGAACTCTTCATCATGAATAATTTTAGCTCGTTTTTTCAAACACTTTGTTAAGGGCTTTGTAATTTTAGCAAAATTTGGTATAAACCGTCTATAATATCCGAGTAGCCCTAAAAAGCCTTTAATCTGCTTTGTTGTTGTAGGTGTCGGATAATTTTTTATAGCGATTATCTTATCTGGATTCGGTTTAACGCCCTCAGGAGTCACGACGTGACCCAAGTAGGCTACTTCTTTCTTTAAAAACTCGGATTTATCGAGTTGTACTTTAAAATTTGAAAAATCTGAAAAACATTTCTAAGTCGTTCAAGGTGCTCTTGTAACGACGTAGAGTATACAATTATATCATCTAGGTATACTAGACATTGCTCGTCTTGTATACCTCGTAGAATGTTATCCATTACTCGTTGAAAGGTAGCGGGAGCTCCTTTCAACCCGAATGGCATACGCAGGAATTCCCAGTGTCCCTGTTCTGTAGAAAAAGCAGTTTTTTCTATATCTTTCTCGTCCATTTCGATTTGGTGAAACCCGCTCGCCAAATCGATTGTTGAGAAATATTGGCATTTGCCAAGTTTATCTAATAGGTCCGTTATATTGGGCAATGGATATCTATCATCTATTGTCTTAGAATTTAACTGTCTATAATCGATTACAACGCGCCATTTTTGTTGACCTGACGCATCGAGATTTTTTGGTACTACCCATATCGGTGAAGACCAGGGCGAATTGCTCGGTCGGATTATATTAGAATCTAGCATTTTTTTAATTTGTTTTGAACTTTATTTTTGTAAATGAATAGATATCGGTATGGTCTGGAATAAATAGGTACTTCATCTGTTGTCTAAATTTGGTGTTTTATTCTATTAGTAAATGTTAGAGCATTATTTTCTTGGTAAAATATATCGGAAAATTCTTTACAAAGATTTAAAATACATGACTTTTCTTCTTCGTTTAGGTGATCTGTTCTTATTTTATCTAAATTTAAAAAGTGACTACAATCGGTTTCAATATTATTACAATCGAAATTTTGAATTTTTTGCCTATCAAATCGTTCTACTAAAAGCGGTTTAGAAAAATCTAAGGTGACCGGTTGTGTTGTATTATTTAATATGGTAGTTATTGCTTCAAAATTTGTAGCAATTGTTAGGCTTTCTGGAATTTCACAGTTGTGAATTTTTTGATGTGGTATGATAATTTCTCCTTCTTCGATAGAAGTTTTAACTTTAATTACTTGTTTACATCTTGGGCCAACTGTTATTAAATTTATTTCTTTATGTGTATTGTGAAATAATAGTTTTATTTTACATAAAGGTGTTATTAACAATCCTTTTTTAAAATCTAAATTAGCTTCTAAAAATTTTAAGTTATCGATACCAATGAGACCATCAAATGTATTGTGAAATTTGAACAAATAAAACTTCATTAATTCATTTTTGGGTAAATTAAATATTTTTGATGCTGGTATAGATACACCAAATTTATGAGACGATTTTTGGAATACTGTCGATACTATAAATGGATCATTTTTGATTGAATTTGGAAAAAATTTATACGCAATATCAGGATTTTGTGGCTCCAGAATTTTTGATATTGTATTCTGGAAAAATTATATAAGAGAGTTCGCTTGAATTTAGAGTATTTATTGAGATGATAGGTGCTACCTCATTTTTCTTGAGTGAGGCATTGTTTGAAAATTTTGATCGTGGTTAGACATATCAGAATCGTTTTCATCATTTTGATAATTGTTTGAATTTTGGTTAATGTTGCTATATTCTATGTGTTCACTTGGGTCAACATATTCGTAATTATATTGATCATTATTAAGTTCAGTATTGAAAAGCTCTTCAGCAACGTACTTAGGTTGGTTATTATTGAAATTAGTATTGGGGTATCTAAAGCTATTGTTCTGTTGGGAGGTCGATGGACCTCTGAAAGTATTTCGAGTTGATACACTCATAGGTGTTGGTTTTGGAAGAATTTGGTTTAAAGACGTTTCTATTATTGGGTTGTCTAAATACTTGACTGTTAGTGGGATATCTTACAGGAGGAGTATTTGTCCTAGGTTGATAAGGAATTGACTGGGATGGAAAATAGTTTTGTTTAAATTGGTTATTTTGTGTTTGGTTATTAAATGGTACAGAAGTGAATCTTTGTTAAAAATTTGGCTGAGATCTATAATTATTTGTTGAATTATGGGGTCGGATAGACGTTTTAATTGATGATGAGTTTTGAAAGTAATGAATATTGTCTTCCCTGGTGCCACATTGTAATGCTTCATTTAAAGTTAAAGGTTTCATACAACGTATGGTTGTACCTAATGGTTCTTTCAAACCAGATAAAAATGTTTTTAAAGCTAATTTTTGATATAAATCGCGTTTTAACGTTCGTGCTTCATTTGTTGTTTCATGTATATCTATATAACTACATAAAAGATTTAATATATTTAAGCATCTGTCGAAGAATTGTTGGGGTTTTTCATGTTGACCCTGTCTTAACATAACAAGATCTCTGTTAGGGCAGGCTTCATCTCTTTGGTCAGCGAAACTACGAGTTAATATTTGTTTCAGATCGTCCCATGTGGATACGTTCTGAATATTAACTACCAGTTTTGCGTTGCCCTTTAGTTTTGAAATGATAGAATTAAGAATATAGATGTTTTGAAAATTATTTGTATTTCTTACATCGTAAAAATTATTAATTAATCATTCACTCGTAGATAGATACCCATTCAATTCGTTAGGATTTCCATCAAATTCGGGGATACAGTTTAAATATTCTGGTTTAAATTGATTCATTTCTAACGTTAGATTATTAAGTTCTGCTGTCAATTCTTCCATAAAAAGCAATAGTTTTAAATAAAATCGTACTTACATAAGACACAAAACAATTATTAGCATCTCACTTATGTTCCAATATAAAGAAGGGTACCAGATTTGCGATTTTGTCTCCACTTGTACTTCTTCCTTGCGAATTCGGGCTATTTTCTTCCCAAATCCCGGTTTCTCGTTGGTTCTAGCTGTCCTAGTTCTATGGTTTCCTGATTTTTAAGGAGCCTCTAGCACACACTTTCACACTAGGATACACCTCGTATTTTGGGTTTGGAATTTCAGTCAATCGTTGAAACGAAAAAACTCACGTTCGATACGTGAATTCCCGAAATATCCTACTGACTGCACCAAATATCTTTTCTATCTTGAGAATTAGGTTTTTAAAAATTTTTATTAACTAAGTTTTACAAAAATACGTTTAACTAAAATGATATGTTTACTCGTTAAGATGTTAGAAATGAATGTACAATTTTATATTTTATGCAAAAAGGAAAATATTGTTGAATAATATAAAGTAAGTTGATACACCGACAGTCAGCACTATTATTCTTAGTAATTGTTCATATGGTCGTGAGATAATTCATGTAATTAGGTTAGGTTTATACTTTCGACTTGATTTCAGATATTCTTCTGTTCTAGTCTTAACACACGTTTATTTCAGGATTTCTTACCATTTACTGTTTGTAACTATTTTCATCGATATGTGTAGATATTGGGTTTTTGTTTTGATTTTGATTTTTGAAATTGTTATATGGAACTCATTTCTTATATTTATTCCTTTTAATCCAAGTTCCTTCTTGATTAGTTATTCTGTTGGTAACCCTTCCGGATGTAGGTTGGCACTAAGCTATTTCCGCTTTATGCTTTCTTTGACTGTAATTGCCCTTCATACGTATAAGGTTCTTCAAGTGCGTTGGTGCTGGTATAACTTTTCCGGTGTTCTGTTTTTATGTTATTTTAATTGTTCTGGTTTTATATTATTTTAATTTTAATAAAACTGCAATCTTTATATTTTTCCATTTACTTTTTAACCCCATAAAATATAAAATATACAAGACGACATTGACAACTGACTTAGTTGACATTTTTCATAGAACATAAAAAACATATTCTTTTGGTTTATTTAAATGATTGGCTTATAGTCAACACCCCTCTGCAATCATTTAAATATTTACATTTTATCAAACATAAATAAACTCTTAAAATTCTTGAATTTAACACTGGCTAAAGGCTTGGTAAAAATGTCTGCTATTTGTTCGTCACTTTTGCGGTAGTTTAACATAATCAAACCTTTATTGACCTTCTCACTTAAGAAATGATATCTAACGTCTATGTGTTTACTTCTTTTTCCAAATTGTCCATTTTTAGCAAGTGTTATAGCACTTTGATTGTCTACATTTAGAGTCACATTCACATCACTATTAATTAGTTCATCTATAACAGATTTCAGGTAAAGTAGTTCTTTGGTACATTCTGCAGCGGCAATATATTCGCTTTCCATACTTGATAAAGCTACAATGGGTTGCTTTATCGATCCGCAGCTAATAGGTCCACCACAGAAGAATATGATATACCCTGTAGTACTCTTTCTAGTTGATATATCTCCTGCAAAGTCTGCATCACTGTATGCATATAGATTAGAAATATCCTTTGTTTTATTAAATGTTATTCCTTCTGTTTTATGACTTATTAAGTACCTGAAAATGGTTTTAACATTATTTATATCTACCTTGTTGTAGTTATTGATTCTTCGAGTGTTAAAGTTAACTGAGTAGGTAATATCTGGTCTTGTTTTGCTGGATAAGTACAATAAACTTCCAATCGCTTCTCTAAAAGGATATTGTTTTTCTTTTTCATCAGGATTTTCTGTTCCATTACTCATCATTGGGATTGTGGATGGTTTAGCATTTTCCATTTAGTATTTGTTTCAAATTTGTTTTATATAATTCTCTTGTGTTAAAATAATCTGATCTTTAGTTCTCTTTATTTCAAAACCAAGGAATGTTGTAGGATTAGAATCATGTTCCATTTCAAATTCTGTTTTTAACTGTTTTAGTAAGGAGTCCATTTCTTCTTCATCAGATCCAATCAGTAATCCATCATCAACATAAATACATAGGTAAAGTGAATTTGTTTTGTTTTTAAATATACATGTTTCAGTTTTGAGTTGATCTAATCCATTTGTTTTTAGACAGTGTGAAAATCGTTTATTCCAATTTAAGGGAGCTTGTTTTAGGCCATATAATGCTTTCTGCAACTTACAGACTGTAGTGGTTTTGTTATATCCTTCAGGGACTTCAGGGACATAAAAATTGTTTCAGTCAAATTTCCATATAAGAATGCAGTCTTGATATCAAATTTTTTAATTATAAAGTCATTGGACACAGCTAATGCAAACATTATTCTTAAACAACTGGTATTTACCACTGGGTTAAATGTTTCTTGATAGTCAAAACCATATTCTTGCTCAAATCCTCTAACTACAAGCCTTGCTTTGTATTTCCCATTTTTTTTTATTTTGAATACCCATTTATTTGATAAAATATTTCTGTCTACTTCATCTCTGTTTACATAAATCCAGGTATTGTTTTTATTTAGTGATTCTTTTTCATCTTCAATAGCTTGTAGCCAATTTTCTTTATCTGGTCCATTGATTGCTTCATTGTAAGTCAACATAGCATAGTCTTCATATTTATTTGGGGGTTTTATTGTCCTAGTTTTTGTTTTCTTTTCTTTAATTACAGCATTTCTTAATTCTTTAAAGGAATTGTCTAGGTTATAATCATCTTCTTCTTCTTTATTACTAGAGTTATCGCTGAAATCTGTTATTTCAACTTTGCTGTCATTTTTCGAGATTTGTGGCTGTGGGTCCGCATTGTTTAAGTTTGAATTTTCTTCTTTTTGTACCTTTCGTTCCGAATATTCGAGTTCATTTTCTATTTCTTGAATTCTTACTTGGAAAGATATATTTTTATTTGGATTTTTAAAAGTTACATCTCTTCTTATTACTACTGCTCTTTTAGCTTCATCAAAGAGCCGATAACCATTTGCACTATAACCTATAAAAATATACTTCTCACTTCTGGAGTCCAGTTTCTTTAAGTGACCTAGAGTCTTTGCATATGCCTCACTGCCAAAGATTTGAAGTTTTGAGACATCAGGTTTCTTTCCAGTCCACATTTCACTAGGAGTCTTTTTAACTGTTTCAGTGGGACTTCTATTGAGCAGATAGGCTGCTGCTCTTACGGCTTCACCCCAAAATTGTTTATTTAAGTTTGATTCAAAAATTAATGCTCTGGCCTTTTCCATAATTGTCCTGTTGAGTCTTTCAGCTTTGCCGTTTAATTGTGTTGTATGGGGGATTGTGTAATCTATCTTTAGACCTTTTTCTCTGCACCACGTTTTGAAGTTCTGTCCTATATATTCGCCTCCATTATCACAGCGTATAGATGAGGTTTTGATATTATGAAATGCTTCAGCTTCT
This sequence comes from Ophraella communa, assembly GCA_035357415.1. NCBI lineage: Eukaryota > Metazoa > Arthropoda > Insecta > Coleoptera > Chrysomelidae > Ophraella > Ophraella communa. Next base: position 26,234,025 of record CM068995.1, read on the forward strand.
TTTATAAAGTCTTTTATATAGGAAATTGTTTCACTTTTACTGGCTAGAAGATAAATTACACAATAATGTGTATAATCATCCAGAATGGTTAACATATAGCGATTTCCATCCCATGTATCAACATTGATTGGTCCACATATATCTGTATGTAGGATTTGCAGTGGTCTACTTGCACAAGATCTAACAGTTGTAAAAGGTAATCGAGTTTGTTTGGCTTTTTAACAGGTTTCACATGGAGTTTTTAACATTTCACAATCTTTTTTACTTATGTTCATGCCTGTAGTTAACTCTTCTTCATATTTTCAACACCTAGGTGACCCAATCTTTTATGCCAAATATTTACTTTTTCTTGATTTACAGATAAATAGCTTTCTTTATCTTCCTTAATTTTAACTTCGTATAAACCATTTTCATTCTTATGTCCTTCTATGATTTTTATCTCATTCTTCATTCTTGTTACTTTTTTATTTGTAAATAACACTGATCCTCCTTTTTCAGTGACTGCATGGATTGATAATAAATTTTTGTCAGGTACATGCAATACATCATTTAATACACATTTGTCCATTTCAACTTGACCTTTTGTTTTTGCTTGCATACATTCTGATTTCTTAGCCACAAATATGTTGGTATTTGCCTGTTCAGTATTTTTAAGGATATTTATATCATTTACCATATGTGAAGTTGAACCTGAGTCAACTATGAATGTTGTAGAAACTTCATCTTTGTTTGTTTTATCAGTTAAAAATGCAACTTTATAGGAGCTTGAGTTGTCAGACCTTTTTCTGAAAAAACAGTTTGCTTCTGCATGATTTGTCTTTTTGCATATTCCACATTTTGTACTTGAATTTGATCTTGAGTCTGTTCCACTATTGGTTTTGTTACAGGATGATGACAAGTATCCTGTACCAGCACATTTAAAGCATTTTACTTTTCTACATGTTTTAATGTTATGTCCAGGTCTTTTACATACCTTACAGTAATCTTCAGTACTGTAAAATGATACAGAAGTATCATTGTCTTTTTCACATTTCATTTTAGCTTCTTTATTTATTAGTCGAGCTTTTAGTTTTGTCAGGGTTTTTTCTTTTTCAGGTGTAGATTCCCAGGCAGTTGAAAAATGTCTGTATTGCTCAGGAAGTGTACAAAGAATTTTTGATATTATCATGTCATCATCTATACTTTGTTTTAGTGATTTAAGTCGATATGCCAGGTTTTCCAACTTGCATAAGTGTGTTGTAATATCAGTTCCTCTTTCATACTTATAGTTGAAGAATTCTTGAAGTAGGTTACATTTTTGATCATTTGAATCCCTCTCATAATTTTTTTTTAGTTTATCTACCATTTGTTTGGATGTTTCACAGTTTAATATGTGAGTCATTACTTTTTTATCTATACTTGTAACTATTATTTTTTGAGCCATTGCATCCTTTTGTAACCAATTTGCTATATCCTTGTCAGCTGTTAGGTTTTCCTTTAGTATTTCAGCATTGACTATTTCCCACAATGCATGGGCTTTAAATATTACTCTGGTCTGGAACTTCCAAATCTGGTATGTATCGCTGTCTGTTAGTTTTTCGATTTGTGCAATTTCGTTACTCATTTTGAATGTACTTTGTGTTTTAAATTGCCTTTATTTTGTTAATCTGGTTTTGCTTTGATAATCGTTAAAAGTTTTACTTGTTTTTTAATTTTTAAGGACCACTGGGCCCATAACCTGCTCTGTTTTTATGTTATTTTAATTGTTCTGGTTTTATATTATTTTAATTTTAATAAAACTGCAATATTTATATTTTTCCATTTACTTTTTAACCCCATAAAATATAAAATATACAAGACGACATTGACAACTGACTTAGTTGACATTTTTCATAGAACATAAAAAACATATTCTATTGGTTTATTTAAATGATTGGCTTATAGTCAACATCCGGTTCGGCGATTTTTGAAATGTACCTTATGCTATTCATCCTAATATACATACCATTACTGCTTAGATTGGGAAGACTAACAGGAACCTTTACTCACGGTTTAGGATCGACCTGTCTTCTTGATTATAAGGAGATCGAACCTCTTTCATGAATCTCTCCTTTTTTTGATTGTTTTTTACAATCATTCCTTTTGTCCTCCACATGTATTTTTTTTCTTCTTGTTTCTTTTAGTAATGTAAAACTTGTTATTTGAATTTTCTCCTGGGATACAATTTTCTTAGCATGAATATGGTCCCACATTTCTATCCACTTTAATTTAACCAACACAACCATCATTCTCTATCTTAATAACTTCTGAAGTTCCTTTTTCCTCTTCTTTTTTTATATAATAACTCTCTTATTCATCCATTATTCTTCACTTATTTATGGATGTTTAAGTTTTAAATTTAAATTATTTACAATTCCTACGTTCTGCACATACAGGTGAGTTTATATTGATTGTATAACATAATTAACTTGCTGTTTTGCCATAGTTTAACTTATTGCAAATCATGTATTTAACTTTTTACTTTAAACTTGTATTTTATTTCTATTTGTAATTATTTGTCATATTTGAAATGTTTTAACTTTAATCATTGATGTAATCGGACAACCGACACCATTCGCTCTTTTTATAACTATTTTTGATTCTCCTGATACCATTGTTTTCTTTATAGCCTGATGATGGTCTAAAGACCGAAACATGTTGCATTAACTTTTGAACCGCACTATTAAACGTTGTGGATAGACTTTGAGTTTTATTACTACGATTATCTACATCATCCACATTTGAGAGATGGATTTCAATTCAATTTCAATTTTAGATCTGCTAGTCAAGCTACTATTATCCGTCAATATCAGAATACGATGGTCCTAAGGAAGAAAACGTTACTGAGAATATGGTTTCTACAGAAATGTAAGCGTGCTGGTGTCTTTCCTAAGTCAATATCTTTACATGCTAATGTTGATACAACTATTGTTATTTTAATAAAACTCGTAGTAATTTCTATATTTCTATATTGTTCTTCATACTACATACATTTTCATACATTTCACATTTCATACATGTGTCATATCTCTAGATAACCATGAATACCAGTGTACATCCGTCATTACATATTATTACTTTTTACTTCTTCTTTTCCATCAATCAAGGGAAGCATTACATGTAAGGTTATTCAGTTCACAACACCCTCTCTTAATGCTTGCCTTGTGATTGAAAAATTTACAATATGAAATAATATACTTATTAAAATATAAAAACCAAATTAAGACCCTCTCTTGCTAAGATGGTTTGAAAATTTGACATAAAATATCTCAATATATAATGCAAAATAAAACACATTCTTACTAAATCTATATAAAACAAAAATAAGTTCTAAATCTACATAATTAACATTCTAATTTTTCTACTAATCCTAATCCTGCTTTATTTAAACAAAATTGATCTTTGGATTGTGCTTTCGTTAAAATATCAGCTAGCTGGTTTTTTGTATTAATATATTCTAAAATCATATGTCCTTTATTAATAGTATCACATACAAAGTTGTACTTTAGATCTATGTGCTTCACCCTTTTGTTGTTTTCAGGATTTTTTATTAATGCTATACAACCTAAATTATCTTCATATACCTTAAAATGTTCAATAACTACATTTAAATCAATCAATAATCTTTCAAAATATAAACAATCACGAACTGCATCACACAAAGCAATTAACTCTGCTTCAGAACTGGAAAGTGATACACAATTTTGTTTTCTTGTGACCCAAGCAATAACATTTCCAAATATTTTAATCACAAACCCTGTAACTGATTTTCGATCAGATATGTCACCTCCCCAATCCGAATCTACAAAGCAGACTAAAGGTACTTCATTACATGTCCTTTCATATTTTAGATACACTCCTCTAGTGCCCTTGAGATATCTTAACAACCTCTTCAATCCAATCCATGTTTCATTAATATTTTTGTCTTGGTATCTACTAAAGTAATTTATTGAGAAACAAATATCAGGACGTGATCCTAACATCAAATACATCAGACACCCAATTAGTGGTTTTACCGGTTTATCATCTAATACATTGGTTTCTAATATACTTATTTTAAAATTTGTGTCCATTGGAGTTGCACATTGTCTGCAATTATTAAAGTTAAAACGATTTAGAATTCCCTTTAAATAGGTTTCTTGGCTTAACTTTAAAATGCCCTTTTCCCTATCGTAATCGATTTCCTAGAAAATTCTTCACATTACCTTTGTCTTTCATATCAAATTCATCCATAAACCTACCTTTATATTCTTCCAGAATTTTCAAATTTGGTCCTGCAAATATATCATCTACATATATTATTAGATATAATAAACCATCACCTTCCTTTTTTGTATATAGGCAATAGTCGACTTCTGATCTTTTAAATCCTATATTTATTAAATAATCATTAATCTTTTGATTCCAGCACTTACTTGCTTGCCTAAGACCATAAAGTGCCTTATTTAGCTTTAAAACATTGTTTTTATCACATTTTACACCCTCTGGTGGTATTATATAAATATCTTCCTTTAATTCACCGTTTAAAAATGCTGTTTTAACGTCGAATTGTTTGATAAAATATTTATATTGATTAACAATTGATAATAACGTTCTGATAGTAAACATCTTGGCAACTGGGGAATAAATTTCATTGTAATCAAAAGTGTTTTTCTGTGCAAAACCACGCACAACCAATCTAGCTTTGTATTTGTCTTGAATCTTTTCTTCTAGTGGTTTCTTTGTAAAAATCCATTTTGTGTTCAATATTTCTGCATCTTCTGGTGCTGTAACCTCTTTCCATGTCTCATTTTTATTTATAGAATGTAGTTCTCTCTTCATTGCCTCTACCCACATTTGTTTATCCTGTCTTTCATTTATTTCCTCAACACTTTGTGGAACATTTTCTATATATGATACAGCATCAAATGCCATGTACATTTCAAATTCTGAATACTTCTCTGGTAATTTTGTTCTTCTTTTTTCTCTTTCAGTACTATTATTATCTATTTTTAATTCAAATTCTTCATCTACTTGATTATTTTTCTTCATATGTTGCTCACTTATTTCTTGAAAATTGTCTTGATTATTTTCTTCATTATCCATGTTTATGCTCACATTGTTTGTTTTAAAATAAAAGTCATTTTCATTAAATCTCACGTTTCTTGATACAATAATTTTTTTTCTTGCAATACTCCATAAACGATATCCTGTATTAGTATATCCCATCATTATACACTTTTCTGTTTTACTTTCAAATTTATCTCTAAATTGTTTAGGGATGTGAGAAAATGCTGTGCATCCAAACACCTTCATATTTGCAACGTTTGGTTTTATACCATTCCAAATTTCCGCTGATGTTTTGTCTAAATTACTATGTGGACTTCGATTCAACACATACGCTGCCACTCGAACTGCCTCATTCCAGAAAATTTTCGATAAACTAGCTTCCTCTAACATGGTTCTAGCTTTCTCCACCAGGCTTCTATTAAATCTTTCACTTTTTCCATTTTGTTGTGGACAATATGGTGTAGAATAGTCTATTATAGTTCCATTTTCATGACAAAAATCCTTAAAATCACCTGAAATATACTCACCACCATTGTCACACCTGAGAACACTCAATTTTACATTAAACTTGGATTGTGCAGCATTAACAAATTCCTTAAAACATTTAAACACTTCATATTTACTTTTTAACATAAAAACTTGTACAAAATTTGAGTAGTCATCTATAAATGTAACAAAATATTTTTCACCTTCATGACTAATTGGTGTTATAGGGCCTACCACATCAGAATGAACTATGCCTAATATTCTATTTGCCTTATTTCTTGAATTGTATGTTAGCCTTGTCATTTTACCTTGTATACAGGGTTCACAAAAATCAATTTTGTTAATTTTCAAATTTTCTAAACCTGTGACCATAGTTTCTTTTATCAGTTTTTCTAAATTTTTATTACAAATATGTGCTAATCGTTTATGCCATAATCCTAATTCATTATTTTCTACCTCAACATTTAACCATTCATTATAATTTACTTCAAAATTAATTTCATATAATTTATTTCTTTTTCCAATGCCTATTAACTTATCATAACTATATAAAAATACCTCACCTTTTTCAAAAACTACCTTAATGTTACAAAGTTCTAACTGTTTAACAGACATAAGATTTTGTCGCAGAGTTGGTACATAAAATACATTTTTAATTGTACATTCAACCTTTTTATCATAAACATTGCTAAATACTTTAATGTTGCCTACACCTACTGCTTCTATATAATCATTATTTTTTGCAACTGCTATCTTAATAGGTTTATTTACTAACATAAAATCTGAAAAATAATCCTTACTATTTACTAAATGATTTGTACAACCACTGTCTATATAAAACAAAATATTATGATTACTTACAATTTCATCTTCAGTTTCATTTTGAGTCATAAAACATATACCTGTTTCAGTATGGTCTTCATTCTCAGCTAGGTTACCACTATGTTCCTCTGTTTCTTTTACATTGATATATCCACCTCGACTACCACTTGCATTTCCTCTACCACTTGCACCTCCTCTGTATCCATTTCCATGATTGTTAAAATTCCCTCTGTAGTTCCAGTTCCCTCTTTGATTGTTGTTATTGTATCTGCCTCTGTAACTTCCTCTCCGATTTGTAGAAAATTCTCTGTAACCACCTCTTCCCTTGTATAAATTGTTATTTCTTCTACAATCTCTTTTATAATGCCCTTTTTCTCCACAAGTATAACATACCCCAACATTGGTTGCTGAAAATGCTGCTGGTTTTATATATTCTCTCCCATTTTTATTCTTTTCTGTCTCATAATTGGCTTTTCTTCTTTCAACTTCAGCACGCAATTTTGTTTTTACTAAGTCCAAACTTAATTCTGTGGGATTCATATTCTCTAAAATGGTTACTACTGTTTCAAGTGTATGAGGCATTGCCATTAATAAAGTACAAATTAGATCTTCTTCCCTCAATTCTGCTCCAGTAACTTTTAATTGGCGTACTATTTCATCAAATTCTGTTAAAAATATTTCTAGATTTCTTGCTTCAGTTAGTTTCATTCCTATTAGTTTTTTTCTTAAAACCATTTGTCCTGGAATGCCTTTCTTCTCATATCTATTTTCTAAATTCGACCACATGCTAAAAGCAGTATTTTGTTCCCTAATTAAATCAATCTGAGCATCGCTCATGCACTGGACTATATAGGATTTGCATCTGTTGTCACGTTTTCTAGCCTCATCCTTTTTTGCAGCATCTGGGTAATCTTCTGGTTTATACTCTGTTTTTATACATTCTAGAACTTCTTTTTCCATAAATAATGTCTGCATTCTAAATTTCCAGGTATGGTAATTATTAGTACTCAATGGTTCAATATTAAAACTATTCTTAAATGTTCCATTATCTGCCATGTTGAAATCTAATACTTTTTCTTTCTATATTTATTGAATCCTTTTATATATCGCTTGAATTTCGTTTTATAATAAATTTACAGAATTCCTGGGCCCATAACCTATTGTTATTTTAATAAAACTCGTAGTAATTTCTATATTTCTATATTGTTCTTCATACTACATACATTTTCATACATTTCACATTTCATACATGTGTCATATCTCTAGATAACCATGAATACCAGTGTACATCCGTCATTACCTTAGACAAGGAAAGAGAGAGGACGCGTAACCCGAGTCGTGGAACTGTTACCACTTGCCACATAGTCGATGTGGTCAGTGGCGTAACATAATGTTTACAATACATTTTTCCCACATAATAGGTAATAATTGTATGTTTCTTAGATACAAATAATAGGTTGGTATCAAAGGAAGGAAGTGAATAAAATTTACTAGTAATTATAAAAAATCTTTATTTGTTATGAAAATATTAACATAATTAATCTATAACTACCTTAATATTAAATAAATACTTAAATTAAAACTGTTTATTTGCTGATATTAATAGTGATGTTTGACTATAGAACATTTTTGTTTACCATTTTAAACCATTAGACAAAAAATATCCAAGTGGAAGCTTCCATGTGTCATTAATTGCAACTATCATTAAAACAACAGCTTCTTTGGCTAATTCATTTGAATCATCATCCAAATCAACCCCAAAATTGACTAACCGTAGAAACTTTTACCATTCCATACCAAGTGCTGCCGAATTGACATCTCATCAATGATAAGAGAACAAAGTAATGGTTTATTTGAATTTTCTATAAGTTTACTCAGAGTATTGAATTATTCAATTGTGAAAAGTGGGTATTTTTTATTTTTAGACATTGCATTTTTTGTAACAATTGCTTATTTACACTACTCACATTTTCTAATAAAATGGCTTTTTCATTATCAATCAAGTTCTTATTTTTCAAACTGGTTATTAATTGTTTAAGGAAAACAACTTTTCTTTTTAGCCTGTTTATAGATTGTTTCAATACCCTAATTTTTCTAATCTTTTCTTAACTTCTAATAGTTTCTAGAAGTAACTTCCATTTCAGTATTTTTAACCAAGACAGTCAACTGTTGGGTTTAATGACTGTGTTGAGGAAGTAGAAGGACCAGGTTCTGTACTCTGAATATATTCGAATGGTGCTCTCTATTTGGCCTAGAAAAAACAATATTTTTATATAAATATTTCCAATTCACAAAAAATTTAAATTATGTTTTACTTAGAACTGTCAAAGTGTTTTATTGTTATTATTTATGTAGGTACATACCTTCCTGGGTTGCAGTTATGTGGGCAACTGATGAAAAATTATTGGAACAGCTTCATGGAGCAAATGTAGTCTTGAATTTACATCAGTTTTATATAACCAACATTCCTCAAAGTATCTTAGAATACAATCACTTTTTTGATATCGATAATCTTGAATTACTTCATGTTTGTAATAAGGGAATTAGATTGAATTTGCTTGAGTTTTTGGAAATTAAATCTGCTACAAATAATAGTACTCTCAATTGTTTGTATGAACAAATTCAACCTAATAAAAATTATTTATTTCTAAATTAAAACTTTTAACAACTGTTTATTTATGCATGTAATTAGGTTAGGTTTATACTTTCGACTTGATTTCAGATATTCTTCTTTTCTAGTCTTAACACACGTTTATTTCAGGATTTCTCACCATTTACTGATATTTGTAACTATTTTCATCGATATCTGTAGATATTGGGTTTTTGTTTTGATTTTGATTTTTGAAATTGTTATATGGAACTCATTTTTTATATTTATTTCTTTTAATTTCCCTCTACATCCAAGTTCCTTCTTGATTAGTTATTCAGTTGGTAACCCTTCCGGATGTAGGTTGGCACTAAACTATTTCCGCTTTATGCTTTCTTTAACTGTAATTGTCCTTCATACGAATAAGGTTCTTCAAGTGCGTTGGTGCTGGTATAACTTTTCCGGTTCGGCGATTTTTGAAATGTAACTTATGCTATTCATCCTAATATACATAGCATTACTGCTTAGATTGGGAAGACTAACAGGAACCTTTACTCACGGTTTAGGATCGACCTGTCTTCTTGATTATAAGGAGATCGAACCTCTTTCATGAATCTCTCCTTTTTTTGATTGTTTTTTACAATCATTCCTTCTGTCCTCCACATGTATTTTTTTTCTTCTTGTTTCTTTTAGTAATGTAAAACTTGTTATTTGAATTTTCTCCTGGGATACAATTTTCTTAGCATGAATATGGTCCCACATTTCTATCCACTTTAATTTAACCAACACAACCATCATTCTCTATCTTAATAACTTCTGAAGTTCCTTTTTCCTCTTCTTTTTTTATATAATAACTCTCTTATTCATCCATTATTCTTCACTTATTTATGGATGTTTAAGTTTTAAATTTAAATTATTTACAATTTCTACGTTCTGTATATACAGATGAGTTTATATTGATTGTGTAACATAATTAACTTGCTGTTTTGCCATAGTTTAACTTATTGCAAATCATGTATTTAACTTTTTACTTTAAACTTGTATTTTATTTCTATTTGTAATTATTTGTCATATTTAAAATGTTTTAACTTTAATCATTTATGTAATCGGACAACCGACACCATTCGCTCTTTTTATAACTATTTTTGATTCTCCTGATACCATTGTTTTCTTTATAGCCTGATGATGGTCTAAAGACCGAAACATGTTGCACTAACTTTTGAACCTCACTATTAAACGTTATGGATAGACTTTGAGTTTTATTACTACGATTATCTACATCATCCACTTTTGAGAAATGGATTTCCTTTTCAATTACAGAAGAATGTGTGGAATGAATTGGAGACTTAACCCCAAAATGACACTATGGCTATACGCAAGCCTTATTAGACATATAATACCCTACGGGTCACTGGTGTGGTGGGCGCAAGCAGGAGCAATAAAGCTATTAATAACGCACAAAAGTTAGCATGCCTGTTACTTATCCTATGTACTTTTGATTAAAAATATACGATTACAAAATTATTTAAATAAAATCTAGAACCAAAAAAAATGTTATTTTGAAAATTTGAATTTAATTTTCTGTAGGTGTTGAAACTTATTTGTTAGAATTATTTGTTATCGTGCCCTTAAGCAAAAGTTCAACTTGAATAGCGACAAGCAAGTCCTTCAAGTGAAGTTAGTTCAAACTCTTACGACTGGGGCCAAGTACGTCTACCTCTATTTTCACCGCTGAGAGAAATAGAAGTTTTAGCTAGTAATTCATGAAACTCCATTTCTTGGGGTTCATTTGCTATAATATAAGTGTTTTTTATCTTGGGTATTAATTGATGTTAAAACATTTTGATTGGATTTTTTTTACATCTCCAACTGCCATTTTAAAATTGAATTTTAATTTCTCCATTTTAACAAAATGTCGTTTTATAATGTGTAATGTACGTTAATGATAATGAACACTATTGATTTTCTTCTGTAAATAAGAGTTTTTCATTTTATTTATCAACTTTATTATATACAATAAAAAGAAATTAAATATCGAATATAAAATTTGACAATAACTATTAAAACGATACAAGCCTACAACTAGGTAATATAGGTACTACCTATAATATAGGTACTTAGTTGTAGGCTTGTATCGTTTATATTATAAATTATATTATATTATATTATAAATTATCGTTTATATTATAAAGAACAACGTTCCTACTTTACATATATGTGCCTGTTTTATATATCTGTAATATGTATATGATCGACAAGAGTAATATTTTATGCACTATGACTTTACTGTTATTAATATATATCATAAACTACTGCCCAATGAATGTAATAAAGAATAAATATTTTTATATATTTGAAATAATCTTTTTATTAAAAAAAAAAATTGAAGCTGGGTTTTATTATATTCTTGAGTTTTAAAATATTAGTTTCTTTAATTTCTAAGTAGCTAATTACATTATTAATATCAACATTTTTTTTTAGAAATAATTTCTTATAATCCAGAAGTATTACAATACCTAAAACAACTTCAATAATTATTTATCCCAAATGATTTTTGTACAGTTGGTAATCAATAGCTAGATTTAAATATTTCCGCCTTCATTTAGTTTTTACCCCAACCACGTGATGGCGCAATAATAAAGTCTGAATTTTCAACATTGGGTTTGTTGTCTATATTAGACAGGTATAGGTATATCCACGATCATCACAAAATCTGCCAATTCTGAAATCAAATATGATTAAAGAATACTGAAATTCTCTTTCTTAATATTTAAAAAATATTCTGCAACACCTCTGCCCCCATGCAATTTAAATGTATTAGCATTCTCTTTCGTGATAGAATAATATTCTTATATTGGCATTAGCCTTAATGCAATTTATTAACATCGTAGTGCAAGATTTGAGAAACTGTCAAAATTATTGCAGTCACGTTTCGATTCGAAAATATAAAAAAGATCATGAAGTTTTCCAGTGATTCAGAATTAGAAATTGAAAATACACCACCTAAAATTACAAATAGTGTAAATAATATACTAGAAAATTTACTACCAAAAAAATTAAAGAATTAATATGAAAAGTATTACAAACTGTTAATGGATTGGAAAGAAACAAATAATACAAATGCCTTTGCAGAAAATGTGTTGATTGCGTTTTTTTGCGAATTATCGGAAAAATGTAAATCTTCAAAACATAGTAGAATGTGTCTTGAATTATTGAGTGTTTACCTAATATAATTGTGATTTATTTCTGCCATACAAATTATCTATTGCTGCTTTTCATTTAAAAATATATTTTTAAAATTTTTGATCGTGGAGAAAGTATAGTCTGCTACTCGTTTACAAAACAGTTTAGAATTTATAACGCAATAAAGTATAAAAATAAAGTTTAATTTTTGATTTTGTTTATAATATATTGTTATTGTTTAGCAGATGCGTTAAAGGTGTTGTATTTTAATATGGAACGACAACATTTAACTTTGGATAAGAAGAATAGGACTGTAGAGCTTCTTCAAGGTAGCAGTAGCTGAGGTGAAGAAGTTGAGGTGTTGATAGTTATAAACATTATGATGCTGTAGGTATAAAATTGAAAAGCTCATTTTTTAATCCTCCTCGTAATATTGCAGTACTGATCAACAAGAAGAGCTATTCTACCAACAACCATGCTATGGAATAAATCATCAAATCGGATTATATAATATAAAGCACAGATATTTTTGTTGGCTTCTTAAGTGAAAAAAGTACCGAAGTACCATCGACATAACGTAACTGAAGGGAGAAGGACAAAACATTGATAATTTATCAATGAATAAGTTCAGGAAATTCGTTTATGTGCGCAAAACACAAAATCTGACCTTCAATAATTTATTAAATAATAGGGTATTTTACTCGATATGAGAAAAAATCAAAAAATATATTAAATAGATAGCTCAGGTAAAAAGAAATCGGCAAGTGTTAGTTTTAGTTCATAAAATTATTTTTAAAATTCAATTTAAAGTTTTCAGTATTTTTTATATGTTCTTTATCACGATGAAATAGTAGCCGCCATGTTATTACGTAATTCCGCTGTGTAAACTAAAGTGACAGTCACAGACTAATTTCTATAAGTGGAAGGTGTTCCAATTAAACGCACTTTAAACAACACCCTTAACAGAACGCAACCCAAACCGGAAACAAAGCGAAAACATTGACAACCCTCACCTATAACTTACAATGCTTCTAATACACCGCCCTTTTTCTTGCCGAAAACTCGACGAAGATAGTTGCCTCCCTATTGTAAATTATCATATTCTTTTGGATACAGCCCGGAAGGTCACAACAAAGCTACCGCCAAGGTGCACAGACATAGTTACGCAATAGAAGTGTAAGAATACCGCTAAACAGTCCCTTAGATGTAAGAATCCCAGAGAACTAACAGAGCCCACCTGGACACCTGGAGAACTAAAGATAAGTCTCGAACTTTTTGTTCTTACAAGTTTGTTACGGTTCGTTTTTAAAAATAAATTTGACCTTAAATTCATTTAGTTGTTTAGGTTTTCTCTATAGGTACTAAAGTTATTTATAACCTTAATTGTAATCTATCTAAATCTTTTGATTGTTCATCTAATTAATAATTTTAGATATAAGTTAATAAAATATACCTTACCATTCTCTTTAATAAAATAGAAACACAACCTTAAACACAAATATAAAATAACTACACACAACCAAAATAATTTATTAAATATCAGTAAAAATAGGTAAACATTGTTTATGTAGAATAAAACATTTAATGTCAAAGTTCAATAGGTTAAGAGAGGGCCTCTTCTTCTAGTCTTCAGTCAAATCAGAAGTGCCAATTCAACCATTTAATTTTAATAAAAATCACACTTTACCAGGCTTAACTTTGTACTTTGAACTGGTTTCCTTTTTTTTGTTCTTGGCATTGTTCTGAATGAAGCACATGGTTTCTTGAACTTCGAATTTTATTTCGGATTTTTATGCCAAGAAAAACAAAAATAATAGAAGACATTAGGATCATTACATTCTAATAGTTACATAATACACTTAATTGTGGATCTGGATCCAGTCTTTCTCACTTATTGGCCACATTTCACCTCCGGTAAGTCCATAAGGGATTAAGCTTAAATTTCAAATAAAAATATTGAATTTGTAAATTTCTTTTTAGGCCAAAAACCTCTTCCTGCTTTATAAGACCTACTTCTGCTTATATTTTTTCCTAAATCTGCTTTTCTTCACTTCATTCTTCCACTTCTGGCTTTGGCACCTGCACTAACTAACTGGGGGCTGCTTACTCCCACTGTACAATACTACACACCTACACATCTCTGCTGCACACCTTGCTTGCATGTACTTGCTTTGTTTAAGCACTCATTAGAAGTAGGAGCTCCTTCTCTAGACTTGCTCATAACTGCTACCTCTTCAGCAACTGGATTAACCACAAGTAAGAGATTACCATATGTTTTCCTTTTGTATCATTCATACTGACAGCATTAAACTGATATAATCCAGCACTTGGCACATTCAAGTTACCATCGAAGTGTCAACTATATTTTATATTAACTAATTTATCTATATATTTATTATACGTTTATAATAGAATATAATAGGTTAAATTTTAGTGTGATATACCCTTTGTGAGCTGGATGGTACCACCCAGAGACCTTAATTGATGTTGGGTTTGTTTAGATTAAATTCATTAGGGTGACTATATCTGTATATTTTCTTTCCTAACAAATAATTGAACCCCCCCTACTCTACGGGAGATACTATTATCTCTAATTATTAACTCTGAACTAGCTTAATCGGGAATAACAGTACCTGCGCCCCATAAGGAATTTATGGGGGCTAACAAGTGGCGCTCCAACGTGTATTTATGTATATTTTTCCAGTATTAGTGATCTTGGATTGATATTTTAATCATTTTTGCAGTTTTGAGCTGGTGGACTTGTATTTTAGATATATTAAAATAAAAACAATCATTTATGTGCAACATTTTTGACACAAACTAATAAATTTTTGAGATTTTGAGGTTAATATCATTCTTCTTTCTTCTCTTTACATACTCATTTTAGGCACTGGCACAAAACTAAAGACCTGTGGAGTGAGTTATCCTGTCATACAATTTACGGTTTACAATCGATTTATAGTATCGATTATTGGTTGATTCGATTGTGACTGATAAATTATATGCACTTTTCTTTTCATTTAATTTTTGTAGATATTTTATCTTATAATTAAAATAGTACAATAAATTAAAAACAGAAGTAATTTTAATAAAACAATATTAATTTTAATAATTTATTACCTTTTTAGTACAGGTGATAAGTATTTTATATAGTTACAGATTTTTTTTGTAAAGTTTGCCTTTTTATTTAAATTGCATACAGGGTAAATCTGGAAATATTTTGGGGTTGTTTTTTTTATTGTTGAATCTTTAAATACATAACAATATAAAGATTACAATAAAAGTTTTTAAATAGATTACAGGGTAATCTTGGAACTTAACATTTTTAGTTGTTATACAGGATGGTTCCATATCAATTTCTTTAATTTTTTTTTTCTTTTTTTTTGCGCGTTTATGAAATGAAGTTAATATAGGTGTTTAAGATATCTTCTTGTAACTGAAAAAAGTTTATTATTTAATTTTTCATTTTGGGTTCTTTGTTAATTCAAGTTGACATATTCAACTTGCTCGTTTAAAATTAAGTAGTAGTGATAGATAGCTGTATTTTCTTGTATTTTTTTTTCTCGGCTCTTTCTTTATTAAGAAAGGGGGGGAATTGTGTGTTTTTTTCTTCCTTTATCTGAAAGGATATGTCGAAAATGATGGAGGTAAATCGGCTGAAACAAGATGAGCTGACCTATGAGTTAAAGATAAGAAATTTAACTGTTGGTAACACAGTAACCGAAAAACGGGCTACTCTACGGCAAGCTCTGAAAAATGAGAGGGAATATGGGACTGCGGACATCGAGTACAACTTGGACTTGGATTTTGAGGAAGAATTAAAGACATGTACACGGAAGTTTGAGGAAATGGAACAAGAAATTGAAGCCTTTGACACCGACAACTGTGAGAATGATTACCGTCGAATCTACTCTAGACTAGTTCATTTAACACAGCGTTTAAGTAGAATAGAGGGTCATGCTGAAGATCTGGAAGAAAACCGTGCCAAACTAGAAAGGCAGTGTCAGGAACTCTTTGGTAACCTTAATTTGGCTTATGAGCTTGGAACTGCAACTCGTGTTGGTACCTTTGAAAAGCCAAGAATTAACTATACCTCAGTGGATACGCATCAACAGTCTGCTCCTTTAGAACATAGAAGATCTGAACTGTCAGCGTTCAAGGATGGTGAAAGAAATCCTGCTCCTTTAGAAGATAAAAGACCTTCGGAAAGGACTGCGGTTGTGGACAGTGAAGAAAGTCAGGGTGGTGCTCAGTTAAAAAGAGGTGATAGGTCAATTTTAGATGATCCAAACCCTCCAGTTAACAGAAACTCCAGGAATTTTTCGATAGTAGGAGACCTCATAGATTATCCGGAGGAGTGCTTTCCAGAACAGCGAAGATCAGAAGCTCCTCATCAGAAATCGGCGCCTGGGCATTCAAGCAGCTATTACGATAGCCATGTACCAAATTATCAACCTAAGGAGAGATACCACGAAAATCAATTCTACAGAGATAACTCTGGGTCGAGAGTACATTTTTCATCCGATACTTCTAGAATGGCTCCAATTGATGACTCAAGGATGTCCTATCAAGATTGGAACAGATCCCACCATCTTTCACACCTGAATAATCTTGAAGTTTCACCAATTCCTTCCCGAAGACCACATGATTATTTTACTCCAACTCCAGATGTTCACAGATGGAATGTCAAGTTTAATGGCCGAACAAGTGTGAATGACTTTCTTGAACGTATCGAAGAGATCAGGATTTCACGTGGGATTACCAAGGATCAACTTTTACGTTCCGCCCCTGAACTCTTTATCCAAGACGCCTTGTTCTGGTTCAGGACTTGCAGATTTACGTCATGGGATGATTTGGTGGCTCAGTTAAAGGAGGCTTTTAGGCCATACGACTATGAGTATAGTCTTTGGGAGGAGATTCGTCGAAGAACACAAGGATCTCAAGAGAAGGTGCTTACCTTTATCACCGCTATGGAGAATTTGTTTCGACGGTTAGATCAACCACCAAGGGAGGATTATAGAGTTAACATCATAAAGAGGAACTTACTACCCTATATACAGACTCAGTTGTCTCTCCATCACATAACCTCCGTCCGAGATCTGTTGAGATTGTGCCGAACAATTGAAGAGACTGAGGAAAGAGTGAAGAGATTCGCTCCTCCTCCAACTTCCTATAGATCTCTTCTGGAACCAGAATTGGCATACCACAGACCAGCTCATTCCACTTCCACTTCGGTAGCTTCACGGAGAACCAATACCACATCTATTAGTACGTCGGAAACCGGATTATTGGTTCAACCGGCAGGAACTTCGACGTTGGTTCATGCAGTTTCGTCTTCATCATCCCCACCACTCTGTTGGAATTGTGGTAAAAATACCCATAAATTTCGAGCTTGTCCAGAACAAAAGAAGAAGTTTTGTTTTAAATGCGGCTATGAGGGAGTCATGGTAAAGAACTGTCCAGCGTGTTCGAAAAACCAGAAGGCAGGTCCGAATTAGACCGGTCGAGACCACCTGCCATCAATTCGTTCAACGCAGGATCATCATCCATGTCAATTCTACTAGACTTCGTAATCGCGCATGCAAAAGAAGACTCTCGTCCCTACCTTTCCGTCAACATCCTAGGTAAAGAATTTCTGGCTCTTCTGGATAGCGCATGCTCGAAAACCGTGATTGGAGGTTTAGGTTGGGAGCAACTTAAATTGGTTTGTTCACTAAACCCCTCTTCCACATTGAAGGAGTGCGTTGTCGCCAATGGAGGAAAATGTGATGTGCTAGGATCTATAACGGTTCCAATTCAGTTACAGGACAGAGTGAGAGTGCTAGAACTCATGGTTGTTCCTAGTATTCCACACGCAGTCATATTAGGTGTCGATTTTTGGACTTCGATGGAAATTGTGCCTGATCTATATTCTGGCCAGTGGGTTTTTAGGACCGAGAGTGACCTTTCTAGTCCTAACATAGCGGCTATTCAGTCCTCTGAGCACCTGTCAGTGGCTCAAAAGGCACAGTTAGATGATTTGGTCGAGTCAACTTTTAGCGCTATGGGAAACAAGATAGGATGCACTCATTTGGTAGAACATGAGATAAGGACACAAGCACAACCCATCAAACAAAGACACTATCCCATCTCCCCTGCCCTGCAACGACAAGTAAACGCGGAATTGGACAAAATGTTGGATGATGATATTGTCGAGCCCTCAAAGTCTCCATGGGCTTCCCCTATAGTCATGGTTAAGAAGTCCGATGGAAACTATAGATTCTGCGTGAACTATAAAAAATTGAATGAGGTTAGCGAGAGAGATGCTTATCCGTTACCATTTGTGGGAGCAACACTGGACAAGCTAAGGGATGCCAGATATCTTACTACCCTCGATATTAAGTCCGCATACTGGCAGATCAAGGTAGCAGAAAAGTCACGACCTCTTACAGCTTTTGTCGTTCCAACGAGAGGATTGTATCAATTCAAGAGGATGCCTTTTGGGTTGCACAATGCCTCAGCCACGTGGCAACGATTTATTGATCGAGTCGTAGGGGTGGACTTAGAACAATACGTCTTTGTATATTTAGATGACGTTATCATCTGTACCCCTACTTTTGAACTCCATTTAAAGGTGCTTGAAGAAGTTCTGAAAAGGCTTGCTGAAGCGGAACTCACTCTCAACCGGGATAAGTGCCATTTTTGCAAACCCGAACTGCGGTATTTGGGATATGTTGTAAATGCTTCAGGTTTAATGGTTGATCCCGAAAAGGTAGAAGCCATTATCAACATCCCCGATCCAACGAACGTGTCTGAAGTCCGTAGGGTGGTAGGTTTAGCATCTTGGTACCGGCGTTTCGTACCGAATTTTTCTACCTTGATTGCACCTTTAACTGCCTTATTATGTAAAATTGCGAAGTTCGACTGGAATGACTCATGTTCGACAGCTATGGGAAAAATCAAGGAGCATCTCATATCGGCTCCAATACTGACTTGCCCTGATTTTGAGCGACCTTTCATCATCCAGACGGATGCCAGTGATTATGGTCTTGGCGCGGTTCTGTCCCAAATGTTTGAAGACGGCGAAAAAGTTATAGCGTACCTTAGTCGATCCCTAACTAAGGCAGAGCGTAAGTTCAGCACAACTGAGAAGGAGTGCTTGGCGGTCCTCCATGCTGTAGAAAAGTTCCGTCCATACGTCGAGGGTTCTCGCTTTCAAGTCATCACCGACCATTATAGCCTCAAGTGGTTATACAACTTCAAAGATCAAGCTGGTCGAGTAGCTAGGTGGGTCCTACGGCTCCAACAATACGACTTCGAGATAATACATCGGAAGGGAGCTGAACACGTAGTACCAGATACCTTATCTCGTTCAGTACCGTGTGTTAATGCCATAGAACCCATCACTAACATCGAAGACGTTAAGGACCTTTGGTATAAGCGGCAGTATGAGAGAGTAGAGCAAAAATCAGAAAAATATCCTGACTGGAGGATTGAGAATGGCAAAATTTTTAAGTTGGCTAAACCACTTTACCCTAGTTTATCCCTTCGCAGCATGGATTGGCTTATTGTTGTTCCTAAAGAAGGTCGGACGAATGTAATACGGGAACATCATGACCCGCCTACCTGTGGCCACTTAGGTGTCTACAAAACCTTGGGTCGTCTCAGCCATAAGTATTATTGGCCGAAGATGAGGGCAGACGTAGCTCGTTATGTTAGATGTTGTGACATCTGCTTGAGGACCAAGCCCGAACAAGCAGCTCCAAGGGGCTTGATGTTAAGTCAAGCTCCAACTACCACTTGCCCATGGCAAATCCTCAGTATGGATTTGGTTGGTCCTCTTCCTTGTTCTTCTTCAGGATTCTCATATATCTTAACTGTCAACGATTTGTTTAGTAAATTTGTTTTGTTTTTCCCTCTTCGAAAGGCTACTACTCCAAAAATTGTCGAGTTTATTGAAGATTATGTTTTTTTGTTGTTCGGAGTTCCCGAAAAGATCATCCTTGATAATGGGAAGCAATTTCGGAGTCGTGAAGTTATGTCTTTGCTCGAAAAATATGATGTTGCTAAGGGTTATTGTGCTAATTATTCTCCCCAGGCCAATACAGTTGAGCGTTACCATCGTGTTCTAAAAACCGCACTTAGCTCATACGTGGCGGACAATCAACGTCTATGGGACAAGAATCTGCAGAAAGTTGCTTGTGCTATGCGTTCAGGACGGCATGAAGTTACACAGCTGTCTCCAAATTTCGTCTTATTCTCGAGGGAAATTGATCTTCGTGGAAGGAGTACTGTACCTGCTGATGGTTTGGATGAAAACTATGATCCTTCTGCTCGAAACAAGGCCCTTCAAGGTGTTTTTAAGGATGTAGCCGTCCGAATCAAGAGAGCCTTCACCAAGAGTGAAAAACGGTATAATCTTCGACGGAGAGATGTAAAGTTCCAACTAGGTGTTCAGGTCTGGAAGAGGATATTCACTTTATCAGATAAAGCAAAAGGAGTAACCTCCAAGCTAGCTCACAAATTTGAGGGACCATTTACAATCGCAAAGGTTCTCTCACCCTGGTCATACGAGTTACGTGACTCTCGAGGACGCTCTAAGGGCGTATGGCATGCTCGAGACCTGAAGAGTCATCCTCCTGACGATGTTGAACCTAAAGATACCAAAGAAGACGTTTAGTTCAATTTTTTTTCCTGTTTTTTTTTTTATATATTATTCTAGTTAGTACAGTTAGTATCGTAGAGTCATTGGGTTGTTAGATAATTCCTCTAATGTTTCAGGAATATATAGACAGGAAATAGTAATATTTTTTTTTTGTTGAATTCATAATGCTCTTTTTTTCATTTTTGTATTTCCATTTCTAATACAGTTAGTTTTTACGAATGTAGAATGCTTATGAGTAAAAGTTTTTTTTTCACCTTAATGTCACTCCCAACACTCGCATGGCTTTTCTTTGGCAAGGTAAATTGATATTCTAATAATACATATCTGCAGACGGTAACATGTTCACAAATCGAACTACAATAGTTAAGCTTATTTTGGGCCGGGATTTGCAATGCGCTCAGGAAAAAAAAATTAGTGTTATATCTCGTTAAGGTTTTCCAACAAAAACCTTCTTCTTGGAAAGGGGGGAGTTGTTACGGTTCGTTTTTAAAAATAAATTTGACCTTAAATTCATTTAGTTGTTTAGGTTTTCTCTATAGGTACTAAAGTTATTTATAACCTTAATTGTAATCTATCTAAATCTTTTGATTGTTCATCTAATTAATAATTTTAGATATAAGTTAATAAAATATACCTTACCATTCTCTTTAATAAAATAGAAACACAACCTTAAACACAAATATAAAATAACTACACACAACCAAAATAATTTATTAAATATCAGTAAAAATAGGTAAACATTGTTTATGTAGAATAAAACATTTAATGTCAAAGTTCAATAGGTTAAGAGAGGGCCTCTTCTTCTAGTCTTCAGTCAAATCAGAAGTGCCAATTCAACCATTTAATTTTAATAAAAATCACACTTTACCAGGCTTAACTTTGTACTTTGAACCGGTTTCCTTTTTTTTGTTCTTGGCATTGTTCTGAATGAAGCACGTGGTTTCTTGAACTTCGAATTTTATTTCGGATTTTTATGCCAAGAAAAACAAAAATAATAGAAGACATTAGGATCATTACATTGTAATAGTTACATAATACACTTAATTGTGGATCTGGATCCAGTCTTTCTCACTTATTGGCCACATTTCACCTCCGGTAAGTCCATAAGGGATTAAGCTTAAATTTCAAATAAAAATATTGAATTTGTAAATTTCTTTTTAGGCCAAAAACCTTTTCCTGCTTTATAAGACATACTTCTGCTTATTTTTTTTCCTAAATCTGCTTTTCTTCACTTCATTCTTCCACTTCTGGCTTTGGCACCAGCACTAACTAACTGGGGGCTGCTTACTCCTACTGTACAACACTACACACCTACACATCTCTGCTGCACACCTTGCTTGCATGTACTTGCTTTGTTTAAGCACTCATTAGAAGTAGGAGCTCCTTCTCTAGACTTGCTCATAACTGCTACCTCTTCAGCAACTGGATTAACCACAAGTAAGAGATTACCATATGTTTTCCTTTTGTATCATTCATACTGACAGCATTAAACTGATATAATCCAGCACTTGGCACATTCAAGTTACCATCGAAGTGTCAACTATATTTTATATTAACTAATTTATCTATATATTTATTATACGTTTATAATAGAATATAATAGGTTAAATTTTAGTGTGATATACCCTTTGTGAGCTGGATGGTACCACCCAGAGACCTTAATTGATGTTGGGTTTGTTTAGATTAAATTCATTAGGGTGACTATATCTGTATATTTTCTTTCCTAACAAATAATTGAACCCCCCCTACTCTACGGGAGATACTATTATCTCTAATTATTAACTCTGAACTAGCTTAATCGGGAATAACAGTACCTGCGCCCCATAAGGAATTTATGGGGGCTAACAAGTTTTCAGTTTTCCTTCTTGACTTCCTTAGGGCAGACTAATTTCATTAAATAAACAATTATTGTTTTTTATTAGTTATATTTATAAACCCACTAGCTACAAGAGTTGAAGGGTGTATCGTGTTCGGTAGAGCTCTTCATTTTTAATAAATAAATAGTTTACATTTAATTCAATTTTATATAAGGAGTTCCTATCGTTTTCACCTTAGTTTCCTTTTGTTTATACTTATTGTTCTTAATCGTAAACGAATAAAAAGATAGTGGCGCCCATTAACTATTATATTCATCAATCCAACCTATAGACAGCATTAAGAGAGTATTACTCAGGTTCTCGAGTTTCTGAGGGAGGCAGCGGTGAGAGACGAGGGAGAAAATTTACAAGTAAGGGGTGTGTACATCTTACTACTGAATATTACAGCGGCTTGACCAAAGTATTTTATATTCTATTTGGAATATAGAATATTCCTTTTAGTGTGATCTGTTTTTGTTTTTAGTGTGTTGGTTGTGTATTGAATATTTTGCTAGTTATTTTTTGACTTTTGTGATTATTTCTGTGATTACTTTCGAATATATACATCAGGTACATTTTTTTAAACAAACAGATGAAAATGTGCTTAATATATTTTGCCGATTCAGGTAATATCTGAAATGTCTCCACAGAAAACTAATGAACCTGTTCACCGAAGAGGAAGTAAATCCCAATTAAGGCTATCGACAAGAATGTATAAGAGAAAATATTTTCCAAAAAAAGATCAGGTAAATAATTAATTTTAAAGATCAAAACAAAAATGCAATTGTTACTGAACAACTGTCGAAAAAACAAAAAAAAACATAGTGTGTTGTAAGCACAGTATAGTGTGGAAAAGCCAAATGGAATAAATTCATTATTTCGATTACTGTACATATTTATATAAAATCCCAAGCCCGTCAAATTTAAATTATAAATTGACATTCTTTAAAGTGAAAGTGTGCTCCCTACCTTCAACCCCTGTTATGTTAATTAAATTTAGAAGACATTTTTATTTAAGATTAAAATGATGCCAAGACCTTTGCGGTGAGCATTTTGAACATCTATGTCAGGACATTCATATTTTATACGACATGAACAATTAAATATGACATACATATCAGATATTGTATTTCTTTTATGTTAACTTTTGCAGTAAATTTAAAAACAGTAACACTTTTGGATAGAGAATGAAGAGACCTTTCAAACGAAATATCACAAGCCCATACTTCCATTTAAAAAATTGGAGGTTGTAACTGTCACTCAAAGGGGGTTGAAGGTAGGGATCACATTTTCACTTTAAAGAATGTCAGTTTATAATTTAAATTTGACGTGATTTTCAGTAAATATGTACAGTAATCAAAATAATAAATTAATTTCATTTGGCTTTTCCACACTGTATAAATATATTAGTTACAATATTTTTAGTATATTTTATTGGACATTTTATTATTTAAAAATACCTATGCTAACAAAATTTTCTTTATGATAAATATTATTTTACAAAATCACTAAGTAGGTAATACGCTAATGTACAGCTATAAATCACCTTAAAGGTTAGGCTCTTAAGCAGTTAAAAATCAATCTTAACGAATTTTGAGCAAATTATTAATACTTTAATTTTTATTAACTTTATTAACTTGTAGTTTGTCTAGTTGCATCATTCCGTTCGGGGTTAAACAATATTTTTTTAAACGCTTAATGTACTTTAGTAACAATTTTATTTTATTTAATAAATTGATTTGCCATTATTAATTATATCAAATCGAACTCAATATCTATCATTTTTTCATATAAACGAAACATTTAATATTTGCTAATTTTAGTGTTTTTATAGTACGCTACTGAAAGATCTATTTCCAGCATCTGGTGTGGACACGCCTACTGGACTGTATTTAATATATAATTTTATTTTCATGTAGTATCTATGCAATCAAATATACATTTTATATAAGACGATAACATAATTAAAGAATAAAATAAACTGAACTAGTCGATAGAAGCAGAAATGCAAAAATAGCTTTTCTTGGGAAAAAAGAGTGTATTTGTACCCTCATTCACGTGTGTGGTGTTTTATATCTGTATTTTATTGTTCGATATAAGTGTTTGTGTTGATTCTGGATTTCTGATAGTTGACTTTTTTGTTTATTCGGATTTTGAGTATCTGCTTTTTGATTTTTATGCTCATTTCAGATTATGCTTATGTGAGATTTGATTATTGTTGCTGGTTCAGAGATCTGTTCATTTTGATTTTAGGTTTCTGCCTTTTTGATGCTTAGTTGGATTTTGGATACCTGCTTTTGTTAGTGTTATTTATTGCTGTTAATTCAGATACCTTATTTTTTGCCTTTCTTGTTTAAATATTTTCAAAATGCAGGCCAATACCTCAAAGCCACTTGATCTATCGCATGAAACTCAGACAAGAGATTTTTTTGTTCCGAACACCCACCCAATCCAATTTTGGTTAGAAACGTGCCGATGGATGAATGGCAAGATGGTGGTTAAACATGTGTCACCAGCGCTCAACCTCATGGCACCAGACACACCCTGTTGTATCAGAGCCTTACTTTTTATTCCCTTCCCGTTTTTTTTTTTAATTTCTTAGGCATTGTTTCAGTTCATGTTTCCAGTTTTAGATTTTAGTTTATTAGTTCAGTTCTTGTTTTTCCGTTCATTATTATGACAGTTTTTGTTTTCTCCCTTCCCCTTGCCTTCAGTGACGATATCTTAATATTTAGATTATCTAATAAGATGGTTCCCAATATTTTATCGATTTGTCTACACTTAGAAACTACCGATTGTTGCCGTTTGCCTTCCGTTTTCAGTGTGTGCCTTATCTTGCATGACTTCACAAGCACAACAGTCACAAGACGACAAACCCTTTTACCTTTATCGTTACCCAAAATACATAGATTTGACAATGATATTATCTTTTAGCACCCATTTATCATTACATCTTTTATCGTAACTCCTTTTATCGTTACCTAATTACCTCCACTCCCATTGTTTTCTTCTATTGTTTCACTCAGACATTATCTCTACACAGAGAAAAATAATTCTTCGAATCATTTTTTCCCGGAGGAGAGGGGGTTTAACATGTCTATCGCCATGCTACCTTACCTTTACGAACCTTAAAATTAACCCTGACTTACCACTATATTAGATACTTTACTCATCGTAGCCGAATGCGCTTTCATACGAGACACGTTCAGTTAAACGCACCTGAAACAAAACCCTTAACAGAACGCAACCCAAACCGGAAACAAAGCGAAAACATTGACAACCCTCACCTATAAATTACAATTATCCCAATACACCGCCCTTTTTCTTGCCGAAAACTCGACGAAGACAGTCGCCTCCCTATCGTAAATTATCGTATTACTTCGGCTGTACACAAAAGCCCGGAAGGTCACGACAAAGCTACCGTCAAGGTGCACAGACATGGTTAAGGAATCCATTAGATGTAGAATACCGTTCAATCCATTAGAAGTGTAATACTACCGCTAAACAGTCCCTTAGATGTAAGAAGCCCAGAGTCCACCTGGACACCTGGAGAACTTAAGAAAACTCTCGAACTTTTTTTTCCTACAAGTTTTCAGTTTTCCTTCTTGACTTCCTTAGGACCGACTAATTTCATTAATTAAACAATTATTGATTTTTATCAGTTTTATTTATAAACCCACTGGCTTTAAGAGCTGAAGGGTGTATCGTGTTCGGTAGAGTTGTTCATTTTCGATATATCAATATTCACCATTATAACCTATAGGCAGGCATTAACTTGGAGTCGAACCACTCCTTGGGAAGCGTCTCTTAGCCGGGATCTGCCAGAAGGGTATTTTATTCTTACAAATTGGCGCCCTGCGTTAATAGGTTTTTACAGTTACAGGTGAAACAGATAATGTATCGTTTGCTTTCTCGCACGTAGACTGTCAGTTCTGCGCATGTAACGAAACAGAAAAATTCAGTTAGATAAATGTGTTTTAAAGATTTCTCATTTAAAAGAAATGTAAAATTTTTCGATAATTAAAGTAAAAATTGTCACACATACAACATACAACAGCTCCCGCTGCGACTTCTCGTGCTGTATGAGTTTCTACACTATTCAAACTAATTTAAATTCACGTATTTTAGAAATCGTTCCGTAAAATTTTCGGTTATTGCGGAAATCACTATCAATTAAACCTTTTTTTGAAAAATCTCTCGAAAAACCCCAAACCGTTCTTTTTCAGTCTTGTAGTCGACACTCCTCGCCCCCCCTCGTTCATGTCTTGCGCATGGCATTTTATCACGACGACAGGTTTACCAACTAGAATATTGTATGCTTTTTGAAAGTTATTAATTGAACGAATTTCAGAAATTATAGTACATTTGTACTTTAGAAAAACAAAAGAAAAAACCGGTACGTGCGTAGACATTTCTACCCACTTAAAACACTCTGTGTTTTACTAGGAAAAAATTATGAAAAAAAATAAAAAAAATTATTGTAAATTTTACAAAAAAAATGAAAAATATTTATACATACATTAATCTCCTCTCTCTCTTTATCCGTACACCTATTTTATTATACGAAAAGAAAAAAAAAATAATTTAAATTTGAACTGGAACCGGGCATAATTTGACCACCGGTCTGCGGTAAACTCCAGTTGCAGTTTTAACGTCGACCACACGAACCACACTATCAGCTCCCGGATACAAAGCTACCACTCGGGCTAAGGGCCATTGAAGAGGGGGCTTTGTTTCATTTTTTATAAGAACAAGCGTATTCAATTCAATCTTAATGCCAGGGTCTGTCCATTTTAAAC
This sequence comes from Ophraella communa, assembly GCA_035357415.1. NCBI lineage: Eukaryota > Metazoa > Arthropoda > Insecta > Coleoptera > Chrysomelidae > Ophraella > Ophraella communa. The sequence goes on from CM068995.1 coordinate 26,261,469, forward strand.
GTTGCTGAAGGGTGTGCAAATATTCTGACTGCCATCTTTTCCAGAATTCGGCCTGATACCTTTGGATAAGTTGCCAGCGTGATAAGTGGGATATCTTAACGTCAGAAAGGTCTTTATCGGGCAATGAATTTTAAGGCTCTAATGTAAGAAAATGTCCTGGTGTAATCGGAGAGAGGTCATTTGGATCAGAACTATCTGAAAAAAGGGGTCTGGAGTTAAGGATAGCCTCAACTTAACAAAGAAAAGTTGTAAATTCTTCGAAAGTGAGGCGTTGATCCCCTCGCAAAAGATGAGTTTTAACTGATTTTACCCCCGCCTCACTGAGACCATTAAAATGAGGACCACCACTTGGACTCCAGTGCCAAGTGATTGAAAGTGATTGTGAAACAACCTTATAATATTCTTTAAGAAGATTTTCTTCCCCATGAAATGTGGTAGCGTTATCGGAATAGATATGTGCAACTGTGCCTCTGCGGGCTACGAATCTACGGAAACATGCAATAAAGGGTTCTGAAGATAAATCAGATGTAAGATCAAGATAAACTGCCTTTGTACTAGTACATACATTTTGCACCTCTATAGCGAGAAGCTAAGGTATAAAATGGTCCGCAAAAATCGATTGCAGTGTGTAAGAAGCACTTTAACTGTGATACTTTATGTAAGGGTAAATCAGACATTGGTTGAACGTTAGCTTTTGGATTTAGACGAAAACACTTTAAGCAATAAGATAAATTATGTTCAATTGCTCTTCTAGCTGAAAGTATCCAATATCTTTGGCGTAGCAAAAAACTAAGTGTTTTGAAACCAGGATGAAGAAATTTGTTATGTGTATACTCAATAACGAGTGTGGTGAATCTGTGTGATTTAGGTAATAGATAAGAATGTTTTGCATCATGGGTTAATTGAGAATATTTTAAACGTCCGCCCACTCTGAGGAAACCTCTTGAATCCAGAAACAAGGAAAGTTTTCGATAAGGTTTAGGGAGAAGTCGATCATGTTGTAATTTACCTATAATTTCAGAAAATTCTACACCTTGAACATGTTTTATAAGCACACAAAGCGCGTTCTCCGTTTCAGTAGGTGAAGAATATATTGAACTATAAGTAACTCGTTTTGATACAGGAAGGAATCTAAGTAAGTAAGAAATAATTCTTTGAATTTTTTTCAGGCTAGAAATATTATTAAGAAGTTTATCTAAGACATTTTCTATAACGACAGTATTGAAAACAACTAACTTCCGTTCCTCTTGTAACATTTGCATTTTACTCTGCTCGTTAGGATCAATCAAGTCGATCGGCCATTCTGATTCAGGCAATCGTAAAAAAGGTGGCCAAAGCTCACATTATAAAAGTTTCTTAGGCGTAACTCCCCTACTACCCACGTCCGCTGAATTAATTTCGGAACGAATGTGATGCCAATTTTCAGCACTTAAAATTTCCTGTATATGGCTCACTCTATTGGCAACAAAGACCTTCCAACGATATGGTGAAGAAACTATCCAACTTAATGCTACCTGAGAATCCGACCAAGCAAATAGTTGATCAAAAGTAAGAAAATTTTGGAAAGTAGTTTATACCGACTGAATTAAATCTGCAAGGAGAACCGCTGCGCAAAGTTCAAGTCGCGGTAGAGAAACTGTTTTTAGTGGTGCAACTCTTGATTTGGCTGTGATGAAGGAAATGAGAATGCCTTTAGGGGTTGAAAATCTGAAATATATCACTGCAGAGTAACCAATTAAACTTGCATTGCAAAATCCGTGTAATTGGCAATTATCGAAATTATCTGGAACCACTCGTCTTGGCAACTGAAGCGCACATAGCACAGGAGGTTCTGATCTAAATTGATTCCAAATCTCAACGATAGCCTTATCCGGAGGATTGTCCCAACCTAAATCCTTACAGGCCCATAAGCGGTGCATAATATGTTTGGCCATTAGTGTAACTGGAAACCTTGTGGATCGAATAATCGCGCAATTTGACTTAGTATGTTTCTTTTTGTGCAAGGTCTATTGTCGAGTAAAACTTTATAAGAAAATGTGTCACTACTAGGGTTCCACTGCAAGCCTAGCATTTTTATGTAAGTGGGCTCATCCTTATCGAAACTTAAAGAGATTTGACGATTGCATTCTGGAATGCTAGAAAGAATTTCTGGACAATTACTGGCCCATTTTCGGAGTTCAAGCCCTGCCGATTTTGGTAAACTGATTAATTCTTGTTGTAGAGACAAGCATAAATTAAGGGATGAACTACCCCCAAAACAGTCATCAACAAAAATTTGTAATCGAGAATTTGTGCAGCCCTAGGAAAATTTTCCCTTCCCTGATTGGCAAGCTCATTTAATGTGCGAATACACAAGTACGGCGAAGACGCTAGACCGTAAGTAACAGTATTCAATCTGTAAGTCTGTAAAGGGTGACTTGAATCAAAACGCCAAAGTATTCTCTGAAAATCCCTGTCCTCTGGGCGCAATAAAATATTTCGAAAACATTGTTTTATATCGCTAATAAAAACTAAAGCATAGAACCGAAAAATAAACAATAAAGAACTGATATCCTTTTGTAACTTGGGTCCAGCTAAAAGGGTTGAATTTTTGGAAATTGAATTGCTACCTTTTGCAGCTCCATCGAAAACAACTCGTAATTTTGTTGTCACTGCATCATTTTTTATAACGCAATGGTGTGGCAAATACCATGTACGTTCAGAAATAGAAAACTCATTTTATATCAAACTCATGTGTCCTGTATCTATATAGTCTTGCATGAACTCTGAATAGTCCTTGTATAAGGAAACATTTTTCTTTAAACGATTTTCTAGTAATATAAACCTACGAAAAGCCATTAAAAAGGAATTTCCCAAATTTGGGTTTTGAAATTTAAAAGGCAGTGCAACAATGAAACGACCTGTTGAATCACGAGACACTGTTTCTTAAAAAAACTTCTCACATTTAATTTCATCAGGTGAGAGCTCAGCCTTGCAAGGAATATTTTCCAACTGCCAGAATTTTTCTAAACACTGACTTAAGTTAGAGTCACTGGAAACACAACTTGTTAAGAAGGAGTTTGTGTTGTTTTGCAAACTACAATTATTGTCAACCTTGCCTAACAAAACATATCCGAAAATAGTCTCCAACGCAGTAGGTTGCCCTGGACCACCTGAAATTCTACCCTCCCTAAGGGTTTGAACGAAAATATCTGCACCTAGCAACAAGCCAATAGGATTACTTTCGTGGAACCTTGGATCAGCTAACTGTAATTTTGTAATGTGATTCCAAGTTTCTACCTGAAGATCTAAGGATGGTAAGTTTGAGCAAATGTTAGGAAGCACGATGGCATCAAAAGAAATATTCTGACAGCTTGAACCTCTGGGCCTTATTGTACACCTCGAAATTCCTTTTGAAACTGCAGTGGACATCTGATTAAGCCCAGAAATAGAAATAGAAAATTTGGATCTAGAAATACCTAGCATCTGAATCATCTTTTTTGAAATGAAATTGGCCTCACTGGCGCTATCAATTACTGCCCGAATAGGCTAAAAATTACCTTTGCTATCTTGAATTTCTACTATAGCGGTAGCTAGTAATGTAGTTTCTTGGTTGACCAGTGTATTTAACGTAGTAGTCATACCACTAGTACTAGGACCGTTAGTTTGGGGAGTAGAAAATGAAGGAATGTCGGAAGAAGGAAAATCCTCCTTATGAATTAGTGTATGGTGTGCTTGGCCGCAGGATCCAAATCTACAACGATAAGTTGAACGGCAATTTTTTAAAGAATGCGGAAAAAGACAGTTGAAACAACTTTTCTTTTACGAAATTATAACGTTCTGTAACGTTTTTTGCCTGAAAAGTGGGACATTTTGCAAGCATGTGAGATTGCTTGCATAGAAAGCATTTAAACTTGGTACTACTAGAATTCGAATTCTGTGCACTTGGAGAGTTATTTTGTGTAATAAAAGAATTGGATTTTTGTTTTGGTGTTTGACTATTAACTGTGCAAGAAACTTTTAATTTCTCTGGGGACAAAAACTGTACCGATTCAAGTGCCTTGCAATGATCCTGTAAAAAATTAAATAATTCCTGGTAAGTTGGAATTTCAACGGAACTAAATTTTGTTTCAAAGTCTGTTCTTAAAGTGACTGGAATTTTAAGTAAAAGTAAATGGAATAAGATGAACGACCAATGTTCAACTAGAAAACCTAATAGTTCTAGATATGAAATTGACTCAGAAAAGGTATTTAAAACAAACTGCAACTCTCTTGCAGACTCGTTTTTTGGGTAAGTATTGTAAATTGAATTTAAGGCATTAGTAGCTAGCGAACGCTTATTTTGGTACCGATCTGTAAGGGCTTTTAAAGCTATATCGTAATTATCTGCTACTAATGGTATCGATTTAATTAAATTTCTAGCTTCCCCATCAAGGTAAGTAATTAAGCGTTAAAATTTTTCAATATTTGACATATCTGATTTATTGTGAATTAAGCTTTTGTATAAATCATAGAATGTTGGCCATTCACGTAAGTTACCACTAAACTTGGGAATTTTTAACCTATCTAAAATAGCACTAGAATTAGTATCCGGTTTTTGTGTTTTTTGTGGCAATAATGAATCTGGTTGAAATATTTCGAAATAAATAGCTTTGGATTCACTGTAAAAATAAAAACACGATTTTCTAACTGTATCTTTCGCTTCGAAATCATCGTCGGCACCCATATTTTTTATGACGATATTATGAGCGTTTATAAATTCCTCATAACTACTTTCTAACGATTGATATCTTGCGAAAAAATGCGCATGATGTGCTTTATCATTTTTTGCTAAAAGCGCGGATTGGTAGGCTTCCGTAATCGTATTGCAATAACCTGTTCGTAAAGCTTTTAATCATTTTAATGCAGCCATATTTTTTTTTCGAGAAAAAGAAAATGTAATAAATTACTCCACTGTAAGAAAGAAACAAGAACAAATGCAATATTTTTTACCAATGCACGATCAAATGAATTAAGAAAGTTAAAGAAAAGCAGGTAAATTCAGAATCAATCGCCGCTTAACGTAAACAACTAATGGGTTAAAAGGTCAAATTCAGGTTATTGTTTTGATCGACATTAAAACCGAAACTGCTTTTATTTCAAATTTCGTGAAATATTTTCGAATCGGCGATTTGCTCCGCCCACTATAATCACATACATCAACAGGTAGACGAACTAACAATGGCCGATTGGAAACGGCAAATGATTTTTAAACTTGATTGATTGATAATTTTTATTTTGATAAAATTTTTGAAAATATCCAGCGAAAAGGACCATAAAATGAACACGCACGACTTGAAACCCTTCAATATTTGCAATTACGTGCTCATTTAAAAGAAATGTAAAATTTTTTGATAATTAAAGTAAAAATTGTCACGCATACAACAGTCTAATGGTGCTTACCTGAATTGCTGGTTTCTTGATGTCTTGGGAGCTCCCGCTGCGACTTCTCGTGCTGTATGAGTTTCTACACTATTCAAACTAATTTAAATTCACGTATTTTAGAAATCGTTCCGTAAAATTTTCGGTTATTGCGGAAATCACTATCAATTAAACCTTTTTTTGAAAAATCTCTCGAAAAACCCCAAACCGTTCTTTTTCAGTCTTGTAGTCGACACTCCTCGCCCCCCCTCGTTCATGTCTTGCGCATGGCATTTTATCACGACGACAGGTTTACCAACTAGAATATTGTATGCTTTTTGAAAGTTATTAATTGAACGAATTTCAGAAATTATAGTACATTTGTACTTTAGAAAAACAAAAGAAAAAACCGGTACGTGCGTAGACACGCTGCATGGATAAAATCTACCAACGCGAGAGAGAGATAATTATTGTCTACACCGTAGTGTAGTGATGTTCTTTGCCGTATCAACTGTCCATATAGGAGAATTAAATATATGATAGAAAGTGACAGTTGTTAACTTATCTTACTTGCTTTTTATAACCTTCAAATATGATCTTTATTCAAAAAAATACCCTACTTTGTTAGGGTAGTTATGGTGAAAGATATTTTAGATGGGTAATGCATGTAGGTACTTACATAAAAATGATGTTCACAAAAGTGCAAACGGTTTTTATTGATCTCTTTTTGCAATTTTGAACCAAGTTTTTCTCAAATTTTTTAGGGTACTTAGCGAGTGAGTAAAAGGTTTATTCTTTTTTTATTAATTTGTTAGCATTGTAGGATCTAATTGAGATACTTTCCAAAAATAAGTGTAATACACTATTAGAAAATGGTCTATTTTCCATCACTTTTATTTAAATTCAGTGCTATCAACTAAAAAATAAATTGATAATGTAAAGATAAATTTTGCATTAACCCTTACTGTATTAGGAAGTTTCAAATAATTTGTTGAATTAGATCTTACATTATGTTTGTAGCAAATTACTATTTTGTTTTGTATAGTTGTTTTTGTTTTCATGTTAAATATTTGATTAAAATTGAAATTAAATTGTTTTTACATTGCTTTCACTAACTTTGATTTAAATGTTTAACTGCTTATTTAGATGTTTATTTTTTTAATTATACAACAATGTACTTGTTGCACAGTTTTCATTTTTATAGCTGCTATTAATTTATAAGTGTTTCTTCGGATTTGACTTATATCTATAATGTAGAATTTTTTAGAATGTTGTTAGGGTGATGATTATTGATAATGTTTGCATGTCGAGTAGCGCTGTTTTCATATACAGTGGACGGATAATTTATGGAATATTATCATTATTTCAAGAACCGTCGAGTTTTGAGGGTAATCCCGAAACAGGTCGATTTTTGTTATAAAATACCCATGTTATAACGTACATGGAGTAAGGATGACGTCACCGGTGTGGGTGTAGTGACGTAATCGTTAATTTTTTAAATAGAAATCGGTATAATGCGACACCTCATTTGAAGGAGAATTTAATGCTCTATTTAACGACATAACATTTGTAACTAAAATATTTTTTAGGGGTACAAAAACATTTTTTTTTATTTAAATTCAACCAAATTATGCTTTGTCGCCAACTATTACGAACTAAGCCAAATCTAGTTTCGTACGAAAAGAGGACATTTCGCCATTGAGCTAAGATCTAATCTTTTTGTTCCTGTGTCCACTGTAGATGAGCGGCTATGTGTCTAGAAAGTAACACCTGGGTACTCTTAATGTTCTCCTTGATCGCAAAATGGATCTGGCAAATCTCTGCCGTATTGTGGTACTGGAAATTAATCGACCATACGTTCTTCTGTTATGGTTCGATTCCGACGTACATAACCTGATAGATACCGACCTTCTCTTGCATTCATTACCCTAGGACGCCCAGTTTCACGTCTCCAGTCAACGCTGTTATTTTCTTGGCACAAACGCACTATTCAGAACACTGATGCGCGAGGAATCGCTAGTCTGTCCGCGATTTGATGATTCGGCAGACCCTCATCATGCAAAGCCATTATTTTTGCTCTATTAAATATTGAAATTCTATTGCCAGGCATATTAGTAAAGAACAACTCAACAAAAACTTAAAAAGTCTTAATTGATATGAACACCTTTTTAAAAATTTGTATCTAAAATTATAGAAAATTGATTTTTCTAAAATTTTTAGATGCTCAGCACTGGTGAAATAAATAAAGATTAAATGTACAAAAGAACAGGCTATGATAAATATTTCGTTTAAAAGTTACGAACGGGTCCAAGAATTTTGTCGATGTGAGTATAAGCAGGGTCTAAATTATAGCAAAACTCCTGATTATGAAGGTACATGAACTTGGCCCAGCAACAATCGATAAATGAATTGAAAATGAAGGATAATGTTTTTTGCCCACTTTTAGCAAAAAAATGTTTTTTAAAATTATTCTGAAATGGAAGTTGGCCCGCGAATTTTGTTTTTTGAATATTTTTTTTGCAAAAGGTGGAAAAAAATGATCCTATTGGCAAACATGGGCATTCGATGGACAATCATTTCCCTTATTTAAAAGGAAAATGTGGAAAATGTGGATCCATCAATTTCTGACCCAAAGGGGAACTAATTTTCCGCTCCGTAACTTAAACCCCCTACTGGGGGGTGAACACAACCCCTTGAGTTTGAATAGGGATAAGGGATGTTGCAATGCCTCATTTTGAAGATTTTTTGGAATACTATCTGATTCTGAAATTTAGCTTCAAACTATCCATAGGTAATGAAACAGCTACTAAAAAGATAATGTGGAATTTATGTCGAGAATTAATGAAACATAAATTCAATCCTTATAAGATGCGATTGGTTCAGTAACTGATTGAGCATGATCCTGATCCTAATCGCAGACTTCAGTTCTGTGAATTTGTCAATAAAATGATTAACGGTAATCAAAACTACAGACATGTTCGATGTCGGTTTTTCGGACGAGTGTTCATTTTACCTAAACGGCATTGTAAACAGGTATAACTCTCGGTAATTGTAAGATGAAAATCCACAAATATTTCTCGAGGCGCATACTCAGCGTCTCAAAAAATTAAATGTTTGGTCGCATTCTAGCATTTAAAAAAGCTGTATACCTATAAATACATTTCCCCTTCGTTATGTATAACATTAAAGTGTAAAGTTTTGTAACCATAAACAACAGCCATCTTGGAAAGGGTAATAATGAGTTTCGACAATTTTTGTTTGAACAGTTTAGAAAATGGTAAGATTTTTTAATTTATTTAAATGTTTTTTGCCATCAAGAAAAAGTAAGAATAGTTTTTGTTAAAAAAAATGTTTTAGCAGAGTTTTTCTGAGGTTTTATAACTTTGTATCAGTGATAAAAAAACCTTTGAATACTATTAAAAGTTGTATTTTCCGTTGTACTGAAATGATAATTTTGTAAAACTCTGATCATATGCCTAAAAAAAGGCACAATTACCACCAAAATTCTACCATAATTTGGATCAAAATTATTTTTTCAGTAATAACATATCCTTTTTTTAATTTTTCTTTTATTGTTCACTAAAATATATTATACTCAAATTAAAAAAAAAATAGATCCTAGCTAGTCAAGGGTGACAATACAATACTATTCCTGCATGTAAAAACTTTTTGTAAAAATGTTTTGGATTAGACCAACCTACTGAGCTTATTTATACAGACTCGGAGTAAAGTATAGAACCAAATGATTTTTTTTGAAACGACTACAACAAAATTTATGAAACTTTCCATGCAAGTACAATGACGTACTACGCATCCGATGCCATAATTTTAGTTACTTCCGGTTTACCTGGAAATAATTTTAACTAATTTAATTTAAATAGGGTACATAGGTAACAAAGTTTAATAAAAAAACAATGTTAAAAGGAGAAATAAATCATTTTACAGATCATTTTTGGCTCCAACTCATTTTAGTTTAATCTGACATCTGCCAAAAGCCTAATCAGCAAAATATGTGAATTTTACTGCATTATAACATTTTTATTGCAATTTGGAATAAAAAAAATTAATGGTGTTTTATATTAATAGTTTTAGTATAATTATTTGTTCTTTTTCGGTATATATTGGCATATCTATAACAATTTAATGAAAAAATAAATAAATATCAGAGGCAACCAATGAGACGAGTAACTCAATGTTAATTTTTAGTTTTTTACAACTTAACTAACCAATTGTGTGGGGGGACGACGTAGATGTCTGTAGTATCGTCTTGTTCTAATACTAAGGGGTCTTGTTCGTTCTAATAAAGCCGTTAGGATTTTGGCAACAAATTTGAGCGGTTAATTTAAAATACACTAGGTTACTATTCAAATGGAATAAAAATATAAATCGAATGTTTACTGTGCACTATGAATGTACAACTGTAAGTTTTCTCAATACTGGAGAACAAAGATCGTACTGGCAAGGTGAGTAATAATTTTACAAATGATAATGGTCAATAAAACTAAGCCAGATAATATAAACAATTTATTCCGTCAATAATACTTTATAACATTTTTAAAATTTTTATTTTTAAATTCAGTTACTTAATAAATTATTATTAAGTCTAAAAAATATACTAAATATTCAAAATTGTATACTTGCTGGTGAAAATTTATATTATGTAATTTTTTTTATTTTTTGTTACTTGTTTGTCATTGGCAATCTGTTTATTTTTTCTTCTACACCACCAAAGTATTAGTTGTCTTTGTAAATATAAAATAAAATGTCGGAAAATACTAACCAATACTTTGTCCAGTATAAATCTGGTTGCACGTCATCAAAGTAAACATATCGCTCTGTTCGTTTGACTTTCTTCGTTCGTTTGCTACTGTCAATCAGTATGTTTATTCACTGTAAACTTGGTAAATATTGAAATTCGTAGGTCGCAAGATAAATAAATGCTTTAAGAAAGGTTTCGTAATTAATTTTATATTAAATACAACTCGTAGGCTTATAAAATATAAGCTTTAAAAGAACATATATAACTCATGCTAAAATATTTTACCAACAGGGTAAATCTTAAAAAAAGCGCCGTAAGTAATTAGAGAGGGATGGAAAAATAAATATGGACAAAATACCTTTCGTTCCATTTTACTTTTTGAAATTTGAAGTTCATTCCATAGGAAACAGTTCAATTCATACTACACCCTCTTGCGACACTAGCGCCAATCTGGACTCTATATTTACTACTATTCTGTGGACACTCTACTCTACCCGAAGTTGCTGTACTTCCCTACTGTGGTCACCCTGATATAACGCCAACCTATCATGATGGACTACGACGGGTTTTCCTTTGGGGACTCTAACAATCCCATAGATCACATCATTGATTCTCTTTTTAATCAAATATGGACCTTCCCACTTCTTTTGAAGTTTCGGACATACACCCCGTTTCCGTCGAGGATTATAGAGCCAGACCAATTCCCCAGGTTCATAAATGTTTCCTGTTGCTTGTGAGTCGTAGTACCTTTTCATCCGGTCACTGGAGAGTTGTAGTTTGTGGCGCACTAGTTCATTAATATTTTCGATCTTCTTCTGAAGATCTCCGACGTATCCTTCACCGGTCGCTATTTCACCAGGCTTGCTCCCATATATCAAATCACAAGGTAATCTAGTTTTCCTACCAAAGAGGACTTTCGCGGGTGTCTGACCGGTAGATTCGTTGACAGCCGATCGGATAGCCATTAAAAATAGCGGAATATGTTTATCCCAATCTTTCTGATGTTCTGAGACCACTTTCGATAAATAATTTGCAATGGTTCGGTTCATTTGTTCAACCATTCCATCAGACTGTGGATGCATCGCTGTGGTTCTAGTTTTATGGATACCTTATCTTTTGCAGACTTCTTGAAATAGCTTGCTTTCAAAATTTTTTTCCTGATCTGCGTGCAGCTCCAACGGTACCCCAAAACGGCTAATGAACTCGTTGACCAGAATATCGGCTAAGGTAGGGGCTTCTTGGTTGGGAACAGGGTAGGCTTCCACCCATTTAGAAAGATAGTCCATCACAACGAAGATGTATTTATTTCCAACCTCACTAGTTGGTAGTGGCCCCGACACATCTACGGCGATTCTTTCGAATGGACTTCCGACAAGGTATTGCTGCATCTCTGCTTTAGGTTTACGATTAGGTCCATTGCTAGCAGCACACGTCGTGCATTTGCGGCACCAATCTTTAACATCGTTGGAGCAATTAACCCAATAAAATCTATACCGGACTTTTTGCAGCGTCTTTGTAATACCTAGATGTCCTCCAGATATGTCATCATGAAGTTGTTTTAAAATTTTCGGCACCGTACTTCTTGGGTTCACAATTTGTTTCTTGATTTCTGAGCCATCAACTATCCTTTTAAGAAGCCCTCCGTCTAAAGTCAAAGAATTCCATTGGGCCCAATATGATTTTAAGACCGGAGAGGACGATGATACCTCTCGCCATAGGGGACGCTGATCCGTTCTTTTCCATTCCAGAATCTTCCTAATAACGTGATCGTTGTTTTGTTCCTCCTCCATTCTGGAGCACAAGTCGTCTGGCACCACTTTTATTAGAGCGAGCTTCTCGTTTTGTTTGAGTCGACTGCAATTTGTGCAATTAGGTGGGCATGGCCTTCGAGAAAGTGCATCGGCGTTACAGTGCTTAGTTCCAGATCTATGTTCGATTTTAAAATCGTATTCCTGGAGTTTTTCTAACCATCTTCATATATGCCCCTCTGGATTTCTAAAGCTCAGTAGCCACTTTAAACTGGCATGGTCTGTTCTAATTAGGAATCTTTTGCCATATAAGTATTTGTAGAAATGTTCCACAGACTTCACAACTGCGAGGAGTTCACGTCTCGTTACGCAATAGTTTCTTTCTGCTTTTGATAATGTCTTGCTAAAATATCCTAAACTCTTTCTTTTCCGTCTTGAAGTTGTGAAAGTATAGCTCCGATTCCCACATTGCTAGCGTCGGTATCCAGAATAAGTCTGCCCTCAGGACGAGGATAAGCGAGAACAGGGGCCGAAGTTAATTCTTTCTTTAAAAATTCAAAGGCCTTTTGGCATTCTTCACTCCAACAAAAAGTCTTATCTTGCTCAGTTAGTCTCGTCTGGCGATGTCTTCAAAATTTCTAACAAATCGTCGGTAATATGAGTAAAAACCCAGGAAGCTGCGAAGTTGATGCTTATCAGAAGGGACCAGCCACTCCTGAACGGCCTGAATCTTGGCGGGGTCTACAGTAACGCCATTCTTGTTTACAACATGTCCCAAATAACTGACCTGTCTCAGGAGCAAGTTACATTTCTCAACATTCAATGTTATATTGGCCTTTTTCAGTCGTCGAAAAACTTCTAGGTTAGCCAAATGTTCCTTAAAATCCTTACCCATTATAATGATGTCATCTAAGTAAAACAAACAAGATTCCCAGGATAAACCTCGAAGAATAGTTTCCATCAACCTCTCAAAGGTAGCAGGAGCATTGCATAAGCCAAATGGAAGGACGGTAAATTGCCACAAACCTGATCCACCAGTGCAAGCGGTCTTCTCTTTGTCAGAAGGATCCATTTCAACCTGCCCGTATCCGCTCTTTAAGTCTAACGTAGATAAAAGGGTAGATCCACCTAAGGCGTCAGGGGCATCGTCAATCCTCGGAAGGGAATAACTCCTTCGTAACCTCATTCAACTTCCTATAGTCAACGCAGAACCGCATTGATCCGTCTCTTTTCCTTAACAATACAACGGGAGAAGCCCACGGACTATTGGAGGGTTCAACTATTCCTTCCCGAATTATTTCTTGGAGGGCCTTGTCCGCTTCTTCCTTTGAGGCAATCGTCGGGGTACCTGACGAATCGGACGTGCATCGCCAGTCTCAATCTTGTGCTTGACTATGTCGGTCCTTCCCAGTTTACTTCCAGAACCGAAGACAGGTTTATAGCGGTAGATTAAATCTCTTACCTGCTTCCTTTCTATTTTTGACAAAGATGGGTCTAACCTAGTCATTAATTGTTCTATGTCGTTGGTATCTGTCTGATTCAAAGGCTCCTACCTGATGAATCACGGCCTTTACAGGTTCCAAGGTTCCGATTTCGGTGTTCTTTCGCAGAAGAACTGGATGATCATTCATGTTAATGATTCGGATTGGTACCTCTTTGGCTGATCTAACAAGAGCTTTTCCGACCAGAAGTCCTCTTCCCAATATCTGATCATGGTTCTTGGGTTCTAACATAGCTGGGGTTCCATCCGGCTCTACTTTCTTTAGTCATGCAGTTACACATCGCATTCATTTTGGTATCTTCATTGCGTAGTTCGGCTACTAGTTCGGTTACTTGCTGGGATTGCTCACAACGTAGAGTCAATATTTGCTGGGATTGTTCATTTCTTAAGGTCGATATTTGTTGTAAAACATAACTTGACAACTCTTCATGCATTTGATGGACCAGTTCTTCTTGTTGACTGGAAATTCTATTTGTTAGATCGGCTAATTGTTGTGCTTGGTCTTCTTGCTGGTTTGTCATCCGGTTGGTAAGTTCTTCTTGCTGGCTCGTAATTCTATTTGTAAGTTCGACTAATTGTGTGCTTGGTCTTCTTGCTGGTTTGTAATCCGGTTGGTAAGCTATTCTTGCTGGCTTTTTATTTGATCTTTCAGCTCTTCTTGTTGACTGGAAATTCTAGACGCAAGCTCGGCTAATTGTTGTGCTTGGTCTTCTTGCTGGTTTGTAATTATATTTGTAAGTTTAGACATGGCTTCTTGTTGACCCTTTATCTGACTGAACAGCTCGGACATTGCTTTGTGCATCGGATCTTCGAATTCCACCGAGTTAGGGTCAATATTTATACTTAAATAGTACTCACGTAATCTGTTAATTAATACAGTTTTTCCTCCGGTGGTATCCAAATCCAATTCTTCCAACTCTCTTCTGAGCTCAGCCACCAACAGTTCACATAACTTCTTTCCAGGCATTCTTGCTTCTTCACCCCACACCTGACACCAATTTGAAACACTTGTGAGGACTTTAAGCACAATTTATTTACAAATAACAAAAAAAACACCCTTTTTTTAAAAGTAGAATTTAAGGGGTTGAAAATTGATTTTTGATTCTAAAATTCACATAATATAAAAATTTGGACATTCCCAAAGAGAATGAGACCTTGTGGAACGAAATCGAACAGTAAAACAAAAAGTTATGGAATTATACATTAAGCGTCTTGGGATAAACATTTAACAATAACTCAGCAACAAATTATCCGATTTGTTTTTACAAATTCTCTTTTTTTTTAGAATTACAAGGGCTACATTTTAAGGATATGAGAATGATAAAAAAGTTATTTTTTTAAAAAATAAAGTAAGTTGAAAAAACAGGCATTTTGAGAGGTTTTTTGGCTATTTTACAATAACAAATTGACCAAATTAATTTTATAAAGTCTCAAATTATAGATTTTTTTATTCTTTAAAACTTTTGATGAGCTTCATTAGAGGCATAGGGCTGATAGAATGACTATAACCTAGGGGTGAGCCACAATATATCTTTCAGATCACAGTGGAAGGGACGTTAAACGACCACTCACATAGAACCTAACCTAACCTAACCTAATCTGTACACGTAAATTTTTCAAAGAGAAAAGAGCAATACATACCTATTAGAATTAATGATACCCATATCCCATATGCTAACACTGCAAAGTATTTGGGTATAACACTGGATGCCGGACTTAGATGAAGAGCCCATGTCAAAAAGAAACGTGAAGAACTAGAAATAAAATACAAAAAAATGTACTGGCTGCTTGGTAGAAAATCCAGATTGTCAATATATAATAAATTACTTTTATATAATCAGATTATTAAACCAGTATGGACATATGGTATTCAGTTCTAGGGTTGTACGAGTACCACTAAAAGTAATGCTACTACTATACAAAGATTCCAAAACAAAGTACTAAGGAATATTGTAAATGCTCCCTGGTATATGAGAAACAGCAACATCTATAATAGAGATCTTGGTATAGACACTGTGGATCAAACGATTCGCCAGGAGTCACGAGCAACATATGAACATCGAGGCCATCCAACTACTCGACAACATAAATCTTACAAGAAGACTCAGAAGAAAAAAGCCTTTTGAGTTGTTAATGTGATTAGTGTTAAAAGCAGAGCATAGTGCAGCTTAGTGAAATTAGTTCATTAGTGTCTAAGGATCACTACTGAATGAGTTCTTGGTTTTTATAACCATTTTATTAATTTAAGATAAAATAAAACTATTCATTGATCAAATGTTGTGATCAGATAATAATAATAGTAAACGCAGTTGTTGTGTTAACTTATAAAACAAATATTGACTTCATTTAGTAAATTTAAATACCTAAATGATAGCAGCCTACTAGATTCATATCAATTGTATATTTGGCATTTTGACTAATATTTTAATATTTTCAAAGATTTTTTCCTGATGTTTAGCAGAACAGATACGAAAATACCTGAATATTTCTAAAGTACCTATACTTTAATAGATCAGGTTAGTGTCAAGACGTGAATAATGGTGGCCATTTTGAACATTTAATTTATTGTAAAAATTAATTTCATTAGTTATGAATGCACCAATTTAAAAAAAAAATATATATTGCTGAACAGACAGCAAAAATCCCATTTTAATAAGGTGCCACATCGATAAACTTTGCCCAATGTTTATTTTTCGCAAGCTTTCTTTCTTATATCCAGGTTATTCCTCTTTTCATCAAAGTTTTTGGTAGTCTTTTTCTGTTTCTTTTTGCGGCACTCTTCGCTTGCCAAACTCTTTTTGTTTGTCGTCCTTCATCCTAATTATATGTCCAAACCATTTTAGTTACTGGGGTTCTGTTGAATCTAGTACTGACTTAATTTCTAGCTCATCTCTTATAGTGTTATTTTGTATACAGTCTGTATCTTTTCCCATGCATCACAATGCATGTGCACACGAACCAAATAAAAAAAATAAGTAAAACGTAGGTTGAGGCATAATTCAATGTCAATTTAAGAAAATGACATTCCGATTGCCATTTAGTTCATGTTGTTATAATGATATTCTAATTTCTCAAAACTAACAAATTAACTAAAATTATAAAATATTAAAACCCACATCAAAATTAACCTACAACTGTTTTTTAAGAAATATAAAAAATTTATGGCACAAACTAAAATGAAGAGCATAGATACGAATGTTATTTGTAAAATAGTATATTAAACAACGCATTTCATATGGAATTCTGTTATGACACGAGTTCAAGTTTAAAAAACGAATCGCGAAGCGATGAGTTTTTTAAAGAACGAGTGTCACAACAGCCATATGAAATAAGTTGTTTATAATATTTTTTATATTTTGCCATATTATCATGTTTTAAATTTATTTATTATCTTTATGTAATTACGAAAATTTTGATTTTAAAAAGTATGTCGGTAGCACTGTGTAATTTATAACATTTGACAGTTTTGACATTTAAATTATGAAATGTTAATGTTTTCAAATATTTGAAAATGACTAATACACCAATAATAATATATTATATAAGTAAAAGATGATATTCATATTCACAAATACTTTCTTAAAGAACAATATAAAATTAATAAATTGTTATTGGCCACAAATGTCATTGTCAACAGTCTACTTCACTCATGTCGCCAACCATTTAAAACAAAAATTTGCGTGCGTAAAACGAAAAACGTAAAACGAAAAACAAAGAAATATTTCTTATTTCTTTGTGTTGCATGGTTACATTTGTTGAAATTTGTATTGTTCCTTATTTTCTGTCCTTTTTCAAAGTATTCTGTTGTCTAAGGAAAAACGGTTTAGTTTGGGGGTTTTGATTTCTGTGTATAAGAAAGAGATAAAATATTCGTAAATAGTTTCGTTCATGGGAAAAGATTCACCGAATAGATTTATACTGTCTATTTTTATTATTCCTTTAACTGCTCTTAGGCACTTCATTTCAATTGCTTGTATTTTTTGTTTTTGTATTATTTCAATATCCAACTTTCACAGCAATAAGTTAAAGTCGGTTTGAATATTGTTTTGCATACAAATTTTAGTTTTCTTTAATTTTTCCTTTGGGGAGAAGTGTTTTCTAATCTACTATTTATTTCAGCTTTATTTTTCCATTATTTTATAATTGAATTCCCAGATATTTTCTAGAGCCTTGTTATTGATGTTTATTTTTGCTGAATTTTCGATTGTCATTATCTTTGTTTTTTGGGTATTTATTTTTGAATTAATTTTTTCTAGCTCTGCATTTCAGAGATCAAGATTATATTGAAGGTGTTTTTTATTTTTTGCGCATTCTGTTTTGTATATTGGTTGTAAATTTTTAAACCTACATGAACTTTTTTGATTTTATCTTTTATTTCTTTTATAACATCGTCTAATATTATGTTAAGGAGTGTTGGACTTAATACAACTCTCTGCCTCAATCATACCTTGCTTTTAAATTCTTCAGACTCTAGATTTTTAATTCTTACGTAATTTCGTGTGTTATTGTTATTGTAAAGACTTCTTATATTTTCTATTAATGGTTTGTTCTGTCTAAGCTGGTCCACATCTTGTTCCTTGGTATACTATCAAACGCTTTCTGAAGGTCTATAAACGCTATATATACAGGGTGTTTCATTAAGAATTATCCATATAGTAACTGGAGAAACCTTAGCACTAAATATGAAGATTTAAGCCAAAACACTTAAATAAAATATTCCTCCTAATCGAGATATAGGGTGTTTTATTTTAACTATTCTAAATGATTGTATCCCATATTTTTGACACCTTCCAATATTTTTTGTTCACACTTGGCAAAGAGTTTACACATATTAGGTTACTTTAGACAGTTGCAAAAGATATTTTTTCTCGATTACCAGAGGCGTGTGGTAGGGATGGATACTTTCTTATATCTCCCTACAATTTACGCCACTCTCGTAATAATTGTTTCCGCATGTTTTTTTGATTCTCCGTCACTTTCTACGTAAATATCATCCTCTTGTCTCGATACGATAGAGTGAGTAGTTTTCGAGTTATTTGCATTTAAAGTAATGTTTAAAATATCCATTTTTGTTTTATTGCTTATTTAACATGAGATTCCTTAATAATTTAACCACCTTGATAACAAAATTTGTTAATTCTAATCGTAAATTCACATCAGTCAATAACTATTTCACTAAATAAATAAAATTTATTAGTTTTAAATGATATTTATCAAAATTTCAGTTTTAAATTTATAACAAAATGGAACTATGATTTATAATTTTGAAATAACATGATGAATACATAAAATAAACATACTGAAACAAATATTTATTTAGACTACTGTAACAAAAAATTCTAGTTAGTTAAAATTATAGTAAATTTTCGAAGTGGCCTCCATTAACTTCAATACATTTATTAATATTTTTGGAAAAATTTCTCCTAACCCTTAGAAATATGTTGGGTTAATTCCTAATAAAATTTGCAGCATTTTCTATTTGTTGCCATAATTCCTCTCGAATATTAATTTCTTGAGCGTACACAAGTGTCTTCATATGTCCCCAAAAATAAAAGTCTAAGGGATTAAAATCGGGACTCCGAGCAGGACATGGAAATTCACTCCCTCGCCCTATCCATCTATGAGGAAATGTATTGTTTAGATAATTTCGAACCGCTAAAGGATAATGTGGTGGGGCGCCGTCTTGCATAAATCACATACTTCTTCTTTGGTTTAATGGTAAGTTTTCCAGATTATCAAAAAGTGGATTTTGAAGTAATTCCAGATATGAACGGCCATTTAAATTTGCAGTTAATTCAAAAGAACCTATTAAATTATCTCTAAAAATTCCGCACCAAACATTTATTCTCAGTTCATGTTGAAAATGTGCCTCTTTTACGGAGTGTGGGTTTTTATTATCCTAAATATGGCAATTTCTCCAGTTAAAAACGCCTCTACGTGTGAAAGTGGCTTCATCACTTAAAAGGATATTGCTAACAAAATTGTTATTTACATTTGTCCTATCCATAATAAATTGTGCAAACTCCATCCGTCGAGGAAGATCTGTGGGTAGCAAGTTCTGCACTGGAGTGAAATGGTAAGTCTTCTTTTGTTAATATTCTGAAAACTGAAGCATGGCTTATTCCAGTTATTGCTGACAAACGTCTGGTACTTCATTCAGGATCATTAGCAATTCTTACTTACACATCATCCTCCTGATCTGTAATTATTTTTGGACGTCCTAGATCTCGCTTTGGACGGAATTCACCAGTTTCCGCTAATCGGTCGTAAATATTTTTGAAAGTCTTCTGTTAGGATATCATTGTAAATATCTTTGAGCAGCATCTCGCTCTGTATAATTTGCTTGCGCATAAACACAAACCATGTCACTCATTTCTGCATTCGAGAAATTACTATGACGAGGCATTTTCACAAAAAACTCTTTTATAACAGTAACATTTTTTACGTTTTTTAATTAAAATTATCTGTCTGACAGTTGTAACGCAAATAAGTGACATCAGCCTACTTGTTAACCTGTGTCAATAAATAAGCCTTACATTGTAATGTTGATAATACCCAACAAGAATTATGGTAACAAAATGAAAATGCTGCGAATTTAATCTTATTTATTAGTACCTGATAATAAAAATCAAATTTCTGAATTTTCATAAATTTAAAATTGAAAAACATTAATATAAAAAAATCTTTTGAAATTAAATTTACTGAAACTAATAAACTTTATTTATTTAGTGAAATAGTTATTGAGGCATGTGAATTTACGATTAGAATTAACAAATTTTGTTGTCAAGGTGCTTAGATTATTAAGGAAACTCATGTTAAATAAGCAATAAAACAAAAATGGATATTTTAAACATTACCTTTAAATGCAAATAACTCGAAAACTACTCACTCTATCGTATTGAGGCAAGAGGATGATATTTACGTAGAAAGTGACGGAGAATCAAAAAAACATGCAGAAACAATTATTACGACAGTGGCGTAAATTGTAGGGGGATAAAAAAAAGTATCCATCCCTACCGCACGCCTCTGGTAATCGAGAAAAACTATCTTTTACCAGCGTTTAAAGTAACCTAATATGTGTAAACTTTTTGCCAAGTATGAACAAAAAATATTGGAAGGTGTCAAAAATATGAGATACAATAATTTAGAATAGTTAAAATAAAACACTCTATATAAGTGTTTTGGCTTAAATCTTTATATTTAGTGCTGAGGTTTCTCCAGTGACTATATGGATAATTCTTAATGAAACACCCTGTATATTTTGCTTTCTATTTTTCTCAGCTAGTTGTTTAACTGTGAATAACAGTAGTTAAAATATTTTTCTAAAACGCAAATTTTTAATATTGTTTTAATGATTTTTAGAACTATCATCATATTTAAATAGAACTTCTAATACAACAAAATACCTTGAGAAAAATGTCCAGCATAAAAATGTTATTAGTTCATACATTTTATTACTTGGTAGCGTAGTATTCCTAGTATGGTGCATTCAACTGCTTTGGAAAAGAAGGTATTTGTATTGGTACTCATGGGGGGTACCAGGCCCTTTGGCGTTTCCATTCATAGGTGCGGCTTATTATTTTATATCTGGTACAAGCGGTAAGTAAAAAAAGTCTTTTTGCATATGGTCCTAAATCAATTTCTGTGATTCATCGTTTATATTATTAGATATTATGAAAAACCTTATCGAATTGCAAAAACGATATCCCTTGGGAGCGATTTGGTTAGGTCCAAAATTATTATACTTCATTTCGAAACCGGAGCATATAGAAAAAATATTAACCAGTCCAAAGGCGTTGCATAAGGACGATGATATTTACAAATTTGCGTCTTTTGCCATTGGAGAAGGCCTGTTAACAGCAAAAGGTATTATTTTTTGTATAAAAATATGTTGCTAATAGAGATGGCCGTTATTTGGTATCTAAATAATTGACAAAAAGTATAATTTTGTAAAAGAGAATATAGAATAAACAACAGTTGATTGACAAATCAAAGTTATAAGAGTATTTTGTTTATGATAGGTAAGTAGTGTATACATTTTTATTTCCAAGAGATTATCCTTGTGTATAATGATTAGACTTTAGATCAAGTTTCATGAACGCTTGTTAAGTTCTACGTTACTTAACGACGTGTTAACTTTAACATGAAGTTAATTCTATGTTAAATTTTCTATCGTTGCAAACTTTTGTTAACTAACACTATGTTAACTTCATGTTAACAAAGAGCTTTGATAAAACTTTAAATAACTAAATTTATATTATTATTATATTTATTTAAATTATTATTATATAAGAAGAATCAATCATTTTTATTTGTTTTTTACGGATAATCTCAATTTTATTTTCAATTGGTGGATTTGTTGAAGCAATTTTATTGAACATTTTAAATATTAAATACCAGAAGGAGAATAACATTTTGGATGATGACCAAATTGGGTATAAAAAGCATAGCTGAAAACATAATTTTGTGAGTTTAAATAATATTCATCCAAAAAACATAAATTTTTCAATAATTTTTTAGTATTATGCTCTCAAAAATTAATCTGTTATAATTTTTGTGAACTTTAATTTATCTTTGTGTAATGGATTGTGGTAACCTTTACTTTGTGGAAGTCCATCTTACTAGTTAGTTTTTAGCGAAACTGATATCATTGCATTTAAAAACGTATTTTGCGAATAAATAGTGGAAGTTTAGTTCAACCGTTTAGTTGTTTTTTGTTCTTAGTATCTTTGTGTAAGTAAAAATACTTGTTTCTCAATGTGTAATTCTGTAAATGTTGTTCAAGGACAAATATTCCCGTTACCACAACATCCAAGGAACCGCCCGTAAAATTTGCTTCTGCATAGGTTATTGTTCGGTGGTTCTATGCCGTTCATCCAAATAAGGTACTCCCTGTTTAATTCTAAACACATGTATCTCCTACATCTGAAAGCATACAACCACTTTTTAAGAAAATATACCAGCTCCTCTAATTAGTAAGTTCAAGTTGGTGTTGAGTTTTAGAGAGTTCATGGTCCAAACTGACTTAGCCTATGCCTTATTATATTGTAATGTTTTTCTTATTTATTTACACTGTTTTTGCGGGTGGCACAAATTATACACAGAATGGCTACTGTCTATTCATTTAATAAAATACACACATAAATTAATTAATTTATATACATATAAAATATATATATCAATCCTAATTTATTTTGACTACTCTAAAAAATGGATAAGAGAAAAATATTTCTACAAGCAGCCTCTAAGGTAGAAAAACTCTTAATAGTTTCCAAACCAAGCTTGGCCATTTTCTAAAGAAAAAACAATTACTTTCTGGGTTTTATGGACCACCGGACATTGGATTACATTTAATTTGGGACATAGCCGAGTTCCTCTTCGCGGTCACTTTCTGATCTGCGCCTCTCTAAATAACAGACGAGTTCCTCCCCAGGCGTTAGTAGAAATTGAAATCCAAATGTAGGTTATTAAAACAGGTACCTAGCGAAATAAACGATTTATTTAAAAATATTACATAGTTAAATTCTAGTAACATATGGTACGTACAAATTCAAGACTATTTATGGTTCCATTTGTAAAACTATTCATAGACTTTGCATAGAATTTTGTCTTTTTCTTACATTTGATCTTATATTTTTATTCTGATGTGCGCTGTTTATTTTAGCTTATATAAAAGTTTGAAAACTAAGCAGTGTTTGTAAGAATATAAAGATTAATGGATGGCTGGAATAAAAATTGCTTATAAAATGAGAATGAAAACTCTCTCAAGCATTTGTCGTGCGAGTTGTACCAGCCGAAAAAGCGGCTCACATATGTGGACTGAAACTACACTGTTCTCTTATATAATTATCGACTAGATAATCAGCAAATAATGTTAAATTTTCCGACACCGGCATTATTTTCATAAGTTCTACGAAGCAGTCTCCCACCTCTTCTGGATCTAAGTAAGGCAAACCAAAAATGTGATGTATCCATCTTCCTATTTCCGACGTCTTATCCTTAGAAAAATTAGATAAACATAACTTCTGGATCTTACGGTACCATGATTGTTTTACATGAAATAAACAGCCTTTTACCCTCTTACATTTACTAGAGGAAATATTTCTCTCAGTGCAATATGCATTGCTTTTTCGAAGTCTGCATATACATCTTTTAGTTCCAATGAAGGAACAAGATCTCTACATTTGTCTTTAATAAATTTCCACATATTGCAGTATGTTAAGGAACTTTTGTTAGGCAGAAGAACAAATACTAAAGGCACATATTGGCCATTTTTGTACCCATGCATGGTATACAGAACATAAAAAATGTAAATTCGTAAAATAAGAAAATATAATTTTATTAGTTTCTGCATCATTAACCAACAAGAAATTATGATTTCTTGTAATTTTAATCTGTATTGTATTTACAGCATCGTGTACATCTGCAATATTTTTTAGTAGCTGCAAACATATTTTTTCTAAAATATTCAATACACCGCATATCAATGCTATCTGAATTATGTTCTTCGATTTTCCGGTATAGTAACTTCGCTGGCCTCTCAGAAATATCTTCTTGAGCTTTCCTTTGTCACTGTTGTTAATTTCTTGTTTTATTATAGAAGAATTATCAACATTATGATTATGCCCTAATTCTTCTTTAACTATTTTGTTTTTCTGTAATATAAAAAATACATATGCTATTAATTGTTTTGTTGTCTAATTGTTATATAAAAATTACCTTCAGTACCTTCATTTTTGCATGCATCCTTAACGTGGTTAGTCAATTTTTCAGCTAAACAAAATTTTGTACCATTCACCACAAACATTTATTGTGGAAATATTTCCAATACAATTTCAAAAATAATATCTTCGGCAACATCAGCATTAATAACATTTAAAACACAAAATAATATTGGAACAAAATTGTTAAATGTGAAAACAAAATTACCTAAATTAAAAAAAAAATGGTTTATATAAAAATAATTGTCCAAAATGTAATGCAGTATATATAGGTCAAACACAAAGAAATTTTGAAGATTTAATGAACATTTAAGAGCATATAGATTACAACAACCAGATAAGTCGAACTATGCAAAACACCTACTTGAACATCCAAACTCACTCATACACACCAATGACATTCAAATACTACACAACATATGTGATAAAAAACGAAAATTAGATTTTCTAGAACTTGAAATTAAAAGACATCTACCAGATCAACAATTTAAAGTAGTTAATGAACAAATAAATCTTGGAAGTTTTTCTCTATTAAACTGTTTACTTTGATTGAGTCTTCATTTTATACAAAGATAAGACGTAATTGTAACAGAAATATATTAATTTATTGTTAAGATCAGCATGATATAGTTTTTTCCCTAGCCCTCACTACCTGTAACATCGTACCCAAATTTTCGACCGCGGGGAGGAACTCGGCTACGCCCTTCATTTGCAAAACGACAGAAATGGTCTTAAGTATCGAGTTGATCGATCCCGACCACGTTTTCTTTTGAAATGTAATCCAATGAAACTACTAAAAGTTTCTGTACCTTAGAGGGTGTATGTAGAAATATTTTTCTATTTTTCAATTTATAATTATTTACTGCTCCTCGTTTTCTGAAATTATTTTCAGTACTTAGTTGTCTAGTTATATATACTGTTCGCTTGATTTCAGCGCACTGTTTACTGTTAACTTAGACTGTCCTAGTTGATAACTGATTGCCTGCCGTGTGTGGCGCTCTTTTATACATCATGCCATGAAAACATGGGTGGCACAAAAATCACGGGAATGGTGGTGGAATTCACCAGGACAAAGGCAAGCGAAACAGTTCATAATGGAACATTCGCAAAAGTTTACGTCAGACTTATTGAGTAAAGACAAGAAAACGGTCAAAACTGTAGTAAGTCTATTGACGGGGCACTGTAAGATAAACAGGCATCTTAAGCTGATGGGGTTGACAGAGACGGATCTGTGCAGATTCTGTCACCTAGAAGAGGAAACACCAGAGCACATCTTATGTCAGTGCGACGGACTGGTAAATATGCGGTTCCTGACTTTAGGAGAAGAATATCCATTGGCAAGGGACTACATGAAGGTTACAGTCTCAAAGCTTATAGACTTCGTTAAGAGAGTCGGACTGGGGGATGTAATCTAGTTTTTCGAGGACCACAATAGATCTGAAAAGGTCGCAGTGGAATAGGCTTCTGACCACCTCTTAAACATCTATCTATCTATCTACATCATCCTAGCGCCTCGAATGTTCTTTTCTATTATTTTCCTGATCGACATCACGAATAGAACTGGCGCATTCGCCAGTATTTGAAGTTAGACAGAGCCGGCTTCCGAACTTAAACACTATGTAAAAAGAGTATTGCAAAATCTGGAGTAAAAAGACTGTACATTTTAGACATATAGGGTACGAGGTTGTAAAATAATCCTGCTGTCTAGCCATCACTACTTTAATGTACTGCAACGTTGCCAAAGAAAAGAAAGTTTTTGTTGTTACAGTTATTTATTGATATATTAATATTATTTGTATAGAAATTTGTCAATATTTTGCGAAACAGCTCATTTCTTGATTTACTAATCTTTGATTTTTAATAATACGCAGACATTCACGTATAATTTCCACTTCCGTGCTCAGACTTTTTGATCACACCAATTTTTTTGCACTGATTTATTGCGCAGACAAAATTCTGTAGAAGTATGTTTAAAGTTGGTATCGTGTGGACCTACTATTAGTGTTTACAACACAGTCGCAGAGACAATGGTGCGACTACCGGTGCGAGTTAGAGGGCTAGTGTGGCTATTATGGCTATTAGATAATAGGACTATTGCTATAAACTCATTTATTTTAAACTTATACTTACTTATTTTTCTCTATGCAAACTTTCCATTGCTTGTAACAACGCGTGGGGGAAGACCTGTTCTGTGAGCTCCGTCCTGCATTAATCACATAAAACTCGCATTCTATTTCATTATTTCATCAATTTTGGACGTGGCAGAAGATCCGCGCCATCTTGGAAACGCTAAAACCATTAAAGTTTTACCAAGTTATTTTTTTCGGTGCCATGAAACAATCACCTTTTATATAAAAGATGATTACCGGTAGTGGTAGTTTTGAATATTTTAAAAATTTTCTTGGGATAAACTAAAATTCTTAATACAGGTTAAATAGATTTATAGCTTAATAGCAGTAAATATAAAATTAAATAAACAGGGCAACTGACTTATACCCTATAATACCAGTAGTAGATAATTTAATTATAATATTGTTTATTTAACGTTTAAGTCCCAAAATGGAGAAAGCACAAGAAGGTAATTTCACCTTCTTTCAATATAAAAGTGTTGAATTCGTACCAGGAAATTTTTGCAGAGAAAGGAGAAATTTTTGTTGAGCTACTACAAAAATATATCGGTGATAAAGAAATGAACTTGTTTGAACTCGTCTCCAACTGCCAGCTCGACATAATTTGTGGTAAATATTTTTTTATTTTACTTTTTTATGTACAAAAGAAAGTGTTTTTTTAGAGACAGGGGTGGGTGTTAACATGAATATACAAACTACTAATTCAGATTTTTGCAAATCATTGGACAAGTAAGATATTAAATAATGGTTTATGATTTTCCATATACTCTGTTTAGATAAAACCCTTTAAATTTAAAGTATTATTTTTTTTCTAGGGCCTTGGAGATAATAACTTACAGGATTTTTCATGTTTGGCATCATTTGGTATTCACTTGGAATTGGTATCCCATAAGTAAAGAATACAATAAGGCTGTAAAAACGTTAAAAGATTTCAGCGAAGAGGTAATAGGTCAATAATAAATGAGAAATATATATTAAGTTCTTATTTATTGCAATTAATTTTTTTAGGTTTTAAGAAAAAAAAAGGAAGTATATAAGAATAAACAATGCTGTACAAATTCAATAGCTTCTAACACGGTACAAGGTAAGCTGGAGAATATTACTAATATTTAAACTTTTTTCTTAACGTTTATTTAACCGTTAAATCAAAATCTGAGTATTGTATCAAATTGAAGTGTGAGTATATTTTATATTTTACTGAAGGGAAAAGAGGACGCAAGTGCCAAAGTATAAATAATAGTATATTATATAGCAAGGGACTAAAGTGCGTCTTTTTATTTTAAAGGTGAAGGGTTAAAACACACTTTAGTCCTGTAGTATATACGCTATTTTTTACATCGTAGGGTCCAAGACCTGTAAAATTCCAATTCCAAGTATTGACCACAGTTGTATTGACAGTTGTGTTTTGACAATACAAGTTTTAATTTTAAATAGTAATTCATTTAACAGTACAATTTATAAAAATAATTAATAGTAAAAGCTACAATTGGTCCTCCAAGGACAAGAATATAGTGCTACGAAGAAGAAAGAGATAGAATAAAAACAAATAAAACTCTTCAATGGATAAAAATATAAGTAAAAACATCTACTCTAAGGAAAGTTTAAAGCAAGTGCTTATAATAGACATAATGATGATTTAAGTGAGATAAAAAAGGTAATGATGTGACGCTCAGAGATACAAGACAGACGTCACTATGACACCACCGGTTTCAGTTGCTCCTAGATATCCTCAGTCGCCAGATTGTTTACTCCACCGAACTCTCGAAATAAGGCCGTATCAAGAGATACCAGGGTAGCAACAGATGGAGGTTAAGTAGTTCTAGGGTTCTGTTGTTCTTGACCTCTAAGTAGCACGTAGTGGGTAACGGATTTTAATTGTTTACCACTATCGGAAAATAAAACTACTCGTTGCTTGAGACATTACAAATTTTATTTCAACGACAAATCAATTTACTATGAAGTGTAGTACCAAAAAAACTATATATTTAAATAACTAAATACCAAATAGTATCCTACCGTTGCTAATTACGTTATTATGCCACCAAAAAAAAACCAAATAAAAACCAGGCAATAAATATTCTAATTCTTGCTACCAGATACTTATAAGCAAATGTGCAATACACTACATGCAGGTGAAAATAATGAAACTGATTTATGGGTCAGATGACGATTACACAAAGAAAGCGTTTCTTAGTATTTGTGTACCGGTCTAAACAAAACAATGGTAATTTGTTGCCAATACTCTCTGTTACTGAACCCTCGTGAAAAATGGAAATTTAACTCTGCTGTTGGTGCTAAGCCAACCTACGTACACAAGCTAGACAACTCAATCCGAAAACCTCTCCTTTGTGATCCTGCTTATGCAGCGAACATGCGGGAGATTATTTCGCTCAACGCCTTGGAAAACTCTCGAAGTTTTGCACCTGCTAAGGCAGCGTACACCTACGAGACTCCTCCAAATTGTCTTCGATCAAATATCGTTATATATTAATAGTGAATTATTTCCTTCGGTCGAGTTTTGTTTAGGTTTTTCAGAGCCACTCAAGACTTCACCTGCTTAGCAGCGATCAATCTTTTTGAGATTCCTGAAAATATTTTCCAGTCCGGTAAACGGCTATTAATCGGGTATCAACGAGATATATTGCGAACCTTCCAAGAATCGACCTGCTCTGGCAGCGAAAATGCTTGAAAGTTCCACAAATATATTCTGCCCAAAGAGAGAAGAATCATCAACAAACGAAAATAAAGTTTATTTCGGAATTGTACACAAATACGCAGAAATTTTATTAACAGTTAAATAAATAAGAAACAAGAACAAATTTTTCAGTATTAAATATAAAGAAGTCAGGCACAAAATGTTTTACAACGGAAAAAAATTGTTTACAGTATAATTTTTAATTTGGCTTACCTCGTGCACGAAACTCAGTCGGTCGGTTTACTACTAATTACTACTCAAGACTATTCTCAGAGCTAATACTCAATCAATAATCCCTTCCAGTCGAAACCCCACTCAGGAGGTCTCCTACTTCAGAATCTTAAGAAATGCGCGGACTGATTTGCGCGTACGGTACCGAAAATCATACAGGTAAAATATACCACATGTTTTAAAATAAATTCGCATATATCCAACATAAGTATTAATAATCCAACTAAATAATCTGAGATAAAAGAAGGATGATCTTAATCATAAAAAGAAAGTTAATAATAAAAAAACTGAAATATATTCTACCGGATATAAAGTGAAAAAAAATAGTAACTACAATGAAAGATCAGAAAAATCTATATCCCCAAATCACGTACAGTAACTGTATTACAGTTAGAAACTAAAATTAAATTAGCAGTTTTACAAGAAGAAATGGAAAAAGCAGAATATGAAAGACAAAAACAAATTTTAGAAATGCAATTACAGCTGGATTTGGTAACTCTACAATGAAAGAATTAAAAAGTATTTACCAAAACATAGACATTGATAAAGAGGGTGAAACTGATGAACCTGATTACAGAGACAAATTGGATAGAAACAAATAAACATAATAGTAAAGACAACATTTTACTAAACAATAACTTTGAGAAAATTCTACTATACCAAACAATAGACAAAGATCTACCGCTTTTTACTGGTAATGTTAAAGAATGGCCTAATTTTTAAAATCAGTAGTGGTTTATTTGATCAAGATAATATATGTAGAATAAGAAAATACTTAAAGGGCGACGCTAAACGTTTGGTGGAAGGCTTGTTATTATCAAAGTTTTTGACGCACTAAAAATAAATATAGGCGGCCTGATGTTATGGTTAGGACATTAATCAATGAATCTAAAAATTTGCCTTTTGTTAGAAACAATGATTTTAATGCCTAAGTATACTGAAACTGTTTTCAATTTGGTACTGATGTTGCAGTCTTTAAATATGCAAAATTATTTATCTTGTCCTGCAGTACTAGATGATTTGCTCCAAAATTGTCCTGGGTTGAAAAAATATTAAAGAGCAATGGTATTTGTCCACTTTCAGAATTTAAAAATTGGATACATGATAGGGCACAAGTAGTAAGTTATGTTCAAACATTCTCTGGACAGAAACTTTAAAAGAACTATGATTATGGCAGACAACAAGACATACCCAAAAAAATCCAAAGCGTGTAAATTGTGTCATGGAGATCATAACTTTGATATTTGCAAGAAATGTTTGGAAAAAACAGTTGAATAAAGATGGAAATTTGTTAAAAAAATAATATTTGCTTTTGGTGTTTAAAATCGTTTCACAGAATTTTATATTGTCGTTCAAAACAAAAATGTGGCGTGGGTACATGTAATAAAATGAACCACAAGCTACTTCATTTTGAAAAATTATCAGAAAGTACTGAATCCATCGATCAACCATCAACATCGGGTATTTCTAAATTGCCAAGCCATTATATAGCACATACAGTTAAAAATTATCAAATACTGTTAAAAGTAACACCTGTAATTTTAAAAACTGAAACAACAAAAATTCAAATTTATGCACTTTTTGACAAGGAATCAACCATAAATATTAAAGACGAAAAATTAGCTAATAAATTAGAGCTAACAACTTTAAACTTAAAATGGACCGATAATGGATATATATAATGGATAATGTATATAATGGATATATATAATGGATAATGTATATACAATGAAAGATTAAGACCTTTCCGTATAGAATGTAGATGCAAGTAAATTTCGAAATAAATGGAAACACCTAGAAAATATCAACTTTCCAGACATTAAATTAAAACAAACTCAATTGTTAATACGTCAAGATAATAGGGATCTAAAAGACCCAAAAAATTCACAAGCATTATCTTATACTAAATTAGATTGGGTTGTGCATGGTTGTGTATCACAACTTAAGGGAAGAATGGATCTAACAAACCTACTAATCCGACAACAAAATATGGACGAATACCTACACGAATAAAGTATCAAGAAACAAAATTACAAATATGTGAAGATATTCAAGCAAATGGGTTAATTAGAAGGATAACCAAAAGAAAAAATGATCGATGGGAAACAGGGTTGCTATGGAAAAATGAAGATGAAACACTTCCGGAAAGCAAAAAAATCAAAGATATAAATATATGGAAAAAAAATGATGAAAGATGAAGACTTTAGAAAGGCGTATTTTGGAAAAATAGATGAATATTTAGAAAAAGGATACGTAAGAAAACTAACGTAAGAACTAGAGAAGACACACAAAAAAATTTGGTATATGCCTCATTTTGGAGTGGTTAATTCAAATAAACCTGGAAAAATAAGATTTATAACGGATGCAGCATCAAAATCGAATGAAAAATGTCTCAATGATTATTTACAAGGACCCGACTTGTACTGATCGTTGATTGAAATACTTGGAATTTTAGAGAAAAACCTATCGCGTTTCCATCAGATATAAAAGAAATGTTTCGTACGGTTTTAATAAATGAAGAAGACCAACATGCACCAAGAATTTTATGGAGAACATAAAAAAATGATTGTTTTGATACATAAGGAAAGAAAGTTATGATTTTTGTATCGGTGTCACCACCTTTTAGTGCACAATATGTGAAAAATGTAAATGCTTCAGAGTTGATAAATATCCTGATGCAGTAGAAGCCAATAAACAACGGTATTACATGGATGATTATTGTGTCAGCAAAGAAACACCAGAAAAGGCCATTAAAATTATAAATGAAGTAATTTTTATTGACAAAAAGGGCGGATTCGACTTAAGAAGTTGGGTGTGTAACTCAAAAGAGGTTTTTGATAGCATCACTAAAGAGTTACGTATAACTGAAAATGTTTTTAAAAATTAAAATATCTCCTTTAGAATACTGGGTTTACAGTGGAATCCTGTAAAAGATGTCTTAGGTTTTCCTTCACTGTGCAAGAAAATTGATGAAAAAATGTTAACCTTTTGGAAAAACCTACCAAAAGACAAATGTTGCAAATAATAATGTCGATCTTTGACCCACTGGATTTCTTAGAACATTTTTTAGTTAAAGCAAAAATTCTGATGCAAGATGTATGGAAAAGCTCTGTAAATTGGAATGAAATTATTTTAGATGAACATTATATACGGTGAAAATTATAGATCGGTTATTTAGGCAAGATCGAGTTATTAGAAATTCAAAGATGCTATAATTTAATTTATCCGAAATCACAAATACATATATTTTGTGATGCAAGTAAACAAGCATTTGGAGCATTTGCCTCTTTTCGTTTTGAAGTAGGAGAGAAGATAACTGTCTCGGAACCAAGTAAGTCCACTAAAAGCTTTAACAATACTAAAACTTGAACTCCAAGCAGCAGTTATGGCTAGTCGTTTAGCTAAAAATATTAAAGAAAAACATTCTTTCAAAATTAATAGAACTGTGTTATGGTCCGACTCAAATACTATTCTTTATTGGATACGAAAAAATTTCAAAAAAGGTCCAACATTTGTTAGTAATAGAGTGAATGAGATTGTAGAAAATACAAACATTTCGAATTGGAGATGGGTTCCTTCAAATTTAAATATTGTAGATGAAGCAATACGAGATTCTACCCACATTAACTTGTCTTCGGAAAGTAAATGGTTTAATGGTCCAGAATTTTTGTATTTTTCACCTTCCGTTTGGCCTGAAGAAACTATTGACATACAAATGCAGAAAGAAAATAATATGGAAAAGTTTGGCGCAATAAATTTAACGACTGATGTGCCTATAATAATAATTTGCGAGATTCTTCAATATTTTCATAACTAAATAAACCTATAAAAACTATAGTATTTGTTTCAAGATTTATAAAAATAATACAGAAAAAGGACCCATTATCAAACGGCTTATGCATAACACTAACAGTTATGGTGTAAAAAAAAGTAAAAAAAGTTTTTTTCATCAGAATATAGGGATCTTATGAAACAAAAACAATTCAAAACAGTAGACTCTACATGCTTTCCCCATCTTAATATAATAGTTTAATATGTAATAAAAGTAGATTAGATAATTATTGTTCAGAAATGGAAATACCTAAAAGGCCTAGTGAACATAAATGTACAAAAGTATTAATAGAAGATGACATAACAGAAATAGTCACGCAGGGATGCAATTGGTAATGAATGAAATTAGACAGAAGTATTGGATTTTACATGCTAGGAGAGCAATAAAATCAACGATAGCGAAATGTTTGATTTGTAGAATTAGCAAAGCTAAGCCGATGATCAATAAAATGGGATTATTGTCAAAAGAGAGATTGCAAATACAACCATGGAATGGACTATTTTGGGTAGTTTGAAGTTTTGATTGGTCGGAGACACGAGAAAAAATACGGGGTAGGTACTTTTTACATGTTTATCTATACGAGCAGTCAACGTAGATATAGCAGATACATTAAATACCGACTTAACCATCATGGCAATAAGAAGATTTGTATCCAGAAGAGGCCAACCAATTTGTATCTGGAATGATAACAGTACAAATTTAACATCTGCCGACAATGAATTAAACAAGATATATAATGAAGAGCTAAAAAGAAGTTGCTTGTCCCAAAACATTAAATGAAAATTCATAGCACCAGCTAGTCCCCACAGTAAAAGAAGAAAAGTTTAAGGACAGTGATGGCAGATGCCAAACATATAGTCAACAGTGGTCCACTTACATATGTCTCCATAAATGAATATGATCTGGAAAGCCTTACACACAATCATTTTCGTATTGGGACAACAAGTATAGTCAAACCCCCAGGAATATTCATGGAAAAATTCGATCTCAGAAAACAATGGCGTTTTTCTCAAAAACTTGCTGATAAGTTTTGGAAAAGATGGGTCCAAGAATATTTACTGACTTTGTCAACAAGATCCAAATGGATTCAAAAAGGTAAAAACCTACAAGTTGTTGTAATAATGAACAATCAGATGCCCAGAAATAATTGGCCACTAGGAAACGTAGTCGACGGACATCCAGGAAAGGATAATTTGGTAAGAGTGATCGACGTAAGGACTAAAAGAGGAACTTACAGAAGAGCCATTTCAAAGATATGTCCAGTCATATATATAGAGGGCAATGAATTTCAGGGGGGGAAGTGTTAGAAACCGTTTCAACGTTTTATATTTTTTAGTTTATTTATACGAGTTTGCGGCTGATGAGATTATGACAGTAAATATATAGTTTTAATTTTGAATAGTAATTCCATTAATAGTATAATTTATAGAAATAATGAATAGCAAAATCTACAGTCCCCGTTGGAATTCGAACTGCCGGGCGTATGGCTACTTGAAACCAATTACCGGTGTTTAAGAAACTATGCTATGAGACCCAGTACACATACGCTTTCTTAGTTAAAAACTTGTAACCTAATTTACATGTTTTATTTTAGTCTCTTAGGATGAAAAGTGGCACTATAATCCCTGTAATGTTCCGTAAGGTGTAAAAAATACGTTTAAATGGTTGGTATTTCAGTTTTCTATTAGCAGGTAGTTAAGACCCAGATAAGGTTATGTAAGGACTGTGTAGCTAGACACCTTTTCCCGCCTCGACCTTTTACATATTATATATTGTGGTAGTCCTTTTACTCTATAAAATCTGGTCCAGTCTGGTCTTTTTTAAGCATTAAGCTGTACAGTGATTCCCCTCGCAGCTTCTAGCCGTAGACTATTCTTCGAATACAGTTAGAAATCTCTGTTTTAAAAGACCTTTTTTCTGGCAGAATCTGCATAAAGGACTATCTGTCAGTTTTAGCGCGTGCAAGTACTTGTTGAGC
This sequence comes from Ophraella communa, assembly GCA_035357415.1. Lineage (NCBI taxonomy): Eukaryota > Metazoa > Arthropoda > Insecta > Coleoptera > Chrysomelidae > Ophraella > Ophraella communa. The sequence continues at coordinate 26,296,442 of CM068995.1, forward strand.
CTGTTGTGTCCTGTTAAAAGACCTACGGGTTACGACGTAAAACGAGGGTTGCCTTTTATATTTCAAGATTAGAGAACAAAAACAAATATTAATCATCGAAAATCACTATATTGTTTTTCAAAATATTCCCCATGAAGATCTATTTTGCACTTTTGCATGCGTTTAAACCAATCGTCAAAGCACTTTTGAGGTATCTTCAAAACATGCATCCGGTGCCAAGTCAGGACTATACGGCGGATGATTCATCAAATCGATGTTTTGGGTGCTCAAAAATGCAGTGGTTTGAGCCAATGTGTGGGAGCTCGCATTGTCGTGGTGTAGAGTGATCCCTCTTCGGCGGTTGGTTTTTCTGATTTCTTGGAAGACACCTGGCAAACAAATGGTTTTGTACCACTCAGAATTGACTGTTCTGCATTGCTCTAGTAGTACGGTTGGATTGGGCTTATCTTCAAACACCCATACAGTCGACTGCTGTTTACTTTCGGGTTCATACGCATAAATCCACGATTCATCACCTGTTACGAAGTCATAGACGTGTTTCAAAGCACCGAGATCGTATTTTTTTAGCATTTCCTTCGACCAATCGACACGAGCCTTTTTTTTGAGCGATTGATAAATTGTGTGGGATCCAACGCCAACAAATTTTTTTGACCGTCAAAGATTTATGCAATAGTAAATGTATGCTGGTCCCACTAATGCCCAAGGTTGTCTCAATCTCACGATAGGTCACAGGACGATCTTGCAATATTAGTTCGCGCACAGCATCAATGGTTTTCGGAACAACAACTGATGTTGGACCTGCACGAAATTCGCCTTGCAATGAACTACGGCCACTATTGAATTCACCATACCATCGATAAACATTGGTCCTTGATAGAGCTTCATCGGCAAAAATTAAATTTAGTTCATCCAAGCACTGTTGCTGAGTTAATCCACGTCGAAAGTTGTAAAAAATAATCGCAAGAAAATGTCCCCAATACAATTTCATTTTTGGGCCGAGATGAATCTTTTAAGTTACTGTTAACAACACAAATAGCGCTCGTATGTCAAAACGTTTTGAGTACGTATAACCTTAAAAATGTCCAACTTTACGACAGCGCTGTCAGTTGCCAGATTGCAACACCAGGGTTGCCAAATCCCGAAATATAAAAGGCAACCCTCGTATGTCTTTTGTGCTTTGACAGCTGTCACTTTTTACGTCGGACCTGTTATCAATTTCTTCGCCTGTCTCATTCTTGGTGACCATTCCTGAGACTTCGTTAGTGACCATTTATTAATATGCAATTTTATGGTTGATTTTGTTAGGCCACGAAAAGGTTTAGGTCCCTTAAGAGGCTTTGCTGTGCCTTCTTGGGCTAGTAGGTCCACCTTTTCGTTCCCTTTGTGTCCACTATGACTGGGTACCCACGCAATTGTGATCTTTTTTTTGCTGCCCACTTCTACCAAGGCTTCCCAGACATGCCTTGAATTGACTTCCATTGCGTTTATGGCCGGTTGGCTGTCTAATAATATATCAATAGTCTTTTCTTGTACCTTTTGCTTGTTGATTTCAAAGGCGTTGTAGTGAATGGTAGCTATCTCTGCCTGGAACAATGTGGCATACCAACCTAGATTAAGAGATATTTTAATAAGAATAATAAAAAAATCTTTTTTTTATGCAACTTCCACGTATAATTAAAAAATTAGGTTTTTAATTACAATGACAGCTGTTTCGCTAGAATTAGCATAGTCAGATTCACATATTGAAGTTTTGTTAGTTTGTAGCTAGGTACCTGATGTTACAACACAAATATATTAAATTATTTTAAGGATAAGCATGATATAGTTTTTTCCTGGTTTTTCTAATCATTGCAGAGTAATACTGATCTTAGAGGAACGTACATCCAGGATAATCCCTTAGGGCTAAGAACATCTAAACTTTAATTATGTTATTCTAGCTTTAATACTACCTAATCAACATCAGGCACCTAGCTACAAACAAACAAAATGTAACTTCAATATGTCAATCTGACGATGCTAATTCTAGTGAAATAGCTGTCATTGTAGTTTAAAACCTAATTTTTTAATTATGGACTTCCAAAAATTAAGGGTTAGTACAATAAAGATATTTTACTCTTTTCTTTTATCATTGAGCCGTACCTATGTGTAGCAGACAAGCTCTCATTGGAATGGCGGTCCATTTTTTTAAGTTTTCCTGTCCATGATCATAGTGTTAAAAGTTTTCTCAAATTTTTGAAAATTTTTTTTCGGTTCCGAAAGGATTGACCGAAAATACCATTGTTAATATTTTACTGTACAATATAAATAAAATATAATACAACAAAATGATTCGGATCACAAATTTTAATGTTTTAGTTTTAAATAACGCATTTTTGTCTTCCACTGAATTTATAATTCGCACTCTTATTTTTACGTTTTCGGTATATCCATTACTCTTTGTGGTCTTGAAATAAGAAATTTGTGGCGGTGTCGCCATAATTGTCGACTACAACTTAATTGTCAACTATTTTAATAAACGTTTCCAACACTTTTATATAAATTACTTTATTAACATGATCACCATATTGTTTTATTTTAGATTCGTCTAACAGGATGGGAATTTTGGACTCAATGTTAGAAAATTCAAATTTTACTGAATTAGAATTTCGTGAAGAGTTTGAACTTTTTGCGTTAGCGGTAAATATAGTTATAAATATTATCTCAATATGGACAGTATCTTATTTTTTTATTTTAGGGTACAGATACAACAGCATCAGCACTTTGTTGTACTTTCACTATGTTAGGCATGTTTCAAGACATACAGGTAAGCGACAGATTCTTCCACAAACAGATTCTCATTTTAAAATTCAGACTGTAACTAATTTAAAATATCCATAAAAATATTTTTAAAGTGAATCCGTTTTAGCAAAAAGTTTTAGATGAAATTTTATAAATCGTAGGACCAGAGGGGACAGTGAATGCGTCCCATTTACCCGAACTGGAATACACAGAAAGAGTAATCAAGGAAAGCTTACGATTATTTCCGGTTGCTTCTGTCTTTTTTAGAAAACTAGTCGAAGACATTGATGCAGGTAAGGAATTATGTGGATATTTACTTACCAATACAGTGACGGTTTCTTTTATTACCAATAACTTCCTGATAGCATAGTGCTGTATTTTTATCACCTTTTTCCAATCTTCTGAAACTATAAAAAAAATAGTTCGGAATAAATAATAAATTTCGATTAAATAAAAAAAATACTAATGCTCTATGTTAGGAATGATAACTCAGATAACTAAATTCAGATAGGTGCTTGAATTATAAAATTAGTAGATACTTTATAATCAACTTAAAAGTTTCATTTTATTGCCACTTTACTAACACAAATTATTATACGGGATTTATTTACTACGAATTAATTAATCTACGTTATTAAAAAAACTTACTTAAAATCTATGAACAATAATACAAAACGTTCTATAAAACAATGCAGACTTGTAACTAACGGAAGAAAGCGCTAAAGGGTCTGCGTTGACAAATAATTTCAATCGTCAAAGTAATAATATCAATCACCATTTTGATTAAATTTATGAAATACGCAATTAAATTGATCTCAGTTGTTTGATTACACCTGATGATTAATATTAGATTACTTCCATGGATATATTTAATAACTTTGAACATAAATATACTACTTAGATGTAATTAAGTTATTCTTTAAACGTTAATTATTAAAGAAACCATTACAATTACTAAAATTATCCCTTTAATTATAATGATCATTTGTAAGATTGATAACAGTATATTGTAGTATTAATATCAATACCTGTAAAGTAATTATCATCATAGTTTTATTAAATTGATTAAAAAGAATTGATATTTATCTCTGTTGGTCGATCACGCCTGATGATTGATATGAGGTCCCTTATTTTTTCAGTATATATCTTTCAATATTCGATTACTCCAGGTAGTTCAATAATTGCTATTGTATATAGTTATATATACTTTTTTGTCATATAAAAATAAAGGTTCAACAGCTACATGATAATGTTCTAAACAGAACAGATGATTTAAATTGGTTGAAGAAGTGGAAGTAATACTAACTGCTAGAAGAAAATCAAATACAGTAAGAGTGAATCATTTTAAATGAATGGAATGATGAAAAATTTTTGTATAAAGCAGCACATTAAAAGATTTTTCTTAAATAAAGTTTTTTAGCTTGCCTTAGTTATGAGCTGTACAACTAATGTTTATGCAATGGAAGAGATAGACAAGAGAAATTTTCATGCTTGCGCACATTTGCGCGCATTTGTTTACTGGCTACAATAGTTTATTATATAACAAATGTGGAAAGTGGAATATTACGCACGATAAATATAATTATTAAAAATCAAATAACCACTTAAGAACAGTTAAACTAAACTTCCACTATTTATTTAAAAAATTCGCTTTAAAATTCAATTACAGCTGTTTCGATATTACTGTTCAGTTATTTATTGTTCTTAATAAGATTAACTTCCAAAAAGTAGAGGTTAACACAATCAATTTCAAATAACCACCTTTCTCAGGAATTAACATCAAATTTCTTGACTACCTAAATAACATTTTAATTTTTTTCGAGGGCTCTATGAAAATTAAAAGTAAAGTGGTTATTGGAACAATTGGTCAAATTCAGCGTTGTGTTAGTAATGTGTTTTGAACATTTTTATTTGCGTTTATCTGTAATTCCGGTCCTGGCAAAGAAATTAAAAAGAGTGGGTGTGTAAAGTAATTAATTAAATTTAAAATTATTTGGAATATCAAAACAAAAATTTCCGAAAAGTGAACACTATAAGAAATAAAGCTTGGAGAATTTATAAGTTAGATCAGTTTATATCAATAATAAGCAATTAGAAAAGAGAAATATCATAACCTAGAAATATAAAATTAAATTATCGTAGTTATCTGTACAAAAACAAAAAAAACCCGTTAAAGATAGTTATAACCAGGTATTCTTATTAATAACTAGACAGGGTCAGATCCAGGAATTATAAGAGTCGAAATGTAGTCAGCCTTTGTATAGGGGAAAAATTAAATCGAGTAGGTTTTTTCTGTATAATTATATATAGGACACGAAACTTATCGAACTCACATAAAGATGAGCGACGAAGAATACTCGACGGATCAAATAAACAAAAAACGAAGAGCAACGGAAACATCAAGTGGAGACTTCGAAAGAAGTAAAAAAAACACATAGAACTCCTGTTAGAAACAACGACAAGGGGGATAAAAAACTATATAAAATTATTAAGCTAATGGGAGACCATAAAATTGAACAAGCAGAAATAAAAGCCCAGGTGCAGTCAATAAGCTAAGAACAAAAAAAAAGGTGCAGAGGAAATAATAAAAATACAAAAGGAGAACAAAAAGCTAAAACAAGAAAATAAAAAAATCAAGGAAGAAAGCAAACAAATTAAGGAAGAGCTAACCGAATTAAAGCAAACAATTGAAAGAATGGAAAAAAAGGACAAGAAAAATAATATTATATAATAATTTGTAATGTTTTAAAATATTTAAAAGAATAACTTACCCAAAATATAACTAAGATTGTGATCAATGATAAAAAATGGATATAAGTTTGAAGTTTCTTTTCTTTTAAATGATGAATTCACCATAAAACTTCTTTATTGGAGCTATTTAATAAGTCTCAATTAACACAAAAACACAAAAATAACTTGATAAAAGATGAGTCTTTAAGAAGAAGCACTAACATCAGGAGTCGATTCAATAGTTAAGTCCAAGATCCTATGATGTTTAAGCTAAAAATAAAAAGTAAATGAACATTAGAACATGACAATGAATAATAGGAATCTAATATTAGTGATAAGAAACCCATTCTATTAGTTATATTAAGTTAGTTTAATCAAAATATAAATAAGTTATAATCAAAGTTAATATTAATAATAAGTTTAATAATGTTTTTTATAGGTAGTTATAAGATAAAAATTAAATAAGTATAGATGATTACAAACTATTGTTTAGGGTAAAAAAAATATCCAACTATATTCAATTAATGTTAAGATTAGCAAAATCAAAATTCAACAAACAAATATTAGCTATCAGAATAAAATAAACAGTATCATAGATTATAAATATAACTAAATAAACAAATGTGACTTACCCAACCAATGTTTATAAATTCATTTAAGCATCAAAGTGATGAGTCCATATTACAATGTATCGGATGATAGTACAAGCTTGGTACATTCTATGTTTTGATACAGGATAATAACTTGAGAGTGTCTAAAAAAAGATATTGAAATTTATCATATGTAAAATTGTTAGAAAGTGATTTGGTTGTTTACAAACAAAGACTATATAATTAAAGCTTTACCAAGGACATTGTGATTGATAAATCCAGTGAAAAGACACTTTAAATAGTGATATAGTGATCACAAACTGATAATATAAACTTAAAAAGATGTGATTGCAGTGAAAAGACATGAACCTAATATTAAGTGGTTAATTAGTGTTATTATTTATTAAAATTGTGGATTGTTATAAAATATTTAATTTTAAGTTGTTTTTCAATAATTTTAGATGTTGGTAAATAGTTTATTTGATAAATTTTATAGTTAAATTGTTATGACGCAGTAGGTTTTAAAAGCGAATATAAACTAAAATAAGAATTGTTATTACAGAAAAAGGTTTTCTGATTATATTTGGCTATGTAAATTTTCATTTTATGTAAAAATTAGATGCCAAAAGTAAATATTTGCTCACAATTGTTAAAATTAATCATTATAAATTGTAAAGATGTCCGCCATTATATAGCTCCAGAAAGTCATCAATTTTAATAGGAAAATTTTGTTTAAAAATTTGAAAAGTTTATTTTTATGATGAAATAAGTTATGTACCATATAAAAACCCGTGAAAAATAGGTCATTCGAATTTCATACGAAGGCCAATTCACGCCTGATTGTTTTTTTAAAAATTGTTATATTTTAATGGTGGATTTCCGTTTAAAAATAAAATGGCTACACAATAATTATATTAAAAGTATGATGAATTTGTAATCTACAAACAATTGGAAATGGAATGTTTATAATAATAAAATCTATCTACAAGAATTAAAATTTCATTACACTAACCTGCAATAATAATAAACCTGGACATCTGGAGAAGTAATAAAAAGTTTTCCATGCCAATTTTAAATAAGATGAGAAAGAGATAGCTGTTCCTGGGACGACTGGATATCCAAACATCAACTCGTTGCCGGTTCCACGAAACTAGATACAATCAACAAGTGAATTACGGTATGTTTTTGCTATTATTTATTACAATCACTTTCATAATACCTATAAAATATTGTGAATGATGAATTTCAATATCCTTTAAACATCATTCTAACACAATTTAATTCAAATATAAAATTTACACCACATTTAACTACGACTAACGATACAATACAATAAGTGTCGAACGCCTGTCTGATCTAAGGGCGGATATAACTGTAAAATATCACGTGTTCTTTTAAATATAGGTAACTGCGCACGAAGGTACCCATAGTCGTATCGTTGTGTAGGTAAAGGGTATATTAATTGTTTTAGGTAAAATAAGTAAAATAAATAATTTTAACGTTAAATTTTATTTTTTTGAACCGACTACTGTAGTTACTCATGCTGTATAATTAATCTAAATAACCTAAATCTAATAATAATAATAGATAAAAATTACATATTTTGATTTTGATGACGTATAACTTGCAAACAGTAAAGAATAAGTAAAGATAAAGAAGTTTTAAGGTGTTTTGAGATAAATAAAGATTGAATGAGAATTAAAACATACATAATCATAAATAATAGCCCCACAAAACTTATAAAAATAAAAATTTTAAAATAATAAAAACAACAATTCAATAATTATAATAATTAAAATATAATATCTATATAATCACAACATTTATAACATTGTAATTTACTACAATATATAATATAATATATGAAACCAGTAAAATTGGGGTATGCAGCAATTAATAAAAGTAAACTCTTTATACTTTTTTCCAAGCTTTCGGAAAATTTATTTCCATTTTCAAGGAATGTATACGAGATTATAAAATTTGTTGTTTACAATGGTAAATATAAATATAATTAAAACTATTATTTTGAAAAAATTTTTTTAGAAAAAGATGTCAGAATGACATAAGTAAAATTGTTTATAAAACAATAGTTATTTATTTTTGAAAATGCCAAAGGGTGCTTAATTTTTTAATTAATTTAAATTGAAAGAAGAAAAATAAATTAAAAGAAGAATTTTTTAGGTTGAATTTGAAGTTTACAATATAACTCATACATCCTTTTCATAAACACTGTCAAAATCAATGTCAATGTCAGAAAATAATAATAATAATAATAATAATAATAATAATAATAATAATAATAATAATAATAATAATAATAATAATAATAATAATAATAATAATAATAATAATAATAATAATAATAATAATAATAATAATAATAATAATAATAATAATAATAATAATAATAATAATAATAATAATGATAATAATAATAATAATAATAATAATAATAATGTCTTTATTTTCATTAAAATACATCAGAAAATACAGGAAAAATTGGGCGAGATTCAATTTGTACATAGTTGTTGTTAAAGACAAAAATGTACATCTGCTCTTCCACCTAACCAGAAAATACTAAATCTAAACTACAACATAACTGTTACACATTCTAATTCTAAAACAATTTAAGATACGTGTTTTTAATATTATTGATTTGTCAGTAAATGCTCATATAAAGCCTTTTTATACTTAGTTTTGGTTAAAAATCGAATATCCTGGGGAATGCTATTCAAATAGTACGCAACACAATAAGAAAATGATCGCTTGAAAAATTGGGTGGAGTGTCGTGGAATGGTCAAAGTGTTTCTGTGTCGAAGACTTAAGGTAACAATATCTGTTCTAAATTTAAGTTTAGATGCCAAGTAAGGAGGTGTTTTCTCATGTGCAATTCTCGCATAAAGACATAACGAATGTAATAACCTACGGTTTTTCATATTCAACCACTTATTTGCTTTAAAAGTATGTCTGATACTTTGAAACTTACGTATACCGAAAATTAGTCGTAAACAACCATTTTGTATTTTTTGAATTCTCCTAGAGTCAAATTCAGTTAGGCATGCATGGTATATTGCATCTCCATAATTTAGTCTTGACAGGACCAGAGAGTTACATAATAAAGATTTTGTTGACCTATCTAAAAAAGATCTATTTTGGTAAATAAGCTTCAATGAAGCATATGCTCTTTGTAAACACAAATTAACATGGTGAGTAAATCTTAAATCCGCATCCAACCAAACCCCTAAATTCTTTACTTTATCACTAAATATGATATTTTCACCACCTACAGATATTTCATTATTGTAATGTTGCAAGAAAGTTGCTCTTTGAGATCTTTTTCCAAATAAAATAGCATTCGTTTTTGTAGTATTTACTTTAAGGCAATGGTGTTCGGAAAAAGTTAGTACATTTTGGAGATCATAGTTTATGGCAGAAATTACATGTTTACTTTCTTCTGGATGAAATGATATATATAATTGAGTGTCATCAGCATAATAGTGTTGAGAACAAGATACAAAAACTGAAGGAAAATTTGCCACATATAATAAAAATAAGTGAGGACCCAATATGGATCCTTGTGGAACACCACTTGATACTTCCAAAAAATTGGAGATTTTATTTTGGTGTTTAACCGCTTGCATTCGATTAGTTAAATAGGATTTCATCAACGGTAAGGCCGCACTACACACCCCCACATAGTGCAAAATCGAAAGTAAAAGTTCACGATTTATGGTATCAAATGCCTTGGAGTAATCTAATAGTATTAATATTGTTAACTTATTCTGATCATAGGCACGGAAAATGTCATCAGTCACTTTAAGCAGAGCTGTTGTGCAACTATGCCTAGGTTTAAAACCCGATTGTAAATTGGAAAGGACCTTGTTTTCCTGTACATGTGATTGCAATTGGTAATCAATTACTTTCTCCAAAACTTTAGATAAAACTGGCAAGATACTTATGGGCCTTAAATCGTTTAAATTTTCTGGAGATTTAATTTTCGGTAGAGGTGTTACATATGCAATCTTCCACTTAGTGGGAAACGTCGATTGAGTTAAACAAAAATTAATAATATGCGTTATATAAGGTAACAAAAAAGGAAGACATAAGCGAATTGTTAAAATATTGATGCCGTCAGCACCAGTAGCTTTACTCTTAATGCTGTTGACTATGTTCAATATTTGGATCTCAGAAACAGGACGCCATACCAGTTGCGATTTAATAGACTTATTTACATTAGTATTGTAAAATTGTTGAGTCTGTACATTTGGTGATAATTTTGGAATACTGTTTACAAAATGTTGATTAATCTGGCTCACGTTCCAACCAAGATCCATGTCAAGATGACTGTTTTTGTTATCATTGATAAGCATATTGAGGTTTGACCAGATATCTTTAGAAGTCAGATTTTTCACCTTATACTTAAAAAACGCCTTTTTTTCTCTTTTAATACTTACAGTAACCATATTGCGCAACTGTTTGTATGTTTCCCAAACTTTTACATCCTTGGAATTCTTATATCTTCTAAGTGCCCTATCCCTATCGAATTGCATTTTTCGTATGGTGTCCGTCAGCCATGGAGCATATTTTTTGGTTATTCTAATACGCTCCAAGGGAACATGAATATCAAGTAATCTAAGTATTGTGTTTGTCAAAAAATCAACTTTACTGTCTGCATCACTTAAGTCATAAATAATCCTCCATGGTATAGAGCAAAGGTCAGCATAAAATTGAACATAGTTCAGTTTCCTAAAATTCCTAGTTATAACGTATTTAGGATATTTATTTTTTATTTTGCAATCCAAACTTACTATGATCATTTCATGGTCGCTGATGTCTGGAATATGTTTGACTTTAACAGAAATTATTTTTTCCTCGCATGATGTAATCACATAGTCAATTAGCTTTGCGGATGATTTAGTTATTCTTGTAACTTGGTTTAAAATTTGTTTTAGTCCTAAACCCTCAAAAGTGCTCATAACGAAACGAGCTGGAAAGCCATGTAAATCCAAAAGGTCCACATTAAAATCTCCCAAACATAAAACATAGTCAAACGCAGGCAAAAAAGAAGAAACTGTAGTTTCAAAAACCCCAAAAAAACGCTTATAATAACTTTCATGAGGATTATAAAAAACAGCAATGGCTACAACATCACTTCTGAGAAATACTTTTAACCAAATTTGTTTAATGTCGTGTGTGGAAGGTAACACTGTATAAGTTATATTGCATTTTACATAAATCCCCACACCTCCACCCATTTGAGTATTAGCTCTATCTACACGCTCAAATAAATAATTAAAATAAATTTTCAAAAAAATATATTATTAAACAGTAATTTAGTAAGATGATTTATTATGTAAGTTGTTCTTTTATGTTTTTATCCTTTGGCATTTTCAAAAATAAATAACTATTGTTTTATAAACAATTTTACTAATGTTATTCTGACATCTTTTTCTAAAAAAATTTTTTTCAAAATAATAGTTTTAATTATATTTATATTTACCATTGTAAACAACAAATTTTATAATCTTGTATACATTCCTTGAAAATGGAAATAAATTTTCCGAAAGCTTGGAAAAAAGTATAAAGAGTTTACTTTTATTAATTGCTGCATACCCCAATATTACTGGTTTCATACCTTATTAGTCAGCAAATAAACTACCTTTATATAATATAATATATATAATATAACATATATAATAATATACCAGTAGCCACAAATGATAAGAAGGAGCTAAATTAGGAAATATAATATATTGAGAATCTCATCTTATATAATGTGTAAGTAATACTAATAACAGAATCTCTTAAAAGTTTAAATTTTAGTTGTTAGAGTTTAAAATAGTAGTTATCAGTTAAAATCGGATTAGTTTAATGGATTTATAGTAATTTTAAGTACAATTGATAGTTTTAATTCAAATTTTGAAAGTCTAGAAAATTTGACAGCTCAAGAAATTTGTCTATTTCAAATCAAAAATTTCTTAGGAAAATTTCACTTATTACAAAGAGAGCGTTTACCTTGCTTGACCTTGCTTATATACATTGTCGATAACCGATTACAGTTTTCTAGGGCCTTGTTCGTTTATGGTTGCGCCCATAGATGGCTAAAAGTACTTAATAAAATTAACCAAGAATAGTCATATTTACAACACGCCTCCTTGACTCTTCGATTAAAGTTAATTTTATTGTTTACTTTTTGCTGACATTTATTTTCCTATATATACAATTTTAAATTAATTTTAATGCATTCCTATTTCTAATAAATTTAATTCCCTATATATACAATTTTAAATTAATTTTAATGCATTCCTATTTCTAATAAATTTAATTCCCTATATATACAATTTTAAATTAATTTTAATGCATTCCTGTTTCTAATAAATTTATTTTTGTCTAAACCTTTTGTTAGAATGTCTGCTAGATTATGTTCTGAACTAATTTTGACAATATCAATTACTCCTTTTTCATAATTTTCATTTATGTAATGATACTGAACTTCAATATTGTTATATCCTCATAACCATCAAAAGAAGTAAGTACGGCAACAGTGCCAGAATGTTAAAAAAACACGATAGATATAGTAGTACAACATGTGAATGTAAATATCTGTATATACAACGAGACTGTAGTGTAATAAAGAAACAATAAAGTTATAAAACTATCTCCTTTGTATAATTATCAATCGAGGATAGAACAATTATGGCGACGAGGATGAAATAAAATTAACAGTGAATAAATCAAGTCAATTAAAAGTGCCGGTATCGAGTTGTGTAAAAAAAATATATAAAAATGGCGTCTACAGTACCGAGATTCATAGAATTTTGTCCCCAATCTGATGAGTGGAGTATCTATAAGGAAAGGCTTGAACAGCACTTTGTAGCAAGCAGTATAACTGAAGAGAAAGTAAAAACCGCAGTTTTATTGAGTTCAATAGGTCCAGAAACATATAAGCTTCTACGTGACTTATGTCATCCTATGCTACCCAAAGAAAAATCATTCGACAATTTATGTGGTCTACTCAACGGTCAATATAATTTCCAATTCAGCGTGTGGAGAGAACGACGAAAATTTTATGATTTAAAGCAAAGTGACGAAGCCATAAGTGAATGGTATGCCAAAGTTCGCGGTTCAGCTAGAAATTGCAAATTCAATAATGACCTTAGTAAAATTTTAAAAGATAAATTTATATGTGGTTTGAAACCAGGCAAGATATTTGATCGTCTTTGTGAAGAAGAACCAGAGTTAAATTTGGAAGATTTGGTAACTTTAGCGCAAAAACTGAAAACCAAGCCAAAGAAAAAAAGGTGAGTTAAATTTTACTAGCAAAACAAGGATAATAGCACCAAGGTCAAACTTCAGTTCCACTTCAAACAACAACGGGCTACGTCATCATCATCAAGACCAACCAGGAGGTTCGAATATCTACTCAAATCGGTACGGACCGATAAAAAGCAGATTTAACCCAAGACAATCTGGCAACTACGCGAATAATGTCAATTTTAGAAGTGACAAGCAAGGTATGTCACATTTTAATAAAAATGGTCTGTCTTTGTTAAAATGTAAACATTGTGGTAACATTCATAAAAATGTTTGTAAATTTAAAAATTCCAGATGTTCTAATTGTAACAAAATAGGGCATATTTCAAAAATTTGTCATAATAAAAATTTTAATTACATGCAATGCGACTCTAATAACGAAGAAAGCGGTAATGATAATTATCAGGAGTATGTGTATTATTCAGTTCAGGAATGTTATACTTTTAATTCTCAGGAAACAAATATCGATTCATTAAATATAAATGTAAAAATACAAGGTAATTCTTTTAAATTTTTGTTAGATTCAGGTGCTTCAATTTCAGCCTGTAGTAAACAAACATATGAAAATAATTTTTTGTCTTATAGATTAAGCAAAGCCAATATTTTATTAAAATCTTACAATGGTGAAACATTTATACCTGAAGGCTACTTTAATGCAGAAGTAGAATATAACAATGAGAAGAAAAACATAAAAATCTATGTAATTGATAATGGAGGTCCAAATATTTTTGGTAGAGACTGGTTACAGATTTTTAAAATTAAAGTAAATCTAGTTAACAATATTATGGTAAGTAATAAAATAGATAACTTAATAAATAAACATTCTGCTGTATTTCAAGATAAAATTGGTAAATATAAGTTTGGTTCAGTTTCTTTAAGACTAAAAGAGGGGCGGAGCCTGTGTTTTGCAAGGTAAGATCTATTCCTTTAGCGTATAAGAAGGCTGTTGAAGACGAGATAAACAAACTTGAAAACCAAGGTATCATATCTCCAATTGAAAACAGTGATTGGGCTACTCCAATCGTTCCAGTTTTGAAAGCCAATGGTGATATCAGGTTATGTGGTGATTTTAAAATTACCATAAATAAACATCTAAAGGATTTTAAGTATCCTTTACCATTAATATCAGAAGTTTTTGCTAAGTTAGGTACAGGCAAATCCTTTTCAAAGATTGATCTTCAAATGGCATATAATCAAATTCCGGTCTGCGAAGAATCATCTAAATTGTTATCTATTAATACACCGAAAGGATTGTATAAGTATAATCGATTACCTTTCGGAATAACACCAGCTAGTGCAATCTTTCAGAAATTAATTGAACAACTTTTACAGGGTATAGATGGAGCTGTCAATTTTCTTGACGACATTGTAGTAACAGGTGAAAATACAGAAAAACACCTAGAAAATTTGGAAACAGTTTTCAGAAGGTTGGAAGAAGCAGGACTAACAGTAAAGAAAGAGAAATGTCAATTCTTCAAGGATGAAATCACATATTTAGGATATAAAATCAACAAAGAAGGCTTGAGTAAAACAGATGAGAAAATCAAAGCTATTATAGATGCACCTCCTCCTAAAGATAGAACTTCAGTAAGAAGATTCGCAGGTATGGTAAATTATTATGGACAATTTGTTCCAAAATTAGCAGAAATTTTAAATCCAATCTATAACTTATTGAAAGATGATGTAAGATTTGTATGGACACAAGAATGTGATAAAGCTTTTAACAAAATTAAACAAATTATAGCATCCGATGAAAACCTGATTCATTTTAATCCAAAATTACCTATAATCGTAACTACAGATGCATCAGATGTAGGAATTAGTTGTACTCTAGCACATTTAGTAAATGGAAAAGAAAGGTTAGTAGCTTGTGCATCGAGAAAACTCATGCCAGCAGAGCTCTCATATCCAACATGTCAAAAAGAAGCGTTAGCGTGTTATTGGGGTTGTTCTAAATTTTTCCAATATCTTTGTGGGAATCATTTTATTTTGAAGACTGACAATAAAGCTTTATTGACTATATTTGGTCAGCACAAATCAATACCACAAATGGCAGCAAATAGACTCCAAAGATGGGCAACTTTTCTCTCAATGTTTGATTATGAAATACAGTACATCAAGGGTCAACAAAATGTTGTTGCAGACTTTTATAGTAGACATCCGCTAAATATTAACAATGTATCAGATGAATATTTTGAAAAATCTTCTTTTATTCATTTCACAGAGCAAGTAATGGATTGGCCTATCAACAGCAAGATGATAGCAAAGGAAACTGATAAAGATGAACAACTGAAGAAGGTTAAGAAGTACATTTTAAAAGACCAATGGCCCAAAAATATAGATGGAGACTTAAAACCATATTGGCATCGAAAATTGGAACTAACAGTTGATAAAGATGTTATTTTGTGGGGTCACAGAGTAGTAATACCATTAAATTTAAGGAAACAGCTCTTGCAAGAATTACACACTGGTCATTTCGGCATAACGAGAACAAAATCATTAGCCAGGTCATATATATATTGGCCAAAAATAGATCAGGACATAGAGAAAACCATAAAAGCATGCAGTGCATGCATCAAAACCAAAAATGACCCTCCTAAAACGGATTTAACGTCATGGCCTTTAACATTTTCAGTTTTTGATAGAATTTTTATGGATATGCTGGGACCTGTAAGAGGTAAAATGTATTTAGTTGTATGTGATTCGTATTCAAAATGGATTGAGGTATGCAAAATGAAAAATACGACATCCTTCGAAGTTGAAAAAAACTAAGAAAAATATTTGCAACTTTTGGTTTACCCAAGGAAGTGGTAAGTGACAATGCTCCAAATTTTAAAAACAAATCATTGAATGACTTCTTTAGTAAAAATGGTGTCAAGCATATATTTACACCGCCTTATCATCCCCAGAGTAACACCGCTGAATCAGCAGTCAAAGTATTTAAAACCAAGATATTAACAGCATTAGAAGATCCTAGAAATAAGCAAATACCGATGACGACACTAATATCAAGATTTCTTCTAGCATATCGTACTACCGAACACTCTACAACAGGTAAAACTCCGAGTTCATTGGTTTTTGGAAAAGAAATTCGTACCAGATGGCATTTATTGAAAGAACCAGTAGATGAGCAGAAATCCGAAGAGATGACTCAAAGAAAATATTTTGAAAAGGTGAACCAAACAAGAGAAAGACAAAAGAAATCATATGGTGGAAAAAGAAGAGAATTTCAAATCCACGATTTAGTGGTAATTCGAGACTATAGAGAAACCATCCAAGGTAGCTGGATTGAGGCAAGGATAAAAAAAAGAATTGGACGAACAACCTACATATGTAAATTAAACGATGGCAGGGAATGGATGAGACACGCGAATCAAATTCGTTTAGCTTCGGTAGATTTTGACTTGCAAAATACTTGTTCTGACAATAATACAAACGACTGCAAACAACATAGACATGATTGCAATTCAGATTATTTTGTTAACCTACCTTTTGTCGTTACCAAAAATAAACCATTGGTACCTGACAATAGAAATCAGGGTGTAGTTTCAGAGATAAGTGTTTCGAATAGTTGCACTACTTCAAACGATGGTAGAAATTTTGGGGCTTCTGAATCGACTTCTCAGAATTTTTCTGAGGACATTGCAATTTCTGACGAACATGTATCTAGCATGAATTTTAGGTTTACTAAACAAAATAGTGGGAAACAGGTTAAATGTAATGTAAATAGTAAATTAGAAACTACTAATGCGGGAGTTACTAATGTCAAACAGAAGAGAATCGGAAAGATTCCTTCTTATCTAAAAGATTATTGTCTGGGGGAGGAAGAAAGCAAATAGTTTATATGATTATAAGAAACCTTGAAATAATAAATACGTCGATAACTTTATTACATAATAAAGTATATAAAACATATAATAATTCTAGTTGATAAGGAAACATTTTATATATGTGTGGTAGTTTTGTATATGTAAATTTAGCTATGTTACATAACATGTTTTAAGATTACAGCATACAACTTTATTTTAAATGATTGTAAATGTGAACACTATAATTAATAACTTTATTTTAAATAATTGTAAATATGAACACTAATTAATTGTTAATTAATAAACATCAACGTGGTAACATTAAATTTAAGTGTGGGGGTGTTATATCCTCATAACCATCAAAAGAAGTAAGTACGGCAACAGTGCCAGAATGTTAAAAAAACACGATAGATATAGTAGTACAACATGTGAATGTAAATATCTGTATATACAACGAGACTGTAGTGTAATAAAGAAACAATAAAGTTATAAAACTATCTCCTTTGTATAATTATCAATCGAGGATAGAACAAATATGTTTTGAATTTTTAGTGTAATTTCCAAACTTTGCAATTGCTACTGCACCTGAATTATCCTCATAGATTTTAATTGGTTTTTCTAAATTCAAATTAAATGACTCATTTAATAAATTTTTTAGAAACAAGACTTCTGTTACTGCTTCTGACATGGCAGTATACTCAGCAAAAGTTGAACATTTAGTAACCATATTTTGTTTACGTGTTTTCCAATAAATTAAATTTCCATACAATCTTATTATAAAACCAGTTGTTGATTTGCGATCAATATTGTCACCTGCATAGTCCGAATCAACCATACAATCTAATTGTTCATCCTTTGCATTTTTGTCAGAATACTTTAATTTTAAATCTTTAGTTTTATACAAATATTTTAAAATTCTTAGAGCATATTTAAAATGAGTCTGATTGTAGCAGCTTTGAAATCTGCTCAAATAATTTACACTATAAGCTATGTCCGGTCTAGTGCCCGTACTAACATATAATAATTCGCCAATTAGATTTCTATACTGAATTCTTTCATCAATTTCCGTAGCTTGTTCTAATTTTAAGTTACTCTCTATAGGAGTATCATACAATTTTGCATTTTTTAAGTTATATTTACAGCCAAAGATTCAATATATTTTGTTTGACTTAACATCATTGTTTTTCTTTCTTAACTATAATCTATATCTATTCCAATATAATTGCCAATTTTGCCTAGATCTTTCATAGAAAATCTTTGCATTAAACTATTTTTAACTTCTTTTATTTTAATTTTATCTTTGCAACTAATTAAAAGGTCATCTACAAAAACTAAAATATATATTGCATCTTTGTCTGCATTATTTACATATAAACAGTAATCATAATTGCTTCGAATAAAATTTAACTTTACAATATACGAATGAAAACAATCATACCATGCCCTTGGACTTTCCCTAAGTCCGTATAGAGCCTTTTGTAATTTACAGACTTTGTTTTTATCTGTTTCATAACCTTCAGGTTCATTAATGTATATTTCTGATTTTACCCTACCATTTAGGAAAGCAGTTTCAACATCCATTTGATCTATAAATAAATTATTGGCACAAGAAAAACTCAAAAGAATTTTTAAAGTTTGCATTTTACCTACTGGGGAATAAACATTTTCTAAATGTTCCTTTTGTTGGAACCCCTTGACAACTAATCTAGCTTTAAATGTAATATCATTTTTCTTTTTAAAAATCCATTTAACATCTAAAGTTTCTTTATTTTTTGGCCTATCTACTACAGTCCATGTTTCATTTTTGTTTAAACTTTCTATTTCTAAATTCATAGCTTTTTTCCAATCATTTGACTCATTAGAATTAACCGCCTCCTTGAATGTATTGGGTACATTAGCATTTACATAATTTACATAAATAAAGTGTGTTACTGGATTACCAAACCTACTCACAGGATTTCTTTTTCTCACTGTGGCTCTCCTCTCAACAGTTTCTGTATCATTACTACACTCATAATTTATTTCACTACTAACTTCAGTCTCACTAGCACACTCAAAATCATTATTTGCATCATTTGTTAGTTTAGATTCATTTTCAAAACTCTCAATATTTTCATTTTCAACAGTTAGTTCCACTGTATTATCATTATCATTCAGACTCACATTCTCATTATCACACACCTTTTGTAAACAAATTAATTCTGTACCCTCTTCTACTACTTGAACATGTCTAGCATTAATAACCTTATTATTGACAAGAACTCTATAACTATTATCATTATAACCAACTAATATACCTAATTTCGATTTATCATCCCATTTACTTTTTCTTTTTTCTTCAGGTGTTTTTACAAAAACTCTACTTCCATAGATTTTTAAATGTTTGACATTGGGCTTTTTATTAAAAAATATTTCATAGGGAGTTTTGTTTTATTTTGTATTGGCTATTGTACGGTTTTTTAAATAAGCAACTGTTTTTATAATTTCAGGCCAAAATGTATGACTAATTTTTGCTTCCCTTGCTAAACATCTACCCATATCCATAGCTGATCTGTTATACCTCTCCGCAACTCCATTTAATTCATGTACATATGGAGGACTTGGTAATAACTCAATACCTTTATTTTTAACAAATTCAAAAATTTTATTGTTTAAATATTCTTTACCATTATCACATCTCAATTTTTTAATAGTTTTATTGAATTTATTTTCTACTAAATTTACAAATTCTATGAAACAATCTACAGTTTGATCTTTACTTTTGATGCAATAAATTTTTGTGCACTTACTGTAATCATCAATAAATGTTAAAAAATACTTTTCCCCACGGTAGCCAGTAGTGCTATGTGGTCCATTTAAATCAGTGTGAATTAATTCTAAAATTTCTGTTGTTTGTGAACGATTATTTTCAAACGGTACATTAGCCATTTTACTATTTATGCAGGTTGCACATTTCATTGTGTTGTTTTCTAACTTATCTGGTAATCCCTCTACTAATTTACAATTAACTAATTTATTTAAATATTGAAAATTTACATGACCTAAAGCTCTATGCCATTTTTCTTTATTGGTTAACTTTACAACATTTGCATAAATATCATTGTTATTATAAATAATACATTTTATTGAATATAAACCATTGATTTTTTCAGCAACAGCTGTTAACTTCCTATTTTTATTATAAATTTTTGCATATTGTTCCCTAGCTACAATTGTATTATTTTCAGAAATTTTTGATAAACTTAGTATGTTTCTTTTAATACCTTCTACATAATATACATTTTTTAACTCTACTTTTACTTCATTATGATAATTTTTAAAGGATGTTGAGACTGTACCTATTTTGGTAGCTTGTAAATTTTTACCATCAGGTAATTTTACATCAATTGGATTATTTAATTTTATGTACTTACAGAAATAGTCTTCATTATTGATGATGTGATCTGTACAACCACTATCTAACAACCACTCAATTTCATTTTTATTTGTGCACTCACTTTCACTAACTTGATTTGTATTCACTTTGATGATTTCTGCTGCCCATGATTCTTGGGAATATTTTTGCTGCTCGCTGAAGGATGTTGAGGGTTGATTGCTTTGGCATCTTCCTTGGTCACGACCTCGCTGCGATGCACTTCTGCTTCGACCCCTTGTTGAACCTCGCTGACCTCTTGGGTTCCATTGGATTCCCTTACCTCTACTGTTTTGGAATCCTCGACCTCTATTGTTTTGTGGTGCATGCCAACAGTCTTTCTTATAATGTCCAATTTTACCACAATGGAAACACCCTTTATTTTTGCTGTGAATGTGCTCACATTAGGTTTCTTGTTAATCTCATCTTTGCTAAGATTCTTTTCTTTTATTTTAGATTTAACATATTCAACAGTTTTTTGTTCATCGGGGACTAGGTCAATAAAATCTCCAATATAACTGTAACTTGGTGGCAAAACTCTGATTAAATGTCTCATTTTTTCTTCTTCTTCAAGTTTGCCGCCAGCTGATTTAAGTTCATTGCATGCCTTTTCAAATTCAACAAAGAATTCTTCAACAGTGTTGTAGTTTATTAATTTTACTTCTTCCAGTTTTCCTCTTTTAATTATCTGTAGGGAAGTCGATTGTGTTGAGTACATTTTCTCCAGTTTTGACATCATTTCAACCGTTGTTGTGCATTCACTTATGTATTCGAGTTGTTTATCTGATACAGCACTTATTAAAATAGTTTTTGCTTTAAGATCTTTCTTTTTACAAGCATTTTCATCTTCAGTAGCGGTTCTTCTTCGTTTGGCAGGTTCTTTGCAATCTTTGTATTCCAAAATATTCATTAGTCTGAATTTCCAGCTTGAAAAATTTGCACCATCGAAAACTGGGATGCTTACATCATCTATTTTTGCTTGTCTAGCCATCTCTTCTTCGATAAAGTTTTGGTTATATTGATCTATCTTTTCCTTTTTCAATTTTCTTGTTTGATCAGCTTCACTTTCACTTTTTATTGTAGTTTTTTCTTCTGCAGCAGACATGTGCTTAACCTCAAAAGATTTTTTTTGTTTTACCAACCACTAAACCATTTAACCACGCTCTGCTACCATGTTGTAATATTGAATTTAATAATATTAATAATGTGGTTGGAATTAAACACATTAACTGCTTTTTATCTTGAAATTTATTATGTCTTCTTAATAACTTACATACATATATACTGATATATACCATACCGCATTATAGT
Source organism: Ophraella communa (assembly GCA_035357415.1). NCBI lineage: Eukaryota > Metazoa > Arthropoda > Insecta > Coleoptera > Chrysomelidae > Ophraella > Ophraella communa. The sequence continues at coordinate 26,318,386 of CM068995.1, forward strand.
ACAAAGAGAGCGTTTACCTTGCTTGACCTTGCTTATATACATTGTCGATAACAGATTACAGTTTTCTAGGGCCTTGTTCGTTTATGGTTGCGCCCATAGATGGCTAAAAGTACTTAATAAAATTAACCAAGAATAGTCATATTTACAACAATAAGGATAAGATTTCACTGTAAGTTATCAAAGATACTATTAGATTTGTAATTTTATTACCTTGATATTAGAGAATTTTGGTTAACTTTTGAAATTGATGAACAAGTGAATTCCGTTTTTTACGTCATATTTGTCATTTCCCTGGAAGCCTATAAAAAGGCCAGAAATTTAATGATTTACTCTCTTATGATCCTGGTAGCAGAGCAATTAACATCGTATGTATTAATTAATTACTAAAAAAAATTTGCATTAATCAAAATCAGTTCATGTTGAATTAATACATGTAATATCAAAAAAAATACATGCACAAAAGTATTCTAACATTATTAAATTACTTACCAAAGTAATAAATAGAACAAAGCAAAGACGGATTCCAATAGAATTTATAAGATTAAATTCAAGCTTCATTGATACATCCAAGAGTGGTAGACATCTTGTCTTTTTGGTATGCTGTTCCATTTCCGAGAGTAAACGAAGTAGAAGCCGATCTCAGTGTTCATCACATTGCGCATGACAAGGACAATATTTAAAGACTCTGTGATACAAGGTACGTCCGATAGTCAAGGTTTTATATTTTTGTTTTTATTTTGTGGTAATTGTAAATTAATGTTTTTGTGTATCATCTCCATCTCCATCATATCAGGTTATTCAAAAATTTAATTCTAATAAGCATATGGAAACCAATTAATAGTGGTTTTTTTTATTTTATTTGTATGAGTTCTTTTGGAAACATTTATTATTAAATTCATTGTATTGTAATATTTAAATATTTATTTTAATTTGAATTCTACCCAAGATAAGAGTCAGATTTCAAATTTCAATTTCAAATTAAGTAGACTGAGCTAGTTAAAACTTTGATAAGGCACCCAACCATAGAGAAATACAAAAGAAAAAGTAAACTGTATATAAAATTAAATAATATTCAATTACAAAACTCAACTAAAACATCAGATGAAACATTTAAGAATTGTGAATAATATTATTAAAAATACTAAAATAAACAATTTAATAAGTATAAAATTAAACATTAATAAAAACTAACTAATCAAACAAAGCAAATTGATAAATTATAAAAAATTATATTATATTATTATATTATATTATATTATATTATAAAAAATATGAAAAGAAACGTTTTATGAAAAATTGGAAGACGAGCTACAAACATTACCCAAACAAGTCACAACCATATTACTAGGAGACCTAAATGCGCAAATCGGGAAAGATGAGTATCACAGACATGTTACGGGACTACACACAATACATGACAAAACAAATAACAATGGTCATAGACTTTGTAACCTTGCAGCAACATCGGGGTTAATTATCAGTAGCACAAAATTTCAGCATAAAAAATGGCAAAAAGTTACATGGAGATCACCTGACGACAAAAGATTTACACAAATCGATCATATATTAATTACAAAAAAAAAAGATTATCCTCTATAAAGGATGTAAGATCGTATAGAGGAGCTTGTGCGGACTCCGATCACTTCATGGTCGCAGCTAAGCTTCTTCAAAAAATTAACGTAAGACATAAAAATAAATCAGTAATAAAAAAATTGAATCTTCATAAATTAAATCAACAGAAAATTAGAAATCAATACAAAGAAAATATAGAAAAGCGAATAAAAGAAATGCCAGCTAAAATAACTGAAATACAATCGGGATGACAAATGATAGAATGGTGCATAAGATAGGCCGCAAAAGAAGAAATAGGACTGATGAAAAACATACCACAAAAACAATGGTTTGATGAAAAATGCAAAAAGAAAGTTGAAAAAAAAGGCATGGCTAAAATATATAAGAACCAGTAGATCTGAAGATAGAGAGGACTACAAAAGACTAAGAACAGTAGCAAAAAAAGTACTAAAATCGGCAAAGAAGACAGAATTAGAAAATAAAATAAAGGACATCGAAAACAAAAGTTCTAAACGAAATACTTTTTTATCAAAAAATAAATGGACAAAATAAAACCCATAAAAGCAAAACATCAGGTATAAAGAACCGGGTAGGACAATTAATTGAAGATAAATCAAAATATAAAGAAATATGGATGCAGCACTTTAAAAATTTATTAACAGAAACAGCCGTAGATGAAGAAGAAATAGAGAGAATCGACAGAGATACAATAATTATGACACCGACAAAGAAACATCAGATATAATCAAAAAAAGTAAAAATGGAAAGGCACCAGGAAGTGATGAAATTAACATGGAATTGATAATACGGAGGAGCGGAACTAACATGTAAGATACACCAAATTATATGTAAAATATGGGAAGAGGAAGAACGGCCAGAGGAATGGCGTAAGGCCCAAATAATACCTATACATAAGAAGGGAGATCAGCAAATGTGCAAAAATTATAAAAAAATTACATTTCTTAACGCTGCTTATAAGTTAACCTGTCACCTTCCTCCTCGATTTGGAAACTCCACAGGAGAGATGGAGGACAGTGTTGCCCGATTAGCTCAGTTGGGTGTGAGTAAGGGTAGATTTATTTTGGAAAATAATTAGAAACTCAGATTTTCAACTAATTATTTTCAGATGTTATGATGCTCAAAATATGTTTATTTTGGGCGCCATCATATCTGACTTCTTTTTTACTAAAAAGAACAAATATTCAAACAAAAAAAAAATAGAATGAAGTTTGGTATTTGAATAGATAAAATAAAGAAATAGCAAATTCAATATATTAACACTTTATTAACGAATAAATTTACTATTTATACATAGGTTATACAATGAGTGGAAAAATTAACATAATGAAAAGAAATATTATTTGTGAATGTGAATGTGAATGGAGGTGATATTACTATAAGATCAAAACTGTTATTTTTAAAATGTCAATTGATTCTTGGCTGAAGGCCTAAAACTATAAATTAAAGATTAAATCACTTATACCACTAAAAATTAATTTACTTTGAAAGTTTGAAATTAATAAAAAATTAAGCCACAGGTTACAAAAATAAGAAATATAAATTAACTTATCTAGGTTAGGATGGTTCGATCAACAGTGAGGTTTCTTCCACATGGTGGAGGTGCCGATGAGGATTCCGCAATGACGTCTTCTCCCGCAGTGACGATTGCTCAGCAAGAAGCAGCAGAACAAGCTTAGTTCTTTATTATGGAGGCTGGTTGAAAAATCGATACATGCATGCAAGCAGGATGATATATTCTAAGTACTAAGTCTAGTAGCAAGCAGTAAAGCCTAGTAGCAAGCAGCAAAGCCTAGTAGCAAGCAGAAGGAAAAGCTGAAGCTGTCTACGAGGGTGGCAGGTCTGGCAGTTGACGGAAGTACCTCTCTAGTAGTTCAAATCTTCTCAGATTAAACCTCAAGGATAAGAAAAGAAGGAAGGAGCATCAGTTTTTATTAAACAATTTAAAAAGAGGGCCCTCAGATAAAATTATCCTGGGGCGTAATTTTAATACTCTTATCGAATGTTATTGAAGTTAATAATTTTAGAACAAATAAATTTAAAATAAAGAAATTTTCGTTAAGAAATTAGTAATTGAAATGAATAGTTTTAAATTAGAATTAAACATAAAAAGTAAGTGTATCGTTAAGCAAGTATATCAAAAAATTGATATAGAAAAAACATTTAAAAGCTAAAAAAATATTATTTTATAACAAATAGTTTAAATCCTTTGTAGAAAACTATATATTCAGTATCGAATGATTTGAATTGCACGAGAACTAAAAAGTAGCGATACAACTAAAAGTACGATAACTACCAAAAGATAAGAGTACGAAAACAAGGAGTTTTTGATGTAGTTGTCGATACAAAGTGGACGTTCAATCTAATCGTTCGTTAAGAGAAAATATTATAACAAAATTATGAACGTTACTTAGACATATTTCTTAGTTATTTTTAGCATGCAAAAATTAGAAGGAAAAAATATGACCGAGTAACGTTTTAAATTAATTCAAAAATGTCGAAACCACTAATAAAACTTTAAAATAGTTAAGCGATGGTAAAAGAAAATAAAGAAAGAGATAAATTACTTTAATTTTAAATAGCCACGTGAATTTTAATAATTAAATTTACAACGTCTTACCTTGATCGCAGTCACACCAAAACTGAATAAAACCTACAGATATCCCTTCCAAATCCGCTCTTCTTGCAAAGTCAATTAATAAATTATATACTGGACTAAACCAAAGTAGTTAAATAGTTCAAAACAGCCGAATATGGAATTTAATTTTTCGGATTATTTAATTTTAATAAAGTTGACGTTAATAACGTCACAAACCTCAGCTATTACTCAAAAGAGATTGCATGAAACAGGCATCAAAGCGGGAGAATATCGTGGTTTTGTGAAGGAAAGATCGACAACAGATGCAGTACATACATTAAAACAAATCCTGGAAAAGGCCAACCATTATAACATCGACGTTGAAATATTATTTATTGATTTCCAACAGGCATTCGACTTCATACGGAGAAATAAATTATTGAAATCTTGAAATAAATTAGGAGTATGTGACATATGTTGACAAGATTAATCAAGATGCCCCTGACTAAAACAGTAGCAGAGGTTAAAACGCAGAAAGGGATAACACAAGAGTTTGAATACAACAAAGAACCCAAAGTCTACTATAGTTTCAATGATGAGTGGAACCCTTGCAGTAAGCGCAGAAGAGGAAAACCTAAAACAACACGGTTGCAGGAAGTAGTATACGATCTTAACAGCATAGGAATAAAAAATGAAAGAAGAAAACTCAGGAAAGGAAACAATGGCAGTTGATAGCTGAAAAAATATAAATAAGAACAAGAGGATTAATCCACCTCAAAAATCGGATTTAGAAAGCTTGGAAAGCGGCGAAACTCCTACGGGGATGTTAAGCCAATACATATATATATATATATATATATATATATATATATATATATATATATCTGTATATATATATATATATATATATATATATATATATGTATATATATATATGTATATATATATATATATATATATGTATATATATATATATATATATATAATTATATATATGAAAATTTAAAGAGTGCAATCTATTTTATCAGCTGGTAATGCTAAGATGAGATCATCAACATATCGTTTAATAAAAGGAATGTGGAACGAGATCTCTCCCAAACAGTCATTGATTAAATCATCAAGAACAAAGTGACATAGAATAGGTGAAACACTGGACCCCATTGGAGTGCCAAATATCTGTTTGTAATACTTATCATTGAAAATAAAAATGTTGGAATCAAAGGTAAATTCAATTAGTTTTTTGAAATAATTTAGATTAATTGAAGTATGTTGTGAAATCTCATCCCAATGCTTCTCAATACTTATTAATATTGTAGATAGTGGTAAATTTGTAAATAGAGAAACTACATCAAAACTGACAATTACATAACTTTCAGGAAGATTAAAATCATTGATAAAACTAGAAAAACTAAACGAATCCTTAATATAAAATTCATTATTAACATTATATGAATCTGTTAAAATCTTTGTTATAAAAAGAGCAATTGGACCATTTGGGCCACCTATTGATGAAACAATAGGTCTCATACTGAGAGTTGGTTTATGTATTTTAGGTAATGCATAAAATGCAATAAGACTAGTAAATATGACACTTCAGAACACTACCAGTGCAGTCAAAATAAACGGCAAGAAAAGTGATTACTTCAGGGTAAAGAAAGGTGTAAGACAAGGGGATCCTTTATCCACCACACTGTTTAACTTGGCTTTAGAAAAGATAATCAGAGACAGCAATATAAACAGGACAGGGACAATATTTAACAAAAGCCATCAGTGTCTTGCCTATGCCGACGATGTTGTACTCTTGGCTAGAAGTCGAAAAGAATTGAAAAAAATAGCTAGTCAACTAATAGAAGCTGCGGGAAATATGGGACTGCATATGGAACTAAAGAACAAGCAAAAGAAAAGCGGAAAACTGAATATGGAATTATTGTTGGGGGAAGAAGTTAAAGAAATTGAAGAGGTGGAAAATTACATGTATTTGGGAGTGCTTGTGACAAATAAATGCGAAGAGGAAACGGAAATAGATCTGAGAATAGCAAAAGGAAACAGATGTGCAGGCGGTTTACACAGAATTATAAAATCCAAAGACGTGTCGAGAAATTCAAAAATAAGGCTGTATAAAACGATCCTTCGACCTACGTTGACATATGGATGCGAAACATGGGTGTTAACAAAGAGACTGCAACAAAAAATTGAAATATGGGAACGACGAATATTGAGAAGAATTTTTGGAGGAAAGATGACGGAAACAGGTTGGGAACGAAGAACAAATGCTGAAATTTATGACATGTTTGGGGAAGAAAAAATTAGCGATTTTGTCAAAGCCAGAAGACTGCAGTGGCTGGGGCATCTTGCTAGAATGGAGTCTTATAGAGAAGTAAAAAGCATAGCGTGGAATGCACCAGAGGGAAAAAGGAAAAAGGGCAGACCAAGAAGAAGGTGGAGAGATGCCGTGGATGACGATCTAAAAGAAAAGAAAATAGAAAATTGGAGAATAAAAGCTCTTGATAGAAGAAGGTGGAAAGGAATTACGAAGCTATGGGCCTAAAATGGCCTGTTTAAAGCTTATATATATATATATATATAAAATGCAATAGCAACTAGATTTATTTTACCACAGCCTTTTGCTGTTAATATTCAGTTTTGTAAAGTTGCTTATTTTAATATTAATCTAATCTTTGGTAAGTTATAAATATTCATAATATTTTGATTCCTATTGTAATTTTTGTATTCAATTGTTTTGTAGAACTCCTTGAAAAAGGAAATAAATGTTTCCGAAAGCTTGGATATTCAAAAAATAGTGTGCTTTTATTTAAGCCCTTCATATATTGACTACTATATCCAAAATTAAAGTAAAAAAATTGGTTTTTCCAAACTAGTCAAAAAAATTGTGACTACTTTTATATATATTAAAAGTAGCAATATCTTCTTTTTCTCAGGGGTGTTTGGTTATGCAAGTTTCTATTGGATTATTAGGTGTATGTGAATGAAAAATTTGATTCAATTATAATTACAAATTTATTATAAAATAGTTAAATTAAAACAGTAATAGTAGCAATAAAACTCGAAGTCAAACCCACAATATATATATATATAATTTAATGGAAAAACTTTTACATCAATTCAGCGACATGTTTCGGTCTACTGACCATCATCAGGCTATAAGAGAAACACAAAGTTAGAGCGAAGTATTAACATGAGTCACAAGATATTGAACAAGTTAAAAAAGGTTAATTAACATATTGTAGAATATGGTACATAAGTAGATTATTGATAAATTAATACTAACTAAACAATGGAAGTAAACAAAAAGCAAGTTAATGTTAATAAAAATATATATAGTAGAGATAGAGATAGAGATGGTTGCAAGTATCGACTAAGTCGGTCGCCATCACGTTTTCTTTGGAATGTAATTCAATGTCCGTTGGGGCATATAGCCCAGGAAGTAGTTGTTTTTTCATGGAAAACGGTCAAGCTTTGGTATAGGAACTATTTAGTTTCTTTACCCTGGGTGCAGGTGGAAACGATTTTTCCACTTTTTCAGTTTTATATTGACTGCACCTTATAGATATTATTTCTTGATCATTTTTATTAACATTAACTTGCTTTTTGTTTACTTCCATTGTTTAGTTAGTATTAATTTATCAATAATCTACTTATGTACCATATTCTACAATATGTTAATTAACCTTTTTTAACTTGTTCAATATCTTGTGACTCATGTTAATACTTCGCTCTAACTTTGTGTTTCTCTTATAGCCTGATGATGGTCAGTAGACCGAAACATGTCGCTGAATTGATGTAAAAGTTTTTCCATTAAATTATATATATATTGTGGGTTTGACTTCGAGTTTTATTGCTACTATTCGTACCACCCACATTCGAGTCATGGATAACCTCTACGATTTAAAACAGTAATGTTGAAAGTTTAATAATGAAACTAATTAGAAAAAATATTAAAAAGAAAGGCCTTTAGTAATTATAAAAGAACTTACTTGATGTGAATTAAGTTAAACTAACCAATGTTGTTTATGTAATGGCAAGTAAGATTATCAAATACACTAATTATTAAATATCAAGTAAAATCCTTTTTTTTTAATTATAAAATTCAACTACTACAAAATTTTTTTTTAAAATTACAATTTTATCTGACCTTGATATGTAAAGTCCTGTTTCCTGATTGGTGGAAAAATCTGTAGGTGATCTATGAAAAACGGAGACGAACGAAGAGATACGTGGTATTTGCGATTTTGGTAAACTGAAGTGTTGTTAGACGATTAGTTTCTTGTGTAATTATTGTTCTTTGTTTGTTCCTCAAATTTTAGTGTTGATGGATTATAGTTCCTTTAGTTGTATTAATAATAGTAAGTACTCTTCTTTTTTACATCAACCGAAAATGTTTTAATTTCACTTTTGATTAGTTTTCAATGTCACTTTTGGCACTTTGTTTTACTTTATAATTGTTTTACTTTGTATTTTTAACGTCACTTTATTATAACTACTTTAAAAACTGTTTGTTCACTTTTTTAACTGACTGTTCACACTCACTGATCTTCTCTCTTTGACTTCCAATAATAAACTTCCTCCCTTCGACCTCTGTTCAAGTCTTTTATAGGTTTCAAACTTCTAGAAGCTTCGTTTTTTTGTTCTAGAGATTAGTCATTTCTGGAAAATATGTGTATCTCTGTCTTTCATATATGACTAGACATTCTTACTTCGTCTATCATCGATCATTCCAGAATAAAAATATAGTAAAATATATCTGTCTCCTTTTTACACATTATCTGTCCTTTTTTTACACATTAAATAATCAATTTTCGCGAAGTTTCTACTAAGTTTTAAATAACATATTTATGTACTAGATATAATGTTGATACATTACATAATAAAATAATTTCTAACTTAAAATTCTCTTACAAATTACACAAAATATATAATAAAATAATACAATATAATAAAATTATTGGATTTAGTTACATTAAACAACTTCTGTTGATATTATAATCATTTTACTATTATAGAATATTTATATATATATTAAACCAGAATTTTTGGGGTAAACGGCAATGTTTTCTAAGAAAACTCTTTTACTTGTTTTCCAAGCTTTCTGGTTTAATACCTATTAGTCGGCAAATAACAGAAATTTAATTATATATATATATAAAAAATTCTGGTTTAATACCTATTAGTCGGCAAAGAACATAAATTTAATTATATATATATATATATATATATATATATATATATATATTATAATGAAATAATAAATATGAGAATTAATCAATAATAATTTAGTTAAAAATAATAATAGTTTGTTAAAAAGAATAATAATTTAAATATAATCAAACAATGATATAATTTAACTCACCAATTTCATTATCAATTTAAAAAAGGATATTATTAATTGATTTACTAATCTTTAAACATTATGACAAGTAATTAGTGTAGATATTATAATTTAAAAATAATTATCTAGAGTTGGAATCCATATGACATTCTTTCTTTATGATTTTTGATGAATCGTTCCAATGGTGTGAAGGTGATTACAAGTTTTCATAGTATATTCCATTAAACTCTTCAAACTCAAATCTAAAACAACAAAATATAATAAAATTACTTATAGTGAATTTAGAACAAACAATTGTATAATTTAGTTAGGTTGTTCAAATTAGCATAAGGAAAAACTACTTACTTTTTTTTGAGTGTTGTGTACTAAAGTATACGGACAAAGATAGGACTTTGAATTATGCCTCTTGTTAGTACAAATGTGCTCCAAAATCATAATTGCTAGTGAATGCCCAAAAAGACAACTTCAGTGTTGAAAACCCAGAGTACCTATGGTATTAAAAGACATAGAATTTATCTGTGTGGTGCTCCAAAGAAAGTACAATAATGTACATATAAAGACTAAACGTCAAATCTAAAATTGTATTATTTTAATTAACAAAAGGTTGTATTATAATGTTTTTATTTTTTTCATACTGTATTCTGATTAAAAATTGTATATAAGAATAATATTTACAGCATTATCAAATTTTTTAAAATATTTATCAAAATTTATATGTCAAAGTACAGATTAATTTTGAAATAAGTATTTTCAATAATTCACATTTTGAGTATCTAAAATAGTATTTAAAAGGATTATTAAATGATCTTAATTAAGTTTTTAATAAAATAAGCACAGAATAACATTTAAAAGCCCTAAAATAATAAAAAGTTGTAACATAAACATTTATGCAAATTAATAAACAAATACACAAAATATCAACTGTGGATACATGTGAATATTGATTTTTATAAATAAGAATGATAATTTAAGTAAATATTATTCAAAATATGTCTTAATTTATAAAAAATTATATTATTAATATTATTTTAGTATAGGTTATGTTTGTATTGTAGACCAAAATTATTACCTTGCATAGCAACAGTTGGTAGAGATTCAATTGTTTTTGAAAAAGATATAAATAATCGGTGCACAATCAAAAAGCTCTCTCTTGTTTCCTGGTCATCTCTGAAATACGTGCCTCTGTATTGGATAATGGTAAATTGTGCCGGTTAACTAGTCATAAAAGTGTTATATCCAATTATACCTACAAATATAGTAAAGTTTCACATCTGATACAAGTTTAACAACACTTTATAACCATCACTTACTTGTAAAAACACAGCTAAATCGATGCAAAGTGAAATTATTTCAAAACGATTACAGCAACGGTCAGCTGGATTCGCCATTTTGTAAAAACTATCTCTGCGTCTAGGACTGCGTCGGATCACGTGAACAATTTCAATGTGAGTACTAACTTTATTTTACAAGAAAAATTCAAAAAAAACTATTTATAACATTTCTCTTAATCAAAGTGACAATTTATATGTATTCACGATTGTGAACAATTTTGTATATTTGTGTAAAGATAATTTCTCTTTGATATACTTTAAAGGTCGATTAAAAGTTTGATTAATAATAAATTCACGATATTGTACAAGTTGTTTTATTATATTTTGTTCAATAATATAGGTTGCTAGAGAAGTATACAGGTAGGATAAATTTAACAAATATAATAAATTTTACATCAAACAAATTAATAATTATAATCAACAAGAATTGACAGCTGAATCCTAACTCTAGGGAAAAGAAGTTTCATGCTCATTATAATCTAAATCATAATATCTAAACTTATAATATTATTTGTATATAAAACTCTAAACCATTATAAAATAAAATAAAAATTATTTAAAATAAAAGTAATACAGCGCCATCTATTGAGATAAATAAAAATAAAACGTTTTAACAATATTAATAAAGAATATTTCATTAAAATCATTTAATTTAACAATTCATTAATAAGATAAATAATTATAATATTTCTAATTAACAATTATACCGATATCGGTATAAAACAATAATAATTACACACAGAATAGACATTTATTATAATTTGGTTAGCCCAACGTGAGATAATTGATATAATCATTATAATCTAATTAAATATAAATTTCTCTCACAAAACATATCACTATAATATATATATATATATTGTAATGGATCATTATTACTAATAAAAACAAAGCTTACCTTTTTAAGCATCCATCATAGCCATTACACTAATGGATTAATTAAAAAAAGGATATGCATATTGAAATACACTTTTCTTCTTAAACCATGTAATTATCCAAAAATAAGTATTGTCTGGAGTACAGTATAAACTTGATTATATCATAAATTTGGTCATAATGTCACAGTAAAAGCCACAAAATAAACAATATTCTCTGGTCACAACAGGTTTCCATTTGGACTTAGTAGATACATCTTGTTAGAAAATGAGATGAATCTTCTGACCTAAAAATAATATACTTAGTATGAATTTGTATAAACAAACAGTATCTCTACAGTTACACTAAAACAAAGTAGTATAACTTACATATCTGATGATAATAAACAAACATTATGAGATAAAAACCAATTTAGGGTAGGTAGTCATATTGGAAAGTCAACATGTAAAAATAAATAATGCACATTAGTAAATGAACAAAATAGAATTAAAATTACTTACCTCAATAATTTACAAAAAAAAGGATATCTTAATAAGTTTAATTGAATCTGCAGTTACTTTTTCTTTAGTACATCTTAAATTTTCAATATTATACTTTTCAATTACAAACATTCAAATAAATAAAGAATGTAATTGACATCTTATCTTGTATAGGATCCATATTTAATTATTGTATCACAATCAAAATTCTCCAATCCATAATGAATGCATTTTCACATAACAATTCACTTTTCACCTAGTTCTTTTTCAAAATTCTCAGTTTAATCTGAAACAATAAAAAAAAAGAAAAATCAAAAGTATTAATGGTTTCCACATGTTTAAGAAATCAACATGTAATTTTAGTTAGTAAAGTATTTAAATTAATATTATAAAAAGGAAGTACTTACAAAATCATTAAAAGACAAATTATAGTCTTCGATATTGTACAAACAAATATACCAATAGATTGTGAGTACCTAAAAAAAAAAGACACAAGATTAATTATAAACATGTAGCAGGTGTGGTGAAATACATTAAACTAATTCCCATATCAATAGTGTTGGACATAATCACATAAACTTTTGATTGAACATTTTAAGAGTACATAGTGAAATAGATATTGAAAAACTTAGTTTATAAACATTAACAAATGACAATTTATGTAACAAAAAGTATGTAGGATAATTGAGGAAGTTGTTTATATAAATTTTAAAATGTTAACCTTTGATAACACAGAAAATATCAGCTTATATAAGGTATAAGTAATACAAATAACAAAATCTTTTAAAAGTTTAAATTGTAGTTGTTAGAGTTTAAAATAGTAAGTTATCAGTTAAAATAGAACTAGTTAAGTGGATTTAGAATAATTTTAAATATAATAGCTAGTGTTAATTGAAAATTTGAAAGTCTAAAATAAGTTGACAGCTCAAGGAAGTTGTGTATTTTGAATCTAAAATTTCCTAGGAAAAGGTACTTAGAAAATTATACAAACAGAATTTAAGCAAATATAAGGATGAGATCTATCTGTACATTATCAAAGGTACTATCAGAATTGTAAATTTATTACCTGGATTTTCGGAAATGTAGGTTATTTTTTTCTGAAATTCGAACAGTTGAAATCCGATGACGTCATTTTTTGTCATTTTCCAAGAAGCTATAAAAGGCCGGAAAATCCATGATTCAACTCTCTTATGATCCTGGTAGCAGAGCAATTAACATCGTATGTATTAATTGATTATCAACTAGAAGAAATTTTTTTTAATTAAAAGCTGTTTATGGTAAAGTAATACATGTAATATTAAAAATACATACAGAAAAGTAATCAACTATTATTAAATTACTTACCAAAGTAATAAATTGTACAAAACAAATACGGATTCCATAGAATTTTAAAGATTAAATTCGAGCGACGTTTCCAAAACGGGACCATAGTAGCCATCTTGTAAATTTGGGTACGCTGTTCCATTTCCGAGAGTAAACGAAGTAGAAGCCGATCTCAGTGTTTGTTACGTTGCGCATGACAAGGACAATATTTGAAAAACTCTGTGATACAAGGTACGTCCGATAATTAAGGATTTGTATTTTTGTTTTTAATTTGTTGTAATTGTAAATTAATATTTGTGTATATCATCTCCATTTTTTCATATCCGGATATTCGTTATTTATTTGTACTAAACGTGTGAAAACCAATTAATAATTTTTTTTTTGTAACGTTTCTTTGAAATACTTGACATTAAATTTATATTGTGTTAATTATTAAATAATATTTTAATTTGAATCCTCCCTGATAAGAGTCAGACTTTAAATTTCAACTTTAAAATTAAGTAAACTGAGCTAGTTTGAAATTCTGATAAGGCGCCCAATCATAGAAGTACAAAGAAAAAGTAAACTTTATATAAAATTAAATAATATTAAGTCATTAAATTCAAATTGATTGTGTTAACCTCTACTTTTTGGAAGTTCATCTTACTAAGAACAATTAATAACTGCACAGTTAAACTAAACTTCCACTATTTATTTGAAAAATTCGCTGTAATTGATTTTAAAGCGAATTTTTCAAATAAATAGTGGAAGTTTAGTTTAACTGTGCAGTTATTAATTGTTCTCATTAAATTCAATTAAAATATTTGACAAAACCAATAAAACAAACAAAAATTTTTAATTATAATAATCAAACAAATAAAAACATATCTAAATAATAAAACTACGTCAGCTGTTAAGTAAAATAAACAATAGCCAAATATTTAAATCATTAGCTAAAATTTAAATCATTGTAAATTGTCGCAACCAACGTGGGGCTCGAAAAAATAGCATTGAAAATAATTAAATAAATAAATAAGCAATAATAATAATAACTTAATAAATTCAACAACAATAACATGGCGGACAAGAAGATGATTCTTAGAGATGGAAAGAAGTTAGGAGAAGTCAAAGAAGGAGAAGTATTGGATCAGACAGAAAGAGCTGAAATGGAAACACCTGATAATGAAGAAAGGAACAGAGGTGCTGGAGATTTTGTACCAGAGCAAGGACAAGAGATAGTAGAAAAAGAAAAAGAACAACAAGAACCAAGACAACAAAAGGTACAGGAAACCAAGAGTGCAGAAAGAAATGATGGACAAGATGAAATATTGAAGTTTTTAATGGAAATGAAGGAAGAAATGAAAAAGAATTCAAAGGAGACCAAAGAAATGAAAGAAGAAATAAAGAAAGACTTAAAAGCAAATAAAGAGGAAATGAAGAAAGATCTAGATGAAAACAATGAGAAATTAAACAGAAAATTAGAGGAAAAATTGGATCAGAAATTTTTAGATGTAGAAAGAAGGTTTACTGCATTAACTACAGAAATGAGCATAGGCATGGAAGAAATAAGAAAAATAAAATATGAAAATAAAGAAGTTAAAAAGGAAGTGGAAGGAATTAAACAAAAAATTGAGGATACAAAAGAAGAAGTCAGAAATGAAATGATTGGAAGAATAATGGAGGTTGAAAATAGACAAGATACACAAATAGAAAGTATGAAGAAGAAAGAAAATGAATTAGGTTTGGAAGTAAAAGAAAACAAAAAGAAAATTAAAGCAAACAATGATAAAATTACAAATTTGGAAAATGAAGTGACGAAGACAAGCAGAAACATACAAGTAGTGGAAGAAATTATAGAAAAAGAAATTGAAGATTTAAAAGTTCATGGGGAAAAACAAGAAGAAAGTTTAGAAAAATTAAAAGGAGAAATAGGAATAGAATTAGAAGAGTTCAGAAGAAAAATAGGAGAAGGTAATACCATCATTTATGGAAACAATGTCCAGGATTTAGGAATCAAGTTTGATGGGAATGTTAATAATATACACCCGAAAAATTTTATTAATATAATTAAAAGTAAATTAAATAATATAAAAAATATAATAGATCAAAAATTAATAATTAGAAGCATGCTAGTTGGACATCCGTTGTTATGGTTCTGTAACAAAGAACAATCGATTAAAAATGTGTATAATTTAAAACAACAATATAGCAAAGAATTTTGGGGGGATGTTAAACAAATAAATTATCAAAAGAAGGTACACTTAAGAGAATTTGATTATAATAGGGGGAGAAATTTCAAAAAAAGAAAAAAATTTAAAAACACAAAAAGTAGGGTTAGTTATAGATTAATTTAGAGATACATTAAGACACATAAAATAAAAATAAACATGTTAAATAACAAATTTTTTTTTAGTATTACATAGAAGTATAGGTCATATTTTTTTTGCATAGAGATAGAATTGCATAGTAATTAAACATATTGAAAAGTACATTATGACACACATTTCACATCTCAAACTTATGTGTATAATATTTTTAGATATTAAGATTAAACAAATAGAATAGGACTAATAACACTTAATTGTTTTTTTGAGATAGGTATATAGTGATAAGATGAAGTTAAGTCAAGTTAAAGAATAACAATTATAGTATAGATAGTGATTTATCGAATGGAAATTGGTAGATAAACAAAAGTAAATTTAAAATGACAGTCTAGATAAATTAAACTTCAGATTAAGGCAATAAAAGATGGAAATATAATTAAGAAGTGTTTTGAAAACAATTTCCTATAATAAGGAACTTGTCGATAGCGAAACATAAGTAAAAATTTCAAATTAATTAAATTTTAAAAATTATTAGTGTAAAATAATTTATTAAAATTAAATTGGGGGAAATTGTAATGGATCATTATTACTAATAAAAACAAAGCTTACCTTTTTAAGCATCCATCATAGCCATTACACTAATGGATTAATTAAAAAAGGATATGCATATTGAAATACACTTTTCTTCTTAAACCATGTAATTACCCAAAAATAAGTATTGTCTTGAGTACAGTATAAACTTGATTATATCATAAATTTGGTCATAATATCACAGTAAAAGCCACAAAATAAACAATATTCTCTGGTCACAACAGGTTTCCATTTGGACTTAGTAGATACATCTTGTTAGAAAATGAGATGAATCTTCTGACCTAAAAATAATATACTTAGTATGAATTTGTATAAACAAACAGTATCTCTACAGTTACACTAAAACAAAGTAGTATAACTTACATATCTGATGATAATAAACAAACATTATGAGATAAAAGCCAATATAGGGTAGGTAGTCATATTGGAAAGTCAACATGTAAAAATAAATAATGCACATTAGTAAATGAACAAAATAGAATTAAAATTACTTACCTCAATAATTTACAAAAAAAAGGATATCTTAATAAGTTTAATTGAATCTGCAGTTACTTTTTCTTTAGTACATCTTAAATTTTCAATATTATACTTTTCAATTACAAACATTCAAATAAATAAAGAATGTAATTGACATCTTATCTTGTATAGGATCCATATTTAATTATTGTATCACAATCAAAATTCTCCAATCCATAATGAATGCATTTTCACATAACAATTCACTTTTCACCTAGTTCTTTTTCAAAATTCTCAGTTTAATCTGAAACAATAAAAAGAAAATAAAAATCAAAAGTATTAATGGTTTCCACATGTTTAAGAAATCAACATGTAATTTTAGTTAGTAAAGTATTTAAATTAATATTATAAAAAGGAAGTACTTACAAAATCATTAAAAGACAAATTATAGTCTTCGATATTGTACAAACAAATATACCAATAGATTGTGAGTACCTAAAAAAAAAGACACAAGATTAATTATAAACATGTAGCGGGTGTGGTGAAATACATTAAACTAATTCCCATATCAAAAGTGTTGGACATAATCACATAAACTTTTGATTGAACATTTTAAGAGTACATAGTGAAATAGATATTGAAAAGCTTAGTTTATAAACATTAACAAATGACAATTTATGTAACAAAAAGTATGTAGGATAATTGAGGAAGTTGTTTATATAAATTTTAAAATGTTAACCTTTGATAACACAGAAAATATCAGCTTATATAAGGTATAAGTAATACAAATAACAAAATCTTTTAAAAGTTTAAATTGTAGTTGTTAGAGTTTAAAATAGTAAGTTATCAGTTAAAATAGAACTAGTTAAGTGGATTTAGAATAATTTTAAATATAATAGCTAGTGTTAATTGAAAATTTGAAAGTCCAAAATAAGTTGACAGCTCAAGGAAGTTGTGTATTTTGAATCTAAAATTTCCTAGGAAAAGGTACTTAGAAAATTATACAAACAGAATTTAAGCAAATATAAGGATGAGATCTATCTGTACATTATCAAAGGTACTATCAGAATTGTAAATTTATTACCTGGATTTTCGGAAATGTAGGTTATTTTTTTCTGAAATTCGAACAGTTGAAATCCGATGACGTCATTTTTTGTCATTTTCCAAGAAGCTATAAAAGGCCGGAAAATCCATGATTCAACTCTCTTATGATCCTGGTAGCAGAGCAATTAACATCGTATGTATTAATTGATTATCAACTAGAAGAAATTTTTTTTAATTAAAAGCTGTTTATGGTAAAGTAATACATGTAATATTAAAAATACATACAGAAAAGTAATCAACTATTATTAAATTACTTACCAAAGTAATAAATTGTACAAAACAAATACGGATTCCATAGAATTTTAAAGATTAAATTCGAGCGACGTTTCCAAAACGGGACCATAGTAGCCATCTTGTAAATTTGGGTACGCTGTTCCATTTCCGAGAGTAAACGAAGTAGAAACCGATCTCAGTGTTTGTTACGTTGCGCATGACAAGGACAATATTTGAAAAACTCTGTGATACAAGGTACGTCCGATAATTAAGGATTTGTATTTTTGTTTTTAATTTGTTGTAATTGTAAATTAATATTTGTGTATATCATCTCCATTTTTTCATATCCGGATATTCGTTATTTATTTGTACTAAACGTGTGAAAACCAATTAATAATTTTTTTTTGTAACGTTTCTTTGAAATACTTGACATTAAATTTATATTGTGTTAATTATTAAATAATATTTTAATTTGAATCCTCCCTGATAAGAGTCAGACTTTAAATTTCAACTTTAAAATTAAGTAAACTGAGCTAGTTTGAAATTCTGATAAGGCGCCCAATCATAGAAGTACAAAGAAAAAGTAAACTTTATATAAAATTAAATAATATTAAGTCATTAAATTCAATTAAAATATTTGACAAAACCAATAAAACAAACAAAAATTTTTAATTATAATAATCAAACAAATAAAAACATATCTAAATAATAAAACTACGTCAGCTGTTAAGTAAAATAAACAATAGCCAAATATTTAAATCATTAGCTCAAATTTAAATCATTATAATATATATACTAAATATTTAAAAATATCGGGGGTTGCAGCCAGTAATTATTAAGTTCAGTCTTTAAAGTTTTTGTGAGAGCTTTCGGTAAATTTTTTTACCTTCTTCAGTCACTTCTGAAATAAATAATTACTGGCTGCAACCCCCGATATTTTTAAATATTTAGTATTTAACTAGTCAGCCGAGACTATCTTCAACTCTATATATATATATATATATTATTTATATTTTTGTATCCTTGACCATAAAACTAATATTTGGATTATAGTTCTAACCAGATAATGACTTTATAAGTCGAAACGTCGTTAATAAAGATGTTTTAAAGTAAATTTGACCTTTTAATCCAGAACTATAATCCAAATATATATATATATATATATATATATATATATATATATATATATATATATATATATATATATATATATATATATATTATTGTGGTTTGATAATTATATAAAAAAAATACATTTATTTGATTTTGGAAAATATTGAAAAAAAATCATTTTATATTAATGTCAGGTTTATGTCAAATGAGATATGTTGACATAAATCAGGAGATATCAATGTAATGTTTTTTTTTGAGTTTTTTGTCATTAGAGTAAGTGGAATGAAGGGAGTGATAGTGACAGTGAGTGGAAGGACAGTTTTTTGAAAAAGACACAAAAAGAATAAAATTTTTTTATAAAAGTTAAATAGGTTGAAAAATGATAATTTAAAAAGAAGGAACAGTTGAATTTATAAAACGTC
Organism: Ophraella communa; assembly: GCA_035357415.1. Classification (NCBI taxonomy): domain Eukaryota; kingdom Metazoa; phylum Arthropoda; class Insecta; order Coleoptera; family Chrysomelidae; genus Ophraella; species Ophraella communa. The sequence goes on from CM068995.1 coordinate 26,338,112, forward strand.
AAAACAGTTAAGGGATTAGGAAAAGGAAGTAAAATAGTTAAACAGAAAACGTTTTAATTAATATTAGAAAAATGAGACAGTTATAAAAGATTATTAAAATAGAAAAGCCGCAGCAGTCTGGTGGAATTTTTGCACAAGAAGTTAGGCATTTTTAAAAAAGAAAATTAGAGTTTAAAAATACCATTAATTGAAAGCAGCAGTTTACACGATTATTTAAAATAAATAAATTAAAATGATAAAGAAATAAGTAAAAATTCGTAGTTCTACATAGCTGGTGAGTGGTTTGTAGAAAAAGTTGATAATAGAATCAGAGAAGATCATTGCTAAACAAGAGATTTGATTTGGTAGAAGTGTAGAAATATAATCAATAGAAAAGAAAAGTGGAGAGACAATCCAAAACAAAGACATTAGGACGAATTTAGTTAAGGTTAGTAATAAATTTAATTAAGAGTAGATAGGAATAGATAAGAGTAGGTAGGGTGTTTATTAGGTAAGTTTTTTTTTTCTGTAATAAAATTTTCTTGAAAAAAAAAATAATTTTTTTTAATTTTTTCTTTAAATCAATAACGTTTAAAATTAAAAATTTGAAATTTAAAATTAAAACTTAAAAAAAAATCATTTGTGCTAGCCGAGGTTTTGAAATTTAAGCAAAATTTTTTTATAATTATAAATTCAAACCATAATATATATATATATATATATATATATATATTTATATATATATATATATATATATATATATATATATATATATATATATATATATATATATATATATATATATATATATATATATATATATATATATATATATATATATATATATATATATATATATATATATATATATATATATATATATATATATATATATATATGTATATTTATATATTTATATATTTATTGTAATGTTTTAAAATAATCATAAATACAACTTACCGTAATATATGACTTGAATTGAAATAAATTATTAAACATGAATGTAACTTTCGAATCTTTTCATTAAATGATCAATACACCAAAAATTTCTTTATTAGAGCTAATCCAGTAAATCTTAATTCACACAAGAACACAAAACTATCTTGATAAAATGAGTTCATAAGAATGAGCACTAACACCAGTAGTCGATCCAAGAATCAAAGTCCAAGATCCTATTTTGTTTAAGCTAAAAATAAAAAAGTAAATAAGTATTAGAATATGTTAATAATGAATCATAGAAATACAATATTAGTAAGAAACCAACTATATCAGTTATATTAAGTTAGTTAGATCACAATCCAAATAAGTTATAATTAATGTTAAAAATAATAATAAGTTCAATAATGTTTTTTTTAATAGGTAGTTATAAAATAAGAACAAGTAGGTGTAGGTTATTTAAAATTATTATATAAGGTAGAGAATATTCAACTGTATTCAGTTAGTAATATAAGGTACAAAAATTTAAACCTCAACAAACTAATTTTAGCTATTAGAGCAAAATAAATAAATCATAGACAATGATTATAATTTGATAAATAAATTTTACTTACCCAAACAATATTTTCAAATTCAATTAAGCATCAAGTGATGAGTCCTGTATTATAATGTATCGGATGATAGTACAAGCCTAGTACTTCCTATGTTCTGGTACATCTCATATTTTGATAGAAATACAATACTTAAGACAGAATCTAAAAAGAAAGATATTGAAATTTATTACATGATAGAATAAAACTGTAAGAAAGTGATGTTTTTGTTTACAAGCTAAGACTGTTTAATTAAAGCTTAGTCAAGGACATTATGATTGATAAATCAAGTGGAAAAACACTGTAAATAATGAAGTGGTGATCAAAACTGTTGATTATAAACTGGAAAGATGTGGTTGTAGTGGAAAAACATAAACTTAATATTAGATGATTGATTGATGTTATTATTGGTTATAATTGTATGTTGTTGCAAGATAATTAATTTTAAGGGGTTTGTTGATGATTTTATGTATTATTAATCCGTTTATTTGATAAATTTTGTAGTTGAATCGTTATGACGCATTAGATTTAAAATGTTAATAAAAATTAAAATAAGCGGTGTCATTAGAAAAAAAGGTTATCTGATCATATTAGAATATGTAAATTTTCAATTTTTGTTAAAATTAATGGCCAAACAGAGATATTTGCTCATAATTGTTAAATTTAATATTGATAATTGTCAAAATGGCCGACATTGTTTACTCCGTAAAGTCAGCTGTTTCAATAAGGAAAGATTGATTTTAAAATTCTAAAAATGTTAACTTATAATGAAATAAGCTATGCAGATTTGATTTATAACAATTATAAGGCCAGAAAATGCTAAATTAAAAATTCAATTTTCTAAAAATTTGAGGTAAATGGGTTAGGAAAAAACAAAACACGCTCAAAAAGGTAGCCATTTTTCGATTTTTTGGGCGAGGGTATATAAGCCCATGGAAAATGAAAATCGAGGTCACTCTAAATTCATCAAAAGGCCAATCCACGTCAGTCTATTTTAAAATTATCATAAAAAACAATGGCCGACTACTGTTAAAAATTAAAGATGGCTGAAATTTAATTTGATCAACTATATAATTTATTTTAAAACAAAACTTATTGGAAAATTGTATATGGAAATTGTGTACTGATAAATAAAATATTATATCCTAAGAAGAAAAAATTAAATATTTTTGACTAACCTGTAATAATAATAAAAAAAAACCTGAAGAAACCAAGGAGACATAATATCCAGTGGTTATAATCCTTTTTGGTATCCGTCCAAGGAAGTATTCACACGTCTTGTGAATTATCTACTAGTAAGAATCCGAGTGTGTGAAACCGCTACGAAGAATTTCCATCCTTGACCTTCAGCAACAAGTGAGTTTACGGTATGTGTTTAACTTTATTCACTAATATCACTTTCATAACTCCTATAAAACATTGTGAGTAATATATTTCAATATCTTTAAATAATTTTTTAAAATAATCTTGATCTAAAAACATTGCATTATTGAAAATTTTATGTCGACTAATAAACATACGCTATTCAACATCCTCACCCCAGCAAACAACCGTTAAGTATCACGTGTTCTTTTATATGGGGGTTGATGCGCACGAAAATGCCATAGCCGTATCATTGAATAGGTTAAGGGTATATTGATTCCTTTAGGTAAAGGAAAGGAAATAAATAATAATACTGTTGAATGTTATATTATGAACTGACTACTGGGGTTAAGAGTAACTAATGCTCAGCAATTAATTTAGATATACCAAATTTAAAAATAAATAACAAATAAAATTACATATTTTAAGTTTAATGATATAATTTTTTTTTAAACAGAAAAGGATCAATAAAACAAAGAAACTTTAAAGGTGTTTTAAATTGAATAAAGAATAAATAAAAATTGAGACAAAATTAACATGAATTATAGCCCCACAAAACTTTAAAAATAAAAATTTAAAATTATAAAAACAACAAATTTAATAGCTATATCAATTTAAGCTATATTTATACAATTATCACACATTTATTTAATTGTAATTTATTACAATATATATATATATACAAAGGTATAAAGGTAGTTTATTTGCTGACTAATAAGGTATGAAACCAGTAATATTGGGGTATGCATCTTACTAAATTACTGTTTAATAATATATTTTTTTGAAAATTTATTTTGATTATTTTCTGACATTGACATTGATTTTGACAGTGTTTATGAAAAGAATGTATGAGTAATATTGTAAACTTCAAATTCAACCTTAAAAATTCTTCTTTTAATTTATTTTTCTTCTTTCAATTTAAATTAATTAAAAAATTAAGCACCCTTTCGCATTTTTAAAAATAAATAACTATTGTTTTATAAACAATTTTACTAATGTTATTCTGACATTTCTTCTAAAAAATTTTTTTCAAAATAATAGTTTTAATTATATTTATATTTACCATTGTTAACAACAAATTTTTTAATCTCGTATACATTCCTTGAAAATGGAAATACATTTTCCGAAAGCTTGGAAAAAAGTAAGAGTTTACTTTTATTAATTGCTGCATACCCCAATATTACTGGTTTCATATATATTTACTCTTTATATTTGCGAAGCTTTCGAAAATGTTTATTTTCTTCTTCAGCACAAACTAAAATTATAATAAACTTTTAACATTATATTATAATAGTTAAATTAAAAACTTACTATCGTGAGGTTAAATAATTTTTGGCCTCATAAATGCGCACATTATAAAAATTTTTACCAAAATACAAAAAATAAATTAAATTAAAAGAAATGTTAATTTAGAATAAATGTTCAAAATCAAAATTTGACGATTATTATTATAATTAAAATCATTAATCAAAAAGAAGAAGAAATGAAAGAAAATTAAATTTTTAATTTATATGTTACACATCCCGTGATAGTATATAACTGTAGATATTATTTAAATTATCAATATCTGATCTTTTACTAATACAGTTATTTTTATTTATATATACCATCTCAAGAAATTCTCTTTATTGAAATTTTTTTTCTCGAATTAAAATTTTTGCTTGATTAAAATTAAAAGAATGATTATCACTAAGAACATGTTCGGCCCATGCACATGAGTTAACACCTCTTTTTATGTCACTTCTATGAGAAGTCAGTCTTCCAGACAAATTTCTAGAGGTGTGACCTATATACATTTTGTCACAGTTACTACATGGAATGGAATATACAATGTTAGAACTTTCAGATGTAGTTAAAGGTGTTTTAGTTTTAGTATATAAATTACCTACCGTTTTAATATTCTTTATAGCTACTTTAAAATTTTCAAATACTTTAAAAATTTTTAAAAGTTTAGGAGTTAATATTGGTATAAAAGGAAGAGAAACGTAGGTAATAAAATTTTGTGTGTCAGTATCAGTTTGTACTTGAAAACTTAAATTTCTTTGTGTTGTGACAAAAGATTTGTAGATGATTTGATCTTAGCTTTGCCTTTTAATAAGATTGAAGAAACACTAAATATTTTTAATAGTTTTGATCCTCATTTACAATTTACTTGTGGAAAAGAAAATAATAACTGTATTCCTTTTTTAGACATGATGATACATCGAGACTCTAATAATATTCTATATACTAGTTGGCATAGGAAAGATATACATAGCAATAGATTTATCAATTATTACTCTCAACATCCACAACATATGAAAGTGAATTTTATCTTGGGTGTTAAAAATAGAATCATCAAATTATCACATATTAAATTTAAAAATAACGATTTAGTAAAATTAAAAAATATATTATAGCTACTTTAAAATTTTCAAATTCTTTAAAAATTTTTAAAAGTTTAGGAGTTAATATTGGTATAAAAGGAAGAGAAACGTAGGTAATAAAATTTTGTGTGCCAGTATCAGTTTGTACTTGAAAACTTAAATTTCTTTGTGTTGTGACAATTTCATTTGAAAAAAAGGAATTAGAGGTATTAAAATGTAATTTATTTATTAATTTTTTTGGGTAGGAATTTTCAATTAATATATTTTTTAATTTTACTAAATCGTTATTTTTAAATTTAATATGTGATAATTTGATGATTCTATTTTTAAGACCCAAGATAAAATTTACTTTCATATGTTGTGGATGTTGAGAGTAATAATTGATAAATCTATTGCTATGTATATCTTTCCTATGCCAACTAGTATATAGAATATTATTAGAGTCTCGATGTATCATCATGTCTAAAAAAGGAATACAGTTATTATTTTCTTTTTCACAAGTAAATTGTAAATGAGGATCAAAATTATTAAAAATATTTAGTGTTTCTTCAATCTTATTAAAAGACAAAGCTAAGATCAAATCATCTACAAATCTTTTGATAAAAGGTACACAAAAATTCAATTTATTATAACAGTCAGATATAAGATCATCAAGTACAAAATTACTAACAATTGGTGATACACTAGAACCCATTGGAGTGCCAAAAATTTGTTTATAATAAGTATTTTCAAAAATTAAAAAATTGGAATCAAAAATAAATTCTATAATTTTGATAAAATTGTTTAAATCTAACTTACAATTTTTTGAAATAGTATCCCAATGTCTTTTAATACTCTTAATAATAACTTGTAGAGGCAAATTAGTAAAAAGAGAAACCACATCAAAGCTAACAATAACATTATTATCTGGAAGTTTAAAATCATTAATAAATTTACTAAAAATAAAAGAGTTTTGTATGCAGTAATTGTTGTTAAAATTATATGAATCAGTTAAAATTTTTGTTATAAAATAAGCTAATTTACTATTAGGTGAATCTATAGAAGAAACAATAGGTCTCATTGCTAACTCTGGCTTATGTATTTTAGGTAGCGCATAGAAACGAGGAGCTACTGAATTATATATTGTAAGAGATGAGGCTTCTTTTTTTGTAATAAATTTTTTATTTTTTAAGGATGTCACAAATTTATTAGCTTTTTGTTGTAATGTCGATGTTGGATTATTTTTTAACATTTTGTAATATTTAGTGTCATTAAGTAAAATTTTACTTTTGTTATTGTAATCATCTTTTTACATTATAACGGTAAAATTACCTTTATCACTTTTTACTATATACAAATCAGGATGATCTTTAATGAAACGTTTACATTCATCATAATATTTGTTTAAATATTGCTTATTATTAATGTTTTTATGCATGTAATTTGTAATAATATTAGTGCACTTAGCTCTTAATATATCCTTTTTAATGTTATCAATTCAAAAAATCATTACTTCAATATCTGCTAATAAAGAAGAAAGTTTAAAATCCTTTAAGTTAGGCAACATACAAAATATAGGTTCTAAAGATAGTAGTTTTTTTACATTTACAGGTATGTGTATATTAGTTAAATTTTTAAGCCATTTTTCATGGAAACAAATAGTATCAAATTGTTCTATTTTAAGATTTTCAAATTTTCTACAGTTACTGTTTTTAATTTCATAAAATTTTTTGTTGTATTTAATATTTTGTTTATAAAAAAATGTATCAACAATATGTTGAGGAAGATAGTTATATAATTTTTCTGATATTGATTTTAAATTTCGTTGTGGAAAATCCAATACAGAAAATGTAGCTTTAATTTGTAAACTAAGGATATCCTTACTAATTTTTAAATTAAAATTTTGAATTCTTCTACCAGTTTTTCCATTATGATAGTGTAGAAGATTTTGAATACCAGATAAACCATAATTAATATGACTTGGAAAACAATTATTCTTTCTGCATTTAAGTAAAAATATTCTTCTATTACGCATTGAGGCCAGCTTGATGTTAAAATTAGCCCATTGTTTTAATAACCTAACGCTAGTAGGTCCATACCCATTAGCGATGTCTTGGTAAAACCCCATTATTATAGATTAAGGAGGGTAGTCTTGACTGATATATATGAAATTAAAGGTTTTTTTTAAGGTAAGCAGTCAAATAAAAAAGGGCAATTAATGTAAACTATTTATATTTGCGAAGCTTTCGAAAATGTTTATTTTCTTCTTAAGCACAAACTAAAATTATAATAAACTTTTAACATTATATTATAATAGTTAAATTAAAAGCTTACTATCGTGAGGTTAAAAAATTTTTGGCCTCATAAATGCGCACATTATAAAAATTTTTACCAAAATACAAAAAATAAATTAAATTAAAAGAAATGTTAATTTAGAATAAATGTTCAAAATCAAAATTTGACGATTATGTCATAATGACATAAACTTACAGAATTTAAAATCATTAATCAAAAAGAAGAAGAAATGAAAAAAAAAATAATTTTTAATTTATATGTTACACATCCCGTAATAGTATATAACTGTAGATATTATTTAAATTATCAATATCTGATCTTTTATTAATACAGTTATTTTTATTTATATGTACCATCTCAAGAAATTCTCTTTTTTGTAAATTTTTTTCTCGAATTAAAATTTTTGCTTGATTAAAATTAAAAGAATGATTATCACTAAGAACATGTTCGGCCAATGCACATGAGTTAACACCTCTTTTTATGTATATAGGTCACATCTCTAGAAATTTGTCTGGAAGGCTGACTTCTCATAGAAGTGACATAAAAAGAGGTGTTAACTCATGTGCATTGGCCGAACATGTTCTTAGTGATAATCATTCTTTTAATTTTAATCAAGCAAAAATTTTAATTCGAGAAAAAAATTTAAAAAAAAGAGAATTTCTTGAGATGGTATATATAAATAAAAATAACTGTATTAATAACATATCAGATATTGATAATTTAAATAATATCTACAGTTATATACTATCACGGGATGTGTAACATATAAATTAAAAATTAAATTTTTTTTCATTTCTTCTTCTTTTTGATTAATGATTTTAAATTCTGTAAGTTTATGTCATCATGACATAATCGTCAAATTTTGATTTTGAACATTTATTCTAAATTAACATTTCTTTTAATTTAATATATTTTTTGTATTTTGGTAAAAATTTTTATAATGTGCGCATTTATGAGGCCAAAAATTTTTTAACCTCACGATAGTAAGTTTTTAATCTAACTATTATAATATAATGTTAAAAGTTTATTATAATTTTAGTTTGTGCTGAAGAAGAAAATAAACATTTTCGAAAGCTTTGCAAATATAAAGAGTTTACATTAATTGCCCTTTTTTATTTGACTGCTTACTTTAAAAAAAACCTTTAATTAATATATATATATATTGTAATAAATTACAATTATTAAATGATAACAATTGTTAAGATATAATTTATAATTGATATGGTTTTAAATTTTTATTTTATGTTTTGTAATAAATCACAATGTTTATTAATGAATGTGATTAGTTAATTATTTTTATATTGATATAATTTTTAATTTGATGTTTTTTTAATTTTAAATTTTTATTTTTATTTTTTTTTATGGTTTTAAATTTTTATTTTTAAAATTTTGTGGGGCTTTATTTATGTTTTAATTTTATTCAGTCTTTATTTAACTCAAAACACCTCAAAATTTCTTTATTTTGTTGCTATTTTATTGTTAAAAAAAATTATTTTCAAACTCAAAATATGTAATTTTATTATTATAATTTTAGATTTGATCTACTTAAATTAATTTTCAAAGCACGAAAGACTCTTACCAACAGAAGTCGGTTCCAATAAAATTAAAATCTAACGATATAACTATTTATTTTATTTTTTACCTTAAAATTTTTAATACACCCTATACCTACTGAATGATGCGGCTATGGTATTTTCGTGCGCATCTACCCCCATTTAAAAGAACACGTGATACTTAACGGTTATTTGCTAGGGTGAATGTTTTATGTTTTAGTCGAAATAAGATTCAACAGTGCAATGAATTCAGATCAAGATTATTTTAAAATAGTGTTTAAAGATATTGAAATATACTACTCACAATATTTAGTTATGAAAGTGATATTAATGAATAATGTTAAACACATACCGTAAATTCACTTGTTGCTGAAGATGAAAGATGGAAAATTCTTCGTGGCGTTTTCCCACACTCGGCTTTTTACAAGTGGATCATTTACAACACGTGTAAGCACTTCCTTGGACGGATACCAAAAGGATTAAACCACTGGATATGATGTTTCCTTGGTTTCTTCAGGTTTTTTTTATTATTATTACAGGTTAGTAAAAAAAATTTTTTCTTCTTAGGATATGATATTTTATTCACCGGTACACAATTTCCATATACAAATTTCCAATAGTTTTGTTTTATAATAAATTATACAGTTGATCAAATTAATTTTCAGCCATCTTTATTTTTTTAACAGTAGTCGGCCATTGATTTATGATAATTTTGAAGTAGACTGACGTTGATTGGCCTTTTGATGAATTTAGAGTGACCTCGATTCTCATTTTCCACGGGCTTTTATATGTTAGCCCCGAAAAACCAAAAATGGCTGCCTTTTCGAACGTGTTTTGTTTTTCCTAACCCCATTCACCCCAAAATTTTAGAAAATTGAATTTTTAATTTGACATTTTCTGGCCTTATAATTGTTATAAATCAAATCTGCATAGCTTATTTTATTATAAATTAACATTCTTAGAATTTTAAAATCGATTATTCCCTATTAAAAATGCTGACTTTATGGAGCATACAATGGCGGACATTTTGACAATTATCAATATTAAATTTAACAATTTTGAGCAAATATCTCTTTTTGTCCATTAATTTTAACAAAAACTGAAAATTTACATATTCTAATATGATCAGATAACTTTTTTTTTAATGACACCGCTTATTTTAGTTTTTATTTACCTTTTAAATCTACTGCGTCATAACGATTCAACTACAAAATTTATCAAATAATCGAATTAATAATACCTAAAATCATCAACGATCCACTTAAAATTAATTACCTTACAACAACATACAATTATAACAAATAGTAACATCAATCAATCATCTAATATTAAGTTTATGTCTTTCCACTACAATCACATCTTTTAAGTTTATAATTCCCAGTTTTTAATCACTACTACATTATTTACAGTGTTTTTTCATTGAATTTATCAATCATAATGTCCTTGATTAAGCTTTAATTAAACAGTCTTAGCTTGTAAACAAACACATCACTTTCTTACAGTTTTATTCTTACATGTAATAAATTTCAATATCTTTATTTTTAGATTCTGTCTCAAGCATTGCATTTTATCAAAATATGGGATGTACCAGAACATAGGAAGTACTAGGCTTGTTCTATCATCCGATACAGTAATATTGGGGTATGCAGCAATTAATAAAAGTAAACTCTTTATACTTTTTTCCAAGCTTTCGGAAAATTTATATATATATATATATATATATATATATGAGATAAATAACTAAGAGTTAAAAATTTGAGAAGTAAAACTTACCTCAATAATTTATAATAAAAGGATATCTTAATAAGTTTCATCAAATCAGCAGTTACTTTTTCTTTATTACATCTAAAGTTTTCAAGTTTATAATTTTCACAGACAAACATTCAAATAAACAAAGAATGTACTTGACATCTTATCTTGTACAGGATCCATATTTTGCTATTTTATCACAATCAAATATTTCGAATCCATAATAAGTGTAATTTCATATAACAATTCACCATTGACCTAGTTTTCTTTTCAAAAACCAAATTTATAATCCAAAATAATAAAAAGGAAATAAAAATCAAAACTATTAATAATTTTCATATGTTTAATAAATAAACATGTAATTTTATGTAGTTAAGTTTTTTAAATTAGTATTATAGAAAGGAAATACAAAAGTATAAGGAGACCAATATTGTAGTCTTCGATATTGAACAAATAAGTATTCCAATAGATCATGAGTATCAAAAAAAACCACAAGAATAGTTTAAAACATGTAATAAACATGGTGAAATATAGTGAACTAATCCTCATATCTAAAGTGTTGGACTTAATCAAACAAACTTATGATAGAACACTTAGATAGTGCATAGTGAAATGACTATTGAAAAACTTAGTTTATAAACATTAAAAAAGACATTTTATGTAACAAAAAAAATGTATATAGGATAATTAAGTAAGTTTTTTATATAAATTTTAAGCTGTGAGTCCTTGATAACACAGAGAATCTCATCTTATATAATGTGTAATTAATACTAATAACAGAATCTCTTAAAAGTTTAAATTTTAGTTGTTAGGGTTAAAAATAGTAGTTATCAGTTAAAATAGGATTAGTTTAATGGATTTATAGTAATTTTAAGTACAATTGATAGTTTTAATTCAAATTTTAAAAGTCTAGAAAATTTGACAGCTCAAGAAATTTGTCTATTTCAAATCAAAAATTTCATAGGAAAATTTCACTTAAAAATTATATTAATGGATTTTTAGTAAATATAAGGATAATATTTCACTGTAAGTTAACAAAGATACTATTATATTTGTAATTTTATTACTTTGATATTCGAGAATTTTGGTTAACTTTTGAAAATAATGAACAAGTGAATTCCGTTTTTTAAGTCATATTTGTCATTTCCCTGGAAGCCTATAAAAAGGCCAGAAATTAGATGATTCACTTTCTTATGATCCTGGTAGCAGAGCAATTAACATCGTATTAATATGTATTAATTAATTACTAAAAAAAATTTGCATTAATCAAAATCAGTTCATGTTGAATTAATACATGTAATATCAAAAAAATACATGCACAAAAGTATTCTAACATTATTAAATTACTTACCAAAGTAATAAATAGAACAAAATAAAGACGGATTCCAATAGAATTTATAAGATTAAATTCAAGCGTCATTGATACATCCATTAGTGGGAGACATCTTTTCTTTTTGGTTATGCTGTTCCATTTCCGAGAGTAAACGAAGTAGAAGCCGATCTCAGTGTTCATCACGTTGCGCATGACAAAGACAATATTTAAAAGACTCTGTGATACAAGGTACGTCCGATAGTTAAGGTTTTATATTTTTGTTTTTATTTTGTGGTAATTGTAAATTAATGTTTTTGTGTATCATCTCCATCTCCATCATATCAGGTTATTCAAAAATTTAATTGTAATAAGCATATGGAAACCATTTAATAGTGTTTTTTTTTTATTTTATTTGTATGATTTCTTTTTGAAATATTTGTTATTAAATTCATTGTATTATAATAGAAATAGTGGCTTTACATGATAAGGGTCTGCCGAATAATCAAATCGCGGATAGACTAGGGATTCCTCGCACATCAATTATGTTAATATAGTGCGTTTGTAACGGGAAACTAACCGTTGACTGGTGACGTAGAACTGGGCGTTCTAGGGTAATAAATGTAAGAAAAGACCGGTATCTAGCAGGTTATGTACGTCGGAATCGAACCATCACAGTCTCAGCTGTTCGAACTAATTTAAGAAGAAACGTATGGTCGATTAATATCTAGTACCTGAGAATTTGCGATCGAGGAGAGTATTAAGAGTACTCAGGTTACTTCCCAGACACATAACCGATCGCCCATAGTGGGCAAAGGAACTCAGAGATTGCATTTTGGCGCAATGGCAAAATGTCCTTTTTTCGGACGAAACCAGATTTGTTATAGTCAGTGAACTTTTGCAAGGGAAGTCGTTCCATATCAAGGATGATCAGTAATATTTTGGGAAGGCATAATGCATGGTCGTCGTCCTTTTTATGGATGAGGATGCTAGAGAATACAAAATGAACTGGAGATTGGAAATATTCAAAGATTATAATGGCCAGCAAGTTCTCAATACATGAATTCCATTGAGCGCATATGGGATTCCGTTTGAAGAACAAAATCAAGCACCGTCGAGAAACTCACGGCCCAAGAAGAATGGAACAACATCCCAATGGATAAATCTGGTTTTTTTCTACTTTTCAAATTGTGATAACCATTTTATTATACAATATTTTTCATTTGTATTTTTTTCATGTTAATTTGCATTGAAAATATAAACAAATTAAATATATTTCCTAATACACTTGTAATAGACTTCTTGACAAACATAAAAGGAGGTCCCAGATTATTGACGATGTGAGTATTAACTATAATCGTAGTAAACCTTTATCATATATGGTGTTAGCGGTATTAAATGTAATTATTTTTAATAGTAAATTCCAATAATTAATGTTGAATGTTAAACCTAAACTTGAATCGTATTTATTACTCGGCTAAGCTAAACCATTGTCTAAAAAAAATAGTCTGCCAACCCAATGAGTATAACAGAGACCCTAAAAAGAGAGATGCATACATACTGAGAGGTGGCGGTTTAGGTTAAATTGCGGTGAAAATTGGGACTTTCAGAAACTTTCAAATACTTACGTAGCCGAGATACTACTGACCAATAGGTGGCATTATGATCAGCTTAAAATTGAATCACATAAACACATTGAATCATAAAATAGTATATTATTACACGAGCGATTATGTAGGCCCTTATTCACGAGGGTGAAGATTGAGCCCATGAGCTGAAGGCGAGTGGCTCAATCACCCGAGTTAATAATGGCCATAATCGCGAGTATAATACTATACTTTTTCTACACTTATGGAATAATTAAAAGCCACTTTAAATTAAATTTATTTAAATTAACCATTTTTCATCAATTTGCATTAAAATTTAATAATTTGTGTAATTATGTAATATAAAGATTATTTATCAATTTTATTTCATCAAAATTTCATCCAAATGTTTTAAAGAGGTACTAAATATGCCTTATGGTTCATAAGCCAACGGGTAAATATAACTACTACTATTATTTAAAGAAAAACCGTAAATAATAGACATATTATTCCATAGGTGTAGAAAAAATACATTTCTACAAGGGTTTAAATAAAAATTCTGTAAGTACAAACAAAATTTTACCTTTTTATGTAAAACGCTACAAGCATTCAATCAATTTCTTCATGTAATGCAACTTACCTAATGGCATAAGAAGAAAGCAGTCCCTGAGTCTATAAAGGGAATAATTATTTAGGTAGGTACCTGTAATACGGCTGAATCCTTCGATAATACCAATTCTGATATTGAAATTAAACTGTAGAAACATACACCAGACCACCGTATACGTTTTAGTTTATTTCTTCTAATTGGCAGTTGTTATCAAAAAATATTTCAAATAAAAAAAATATTACATTCTGTGTTATTGTTATAGGATTACCATCTACCTGCTAGGGATTTTTCTTTTAAATTAATCATATATAGGTATTGGTGTTAAATTAAAACGAAATATGAATAATTTAGAATTCGGTGTTTTCCATTTTTTTCAAAATCATGTAAGAAGACAGAGCAGCAATCAATTACTCCAAAAATCAAAAAAACTTAAATTAAAAAAATTTTGTAGCATAGTTATTCCATCCTCAAATTCAAATTCAGAAATTTGCCGCGTAAACGACTGTTGGCGGATGGCCTACGTCACTACTCATATGTGTCATTGAAAGCGCCATCATTTTATTGTATCTGCGAGATTGTGCGAAGTTTTTTATTTATATTTTTTCATCTCTTTTCTTTATTTTTTGTTGATTTTCATAAAAATAAGTCAGTTAGACATTTTTTAATGCAAAAAGCATAAAATAAGTATTTACACTGTTGCTTTTACATTTCGAAATTCAGCTGCATTGAAACCTAACCTAACCCAACCTAACCTAACCATGAAAATGTCTAAGGATGGTAAATTGTTTAACAATGCTTTCACAAACCCTACTGACGACATTTTATGATTACATAACACAAATAAAACCAATAATTCACAATAAAATAAAAATAAAAGTCCAACTCTCTCAATTACCACACATTAAATGTAAGCAAACTGTCATCGATATGAGTTTTGAAGTCACGACCAATGAAGGTGCGTTTCGACTTCTATTTGAATTTATCGATTTTAACTTACTTTCAATTTGATATTATATAAAAAATAACCAGAATTGTTGCGTTTAGGATTAAATATTTATAATTTACTATATGATTACAAAGGAATTTCATTGATTTATTTCTAATGAAAACACCGAATTGAGATAGTAAAGTTTTTCATTACAAATAATAATCAAAATTTTTTTCTTTTGTTGGACTATATAGGCTATGAACATGACACAATAAAGAGTTATATCATAGGCTATGCACACATTTATGTATAGAATTTATGACGAGATGAATTCCTAATAGAATCGGTAAGAACTTCTTGTATAACTATCTTTTTTTGGGTCATTGTTATATGAATTTTGTTAAAAAACTTATTTATTAACCATTAGAAATTTGGATTAATTTTTTTATTAAATTGTTCTTAAAATAAAAATAAAATATTCAAAAATAGGTACATTAACAGCAACATTATCCAAAACTCAAGAGTTATAAAAACAATTCACGATCCCAGCAACTACAACAAGAAGTACTTAAGACTTAAAAAATACAATCCTAAAACTCTTTTACTGTAATAGGCAGTTTTATTACAAATGAACTTCGAAAACATTATTTTGTTCTGCAGGTAGATTTATTTGAAAAATAGACTCACAAGTGCGAAATGTTATCAGTTACATCTAGCGTTTAGTAATATAATCACTCAAAATAAACAGAAATATTTTCTAATTCATAGTGAAATATTTCATTCAGCGCCATCTAAACTTTTGGTCCAGCTTTCACAATACGCAATCTATACGTTTGATACGTTAATAGACTATTTCTTTTTTGGGCAATGGCTAAACCATATATCTTGAACCATGACGGTACAAACGATCCTCAATCAATTTCAGTGTAGTATTTTAAGTTATTTTTTACTACTTAAATGTTTTTTTGGTATTTTAGGTGACATGATATTTCCGGCAGGAAGCTCAATATTTTTTGGTCCTGTACAAATACACCGAAATCCAGAATACTGGCCGGATCCGTTAAAATTTGATCCCGACAGATTTTTACCTGAAAATGTGGCAAAAAGACATCCATGTACTTACATACCATTTTCATATGGACCCAGAAAGTGTATAGGTAAGAAAAATATAATTTTTCTAATTCCTGTTAAAACAGTATTACTTGATTAATTTGCCGGGTTCATCCACTTTAGAGCCACACTCTACCAATGTGCGCAGCGACGCCAAGAACAAATACGCTGCTGTTGGAGACTGTAGACGGTAGTAAAGTTCTTTTATCTTGTCAAACTCAAATGGAAATAGGGTGAAATAATACTCTATTCAATAAAGAGTATCTATTACTATTACAGGCAATTGGTTTCTCCAGAAAATGGTGTATACTTGAGCTATTACCGTGGTGGCACCAAATCTGAATAGAAATTAGCCCTATTTTTCTCGTCATGAGATTGTGGATAAGTCATTTTTTACTTTTCTTGACAAGGTCAACACTCTGTCAAACCTTCGCTTTTTTCTTTTTTTTATCCCCCAATACTCTCGTCTTTCTAATCGAACATACCGATGACAGTTGTCGCTAACTGTCACGATAAATTGAATGACAGCGTGACATTAATATATTATTTTTTTAAGGAATATGAATTCCGAACATATTGGGCCTTGTTGATACGTTTTAGTTTCAAGATTCTGGTTTGAATAAAATTTAACGAGATGTAAAAAAATTTTTAGTTTGGCCAACATATGGATTCAAAGAAATTATTTAAGTATACTAATAAAAATAACAAAATGGAGGGAACGATTTTTAATATTGATCTGTTATACGCTGTTTTAACTTAAACTACCCTAATTTTTTCATCCGGCAACGGCATTACTTCTATGATTCTTCCAGTTATCCAATTTAAGGGGGGTAGGCCGTCTTGTTTTAGAAGTACCAAGGAATCAATTTTAATATTTTCATAAGAATTCAATCACTTTTGTCGAGTTTGTAGTTGGTGTAAGTATTCTACAGGCTAAAATGGTTGAAAGTTCCTCAAAGGTGATTATAGAATTACCCATAATTTTTAATACTTATTTTTTTGAACTCTTAACTTTCCCATATACCACCCCAAAGAGGTGCTCGTGGTGGGATAAATTTTCAATCATTATTTAATTTAGTTTAATAATTTGGAACTGGTTCAGCATTGTTTGGATTTTTGAAAAAACTTTGTAATTCTTTATAATTATTGTCAGCACCTTGAAAATTTGTAGCGTTGTCAAAATAAATAATAGTAGGATTACCACGTCAGAAAACAAATAATTTGGACATTAAAATAAATGTCTCAGTTGATAAAGTTACTGCGGAAATTTGACGACATGGTATTAGCTCCAGACGGCCACCGACATATATCATTCCGTTTTCGTCTATAAAAGGTTTTAATTTATTAATTTGATTATCACAAACAAATTTACTTAGTTTTAATTTAATGATTTATTTTTCAAAATAAAATTTTTGAATGTTTTTAATTATGAAATTTTCAGAAGCATTCAATTAGGTTACATTTAATGATCCGGAAATTTTTTTGGAATTTTTACAATTTAATATGAATCATGCGTACCAAGCGGGAAAGTACACGGAAACCGCTTTAACACAGTTGACTGACGAAATCCAAGACGCACTGAACAAAAAAGAGACCGTGGTATGTGCCTTTCTAGACATAGAAGGGGCCTTTGACAATACGCCACATGAGGCAGTCAAAAGAGCACTGATTGAGAAAGGAGTAGATAGAACGACTTCCAGTTGGATGTCGCAACTGCTATCTACAAGAATCGCAGAAATGGAGGCAGGACAAGACACTATCTCCATTAATGTGACCAGAGGCTGTCCACAGGGGGGAGTTGCATCCCCGCTTATGTGGAGTCTCACTGTGGACAGTCTGCTCTGTCAATTGACTAGGGAAGGCATACCATGTCAAGGGTATTCCGACGACATGGTTATCCTGGCAAAAGGGAAGTATGAAAATGTCGTCTGTGATATTGTTCAAAGAGGATTGAACATTGCGGAACAATGGTGTGACTCGGTGGGACTCAGCATCAACCCCACCAAAACCACACTAGTAGCCTTTACAAGGAAAAAGAAACCTTATCTAAAAATCATAAAAATAGGGGAGAACATCGTTGAGTGGAAAACAGAGAAATATCTAGGGCTAATCCTAGATAGCAGGTTACGCTGGAACAAACACGAAGACGAAGTATTACATAAAGCAACCAAGGCCCTCATGGTGTGTAGGAAAATTGCAGGAAAGAACTTGGGATGTAACCCACGTATCCTGCAATGGATGTACACAGTAATAGTGAGACCATTAATCACATATGGGGCAGTGGCTTGGGGCGTAAGGGCTAATCTGAGTACGACGAGGAAAAATCTCTCGAAGATTCAGAGACTAGCCTGTTCATGTATCACTGGAGCAATGGGAACTTGCCCCACTGCTGCAATGGAGGTAATTTTAAACTTGACCCCACTGCACATTCTGTTAGAAAGTGTAAGAAAGAAAACGACATATAGAATGATCAAAGAAGGAATTATCAGGGAAAAGCCTAGATCACTTCATTTTGATCAAACTTGGAAAATGCCCCAAGATAATATGCCAAAGAAATTCAACTTTGTGAGAAAATTCATCACAAAGTTAAGTAATAAATCTGAATGGGATGAAGACACCATACAGAATTTAAACCAGAATACCATAAAGTGGTATACGGACGGTTCCAAGCTAGATGAGGAAACTGGGATAGGAGTTTTTGGACCGAGAGCCAAATACTCAGAAAGCTTGGGCACATACCCGAGCATCTTTCAAGCAGAAGTCCGCGCCATCGAAAGATGTGTGGAATTCAATATTGGAAGGAACTACCGTAGACCAGAGATTGTGATCATGTCGGATAGTCAAGCAGCTCAAATATAATCAGTTCGAAGATGGTTTGGGAAAGCCTAGGCAAATTAAATGAACTGGGCCAGAACAACACTGTCACCCTCCTATGGGTCCCGGGACACATAGGAAAAGAGGGGAGTGAAACAGCAGATAAGCTGGCAAAAAAAGGAGTTGAAACCCCACATCTGGGACCAGAACCATCTTGTGGGATCAGCAGTAGAGTAATCTTAGGAAAACTAAGGGAGGAAATGGAGAAAGAAAAATCCAAGTACTGGAATCAGCTGGAAGGACTGAGGCAATCTAAGATACTACAGTGCGAACTATGACCAGAAGAGATTTCTTAGCTGCCTCAACCTCAGTAAAAAAAGGCTCCGAATTTCAACGGAAATATTAACCGGGCATTGCCAGTTAAGAAGCCACATGAAGAAATTAGGGTTAGCAGATGAAGCAAAGTGCAGATTCTGTGAGGAAGAGGATGAAACCTCAATACACATACTCTCAGAATGTCCTGCCTTGCAAAATTCTAGGGCTAGATACCTAGGAGCACATGAAATAGAGGAAGGGGATCTACCTGATTTGAAGCTCGACGATGTCCTAAACTTCCTCAGGAAAATAGGACTTGAAGAGCTGCTATAGGTCTGAGGAAATATCAGAACATGGCAAGTAAGGGGGGACACAATAGATCCTATAGGTCGCAGTGTAATTATCACCCCTAACTCATACATACATACCACGTCAGAAAACAAACCATTTGGACATTAAAATAAATGTCTCAGTTGATAAAGTGACTGCGGAAATTTGACGATACGGTATTAGCTCCAGACGGCCACCGACATATATCATTCCGTTTTCGTCTATAAAAAGTTTTAATTTATTAATTTGATTATCAGAAACAAACTTACATAGTTTTAATTTAATGATTTATTTTTCAAAATATAATTTTTGAATGTTTTTAATTATGACATTTTCAGAAGCTTTCAATTCGGTTACATTTAATGGTCCGGAATTGTTTTTGGAATTTTTACAATTTAATATGAATCTGTGAACATATGCTATTGTTCTTTTTAATTTTGTGTGGATACAAAAATTTGAAAATTAAGTTATCTAGAAGTTTTCTTCTGTTGGTACTGTCAGTTTGACAGTTTTTGTTTCCGGAATTTCGGAAATGTTAATTCTTAGATTCGCTGGAGTTTCGCCTGATACAACATCAGCGGGATTTTGTATAGTATTTACATAGGAGTATTCTTTTGTTATTGCTCTATTTTGGCGTATTTGGCGTATTTTGGGTTTCCTACAGATATGTACCACCGACACGGTTCGCCTTTAATCCAGCATAGTCTGAAGCGGCAAAGAATATCGAATAAATCATTCTGTACCCGATATTTTAATTTTTCATGTTTTAAGTGTACATATTCACCAATACATTTGTTGTAGTCAGAAAATAATTCCGGATGTTTCTGAAGTCTTTATTTAACAAAAAGAAAACGTTTTTTAGTAATAGAAAATAAAACACCAAGTTCTAGGTGTTCTTTATCGGATTTTAGCGGAAAGTTTACTTGAGATCCCCCATTTTCTAGATTTTTCGTGGTGTTTCGGAAAATAGTTTTCGCAAGTTCATCATCTGATGAAAAATTATCTTTAGAGGGTATATCCTCATGAGCTCAGAATTTATAAAGTGCTGAATTTAGGTCATCATCAATTGATGTCAAGATATGATTACACATTGTAACATCATCATCAGAATCATTATTCCCAACATTTACTGAACTAAAGAAGACACTATTTTGAATATTATCAGCAACTACCCATCCCAAACAAGTTTTTGGAGACATTTTTTTTTCTAAGTTCATGACTCCATTAATAAGGAGAGTGTAATATAAGTCAGCCACCACGAGTACATCAATGGGCGATGGTAAATGAAAGTCGGAATTTGCCAGAACAATGTCTCGTGGAATTTTTAAACGGGACAAATCAAATTCAATCTGCGTGTTATCGTTGGAAGAACAGCGCAATTGACCTTATATTGTCTTCTAGGGTCTAAATAACAAATAAATGGTACATAATTAGAAATACCAACAATTTGCAAAGTTCTATTATATGGAATTATTTGCAATCTATCGACGAGCTCCTGCGACACGAATGAGTTTTGGGAACCACTATCTAAGAGAATCGTAATTTTTACTGCATTTTCGCAGTAATCATATTGTACGATTATTTTCGCAGTGGCTACTAGCAGTTTATGTGAAATTGTGGAAAGAGCAGACATCGATTGAGAGGGTTCAATATGTTTACTTCTTGCATGGAATACGAGATTCTCGGCCAATTTCAATGCAATTTCAAGATTATCGTTGTAAAATTTAATCTTCTTCAGACAATCAAATCCCAATTCATGGACAAAACGTTGCGTGTAAATGGCTTCTTTGGCTGCTTCAGTAAGTGCCATGTACTCTGCTTCAGTAGATGATAAGGCAACAGTTCTCTGCTGTTTCGAATCCCAGGATATTGAACTTCCAGAAATAAAAAGTATATATCTTGTATAGAAACGTCTATCATCAACAGAATTTTTGCAGTCAGCATCCACAAATCCTTCAATGTTGCTTTTATCGGGAGAAAATACAAGCCCCTTGTTCATTGTGCCTTTTAAATAACGAAGAACTCGTTTCGCTGCTGTCCAATGTATATTTCTAAATCAGTTATTGAATTGTCCCAGATAACTTATTGCAAAACTTATATCTGGTCTTGGATTTACAGCTAAATAGGTCAAAGCTCCAATCAATTGTCGATATAGTAACTTGTTTACTTCTTCAGTTACTGTTGTAATGGCTTTACTTAATTTTACATTTGGATCTAAAGGTGTGCCAACAGCATTGCATTCTGTCATATTGAAACGCTCAAGAATATCTTTCACAAAACCTCTTTGAGTAAAAATTATGTTATTATCTTTGCGTTCAAATTCAACTCCTAGACAAAATCCGGCATTACCTAAGTCTTTTATTTCAAAATTCTTGGCAATTTTGGTGTTAATTTCTTTGATACTTTGTTCATTTCGACTTGCTATAAGTATATCATCCACAGAAATAGTAATTAGCACCATATCTTCCCCTCTGTTTATGTAATATAAGCATGGATCAGCTGTACTTGGCGTTGCTCCACATTGCTTAAGGGTTTCATCAACTTTTCTATTCCAGCTTCTTTCAGCCTGCTTCAAACCGTAGAGTGACTTTTTTAAAAGAAATGCTTTATTTATTACCTTGTAGATCTTTCAGCATTGCTGTAGCTCGATTTACGTAATCCGTCGTTCCAGTTTGAATAAGGCTTTCCAATATATTCTTCATTTGATTAGGTACTTCCATACAAATAGTCTCATCAAGCTCACCGTTTAAATAAGCACAATGACATCTAGCTGTTGAATACTCATTCCATATTTTACTGCAAGTGCCACTACTAGTCGTACTGAACCAAACCGGGCAACAGGAGCAAATGTTTGGTTAAAATAAATACCTGGTTCTTGGCTAAATGCATTCTACTTGGGTAGTGATTTAGGGTGGGAATTATATATTATTTATGATGTATGGACAAGTCTAATAATGTTTTATTTTGGCATGGTTATTATTATTGCAAAAAAATGTGTTTAATTAATTGAAAACTTTCTCTATTACTTTACATTTATTTAATTAAAATTTTGTATGTAGCAAGGTGAACTTTTTAACTTTTAACCTTGGCAAAATGTTAAAATATTTTTTATTTAATTTGTAGGTGGACAATATGCGATAATGGCGATGAAAACAATTTTGGCAACAGTCGTAAGAAAATATAAAATATTTACAGAATATAAGACAGTGGAAGAGATTAAGTTGAAAACCAACTTGACGCTTAGAATGAAACACGGATCCAAAGTTTGGATAGAGAAACGTTAATTTAAAATCACATATATTTTTTTTTTGTTTACTATTTACAAAATTATAAACTATTGAATCAATCCATTTTAATATTATTTACGTAATATGTTGTCTTAAAGGTTAGATTCAGGAATTGAACATGTTACCAACTTCTAAAAAATGGTACACCCAGAAGCAATAAAGATATTTTATTGGAATTAAGCATACATTTTACGCCAATATATTACTACAAATTATAATCAATTTAGCCCTGTAACAAACCCCAAAACCTTACTTATTTAGTAATGCGTGGGTGAGCCTCTGGAATTTATACGGTTATGTAGACGTCCCAGACATGTTCTATAGGTGATAGGTCGGGAAATCTAGGAAGCTATGGATGAAGGTTGGTATCGAAAACCTCAAAAAAATCTATGGTCACTCGGGCTATATGCGGACGTGCAATATCTTGTTGAAAAAGACCATTGGGAACATTCCAAAAATATGGCACAACTACGGGTTTTGCTACATCATGTATATAGCGAGCTGCAGTCATGGACCCATTTATAAACCATAACTCCTTCTGTTCTTGCTCAGTGACGTTCAACAGAAAAAGCCAATTTCCGTCTTTCTCGACTCATCCTTCTAACTCGTTGTGTACATCCTAAGACAGAATTTAAATTAATCTGAGAACTACCGAATGCCTTTCTTGTTTCCAGTTAGCTCTGTCTGTTCTATGCTTACGGGTCAATGGAAGCACCAAGTGGGGGCAGTAAGAATGTATCCCAAAAACCCTTTTACTTCGATAAACAGATTACATAGCAAATCACTCTTCCAGCTAAACGAAATCATTCATTAACTACGTTAATGTTAATTCTTAGGTACCGGTCTTGTATGTATGTATGTATGTATCGATGCTCTATCTTCGAATTATTTATATATATGTTTACTTCCCGATGCTCTTCTGTAATTGCCATGACTTTTGATTTTTTCACGTTGATCTTCATTCCATGCTTCCCCAGAGAATCGTTCCATATTCTAATTTTTTTCTGCAGGTTTTTTCTTGTATTTGCCATTATGACAATGTCATCAGCAAAGGCGCACTCTCCTACTTGAATTCTTTGCATATTGTGGTATCCGACATATAGCTTTTCGGCGTTTTGACTACACACTTGTATGATATCATCCATAAATATAATGAATAGTGTTGGGCTTAATCCCCCTCCTTGTCTCAGTCCGTCGGGTGTTATAAATGTACCTGATCTCATATTTTTACTAATCACATAATTACTCGTTCTTTTATACAATGTTTTAATATTTCTAATTAGTTTTTCGTTCACATTTCTTTTATATAAACTTTCCCATATCTGCTTCCTAGGTACGCTGTCAAATGCTTTTTTTAGATCTAGAAAGGCAAGATACGCGTTTTGTGTGTTAGCTGTTTTCTTCTCGATTATTTGTTTTAATGTAAAAATATGATCTTGGGTGCTTCGTCCTTTCCGGAATCCACTCTGTGCTTCTGTTAGTGTGTGTTCTACATGCTCTATCAATCTTTTGAATTTGCTCATACAGTTTGAATGCGGTACTTAGTAAAGTTATCCCTCTACAATTATTGCAATCCATGCTATCCCCTTTCTTAAAAATTGGTAATATTACACCCATTTCCCAATCCTCCGGTATTTCTTCATTTTTCCATATTTTATTGAATAATTTCCGTATTATTTCCTTTCCTTGTTGCCCTATTTTTTTATCATTTCAGACGTTATTTTTTCATGTCCTGGAGCCTTTCCATTTTTCAATAGTTTTATAGCCTCATCAAGTTCTGTTATTAAAATTTCTTCTTTTTCTTCTCCTCCTCCTTGTATGTTTGCCGTTTCTAATGTATTTTTTGGTTTATTCTCTTTTGTATTTAACAAACCGCAAAAGTACTCTTTCCACCGTTCCATTATTTTTTCTTCTGTCGTTAGCGTCACTCCTGTTGTATCCTTGATTCCTAAGGTAAGGCTGTTTCTTTCCTTTCTTACGCTCTTTAGTACCTTGTAAAAAAGTTTTTGGTTGTTTTTGCTGTTCTCCATTTTATTTCCAAAATCTTCCAATGCCTCTTTTTTTGCATTTTGTACTGATTTTTTGACCATTTTTCGTTGTTTTTTATATTCTTCAAAATTTTTCTGCGTTTTATTTGTCAGGTAATTTCTCCAAGATTCTTTCTTTTCTTGTATTTGCTTCTTAATTTCAGTCGTCCACCATGCTGTTTGTTTCTTGCGATGTTTGGGTCATTTAGTCTGTATGCTTTTATAGTTTTTCTCCCTCTTTTGAACTGGATGGGTGTGTATGTTTCCTTAAATCTTTGCCACTACTAGGTAGTGGTCATTTCCTATCTCTGGCCCTCTTTTAACTCTGACATCCATAATATATTTCAGGCTTTCTCTGTTTACAACTATGTAGTCTATGATAGATTTTTCTCCTCTACTCTCTACCACCCTTGTGTACTTGTGTATGTCTTTGTGTTCGTAGAACGTATTTGCCACAATTAGGTTATTTAGTTGACAGTAGTCTATCATTCTTTTCCCATTATTGTTCCTCACATCTTCTCCGAAACGTCCTATTACTTTATTATACTGTGTATCAGCTTTTCCCCCTCTTCCATTAAAGTCGCCTACTACGTAGGTATTTCCTGCACAGTTTTCTGTTATTTCTTCCAGCTGTCCCCAAAAAATGTCCTTTTTATCTGCTCTTTCGTTTTCATTTGGGCCGTAAACTATTAGTAATGACCATCTATCTCCTCCATTTTCCTTCATTTCTACAAGTAAAATCCTTTCTGAGTAGCAATTCCATTTTTGTATTTTGTTTAATATTTCTTTGTTTATTATACATCCTACCCCCGCCTCTGCCCTTTTATTCTGTTTGACTCCGCTATATATTAATATGTGGCCGTTGTCTAGTTCCATTGTTCCTTTGCCTTTCTTTTTTGTTTCTGTTATTGCTAAAATATCCAGTTTTATTTTTTCAAATTCCTCTTCTAGTTCTTTTTCTTTACCACTTATGCTTCTTGTGTTCCAAGTTCCGAGTTTCCATGTCTTATCCGTGTCCATTGCCTGTTTCGTTATATTTTTCCCATTATCCTTCTCCTTATTTAGTTTTTTGACTTCTGTAATTCTTCTTTCTCTTTATTCCATTTCCATTCTTCTCCATTAATTGTTAATTTTCGAAAACCAATTTTAACATCATTCCCTTCCTGTTTCTCTATTTTTGCTCTCTCGCGGATTTGTTTTGCCATTTTTCTCTCCTTTTTGCTTAAATCTGGGTTTATAAAATATCTTTCGTTTCTTATTTCTTTTAGCTTATGTTTGTTTCGCATTATTTCCTCTTTATCTTCATTGTTATTGCATTCTATTAGGCACGTTTTGTCCCCAAGTTTTCGTACTGCTTTTATATTGGCCAGTACGTTTAGATTTGTTTCAAGAAATTTACTAATTTTTTGTTTAAGCTTCTCTTGGGTTGTACTTTCTATTGTTAATCCAATAAGTATCATATTTTTATCTCTTTTTTCCTTTTCCAGCCACTCCACTGTTTTCCTAATATAGTTTAGGTCGTTGGTAATTTTTTCATTTCTATTTTTTATTATCGCATAATCATCAGTAAGTTTTCTATTTTCTTCTCTCACTATTTTTAATTCGTCTTTTAGTTTCTTTTGTTCAGCTCTCATATCTTTAATTGTATTTTTCATATCAATAATTTCTGTTTTCATGTCTCTCATTAAATCTAATATTTGATCCAATTTTCCGTCGTTATTTTTGTCCATCCTCGTAGGTGTTCTGTGTATTTTCTTATTACTTTTGGAGGCTTCCTCTTCTTCATTTCCTTGGGATCTTCTTCTCTTGCTGCTCTCATCGGTAGAGCCGTCACTCTTCATTTTTGTTCTTCCCGAAGGCTCGCGAAGAGGATAGGCTCACCTCAACGGTTAAGAAGCTTTCTCCTTATCAAGCCTTCTTTATTTTAAATCTGGCAACACCGCAATTTATTGCGATAGGATTTAGCCTGTTAATTACTACTAATAAGAGTTATAAACACAAATGACCTTTCTTTCTGAGAAGTTTAACTGTTCTAATTACTTTCCGCTTAGGAAAATTCGCACAATTTTTTATGCCACTGCACTAAATTTCTCTAGTTCACCACTCTTCAGTTCTTTTTCGGAATTAAATTTTGCTACAACGCCTAAAATAAGGTAAAATTGTAGGAGAAAGTTTAATTTGCTGTTGCTCGATTTAGCACAACGTTGCTAAATTATATACAAATATTTAAAACAATTTGTGTATTATTTTATAAGTTTTCAAATATAATTTTTAAAAGAACAAAATTTTAATTCTAACTACTTTATAACTGGCATTGGATTATAATTTCAAGCTAATAATATTACGGCATTGTAGTTCTAATATAGTATTAATCCAGTATTTTAACATTTCACTCTCATTTCCCAATTGAGTTGCCAACGAGTAAACATCGTGTTATTCTTACTTGTGAAGACAACTTATATTATCTAGTTTTTCTAACTACCAGTTTTTTTCTTTTAAGTACTGTGTAAATACAAAACAAAATGTGATCATTAAAAATTAACTTAGTGACCTTTTCCAAAGAAGCGAACCTATTTTGGTACATTAACCAGTGGCGTTTCAACAATTTCAGGTAACTGTTAATTCCTAACCTACCCACACCTAATAAGTCCGATTAAATCGCCTATTGGCAACAATTTTTATTTATGTGTAGTGGTTTTGGTACCCAGAACCGCTCACAAATATGAATAATAATCATAACCAAATAACTTTATCTCTTCAAGATACAACAATGACTCAAAAATATTATGTCGCTGCTACTTTATCCAAACCTTCACCTCCTCCTCCATCCTTTCCCAAAAAGAACCAAGCTATTATCTTACATGCAATACCAAACACTGTTCTTTATGATTATGTAAAAGCCATAGGAGATATTGTTACTCCAAAAAATATAACATTTGCGTCCAGAATCTCAAACAATCGTATTTGTATATATCTTTCATCTTTAGCAGTAGTCGATGATCTTCTAAAAGCACAACAGAGTGTGACCATTAACTCCACAGCTGTTCCTATCCGAAGACTTATAACTCCCTCTAAACGTATCCTTATATCTAATGTGTCTTCCATTATACCCCACTCCATAATCGAAAATGCTCTAAAGGGTCTTGGACTGCATCTTGCTTCACCAGTTTCATTTGTAAAATGTGGTGCACTAGGTGACGAATTCACTCACGTTATGAGTTTTCGACACATATCATACATTACTCCTGATAATGAGAACTTTTCAATTCAGACATCAATTTTAATTAACTATGATAATATACCATATAGAATTTTTGAGTCGTCCAATAAATTAGAATGCTTTTTATGCAAACAAACAGAACATACTGCTGATTCCTGTACTAATGTATCGAACACTCTTCATGTAACCGAACCAGCCCTTCCTTCTTCCATTATCCCACAACCTATCAACGAAAATATCTTTGAAGATGTACCTCAACAACCTGTTTTACCATTAGTTTCTTCCATTGATAACACTAATTTTACATGTGAAAGTGAAATAATTGAACCTCAAAATCCTATCATGTCAAGACAAAAAAAGAGCTATCTCCACTGACAGCACTCCTTCACAACTTTTGCCAATAATTACTCCCGAACCTAACAGTCAAATTACCCCTCCAAAGTTTTCAAAGCCCAGCTCCTTAAGTAGACCACAAAAGAAAAAAAAGAAAACATCTATTGCAGAAGAACCCAAATTGACATCTAGCTCTCAGAACGCTATTTACAAAAATTATGAATCTGAACTTACCCTTACCGAAACCCAGTTCCGAGCTTTCCTAGAAAACTCTTATGGGAACACCGATCCACTTAATGAAGCTCTCAGATTCACCTCAAATATTCAAGGTCTCCTTAACGACATTTCGCCTCTTCACGCGGAAATCAAGGAAAGGTCTATTAAAAATCGTCTTACTAGATTAAGGAAAAAAATTCAAAAACGACTAAATCCTGAGGATCCCGTAAATATGAGCCCCTCTTCTAAATACCAAACTGATGATGCAAATATCAACTCACACTTTCCCTGGTCACAAAAACCCTCAGAGCTTCATCCTCAACACACAATTGAACAATCACCTTCAAATTAATTCAATGGAATTGTGATGGATTCTTTCCTCGTTTAGAAAGAATCCAACTATTAATAGCTAATGAAAAACCTGACATCCTTTGTTTTCAAGAAACCAATGCCAAAATATCCAAACTACCTAGCCTGAAATCTTTCGAAGGATTTCACTATATTCCATCCAACTGTATAAGAGCCAGTGGTGGTACATCAATATTTATTTCAAATGAACTTTTTTCATCTCATCTACCTCTCACAACCGATCTCGAGGCTATCGCTATTACTTCCTGGTGCCCCAATAAAGTAACTATATGCAGTATATATATTCCTCCTAACCACTCTCTTAAGGAAATAGAACTACTGAATCTCATATACCAACTTCCCACCCCATACATTTTAGTGGGTGATTTCAACGCTCATAATATCATGTGGGGATCTAATCACACGTCGGCCCAAGGTAATATAATTGAAAATGTTATTCACTGCACTGATTCATGCATATTAAACTCGGGTTCTAGTACCCATTTTAACTTTTTCTCTGGTACTTTCTCTGCTATAGACATTAGCCTCTGTGATCCGAAATTAGCCCCTTCACTATCTTGGCAAATTGACGACGATCTATATGACAGCAACCACTACCCGATATTCATATCAACCAACACACAAAATACTCAACAATGTATTTCCAGAAGCTACTGGCGCCTAAAAAATGCTGATTGGGGTTGCTACGCATCACAAACCGACACCCTCTTACCTAACATCTCGCTCACTGATAATAATGACCATAATATAACTAGAATCTCAGACACTATATTATCAATTGCTAATGAGCACATTGGTAAAAACATTATTTCCCACAAACATAAAACAGTTCCTTTGTGGAATTCTTCTTGTAAAGAAGCCGTTGATCAACAAAAAATGGCTCTAAATAATTTTCGTAAAAACAAAACACCTGATAATCTCTCTACTTTAAAAAAAACCAGAGCTAAGGCCCGATACATTATAAAGCAAAGTAAAAAATCCTCCTGAAAAAATTATGTTTCGTCTATTAATGATACTACCTCTCCTTCCGAACTTTGGAAAAAGATTAAGCATATACAAGGAAATAATACCAATCTCAAAATTTCCAATCTCATTAATGAAAATATTGTAATCACTGACAATCAACAAATCAGTGAAACTTTTGCCGATATATTCAGCTTAAAATTCAAAAGCAAAATAAATTCTTCACTGCTTGACTCTCTGGCGTCAATAGAATCTATCCAAAATATATTCACCGATCATCCTATTGTCCAAAGCATCCTAGATACCTATCAAATACTTCATTTACAAAAAATAACAGTTACCATAATTTGGCTCCCATCTCATATTGGTATAGAGGGGAACGAACTTGCAGACAAACACTCCAAAAAAGCCACTTCATTTTCCAATATTACGAACCATATCCAAATTTGCAAGGATTTGAAATGTGCCATAAAGAAAAAACATAAAATTCTGAGATTAACACATAATACTAGGCTATTGGATACCACCTGTTTCTCACGATGAGATCTATCTGTGATAAGAGGACTTCGAATTGGACACTCAAGATTAACCCATGGCTATCTAATGTCATCCAGTAGTCGTCCATTCTGCCTTAGCTGTCAAAAACATCTGACAATAAAACACATTTTAATAGAATGTCACCAATATTCCTCTAGACTATCTACAATAATATTATTAAAACATTTTATGAATAATATTACTAGAATATATTAATAAGATAAAATAATATCTTTATGGTTAAAATTATATTTGTAGAAGATTCAAAGTAAATATTCTAATGACATTCTAAAAAGTTATTCTCAGAATGTTCTACAATATTATTATTAAAACATTTTGTGAATAATATTACTAGAATATAATAATAAGATAAAATAACATATTTATGGTTAAAATTATATCTATAGAAGATTCAAAGTAAATATTCTAATCACATTCTTAAAACTTATTCCTTAGAATTTTCTCCAACAATATTATAAGAACATTTAATTAATAATATTACTAGAAAGTCATAATAATATGAAATTATATGTTTATGATAAAGAGAATATCTATAGAAGATACCAAGTAAATATTTTAAATATTATTCTGGAATATTCTGAATGAATAATATAATGACATTCTCAGAATGTTCTACAATAATATTATTAAAACATTTTGTGAATAATATTACTAGAATATAATAATAAGATAAAATAACATATTTATGGTTAAAATTATATCTATAGAAGATTCAAAGTAAATATTCTAATCACATTCTTAAAACTTATTCCTTAGAATTTTCTCCAACAATATTATAAGAACATTTAATTAATAATATTACTAGAAAGTCATAATAATATGAAATTATATGTTTATGATAAAGAGAATATCTATAGAAGATACCAAGTAAATATTTTAAATATTATTCTGGAATATTCTGAATGAATAATATAATGACATTCTCAGAATGTTTTACAATAATATTATTAAAACATTTTGTGAAGAATATTAATAGAATATAATAATAAGATAAAATTATATCTGTAGAAGATTCAAAGTAAATATTCTAATGACATTGTTAAAAGTTATTCTCAGAATGTTCTACAATAATATTATTAAAACATTTTGCGAAGAATATTACTAGAATATAATAACAGGATGAATTAATATTTTTATGGTTAAAAGAATATCTAAAGAAAATTGCAAGTAAATATTTTAAATAATAACCTGGAATATTCTAAAGAATACTTATAGGATGTATCACTAGTATACCAATTATTCATGGAATATTCTGATGACATTAAAAGTTATTCTCACAATATTGTCCAATAATATTTTTAAAATATTTTATGAATAATATTACTGGAATATAATAATAAGCTGAAATAATATTTTTATGGTTAAATAAAAATATCTATAGAAGGTTCCAAGCAAATATTCTAATGATATTTTTGGAATATATACAGATAGAAGCTTCCATGTACATTGTGAATAGCTTAATTATAATCATAGAACGTATTATTCTTCTTTTCCAATAATATAATAAGCAACATTTATATAAATCAAAATATTTGTAGATACTATAGTTGTATAAGATGAAGTTATATATTTTTAAGAATAAAATAATGTCCATAGAAGGTTCCAAGGGGTTCTAATCATTAATAAAGTTATAATGATATAATAAAATAAGAACCTTATATAGAATATTACTGGAATGTAATTATATAGCTGTTACAAATAATTAACATTATATACTTTTTCCTAATGTACTCAAATTCAACCCAAATAGACGTACAATCAATTACCAATTTACCAAAGCGCTGTAGTTCGTGTCTCTGTGTGTGATGGTGGTTAGTTCTCTGGCTGTTTAATTGGTATTTGAGGTAACTATAAATTTTTCAAAGCATCAAGCATATTTATAGTTTATACAATTAGAAAATATTATTGTTTTTTGCATAATTTCACCGAAAAAAAAGAAATATAAATTTATTTTACACAAAATTACAACATGTAGTTCTATGATTGTTGAGTTTGTAACTGTCAAATGATTAAAGCGCGTGAGTGAGTTGTTGGTTTGTTAGGTTATGTTATGGTGTGTAGACTTAGACAAGGAAATCTAAGTGTGTAGATGTGCAAAGTAAGTACATTATATTATATTTATGTATATCCATTGTAATTTTGTAAATCAATATTTTTTTTATATATAAGTTTAATCCAGCTTGCATAACTTATCAAAACTAATAAGTATCCAATTATATATTTTTATTCGTTTCATTTTGGTTAATATATATATTTTATCAATCAGTTACATTATTTGCTTTGCTAAATATAAATTTACACAAAGAAATTTTGAAGTAAGATTTAATGAACATTTAAGAGCATATAGATTTAAACAACCAGATAAGTCAAATTATGCAAAACACCTACTTGAACATCCAACCCCACTCTTACACATCAATGACATCCAAATACTACACACGTGTAATAAAAAACAAAATTTAGATTTCCTTGAAGAACTTGAAATAAAAAGACATCTAGCAGATCCACAATTTAAAGTTGTTAATGAACAAATAAATCTGGGAAGTTCTCCACTTTTAAAGTGTTTGCTTTGATTAAGTCTTCATTTTATACATAGATAAGACGTAAATGTAACACAAATATATTAAGTTATTGTAAAGATCAGCATGATATAGTTTTTTCCTGGTTTTTCTCTATCATTGCACAGTTATACTGATCTTAGAGGAAAGTACATCCAGGATAATCCCTTAGGGCTCATAACATCTAGGCTTTAATATTGTTATGTCTTATTACTTCCATACTTGGTCTAGCCTTATAACTACCTTATAAACATCAGGTACAAACAAACAAAATGTAACTTCAATATGTCAATCTGACGATGCTAAGTCTAGCGAAACGGATGTCATTAAAGTTTAAAAAAGCGCAATTTTTTAAATAAATATTGGAAGTTTTGTTAAAACGAAGAGATTTTTATTATTCTTAAATCTCTCATAGTGCCATGAATGATCTATTAAAGTTATTCAAAAATACCAGTAACCAAGATCTTAATAGTTTACCAAATGATGCACGCACTGTTTTGTCAACCCAAAGAAATGTTCATATGAGAAATGTTGATCCAGGAGTTTATTGGCATTACGGAAGCTGTAAATTCTTTATGTGTAGATGAATGTCTTGATAAAGTAGAATTACTTATAAATATAGATGGCTTACCTCTCAGCAAAAGTTCAGGCAGTCAGTTATACCCCATTTTATGTTCCTTGTACAATTTGCGGCAGAATGTAGGAGTTTTGGTGTATATCATGGATATACAAAACCATCAAATGCAAATGATTTCCTACAGAATTTCATACAAGATGCTGTAAAGTTGTCATATCATGGCATAATAGTGAATGGTAAATGCAAACCATTCACAATAAAAGCTATCATTTGTGATGCTCCTGCAAAATCGTTTATTTGCTATATAAAGGGACACACAGGTTTTTTTTTCATGTACCAAGTGTGTTCAAAGAGGAATAACTTTGAAAAATCGTACTTGTTTTCCTATCTCAGTTTCTGCTAAAAGAAAAGATCAAGATTTTAGAAAAAACTCAGATCCAACATCATACAGGTACTTCAACCCTGGAAAACATTCCCAATTTCAACATGATAACCAGCATTTCCTTAGATTACATGCATTTGATTTGTCTTGGCGTAGTGAAAAAGCTGCTTGTAAATATTTGGATGTATGGGAAACCACCAGCTAGATTAAGTTTAGATAAAATTAAAGAAATGTCTTGTTTAATGTTGTCATTTCAAAATCACATACCAACTGAGTTTGTTAGAAAGCCTCGTTCCCTAGATGAAGTTAAAAGATGGAAAGCTACAGAATTTCGTTTTTTTTTTTATATTCAGGCCCAGTAGTTTTAAAAAATGTTGTGTCTGAAAATTACTATAAAAATTTTTTATGCTTGCACATTGCTATCAGAATATTGTGTAATGAAACCTACATTATGGCAGATAAATACATTAAGTTTGCTGAAGCACTCTTGAAATATTTTGTTCAGGATTTTGGGAACCTTTATGGACAAGAATATATGTCACATAATATTCATGGATTGCTTCATATTGTAGATGATGTTAGAATTTTGGGTAAACTAGATCATTATAGTGCATTTCCATTTGAAAATTTTATGCAGCATCTTAAGAAAATGGCAAGGAAAGCTGATAAACCACTTCCTCAAATTATAAAACGTTTATCAGAAATAATGCATCTTACTCATGAGACAAAAAATGTAAAAGAATTCCAGTGTGAAAAACCTCATGAAGATGGTCCTACTTTAGAAGGATATTCAGCACAATTTAAATTGGTAAAGTTTGAGTGTTTTGTATTGAACATAAAAAGAATAGGTGATTCGTTTTGCTCATCTCAAGGATCCACAACATCGATCAAGGTGGGCAAGAACATCTGCCCACCTATCACGATACGGCGTGGAGTGAAGCAAGGGGATCCACTTAGCCCCCTTCTGTTTAATTGCGTCGTCGACGAGTTCGTCTGCCGGGTCAACGGACACCGCCCCACAGCCACTGTGGCGGAGGGGGTGTCCGTTGCCGCGATAGGCTTCGCTGATGACGTAATCTTGATGGCCGACCGGCCAGTGGACATGATTCGACTTCTCGGCGAGGCGGAGTCGTTCTTTGCTGGGAGAGGCATGCAGCTGAATCGTGCCGTCTACGACTGTCCTAAGTTCAGAGAGGCAGCACAACAACGATGGCCTGGCAGGGAGATCGTTATCGAACCCCTGGTGCTCGGTGCACGGGGTGTATGGCCCCGGTGCAATGAACTGATTGAGCACTATCTACAATTACCAACGAGTCTGAAGGCTGGCTGTGTCCACTCGGTGCTTAAGTGGGGGTCTTCGATTCACGCGGCATTCGGTCGTCGCGTGTGGAGAGTTCGGAACCGCTAGGCCTGAGCCTACTGACGCGCGTCACCCCGTCGACTCCTCGTCCACGTAGTTGAGCTGACGCGCCATGGCTGCGGTACAAGCCCGAACTGTTTTTATAATTTTATATGTTTTATGTTTTTTATTGTATTCCGGCCTGCTTGCCGCTGACCAGCCGCCAACATCGCGGCACATGTATTTATATCAATAAATATTTGCTATAGCCAAATGCCTCTTCATCTAATTAGTGACGCGCATGAATGGATTAACGAGATTCCCACTGTCCCTACCCACTATCTAGCGAAACCACTGCCAAGGGAACGGGCTTGGAAAAATTAGCGGGGAAAGAAGACCCTGTTGAGCTTGACTCTAGTCTGGCATTGTAAGGAGACATGAGAGGTGTAGCATAAGTGGGAGATGGCAACATCGCCGGTGAAATACCACTACTTTCATCGTTTCTTTACTTACTCGGTAAGGCGAAACGCGAATTTTATAACATGATCAGGGCAAATCATCACTTTTTGCAAGTGAGAAAATCCTGTACAATTCTGTTTTGTGTAAAAATTTTAACCATTATTATAGTTTGATTGTAAATATTATTTAAGTATGACCTATTATTGAAATAAGACTTATTCTACATCCCTCACATGCCCACTTACCGGACACACTGCAGGTATATTGTTAATTAATATTTCCATCATTGAAACAATTTATGGTCTTATTAAATTTTAATCAAAATAATTGGAAAAAATAATTATTTATTGCCTTTAACAGCATATACAGGATGTCTTGGTCAATAGTTCATTTTGTTGACGAAAATACGGTAGAGGCAGTACCTACTTCATGGTTGAGGCACCAGTCAGTGTTATTGGCCTCCATTCAGCGGATTAAAGTTAAAAACTGCAATTAATAAAGGATTCCCACCATCACCCAATTGGAATGTTTATAGATCCCGTACAATTGGGATACATATGGTCAGTAATATACATTTTTTTAATAAATAATATATTAATAAACATATTTAATGTAGAAATCAAAGGTTACCAATAGAGTAAATATTTTTACAGTGAACTTGTCTATTGCGCGAGCGAAAGCAATTGCTGCTGAAAATCATTCAGATCTAAATTCAGACAGCGAATTTGGTCCAGGACATAGGAAAATTCACACCAAATCCAAGTACATAGAATCAGATTCTAATGAAAATAATGGACACACAACAATAAGTATTCATTCAAATCACATGGAGTCAGACTCAGATGAAATAAATAGTCCCAATTCTCACAGTACATTAGAGATGCCCATTTTAGAAAAAGGTGATAATCCTGGTAAGATTTTCAAAATGTTTTTATTGCAAAAATTATTTGTCAATTTACATTTTACAATGAGTTAACAAATGTCTATTGCTTTTTAAATAATTTTTTTAGAAAATGTACAAGAACAAAATACTTATACTTTGGACAATGGTACTAAGAATGTTGAGCCTAGTGGTGAAACTTCAGGTGAGATTATAAGAAACAGACAGGAATAAATAAAAAGTGGACTTAAAAATGTATCATTAATAATAATCTTTATTATTAATGCAGCACAAGATTAAAGACAAAAACATATATTAATTATGGCATTTGATTTCCAAACAATTGTTTTTTAAATGTATTATAAGCATTTTTTCTATGCTATTTTATTTATAGGTAACATTCCCATTTTAAAAACATCTGTGGAATCCAGGCTAAACCCTGATGAACAATCAAAAGGTATTCATTATAATAATTTTTGTGATACTAAAAATTGTTTTTTAAACTTTAGATGAACAATTTAAAAGGCAAGTCCTTCGAAATCTATTCATTTTAAATTTCAAGTTGGATCAGTTGACAGAGGACATACAAATAAGATGGAAGTCAACATCAACAAATGAAGAAATCATTGTTTCAATATTTAATGAATTCAATTTTCCTCTTTCCAACAATGAGGAACTACAAAAATTTGACAATTATCTTACTGATTCATAAAAATACAAGAAAGTGGTAGGTTTTTATATCTGCGTCTCACTTAAGAAGTACATTCAAAAGTAAAATAATTAAGTTACCAGAGTTCTGATAATTTATTAAGAGTTTTAAAAAATAATAAAGCTCTATATAAAATAATAATAATAAAAATAATTATTGGATATTTTATTTTTCAGCTAATGGAAATCTCAAGAATTGGTGGCAGCAACTATAAAAAATGACAAAAAGAATAATGGATGCTTTATTAGCAAATAGGTTGGCAATGACCTATAGTTGGATTGGTTTTAAGAAAAAAGAAAATTTTTCTGTTTTAAATCTGGCAAAAGTGATAGAATTACATTTAAATTTTTAAAAATTAGAAATCTGGAATTTTATTTTCCTTTCATATAGTAGAACATAGTGTAAAAGATGATTTTATTTGTCATTGAAACCCTTACTTTTTGGAAGTCCGTTACATTAATAACATGAAACAAATAAATGTTAAAAGTTAACCGTCACAGTTTATTGAATAAATATAATATTTAAATAACACCACAAATATAAACTTCCACAATATACTGTGAAAGTTTATATTTTTCGTTAATTTGCTTGGTGTTATTAGAACAATGGACTTTCACAAAGTAAGGGTTCCAATAATAAATATAATATTAAAAGCATCAAAGATTATCATCGTCAGATTGATATATTGAAGTTTTTTTTATTATTTAAGTGTTTAGACCAGATCAAGTTTTAAAGTAATATAAGACATAACAAAGTTAAAGCCTAGATGTTATTAGCCCTAAGGGATTATCCTGGATGTATTTCCTTCTAATATTAGTATAACGTTGCAATGATATAGAAAAACCAGGAGAGAACTATGTTTTGATGATCTTTACAGTAAGATTATAGACTAACTTAGTCATGTCTAATTACCTCAATAATTGATCTATAGTCTTAACACTATCTAATTAACAATAACAAAATGTAACTTTGATATGTTAATCTGACGATGATATTCTTTATTGCCTTTAAATATCACATTTTCTCAATAAACTGTGGATGTTTACATTTAACATTTATTTGTTTGATGTTATTAATAAACGAGTAAAAGTTTAATTTCTCTTATTAAAATATTTTTTAGATGCAGTAATCCGTATTCACGGGCAGACAACAAGGGCGGATGTAGAATCGAGCATTAAACAGTGGCTCGTCAAAGCCAAAGAAAGACTAGAAAAGGAAAAAAATGATATTTTTTTATTTTTTAATTATGTAAGAGTTGTTTTTTATTTGTTTATTTTTATGTTTTTTATATAAGAGCTGTGATTTATTTTTATGTATTTGTGTTCTGTTAAAGTATGTTGTGGTAACATTATAAGAATATTCAAACGTTCCAGCAGATGCTTTTAGGAGTATTCTAATAATATTCCTGTGCTATCTGGGAAGTGAAACCTCGTCTCGCCCGCCCACTCTGCGCGCTTCGGGTTGAATTCTCGGACGTCGTTCACTTTCTCGTTAGTCGTTCTGTGTGTTTATTCTATGTTACAAGACAAGACCAGTCAAATATATTTCAATTTGTCACGCATTCTCTTGACGGTACGTTTTTTTGTGAGGGGACGTGCCATCACTGTACTGTACATAGATTAATGCAGGTAAGTACAAAGGGAAATAATTGTGTATTAAATGCTTTTGCTTTGTGACAATACGAATGAAACGAAGTGTGAAATGTCCATTCTAGATTTAAGATTCCTGATCACTAGAAATGGATAAGTTCATAATACGTACTCCGATACAAACTCATCAGGCTACGAGGAATGAACAACCTGTTCCAGTTCCATCGACATCTGTTGAGAGTTACAATGGTAGTAAAACCATAACGTCTAGGTCTAGTAGAAAGAAGGGCAGATAATTTCGTGACACGTGGATTGTCACTTATCCATGGATAACATATGACAGTACACTCGATAAAGTTTTTTGTACTATTTGCAAAACAGCAGCCGCATTAAAGCTGCCAAAAGCATTGACTGGAATAAATTCGCAGAGAGTCTTATCAACTTACGTTACAGAAGGTTTCAACTCGTGGGGTAAAGCGTTAGAGAGATTCAAGGATCACGAAAAGTCAGAATTTCACAGATATTCGGCGCTATCATTGAGACAGAACGTTCAAGGCGTGAACGTCGCAAATATGTTGTCAAAGACTAAATTGAAAGACATGACCGATGCAAAAAAATATCTTCTCACAATATTTTCCACTATTAAATACTTGACTGTTCAGGGTATTGCCGTCAGAGGACACTTCGATAGCACATCAAACTTCAATAATCTGCTTCATTTAAGAGCTAACGATATTCCAGAACTGCAATCTTGATTGGGCTTGGGCAGAACAGGAAATAAATGGTTATCTCATGATATTTCGAATGAAATAATCTCCATTTTATCGAATGCTGTTCAGAGAATTATTCATGATCTTGTCCGTTCGCAAGAATTTTTTTCAATAATTGCTGACGAAACATCAGACATTTCAGTGAGCGAACAAATGTCTTTCTGCTTGAGAACCGTGAATGCTTCCTTGGAAGTTGAAGAATATTTCAACGGTGTGCACGAGACTGAATCCACAACTGCAGATGTTCTCTATAATATGATTATAGACGTTGTCAATTGAAGATTGGCAATTGTCGCGGACAGTGCTACGACGGCGCAGCGAATATG
This sequence comes from Ophraella communa, assembly GCA_035357415.1. Taxonomy (NCBI): domain Eukaryota; kingdom Metazoa; phylum Arthropoda; class Insecta; order Coleoptera; family Chrysomelidae; genus Ophraella; species Ophraella communa. The sequence goes on from CM068995.1 coordinate 26,378,485, forward strand.
AGTGGATGTGTCAATGGTGTTCAAAAAAAATTCTTCTCGATGAGCCACGTGCTATATATGTGCACTGTCATGCTCATAGAGTGAATCCAGTCGTTCAAGATTTCTTCCAGAAAACCTTGCATGTCCGTGATTTCCTCTCTGATATAAAGGAGATTATAACTTTCATTCGAGATTCTCCGAAAAGACTCAGCCATTTCAAGCTATTTCAAGGCTCAGATAAATCTCCAGCTCTTCGCCCATTTTGTCCCACTCGCTGGTGTATGAGAGTTGAATCTTTGAAGCGTTTCTTAAAAAATTACGAAAATATAAGTGAATTCCTGGAGCAGCAGAAATCGCAGCCAAATGATGGAGGATCAAAAGCTAGCGGATTCCTCAACAAAATTTCGGATTTCGGATTTTACTTCTATATCTATAATACTTATATTCGAAAGAATAGAGACATTGAACACGATCCTGCAAGGACAAGCACTTGATTTTAATAAAGCAACCAAACAAGTAGAAACTGTGAAAACGTCTTTGCTGTCTATTCGCAATGAAGGCAGGTATGATGAATTGTGGAACAATGTTACAACAGAGTCTGAGCAATTGGATTTGAACGAACCAATATTGCCCAAACGAAGGAAGGTCTCAAGGGTGGTGCAAAGTTACCCCGACTGACTGTAGTTGAAAATTGTGAGTGGGTACCCCCATCCAGAGATGCACCCTGACTTGATTGTAACATTATGTTAATAATTCATGTTCCTAACTTCTGTCCTATCTAAAACTAGACTGGCCATAGAAACTGGTTGGTATCAGTTTTTATTACTAGTTTTTGTTAACTGATAAGGTAGTTTTGTTGAAATATTTGATATTGATGTTTCAATATAATATATATTTGAACTATTATAGTTTGTTTTTGTACTTACAATTCGCACAATTCCCTTATTACACTGTAATTTAGGCAATATAGCAAAAAAACTGATTTATTCAACTGCATATATTTATAACTTTATGAAGAGTTGAAAATATTCCGACTTACAAATTGCGAGAACTGGCCTCTTTGCTTCTTTTTCTTCATACATTTTACGTAATTATAATTAAATATCAATAACATTTCAGAGAACAATCTTTTAACTTTTATATTTCAAGTTAAAGCGTAAAGCAATGATTGTTCTACACTTATTCCATTAGAAAAATAAATTTAATAAAAATCAATATTCGGAAAAGAGATATATAAAACTATTATTGCAGAAAAACCAGTTAATGAAAATTGATTTAATCAGTATACCAAGTAAAAAAAATCAATAAACATCAATAAACAACACTTCGAACTTCGAAGTAGATGGCTATTTATTATTCCTAAAAAAATTAAAACCAAGCAAAAAATATGCTAAGAAAATCTGTGGCACAAACCAGTCACCAGGCATAGACGTGGTGAATGAGGTTTGTGGAAGTTATGACATTTCGCAAAATATGTTTTATCATATATAATGAATATTAGGGACACAAATGCAAGGATGATTTACAAAAGCAATTCAGGTGATATAGATAAAAAAAAGTCACTAGTATAAGGCCATCTATCATATAGAGAAAATAATATGTAACCAAATTTTGAGCTTAGAACGGGGATCCAGCTTCCCATTTGTTCTTAGACATCGTGTCGCTGAAGGCGTCCAAATTAATACTAATTATCATCCATCCCATAATTAGTATAAAAAACCATTAACTGATTCCTAACCAACTACCCTCTTGGGACAACAATTAAGCAATTTATTTCAAAAAGATTAGGTTGCCCAGTTACCAATCAAGTCCAATTATTAACTGAAATGGAAACTAGTCATGGAAACTAGACACTGTGGAATTAAGGAAAATGAGAAGCCAACCAGGTACCTGGTGAAGCTATTGCTAGGAAGGCAGAACCGTAGCCAAAGGGGGCATTAAGGCCCTACTTTAACTGATCGATTCGACTACGATAATACTAGTACTCGAACTTTTTGTTCATTCATAGTTTGATAAATTTGGAAAATAGTAGCGACCTCTAAACATATTATATTACACTAAAAATACCTCGACGAATATTGAAATCAGATTTAACTTAAAATAAATGGCACTTAACATGAGGGTCCAGTCAATATCCTTCAAAAAATAGCCTAATTTGAAAGTCCGTTGAACATTAACCGATTTTGTTCATTAGGTTGTTTTGAGTGACGGCAGATATCAATATGAATTTGTAACCACATGGAAAATTATCTTTTTTGTTTATAAAAAAATAGCTTGTTGGATTAAATATTTTTTGAGATTTTCACGAGAAAAACATTGAGATCAGTCTCAACTCTTTAGACGAATGGTTCTTGAGATATTTACTTATTTTTGTCAAAAATAGCACTCGCTATGCACAGGAAGAGGACAGATGGCATAAAAAAATCAATCAAATGGTAGAAAGTCACCAGAACGTATTCATTAAAATTAGGTAAAAGACAGTAGAACAAATGCCACCAATAGTGGAAAACATATACATTGACGAGAAAGAAAAACTAGAAAAAATAGCAGTCCAATTCGTAAAAGTACAGGGACAAAATACAGAAATGTCAGATGAAATTACCATAAATAAAGTAAATGAAGGATATGAAGAAATTATAAATAGTGAAGCATATGTAGGTGATGAGATAACATCCCCAAATAAGATAAAGGAGATAATCAGGAAACTAAAAAATAGTAAAGCCCCTGGAGAAGGCAACATAACAAACATTATGATAAAAAACTTACCTAGAAAAGCTTTGGTTCAATTATATTATATATTCAATGAATGTTTAAGAAAACAATACTTCCCCAAAAAATGGAAAAATGCAACAATAATTCCATTTCAAAAACCAGGAAAAGATCCTAAAAAATCAGATAGTTACAGGCCAATTTCATTGACATGCTCATTAGGAAAAATTTTAGAGAGAATTATAAACCAAAGAGGTACAAAATTCATAGAAAGAAATAATAAAATTCAACAAGAACAATTTGGATTTAGGAGAAAAAGAAACGCAGAGATGCAGCTTGCAAAACTAAATTTCAATGAGCATATAAAAAACACAAGAAAAAAAGTAGAAGTAGCTAGAAAATTTATAGGACCATATATACACAAAACAAACCCTTTAAAAAAGAAATTAAAACAACAAATTTATAACGCGTATATAAGATCGGTAATGTTATATGGAGCACCAATTTGGAATTCTACATCAGATGAAAACATAAAATCTTTAGAAAGAAAAGAAACAAAAATTTACAGATTAATAGAAGGAACAGAAAGACATACAACTAATGCAGAAATTATAAAAAATAAAACAGAACACTTTTATAAGAAGACAGTAAAAAGAAACCCATTAACAAGAAAAATTGGAATAGAAACAGTAGCACAAATTGGATGGAGTGCCAAATATAAAGTAATTCATTATAGAGCCAATATACCACTAATAGGAACATAGAAAAATAATGTTTGGAAATTCCTAGAAAATCCAGGAAAGGCTAGAAAAACTCAAAAAGCATCAAGATAATTGGGACACAGCCGAAATTAGTTCCAAAGGAAAATTACAAAAGGAGGATATTAAGAAACAAAAACAAAAAAAATTAAAACAATCAGGTGCAATTGCGGAACTGGGGAAAAATAAGAAGAAATTAAGGAAAAATTAGGAAGAAAGGGCTAAATTTAAATGAAATGAAATGATAACATAAATAATTAAATATCTCGAGAAACATTACTATTCGATTTTGACGAGTAATTGTCATGACGAGACAAATTTAAAGTCATGCTTAATTTAAATTTAGAATAGATATGGTCGTGGCCAGAAAAATCTTCCATGCTTCAACCTGCAGACGCAGCTTTACAAGCCAAAAGAGCAGGATTGATAATAATTATAAAGCGTGTTCAAAATTAAATAACTAAAATGAGTTCAGATGAAATGTATCATAAAACTTTAGGAGAAGCTAATCATTATACTAGTGGCCATTACGAAAGTGGTACCAGGCGCAAAAAAGGCAAGTCAAAAAATTAAATCGGATGGATGATTACGTGATGTATGGCCCTTCTTGTTCGTCAGCGACACAAAATATAGAAGACCAGCCCTTTAAAAGATCTCTTAAAGATAGTAGTACGATATTCAAGAGGGGAAATCAATCCACGAGTTCTAATATTTACATTATGTACATCACTTCTAAACCTTATTTTATTGTAAAGATATGCTGGAGTTTTAAAAATAATAATTTTATGGAACATAGTAGCTGAATGAAGTATTAGTTCGATTCCCCGTGTGGGATTTTTTTAAATGTTAATTTTATTTATCACAAAAAATTAGTGAACATTTGAATTTGGTAAAATTATAAATAAAAGTGTTAGCAATTTAAAATTTGAAGTTATCTTATGGTTATAAAATGATTATTTTCTAGATTTTTATGTGTCGTAAAAAATATATTGTTCGACTAGTATGGATTGTCCATATCTACACTAGTTGTACAAACTACTATAAACTTTAAGTTGATATTGCTTGATAACAATGCAGTCAAGGAAACGTTTGTGCAGCTTGTATTTGAAAAATTTACTATGTGCAAGCAATAAAATAGTCTACTGCAAGGCTGCCAAACCCAGGCACGCGGACCACGTGGTGGCCCGCCATTACATTTGAATTTTCCCGCCAGCACTTATATCGGTACTGTTTCCCCTTGATTGGTCGGTTGTCTAGATCAGCGGTTCCCAACCTGGGGAACGCAACGACCTGGTTGGGGGGTACGCCAAAAATATTTGGTAAAGACAGACTTTATGTGTTTGTCGTACGTTACGTATTATTCATTTCAAAATCTTGCGAACTGACTATATTATCATAATTAGGGATTAACGATGGTCTGGTTATTACTTCCTTTGTATTATATTACCTGGTTTTGACCTTTACAGGTTTTTCTTTTATTTATTAGTGGTAAGTGTAAACGCCAATGAGGCCACCGGCTTGGGGTGTCAACAAGGCCAGGTCACCTCGCAGAAAAGATAACATGAAGGGTGTTTTCACTTAGTTTGGTAGTTTTTAAGTTTAGTTCGCACTATTTGTTCGTTTGTTAAAGTTGTGCTTATTAATTTTCTTAGTTGTTTATATATGTTTTTTTATTCTATAATTACTGTTATTTTAAATTATTATTCTTTTCGATCAATATGTGGCAGCTGTGGCTTACACCAGAAATGGGACCAGAAAATACAAATTATAAAAAATGGACCTTCCGGGAAAAAAACGCGTGATGATTGCGGTTCTTCAAAGGTAATAAAAACGCATCATTTAGGACAAGTACGAGATATTATATGTATATAATATGTGGACTGAAAGAAATTATCCTGATTTACGTAGTATTCAAATCGAATTTATTATTTATTTACAAACCCTCTCAAAATATAGAGAATGCAGCAGACCAATTTATTATATAGATGAAACCTGGTACGACACAATGCAACGGTGAAGAAAGGATGGGCTGATCAAAACCAGCATAATGCAGAGTAGACGTTCCTTCAAACAAAGGAAAAAGAACTAGCATTCTACATTGTGGCAGTTCTGACGGTCAGTGCTCGCATAGTTCGCTTGCATAGTAGTTGACTGTGGTCTGTCGCTCTTCATTACGTGTTTGTATGTTCAGTTTACTTGCTTATTGTGCGTGTTAGTTTTTGACTGATTTATAAACGATTTAACTGTAATCAAGAAGATCTCAGCAGCAGAAAATTCTTCTTATGTGAGTACCAGTGAAAGCTACTCCTAGGAGCTGTAAGACCTTGTCGTTGGTGGAGTGGCTCAGTAACTTTCTCCCCTCTCGCGCCGCAAGGACGGGTAGGGAGAAGTGAAGCAAAGAAACAGCTCGAAAATGGTCAGTGGGGCACTGGTGGGGCTACCGATGTCGAGTAGGTAGCACCGATAAATGCTAGTAGAAGATCCAGCAAGCCCATGTTATACCTGAACACACTGACAAGCCCTTACCTGATATGGAGGGCGAACGGCGAGTTCTTGGCGCCGCAAATCTGAGACCCCTCGGCTATGGTATGGCAACCCAGACAGAAGGTTCCCGATGGAGTAAACCAGCGGCAAAAAATCCCCCCAATCCCAAGCTGTAACACCATCGCGGCGAGGGGATGCATGGCACCGGGGGTTACAAGGTATCGGAAGCGATGCCCGAAGGAACAGGCCGCCCAGAGGGGAATCACAGGCCTTAGCAGGGTAAGGGCGCACTGCCCTGCGGGACAAAATTTCGGCCCAAATCGTGGGAATTACATGGAAACTAAACAAAGATCTGAAAAAAAAAGGGGATAACGAGGGGATAATAGAAGAGGAACAAGGAAATGAGAAGAATACCCTGCAGCAAGACAACGGAAAGCAAGGTGAGGGATCCGAACCGAACAAAGTGTGGTCACCGAAACAGGAATATGGGAAGCACACAGATATAATAGAAAACCCGTTTACACGGCGATTCTCTCTGCACAGATCACCTCCAAATCGGAGTGAGGAATATAGGATAATGCCACAAATTGCAAGTAAGGACGAACATGCTAGTAAAAGAAAAAGAGTCGACACCCCAGAAAAAGCTGTGACCGAACCTCAAATAATGATGGAGAGCGCAATAAAAGACCACGCAAAGCAAGACGAGCTCCTTAAAAGTATTGCAGAGGAGGCAAATATCCTTAAGTCTCTGCTAATCGAGATACCTAATACGAAGAAGGGCATAAAAGTGGCTATCAACAGAATAGAAGGATATACTAAAAGAATTCCTAAGTACATGACTTCCATAGATGAAGTGTTGAGGGAAGTGAAAACCGTAATAAATGAAGGAAATATAAAAAAATCGCAGGAGCGGACAGAAATGCTGGCTAAAATGTCTGTATCTGTAACAAAGTTCGCCACAGAAGTGAAAGGAAACGCCGTAACAAGTGGAACAAGCAAGGCAGATGCAAGTACACAGACGGAAACTCCGAAACAACTACAAAAGGCAATAGGTATAGCAGAGCTGGAAACCTCGCTAGAAGGGAATATTGAGGATCCTAAATTCCTAGAGCACGCAGATAAGGTGTGGTCAGAGGAGGTATACAAAAAATGTTTGATAAATAGTGGAAAGTTAACCGGCGACGAAGAGAATGTTATTATTATCGTGGATAAGGAGGTGCAGAAAAACGGGCCTGTAATGTACAAACTGGGAATGAGAAACCCTCAAATTAAAAAGTATCTGGACGAGGAAAGACTTAAACCTGGCGGGATGGTCGGAGGCATTACAATAAATAGTATAATGGAGGAAGAATCAAAGGAAAACGAAACGGAAAGATACACCTATGCAGTCAGAATAGGAAATCTATCGACACAAGAAGACAAATATAGTCTAAGAGAAAACCTGGTGAAAATAAGCACCATAATTAAAGAGAAATCGAGGAAAAATGTTTTATGCATGGCGGAAGGAAACGCACACTTAAGAAATGTCTTGGAGCACATTGGTAGAAATCAAGACATAGATTTTCATATCGTGGTGAATAAAAACGATAATACAACCAATACCCAGGAAGATTCAATAAAATGGGAAACTGAGACGGAGAAACAACAATGAAGAGACAATTTTTGTCAAGCCGAAAGAGGGAAGCACATATTCAGATATTATAAAGAGTATGAAAAAAGACATCGATACGGAAGGAGTGACAATTGAAAACATCCAAAAGACAAATAATATTCTTCTGAAAACCAAAGGAAAAGAAGAAAAGGACAGAAAAACATTTACCATGGCATTGCATTCTAAGTTGACCAACTTGGCACGAGTAGATGTTAAGAGCAAAGGAAAATCCTTTATGCTACTAGATTTGGATGAAACCACTACTGAGGAAGAAGTAAGAAGGACCATAGAAAATGAGCTCGAGAAGGAGGGAAAAACATCCAGATTAAACTGGCGGAAAAACCAAACCAAAAAGGATACAAATATGCCTTTATCAACATGGACTGGGAGGCAGTAGTATATATCACCAAGAAGAAGAGGATAGGTAGTGGATGGAATCGATGGAGGACAAGAGAGTTAGAGCCACTGAAAAGATGTCACAAGTGCTTCAGAATTGGACATAGGGGAGACCAGTGCAAAAATAAAGAAGCCGACAAGAATAACTGTCACAAATGTGGGGAGACTGGGCACAAAAAAAGGGAATGTGCTAACAAAGAACGGTGCTACCTGTGTAGCACGGAAGGCCACATGGCTGAATCGATGAGGTGTCCAGAATATAGAAAGTTAGTTAAAACCTATAATGAGGAGAAGAGAGAAAGATTAAATAGCGTCTTCTCGTACTAGAAACATGAAAGTATTACAAGTCAACCTAGACAGGGGACGGGAGGCTATGGACCTAATATATAAGACCATAGAGGATAAAAGAATAGATATTGTAATACTATCAGAACCAAATAGGATAAAAGTTAAGAAGGGTCACTGGTACATAGAAGAAAATCTGGATGCAGCAATCTCGGTGGCAAACAAAAGTATTAAGGTATTAAATACGGGTAAAGGACCTGGTTTTGTATGGGTAGAGCTAGACCAATTGGTAATATACAGCTGCTATATCTCCCCAAATGTAAACCTGCAAACTTACATGGATTTTCTAAAGTGCCTTAGAAAGGACATGAAAAAACAGAAGAAAGAAATACTGGTGGGGGGAGACTTTAATGCAAAGGCTTTCATCTGGGGCTCAAGTATAAAAGAGGCAAAATTGTAACAGAATGGTTAGCGGAAGAAAACCTATCCATTCACAATCATGGAAATACCCCTACGTTTGCAAGAAACCAATATGGATCCATCATTGACATTACGTTCAGCACCGAAAAAATTGGCAGATGTGTGAAAAACTGGGAAGTGTCGGAAGAGGAAAACCTTAGCCTTCATAGGAATATCATATACGAGATTGGTAATAGTCACAGGAGCCAAGAAAAACAAAATGTATACAAAGGGTGGCGGGTTAAAACCGAAAATTTGGAAGCGTTTGTGCAAGAAGTAGGCCGTAAATTTCGCAATATAAACTTGAGTTCAGCGGAACAACTAACGAAACACATTACTAAAGCTTGCGATAACACACTCCCAAAGAAGAACTGCAAACACAACAGGAGGCCGGTTTACTGGTGGACAAATGAGGTGGCGGTAAAAAGGAAAGAATGTAACCTACGAAGAAGGGCCATGGTTCGAGCTAATAAAAATCAGAACAATATTCAAAAAATTCTACGCGTAGAAGAATATAAAAATAGCAGAAGAGCCTTGAAAAAGGCAATTCAAACCGCCAAAACTACAGCGTGGAAACAGGTGGTAGAGGAAGTAGAAGATGATATCTGGGGTAAGGGATATCAAATTGTCACCAACAAGCTAAAATTCAAACCGCAAATAAACCTGGCGGATGAAAAACAAATGCAAATAGCAGAAAAATTATTCCCAAAGAACAAGGTAACAAGATGGAATAGAACAAATATATAAGGAAAAGAAACTCCTCTATTCACTATAAGGGAGCTCCTTGAAGCGAACATGCATATCAAAAAGAAAAAAAGCACCAGGACCAGACGGATTCCCACCTGAAGTAATAAAGGCAGTTGTCAATGAGCACCCACAACAAATACTGGACCTACTAAACAGGCTTCTGGGAAAAGGGGTATTCCTTGAGGTGTGGAAGCAGGCAAGATTAGTACTCATCGAGAAAGGAAATCCAAACCTGAAGGACAAAACCTATAGACCGATTTGCGTGTTAAATGTCATGGCGAAACTATTCGAGCAACTTATACTAGGGAGACTAAAACAACAGATTGAACAAAAAGGGGACTTATCACCTGAGCAATATGGGTTCCGAGAAAATAAATCAACGGTACAGGCAATTAGAAGAATACAGGATATAGCAGACGAAGCAAACCAAAGAATAGGCAGAGCAAGATGTGCAATGATAACTCTAGACGTACAAAATGCATTTAATTCCGCACCGTGGGAGGGCATATTGGGAGAACTCAGACGTAGGAACATAGGTGCATACGTATATAATATCATAGCGAGCTATCTGGAAAACAGAGTGATACTAATTGGTAAAAACAAAAAACTGAATGTTACATGCGGGGTTCCACAAGGGTCCGTCCTAGGTCCCACTCTATGGAACATATACTCAGATTACCGGTTCCCAGATAAGTTAAACTAGTTGGGTATGCGGACGACCTGGCAGTGGTAGTGACAGCCAAAGACGCTGATACCCTAGAAAATAAGGCAAGTGCTGCCATAGAGCACGTTACAGAATGGATGCAGATGAAGAAGCTAACGCTTGCGTACCAAAAGACAGAGGTGGTGGTCCTAGCTGCAGGAAGAAAGATTAAAACTATCTCGATACAATTGGAAGAGACAAACATCAGGAGCTAGGAAAGCGTGAAATACCTCGGAGTACATATGGACAGAAACATGAGGATGGGGGTACACGTGCGAAAGACGGCGGCAAAAGCGAACAAGGCAATAGGTAACCTTAGCAGAATAATGCCAAACATCGGAGGCCCAAAAGAAAACATTAGAAGGATTCTCTGCTCTGTTGTGAACTCCATAATTCTATATGGTGCTCAAATATGGGAAAGGGCCCTAAAAAAGCAGGTGTACAGAAATATACTGTACTCAGTACAAAGAAGCACAGCGATTCGGATAGTCAGTGCGTACCGGACAACCTCAACTGCGGCCCTGCTGGTAGTGGCAAGAATACCGCCGATTGAACTGCTAGTAGAAGAACGAATAAGAGTGGAGAAAGGTGAGAACAGAGCCGAGGCAAGAAGTTCTATTCTGGTTAAATGGCAAAGGATATAGGAAGAAAATGACGAAAAAGGACAGTGGACGAAACGCTTAATCCCGGACTTAAGGCATTGGATAAAAAGAAAAATCGGGGAAGTGGACTTCTATACAACACAAATGTTAACGGGACATGGTGGGTTCAATAACTATCTTAAACGTTTTGGTATTAGCCGGGCAGACAAATGTATATACTGCGATTCTACAGACACAGCTGAGCAGACATAATCTCATAGATAAAATGATGGCTAACATAGAAAATTGGGCACTAGTAAAACAGTTCGCGAAAGAGATAATGAGCAAGAAAAGAATGGAACTTATGGAACAAACGGGTATATAATGGTATAAGAAAATTCAAGTAAAAGTAGTAACCCTAGCTGACCTGCTTGAAGTAATACCTGACGGTAGTCCCAGGCAGGTCCACAAAGCTAAAGAGGGGGGTTTTAGTCGGCGGTAGCGCCCAACACTGTTCGATTCGATACCCAACGATAAAAGCATCGTTCGCCAAGCGGTTTCCCCTCTCAAAAAAAACCAGTGATAGTAAACCTAAGAAATCTAGTACTAGTACTAGAACATCCTCAAAGATACAACAATATTCAAATGAGTACTTGAAATATGATATTTCGTTTACTGGAGAGGAAGAAACCCACTATGTGTTGTTTGTGGAGAAGTTTTGAGTAATGGTAGCATGAACCCTTCCTTACTTTTGCGCCACCTTGACCCCACATACGCCCAGTGCAAAAATAAAGAAATTACCTATTTTGTACGACTTTCAAAAAACTATGGGAAAGGTGGCGTAGTTTCTTCTTATTTCGCATCAGTTAATAAAGATATTGAAAATAAGGTGGAAGCCTCTTTCAAAATTAGCTACCATATTGCAAAAAGCAGTAAACACCACACAATAGGTGAGGATTTGATAGCTCCTTGTATAAAAGATGTTCAGTGTATAAGGACTTTGTTCGTAAGGTGAACTCTATCCTGCTGTCAAACACGGAGAATTCGGGACATTTCTGAGTACATTGGAGAAAAAGTGGTTCGGCAATTAAAAGACAGTGATTTTTTTCCATCCAAGTTGAAAGTATGGACATTGCTGCCCTAGCAATCTTACTGGTTATGTAAATCCCAATGAGTTGAAGAAAAATCTGTTGTTGTGTCATGCAGGAAGGTGCTTACTTTTTGAGCTCAGACATGAACTGCAAGTATTTTTTGAAGAGCATCCTTTTTATTTAGCCTCCAAGTTTCATGACAGTGACTGGCTTTAAAAGCTTGCTAATTTAGCTGACATTATTTTCAGAACAATAAACAACTAAAAGGTTGAATTAACTTCCACTATTTATTCTATAAATACTTTAAATGCAATGACAGCCGTTTCGCTATCGGAATAGCATCGTCAGATTGACATATTGAAGTTACATTTTGTTTGTTTGTAACTAGGTACTTGATGTTGATTAGTTAAGGCTAGACCAAGTAAGGAAGTAATAAGACATAACAATATTAAAGCCTAGATGTTATTAGCCCTAAGGGATTATCCTGGATGTATTTCCCTCTAAGATCAGTATAACTGTGCAATGATATAGAAATCCTGCTGATCTTTACAATAACTTAATATATTTGTGTTGTAATTACGTCTTATCTATGTATAAAATGAAGACTCAATCAAAGTAAACAGTTTAATAGTGGTGAACTTCCAAGATTTATTTGTTCATTAACTACTTTATATTGTTGATCTGCTAGATGAAATCAAAAGACATCTAGCAGATCAACAATATAAAGTAGTTAATGAACAAATAAATCTTGGAAGTTCACCACTATTAAACTGTTTACTTTGATTGAGTCTTCATTTTATACATAGATAAGACGTAATTACAACACAAATATATTAAGTTATTGTAAAGATCAGCAGGATATAGTTTTTTCCTGGTTTTTCTATATCATTGCACAGTTATACTGATCTTAGAGGGAAATACATCCAGGATAATCCCTTAGGGCTAATAACATCTAGGCTTTAATATTGTTATGTCTTATTACTTCCTTACTTGGTCTAGCCTTAACTACTTATCAACATCAAGTACCTAGTTACAAACAAACAAAATGTAACTTCAATATGTCAATCTGACGATGCTATTCCGATAGCGAAACGGCTGTCATTGCATTTAAAGTATTTATAGAATAAATAGTGGAAGTTAATTCAACCTTTTAGTTGTTTATTGTTCTGAATAAGATGAACTTTCACACAGTAAGGGTTAGTACCATACATTTCATGACATTTTTTTCTCAGATCAATAAACTTAACTTAGAGTAAAAGAACAGCTCAATTACAGTATTTAAAGTTGCTGACAAAATTGAATCCATGCTAAAGAAAATTAATTTTTGGAAAACCTCGGCTGCCCTACGCTAAAACACAGTAACTACCATTTTTTTGAAAAATGAGTTTTATCCGAGTACGACCATGTCTATTTGTTCCGCATCAGCAGCGATAAAAATTTTTGATCAATATAAGGAACTAACGGAGATATTAACACCTCTTAACCTAGTAACTGCAGGTTATCCTTTTACATTACTACAAAAAAACACAGTAATTATCACAGTCTACGTAAAAACACAGTAATTGAACATTGTTACTGGGTTTTTCTGTAGGAAACTGTAATTACCGTGTTCTTTCGTGGTACTTGTGGATGTTATTCCGCGTATTGGGAAAGATCGAGATAGAGATGAACTCTGCGAAGCAAGAAATATTAGTTTAATGCCCGACTTAACAAAAACTGTAGGTATTTTTGATGGAAGTGGTGGTCCGTCAGTAGCCAAGCAGTGGATACAGCATCTGGAGACTTCTGCAAATTTGCATCATTGGCCAGATGGATTTGTATTTGAGGTAGCAGTCACAAACTTAAAAAGCTCTGCTGAATTTTGGTACAAGGGACGCCAATGGGAGCTGACTAACTGGAATATGTTTAAAACTGCATTTAATAGAACTGAATCAGGTTGAAAGTTGGACCAGGATGCAAGAGAGACTACAAGCACCAAAGGAAGAGGTAACTTTTCATGAAAAAAACTATTTATGCAAGCAACTAAATTTGAGTTTCCAAGAAACCAAAGAACAGCTAGTGATAGGGCTAGTGTCAAGACAACTGACTAGTTTTTTAATCTCAAAAACACACAATGATGAAGATGAACTGTACAGAGACATTATTATGTTTGAAAGAATAGAAGAAACTAGAAAGAGAAGAGAGAGGTCAGACAAAGACAATAGAAACACATCCAACAAAAGCAACCCCATAAAATTGTTTGAGAGGCCAACACAGAATGATATTAGATGCTTCAATTGCAGTGATAGAGGGCATACCTCTGCTACATGTCCAAAATCCAGACGAGAAAAAGGTTCTTGTTTTGAGTGTGGATCAACACTTCACAAAATTGCAGACTGTCCGAGAAGGGTCAAACAAGAAGTTAAGAAAAGGAATATGGAAGTGAATACCCATTTGGTTGAAGGCCCAACAAACGCAAGTATTACTATTCCATCGTACAGGGTAAATATTGAAATTAATGTTAATAATTGTTTTATAAATATTTGCCCAATAATTGATACAGGTAGCCCTATATCATTGATATCTAAAACTTTAGTGCCTGATAGTTTTATTAAATAAAATCATGTAAATCAGAACTTTCAAGGCATAAATCAATCAATGCTTAACATTTTAGGTAAATTTTCCACTACCATTGTCTTGCTGGGAGAATACATTGATTTAACTTTTTATGTAGTACCTCAAAACACTATGTCATTAGATTGTCTCTTAGGGAGAGATTTTATAGCCACAAATAAATTTAAAATCACATTTGGTGAAACAGTTTCATTTGAAAAGCTAGAAACAATTGAGTCAAACATTTGCTCTGAGGGTGAAAATGATATTTTTAATATATCCCTTGTAGATGATGCTAACAGACAATAGAAATTTATTAATATCAATCCTGATTTAGATTCAGACAACAAACAAATCATATCAAAAACTATTCTCGATAACTATCTGAATTGTGTTAAACCTTTAAATCCTGAAACTGATTTTGAAATGAAAATTGTAGTACAACCAAATCATACACCTTTTTATTTCCGACCACGACGTTTATCATTCTATGAGAAAACTGAAGTAAATAACATTATTGCTGATTTGTCAGGGAAAAATATTCGTAAGAGCAACTCTGAGTACAGCTCACCAATAGTTTTGGTAAAAAAAAGCCTGCTGGCCTGCGAATGTGTATTGATTTTAGGGCATTGAATAAAATCACCATAAGAGATAATTTTCCTTTGCCACTTATAGACGATTTACTTGATAAATTAAAAAACAAATATTTTTTCACTAAATTGGATCTTAAAGATGCCTTTCATCACATTAAAATGAGCGAAGATTCTGAAAAATATACTTCTTTTGTAGTACCAAACGGTCAGTATGAACATTTGAGAATGGTTTTTGGTTTGAAGGCTACTTTCATGCGGTATATTAATTATATTTTTCAGGATTTAATCGAACAAGAGTTAATCTGCATATACATAGATGATATATTAATTGCTACCAAAACTGTTCAAGAAAACATTGACATTTTAAATTTAGTATTTTCTCGATTAGTCAACAACCTTTTAGAATTAAAATTAGAGAAGTGTAGCTTTATGTATACTCAAATTGAGTTTTTGGGCTATACTATCAACAAGTTTGGTATTGCTCCCAATAAATCAAATATAGAAGCTATATCAGATTACCCAGTACCAAAAAACTTTAAAGATGTGCAACGTTTTCTTGGACTGGCCTCATATTTTAGAAGGTTTATATATAATTTTGCACTTAAAGCTAAGCCTCTATACGACCTGCTTAAAAAAGAATCTATTTTCCTTTTCGATGCAGAGAAACTGAATTCTTTTGAAACCTTAAAAACCCTACTAATTGAAAAACCTGTTTTAGCCATATACAACCCGAAGGCTGAAACACAATTACATTGTGATGCATCATCACATGGCTTTGGGTCCATTTTGCTTCAACGTCAGTCTGACAAGTTATTTCACCCAGTGGTTTATTTCAGTAAACGAACTTCCTCTACCGAGTCAAAGTGTCATAGTTATGAACTTGAGTTATTAGCAATAGTTTATTCACTACAACGTTTTCGTGTATACTTACAAGGTATTGAATTTAAAATATTTACTGATTGCAATAGTATTAAACTGGCCTTACAAAAAAAAAGAGATTAATCCTAGAATTCTTAGGTGGTCTTTAGAATTACAACAGTTTTCCTACACAATTGAGCACAGGTCAAATAAACACATGCAACATGCCGATGCATTAAGTAGGAAAGATATTTTAATAATAGAAGACAATTCATTTGAACAAGTACTCAGTATTAAACAGGATCAAGATAAAGAAATTTGTGAAATCAGAGATAATTTATTTGTGTACTAAGAACCACAACAGTACATATCCGGAAAAAAAATTTAACAAAGATCTCATTAAATAACATATTGAATCTTATCATCCCAGTATAAGTCATTATAGAAGAAAAAATGCCCCTAATGTGAGATATTCGCCAAGGGAATTAACCTTAAAAGAAATGCACGACGACTTTAACTTAAGTATCCTAACGTTGCTAAAATAAAAAAATATAGACAAACTATACATGAAATGAATATTTCAATGTGTATGCCAAAGTCAGACCTTTGTAAGGAACGCGAAACAAAAATTTTTTTCTATGGATCTTCAGAAGGTACTGCTTCTACCTATGATGCCTCAAATTAAAAGCAGTTTCTTTATAAGTAGATTAGTTGTATTTAATATGACTTTTGCTACGATTGATGCCCGAAGTCCTCATAAAAGTTACTGTGTTCTCTGGCATGAGGCCGTTGCCGGTAGAAAGGCAGAGTCCTTGGTAGACGCTATTCTGAAAGTTATTTCAGAAGAACGAGATATTGCATAATTTGTATTTTGGGCGGATAATTGCTGCGGACAAAATAAAAATTGGATCCTTTACACAGCACTAATAAATGCAGTGAATCAACCGTTGGGACCTACTCAAGTTAGTTTACGGTATCTTACAAAATGTCACACGCATATGTCTGCAGACGGAGTACATGGAAATATTGAGAGAAAATTGGGGAGAAAACGTAATGTATTTGATTTTCAAGATTTGTCCCTAATGATCGAGTCCTCTAGAAAAAATGTAAAAGTGGTACATTTGGATGATTTTCACTTGTGGAAGAAGAAAAAAAGAACTCTTTCGAAAAATTTAGAAGTAGCGGACTCACTAAGAGGTTTTCTTTTAAGACCTATAGTAGAAGGGTGCTTTACAAAAGGAAGTCGCAATCTTCAATATAAATTGGATTTTGACGAAGAATTTAGAGAGTTGGATTTCTTGCAAAAAAAATGTGTAATACCCTTTTGCAACCCTACGTTATTAGGCAATTAAATGTTTAAAATTACGCCCTCCTGCTATTTGACAATATCCTAAAGGTTTGACATTTCATCCATGGCAAAAACGATAAATTATTGATTAAAGCCTCAATGAGTCAATAACAATATGAATGGAAAGTTTTACTGTATGCAGAATTTCACAAGGAATTCAAAAATGAAAAAATATACAGGGTGTTCTATTTAAAGTAAAAAAGTTGATATGCATTTCCGGTTTAACCGCAAATGGTAAATTAAATTTGATAGCATTTTTGAATTCCTTGGATCTTCTTAGAAGGGGATAAGCAATTTAATTTAAAAATATCAAACCGTTGAGGAGATACTTAGGGGGTTCCATACTTTATACTAACCCTATATAATTCGTACATAGTTCGTATAGTCCCCCACGCAAAACCAGATAACTTTGCTTATATTCTGTCCTGCTTTTTGTACTGACGATGCTTCTTAGCGAAACGGCCGTCATTGTGATTTAAAACTTATTTTTGAAATAAACTTGGAAGTTACGTTGAAAGGAAGAGTTTTTTTATTATTCTTAATTAACAACTTCCTCAAATTCATTTGATGCTACATTTGCATTTAACAAATTTTGGTGCATACAATTGTGGCATGTCTTTCTTTACATACAGAACAAAAAACTTTAAAACATGACAATTTTTAGCAATATGTCCAAATTTCAAACATTTATGACAACGACCTTTATCAGTTAAAAAATTATTGTTTTTATCATGTGGTCAGCTTTTAACATCATTACAGTCTTCAGCAATATGATTTTTGATTATTTAGAAGAGCTGGTGCAGTAGAAAATTTGAATTTATTTCCATGATCAGAAACTAAAGTTTTCTTTTTAATAAAATCAAAACCAGAAACTGCCAAATAAATTCGCTCTTCACTTTCTACTTCCTTTCTTAAAAATATCATAAATACATGTAATCGTGATTTTGAACTAAAGTTTAAATCATAACTGTTACTGCGTTACCATGCTCTCAAAATGTCTTCTGGTAAACACGATTCTACTAAAGGATTCAGCATACACCTAAAGTTTCCGTAATTGAGATTCAATACTATCATATAATTTTGTTAAACTACTGACAAGACGAACACTGCGCGGCGGCGCGAGAGTAGAAGAGACGGCCATTATTAGTACCGTTGGCGAACGAACTGGTGTGCCTGTCGGATATTTTTGCGAATAGCGATGTATTTTTGTGAATCAGTTAGTTAATATACTTATTAAATAAGTTTTGGCATTTGATTTAAAATCGTGATTTCAGAAGTGGGATGAGCTCAACGCGATTAATCGGTTTTGTGTCAGTGAGTTGGTGATAAAGGGCGTGGCGTTGCGCAACTGCGACTTAGGCCGATTTAACCAAAAAGGCGTTAGTGTGGTGAATATATTCTAGGCGTATGTGAAATTATATTGATTTAAGATACAGAAAACCGGCCGGCAGGAAAAGACGAGGATTTGAGGAAATCTCTTCCCGGAATTTCTTAAAGAAAAACAAGCGTTACCAACAAAGAGAGCTCTGCTTGAAAATTCACTGTGGCTGAGCGATCTTGCATTTCTAATTGATACATTGCAGTACCTTAATGTCTGAACCTTAAATTGCAAAGAAAAGACTGTTCTCTTCCAAAAACGTTTAACTTGATATATGGGTTTAAAGGGAAGTTGGACTTGTTTATAGCAAACTTAGAGAGAAATAAAGTTGACCATTTTCCCACACTTGCAAGTGTAAAAGAAGGTTTAAAGATCACTGCACTTGATATACCAAAGTACATATAAAAAATAAATTGTTTAAAAGAGTCTTTTGAAAACAGATTCCAGGATTTTGAATCCGACAAGAGTAATATTCAGCTGTTCATGAATCCATTTTTCATCAGTCCTACAGACCTACTTAAATATACAGCAAACATTCAACTCGAAGTGACGGATATTCAAAATTGAAGGGTTCGGTGCAAAAAGCGGTCAACTCCAATTTTTATTAATTTTTAGTTATCGTTACTAAAGTATAAAATCGCCTATTCCGCGTCGTTTGGTGCAAGAATCGGTCAAATACAAAGCGTAATATTAAAAATATTTAGCTCAAGGAGTTGATTGAATGGATTTTCTGTGCAAGAATCGGGTATCTCCAGGAGATAACCGTTTTTTGCCCCGAAATTCTTGGCAACGTCGCAACATTGCATGAATAGTTATTTTTCTTGTTTGATCATGTCAGTTCAATGCTGTCGTTGAAGTAAGTACCACGTGTTAGTTCGTAGCACAGTAAATAAAAACATAAACAATGAGTGATTTAAGTGACGTAAGTAGTTCAAGTGAGGAAGATCCGTTTGCTGACGTACCATCAGACAATGACATTCCAGGTCCCAGCCTTATACGTAAAAATATTTTTCCCGCCAAAACTGTACAACAGTCAAGTACTGCTGCAGGTGTGAAGAGAAAGGAGAAAAAGGGTAAAAAGATAGTGAGAATGGAAAGTTCTTGGAAAATAAATGTAATTAAAAGTAAAAAAGCAAAAGGCGAGAAGTATATGAACTTGGCGAATAAAAAAAATTTGAAGCTAGCCATTGGACCAAATTGTGGGTGCAGAATGAAGTGTTTCACAAAAATAACTGATATGGACAAACAGAACATTTTCAAACAGTTCTACGATATTGGCAAGACATATATTTGGGCGGATTGATTACTGTTTTGAACATACAGCGTAAACGACCAACAACGGGCGAAGGAAGAGCAAAAACCAGTTCCTTTCAGTATAAGGTAATACTATTCTTTTGCAAGCGAACTTAAGATTTAGGTACTTTATCCTTAAGAAATAAGCTTTTAAGAGTATTATTATTATTAATTTAAAGCTTTTATTCAATTTTATTGTCAAATTGACATAAAGAATTTTTTATAAACGGAAAAAATTGGCAGGTGTCACATGATTTTTAACCAAACCGTAAGGAAACAATCACGTAAAAATCACGTGAAAAATGAAATTAAAAAAAAAACAGGCTATACACTAAAAACCATATGACAATGCAATAAATATAATGGTGTCATTAAACAAGGCCATGGTTATATTTAACCAAAAGATGCAAAGGCCATGTAGCAAAATAAAACAATAAAAAAAGCCTTGTTTACAGATTTTAAATATTTTTTCTTCTACTATTTATTTTATTTGCAGGTAAGGCTTGGTTCTCAAGAAACTAAAATATGTAAGAAAGCTTTCTGTTCGTTGCATGGTATCACAAAGCATCGAGTTACAAACATAGCGAGACGTTTATCTGAAGGCCACATTATGTCCCCAGCAGACAAACGTGGACTTCATTTGAACAGGCCAAATAGAATCCCTGAGGAAGTGGTTAACCAGGTAAATCAACATATTGCTAGTTTTCCGAAAAGAAATTCTCACTACAGTAGACAGGATAACCAGAAAAAATATTTTTTATCATCCGAATTAAATATTTTCAAAATGTACAGACTATACCTTGAATCATTTGAACCCGCACAATACCAACAACTTGAAGACGGTATAGAATACAAAGACATTAAACCAAAGGTGACTTACGATTTCTACAATCGACAATTTAATTTAAATCACAACCTTACCTTTGGCCATCCAAGGACTGATCAGAAGTGCGACCAGCTGACTAAGTCAATAGCAGCAGAAACCGATCCAGACAATAAAGTTCTTCTAGAGACCAAGAAACGTTTGCACTTAAAAAAAGCAGAAATATTTTACACTAAGTTGACAGAAGCTATAAAACTTGCAGCAGGTGAAGAAGCGGACATTTTGTGTTTCGACTATCAACAAAATCTGCCGTTACCTCATATACCATCGGGTGACGTATTTTATAAAAGGCAGTTGTGGCAGTATAACTTCTGTATTCACTCTGCTAAAACTAAAGTCGCTACCTTCTACATATACTCGTACGATGAATTGACTGCGAAGAAAGGATGCAATGAAGTTGCTAGTTTTCTACATCACTACTTAACCAACTATCTGTCGGAGACTATGACTACACTTTATCTATTTTCGCAAAAAATAAAAACCAAACATTGGTTCAATACTTGCACACCTTTCTAAACATTTCAGAAACCAGAATACGCCACATTCTACATTAATTTCCAGAACCAGGTCATAGTTTCCTACCCTGTGACCGTTGCTTCGGCCTTATCGAAAAAGAGAACCGAAAAAAAGGAGATTATTTACCTGGCATCTGAATGGATAAAGTTGGTTAAAAAGACCTCAAAAAAGTTTTCTGTAATAGAAGTGACACAAGACATGATTTTGGACTTTACAAACACATTCAAAGCAATCTTCAAAAAAACTGTTAGCAATTTACAAAAGCAAAGGTTTAGTGTCTCAAAATATCGCCTTTTCGAATATGAAAAAAAAGTACATTATCTAATGCAGTGAGACAGCTGGTATGGCATTTACCATCAAAAAACCCAATGCAGTGTTAGCATTGCCAAACACTAAACGATACATGTCTTTCCACTTAATATGATAAGTATGTACCTCCTATACATGTGGTATTACCAACAAGTGCGAAGAGCAAAAAATAATGACAAACAACCAAATTTACAAGACGATGATGACGCTGATGAAGAAGACGTTGAGACTGAAATGTTTTAGGCACGAATTTTTAAAGTTTTTATCCTACTTTGTAACATTTTCTGAAGTTTGATTTCATGGCTTTTCAGAGTTTAAGATTAATATTATATATTAATCTGTCATAAATCATGTATTTTTTTGTAGAATGAAATTAACCTCTTTTGTAATAAAAAAAATTAATATCTTTTTTTCGTGGCAAAAACCAGAAAACTCCATCACTTTCAAATTTTTTTCCTAAAAATATATGACCGAATCTGATCCATTTTCACTAGGAAAAAAATCCGCAATAAAATTTCTGCTCCGCTTTTTGCATCGAACCCTTCAATTACACTCCCTGAAACAGTTTTCTACGAAAATATATCTTAAAAGCAGACAACAGAAAGTTTTGCAAGTTTTTGGAAGGTCGTTTACAAAGACAATTTTCCAATATGCAAATCTTAAGCAGGTTTGGATCCACATATGTATGTGAGAAAACATTCTTGACGCTGTCCTACATAAAAAATAAATATCTCACGTCTTTGACAGCAAAACATATTTCTGATTTAATTTTGTTATCAACACTAGACATACAACCAAATAACGAAAGATTACTTTCCCAAACTTCACAGCTGCGAAGGATTTTAGCGAAAGTAATCTTTAGAAGTGGTGTTGTTTTTACTGTACTGATTTATAAATAATTAAAGCTTATTTTGTGTTTTTATTTTTTTATTTGATATTTATAGGAACCTATCATATACATAATACTTTTTTTATATGCATGAATATGGTATTGGCCCGTCGCCCCCACAGTCTATGTAAAATTTTGTTTGTCATTTTTTATAATTAATTATAAATGCTGCAACACCAAATATAGAGTTGAAACCGCGAGTTTAACTGATGTTGAATTAAGGTTAAATACAGGGTTCAAATGATTCTTTACAAAATGTTTTGTTACCTAAATTAAATTAGGTTTTCCATCCCGACATATTGACGGCTTAGAAGCCTTTGAAAGAACATGGACCACTTTGTGCGATAAATTTGACAAAAAACAGTATAGAAACATGTTAGACCACTATTTAAAAGCGTATTTTGCTAATAAATAGTGAAAGTTTAATTCAGCGTTTAGTTGTTTACTGTTCTTAATAAAATGGACTTTCATATACTAAGAGTTAGTACAATAAATTTCATGTTGGACCAGTTGGCAAAACATATTGCAGCCATTAAAAGTTTAGATTTAGATCATAAAACCTTATTAGACAGCTTCATAATTCATTTAATGTTAAGTAAATTGGATAAAACTAGTCTAAGAGATTAGAAAGAGGTTGAACATCAGAATTGAGTTGAACTCAGAATTATCTGCTCTGGATGAGTTCCTAGATTTTATAAAAAACAAAGTTGATCTACTTCAATCCTTAGAACACTCTTTCAAATCAACTCAATCATGAGTAAAAAATTCGACAGGCCTACTATCAGCTCTAGCCAATCTAAGATACATCTGAGTTTAGACAATTCAAATCGCAATGGACTAGTTTAGTGATTTTTTTTTATATTTGCATCTTATAAAATAGGTTTTTAGTGGTTCAACTGTACAAATAAAATTTTTATAAAATTAATCCTCTAGCCATAATCGGCTTTTGAAATTTAAATTTAATGGTTACATACGTCATAAGTGGTAAGTGACGTGTTTCAATAAGATTGGTAGAAAATTTGCGATGTTGTCCATATGCTTTAATATTAACCAAGAAACTTATCTCTCTCTCTCTTATTTCTTGTCATTCAAAAGAGATAAACACATCGATATTTTTGTTCTCTGATTGACACTTTATCAAATAAGGAGTAAAACACTAAACAAAATATTCTGTCATTTTCGTTAGTTTAATTTGTTGTTTGGTTGTGTTTGGTTTATGAAAGAAATTACTTCTATACTATTTTTGGTTCGAAAATAAAAATCCCTAACACCTTCTGTTGGTGTTATAGCGGTTTCTTCAAAAATAACCAATAGAAGTAATTGTTCTCTAGGGGAGCAACCCTTCTATCGGTACAGTGAAAGAACGAATTTCAAGAATACGATTTTGGCATTTTCAATAGAACCACGCCCACTTTCTATTGGCTGTTCAATTCTATCACCGGGTCTTGTTTGTTTATTACAGATAAACACGATTTTCTCTCCTGTCATATATCTGGTCAACTGGTACAATCAGTTAGTCACAGAACACGGTGTTTTGTGTCCCCAGTTCTTTGAGAATACTTGAAACGAACGTAGCTAAACTGTGACAACGTTGACTTTTAAACACACTTCATTATTGGTTATTAGTTGGCGCTACGTTTAAAACTTACTAATTATTTATTGCTAAATTTTACGAAATGAGAAAAATTAATTGCAAAATGAATACCAATATAAGTAAGTAGGTATCTTATCCTAAATATATATTGCTATCATTTTGATTAATATGATCCTACTAAACTAGTCCATTCTCGACAAAATAATCCAAATAGCCAAATGAAATGTAATTTTTGCAAAAAGAACCATTTAATTTATAACTGTCCAGATTTGCTGGCCTTGCCAATTATTGAAAGGATTGAAAATGTTAAAAGACTAAAATTATGCCAAAACTGTCTACGTACCGGTCATAATCATAACCAGTGCAGTCTGAGATCCTGTAACCTTTGTAAGGTTCAAAATAAATATCTCAAACACAATTCTTTAACTCACATTAATAAGGTTACGAATGATTCTTCAAGTAGTGTTGAGGAGACACCTCAACACAGTTTTAATTTAATGATAAAGCCTGTTGAAAACAGCAAACGAAGTTCTTTTATTAACGATTTTATGTAAAATTAAAGACATTCATGGTAATTACTACCCATGTAGATTATTATTAGATTGTGGAGTCCAATAGACTTTGGTTGGCCAAGAATTTAGTGATAGGTTAAAAATTCCTTGCACACCCAGAAAGTTGTCAATTGTTGTGTGTGTGTGTGTTTTGGTCTAATGGCCTTGATCTCAGATAAATTGGTCAGCTCATTGTTTGTTTTTACATTTTGTGAAGAAATAAATAGTTTTAAGTAATTGTATATGTTAGGAATACTTAAATATAAAATATTACCCTGTAATAAATTTCTTTTAAAAGATCAACTTATTAAGTGTACCCACTTAAGCGAGAAGGGAAAGGGTCTAAGTGGATACCTAAATGTTTCTGTTTTGTTTGTTTATAATTAATTGCCTTTAAAATGATATAGTTTCGTGAGAAATATTTTTTGTAGTGTTAGAATAAAATTTGGTGTTGAATAGAACGGATCGTTTTATTTTATCTCTGCCGTTACAATTCAGAAGTGGGATAGATTTTTTTTTCTACTTTTTAATTACAACGCGCTTTACTTAATTAAAAATATATATATATATAGTATATATATATATATATTGTAATGAATATTATGATTCTAAAGATAATCTATTGATTTATTTATTTATGAATTTGACTGATTAATATTTGATATTATTATTAGCAACAAGATCTTTTTCTCAGGGGTGTTTGGTTACGCCAGTTTCCAGTTGGATTATTAGGTGTATATGAATGAAAAATTTGATTCAATTATAATTATAAATTTATTATAAAATATTTAAATCAAAACAGTAATATTGAAGTTTAATAAGGAAAAAGAAAGGCCTTTTAGTAATTATAAAAGAACTTACTTGATGTGAATTAAGTTAAATTAACCAATGTTGTTTATGTAATGGCAAATAAGATTATCAAATACACTAATTATTAAATATCAAGTAAATTCCTTTGTTTTTAAATTATAAAATTCAACTAACTACTACAAAAATTTTTAAAAGTTTACAATTTTATCTGACCTTGAAATAAAGTCCTGCTTCCTGATTGGTGGAAAAATCTGTAGTTGATCTATGAAAAACGGAGACGAACGAAGCGATACTTGGAACCTCCGACCTTGGCAAAATGTCGCCTTATTAGACGTTTGGACTCTCGTGTAATATTATTGTGTTTTGTTTGTTCCTCAAATTTGATACAGTTTAGTGTTTGTTGGATTACTGTTCGTTTTATTGTATTAATAATGGTAAGTACACTTATATTCTTCTTTTCTATCGAGCAAAAACGTTTTAATTTCACTTTTGGATTCAATCTTAGTAATGTCACTTTTTTGTCACTTTATTTTACTTTTTGATTGTTTTACTTTATTCTTAACGTCACTATTTAACACTTTATTATGATAACTACTTTAAAAAATGTTTGTTCAAATTGACTGTTCACACTCAGATCTTCACTGTTTGACTTCCAATAATAAACTCCCTCTTTTAACGACCTCTGTTCAGTCTTTTATAGGTTTGAAACTTCTAGATTATTCGTTTTTTGTTCTAGAGCTTAGTCATTTCTGGGAAAAAGTATGTGTATCTCTTTCTTTCATATATATGACTAGACATACTCACTTCGTCTACTGTCCGATCATTCGAGAATAAAATATTGTACAAATATATCTGTCTCCTTTTTACACATTATATAATCAATTTTCGTGAAGTTTCTACTAAGTACTAGATATAATATCGATACGTTATATAATAAAATAATTTCCAACTTAAAATTTTCTTACAAATACACAAAATATACAATAAAATAATACAATATAATTAAAATTATTGGATTTAGTTAAATTAAACAACTTCTGTTGATATTTTAATCGTTATGCTATTGACAAATATTTAAACATTACAATCAGCCCCCGATTATTTAAAAATATTTGTATAGTCATATAGAAATTTTTTTAAATAATCTATTATACATTTTTAAATTCTAAGTATATCATACGATATTTTTTTTATACTAACCATGGTACAAAAATTTGTTTCGTGAACATTTAATAAAAACGAAGAAGTATTCTTACTGTTCTATGATTTTAAGTCTCCGTGTCTGACCTGATTCTTAGTTCTGTGATCAAATCAAATCAAATATGTCAAATTTTAAAATCATCTGTTTCTTTATTAACTGAAAATTAAATTTGTTTAATGTTATGTTTAATTTGATGAATATTAATTTTATATGTTTTAGGATTTTGAAAACATCTGTATCTGAGGTTTTTTTTTTAAATTATCTTTTTTCTTGAATAAACAGCAACATTTTAACATTACATATATTTGATATGGTTTTTTGAACTGCATATAAATGAGATTGTTTTTCTTTTCTTAACTGAATCACTCTAAGTAAGTATTCATCTTAATAGATATTTTATCATCTTGTCCAAGTGTTGTTAGATCTTAACTTCTTTTACTCACTTATATCTGTTGTTTACAATTTAAATTTATTAAGTATGTTTTCCTCCAATGAAACTATTTATTGGATTACAGAGTTTATTCTTGTTAAATTGTATAATATTATTATGTCTTTCAATTGTTTATATTATGTTTAAATTAATTGGTTCCATATATAGGCAATAATAGCAATGAAGTTTAAAATTATCATCATTTTGTTTCATTATATTTCTTGGAGTATTTTGTAAATAGATTATAATATATTTCCCTCAACTATCAACTTCTTATCACATTATCTTTTTTCTACTATACATACAATTATCATAATCTTATACTTATCATTTCATATTCATCATATAATTTTTATACCTTCTTAAATCATCATCAATAAACATTTTATATCATTTCATCTTATACACACTTGTGTATCTTCCACAAATAAGTAAATCATATTCATTTCCATTTATTCCTCTAGTTCCTTAATAACTCTTATTTACACTGTTCTCCAAGTACTTATCTTTTAATATTTTATATTTGTTTGTATCTTCATACCAATTAATATTAAACTTTATATTTCTTATATGTAGTCAGGTATTATGTTTTATTTATAGAATTAATACAATAGTTTCATTGTTTAATATTAGTTGTTTTGTTAAATTAGTTTTATAATTATTGTTAATTTTTATTACTCGAACAATTATAATACTAGTGTTTGTTGAATATTATTTATCTTTTCATATATCCAATATATCATTAGTTATTCTTTTACTTAGTATGATTTAGAGTGATTTATTAATTAGTTTTATTTTTATTTTTTTCAGATGATATTTCAGATAAATCCATAAACTTAGATGTACCATATATGAAGGATGTTAAAATTATCACCGATGCAGCATTTTTTTTCAAAATCATGATGTCAAAGTTGTTGCCTTAGGAGTTTTATTATTGTTTTAATTTTTAATCTTATTGTTAATGTTGTTTTGCTTATTTTAATGTTGTGGTTGCCATATTAATAACATTTACTATTATAGTTACTATACTAATAATCTTAATTCTATATCTTATTTCTATTTCCTATACTACTATGTACACATGTGAAGACTCTTTATCTAGTTTCTTTTCTTTCTTACTTTCCAATTTTGTTTATTATATTTAATTGATGTTGTAATTATCTTTTGGAATAACTTCTTATTTATTATGTAGTTTTTGTTGTCATAATTATATGAGATTGTGTTGTATTGTAATTGTTTTATAAGTCTTTTCTTACTGTCAATTTTTGAATTATGTTCTTGTTTATTTGTTCTCATATATGTTTCTTCTCTTATTTTTGTTAAGTTATAATAATTTGATGTTGGTTCATAATTTGTATGTACTTTTATTGTATTATTATTATCTGGTCTCATTTTATATTTTTGTTTCTTTGTCCATGTTTTTAAATCTTCTTGTGTTTTTATTTCATTATAGTAGTCTAAAATTGGGTTATATGTAGATAGTACCATTATCTTATTGTCATTGTTTAAGTTATATTGAAGTTTCTTAGACCATATTTCTTCTTGTGTATTTTCTTTTGTCTTATCCTTTATTAAGTTAAGTTTTAAATATTCTTTATATATTATATTTTTCTTGTATAGGATTTCCTTGATTAAACTATTTTTATGTATATCCTTAGTATTTATGCTCGTATTTATGTTTCGTAGAACTTTTTCAAGTAGGTTTATGTTCCTTATAACTTTCATATTACTATCTTTTGTCTCAATTATGTTAGTTTCTGTTTTTGTTTCCATTTCATTATTTTTGTTTTGTTCAGTAAGTTTATTGGAGATAATTTCTTTTTCTACTACAGTTTCATTTTTATCATCTTCTAATGCTTTCTTCGAGTCAATGTTTTCATCATTATTATTTACATCTTTTTCATCTACTATCCGTTTGTCTTCTAGTATTCTATCTTGCTCATTATTAATGTTTGTATGTATTTCTACAATATCATCTTTTAAAGTTTCCTCTTCATTTTGGAATTGGTTTTTAATGTCTTCCTTAATTTCCTCTATCATAGTTTGATTAAGTTGTTCCATATCCTTTTTTATTTGTTTCTGTGTATTTTCTAAACTTTTATTTAATTCTTTGTTTTGATATTTAATCTCTTCTTGTAGTTCCTTCTTTTGACTGTCCATCTTATCCTGTAATTCTTTAATTTGACTTTTTATTTCATTTTTCAATTTTGAGTTCATTTCTTTATTTTCACTTTTTATATCTTTTAGTTCCTTCTTTTGACTTTTTATCTCATCTTGTAGTTCTTTATTTTGACTGCTCATCTGTTCAAGTAAATGTTTCATCATATCCATCAATTGTTCATTATTGTCTTTTGTTTCTTTAGGTTTTTCTATACTATCATATCTCACGCAGACAAAACCACCTCTTTCCATGGTTTGTTGTGCTTGAGTAGAAGTTAACTGTTCTTCTATTTGAAATATGTATTCTTCAGGATTTATTCCCTCTTCTATTAGTACTTCCTGAAGTCTTGCTATTAATGTTTCTCTAGATCCTTCAGTATTTAGATTTCTGATTTCTAACTCATTTTTAAGTTCTGATAGACTTAGGTCTTTTAATGTCTTTCTGGATTCCATTTTGGTTATTTATTGTTTAAATATTTAGTATAATAATTTATTTTATTAAATATTTGGTTGTTATTATGATATAATGAAATTGTACTTGTTAAAATAAAATGCAAAATGTATGTTAATCTTAATAAAATATCTTATTATGTTGTCTTTTAATAAAAAAAAACCTTCCTATAGTTTAATATTAAATTGTATACTATTTTTCAACAGAAATTGTTTATTAAATACCTAATTTTCCAACAGAAACGAGCCCTATAGTTGGGACGCCACTGTAATGAATATTATGATTCTAAAGATAATCTATTGATTTATTTATTTATGAATTTGACTGATTAATATTTGATATTATTATTAGCAACAAGATCTTTTTCTCAGGGGTGTTTGGTTACGCCAGTTTCCAGTTGGATTATTAGGTGTATATGAATGAAAAATTTGATTCAATTATAATTATAAATTTATTATAAAATATTTAAATCAAAACAGTAATATTGAAGTTTAATAAGGAAAAAGAAAGGCCTTTTAGTAATTATAAAAGAACTTACTTGATGTGAATTAAGTTAAATTAACCAATGTTGTTTATGTAATGGCAAATAAGATTATCAAATACACTAATTATTAAATATCAAGTAAATTCCTTTGTTTTTTTAAATTATAAAATTCAACTAACTACTACAAAAATTTTTAAAAGTTTACAATTTTATCTGACCTTGAAATAAAGTCCTGCTTCCTGATTGGTGGAAAAATCTGTAGTTGATCTATGAAAAACGGAGACGAACGAAGCGATACTTGGAACCTCCGACCTTGGCAAAATGTCGCCTTATTAGACGTTTGGACTCTCGTGTAATATTATTGTGTTTTGTTTGTTCCTCAAATTTGATACAGTTTAGTGTTTGTTGGATTACTGTTCGTTTTATTGTATTAATAATGGTAAGTACACTTATATTCTTCTTTTCTATCGAGCAAAAACGTTTTAATTTCACTTTTGGATTCAATCTTAGTAATGTCACTTTTTTGTCACTTTATTTTACTTTTTGATTGTTTTACTTTATTCTTAACGTCACTATTTAACACTTTATTATGATAACTACTTTAAAAAATGTTTGTTCAAATTGACTGTTCACACTCAGATCTTCACTGTTTGACTTCCAATAATAAACTCCCTCTTTTAACGACCTCTGTTCAGTCTTTTATAGGTTTGAAACTTCTAGATTATTCGTTTTTTGTTCTAGAGCTTAGTCATTTCTGGGAAAAAGTATGTGTATCTCTTTCTTTCATATATATGACTAGACATACTCACTTCGTCTACTGTCCGATCATTCGAGAATAAAATATTGTACAAATATATCTGTCTCCTTTTTACACATTATATAATCAATTTTCGTGAAGTTTCTACTAAGTACTAGATATAATATCGATACGTTATATAATAAAATAATTTCCAACTTAAAATTTTCTTACAAATACACAAAATATACAATAAAATAATACAATATAATTAAAATTATTGGATTTAGTTAAATTAAACAACTTCTGTTGATATTTTAATCGTTATGCTATTGACAAATATTTAAACATTACAATATATATATATATATATATATAATTAAATTTCTGTTATTTGCCGACTAATAGGTATTAAACCAGAATTTTTGGGGTAAACGGCAATGTTTTTTAAGAAAACTCTTTTACTTGTTTTCCAAGCTTTCGAAATACATTTATTTCATTTTCAAGGAATAAGTGTGAGTTAAAACAAAATTGGTGTTAACAACTTGGTAAATATAACATAAAAAAACTATTTTAACTTTAATTTTTTTAAATTCCAAATTAAAGTTAAAATAGTTTTTTTATGTTATATTTACCAAGTTGTTAACACCAATTTTGTTTTAACTCACACTTATTCCTTGAAAATGAAATAAATGTATTTCGAAAGCTTGGAAAACAAGTAAAAGAGTTTTCTTAAAAAACATTGCCGTTTACCCCAAAAATTCTGGTTTAATATATATATATATATATATATATATTAAACCAGAATTTTTTTAGTTAAAAAGTTAAAATAGTTTTTGATGTTATATTTACCAATTTTTAACACCAATTTTGTATATACTCTCGCTTATTCCTTGAAAATGAAATAAATATATTTCGAAAGCTTGGAAAACAAGTAAGAGTTTTCTTAAAAAACATTGTCGTTTACCCCAAAAATTCTGGTTTAATACCTATTAGTCGGCAAATAACATACATTTAATTATATATATATATACATTTAATTATATATATATATATATATATATATATATATATATATATATATATATATATATATATATATATATATATAACGTATATATGTAACGTAATCAAATGGCCTTATTAGAGGATTAAAATATTTAACAAGAGAATCTTATTTATTAATTAGAGGGAAGGTAGTTTATTTAAATTTAAACAGTTAAAGGAATGTAATAAAATTTAAATTATATTTCCATAAATTAAAATTGTCAACAAATCACCTGTTACATAATATAAGATTTAATAATATAAGATTTACCATACAGACGAGTAGGTTGATGGTTTCTAGGTATTATCTAAATATGTATTCATGATGCCTATAACAAATTATTCAAAATTAGTACTTATAAAGTTTTCACTGAAATTTTGCTTACATCTAATTATACAATCTGAAAATTAAAAAGATAAACAAATAATGGGGTTATGAATTAAATGACAGTGACATCAATTGTCACCTGATATAGGGTAGCTTCTAAAGAGATGTTTTGATATGTCAACTATGACAGAAGAAAAAGGTTAACGTAATTGACATAATTTAAATAATAAAAGATGTGATACAAACAAATTCCAATTTAGAAATATAAGATGTAATGTTTCCTAGTCTCAAAACAAAGCTTTATTAGATATTATTAAATTTATTTATAAAAAAAAAACCATAAGGTTAATTTGATTGGACAATGAATGATATAAACATAATTAGAGATATAGAGGGCGAATTTGAATATAAAAAAAGAAGAAAAGGAAAATCGGGGTAGTTATTGATTTTAAAAGGGGGAATTAGTGAATTTTTGGTTTTGGAAGGAATAAAAAAATTTTTTTTTGTTAAGAAAAGTGATTAGAAACAGATTAATCAAAATCATATATGAAATTTTGTCAAAATTGTAATTAGATAGTAAAATAGTGATTTGTGACCAGTGTAAGTTACCTTTAAAAGGTTCCCAAAGTAAAAGATGGATCCTGAGTGATCTTCGTAACATTTTGAACCGGATTCCACGCGGGAGGAAAACAGGAGACCCACACGAACAGCCAACCACAGTCTACAAAACAATATAAAGGTATTCATATTGTTTTAAAACATCGAGGCAGTATCAAACGCTATTAGGAGAAGTAATAAAAAGGTATTTAATGAATTCTTGTTAAATAAACTTACCAGTGTGTGAGAAACTAAATTTTCAATAACGTTTAGTGATCTATCGTCCATTTTTTTTGTAACTGTAATTATAGAAAGGACTACCAACTGTAAAAATTAAAAAGAACTCACACATAATTGTTATGTGAGTTGCATAATTAATTGTAATAGTATTAGTTTCATTAGCGTGAATGTGTGATGTATGAAAGAACATTTGAACGATCATGAATTTGTATTTGTATAATGAAATGTGTTAATTTTTTTTTGAAATATTTATGTAATAAAACATTACATTGAATTTGGTTGATCTGTTTTGCATTTAACAGTAAATTTAATTAAACTTCCAATTTTTTTTAACATAATAATAATAATAGAATAAATCAACAATTGATATAGGGCGTTCAAATAACTACAATAATAAATAATGATAAATTATAATACCTAGAGCCTGTGAACCCACAGAACCCTGAGATTAAGAAAAGTTTTTATTTGTTTTAGTATATAAAAGGTTATGTTAGTGTCTGTAACATAAATCAATTATTCATGTAAAATCAGTTTCATTATAACATAAATCATAAATCATACATACACAGACAAACATAACAATATATATATATATATATATATATATATATATATATATAATTAAATGTATGTTATTTGCCGACTAATAGGTATTAAACCAGATTTTTTGGGGTAAACGGCAATGTTTTTTAAGAAAACTCTTACTTGTTTTCCAAGCTTTCGAAATATATTTATTTCATTTTCAAGGAATAAGCGAGAGTATATACAAAATTGGTGTTAAAAATTGGTAAATATAATATATATATACATATATAGTGATGATGGGAAGCGACAGTGAAACGAGTGACAGTGATAATCGTGATGTACCGTCGAGTCAACACCGATATAGACAATATTTTCATTTAGATCGAGATGTATCTGCTGATCGTGTAGAAAATGATGAAGAATCAGTAAGCAGTGAAGAAGAACAAACTAGTCGACAAAATGTCGTAAAGAAACGAAGAATTGAGGAATTTATAGCGAATAAGGTCAGTGAAATTCTAAATCAAATAAAACCAGTGCAACCGATTATAAACCATCTATTTCCTGATAATTATACTCAGCAACATCCGACAAATAATATTAATTTAACCAAAGGTGATATTGTTCCGATTTTTGATCCGGAAACTGGTGATGTAAATTCCGAAAATTGGTTAAACAAAATTGAACAGCTTGAACATCAGTGGAGTGATACTACAAAATCTTATTATATGCAGTCAAAATTAGCAGGCATCGCTAAAATATGGTACAATGGTCTTCGAGATTATAATAAAACGTGGTTAGATTGGAAGACTGAATTAGTTCGAGCATTTCCTTCACATACAAATTTTATGGACAACTTAAAGTTAATGATAGCAAGAAAAAACAACCAGACGAGACAATGCTGCATTATTACTACTCAAAATGTGTCCTTATTAGAAAATGCGATATTTCGGATATTAATGCAACTTCCTGTATTATTGATGGGCTTTCTATCGAACATAAAACGACGGCCAAATCCGCAAACTTTAAAACACCAGAAGAATTGTTTCAAGGGTTTTTATGTAAACTGGATAACACATCGAAACAAAAACCTGAAAGATCATCCAAAGACGATATGAAGTGTTATATTTGCAAAAGGAGTGGACATTTTTCGCGAAACTGTTTATATAAAGACACCAACGCCGGACCATCTGGACTAAATAAAAACAGCGAAGTCAGAAAACCTAGGGACTACAAGACTTCCACCTTACGCGAAGCCAAAAATTTCAAAGAATGTGAACACTGTGGAAGAAAAGGACACCTTAAGCAAGAATTTTGGCATTTAAATCCTGCAAAAGTACAGTTGTTACAAAGGCAAGTACCAAATCATATTTACAATATTAAAATTAACATAAACGATATTGAATGCCAAGGTTACTTGGACACAGGTAGTCAAATAAATGTCGCTAATATTTCTGTTATAAAAAAACTTAAAATTAAATTAAATCCTGCTAAAATAGTTATAAAGGGTTTCGGAAGTAACATTATATTTCCCAAAGGTATGACTTCTGTTGATTTCAAGTTTAACACGTTTTCTATAAGAGCAGATTTATATTTTGTAGATGAAGATATGGGTGATATTGAAATAATAATTGGTCAACCAAATATAAATAATAGCGAAATAATAATGCATGTTCAGAGTGGAAAAGTTATATTAAGCAAAATAAGCGATAATAAAAATAGTTGGCCAGTTATATTAGATAAAGATATTTCAATAGAACCAAATTCTAGCTGTTTAGTTCCAGTTAAGATAGATAATAGCAAATGCTTATGTATTTTAGCAAAAACGTATAATAATATTATTTAAAACATTATTCCATACCTTCCTGTTTTTTAAAGAATTCTAATAATTTTATTAATATCACTAATACAGGTTCTAATAGATTAGATTTGCATAAAGGTAAAATTGTTACAAGGGGGAAGAAAGTAAACCCTATAAACATAGATAATTTTATACAAAATAACATAAAAAGTACTTGGTCTTTAAATTTTACTGATGTTAAGGTAGATTTAAAAGCATTAACAGAGCCCCATTTAACACAATTCTATAACATATTAAATAAATTTCGAGATTGTTTTGCTATTAATAGTTCTGAATTAGGCATCACAAATTTAATAGAATTTGAAATATGTCTAGAAAAAAATGAGCCCATTTTCTATCGTCCATATAGATATTCTGAAAAAGAAAAAAATATAATTCGTAATAAAATTAAAGAAATGTTAGAAAATGGGATCGTAAGAAAGTCTTGGTCAAACTATGCGAGTCCTGTAATTCTTTTAAAAAAATCAATACAGTGGAAGTGGACATCTATAGAGGAAAATGCATTTATTGAAATAAAAAAACGATTAACTTCAAGACCTTTACTTTGCATATATGACCCAAATTTAGAAACAGAATTACATACGGATGCCAGCAGCAAAGGTATAGCTAGCATTCTATTACAAAAGCATGGGCATAACTTTAAACCTGTAATGTACTACAGTCGAATGACATCAAAAGATGAAAAGCTATATCATTCTTACGAATTAGAAACTCTTGCTATAGTAGAATCCATTAAACGTTTTAGAGTTTATTTAACAGGTATTCATTTTGTAATTGTAACTGATTGTGCTGCTGTCAGATCTACGTTTACTAAACGTGATCTGTTACCACGTGTAGCACGATGGTGGTTAACTATACAAGATTACGATTTTGAAATTAAACACAGACCGGGAATTAAAATGAAACATGTAGATGCTTTAACTCGTAATAGTATAAACTTTAAACTGGTGTGAAGTTAGCGGCCAATTTCTAGCAGCCGTTTTCAGTCCAGCCGCCAAATGACCAGTGGCGTCGGATGTATATATTTAATATATAAAAATAAAGAAAAATTGATTAAATGAAATATTCGTATAATTTTGTGTAAAAACTTTTAATAAAGAAAGGTTTATGAACTAAAATATCATAAAAAGCCATCTGTGTTAATATGTAAGACGAAGTGAGAAAAGCGGAAAAAAGTTAAATGACCAAAGTACAAAAATGTATATTAGGGACCTTAGGAATAATTTAGCCAAATTAATATTTTCACCATAACTTCATCTCGTTCTTAAAAACCTCCTCCATGAATTTTATGGAATCGCAAGCCGTCTAAGGGGTAGAGTGGGGTCATTAAAATAGAAAAATTTTGAAAAACATAGATAAGAGTCCCTAGAAAATATTTAGCCTACTTTATATTTTCACCATAACTTTATCTTGTTGTTAAAAACCTCCTCCATGAATTTTATGGAATCGCAAGCCGTCTAAGGGGTAGAGTGGGGTCATTAATATAGAAAAATTTTGAAAAACATAGATTAGAGTCCCTAGAAAATATTTAGCCAACTTTATATTTTTACCATAACTTCATCTTGTTCTTAAAAACCTCCTCCATGAATTTCATGAAATCGCAAGCCGTCTAAGGGGTAGAGTGGGGTCATTAATATAGAAAAATTTTGAAAAACATAGATTAGAGTCCCTAGAAAATATTTAGCCAACTTTATATTTTTACCATAACTTCATCTTGTTGTTAAAAACCTCCTCCATGAATTTTATGGAATCGCAAGCCGTCTAAGGGGTAGCGTGGGGTCATTAATATAGAAAAATTTTGAAAAACGTAGATTAGAGTCCTTAGAAAATATTTAGCCAACTTTATATTTTCACCATAACTTTATCTTGTTGTTAAAAACCTCCTCCATGAATTTTATTGAATCGCAAGCCGTCTAAGGGGTAGAGTGGGGTCATTAATATAGAAAAATTTTGAAAAACATAGATTAGAGTCCCTAGAAAATATTTAGCCAACTTTATATTTTTACCATAACTTCATCTTGTTCTTAAAAACCTCCTCCATGAATTTTATGAAATCGCAAGCCGTCTAAGGGGTAGAGTGGGGTCATTAATATAGAAAAATTTTGAAAAACATAGATTAGAGTCCCTAGAAAATATTTAGCCAACTTTATATTTTTACCATAACTTCATCTTGTTGTTAAAAACCTCCTCCATGAATTTTATGGAATCGCAAGCCGTCTAAGGGGTAGAGTGGGGTCATTAATATAGAAAAATTTTGAAAAAC
Source organism: Ophraella communa (assembly GCA_035357415.1). NCBI lineage: Eukaryota > Metazoa > Arthropoda > Insecta > Coleoptera > Chrysomelidae > Ophraella > Ophraella communa. The sequence goes on from CM068995.1 coordinate 26,416,262, forward strand.
GTAGATTAGAGTCCCTAGAAAATATTTAGCCAACTTTATATTTTCACCATAACTTCATCTTGTTCTTAAAAACCTCCTCCATGAATTTTATGGAATCGCAAGCCGTCTAAGGGGTAGAGTTTTGGATAAAAAATCAGTTAAAACCCCTGCAATAGATCATGGAATAATTTGCGAAGATCGGGCGAGACAGTTATATATACAGAAAACAAAAAAACAATGCACTTTGGTTGGCCTTCATTAGTTCATTCGAAATACCCATTTTTTGGTGCCTCTCCTGATGGTCTTGTTGAAGATAACGGAGTAGTAGAAATAAAATGTCCATACAATGCAAGGGATGTCAATCCAAAAAATTATAAGTTCGATTTTTTGAGTAAGGACTTATGTAGTATTAATGAAAATCACCCTTACTATTTTCAGATTCAGGGCATTTTAGAAATCACAAATCGTGAATGGTGTGATTTGGTTATTTATAATAATGTTGGTATAAAAATAATAAAAATATTAAGGTGTAAACCGTTTTGGGATTTAATGTTGGAAAAACTTTTATTTTTTTACAATTTTTATCTACTTCCTTCCCTGATATGTTCCCAAAACATTGATCTAGATATTGAAGATAGAAAATGGACAACATTAAAAGAACTTAAATTTTTGCACAATGGACTAATAGCTGATTCTTCATATTATAAAACTTTGTCGAATAAACGTAACTATATTGTTACCTCTCTTTTAGCTACCGATTTACATGTCAAAGAAATTGTTATTGACGATTTCATTACTCTTTCTGAGCTTAAGTAGTTTTATTATCGATCATTGTTTGTTTTTAATGAATAACGAATCTAATACAACTGATTATCAAATCATCTCTGTTGAGAAATCATCCTTATTGGTAACACAACAAACGTTTTTAAAAACTTTTATAGATGGAATCTCGTTTAAAAAAAAATATGTCATTTTGCCCATTACAATGAATCGTCATTATATATTAATAAAATTGAATTTTGAACAAAAAAAAATTACACTTATCGATCCACTCGGTGGAGAAACAGGAAAAATTTCTTATTATTTTGAAAAAATAATAAACTTTTTCAAGTTGAAAAAAATAGATTACCACAACTGGGAAAAAGAAATTGTTGAGCACATCCTTCAAAAAGATGCCTATAATTGTGGAGTATTTATTTTATATTTTTTTTCACAGTTAAAAAATGATGAAAATTTACAACAACATATCGATATTGATGCATATAGAGAAAAACTTAAAATGTTGTTACTGAAAAGTAGCATACAATTAAATTCAATGTGTTTTTATTGTGGGCAGAGTAGTAAGGACGATGATTTCATTTGCAGGTTGTGTCTCAGGTCAACACATACAAAATGCTTAGTTACGGTTTCTGAAATAAATTGCAATATTAGCATTACAAATAAAACCAAAAATGGCATTTGTGAGCTTTGTAGATTGTATTGATATAAAACCAATCATGTTTATATTTGCAACAAGCACTGCTAACTTACAAGAAATGTTAATTATTACTATATATTTATATTATTGCTATATTGTAATATTTTATTACACACATTATATTAAAAAGTTTTCCTTTATATATGTTTTGTTAATATTTATTTTATAGGTATAGATTATTTAATATATAAATTGTTAAATTTTAAGATTCTATAGATTAAGAGGTGTTTTATTTACATTTTTTATTTAACAAAATATACTGTTTTTATTATATTTTAATCGTATTTTATATTTTATGTATTTTTAATAAATATTTTACGTTTATTTATAAAAAGTTTTTGTGACAGTTCTAAAATTTGCTACACACTCTATCCCTTACACCGCTTGCGATTCCATAAAATTCATGGAGGAGGTTTTTAAAAACAAGATAAAGTTATGGTAAAAATATAAAGTTGGCTAAATATTTTCTAGGGACTCTAATCTATGTTTTTCAAAATTTTTCTATATTAATGACCCCACTCTACCCCTTAGACGGCTTGCGATTTCATAAAATTCATGGAGGAGGTTTTTAACAACAAGTTGAAGTTATGGTAAAAATATAAAGTTGGCTAAATATTTTCTAGGGACTCTAATCTATGTTTTTCAAAATTTTTCTATATTAATGACCCCACTCTACCCCTTAGACGGCTTGCGATTCCATAAAATTCATGGAGGAGGTTTTTAACAACAAGATAAAGTTATGGTGAATATATAAAGTTGGCTAAATATTTTCTAGGGACTCTAATCTACGTTTTTCAAAATTTTTCTATATTAATGACCCCACTCTGCCCCTTAGACGGCTTGCGATTCCATAAAATTCATGGAGGAGGTTTTTAACAACAAGATGAAGTTATGGTGAAAATATAAAGTTGGCTAAATATTTTCTAGGGACTCTAGTCTACGTTTTTCAAAATTTTTCTATATTAATGACCCCACTCTACCCCTTAGACGGCTTGCGATTTAATAAAATTCATGGAGGAGGTTTTTAACAACAAGATAAAGTTATGGTAAAAATATAAAGTTGGCTAAATATTTTCTAGGGACTCTAATCTATGTTTTTCAAAATGTTTCTATATTAATGACCCCACTCTACCCCTTAGACGGCTTGCGATTCCATAAAATTCATGGAGGAGGTTTTTAACAACAAGATAAAGTTATGGTGAAAATATAAAGTTGGCTAAATATTTTCTAGGGACTCTAATCTACGTTTTTCAAAATTTTTCTATATTAATGACCCCACTCTACCCCTTAGACGGCTTGCGATTCAATAAAATTCATGGAGGAGGTTTTTAACAACAAGATAAAGTTATGGTGAAAATATAAAGTTGGCTAAATATTTTCTAGGGACTCTAATCTACGTTTTTCAAAATTTTTCTATATTAATGACCCCACTCTACCCCTTAGTTAGCTTGCGATTTCATAAAATTCATGGAGGAGGTTTTTAACAACAAGATAAAGTTATGGTAAAAATATAAAGTTGGGTAAATATTTTCCAGGGACTCTAATCTATGTTTTTCAAAATTTTTCTATATTAATGACCCCACTCTACCCCTTAGACGGCTTGCGATTCAATAAAATTCATGGAGGAGGTTTTTAACAACAAGATAAAGTTATGGTAAAAATATAAAGTTGGCTAAATATTTTCTAGGGACTCTAATCTATGTTTTTCAAAATTTTTCTATATTAATGACCTCACTCTACCCCTTAGACGGCTTGCGATTCAATAAAATTCATGGAGGAGGTTTTTAACAACAAGATAAAGTTATGGTGAAAATATAAAGTTGGGTAAATATTTTCCAGGGACTCTAATCTATGTTTTTCAAAATTTTTCTATATTAATGACCCCACTCTACCCCTTAGACGGCTTGCGATTCAATAAAATTCATGGAGTAGGTTTTTAACAACAAGATAAAGTTATGGTAAAAATATAAAGTTGGCTAAATATTTTCTAGGGACTCTAATCTATGTTTTTCAAAATTTTTCTATATTAATGACCTCACTCTACCCCTTAGACGGCTTGCGATTCAATAAAATTCATGGAGGAGGTTTTTAACAACAAGATAAAGTTATGGTGAAAATATAAAGTTGGCTAAATATTTTCTAGGGACTCTAATCTACGTTTTTCAAAATTTTTCTATATTAATGACCCCACTCTGCCCCTTAGACGGCTTGCGATTCCATAAAATTCATGGAGGAGGTTTTTAACAACAAGATGAAGTTATGGTGAAAATATAAAGTTGGCTAAATATTTTCTAGGGACTCTAGTCTACGTTATTCAAAATTTTTCTATATTAATGACCCCACTCTACCCCTTAGACGGCTTGCGATTCCATAAAATTCATGGAGGAGGTTTTTAACAACAAGATGAAGTTATGGTGAAAATATAAAGTTGGCTAAATATTTTCTAGGGACTCTAATCTATGTTTTTCAAAATTTTTCTATTTTAATGACCCCACTCTACCCCTTAGACGGCTTGCGATTCCATAAAATTCATGGAGGAGGTTTTTAACAACAAGATGAAGTTATGGTAAAAATATAAAGTTGGCTAAATATTTTCTAGGGACTCTAATCTATGTTTTTCAAAATTTTTCTATATTAATGACCCCACTCTACCCCTTAGACGGCTTGCGATTCCATAAAATTCATGGAGGAGGTTTTTAAGAACGAGATGAAGTTATGGTGAAAATATTAATTTGGCTAAATTATTCCTAAGGTCCCTAATATACATTTTTGTACTTTGGTCATTTAACTTTTTTCCGCTTTTCTCACTTCGTCTTACATATTAACACAGATGGCTTTTTATGATATTTTAGTTCATAAACCTTTCTTTATTAAAATTTTTTACACAAAATTATACGAAGATTTCATTTAGTCAATTTTTCTTTATTTTTATATATTAAATATATACATCCGACGCTACTGGTCATTTGGCGGCTGGACTGAAAACGGCTGCTAGAAATTGGCCCATAACTTCACACCAGTAATATATCTAGTATTATGTATTCAGATGATTGGTTCTTATGTATTCAACAACAAGATGACACTATAAAAATAATTTATAATAAATTAATTCAAAAAGATTGTGATCAACAATAAAAAAATACCTTTATTATTAAAAACAATAGATTATATAGAATAACTGCCGATAAAAATGAGAAACTAGTTATACCAAAATTTGCTAGATTTAGTATATTAAGAAAATATCATGACGATATTGGACATATTGGATATCGAAAATGTGATGCATTAATAAAAAATAAATTTTGGTTTAAGGGCATGACTCGTTTTATTAGAAAATATGTATATTCTTGTACCGATTGTGCTTATAAAAAGGATCAGTACGGAAAAAACAAGGATTTTTGTATCCTATCGATAAACCTACAGAACCCTTGCATACTTGGCATATCGATCATTTGGGGCCATTTGTCAAAAGTCCTGGTGGTTTCACATATATTTTAATGATAGGAGATTCATTTTCAAAATTTTTGTTTGCTCGACCAACAAAAAGTACTACCTCTAAAGAAGTAATACATAATTTAAAAGATTTATTCAGTATGTTTACCTAAACGAATTGTTTCTGATCGTGGTAAAGCCTTTACTTGTGAAAACTTTAAACAATTTATAATAAAATATCAATTTAAACATATTTTAAATAGTATCTCTTCACCCAGGTATAATAGACAAGTGGGGAGATATAATTTAACACTCAAATCTGCAATTAATACTAGTATCAATGAGGAACAGGAATGGTATTCTGTGCTTCCAGATGCAGTATGGGGTATAAATAATACTGTAAATTCGAGTACAGGATTCACTCCATGTAAACTCATGTTTGGTTTTGAATCCCCAAGACAGGTAGATTTAGAAAAACCCGATAATATTAAAACAAATAAAAATATTGAACGAAAAGCTGCAAAAACTAATATGGATAAGCAGGCTAAAAACATGAAAAAGATATTTGATAAAAAAAGAAAATCTGCATGTTCATACTCACTGGATGATTTAGTACTGTGGAGCGGTAGTGAAACTTCAAAAAAGGAAGTTACTAAAAAGTTGCCCATTAAATTTGGGGGAACCTATAAAATAACTAAGGTTAAAGGTAACGATAGATATGAAATTTCTTTATTAAAGGGTATGAAAGGCTATAAAAAATATAAAGCCATTGTTCCAGTTGACCAATTAAGAAAGTTTAAATCTTGTGTATTAACTGAAGATAAATCTGACAGTGACGTTGATAGTACCGACGAACTGTTAGATTTATTGAAAAGTTAAATATAATATTAAAATTTAATACTAATAGTAAAGCTCTAGTGAGCATAAAAAAAAATAATTTTATAAGTATTTAACATTAAATAAAAATAAATAAAAACAATTACTTGGTATTTTTTAATTTCAGATCTTGGAATACAAAGAAAAATGATAAGAAGACGAGGACGTCTAAATAATTATCAGGATGGCCGAATGTGAAGAAATAATTAGTTTTAAGTAATTGTATATGTAATAAGTTTCTTTTAAAAGATCAACTTATTAAGTGTACCCACTTAAGCGAGAAGGGAAAGGGTCTAAGTGGATACCTAAATGTTTCTGTTTTGTTTGTTTATAATTAATTGCCTTTAAAATGATATAGTTTCATGAGAAATATTTTTTGTAGTGTTAGAATAAAATTTGTGCCGTTACAATTCAGAAGTGGGATAGATTTTTTTTTCTACTTTTTAATTACAATTTTTATTTTTGATTTTGGCACTACAATTTTATCCTTTATCTAAATAGTTAGTATTAATGCTAGTTATAAAGCGTCTATTGAGATTTTTTTATTTTGTTTTTTTTATCTATTTTTCTATAATTTTTTTTATATTTCTATTTTTAGTTTTTTTAAAGGATTATAACTTATTACATACATATTTATATTCCGTGTGGCCAAAAGTGTATCAAGGTTGGTGGGGAGTGCTGCTCCTGCTCTCTGGATATTGTTATACAGTTCTGCATTCAGCTGGTTATGTGTTTCTGTACGAAAGCTGTACATTTATAAATCATATCTAATTTGACTACTGAGAACTTTTTAGCCTGTCTATCTATTGGCCAGCCTTGTTCTACCGTATCAAAAAAACTCATTTCAATGAGTGACCTAAACGACAGATCTCTTCAGAGAAAAATGGGGTAATATAAAAGGCTGTAGATTTATAAAGAAGCTACTTAGTTGTCTAAACAAGGATTACCCAAAAAACTATTGGAAATTAGGAGAAAACAACTCAGACTAGCAACGAGAATTTTAACCAATCACTAGGGTCTCCAAAAATATCTATACAGGATGCAATTAAACGACACATCTCTTTATGCAGAGGATGTGAACAAGAAGAAGAAACCGTCGAGCATATCCTGAGAAAGTGCATTTTAAGGATACTAGTGCTAGCACCAAATCAAAATGAACCAAAAAATTAAAAGACAGTATTCCTAATGATTTATTTGTTGATTATTTTAGAATAGAAAGAGAAAAATGTGAAAAAAATTCTTAAAACTAAAAACACCAAAAAAAAATTAACAATCTAATATCAATAAACATAAATAATAAATATGAAAATAACAATTACAAGTTTTAACATAAGGGAAACATTTTGCATTACCATATTGGGAACTTGCAAGACAAGTGTTGAGTCCTAGCAGAGGAATTAGCAACTGGAGAAAACTCGAACAACATAAATCAACTGTTAATAATCTGCTTAAAAAGTGTGAAAATAAAGTGAATATAAAGCTGTACAGAAGTTTACATAAATTTCCCAAAATTTGGAGCTTATATAGTAGAAATTGGTAAACCAATATTATTGTATTTGATATAGTTGATAAATATTTACAAAGAGAGTAAATTAAATCACACTAGACTAACCAATATGCCAATAGACTTTAAAGTTTAAATATACCCATCACGTCTTCTCCGCCATTTTTGTTGACGTCGGAGCGCTCTCTACCCCAAATGGAATTTTCCAAAACAAATGAAAATATTTTACCATATACAGAATAAATTGCAAGTATTAAGTGTTATTTCTCATAGCATTTTATATCCGATGTATATTCCTCAGAGGTTCTTCTGGTGTATAAACTTAGGATATACATATCATACACATTTATATATATACATGAAGCAGACATATTATGAAACTTCTTAGAGGTATATAGGTTTTGTGTATATTCTACAAATATACATCTTTCACTATTCCAGAATATACAGATTATGTACATCCTAAAAATATACATATTATGACTATTCCGGAATATACAGAGTATGTATATCGTAAAAACAAGCATGTGAATATTTTAAAACATAAAGTTATTTGCTTATATATCACAAATATGTAACTAAAGAAGATTCCATAACATGCGTTTTGTGTATATCCCAAAAATACATCTTTTACGAATATTCCGGAATATTCATTTGTGCACATCCTGCAAATATACATCACATAATTATTCCGGAATGTACCGTGCGTACAAACTACAAACATACCTGCAAAGATATTTTGCAATTTATTAGGAATATTCATATATATATCATTTTTATTTCTCCCTAAATATACATTTTCTGTATAAATAAATATAATAAAATTTAAGGTACCTACCTACTTAGGTATAAAAGAATTATTTGGGTAACTCCTTTTTGATACAACAAATTACAGCATCTTAAATTTTATTAATAAATATGTATTTGGTTAGTGTTCTCCTAGAGATAAAAAATACCAATAAAAGCAGGTTTGTTTTGTATATTTTTTCCTTATTCGTGTCATAAAATAATAGATCACAATTTTATAGTATTACATGGCAAATCAACTGCATTATTTTTTGGAAAAAGTTGTAAATATACTAATGCCTAACAGAGGTATCGTTCATTTGATTTAGCAAGTATCTCTAATGTTTTATTGTTTCCGTGTTTTTTTTAGTTTGAAATTATTTGGTAATCATTTAATGCATTAATTTTGTGATTGGTTAAAGATTGTTTATATTTAAATTATCCATCTAACGACTGTGATTAAAATATTACTATAAATTTAATTGCGCAGCAGCCCAATTATTAACCTATTTTAACAACCTTGAAGAATATCAGAATAAGATAAAACCTAACCTACTATTTTCCTGCTGTGCTGTGGAAAGTTTTGCCGTGCAAATTTTTTATTTCGCCTTACAAGTTTTTTTGCGCTGTTAAAATTGCGAATGAGTATTGAGTAGCATCAATATTTGGAAAATTTAGCAAGGTAAGTTTAATGACTGATGTACTGTACTTTAAACTTTGTTTTCTAATCTAACATTTTAAACCCGCGTTTTTGTAGATACCGCCGCGCCAATAATTAATATAGTAAAAATTCTACTAGTGCCTCCATTTCAGTTTTTGTTTGTTATTGAGAACTGACCTGCGATATTTGGTAAAGTAAGTTTATAGCATAATAGTTTTTTTTAAGTATGCTGAGGATAACGAAGTAGTAGTAAAAGAACAATTGCATCCACAAACAAGCTTATTAAAAAAAGTTCTGCTAAAAGAGTACAGAACATATTAGCTCTGTATCACAATAGGAATGCGAGACCAAGTCAGAAAATAGAATTAAAATCTAAAAAAAAGTTGAATAGAAGGTCAGGGTCTGATTTTGTCTCTCCAAATGTAGATTTATAAAATTCTCACAAAAGATCAGTTGTAGATGTAGATATTCCAAATGTAGTTCCTTCTCCGATAGATCAAATGATTAATACCTCAAGTACTACATTTAGTTATCAGGAAGTTTCTACTGAAACTACTAATTTCAGTTTACAATTAGACAAATGGTCTGTAGAGGAAAACATTTCTTTATCAGCATTAGGCAAGTTATTGAAATTGTTAAGAAATAATTTTCCTCTTTTCCAACTAAAAAATTTACCAAAAGATCCTCGAACTTTGTTACAAACTCCAACTAATACAAATATTAAGCAAATGGGATCAAATTTTGTGTACTATTAAATCTGTGAAACTTTTAGAAAAACTAGTTTTTTGTGTAGGTCTCTTTAAGGGTGTTGGAAAGCGTAAAGCTAATGATTTGCTTAAAGATTTTGTAATGAATGTATTCAATTATATCAGAATCGTATAAGAAAAGGTTCTCAAATACATAAATTTAATATTTCCATTATATGTGATGCACCTGCTAAATGTTCTCGATGTTAAAAGCCATTATGCATATTTTTCTTGTACAAAATGTAACCTAGAAGGTGATTTTTGTTGTAATACCATATGTTTTCAAGATTGACTTTTTCGTAAACGATCAAATGAATCTTTTCGAAACAAAGAACAACCAGAAAATCACATTGGAATTACAGTACTCGAAGATTTGCCAAATGTTGATATGATTAATAATATTTCAATTAATTATATGCACTGCATATTGTTAGGTGTAGTAAAAAGGCTCTTATGTAATAAAAAATTAGGGTAGGTTTATGGTAAGCCTCCAAATAAATTGCGAGCATCAATTTATTATTTATTCAATAAGTAATGATTGTTTAAAATTAAAAAAAAATTATTCCTTATGAATTTGCACGTTCACTAGTGGAAAGTAAAAGATTTAAAGCATCAGAATTTAGACTTTTATTACTTATACTGGTCCAATTGTGTTCAAAAATGTTTTATCAACTGAATCATACAATAATTTTTTGAGTCTTAGTGTAGCAACCCTTATTCTAGCAAGTAATGAATTTTGTAATAGCAAATCCTATTTTGAATATGCCAATCAGCTTTTTGAACATTATATATCTAATTCCATTAGGATTTTATATCTTACAATGTTTACAATCTTCTACATTTAAAAATTTAAAATAAAAGATACTAACACTCTAAAACTAACATAGACCTTACACAACATTGGATGTTCCAATAAATGTAATACTAACTGTATAACATAAGATAGAACTTGAAACCAAAACTGCCTGGCTAATTGGTAATTAAACCAGTGCCAAATAAACTTACTTTGTAACGATAACTCGTTACATTTTATTGTTTATTTTATTAAACATAATTTTATAATTTGTGATAACCCATAGTGACGATAGCTAGTTGAAGGTAAGCTATAAATAATATAATGTAGGTACTTATTTTGTTCTAACAGGTGTTATGTGTGTTGTATATCTCTTGTTCGATTTATCAATGCAGAATTGTTCTAGTTCAATAACATCGAACGCTAGATCGGAAATCGAACGTAGCAAGAAATTTGAACAATGCAGAGGCTCGCTGAGGTCGCTCTCTTGACCGGGACGCCGGTTGAAAAGGTTGACTGACGAGGAGAAGGGTTGGTTATGAAAAGATTGGCTTTTTAACAAAAATGTCGGTATCGTATTAAATCGCTATTTATTTATTGAATCATTATAGATTTGAATTATTTTGATGGCAATTTAAAATAATATATAAATATTCAATTTATCGAATCCAATACATATTTTTGTAATCAGATGGGTTGCTAACCTTTGATTAATCTCTAAGTTTTGTCTAAACAGTTTATCTTATTTAAACGTGATTTAATTACCGACCTTCTCAGTTTTTTTAAATCTTTTGTTAGATTGATTGGAAGATGTGCCTCAGCTACGACCTTTTGGAAGTGATATAGAACTTCAGATAACTTTTACATTACCACGAGATGATCATCTCAGGATTTCTTTGGCTGCCGGATTGTTCACTGGAAGTTTCAGGATGAGACAGGTATGTACATCTCTTTATTATTTTAATAATATATGTTAATTGCATTTTTGCAATTTCTTTTTGGAGAGAATTACATACCTTGCTCGTTATTTTCAATCCGAGAGTTTGGGAAATCATCTGAGTTTTCCTTACTGAGGTTAACTTATTCCTTGTCTTTTTATTGATTGTCTGTAAAGCCAATTTGACAATAACTGTACCTGAATCTAAGTGTCAGCACTACCATTACTATATTATATATTACTTTATATTTTGATTTCTATTCATTATTAGTATGTGAATATCAGAGTTTGGTATCAAACAATATCTTGTTTAGTAACTATTGTTTGAATTTATCATTTGTGTTTGAGAACCACCTCTGGATATTCAATTTCGATAGTTAGTATAACTTAGGTTCATTTTTTTGTAATTTGTACATTGGATTTAGTAATAATATCTAGTTAAGCATTATTGTTTAGCTCATGTTGAGCTGTGTTTCTTTTGTATTTAACAATTATAGATGTATTATAATTTTTTATGATCATTACTAGTTATATACTAGGGTTTGCTGGGATATCATATCCCTAGTAGCTGTTCTACTTAAAAAATTACTTAAAAGTAAAACCAAATAATCTAGATTTCATAGTGCTGGTGCTTATTGACCCTATTTACAATTCTAATTTTTTTTAATCATATTTTCATGATATGGTCCGAACTTGAGTCCCAAGACCAGTGACGTTGAAACTCCTGAGTGGACACAAAGGGCTGAAGAAACCTGTCATCCCCAGGGATTAAACAGTACAACCAGTGCCCTATTACCGTCAGGAGCTGGTGAATAATCAGTCGGAACAATCAATGTGATTAAAATAAGGGTTTTTAATAAACGTAGAGTCACTGTTGTGTTCCCGCGCAAATTAATTTAATTTGATTTTATTTTATTTTTCTTTTTTTGTTTATTTTATAAATTTCTATGTAGACTTAGTATTTGTTATATTATATTACTTTCGTATAGCCACTTTGAGTTTCATTCATTGATATTCAGATTCATAATTTGCATTAATTTGAAATTAATTTTAATAAAGGTTTGCTTAGACCTTCTTATTTCCAATCCTTCATATTTTCCCTATTTGACCGTCCTATTGTTGAACTTTGAACCATGGTTTTTCTATCGTCGCTATTTTGAAGACAGAATCGAAAAAGGTCGAGAACAGTACAATATATTGCTCGCTCGTGATCGGGACTTGACCGAAAAATATTTTTGTGAAACCGGCACACTTTGTGTTAACCTTTTTTTCGTATGCAAAAGAAAAGCAATCCCCTTTGATTTCTTCGCATTGCGCGCTATAAGGGAAGATTCACCAGGATTGGACGCTGCACCTATCATCCTAGTCCGGTAAGCCGTAAAGTAAACCTTTATTTTTTTGTCATATATTATATTTTTAATTTCATTATTTATCATAATATATCTCTTCAAACCAAATAATTTAATCAGTACTGCAAGGGGGAAATCGCAGAATCAACGTCCCTAACAGTCTGGAACTATTCCTTTTTTTTTAACAAGTTTGACATAAATATTTTTTTTGTTATTTATGTGAAAAGGAGCTAGTTTCGTACATTTGGTCCTTCGAGCCGGATTAACCCTTTAGGAACCCTCTCAGACAATTGATCTGAAGTTTTAAGGTTTTTTAATTATCTTTTTTCCACCCTTGGTGCTGATTCAATTATTATTTTATTGGCGACACAAAGTGGTTATATTGTTGGTTTTCATTTTATATTGCATTTAATTAAGATACTTTGTCTAAATTTCTAATTTTTCTATTTTATATAAAGGAAAAACATTCATTTCAAATATATAATTTAATTCAGTTAAACGAGCCCATAAATTTCATATTTCTTTAAACACACAAAAAACAGTGCAAAGGTTGCCAACCGGTTATCTTTGTTGTCGAAGCGACGAGTTTTATTTGTCTATTCATTTTAGAACTTTTTTGAAATACCGGGGCTGTACGATAACTATTAAGTATCATTCAAATTTGAATGATAAATTATTCGTTAATTCTTTTATATCTTGATTAAATATTATCGATTAATTATTGTAATTAAACTTTTAAGTTTATACTACATTGTGCACATTCAGTTACTGCAATTGAATTTATTTTTTCTTGTTCTTTGTTATAAGCACATTTTTGATTCCCCTTGGAACTAAGTTGTGTTTTTTCTACATATTTTTTGCAAAATAAATTAAAATGCCTACAGATACAGAGAAAGTTCTTCGTCATAAAGCTTTAAGACAAAGCACTTTAAATCAATTCACACTTCTTGAAAGATCTGCCTTTGAGGCCAAGGTTGATACAGCCAAGCACACGGCATTTAAGGTCAGATTCAAAGTTTTAAAAAAGCTATTAAAAGATTTTGAAAAACATCATAACCCCATTTTAACCTTATTAGCTGGTAAAAGTGATGCAGAATTGGCTATTGAAAATTTAATTTGTGAAGATTTTACTAGTCGTGTTGCTGAAGTAGAAACTATTCATTATGAATTATTCGAGATGGTTCTAGATACGTCTAATAGTTTGGCCAATTCTACGATTGCTTCGCCTGCTGCAACCAGAGATAATGTACATTTACCCAAAATTGATTTAATTAAATTTTCTGGAGATATCACTGAATTTCCAACATTTATTGAAACCTTTAACGCTCTCATTCATTCAAACAAATATTTATCAAATATTGAAAAATTCAATTATTTAAAATCATCTCTTGGGGGAAATTCTCTTACTTATATAAGTCGTATCAAACTTATTGGGGATAATTATCCTATTGCTTATGATACTCTGGTCAGAAGATATACAAACAAGCGTCTTTTAGCATCCACCTATTGGAAATCCATTGAAAGTGCATCGCCAGTTTCTCAAAGAAATGCTCGTAGTTTACGCAATCTTATAGAGACGTTTGATGAAAATGAGTTATCTTTAAAAAATATAGGATTTGAGACTAATCATTGGGATTTTATTCTTTGTATGATGTTTTTATATAAATTGGATTCACAAACTAGAATGCGGTTTGAACAAAACCACGCTTCAAACGAAATTCCGCTTTATTCTGATGTTAAAAAACTAGCATTACAGCAATGTTTGGCCTTAGAATCCGTTAATTCAAACGACAAAAAAGTATTTAAACCTAATGTTTCGAAAAAATCAAATTTTTCAACTCCCCCTCGTAATGCCAATTATAATAATCAAATAACTGCTCGATCCAAGTCCGCCTTTCTGGTAAATACCGGTCAAAGGCAATTAGAGTGTTTTTTGTGTAAATCAAATCATATGATTTACCGGTGTCCTAATTTCTTAGAAAAGACACCTTCACAAAGATACGAAATTATTAAAAAACATAAGGCATGCGTGAATTGTTTGTCAAATGCACATTCTTCGAAGAAATGCTCTTCGGAAAATCGATGTGCGACTTGTTCAAAGTATCATCATAGCCTTTTGCACTTTGTTTCACCCGCTAATAATACAAATCCTGTGAATTTCGCAGCCGCAGAGGAAGAAATCCAAGTTAACCCTGGTACTTCCTCCAACAATTTAATTTTAAATAGTGTTCAAAGCTCCACAAAAACGGTAAATGTAGGAATGCTCCTTAATAATCATGACGTCTTATTGGCTACTGTGCTTGTCAAAGTGAAAGATAATTTTGGTAACTGGCATATTGTCAGAGGCGTACTTGATGGCGGAGCTCAATCGTCCCTTATTTCAAAACAATTAGTAAATAAATTGAGTTTGCCAAAATTTAAAATTGCTTTAAATTTACATGGTCTTGAAAAAATGCGGACTTCTGCGCATTTAGGTGCTTTCATTAAAATTGCGCCTCTAACTAACTTGAATCAAGTTATTTAGTTTGGGGCAGTAATTGTTGATACAATTTGTAATAAATTACCTAATGTTACCTTTTCTAAAGAAATTATTTCAAATATTGGTAACTTAGATTTAGCAGATCCTTCTTTTAATGAGAGTAGTCATATTGATCTACTCTTAGGCGCGGATGTATATCCTTATGTTTTAGAGGAAGGTCGTATTTATCAAGGACAAGACAAACCTGTAATTTTAAATACTATTTTTGGGTGGATGATTACCGGCAAAATTCCCTTGTCGAATTCATCCCTAGTATCTCCTAAAATTAATGCTTTCTTCACAACTTCCAATGAAGTTAATTTAAATGAAACTTTAAAATTATTTTGGAACACCGAGGAAGTCCCAATTAGTTAAATAGTTTCCCCTGAAACCGAATATTGCAAAAAATATTTTTCGGAAACAACTTCTAGAAACGAAATGGGTAGATATATAGTTTCTTTACCATTTAAATCGCATGTAACAGATTTCGGAGATACCCGGTCAATTGCTATTAAGCGTTTCTTTTCATTAGAAAAACGCTTATTACAAAATCCCTCTTTTCACTTATCTTATAGTGAAGTCATGAGGGACTATTTACAAAGTGGACATATACAGGTGGTCCCAATTCCGTCTGCGGAAAAATTAAATAATTATTTTTACATAGCTCATCATGCAGTATTTAAAAAGGATTCTAACCCTACGCCTCTGCGTGTAGTGTTTGACGCTTCTAGTCATGCCCCGAATAAACCTTCTTTAAATGATGCCTTATACACAGGTCCTAAGTTGCAACAGGACTTAGTGAACATTTTATTAAATTTTCGTATCCATCCTTATGTTTTCACTTGTGACATCAAACAAATGTATGGAATGATACTAGTCACCCCGGAACACCGTAGATATCAGCGTCTTGTATGGCGCTTTTCTAAGGACGAACCGTTATTAGACTATGAATTAACCGTTGTAAGTTTCGGTGTCAATAGTAGCCCTTATTTAGCCATAAAAACTTTGCTACAACTTGCCCAGGATTATAAGGATTTACCTTTGGCTTCTGAAATTTTATCGAATTCTACTTATGTAGATGATATTGTCACCGGAGGGGATAGTATTGAAGGGGATAGTATTGAAGTCTTTGATGAAAACCCAGTTAATTGAATTATTGTGCAGGGGTGGTTTTGAAGTTAAAAAATGGGCTTCAAATAAAAGTCAATTACTTGCTGATTTACCTGAATCATATATTCAAAATCAATGTTTATCTTTCGATTCTGAAAACAATAATGTTTTAAAAATTTTAGGTCTTAAATGGAGTCCTACTGAAGATGAATTTTCCTATAATTTTTCTTCTTTTGAAAAGCCTTGTACCAAGAGAGGTATATTGTCCGAATTAGCTAGGATCTTCGATCCGCTTGGATTTTTAACCCCTATCACAATTTTCGCAAAATTTCTTATTCAGCATTTATGGAGCCTGGGATTAGGCTGGGATGATCCCCCTCCATCATCTGTTTCAATTAAAAGGGAACAGATCAAAAATGAACTTTGCTGTTTTCACAATTTTAAAATTCCGCGTCTAATAAATGTCATGCACACTGCATCATGTTCATTAATAGGATTTTCCGATGCTTCTGAACGAGGGTTCTGTGGAGTAGTTTACTTAAGAGCGGTATACCAAGACGGTACCGTTAGATCGTTCTTTATTTGCTCAAAATCCAAGGTTGCTCCTCTAAAGAGATTGTCGCTACCCCGCTTGGAACTGTGTGGTTCTGTGCTATTAGCAAAATTAATGAAATTCGTTATGGACTCTTATAGAGAAAAAATTTCTTTCGACAATATTTTTGCCTTTACTGACAGCACCATTGTACTTAGTTGGATTAAAAGTTCAGCTCATCAATGGAAAACTTTTGTCAGTAATAGAGTCGCATTCATACAAGATATAATTTTACCTATTAATTGGCAACATGTTCCATCATCCCTTAATCCTAGTGACTTAGGTACTCGTGGCCTTCTGCCATCGGAATTAATTAATAATCAATTATGGTGGAACGGTCCACCCTTTTTATCTGATAATTTTGAAACTTGGAATTTTCCCTTAATTTCATCTCCTACAGACTCTATAGAGGCTGATACTGAGGAGAGGAAAATAATTTTTAATATAAACATTGCTCCTAATGACGTTTTATGTATCATAGAAAAGTATTCATCACTTCAAAAACTAAAACGAATTTTTGGATATGTGTTGCGCTACATTTTTAATAAAACACACAGAGAACCTCAGTTGAGGGGTTATTTAACTGTTAAAAAAAGAAATAATGCATTGTTGCTTATGATTAAACATGTTCAAAACTTTCACTTTGAAAATGAAATTTCTATGATTAAGACAAAGAAACTTTTACCTAAAAGTTTTAGAAAATTAAACCCTTTTGTCGATGAAAATGGGCTTCTAAGGGTAGGGGGTAGATTATTTAACTCTGATCTAGACTATGATAAAAAATTCCCCCTATTATTACCCAGTAAATGTACTTTAACTGATCTTATAATTAAAGATACACATGAAATTTATTTACACACAGGTGTGCAAACTACCCAATTTTTGCTTTCACAAACATTTTGGATAATTTCCTCTAGAAGGGTGGTACACAGAGTCCTGGCTCGGTCTCTCAAATGCTGGAGACCCAACCCGAAGCCTTTTCCTGCACCTCTTATGGGAAATTTACCAAAGTTTCGTGAATCGCAAATTAAAGCTTTTTCCATTGTAGGCGCAGACTTTTGTGGGCCTTTTCCTATTACTATGGGACGGTTACGTGGTGCTGTCACTATGAAAGCCTACGTTTGTTTATTTATTTGCTGTGCTACGAAAGCTCTCCATTTAGAGCTCACTTCCGATTTGTCGACGGAAGCGTTTTTAGCCGCCTTTCGTCGTTTTATTGCCAGAAGAGGAAGGTGTTCTAAGGTCATTTCGGATAATGGCACTAACTTTGTTGGAGGGAATAATTACTTCCGCTCCATTTTTTCTGAGGCACTTGAGAGGGAAGCCATTGCTTTTGAATTTAACCCTGCCGGTGCCAGTCACATGGGTAGAATTTGGGAAGCAAATGTAAAATCCGTCCAAACTCATTTAATTCGAGTAATTGGGAACCAAATTCTTACATTTGAAGAACTAAGTACAGTCTTAACCCAGATTGGGGCGGTATTAAACTCACGTCCCTTGTGCGCCATGAGTTCTGATCCTAGTGATTTGGCTGTATTGACTCCTGGCCACTTTCTTACCCTTGAACCGTTATCGGCATTACCAGACCCTGACTACACCGATCTTAAAATGAACCGGTTATCACGATGGCAACTTTTGCAACGTTTTCATAGAGATTTTTGGAACAGATGGCACAGGGAATACCTTCATACCTTACACCAAAGAGTTAAATGGGACTCTTCGACTCCCCCTGTGTCACCTGGTACCATGGTTCTCATCAAAAATAAATCCACTGCTCCTTTAGAGTGGATTCTGGGACGCATTATTAAACTAATTCCAGGATCCGATAATATATGTCGGGTTGCTATTGTGCAAACTGCCAAAGGTATATTTAAACGTCCTTTGGTCAAACTTTGTCCTTTGCCTAATAATTAATAATGAAAATGTGAGAATTTTCATGGGGGTGGGAATGTTGTGTTCCCGCGCAAATTAATTTAATTTGATTTTATTTTATTTTTTTTTTGTTTATTTTATAAATTTCTATATAGACTTAGTATTTGTTATATTATATTACTTTCGTATAGCCACTTTGAGTTTCATTCATTGATATTCAGATTCATAATTTGCATTAATTTGAAATTAATTTTAATAAAGGTTTGCTTAGACCTTCTTATTTCCAATCCTTCATATTTTCCCTATTTGACCGTCCTATTGTTGAACTTTGAACCATGGTTTTTCTATCGTCGCTATTTTGAAGACAGAATCGAAAAAGGTCGAGAACAGTACAATATATTGCTTGCTCGTGATCGGGACTTGACCGAAAAATATTTTTGTGAAACCGGCACACTTTGTGTTAACCTTTTTTTCGTATTCAAAAGAAAAGCAATCCCCTTTGATTTCTTCGCATTGCGCGCTATAAGGGAAGATTCACCAGGATTGGACGCTGCACCTATCATCCTAGTCCGGTAAGCCGTAAAGTAAACCTTTATTTTTTTTGTCATATATTATATTTTTAATTTCATTATTTATTATAATATATCTCTTCAAACCAAATAATTTAATCAGTACTGCAAGGGGGAAATCGCAGAATCAACGTCCCTAACAGTCTGGAACTATTCGTTTTTTTTTAACAAGTTTGAGATAAATATTTTTTTTGTTATTTATGTGAAAAGGAGCTAGTTTCGTACAGTCACAACTAACTTGTAAGTAATCCACTTTAACTTTTGAGTAATTTCTGTTAACTTTATTTACATCATCATTATATATATATATACATTTAACTTCACATAATTTCATTTCAATAACTAGCTGATATCAATTCATTATTTCAATATTAATATACAACCTTTCTCAAAATATCAATTCAAGATTGTTCATTATTTTTTTGTAATTATTAAATTATATAAAAATTATTTCTGTCTTTTAGTGTCACTGTACAATACCTTATCGAACATTATATCTTAACATTTGGTAGGATTGCACCTATTGTCGTTTCATTGTTTTCCTTGTTTTGTTAGGAGTAAAAATCAAAACATAGGTGGCGCTCAAATATTAAGATAAAGTGTGGTGTAACCTTCCCTAACCTACCCTTAGTAACACCAGCAGCGATCCCATCCCTGAGATTAGCCTGGAAGTGCTGGTTAAACTAATTTTTATTGCATCTGTTTCATTTAGCCAGTGTCAATAGTTCGCCACTTCACCTTTTTTTGTGCTTGCATAAAAGGGGTTAAGTGTTGTTACACTTTTGGCAAACTTATCATTACACTTTTGGCGCCCAACTAATATTTTGGTGTTTTTTAAGGGCTACAACAGCAAATACATTTTGTTACATCCTTACTTTGTCTACCCTTCCTTTATCTCTCCTTACAGTGGCACATATTTGGTATAATTTTAAAATCTGATAGTTTTTGTGTTACATTTATCGTTAAAATAGTTTGTTTAAAAATTGCAACATTTATTTTCATTTCTGATTGACGTTTTTACATACTGTGTTCAATATATCTTATCGTATATTTTTGGTACAATTTTAGTTATTAATTAGTTAGTATACATATATATTTTCTTAGGGAGTTTTGTGGAATTTATATAAAATGGAGCCAAATCATTTAAAATCTCATGAGTTAGCATATGAAATAAATATTAGGGGTTTAGAACCATCTGGTAATGTAGACAATAACCGGAAAATTTTGCGAGGAGCATTGAGTCAGGAAAAAGCTAATCGTAGTTTTATAACGTCTGTACCTAATGTAATGCCTTTTGCTGATGAGGTTGCAGAAATAAAAATTACAATTTCAGATTTAACTAAAGTGATTAAAGAGTTCAATGAGGTACCTTCTGATATTGGATTTAAAAGAATTTCTTCTAGATTAACTCATTTATCGAATCGTGTTAGTAAGTTAAAGCCATGTGATGATGAGGAACAATCAGTTATTAAAGATTTATTTACTCAAGTTTTAACTTTAGAGGGAGATTTTGCACTCAAAACGACACGTAATACGTCTACTCCTAATGATTCCAATGATCAACATTTTTTTAGTAATCGTTAATCAGTTCCTCCTTGTAAATGGAACATTTATTTCACTGGGGTTAATGATAAGGAATCAGTTAATTCTTTTTTAGAAAAGGTTAATATATTGTCAATTGCTAGAGGAGTTTCTAAAGATGAGTTATATTATTCGGCTTGTGATTTGTTTAAAGACTCGGCTTTTACTTGGTATTTTAGTATTAGGGATAAAGTTGCAAATTGGGATCAATTAGTTGATAGGCTTAAAGAGGATTTTTTACCATGTTACCATGATGATGATTTAGAAACTGAAATTAATAATAGAACTCAGGGTTCAAATGAGAGGGTAGCTTTATACATAGCTTCAATGGAAGGACTTTTTAAAAGATTAAGTTATAAATTAGATGAAGTAACTAGAGTAAAAAAGATCCGGAGAAATCTTTTACCTTTTTATACATATTTCAAGTTTAGCATTACAAAATCCTTTGACTGTTGCCGAGTTAACAGATCTTTGCAGGAAACTTGAGGAGTCCAATTCTTGGTCTCAAAGGTATAAACCACTATCTAGTTCAAGTGTAGGATTGTTAGAACCCGATTTAAGTAGACCATTTGAAAGTAGAAATGTCAATAAACCTTCTTTTCAATCTAGACATAATGTTTCTAAAATTGACGTTTTGAAATGTTGAAATTGTGATTTACTAGGTCATACATTCAGTAAATGCTACAAAAGCAAACAAGTATTTTGTTTTGGTTGTGGTAATAAAAATGTAACGAAAAGGAACTGTTTTAATTGTTCAAAAAACGGGAAAGGTACTGGAAATCAAACCAGGGTCAAACAAAAATAACTTAAATGTTATCCAGCTTAGTCCAGTTTTTGTTCAAAAACCCAACGATAATAGGTTTTATCTTAACGTCACATTTTTAAACGAATCAGTCTTGGGTTTTATTGATACAGGTAGCACATCAACGATTTTAGGATCTGATGGGTTTTATCTTTTAAAGAAACTAAATTTACCTATTCAATATGATAATGTTGTCAGTGTTACAACTGCGGATGGTACTTTTCAGGATTTGTTAGGCCATGTTTTTGTTCCTATTTTATTAAATAATGTAACTATTACAATGAAAATTTTGATTGTGCCTTCTATAAGGCAAACATTAATTTTGGGGATGGATTTTCATAAACTTTTTGGGCTTAAAATTGATTATAAACAGTTAAATTTTGAATTAAGTTCTGAAATTTGTATTGTTAATACAATTCAACCATTTGATAGTTTATTAGACAGTCAAAAAGCAGAATTAAATAAGGTTATACAATGTTTTAAGGACATAGCTCCTCCAGACAAGTTAGGTCGAACACATATCTTATCTCATACTATTGATACTGGTGATACTAAGCCAATAGCACAGAGGCAGTATCCTCTTTCACCAGCAATGCAGGAGCATCTTAACAAGAATATTGATGAGATGTTAGAACTTGGGGTTATTCAACCGTTCAAGAGCTTATGGTGTAGTCCGCTATGGTTAGTTCCGAAGAAAGATGGAAAATATCGAGTATGTTTTGATGGCAGGAAGTAAAACCAGGTTACAGTTCCAGACCCATATCCAATGCCTTTAATAGATAGTATTTTGAATAAACTGAGAGATGCTAGATATTTGTCGTCGATTGACTTGAAGAGTGCATTTTTTCAGATACCGTTAGAACAATCTTCACGTCCAAAAACCGCATTTGCAGTTTATGGTAGAGACCTCTTTGAATTTAATGTCATGCCTTTTGGTTTAGCAAACGCACCCAAAACAATGTGTAGATTAATGGACTCAGTTCTTGGACCATCCCTATGGCCTTATGCTTTTGTTTATCTTGATGATATGGTTATTGCAACTTCTAGTTTTGAGAAACATATTGAAATTTTAAAAGAAGTATATCATAGACTTAAAGAAGCAGGATTAACTGTAAATTTGGAAAATTGTGAATTTTGCGTTCCTTCTCTAACTTATTTAGGTTTTGTCGTTGATCATAATGGGCTCAGAACAGATCCAGGAAAAGTTGAAGCTATAATGGAGTATCCAGTTCCGAAAAATACCACTGAAATAAAGAGGTTAGTTGGTCTTGTTAGCTGGTATAGGAGATTCATCAAAGATTTCGCTACAGTTTGTGCTCCAATTAATGATCTTCTGCATGGCAAGAAGAAAGGTCAGTCTATCACTTGGACACCACAGGCAGATGAAGCTTTCAAACAAATTAAAACTAGGTTAACTTCAGCTCCTATCTTGGCGTCACCTGATTTTACTAAAACTTTCACAATACAATGTGATGCAAGCGACACAGGAGTCGGTGCAGTTCTTTACCAGGAGAATGATGGAATTGATCACCCAGTAGCTTATGCAAGCAAAACTTTGACATCTAGCCAAAGAAAATATTCAACAACAGAAAAGGAATTATGGGCTGTTGTTTTTGCCGTAGAGAAATTTAGATCTTTTATAGAAGGTACTCGGTTCATTATCGAGACGGACCATTCAAGTCTTTTGTTTTTACACAAGTTATCTAACCCTTCCGGAAGATTGGCACGTTGGTCTTTGAGATTATCGCAGTTTAACTTTGAAATCAAACATCGTAAAGGTGCTTTAAATGTAGTTGCAGATGCTTTGAGTAGATCTTTGCCTGAAATTTCTGTTATTGATGTAAGTTCTTTTATTCCTGATAATTGGTATAAATCTATGCTAACAAAGGTAGAGACTTATCCTGAAAAATACCCTTCTTTTAAAGTAGAAAATGGCATTTTATATAAACATATGTTTTCGAAAGTACCTATTGAAAGTAATGTATCTAATTGGAAATTTGTAGTACCGCGGAAAAATCGTCAAGAAATTTTCAAGTTATATCATGATAATCCTACAGCAGCTCATTTTGGCATTTCCAAAACGTTGTCTAGAATTTTAGAGCTTTATTATTGGCCAAAAATTAGGAAATATGTTTATAAATATGTAAAAAGCTGTGAAGTTTGCGCTGCTTGTAAAAGTTCAAACTTACCACAGGCTGGTTTAATGGGTTCTTTTAGAAATATTAATTTTCCTTTTCAAATGATTTCGTGTGATTTAATAGGTCCTTATTGTTAAAGTGTACATTTACATTTTATATTTCGTAACGTCCGGTTTCATAATCAACTTTAAATATAAAGTAATTTTAAAGTAGGAAATTGTGTTTCATAATACTACTTTAAAGTTAAATGATACTTTAAAGTGACTTTAAGCTAAAGTCGGGTAGACCATTACTTTACCGCTTTAAAGTGGGCTCATAACCTCACACTTTAACAAATTAAACGTCAAACGTGTGTTGCTTGCTATTCACAAATTGCAATCTTTTGCGTGTGTTTATGTGAAAAAGCCAAAAGCAGTAATGTTGGCTTTGAGTAGCAGTTCTTCAAGTTCTTCTGAAGATGAAGTTGTGGAACAAAGGCCTAAGGTTTATCGAGCACGCATTGATCATTTAAATAAATGGAACGATACAGAATTCTTTGATAGATTTCGTTTAACGAAAGCTACAACAGTAAATGTACTGGCAGAAATTGAGCATTTAATTAGCTTACCAACAAATCGGTTAGTGTGCACTCAATTTCTTGTACAAATAGTTATTTACCGTTTGCGTATCCAACGCCATAGCTTCGTTACGACTACGCTACATCAAAATGTGTGAAACCTTAGTTGAAATGACCCATACTGCTGAGCAGTTTTATGCAATTGCTCGTTTCCCCCGAGTTATTGGTACAATTGACTGTACACATATCAGAATTCAATCCCCAGGTATTAAAATTTATAATCACAACACAAACACAATAATGACAAATATGACAGAATTATTAAAGTGAAGTAAACAACATGGCCTATTCATGGATGCCAACATAAATTTACTTTAACTAAAGTTCTGTAGGCTGGCGTTTATGAAACACGTCAACTTTAAAGTCGCTTTAAAGTGCACTTTGAGATAAAGTGGACTTTAGCTAAAGTTACTTTAAAGTCGGTATTATGAAACCGGGCCTAAGTAGATTTGATAATGTTGAAGCTTTTGTAGTTGTCATGGATATGTAGTTGAATAATTATACTGACATATTATGTAATATTGAAGTTTTATATTGATTAAAAACGTTATGTCCATAAAAGAAGACTTTTAATTACACTCTGAACCTAAAGAAACTAAATATGGTAGCAGAGCGTGGTTCGCTAATCAGAATTTAAGTAGGTGATTGGAAAAGGTCAGAGTATTGAATTGAAAAAAGCGAAGTTGATATTAAGCAGATAGTTAAAAGTAGAAAATGGCGAAAAATGAAATATCTATACCAATATTTGATGGCGAGGACTATAGTATGTGGAAGAAGAGAATAACTATTTTTTTGAAAATGAAAAAGTGTAATACAGTAATAGAAAGAGAAAAGACGCAAGAGGATGGAGCTGATTGGGATGAAAAAGATTTGAAGGCAATAAACTATATTTATAGTGGTATTTCTAACAAACAATTAGAATTTGTATGCGAAAAAACAAGTGCTTACGAAATAATGAAGAAATTTGACAATCTATACCTAAAGGAATCTACTGCTTTGCAGATTATATATAGAAACAAACTGGAAAAATTAAGATTAAAGGACTATACTGACTCAACGATATTTTTTAGTGATTTTGAAAAGGCTATAAACGATTTAAAGAATGCAGGCGCTAATGTTGTAACAGTACCTGTTAACATTTTAAGCACCTGGTATCCTAAATATTAAATTCAATTAGTACCGCTAGCTCCATCTATCATAAAACATTTTTAATAATAAAATAATGAATACGGTCTCTATAATTATAATTGGAAGTTCAAAGTAGCTACGCTACGAGGTGTACTAATGAGTTGGCATTATCGAGTTCAATAGGTTTTAATAATTATTTCCAGTCTCATTTCATTTCGTCCACTATTGTAACAGATAAGTTTATTGTGATCTATCAAGTTTACTGTTCCCATATTTTTTCTCTTTTATTTCCGTGTATATCTATCTATATCGTCAACTGTATTAGAATAAGTATTTTTAAAGAACTGTTTGCGGATTATTTTGTTGTAACGTATTCTCTACCTCATTAATTTCAGCACCCAGGAAATCTTATTATCTTTTATATGTTTGTACATTTTCAAATCATTTTTTTATCTTCATAGACAGTTTTTTCTGACATCTTTCTGTCATCTTATGATACTTATTTAAATAACTCAGCTTAAAACAACTTTCTTCAGTAGTATCATAAAAAATAAAAAGATTTCAGTGGCGCCCTTATAATTTCTTAAAGAAACAAATATTGTACAATAGTCAGAGCTAATAAACTTACTCACCCCTGGCCGAGGTATTTAACTATCATAATTTATAAATTCTGTTAATTATTGAAGTATCTTTTACAACTAATTAAAGACGAAATTAAGCTTAATGTTTGTTTTATTGTAAATTACATTTTTTCTTTTGGTATATTGTTATTTTTTCAAAAAAGTTAACTAAATATTTTTATAAATTCACTATCAACGACCAACTAATATTACAAATTGTCGCCCAACGCACAAATAATATTACAATGTAACAGAAAAAGAAAAACTTAATTATATATTGAATACGCTACCAGACTCGTATAATCACATTGGTGATTTAATAGATACTTTAAAAGCAGAGGATCAAGCAGCAGAATATGTGAAAAGTAAAATTCAGATGACAGAATTAAAGAATAAAAAAGAAAATTATTCAAGGAATACTAATGTGTTTGTAACAGAGAGAAGCAAACAGGAACAGAAGTGTTATCAGTGTGGTGAGGGTGGCCATTTCCAGAGAAATTGTCCCAAAAGTAGTGAACAAGGCAACAGAGGAAGTTGGCGTTCAAATAGAGGTAGAAAATTTGGAGGAAGAGGAAGTTTTGCAAGAGGACGAAATCAACCAACTGGAACGAGTAATCTACAAACTAATCAACAGCATGAAAGGAATTTTGCTTGGATAACAAAAATCGAGCATGATGGAGTTAGAGAAAATGTAGAGGTAAACAACTCACAGGTAAACGATGATAATAATGAAATAAATTGGTTATTGGACAGTGGGTGTACTGACCACATTGTAAATAATGATAAATTCTTTGAAAATTTTGAAATTCTTAGAGAACCAGTTAATGTAATATTAGGTAATAACACAATTGTAAAAGCTACAAAAGTTGGTAATGTTTTTTGTTATTTTAATACATATAACAAGAAAAATTTAGTTAAAATTCAAAATGTATTTTTTGTAAAAGAAATGAAATCAAATTTATGAAGTTATAGCAAAATTACAGATAATAATAAAATTGTTTCAAAAGGGAATATAAGTAAAATTATGAGCCTTAACGGAAAAATAACAGCAGTAGCTTCAAAATTAAATGGGTTATATATAATGAAAGGTAGGGTAAAACAAAAAGTATCGTATGTAAATATAGCAACTAGGAGTAATATAACGGAAAAAGAAAGATGGCATAGGATACTTGGTCATGTAAATTTTAAATATTTAGATATACTAATTAAAAATAAATTGTTGATAGGTATACCAGAAGAAGTAAATCAAGATTTTATGAAATGTAAAACCTGTATTGAAAATAAGATGCATAATATGCCCTTCGAGAATAGAAGAGAGAGAGCAAAAGATGTGTTAGAGATTGTGCATACAGATGTGTGTGGACCTTTTATGACTGAAGGTTTAAATGGTGAGAAATATTTTATTAGTTTTATTGATGACTATAGTAAAATTGCAAGAGTGTACACTATGAAGTCAAAGTGTGAGGTATTTGAATGTTTGCAAGATTTGTTAATGAATGTGAAAACAGCACAGGGAAAACAGTTAAAGTTTTGAGATGTGACAATGGAAAAGAGTATCTAAATTCAAACATATTTAAATTTGCAAGAGAGAAAGGAATTGTTATGAATAATTGTCCTAGTTATGTACATGAATTGAACGGGACTGCAGAAAGATTCAACAGAACTATAATGGATAGCTCAAGATGTTTATTAGCTGAAGCTAATGTGGATAAAAAATATTGGCCCGAAATTGTGTGTGCAGCTACTTATTTAAAAAATAGAACATTATCTAACACTATAGAAAAAAATACACCCTATGAAATATTTTTTAAAAAAAGACCAGATGTTTCGAATGTAAAACTGTATGGTAGTAAAGTATTCGTAAGAATACCGGAACAAAAAAGAACATCCAAGTGGAATAAGAAAGCTGAAATGGGAATTTTGATTGGATATAGCAATGTGGGATATAGAGTAATTTTGAATAGTAAAATTGTAGTCGCTAGACATGTTGAAATCATTGAAGAAGATGTTAATTGCATTGGATTGGATGATATGGATGAATCTAAAAATGAAATGGATGAGCAGAATGGAGAAATAAGTGGAGGGTCAGTAATTGAATCAGAAAATGAAAATGGTGAGCCTGGAAGTTCAAATGGGTTTAGAAGTAAGAGTGATTCTGGAATTGGATTACAAAGATCACAGCGAAATAGAAGGCCTCCTGATTATTATGGAAATAATATTTTTGTAAATATGTGTACAACTGATATACCAACTTCTTTTGAAGAAGCAATGAGTGGTGAAGATAGTAAGATTTGGAAAGAGGCAATGGAAAAAGAAATGGAATGTTTAGATAAAAATAAAACTTGGATACTTGTGGAGAATGAAAATAAGAAAGATATTATAGAAGTAAAATGGGTTTATACGAAGAAATCAAATGGTGTTTATAAAGCGAGACTAGTAGCAAGAGGATTCCAACAAAAAAACGAAATTGAAGATATTTATTCACCAGTAGCTAAGATGCAAACTTTAAAAATATTGTTATCAGTTTGTGTCCAAAAGGGATTAGATATACAACAGATGGATGTTGAAGCAGCCTTTCTTAATGGTAAAATAAATTCTGAAGTATATACTCGTCAACCAAAAGGATTTAAAGAGGGATTAGATATACAACAGATGGATGTTGAAGCAGCCTTTCTTAATGGTAAAATAAATTCTGAAGTATATACTCGTCAACCAAAAGGATTTAAAGATGGAACCACAAGAATTTGTAAACTAAATAAGGCCCTATATGGATTAAAAAAAAGTCCCAGGGCATGGTATGAATGCCTGGATGATTGTCTTTACAAACTAAGTTTCCAAAGAAGCAATGTTGATTCGTGTTTATATACGTGTAAAATCGAAAATGATGTAATATATTGTAATAAATTACAATGATAAAAATGTGATGATTGATAAAATATAGTTTATAATTGATATTATTATTAAATTGTTGTTTTTATTATTTTAAATTTTTATTTTTAAAGTTTTGTGGGGCTATAATTTATGATCAATTATTTTTTAATTCTTATTTAATCTTTATCTCAAAACACCTCAAAATTTCTTTATTTTTATTTATTTTTTTCTATTTGCCAATAATATATGATCAAAATCAACATATGTAGTTTTATCTATTATTATTTTAGATTTGATTTATTTAAATTAATCTTAAAACACAAGTGACCCTTTACCACAGTAGTCGGTTCCAAAAAAAATAAAATCCAACGATATAATTATTTATTTTACTTTTTTTTACCTTAAAAAAATTTAATATACCCTATACCTACTTAATGATGCGACTATGATATTTTCGTGCGCATATATACCCACGCTTAACAGAACACGTGATATATTACAGTTATATTCAAAGAGCAGATGGAGTGAAGTAGCATACGTTAGTCGTTATAAGATGTTTGAACAGTTTATTTTATTTAAAACAAAATTGTTTCAAAATAGTGGTTCAAAGATATTGAAATCTATCATTTACAACTTTATAGATATTAGGAAAGTGAATGAAATAAGTGATATCAAGAAAAACATTCCGTATTTCACTTGTTGATTGTGTATAGTGCCGCTACTCCATTTCCGGCTTCTCACACGGGATATTTTAGACACGTGGGACCACTTCCTTGGGAATTCAAATGGATTAAACCACTGGATATGATGTCTCCTCCCAGCTTCTTCAGATATTTTGCTTATTATTTCAGGTTAGTAAAAAAAAATTTTTATTTTTCTTCTTATGTGTAGTTATTTTATTAGCCAATGTACAATTTCCATATAAATTTCCAATCGGTTTTGTTTTTACAAATTATTAATACAGTTTTAAGAAATTTTTTTTTTTTTTTTATCGCATCAACCACTAAGGGTTATTAGCGCACTATAGGTTTAACATGCTGTTGTTGGTTAATGAAAAAATAAAATTAAATTTTTTGGAATAAGTTACAGTCTCTAAGGTATAAAAATAAGTTTTCGGCATTTTCGTTCTCTAAGGTATTTGTTAATGTAGTTAGGTTATATTTTATTCGCTCGTTAGCGTATTTCGGGCACTGCACTAGGATATGTTCCACCGATAGTTCGCTATTACACAATTCACAGGTAGGTTTGTTTCTTTGTTGGATTAAATAATCATGAGTTAGTCGTGTGTGTCCAATGCGGAGGCGGCTAAGAATTATCTGTTTTCTTCTATTATTCTGGGTGGGTTTCCAGGGTTGGTAGCGTTTTTTGCTTTTATATAGTTTTGTTGAGATACTGTTCCAAGATCGTTGCCAAAGATTAGTCACTTCTCTTTTTAAATATGATTTTAAGTCAGTGTGAACAGATAGAGTATTTTCTTCGGAGTCTGGGTTGGTTGATGCGCTTTTGGCCAATTCGTCTACAGTTTCATTGCCACTAATTCCAATGTGGGAGGGGACCCATATAAAATTAACTCGGAGTTTTCTGTCTTCTATATGTTTTAGTTCTTGTTTAATAAGCAGTAAAAGAGGATTGTTGCTATATAGTTGTTTGAGCGTAGTTATTGAACTTAGTGAATCCGAGATAATTGTATAGTTCTCCTTGTTTATATTTTGTATAGTATGCAAGGCCTTAAGAATAGCGAATAGTTCAGCGGAGAATATCGACGAAGTTGGTGGTAATTTGTAGGTTAGTGAGTGAAGTTCCGAGAAAATTGCTGCTCCAGTCCCGTTTTCATGTTTTGATGCATCTGTGTATACCTTATAA
Source organism: Ophraella communa (assembly GCA_035357415.1). Classification (NCBI taxonomy): domain Eukaryota; kingdom Metazoa; phylum Arthropoda; class Insecta; order Coleoptera; family Chrysomelidae; genus Ophraella; species Ophraella communa. The sequence continues at coordinate 26,447,082 of CM068995.1, forward strand.
GTATTACTATATACGTTGAGTATTTTATAAAATTCTTGTTTTATTTGAATTTTTGGTACCTCTGACTTGTTTAAGCTTGTAAGACTAGTATTCGTAGAAGGAACAGGTATTATCCATGGGGGAAAAGTTTGAAGTGAAGGTATGTCATAAGTTTTTGGGAATTGAAAATTTATTTGGGATATGTAGGTTTGGAGTCGGGAATAGAAGGGGTGATCAGTTCGATTTTTCTTTTCAAATGTGTTTGAGAAACGGTCTGCGAACACATTACGTTTTACAGGATTGTTTTTGTTTGAAGAAATGGTTGCTGCATAGCTAAGGCTTAGATATTGTCTCCTGTATGAGAGCGGCAGTTCTCCAGTTTCCCAATAAATGCTAGTTATCGGGCTCGTACGATGTGCTCCCAACACAATGCGAAGGCTGGTATTTTGAATTACATCGACTGCTTTTAGTAGGGATTTTTTGGCTGAGTTATAGACAATAGCACCATAGTCAAGTTTTGATCTAATTAGGGATTTATAAATGAGCAATAAACTTGAGTAATTAGCGCCCCAATTTTTGAAAGCAATACATCGTAAAAGATTTATTCCGGATTGGCAGTACTTCTTTAAATGTTGTATGTGGGTTTTCCATGTTAGTTTTTTATCAAAAATCATACCTAGGACCCTAATTTCATCTACATATTCTATTTCTTGTGTACGGAAGTATAACACTTTGTCTTTTAGTTGATATTTTTTCGAAAAACACATGGCCTTTGTTTTTGAGATGTTGAATTGAAATCCAGTTGTCGCTGACCATTCTTCGACGTAAGTTATGGCTCTTTAAATATGATTTTGTATGTTTGACAAGTTTTTACCTCTACAAAATATAACTAGGTCGTCTGCGTATATCCTGGCTTTTATAGGGTGTTTAATTTTTGCAATTATTGTGTTTATTGCTACTAGGAATAGCGTTGTACTCAGGTTGGACCCTTGTGGTATGCCATTTTGTTGAATGTATGTTTTGGAAAGTACTCCGTTGACTCTAACTTGAAATTGTCTATTTTCCATGAAATTTGTTATATACATCAATATGTTACCTCTGATTGACCATTCACTTAGAGATTTGATGATGGAATATTTCCAAACAGTATCGTAAGCTTTTTTTATATCAAAAAATACTGCGATGCAATGTTGTTTTATTGCAAAGGCTTCGTGTACTTCTGACTCAAAGTCAACTAGGTTGTCTAGGGTGGAGCGTTGCGGTCTGAAGCCACTTTGTTCTGTTATGATTAGTTGCTTGGATTCCAAATACCACATTATTCTATTATTAACTATTTTTTCTAGTATTTTACTCATGTTGCATGTAAGTGATATGGGTCTATATGTTTGGGGATCTGATTTTGGTTTCTCTGGTTTTGGAATTGGGATGATTATTGATTTCCTCCAAGCATTCGGAAAAACGTTTTTGGACATGATTATGTTATAAATTTTTAGTAGATATTCCTTACATGCAATATTAAAATGTTTAAAAAAAGTAAGAGGGATGTTATCAGGTCCTGGACAAGAGTCTTTAGAATTCTGAAGTGCACTTTCTAGTTCTTCCATGGTTATTGGTGTATTTAGATCATTATTATCGAGATTATTGTATTCTACAGGTTGTTTTTCTTTATCTTTTCTTAACTTTAAAAACTCTGGAGGGTAATTAGAGTCCCTTGAGTTATTTTTATAGATATATGCCAAAATATTTGATATTTCTTCTTGACTTTTGTAGATCTCATTATTTTGTTCTAAGAAGTTTATTGGAGTATGAGATCTTTTTCCTGATATTTTATTAATTTTATTCCATATCTGTGAAATCGGGGTTGAGTTATTTATAGATGAGATATATTCTTTCCAGGATTCACGTTTGGCTTTTTTGGTAGTGTATCTAGCTATTGCTCTTAATTTTTTGAATTCTATACTGTTTTGAATATTTTTGTCTCGTTTAAATTTATTAAAAGCTTGTTTTGATCGTTTTATTGCGTCTTCGCAGTCAGAATTCCACCAAGGTACTAGATTGTGTATGTTTTTTTGTTTATGAGTTCCAATGTACTTGTTAGCTGATTCTATAATTAATTTCGTAAAAAGTTGAATTGTTATGTCAATGTCTGTTTTTAGATCGATAATATTTAGATTTGTTTCAATGTGGTTTTGAAATTCCGCCCAGTTTGCATTTTTTAAGTTCCATTTTAGATGTTGTTTAGGTGCAGCTGTCGATATGTCCTCGTTGTTAATGGTGATAGGGTTATGGTCGCTATCATATAAGTCGGGTAGTACATCCCATGTAAAAGCATGTGAAAATGCTGAGTCGCAGATGCTTAGATCGATGGCTGACCCTTCTCCTGTCCTTATATCAAATCGGGTGTTCTGTCCATCATTAAGTATGTTTAGATTTAAGTCTCCCGTTATTTTTTCTATTTTTTGCCTAATGTTGTTAACCTCAATGATCCCCATAAAGGGTTGTGAGCATTGAAGTCTCCAACTATCAGTCGGGGAGAAGGTAATTGATTTATTAAATTGCAGATTTCTTCTGAGCTGGGTTCTTTGTTGGGGGGGATGTAAATATTGCACAATGAAAATGTAGTTGTGTCCTTAACCTTAACTGCTACTGCTTCTATTGATGTTGTTAGTTGTAGTGGTGTGATGTCTAGGTTGTGTTTTGTATATATCGCTACTCCTCCGCTAGCTATTTTGACATTCTCACGATTTTTAAAGAAACAATTGTAGTTTCTGAGATTATGATATTTGTTGTTCTTAAAATTAGTTTCTTGTAAACATATTATGGAAGGATTAAATTTTGATATTAGTAATTTTAGCATTTCAAAATGAGTGTAAAACCCATTTAGATTCCATTGTATTAAGGACGTGAATATAAATATATTAACAAGTTTCAGTAGAGGTGTCGCTGTCTGGTTCTGTTTGGAAATCTGGGTTAATTTGCTTTAGTATTTTATTCCTTATTCTAGTGCATTTACTCTTAATTTTTCTATCTTTTAAATGAGGGTATATTTTGGTTAGTAGGTCTGTTACTTCCGATGTTTCTTCGGTATAAATTTTTGATATACCTAGAGGGTCAGGTGATCCTTCACAATTCTCAAAGAAGTCTACCAATTGTTCGTAGGTTAAGGGGTAGTTGGATTTTGCTTTATCGAAGAGTATTTTTGTATCGCTTAGCATGTCTGATAATGTTTTCTTAGCTTTGGCTTTTTTATCGGGTTTAATTTGTCTTTCTATATTTTTTGGCTTGGTGAAAATAGGTTCTTCTGTAAGAGTTGGCGTTGGAGATACTTCAGATATTGTTCGTTTATTCGGTGTTTTATCTGTTTCCATATGGGTGTCGTCATTGTTGGAAGTGGTTTCTTGGCTGTTTGTTATTGGTACTGTGGTAAGTTTTTTAGAGTTTAATTCTTGAGTTGGACCTGGTTGTGTTTTTTGTTGTTGGGTTGTGTTCACAGTTTTATTTTCTGGAAGTAGGTTACTTGAAGTTGGTGTATTGGATTGTGGACAGTTTTTTGATAAGTGATTGTTTTGTTTGCAAATATGGCATGTTGGGTTCTCCAAGGATAAGAAAATTCTGTAAGAAGTTTCTTCATACGTAATTAAAAAGGAGTCAGGGACATCTTGGTTTGCTGATGGAGCAATGTATGTTTGACGTCTAAAACTCAAAATATGTTGGAATTGTGGATTTTATGACCCTATTTTCAAAAACGTAAGGGGAGATAACAGGTTAAATCCGAGTAATTTTAGTTCGGATACGAGGATTGAATGAGGGATTGAAGGACAGACGTTGGATAGTAGTAACCGCTGACTGGGAGCGATTAATCTACGAGCTTGTAAGACTTGTTGGTTTATGGTGATTTTACCCTTTTTGGTTATAAAGTCATCGACTAATTTTTCATTCGCTAAATAAATGCATACTCGGTTGTTAGATAGTCTGGAGCAGAAAATAATGTGAGTTGGCTGTAAGGTTTCACTTAACGCAATTAAATAGTCTTCTATTTTAGTGTTTTCAATGGCGTCAAATATGATTGCCTGTTTTCTTGATGGAAATGTGTTAGTATTAGCTGATTGATTTGTAACGGAAGAATATGTTTTTTTTGATGTATGTGATTGATTCGGTTGTGACATAATATGTTTGTTTCTGCGATCAGAATTCTCTGATTCAATATCGCTATCCATTTTCAGATTTCATTAATTTATTTATCTAAATACGGTACTGGTAATTTTGAATACACCCAGACAAACAGGTTTTAATTGTTTTAGTTGTCTAGGATTATTTATTTGTAGATGATAGAAAAAAAACTGGTATATATTATGAAAACTTACAATTTGTATTCAAGTTATTGTTCGTAATGCACTACTTTATTACTTGATCACAAACTATACAATTAATTGTTAGTTTTGCACTTGTTATTTAAGTTTTACTACAGAGCCTGGTTTTAAACACGTTTACACTATTATTGCCAGGGCTGTCTCCTAAGAAATTATTGTGCCACCATCTTTATTTTTTAAAGGAAGTCGGCCATTATAGATATAATAATTTAGAAATAAACTGACGTGGATTGGCCTTTTGATGAATTTAGAGTGACCTGTTTTCCCATTTTCCACGGGTTTTTATATGTTAACACCGGAACTTGCCAAAATGGCTGCTTTTTCGACCGTGTTTTGTTTTTTCCTAACCTCTTTGCATTGGAATTTTGGAAAATTAAATTTTTAATTTAGCATTTTCTGGCCTTATAATTGTTATTAATCGAATCTGCATAATTTATTTCATCATAAAAATAAACTTTTTAAATTTTCAAACAAAATTTTCCTTTTAAAATTGTTGACTTTCTGAAGCAACATAATGGCGGACATCCTTACAATTAACAATAACAAATTGAACAATTATGAGTAAATATTTCTTTTTGGCCCTCAATTTTAACAAAAAATGAAAATTTACATATTCAAATATGATCAAAAAACTCTTTCTTTTAATGACACTTCGTATTTTAGTTTTTATTTACATTAGGAATCTACTGCGTCATAACAATTTAACTACAAAATTTATCAAATAAACAAATTAATAATACCTAAAATCATCAACGAATAACTTAAAATTAATTACCTTACAACAACATATAGTTTTTAATAAATAATAACACTAAATAACCCTTTAATATTAAGTTCATGTCTTTTCACTACAATTACATCTTTTTAAGTTTATATTATAAGTTTGTGATCACTATTTCACTATTTACAATGTTTTTTCACTGGATTTATCAATCACAATGTCCTTGATAAAGCTTTGATTATATAGTTTTTGTTTTTTTAACAACCACATCACTTTCTTACAGTTTTAAATTTCAATATCTTTTTTAGACTCTCTCTCAAGTATTGTATTGTATCAAAATATGGGATGTACCAGAACATAGGAAGTACTAGGCTTGTACTATCATCCGATACATTGTAATATGGACTCATCACTTTGATTCTTAAATGAATTTATAAACATTGGTTGGGTAAGTCAAATTTATTTATTTAGTTATATTCATAGTCTATGATACTGTTTATTTTATTCTAATAGCTAATATTTGTTTGTTGAGTTTAAATTTTGCTAATTATATAATTAACTGAATATAGTTGAATATTTTCTACCTTCAATTATAGTTTGTTATCATCTACACCTACTTAATTCTTATCTTATAACTACCTATAAAAAAAACATTATTAAACTTATTATTATTATTAACTTTGATTATAGCTTATTTATATTTTAATCAAACTAACTTAATATAACCAATATAATGGGTTTCCTATCACTAATATAGGATTTCTATTATTCATTATTATCATATTCTATTATTCATTTACTTTTTATTTTTAGCTTAAACAACATAGAATCTTGGACTTGGCTATGGAATCGACTATTGATGTTAATACTTCTTCTTATGGACTCTTTTTTTATCAAGATAATTTTTGTGTTCTTGTGTTAATTGAGACTTATTGAATATCTCCAATAAAGAAATTTTATGGTGTATTCATCATTTAAAAGGAAAGAAATTATATTCATCTTTAATAACTTATTACAATTTTAAGTTATATATTGGGTAAGTTATTTTTTGATTATTTTAAAACATTACAATATTTACTAATATATGTTGATGATTTGTTGATTTGTGGAAGCAACCTAGAAAACATAAAGAAAATAAAATTGTTATTGACAGATAAGTTTAAAATGAAAGATTTAGGAAGAGTTAAGGAGTATATTGGAATTGTTATTGAATACGAAACTGGTGAAGGGATGACATTAAATCAAACAAAGTATATAGAAAGTTTAGTTAAGAAGTACAATTTGGAAAACAGTAAGTTATATCATACACCAATGGAAGTTAATTTGAAGCTGGAAAAATCAGAAGTTTGTATTGAGGATATAAAATATAGAAATTTGATTGGGGCATTATTATATATAAGTTCTGCAACGAGGCCGGATATAAGTTTTAGTGTTAACTACCTCAGTAGGTTTCAAAATTGTTATAATAAAGATCATTTTAAATACGCTATAAGGATATTAAAATATTTGTGTTGTACAAAGAACTTAAAGTTAATATATAAGAAAAACAATAATGGAAATATTTTAGACTGTTTTGTAGATGCTGACTGGGCTGGAGATATAAATGACAGAAAATCAACAACGGGTTATGTTATAAGGTTATATGGAAATGTTATTTATTGGAAATCAAGGAAGCAGAAAAGCGTTACAAAGGCTTCAACGTTTGCTGAATACATAGCTCTTTCAGAAGCTGTAAGTGAATTAAAGTTTATTAAGGAATTGTTAAAAACATTTGAGATAAATGTGAATGAACCGATAATTATCTATGAGGACAATAAGGGTGCTATTGATATAGCATTAAATGGTAATTTTACGAAGAACTCAAAACATGTTGAAATCCACTATCATTTTGTTCACGAGAGTGTAAAAGAGGGATTGATTAATATTAGTAAAATTGAGAGTAACTGTAATACTGCTGATATTTTTACGAAGGCTGTAGGAAATGAGAAATTTAAAAAATTTAGAAATATGTTAGATTTATTATAATTATTTATTATGGTTTATAATGAGAAATATAGAAAATATAAATGTAAAGGGGCGTGTTAAAGTGTACATTTACATTTTATATTTCATAAGTAGATTTGATAATGTTGAAGCTTTTGTAGTTGTCATGGATATGTAGTTGAATAATTATACTGACATATGTAATATTGAAGTTTTATATTGATTAAAAACGTTATGTCCATAAAAGAAGACTTTTAATTACACTCTGAACCTAAAGAAACTTAATACTTATACCAGATCCAAAAATGGGAATCGATATTGTCTTGTTGTAGTAGATTATTTTACTAAATATACGGTCGTTCATCCTATGCCTAACGCTACCGCAAAAAGCATTGTTAGATTCATGGAAAATCAAGTTTTTCTTATTTATGGTGTACCTCAAATAGTAGCTACTGACAACAGATCTCAATTTGTTAGTAGAGATTTTAAAAACCTAATGAATAATTATAAAGTTCAAAAAATCTTTTATAATGCTTTCTATACACCTCAAGTAAACCATACCGAGCGGGTTAATAAAGTCATTGTTACAGCTATTCGATGTTACATACACGAAAACCATAAAACGTGGGATACTAATATTCATAAAATAGCACAAGCAATCAGAGTAGTTAAACATGATGTAACCGAGTATTCTCCAGCATTTTTAACTTTTGGTAGAAATATTCCTTTATTGGGGGATTACTATGGGAAAATCGCGGATAATGCTAATAATGTAGTTAATATTGGTGATAAGTTACAGTTACTTGAGGATATTCAAAAGTACCCAACGTTATATGAAGATGTTAGGAATAAATTAAAAGAAGCTTATGCTAGGTACTCAAAACACTATAACTTAAGGAAACGGGATCTTAAATTTCATGTAGGAGACAGGGTATGGAAAAAGAATTTTGTTCAGTCTTCTAAAGCAAATGATTTCACAGCAAAATTAGCTCCAGAATTTGTACCGTGTATAGTTACTAAAGTTTTATCCAATTTAGTTTACAGTTTGCAGGACATGGATGGTAATGACTTAGGCAATTTCCATGTTAAAGATTTAAAAGAACATTTTTACAGTAATGATGAAAATTTACCTGATGGTGACGTATCGGATTCCGAAACAGTTGTTAATGATATTTAGCTTGATTTACAGTAGTAGTTACCTGTCAGTAAAAACAACAGAATTTCTTGATATACCTTTTATATTTGAAGTGTAGAATTATTTTATTTATTGGGGAAATATTTACGCAAATGCATATTATTTTCAAACATGTAAAGTAATTAATGGCGTCTAGTTTAAGGACCGGGTTAATACAGATATTAGCTTTTATTTACTTTTGCACGTTCTTGAAAATTATGAAGAATTATTATTGTTTTTGTCTCGCTATTGAGAGTTACATTTCTTCATAATGTTTTTTATGATTTGTGTTAAATAATATTTATCCATGTGGTTAATGGCACAGTATGTTGCTGTGTGACTTGCCGTATTAAAGTAACGTATATTACAGTATCGTATCGTATCGTATCATAGTATCGTATTATATTGCAGTATCGTATCGTGCAAATTTATCGTATCTTATCTGATAAAATAGTTTATCGAATTTCTACACTTCTGTACATGTTATTAAACAGGAAATCTTCTGTTTATCGGAAATTTTGTGCCTTATCGATGGTAACATTTAGCTTGGTTGCAGGTTTTAGTTCAGGAAGTTATCTGTTAAATTTTTCAACAGGATTTTTGTGACATTTTTGGGATTTTGTTGGGTATATCGCTACTGCTGTATCAAGGTTCATGTATTGCTACATTGTTCTATATTTTTTTTATATTCCGTATATCGCTGGATAACATTAAAGTATTTAAATTTCATAATTTTTGTAACGTTAGGTGTGAAAACCTTTTCAGCTTCTAGTGGCTACATACTAGTAATTTTTGTCTTGCTTTTGCGTATTTGTTTTATAGGGCCGTTCATTAGTGGGTGCGAGAGGGTTAAGAAATGACTATCTTAAATGGTAATAGTAATTCCAGCATAGATTCATGGGGGGTTTTATGTCTTCGGGCAAAGTTATTCCCAAGGGATGTTGTCAATTATGGGGGCTTTCTACTACTGTGTTTATATGAACATGGCTTTACTTGTCATTTCTCAAGATTTCTCGCAGTACTTTTGAAGGAGCACCCTCTTAAAGTTAAGTCGAATATAGAGTCAATTTTAGTTTGGGACATACTATAATGTTCTAGGGTATTGCTTGGTGACCCTTTTTTTTTCTAACAAACAAATTCTATTAAAAGAATTTTGTCAAACTGACCAAGAAAATGGGATGTATTGGTTTGGTGATGGTTTTTCATCATTACCTTTGGGATGAGCACTTGTCAGGCAAGTATGGTGTGAGGTTTTAGATATGGTTAACCACGACGCTTTGTAACATCTTAAGCGAGGTCCATTCTGAAATTGCTAGACAAGGATTAATTTCATTGGCTTTTGTTTGGGAACGCCGGAGTCAAATCAATACAATCCATTTGTAATACATTTGTAATATATCATAATATTACGGGTAGTTATAATATATATCTTTTTTTTAAACTTTTAAGATTAGTTACTAAGTATTGTAATAGTTATCTTTGGTTGGCTGTTATGACTATGGGAGTTTTGCGAAAAAAAATTAACTGGGGTTAATTTTTTTCGGAGGGAAGGATGATGTGTAACGATAACTCGTTACATTTTATTGTTTATTTTATTAAACATAATTTTATAATTTGTGATAACCCATAGTGACGATAGCTAGTTGAAGGTAAGCTATAAATAATATAATGTAGGTACTTATTTTGTTCTAACAGGTGTTATGTGTGTTGTATATGTCTTGTTCGATTTATCAATGCAGAATTGTTCTAGTTCAATAACATCGAACGCTAGATCGGAAATCGAACGTAGCAAGAGATTTGAACAATGCAGAGGCTCGCTGAGGTCGCTCTCTTGACCTGGACGCCGGTTGAAAAGGTTGACTGACGAGGAGAAGGGTTGGTTATGAAAAGATTGGATTTTAACAAAAATGTCGGTATCGTATTAAATCGCTATTTATTTATTGAATCATTATAGATTTGAATTATTTTGATGGCAATTTAAAATAATATATAAATATTCAATTTATCGAATCCAATACATATTTTTGTAATCAGATGGGTTGCTAACCTTTGATTAATCTCTAAGTTTTGTCTAAACAGTTTATCTTATTTAAACGTGATTTAATTACCGACCTTCTCAGTTTTTTTAAATCTTTTGTTAGATTGATTGGAAGATGTGCCTCAGCTACGACCTTTTGGAAGTGATATAGAACTTCAGATAACTTTTACATTACCACGAGATGATCATCTCAGGATTTCTTTGGCTGCCGGATTGTTCACTGGAAGTTTCAGGATGAGACAGGTATGTACATCTCTTTATTATTTTAATAATATATGTTAATTGCATTTTTGCAATTTCTTTTTGGAGAGAATTACATACCTTGCTCGTTATTTTCAATCCGAGAGTTTGGGAAATCATCTGAGTTTTCCTTACTGAGGTTAACTTATTCCTTGTCTTTTTATTGATTGTCTGTAAAGCCAATTTGACAATAACTGTACCTGAATCTAAGTGTCAGCACTACCATTACTATATTATATATTACTTTATATTTTGATTTCTATTCATTATTAGTATGTGAATATCAGAGTTTGGTATCAAACAATATCTTGTTTAGTAACTATTGTTTGAATTTATCATTTGTGTTTGAGAACCACCTCTGTATATTCAATTTCGATAGTTAGTATAACTTAGGTTCATTTTTTTGTAATTTTTACATTGGATTTAGTAATAATATCTAGTTAAGCATTATTGTTTAGCTCATGTTGAGCTGTGTTTCTTTTGTATTTAACAATTATAGATGTATTATTATTTTTTATGATCATTACTAGTTATATACTAGGGTTTGCTGGGATATCATATCCCTAGTAGCTGTTCTACTTAAGAAATTACTTAAAAGTAAAACCAAATAATCTAGATTTTATAGTGCTGGTGCTTATTAACCCTATTTACAATTCTAATTTTTTTTAATCATATTTTCATGATATGGTCCGAACTTGAGTCCCAAGACCAGTGACGTTGAAACTCCTGAGTGGACACAAAGGGCTGAAGAAACCTGTCATCCCCAGGGATTAAACAGTACAACCAGTGCCCTATTACCGTCAGGAGCTGGTGAATAATCAGTCGGAACAATCAATGTGATTAAAATAAGGGTTTTTAATAAACGTAGAGTCACAACTAACTTGTAAGTAATCCACTTTAACTTTTGAGTAATTTCTGTTAACTTTATTTACATCATCATTATATATATATATACATTTAACTTCACATAATTTCATTTCAATAACTAGCTGATATCAATTCATTATTTCAATATTAATATACAACCTTTGTCAAAATATCAATTCAAGATTGTTCATTATTTTTTTGTAATTATTAAATTATATAAAAATTATTTCTGTCTTTTAGTGTCACTGTACAATACCTTATCGAACATTATATCTTAACATTTGGTAGGATTGCACCTATTGTCGTTCCATTGTTTTCCTTGTTTTGTTAGGAGTAAAAATCAAAACATAGGTGGCGCTCAAATATTAAGATAAAGTGTGGTGTAACCTTCCCTAACCTACCCTTAGTAACACCAGCAGCGATCCCATCCCTGAGATTAGCCTGGAAGTGCTGGTTAAACTAATTTTTATTGCATCTGTTTCATTTAGCCAGTGTCAATATTTCGCCACTTCACCTTTTTTTTTGCTTGCATAAAAGGGGTTAAGTGTTGTTACACTTTTGGCAAACTTATCATTACAACTTACACACACAAATGATTGTGTAAAAGTGTTTGGTCCTCTTGATAATTTCAGTGCTTTTCCTTTCGAAAATTATATGCGACAAATAACAAGTAAAGTTCGTGTAAGACTAGCAAGCCTCTTCAACAAGTTGTTCGAGGAACTTATGAAGAAAGGAGTACATATGTTTTAAAATTAGACCTAAAAGACAACAAAAAGTTTATAATGGAACATTATTCTGGTCCATTATTTTGCCATTCTCAAGTTAAAGTGCTAGTAACTGAAAAATATCCTTTAAGGGGATTCTTGAAATAGCAAATAAAAACGTTTAAACTTGAAAACCATGTTTTCAACTTGTCCTTCAACCGATTTTAAAAAGTAAAAAACTAATTAATTGAGAAAAACATGTTCTAGAGCTTGATCGTCTTCGATTTTTAAAATTCGAATAAAATTAATAAATTTAAACAATTACAAAAGTAGCATTTTTTAAAAAAAGACAAATTAAAAATTTTAAAACCATCAAGACATTCGTCTTTTTTTGCTGAATTTAAAGGTTTTTAAATTTTTAAAATCGATTAATTAATAAGCCTTAAAAAGGTGCTCAAAGTTTTTAAAAATTTATTTAAAATTACGGAAATTTTAATCTGGTAAACCTAATCTAACCCAAACTTATCAATCAACGGTGATACGTAAATCACGTGTCACTCCTTCGTTGAAAGTGCAATAAAAACTTGTAGGGGAAACGGGGCAGAGTAGGTACCCAAACAAGAAGATCGAGTAGGTAATTCACATTTTCGACTTCGACTTGTCAGTGTGCCTTTTTATATTTTATAACTCCTGTTTAGTTAAAACTTAGTTTATTCAGCTCTTTTTATTAGTTTCGTGGTTTATTTAAACTTGGATAGTGTAGTTTTATAATTTTCTTTGTACGTTTTAACTTATATTTGGTTATTTGTTGTGAACCATAAGTACAATGAGCCCTAAAAAGCGGCAAGTTAGGATAAAAAGTAGGAGACTTATAGGTCTAAGGTAAGTTGAATAATTATTAATAAAATATGTACCTTTTCGTTACTGTTATTAAAAAGCAATTTTTTTTTAAACTTCTTTTCGTTTTTTATTTAATAACATCTTAAAATTATTTGGTTTATTTTCTTAAAATAAGAAAAACGAAAGTTTTTTCTTTTTGAAAAGACAATTGATAAAAGAAAAATAAAGGAAAAATAATCCATATAAAAAACAGAAAAACATTTAAATTACACTGATCCTCAATCAACAATTGAAGCGGATATTCTGTTTATTTTTAATATTATATTATAAATACAATATAGAATAACTTTTAAGGTGTCTGCCCACTATCCCGTAGCATACCATGACCGTACTAGGACCGTTTCAGACAAAAAACTATTCTTTGTATTGAGAAGTATGAGGCTATGCCCACTAGACCGTTCCGTCACCGGCCGACGCCGTAGCGTGCCATGCACGGGCCGTCAACTATTCGTCGGAAGGAATATTTTGCCGGTGCGGACACGCTACGTGCATGGCACGCGGCGTTACCAGACCGCTGCGCGCAGGCGGCTAAACGGTGACTGAACGGGGAGTATGACCGTTACAAACCCGTTTTAAATGCGTTGTATCAGTGTTGCTCTTTTGCCAGTCCGTTCATTAGTTCAACGAGAGGCGTGAATGCGTATAAAAATGGAGGACGAAAAACTAATAGAATGTGTACGTAAATATGAGTTTATATATAATTTACAACATCCGAAGTATATGGATAGTGTATAAAAAGAAATGGCTTGGAAGGATATTTCGGAACAACTAAAACAACCAGTTATGTCAATTATTATTCAATTATCGTTTATTTGAGTAAGTAATTTAATTACAAAGTAGGTATCCAATCTAATTGCCTTTGAGCCGTTTGGAAAAAATCGGCAAATTTATTGCGTAATTTAAAAGCGGTAGAAACTGCATTACCTCCTTGGTGTCTTAGGTTGTTAAACTGTACAGGAGTATTAGTTTCCGTAAAGGATACAATTTCGCCGCGTCTTATGAAATTATGCAATATGCAAGTAGTTAGTACAATTTTTTCGGCCTATTCTGGTTTTAAATGCATACGTCTATTATAAAGACGAAATTTTTGACTTAAAATTCCAAAAGCATTTTCTACAACACGTCGTGCACGGTAAAGGCGATAATTAAAATGGCGTTTCTTGCTATCGCTTTTGGACTGTTGTGAGGGATAAGGTCTTAGAAGATTGTTTTTTAAGGGGAAAGCTTCATCTCTACACACGGTGCACTGACATTAGTCCCCGGTAAACATGTATTACTGGGGATATTAAATTTATTTTCGAATATAGCTCTACCCATTTTTGATTTTGACAAAATACCCCCATCACTATCTTTGCCGAAAGCACCAACGTTAACAGCTATGAAGTTATAATTAGCGTCAACTAAAGCCATAAGTACGATAGAAAATGTTTTTTTATAATTAAAATACAAGAAACCACTGTTTGGTGGTGCTAAAATAATAACATGCTTTCCATCTATAGAAGCTACACAATTAGGAAAATTCCATTTATTCCAAAATTCTTTTATATTTTTTTCCCATTGTTCGATGCCAGGCGTCGGGATACTTTCTCGCAATACATTTTTTATTACAGCATCACTAACTTCTAACACAGCACGTCTCACAGTACTGATTCCCAAACAATAACCAAAAGCAATGGTTGTAAATGAATCGCCTGTTGCTAAGTACCTGCAAACAAAATATCAATATTAATCGTATAATTATTTTTTACAGCTGCAGCTTGCAAGCAAAGATGGCAAGGGCTAAGGGATGCATACAGACTAGCATGAAATAAGAAAAAAAGGCAAAAGTGGACAAGCAGCGAAAAACATTAAGAAATGGAAGTATGAAGATGAGATGGCTTTTGTTGCTTCGTTCTTTGTCGAGAGAAAATCTTCAGAATCCGTTGAGCTGACAAGTGACGATGAAGGGTCACAGCCGAATAGCGATACAGGAACTGAATTCAGAACCATCACTTCAACAATGAGATCGATAATACTGTTGATATTGCCGCTGCAGAAAATATTACAGCCACCGAAATTCAGAACGAAGGTGACATTACTACCAGTAAAAAATCCTCACAACCACTACTCAGTCAAGCAAAAAAGGTCAAAACAATAAAGAGAAGTAAAATTCAACCACCACAAACAGCATCAGCTGTATTGATGTCGAAATTGTTAGAAGCGCAAAATAAATCTTCACGTCAAGACGATGAATTAGACCGATTTTTTTTGCACATATCAGATACAGTAAAGAAGTTTTCTCCTTACTTAAAAGCCATCGCAAAAAACAAAATCTTCAGTTTAGTTTCCGAAATGGAGTTACAGCAGTTCGCACCACCTAACTTTGTTACAGCTACACCACCGTATGCCTATGCTTCATCTCCAGCATCGACTTCTTCGAGCATACAAGCGAGTGCTACACCTATGCCTCCGTCTCCTGTGCTTTGAAACACTAACGAGTGGAATAATGATAATCAAGCATAAAGCTTTACCATGAATACTAGATCAAAAGTTTGATTAAATATATTAATAATAAACAAATTGTTTTTTACTTACCGGAAACACACAGCAAGCTTTCCTTTAGGTAGCAGGCATTCTCTAAAGTTTGTGTTTTTTTGACAATGTCATTTTCAATTTTTTTCAGCAAATCGTTAAACTTGAACGTACACATTCGGAAGAACTGAAAAAACTTTTCTTCGTCATCAACTAATTGCCTGAATAATGTCTAATATTCCCCTTCCGTTTTGCGTTTTTTTGTAGAATTGTGAATCCAGTAGCGTCGAGTGTTTTTTGGGCATTCCTCTTCATCCAAAATTATAGCAATCATTGCCAGTTGTTCAATCGTTAGTTTCCTTATAGCCATAGCTATTTCAATATTTCACCACTTTAACGCGTCTACGCAACACTGATATTTGTACGAGAATGAACCGATGCTTTACAAGGATTCCTGCCGTGTTACGTACGGGCATCATACAGATTAAATACGGGTTTTAAAGGGGTTCAGAACGCTGTCGGCCCGCTTCAGTGGGCGAAATAGAGCGTATCGGATTTCTTTCCGTGCCGGATACATTCCTAGCACGGTCATTGTATGCTACGGCATAATGGACATATGCCTTTATATTTAACTTAGCAGTGATAAAAAACTATATTAGTTTATTATAATAGTTATTTATGTAACGAGTGTGTGAAGTAACCCCTTTGTTCTTTTTCTTTAAGCACTTTTATAATAAAATTAATAAATATTAAAAATAAACAGAATATCTACTTCAATTGTTGAGCAGTGCATATAGTATAGGGTCCTGTATAGATACATTAAAATATTTTTAAAATTTAATCCTTCTGAATTTCAATGACAAATTACATTCAGAAATCTCAACGGCAGAAAGAAGACCACATTTACCAAAACCAGTGATTATGTTGTTGATGCATTACCTTTAACATCTGGAACTCAAAAGAATGAGTTAGATCCACCAAATTTTTCTGACTCGTCCGAGGATATTCAGCTCGTAACTGATGAAGAACCCATGGTAATTGAAATTGAAACCGAACGTCTCATCTTAACAGATGTAAATCTTATCGAAGGCAGAAGAATAGTAAATGTTATGTATATTTTCCAACAAATACAAAATGCTAGCAATCATCAACCTTTTGACTGCACTTTTTCTTTTATGGTGCCTATTAAAGAAAAACAAAGAGGTCTTGCAAGCTGCTTCGTTTTTAAATGTGCAATATGTAATATTCAAAAAGAAATATATTCGGAAGACCCAAACGATAAATCAAATTTAAATATTAACTCAGCTGCTGTCCTTGCTAACATAAGTACCGGCCGTGGGCATTCTGAGTTAGCAGAACAACATTCAATTTTAAACATTCCACCAATTTCTGTTCACCACTACAACATTCATCATGACAGAGTATCTGACGTCATATTTCAAACCGCACTAGCTGCCATGGAAGAAGCTGGCCAGAAAGAGCTCCAGTTAGCAAGACAAATTGGAAGTGTTGACCAAGACGGAAATGGTTTGATTGCCGTTATAGCAGATGGTGCTTGGTCCAAACGTTCCTACAAAGTTAATTATAATGCTTTGTCAGGTGTAGCATGCATTATAGGAGTACTGCATTATAGAAGTACTGCCCTACATGTACATGGGCTGTCTCGAAGAAAGTTGACATTCCAGAACACAAATGTTTTAAAAATTGGACTTCAATGGAAACCAGTATAGTAGTTGAAGGATTTAAGAAGAGTATGGAAATGCATAGGTTGAAATATGTAAAATTAATTGGCGATGGAGATAGCAGCGTATATGATAAACTATGCTTAGAAAAACCATGTGGCGCGCGATTCCCAGTAACCAAAGTTGAATGTACGAAACTATTGTACTCGATTTAGAGAGCTTATCAAAAAAAGAATAAGCACTAATAAAGAGATTGTTAGTTTTAATTTATGAAAAATTTTGGAATCTAATATAATCAGATTACGTGTCGGAATAAAAACTGCAATTCACCATCATCGAAAGGACAGCAAACCTTTAACTGATACAATTGTTAAAGTCCGATATTACTAATTGCCCAAGACATGTTTTTGGGAATCATGAAAAATGCAGTTCTTATTTCTGTAAAGGTCCCATAGAAGGCGAGATTAATTTAATACCGGAAATGGAAAAATGTGGCCTGCTACAAGATATTTTGGTTTGTGGTAATAGGTTGCAGCAAAATATTCACAGTTTATTACTTAACATGAATAATAATGCAGCAGAATCATATAATTCCATTATTGCAAAATTCGTCGGCGGTAAAAGGATAAATTTTTCTGTTAAAAACAGTTATGATACGAGGTGTAGAGCAGCTGCTTTACAGTAAAATATCAAGGAACAGTATTATACTGTGCAACATCGGAAATTAACAGGAAATGATCCTGGTAAATATACAAGGAATTTCTTACTAAAAAAGAAGACTAAAAGGTTACAAAATATTAGACATAAAAAATTGTACCCAAGAAAAAAATCCAAACTTGCACCAGCACCAGCTGACAAAGATTACGGCATTGAGGAGTTAGAGGATTTAGTAGTGATAAAAAATCGCAAAGATGATTTTTTATCATTCCTGACAAAAACAAAGGATGAAATTAAAGAAATAGAAATTAAAACAAGGGGCCAATCTTTAAATCCTATATGGAAGGAAGAAAAATTTTACAGATTAACATCGTCACGATTTGGTGAAGTTTGTAAGTTAAGAAAAACCACATATCCCAAAAAGTTAGTTACTAACATTATAAAAAATCAATTTAGAGGAAATGTGGCAACAAATTGCGGTGCTGTTAATGAATCATTGGCCAAAATTCAATTTGAGAAAGAACATGCAGTAACTGTAAGGGAGTGTGGTTTATTTATTTGTGAAGAACATCCTTATTCAGGAGCTAGTCCCGATGGTATTATTGATGACGATATAATTGTAGAAATAAAATGTCCTTACACAGCTTCCAAAAATACACCCGAAGAGGCGGTAATTGAAAAAAAAATATCTTGAATTTGAGGAAAATGGGGGACTTACTTTAAAAAAAAATACTAATTATTACTATGAGGTACAAGGCCAGCTAGCAATAACAGATGCCAAATATTGTTACTTCATTGTTTGGACCCCACTTGCAATGTGTGTTGATAAAATAGAATGGGATAAAAATTTTTGGGACGATATGTTAGCTAAACTCAAGACATTTTATATAGAACATATGCTACCGGAAATTATAAAAAAAAAATTTAAAAAAATCAAATTATTTTTCTCAAGAGCAGGCTGAAATGGGTTATATATTATTAGATTGTAAGCTAGTTAGTCGAGTATAATCTTTAGTCTATTATACTAATTTTGTTTGTAGTAATTATTTAATTTTTTGTTTTATATTATGTGAAAAAGATTATTCTTCTTGAAAATCACATCATCAACATTTTAGGTATTAGGTATTATGGTGATACAATTAAACTATCAAATTAAAGACTTGTTTAATTTTTTATATTTTTATATATTGGAACAAAATGTTAAAAGAAAAAAGATTAATAATGTTAATATCAAAGCCGAAATGAATGCCCCACTTACTCCTAAGCTATAAATCATCAGTGGCCCGGCCGGAAATAGAACCTGTATCTATCTTTTTAAACACATGTTATTTTTATTTTATATGGAAATAAGTAGTTCTTTGTCGCACAGCGGTTTTGGAAGATGATGTTTGTGAAAATTTGAGAACGCCCTTAAATGTAGCTAAAATATGTGATTTGTTGAACTTAATAATGGAACAATAATTGAAATCAAAAAAGTAATCAAGAAAATGTTGTTTTGATAGGATTAGTTTATAAAAGAAAAGGTGATTTTTTTTTAAAAACAATGTAGTTCATCACTATTTGGTGTCTCCTTTATTTAAAAAGCTAATAATGAACTTAATATGTATAAAACATCAATGATTAAAAAAACATTATGATTTTACTTTTCAAAAATGAATTTATCTCATTACCATTATTGTAGTTTTTTTGTTTTTACATTAACTACCTATCAAAATGTCAGTATTTTATTCTTGCTGGAACACCACTATTAAAATTTGTCATTGCTATTTTATTATTTTTTATTCTACTTATTAGATTCAACCATTTTGAAGACATTTATTTACTATGTTTTAGAAAATTGTCAATTTTAACTAACTTATCTAGGAGTAAGTTTATATTCAATTTTATAGATAAAATCCCAAAAATAATGTCTTAAAACATTTCTCTAATATTGGAACACTCTCTGTATATATTATTTAATTATATGTATAGTTAGGAATTTCTTTTTTTCAAATGGCTGACATGACCTGAACTCTTGTAAGATTCATTGAGGAGGATGCTGTGGAGGCAGTACCAACAGAATGATGTAAAAATTCGAATGGATGTTTCTGGTCACCTAATAATTTGATATCAACAATTTCTCATTATATTAAAAATAGTTATTCGCCAAAAGCGGGTTGGCAAATCTTCCCTTGTATATCTCTGGGAGAATATGGTAAGCTTTTTATTTTACATTTTATTTACAATTTACTAGCATTTTTTTAGATGATTTTAATATTGCTCAAAAAAACGCTGCCAAGCATCTGATCTCAGAAACAGATTTTCTTATTCTGATGAAGAAAAAAAAAACGTCTGATGAGGATAGGAACACCTAATCTACTGTAAAAAAGGTAAATATTTAGAAGGTACATATGAAAGAAATTTCACCTGAATTTGAAAAAAATATATAAATTGTAAGGTTATTTACAATAATTAACTTATTTTTCAGATCTGGAGGCAGCCGCTATTGAAAGGAGAAAATATTGGTCTGACAAATCAATAGGTAAACATTAACCCTTATTAATTTAAAAAAGATACTGAATTTACTTTTTATCTGGATCCAAAGCACCATCACATGACCGGTCAGTTGTCTCCCACCATCCAGTTATTTCTGCTCAAGGTGCAATAGCTACCACTGCTGAAAGAGCAGGAGCTTCTGCTTCAGTAGGAACCTTCAGTGATGATGGTAAGAGAAATATTATCATTTTGACCTAGTTATATACATAGAGCATTTTAGATTTTAAAAGAATAGTTTTAAATGAACTATAAATGAATGAATGAATGAGTTAGGGGTGATGATTACACTGCGACCCATAGGATCTATTGTGTCCCCCCTTACTTGCCATGTTCTGATGTTTTCTCAGATTTATAGCAGCTCTTCGAGTCCTATTTTCCTGAGGAAGTTTAGGACATCGTCGGGCTTCAAATCAGGTAGATCCCCTTCCTCTATTTCATGTGCTCCTAGGTATCTAGCCCTAGAATTTTGCAAGGCAGGACATTCTGAGAGTATATGTATTGAGGTTTCATCCTCTTCCTCACAGAATCTGCACTTTGCTTCATCTGCTAACCCTAGTTTCTTCATGTGGCTTCTTAACCGGCAATGCCCGGTTAATATTCACGTTAGAATACGGAGCCTTTTTTTACTGAGGTTGAGGCAGCTAAGAGATCTCTTCT
Organism: Ophraella communa; assembly: GCA_035357415.1. NCBI lineage: Eukaryota > Metazoa > Arthropoda > Insecta > Coleoptera > Chrysomelidae > Ophraella > Ophraella communa. The sequence goes on from CM068995.1 coordinate 26,468,100, forward strand.
GGTCATAGTTCCCCAGTAGTATCTTAGATTGCCTCAGTCCTTCCAGCTGATTCCAGTACTCGGATTTTTCTTTCTCCATTTCCTCTCTTAGTTTTCCTAAGATTACTCTACTGCTGATCCCACAAGATGGTTCTGGTCCCAAATGTGGGGTTTCAGCTCCTTTTTTTGCCAGCTTATCTGCTGTTTCATTCCCCTCTATTCCTATGTGCCCCGGGACCCATAGGAGGGTGACAGTGTTTTTCTGGCCTAGTTCATTTAGTTTGCCTAGGCATTCCCAAACCATCTTCGAACTGATTATATTTGAACTCAGCGCTTTGATGGCTGCTTGACTATCCGACATGATCACAATCTCTTGTCTGCGATAGTTTCTTCCAATATTGAATTCCACACACCTTTCGATGGCGCGGACTTCTGCTTGAAAGATGCTCGGGTATGTGCCCAAGCTTTCTGAGTATTTGGCTCTCGGTCCAAAAACTCCTATCCCAGTTCCCTCGTCTAGCTTGGAACCGTCCGTATACCACTTTATGGTATTCTGGTTTAAATTCTGTATGGTGTCTTCATCCCATTCAGATTTATTACTCAACTTTGTGATGAATTTTCTCACAAAGTTGAATTTCTTTGGCATATCATCTTGGGGCATTTCCCAAGTTTGATCAAAGTGAAGTGATCGAGGTTTTTCCCTGATAATTCCTTCTTTGATCATTCTATATATTGTTTTCTTCCTTACACTTTCTAGCAGAATGTGCAGTGGGGTCAAGTTTAAAATCACCTCCATTGCAGCAGTGGGGCAAGTTCCCATTGCTCCAGTGATACATGAACAGGCTAGTCTCTGAATTTTCGAGAGGTTTTTCCTCGTCGTATTCAGATTAGCCCTTACGCCCCAAGCCACTGCCCCATATGTGATTAATGGTCTCACTATTGCTGTGTACATCCATTGCAGGATACGTGGGTTACATCCCCAGTTTTTCCCTGCAATGTTCCTACACACCATGAGGGCCTTGGTTGCTTTGTGTATTACTTCGTCTTCGTGTTTGTCTCAGAGTAACCTGCTATCTAGGATTAGCCCTAGATATTTTACCTCTGTTTTCCACTCGACGATGTTCTCCCCTATTTTTATTCATTCATTCATTCAAATTACCTATGCCTCCTCAATACAAAATTAAACAGTTAGTTTGAAAAAGTTGACAATATGAAAATAAGCAGAACTGAAGCTGCATATTGCGACGTTATTAACGTCAACTTTATTAAAATTAAATAATCCGAAAAATTAAATTCCATATTCCGCTGTTTTGAACTGTTTAACTACTTTGGTTTAGTCCAGTATATAATTTATTAATTGACTTTGCAAGAAGAGCGGATTTGGAAGGGATATCTGTAGGTTTTATTGAGTTTTGGTGTGACTGCGATCAAGGTAAGACGTTGTAAATTTAATTATTAAAATTCACGTGGCTATTTAAAATTAAAGTAATTTATATTTTTCTTTATTTTCTTTTACCATCGCTTAACTATTTTAAAATTTTATTAGTGGTTTCGATATTTTTGAATTAATTTAAAACGTTACTCGGTCATATTTTTTCCTTCTAATTCTTGCATGCTAAAAATAACTAAGAAATATGTCTAAGTAACGTTCATAATTTTGTTATAATATTTTCTCTTAATGAACGATTAGATTGAACGTCTACTTTGTATCGACAACTACATCAAAAACTCCTTGTTTTCGTACTCTTATCTTTTGGTAGTTATCGTACTTTTAGTCGTATCGCTACTTTTTAGTTCTCGTGCAATTCAAATCATTCGATACTGAATATATAGTTTTCTACACAGGATTTAAACTATTTGTTATATAATATTTTTTAGCTTTTAAATGTTTTTTCTATATCATTTTTTTTTGATATACTTGCTTAACGATACACTTACTTTTTTATGTTTAATTCTAATTTAAAACTATTCATTTCAATTACTAATTTCTTAACGAAAATTTCTTTATTTTAAATTTATTTGTTCTAAAATTATTAACTTCAATAACATTCGATAAGAGTATTAAAATTACGCCCCAGGATAATTTTATCTGAGGGCCCTCTTTTTAAATTGTTTAATAAAAACTGATGCTCCTTCCTTCTTTTCTTATCCTTGAGGTGTAATCTGAGAAGATTTGAACTACTAGAGGTACTTCCGTCAACTGCCAGACCTGCCACCCTCGTAGACAGCTTCAGCTTTTCCTTCTGCTTGCTACTAGGCGTTGCTGCTTGCTACTAGGCTTTACTGCTTGCTACTAGACTTAGTACTTAGAATATATCATCCTGCTTGCATGCATGTATTGATTTTTCAACCAGCCTCCATAATAAAGAACTAAGCTTGTTCTGCTGCTTCTTGCTGAGCAATCGTCACTGCTGAAAGAAAAAGTCATTGCGGAATCCTCATCGGCACCTCTACCATGTGGAAGAAACCTCACTGTTGATCGAACCATCCTAACCTAGATAAGTTAATTTATATTTCTTATTTTTGTAACCTGTGGCTTAATTTTTTATAAATTTCAAACTTTCAAAGTAAATTAATTTTTAGTGGTATAAGTGATTTAATCTTTAATTTATAGTTTTAGGCCTTCAGCCAAGAATCAATTGACATTTTAAAAAATAACAGTTTTTGATCTTATAGTAATATCACCTCCATTCACATTCACATTCACAAATAATTATTTTTTTATTATGTTAATTTTTCCACTCATTGTATAACCTATGTATAAATAGGAAATTTATTCGTTAATAAAGTGTTAATATATTAAATTTGCTATTTCTTTATTTTATCTATTCAAATACCAAACTTCGTTCTATTTTTTTTTGTTTGAATATTTGTTCTTTTTAGTAAAAAAGAAATCAGATATGATGGCGCCCAAAATAAACATATTTTGAGCATCATAACATCTGAAAATAATTAGTTCAAAATCTGAATTTCTAATTATTTTCCAAAATAAATCTACCCTTACTCACACCCAACTGAGCTAATCGGGCAACACTGTCCTCCATCTCTCCTGTGGAATTTCCAAATCGAGGAGGAAGGTGACAATTGGCGCCCAACTAGATTATCTAAAATTTTTGGTAGCTTTGCTCAAAATAGTTTGATATATTTTTTTAATTTGTCAAAGAAATTTAAGTTAAACATTCTTAAACAATTGGTATTTGGTTAAGGTAAAATAAAGAATTTTTCTCAATATTTTGCGTATAACAGATTGAATTGCATGGTTACTATTATCTTACTTTTTTTTTGAACAAAATTATTTTCTAGTTGATTTTTTTTTTCATAAATTGGCTAAAATATTGCTAATTTTCTCTTTGAAATTTTTTTTCTCTTAATTTGGAAGTAAGAAAGCGTTAACTGGTATAATTACTAATTGTTTTATATGTTTTCTTACTAATATTCTGGCATTTAAATCAGGTTGATTAAAAATGCAGGCTGCACATCTTAAAACTAACGAGCTTACTTATGAAATCAAACTCCGCAAGATGACGTTATTGGTATTAGAGAAACTCTTTTAGATTTAAAAGTCATTATTAGTACTTTTTCTGGTGATAAATCTGATCCTCTTTTTAGGCGTATTTCGTCACGATTATCTCATTTATCTGGTAGATTGCAAAGATTAACAGTAAATACAGATGATGAAAACAATGTTAAGGAAAATTTAAAACTTGAAGTTTTAGGTGTAGAAGCTGAGTTTGATTTAAAAGTAAACCCACATACCTCAACCCCGATTCAATCGTCAAGCCCTGCAACATTTTATAACAATCATAACTTTTCGTCTGAACCTATTTATAAATGGAACATTCAGTTTACAGGATCAAATCAAAAAGAGTCAGTTCATTCATTTTTGGAAAAAGTGGAAATGCTAAGAATTTCTAGAGGACTTTCAAAACAAGAATTGTTCATGAAAAGTTGTGATTTGTTTAAGGGAACTGCTTTTACTTGGTTCTTAAATAATAGACATAAAGTAAATTCTTGGGATGAATTGGTAACTAAATTAAAGTCTGATTTTCTACCTTGCTATTATGATCATGACTTAGAATTAGAAATTAATAATCGTACTCAAAGCCCTAATGAAAGTGTAGCTATTTTTATTGCCTCAATGGAGGGTTTGTTTAATAGACTTACTGTTAAGCCTGATGAATTATCTAGAGTAGCTAAAATTAGAAGAAATTTATTGCCTTTTTTTGTTTCACATTTAGCTTTACATAACCCTAAAACAATTGATGAGCTTTCTGAGCTATGTAAACGAATCGAAGAATCGCGAACTTGGTCAGAAAGATATAAACCACCTCCTGTTTCTACCTCGAGGTTACTTGAACCTGATTTAAATGCAGTATGTACAAATACTAATACTAATAAAAGCCATACAAATATTTCTTTGATATCTAAATCTATAACTTGTTGGAACTGTGCTGGATCTGGTCATGCATATAATCAATGTTATAAACCTCGAACTGTTTTTTGTTATGGTTGTGGTCAAAAGAATACAGTAAAAAGTAAATGTAAAAAATGTAATTCAAAAAACCAGAAAAGTACTGGAAATGCAAATCTGGACAACGTTTCCAGTCAACAAAGTCCAGAAAACAGACCAGGTTTATCACGGGACAACATGTAAAAGAAAAAACTGTACAATTTAAAACTTCCATTGAAGAATGGAAAACATATCTGTCTTTTGTAAAGTCCTTCCTTAATATTCTATCTAATAAGGAAAAAGATAAAAATTTTAATAATAGTACATTTTTAAACTCGAAAAATAATAATAATTTTGACAGTAAACAAATTTTAAATTCCAAGAATAATAAAAATTTGGATAAAGACCAATTTTTAAGTTCAAAAAACAACTTGCTACCTAATGTTGATTGTCATAATGCTAGTCCCGTATTTGTGAAGAAACCAAATAATAACAGGCCATATCTTTATGTAAAAATTTTTGATACAGAAGTTTTAGCTTTAGTGGACACTGGCAGTAATTCCACAATTTTAGGTTTACAGGGTTTTTCTTTACTTCATTCTTTTAACGTTCCTGTGGATTATGATCAATCAGTTTGTGTTACTACAGCTGATGGTAAAAAACAACAATGTTTAGGTTCTGTAACTGTTCCTATATTTTTAAATAATGTGAGTTACAATTTTAAAATTTTGTTTATTCCTTCAGTAACTCAAACATTAATTTTGGGCATGGATTTTCTAAAACTTTTCCAGGTGGATATAAATTTTCATGATCTTTCCTACACTTTACTTTCATCTCTTTGTGTTATAAATGCAATTCAACCAGCATCTAGTCTTTCAGCTTTTCAAACCCAAGAACTTCAAAAGGTAATTAATCTTTTTTCTAACATTGCTCCTAAAGATAAAATCGGTCGTACTCATATGATACAACATCATATTGATACAGGTGACGCTAAACCCATTTCTCAACGACAGTATCCCCTCTCTCCGGCCATGCAAGAGCATCTCAATAAAGAAATAGACGAGATGTTGGATTTAAAAGTTATTCAGCCTTCGAACTCTCCTTGGTGCTCTCCGTTATGGATTGTTCCAAAGAAATCTGGAGAATACAGAGTTTGCTTTGATGGTCGTAAGCTAAACTCGGTGACCATTAATGATAGTTATCCTATGCCTTTGATAGATAGCATTCTCAATAAATTGAGAGATGCCAAGTACCTTTCCTCTATAGATCTTCGTAAAGCTTTCTTCCAAGTTCCTTTAACAAAATCTTCGAGATGTAAAACTGCTTTCGCTGTTTATGGTCGTGGACTTTTCGAGTTTTGTACTATGCCTTTTGGCCTGGCTAATAGTCCAAAAACTATGGCTCGTCTCATGGACATAGTAATAGGACCCTCTCTTGCTCCATATTGTTTTGTTTATCTAGACGACATTATCGTCGCAACCCCAACATTTGAACTACATATAGAGACTCTTAAAAGGTTTTTGATAGACTGAAGGAGGCTAACTTAACTATAAACCTTGAAAAATGTGAGTTTTGTAGAGAATCTTTAACATATCTGGGTTTTATTGTAGACCAACAAGGCCTTCGTACAGACCCTGGAAAAGTATCTGCCATTGTTAACTACCCTATACCTAAGACTACCACCGAAATAAAGAGATTAATTGGTTTAATCGGATGGTATCGCCGATTTATTAAAGACTACTCTTCTATTTGTTCTCCCATAACCGATTTACTTCACGGCCGAAAAAAAGGCCAACCAATAAAATGGTCACCCGAAGCTGATAAAGCATTTACAGATATTAAGAAACGTCTTACTTCAGCTCCAATTCTGGCAAGTCCCAATTTTTCTAAGCCCTTTATAATCCAAACCGATGCAAGTGATACAGGGTTAGGTGCAATTCTATATCAAGAGGAGGATGGAATTGATCACCCTATTGCTTACGCAAGTAAAACTTTGTCAAAAACGCAAAGAAAATATTCTACTACGGAAAAAGAATTATTAGGTGTCATTTTTGGGATAGAAAAATTTAGAGGTTACGTAGAGGGTACAGTCTTCACTCTTGAGACTGACCACAGTTCTCTTTTGTATTTACATAAACTCTCTAATCCTTCAGGACGTTTAGCTCGTTTATCACTACGTTTGTCGCAATTTGAATTTAATATTAAACATAGGAAAGGCTCTACAATGGTCGTTAGCGATGCTCTATCTCGTTCAACGGAAGAACTTGCTGTTATCGACATTTCTACTTTTAAACCTGATAAATGGTACCAATCTATGTTACAAAAAGTACAAGAAAACCCAGAATCCTATCCTTCCTTCCAAGTAAAAAATAATGTCTTATATAAACATTTATATTCATCTAACCCCATTGTTAGTAATTTGACAAATTGGAAAATTGTTGTTCCTTCTAGCAATAGAACTGATATTTTAAAATTGTTTCATGATCAGGTAACTAGTGGACATTTGGGAATATCTAAAACAATAGCTAAAATTTCGGAACTTTATTACTGGCCCAAACTAAGAAAGGATGTTTACCATTATATTAAAAAATGTACCATTTGTTTATCATGTAAAACTACAAATTTACCTACTGCCGGCCTTATGGGTTCATATAAAAACATCAATTTCCCTTTTCAATGGATTTCCGCGGATATAATAGGTTGTTACCCAAGAACTAAAAGTGGTAATAGATATGCACTTGTTGTAACCGACTGGTTTACCAAATTTTGCCTAGTCCATCCTATGCCGAAAGCAACTGCTCATAGTATAATTAAATTTTTAGAAAATCACGTTTTTCTTTTATTTGGTGTTCCGCAGATAATGTCAGTTGATAATGGATCACAATTTGTTGGTCATGAGTTCAAAAATTTAATGAGTAAATACAAGGTACAGAAAATTTTTTACAATGCTAATTATCACCCTCAAATTAATCACACCGAAAGAACAAATAAAACTATTATTACGGCACTTCGGTGTTACATTCATGATAACCACAAAGAATGGGATCTTTACATAAATCAAGTAGCTCAGGCTATTCGCACTGCCAAGCATGAAGTTACCGGGTACTCGCCATCATTTCTTAATTTTGCCAGAAATGTCCCTTTATCAGGTGACTTTTATGGCAAAATTGATGATAATGCAGATAATGTAGTTTCAGTAGGTGAAAAACTTCAGTTGGTTGACGATTTGCAAACTATACCTAAACTATTTGTCGACGTTAGAAAAAAACTTAAAGACGCCTATGATAAAAATGCAAAAATTTATAATTTGAGGAAACGTGATGTTCAATATCATGTAGGGGACCGTTTATGGAAAAAAAATTATGTTCTCTCTTCAAAAATTAATGATTTTTCTGCCAAATTTGCACCTAAGTATGTGCCTTGCGTAGTAAATAAAGTTGTTTCAAATTTAGTATATAATATTAAAAGTTTGGATGGCAAAGATTTGGGAAACTGGCACGTTTCCGATTTAAAACCTAATTTTACTGATTTTGACGATAATTTACCTAATGATGAATCTTGTTCAATAGTCAATAGTGACACTGAATAATATACCTAAGAAATTAATTTATTTTTTTGCTTTTGTTTGTAAGTGGTTTAGAAAGTGATAGTTTACCTGATTAATTAATAACTGTTTAGAGTTTATTGCAAAATATTTTAAGTTACTTGAAATTTTTCTTTATTTTCTGAATTTACTATGTAGAAATTGATTTAATTGAATTTAAATCAAATATACCTTTTATTGAAAAATTACCTTTTTGCCTCATTCTTAGTATGATATTAAGAGCACATATTTATATTATTTAAAATTTATCGAAATTTTGAATAAATGTGAGTCACTTTTCTCAATACCAATTGCTATTTCTTTAAATTTTCTGCTTTGAAATGCAAATACTTTTAGTAAAATCATTTGATACATTTTGATATTTCAATTAAAGGAAATTTAATAATTATTTCTGAACGGATAAAACGTTTTTTTTTAACTTTCAATTTTGAAATACAATTACTACCAGTAATGTCATAGGACAAATAGGTGTTTGACTAAAGGAAGTTATATACAAATTTTTAGAATCAGATGCTTAAGTTTTTTATACCGGGATGATAAATTAGAAGCATTTGACTAAGATAATATTCCTTGTATAATGTCTTTTGTACACAATAACTTTATCTTTTGTGTTAGTATCAAGGTAAGTTAATATTAATATTGTGTTGCTTGGATAAGCGATATTTTCATCAAGTGATGCAATTTTGCAATGGGCTCATAAAACTGTTGTTTTCATTTTATAGACACTTACAATTTTATATCTACATATTTTTTTTGCCTACTTTCTTTAAGATTCTCTTTATGATTATTAGTTTTTGTTTCCTATAGTATAAAATTTTAATATTTATCTTTCTGATATAATTACAACCTAATTTTTTCTTGTATATTGGAGATATATAAATATTTATATTAGTTAATATACATATAATTCAGTATTTAATAGATTTCAAGAAAATATTTGAATATTTTTGGGAAAATTTTTGAATTTTTTTTTAAGAAAATTTTTGAATTTTTTTTCAAAAATTTTCTTTGCCCAAGGAAGGGGGGTGTGACGTTAATAACGTCAACTTTATTAAAATTAAATAATCCGAAAAATTAAATTCCATATTCCGCTGTTTTGAACTGTTTAACTACTTTGGTTTAGTCCAGTATATAATTTATTAATTGACTTTGCAAGAAGAGCGGATTTGGAAGGGATATCTGTAGGTTTTATTGAGTTTTGGTGTGACTGCGATCAAGGTAAGACGTTGTAAATTTAATTATTAAAATTCACGTGGCTATTTAAAATTAAAGTAATTTATATTTTTCTTTATTTTCTTTTACCATCGCTTAACTATTTTAAAATTTTATTAGTGGTTTCGATATTTTTGAATTAATTTAAAACGTTACTCGGTCATATTTTTTCCTTCTAATTCTTGCATGCTAAAAATAACTAAGAAATATGTCTAAGTAACGTTCATAATTTTGTTATAATATTTTCTCTTAATGAACGATTAGATTGAACGTCTACTTTGTATCGACAACTACATCAAAAACTCCTTGTTTTCGTACTCTTATCTTTTGGTAGTTATCGTACTTTTAGTCGTATCGCTACTTTTTAGTTCTCGTGCAATTCAAATCATTCGATACTGAATATATAGTTTTCTACACAGGATTTAAACTATTTGTTATATAATATTTTTTAGCTTTTAAATGTTTTTTCTATATCAATTTTTTTGATATACTTGCTTAACGATACACTTACTTTTTTATGTTTAATTCTAATTTAAAACTATTCATTTCAATTACTAATTTCTTAACGAAAATTTCTTTATTTTAAATTTATTTGTTCTAAAATTATTAACTTCAATAACATTCGATAAGAGTATTAAAATTACGCCCCAGGATAATTTTATCTGAGGGCCCTCTTTTTAAATTGTTTAATAAAAACTGATGCTCCTTCCTTCTTTTCTTATCCTTGAGGTGTAATCTGAGAAGATTTGAACTACTAGAGGTACTTCCGTCAACTGCCAGACCTGCCACCCTCGTAGACAGCTTCAGCTTTTCCTTCTGCTTGCTACTAGGCGTTGCTGCTTGCTACTAGGCTTTACTGCTTGCTACTAGACTTAGTACTTAGAATATATTATCCTGCTTGCATGCATGTATTGATTTTTCAACCAGCCTCCATAATAAAGAACTAAGCTTGTTCTGCTGCTTCTTGCTGAGCAATCGTCACTGCTGAAAGAAAAAGTCATTGCGGAATCCTCATCGGCACCTCTACCATGTGGAAGAAACCTCACTGTTGATCGAACCATCCTAACCTAGATAAGTTAATTTATATTTCTTATTTTTGTAACCTGTGGCTTAATTTTTTATAAATTTAACTTTCAAAGTAAATTAATTTTTAGTGGTATAAGTGATTTAATATTTAATTTATAGTTTTAGGCCTTCAGCCAAGAATCAATTGACATTTTAAAAAATAACATTTTTTGATCTTATAGTAATATCACCTCCATTCACATTCACATTCACAAATAATATTTTTTTTTATTATGTTAATTTTTCCACTCATTGTATAACCTATGTATAAATAGTAAATTTATTCGTTAATAAAGTGTTAATATATTAAATTTGCTATTTCTTTATTTTATCTATTCAAATACCAAACTTCGTTCTATTTTTTTTTGTTTGAATATTTGTTCTTTTTAGTAAAAAAGAAATCAGATATGATGGCGCCCAAAATAAACATATTTTGAGCATCATAACATCTGAAAATAATTAGTTCAAAATCTGAATTTCTAATTATTTTCCAAAATAAATCTACCCTTACTCACACCCAACTGAGCTAATCGGGCAACACTGTCCTCCATCTCTCCTGTGGAATTTCCAAATCGAGGAGGAAGGTGACAATATCAAGCAAATGATAGATGTCCATTAGCCGAAATACTTCTTTTACCTCTAAAGGACGAGTAGGAATTAAATAAAACCGAAGAATGGGTATTTGAAGATGCAAACACAAATTTACTTATACCTTACTATAACTTTTATAAAATAATTTCACCTTAGATTTTAGTATATGTTATCAGAAAGCAATATACAAAACAGAAATGTAATATTGTTTTAAATCAATGAGCTCTCAAGAACTGGAGGTGGTACAACAGTCCAATCAACCAGAAAAATCATGACTTTTAAAATTCAAACTTTAAACTTTATTTTTAAAAACTTTTATTTAATTTGAAAATTACAATTTATATTTACGTTTGATGTTAATAGTTACAATTATAATTACTGACTGACTAAAAAGTGAAACAAGAAGTAAAAAGTAAACGTTCTCATGCTGATAAGGCGTCATCCGATTACCATCCTGTGAGAACTGCTACTCATCGGTTTCTGTGGGAATCGTCGTTATAACTCCTCCCTTCGTAAATTCGACTTACGTAGCTAGCGAGGAAGTTGAACTGTGGGGTCCAATAGGGGTGAATTTTCTTTGGTAGACTTGCAGTATTTGGGTGCCCATTTCTTGTAGATACAGAATAAGGTGCCCAGGATTAGAAATCCATAAATCAATATGGTCCATATACTTGGTATTTTTGAAATGTTTTTGAAAGTTAATTGAGGTTGATTTTCCATGAATTTATTTCTTAAAGATTGTAGACTGTCGAGTTTGATGTCTTCCAAGTGAATATCTAGATTGTCTGAGATTGAGTGAGGAGTACTATTGTCGAAGTTTAATAGTAATATCGGTTGGCTGGAACGGGTAGATAACTGTTGATTACTAATTGTTGTTTGAAGAGTTTTTACTTGGCATCCTTGAGAAATTTCTAATAGATAAGTGCCAGGAGTTAAGTATTTAGTTTCTTCTTGGTTAGGACATCTAAGGTTTACAGTATTTTGAGCTGGAATGGTATACAACCAATGGAAATTATTTAATTGTTTTAAAAGTGGATCTGATATTTTAATTCTGGTTTTTTGACAATTGGAGGTATTCTTCATATTGAGTAGATTTGTTTCGCAGGGTTGGTCCTGTTGGGTAGCTTCTTGCAAATCTATTCTCGGGCAGACATATTGCTGTGGGAGAGTTTCTGTGCAAGGTTTGCTTGAATATGCGAAGTTGACGTTATTTGTAATTAAATATTTATTTCGGGGTATTATTACTTTAAACTGACCTGCTTCTGGTGTTGGTGCCGAAAATAAATGGTAGTAATTAAATTTTTTGGGGTATGTTATAGGAACGTTTAGAATATAGGTAATTTTGTTATTATATGAATAACAATCTATTTTTATTAATTTCTCGAAAAGTAATATATTATCAAATTCGATTTCCAAAGGCAATTCATTTTTTGAAACAATATTTTCTAAATTTTTTAACTGATTAAACAAATCTGTGGTTTTACTTATACTTGGGTGCATAACTTGTAATTTGGCAAATGTTATTGAGTTTTCTATCTCATTTAATACTGAATTAATAATTTCGTACATATTTATTATTATGTTTATGGCTGATTTAATATGTAAGTAATATTCGTTATAAGATTCTTTATTTAATAAATTCTGAATGAATTTTATTTTTGTTTCTATGATTTTTTCATTATTTGTTATTTGTCCAATAGTTTTTTCGAATTTATTAATAAGTGAGACTGATAATGTATTTTGTGTTCTTATTTTGTTAGCTAAATTATTTTGATTCTTTTGCAATTCTTTGATAAGAGTTTCGAACCTTTCTCCATCATTGGAATCTAAGTTTCCAGTAATAGACTTGAAAATTGATCCTAAACCATTAATTAAACCTCTTTTTGTCTTTAGGGGATGAGGAAATATTTCTGTTATTTTATTTTTTATCGAAGATTCTGTAAAATCTAATAACTTACAATAATTTGTTATAATATCGTCAATTTGATGGTTTTGATTAGCAAGAACTCTAATTTTTTCAGCTTGGATTTGTATTTTATTTATTTCTAAAATAATTGGATTCAAATCATAATAATGTATTAGTGCATGATTGTACATTTCAATCTTAGCGGTTCCTAGTTTAAATGGTAACAGACCGGGGTTATCAACTAAGTTTCTAATTCTAACTTTTTCCTGGAGTCCTTTAGTTCCAGAAAATCTGAAATAAAAGAGAACACTACATTCTAATTTATTAATGATATCTTATTTTAATCTTATAATACTAATAAAAAATTTTAGTTATCTTTAGGTTCATTAATTTTCCGGGGACGTTTCAAGTTATCCATATGTATCTTATCTTTATGTTCAGTGGAAACTGTTTTTGTTTTAAGATTTACGTTTTTTAATTTTACCGGTTTAGAATATTTGTTGGCATGTTTCTGACGAATGTGCTTTTTAATATAAACTTTATGAGTGGGTTTGAATATTTCAGGTTTATCTCTTTTTGTATTTAATTTGGTAATTATTTTTTCCTTTTGATTAATTAGATCAGTATTAATTTTTGAGTACAGTAATTTAGTTTTTTCCTTATGATTATTAATGTAATAATTTAAAAAAATTTTGTTTAGGTCCATATCGTAAACGTCATTATTATTAATGTGTCCGTTAACTATGTCTATTGGTTTTAATTTGGTAGAGGAATGAATTGAATGATTATACGCAAGTATTGCATACAACATCTTCATTTTAATCGGAGTCTTCGAAAACCCTTTAGTATTTAGAAGTCTTATGTGCTCTATTAAGGTTGAGTGGAACCTCTCAATTTGTCCATTGGATTGGGGATGATTTGGTGAGGTAAAATGAATTTGGATTTTATGAAGGTTTAATAACTCGGTTAACAGGAAATTTTTAAATTCTGTACCGTTGTCAACTATAATTTGTTTTGGGATACCATGATGAGAAAAGAATTTAATCAAGTTGTCCACTACTTCGGTACTAGAGGCTGAATTTATATGATAGGCTTGTGCGTATTTGGAAAAACTATCGATAATGGTTAAAAATTTGTTTTGTTCCAATGTGAAAGAATCTAAATGAATAATTTCGAATGGATTTGAGGCAGTTGGAGTAATGTTTAATTGCATATGGACGGGATTGCGTTCATATTTACTTTGGTGACATATTTCACATTCGTTTATGAATGTTTGTATAGATTCCTTAAGGTTAGGCCAAAAGTATTTTTCTTTTATTCTTTGGTACGTTTCGTCTATTCCACGATGGTTTGTTTTACCTTCATGATAGTTTTGTATGATAATTTTAATTTCCTCTTGATCAGTAACGTCTATCAGTTTTTTCATACACCGTTTAAGTTTGATTGAGTTTGATTTGAAGTATTTTTGTAAGGTTGTCGAAAATGGTTCGTACAATTCAGGACTTTCGAAATAAATATGATATTGGATACCGGGTGAAGTAAAGTTTTTTATAAAATTTATAATGTCTTGTTCTAAATTATTTTCCGATATTTGAATTGTCATGCGTTTCTTTTTTTCAAAAAGAATTGTGAATTTTAGTTTTGCCGGAGAATGTAATACAGAACTGACTATAATTTGATTTTGTCCTATATTAACTGCACAATTCGCGATGGGAATTCCTATTACGGGGTTTTCTTCGTTATTAGAATGTACTGTAATAGATTCAGTTTCGTCTACAAGTATATTTTCGTTATTTTGCTGTAATGCAGAATTAACTGTGTTATTATTCGAGTTCATTGTCGTTTCATTTAAATTGTCTAGGTCAGTGTCGAGGTTTACTATAAAAGATAAGGTATCTATGTCATTGTTTTCGTCTTGTATTACATTTGTTGTCGGGATTTTTAGTTGGTTTTCTACGGATATGGGTGAAGGAGTATGGAGGCTTCGTTGTGAGGGTGAATTGGGATTTAAAATATTATCAACATCTTTCCAAAAATGTTTGTCGTTTAATATTTGATTAGTTTCTTTAGTATTTATTTCTATTCTAGATAACGCATCGGCATTCGTATTAAGTTTTCCGCTTTTGTATACTATTTTATAATCAAATTCATCTAGTTTTATTCGCCATCTAATGAGTTTGGAATTGGGATCTTTAAGAGAGAAAAGCCATTGAAGTGGCTTATGGTCACAAATAATCGTGAATTTTCTGCCGTATAAGTAGGGTCGAAAATATTTGGTGGCCCATACTATGGCCAAAAGTTCTTTTTCTGTGGTGTCATAATTACGTTCGGAATCATTTAAAGTTCGTGAGGCGTAAGCAATTGGGAGATCCTTTCCGATGGGTCCTTGGGAAAGTATTGCCCCGAGGGCTACGTTACTTGCATCGGTAGTCAAATTAAACGGTTTAGAAAAGTCGGGATATTGAAGGATGGGGTCATTGGTAAGGATATTTTTACAGGTTTCAAAGCATGATAGAAATTCGTCATTATGTTCAATAGTTGCTCCTTTTTTGAGGCATTTAGTCAAAGGTTTTGTCAAATGTGCGAAGTTATTTATAAAACGTCTGTAGTAGCCCAGAAGCCCTAAAAACCCTTTAATCTGTTTAGTGGTTTTGGGTATCGGGTAGTCTTTGATTGCTTTTATTTTGTTCGGATTGCATTTTACACCGGAAGGTGTCACTACATGCCCTAGATAAGCGACTTCTTTTCTTAAGAATTCTGACTTATCTAGCTGAATTTTGAAGTTTGACTCCCGGAGTCGATCAAACACACATTTTAATCTCTCGATATGTTCCTGCAACGATGTCGAGAAAACGATAATATCGTCAAGGTAAACAAGACATTTTTCGTTTTGTATTCCCCGCAATATATTATCCATAGCTCGTTGGAACGTAGCTGGAGCGTTTTTTAAACCGAATGGCATCCGGAGAAATTCCCAGTGCCCGGATTCTGTGCTAAAAGCTGTTTTTTCTATGTCCTTTTCGGCCATTTCGAGCTGGTGGAAACCGGAAGCTAAATCCAAAGTCGTAAAGTATTGGCAGCGTCCCAATTTGTCTAATAAATCAGTTATGTTTGGAAGTGGGTATTTATCATCTACAGTTTTTTCATTAAGTCGTCTATAATCTATTACTACCCGAAATTTAGGTTTCCCTGAAGCGTCTTGCTTTTTGGGAACTACCCATATGGGTGCGTTCCAAGCGCTTGAGCTTGGTCTAATAATTTTGTGGTCTAAAAAATTTTGAATTTGTTTATCAACTTCTTTTTTATAAATAAATGGGTATCGATAAGTTTTCGCGTAAACGGGAATTTCGTCATTAGTTCGTATTTCATGTTTTACTTTATTTGAGAAGGTTAGTGGTGTATTTTCATTATAAAATATATCGGAATATTCAAAACAAAGTTTTAAAATTTTTGATTTTTCTTCTTCATTTAAATGATTAGTTCTAATTTTATTGAGATCTAGAGTTGGTGGAGACGATTCTTCCATATTATTAATTTCAAAATTTTCAGAATATTTATTATCGAATATTTCTACAGGAATTGGTTTTGAAAAGCTTAATTTTATTGGATTTGTGGTAATATTTAAAATAGTAGTTAATGCTTCTCCATTTTTCGCAATAGATAAACTTTCCGGTATTTCACAACCATAAAATTTTTGGTGTGGAATAATAATTTCGCCGTTTTTTACACTGGTTTTTATTTTTATAACTTGTTCTGTTCTTGGTTCCACGGTAATGGTATTTATATCTTTTTGTGTTTTATGGAAATTTAATTTGATTTTACTATAAGGAGTTTTTATCCAGCCACCAGAAAAGTCTAGGTTGGCTTTTAGTAATTTTAGGTTATCAAGGCCAATTAGTCCTTGGAAAACACTATGGAATTTAAAAACATAAAATTTGAGATTTAAATTGTAGGGTAGGTTAAACATTTTTGATGCAGGAATTAGGGTGCTATATTTGTGGGATGATTCTTGAAAAACTGATTTTACAGTAAATGGGTCATTTATTAAATCGTTTGAAAAATATTGAAATGCTATCTCGGGATCAATAAACGATCTAGTTGAACCTGAATCTATAAGAAGTTTAATATTATATTCCGGAAGTGTTACATAGGCTAATTCGCTATTGTTATTTAAATTTAAGGAGATTAATTCGGGGGTTATTTTTTCTTCGAAGTTTGAGGCGTTTCGTGAAAATTTGTGGAATCTTCGTAAGAAGTTTCATAAAAATTATCGTTAATAGAAGCGTCAGGATAATAATTATCCTGTGGATTTGCTAAGTAATATTGTTGAGATGTATCTTCATTGATATCAGTATTAAATAATTCTTCTGCTATAAAATTATTTTGGGGTCTATTGTTACGGAAATAATTTTGGTTCGGAGGTCTTGGATTTGAATTTTGGTGAGTGTTTCTTGTAGAAATACTCATAGGGGTCGGCTTTGGTAAGTTCGAACTTTGATTAGGTCTGAAAACATTGTTATTTTGCTGAGGTCCAAACACTTGCGCGTTTGTAGGAAATCGTTGGGGTTGTCTTGGAATTGAGGGGCGAATAGGTATAGGTTGAGATGGAAATGACCTTGGTGGTCTGAAAAATTGGTTAGGAGTTTGGGCATTAAATTGGTTATTAGGATTATGATTAAAATTTTGGCGTGATACAAAAGGTTTACCGCTTTGTGGTTGTTTTACGATATTTCTTTGAGTAAAGTTTTGAAAGTATTGTACATTATCTTCTTTTAGAACATATTGTAAGGCTTCGGCTAAATTATTTGGTTTCATACACCTAATGGTGGTGCCTAACGGTTCTTTAAGGCCTGATAAGAAGGTAGTTAAAGCTACATTATTATATAAACTTTTCTTTAAATTTTTTGATTCATTATTAATTTCGTGAACATCTACATAGCTACATAAAAGATTGAGAATGTTCAAAACTCGGTCATAGAATTGTTGTGGTTTTTCATTGATTTGTTGTCTCATCATTACTAAATCCCTATTAAGACAAGTTTCATCTCTCTGGTCAGCAAAATTTCTAGTTAAAACATCTTTTAAGTCGTCCCAAGTGTTTACATTTTGTATATTCACTACTAATTTTGCATTACCAGTGAGTTTAGAAATTAGACAATTTATTAAATATACATTTTGAAAAACATTTGGTGTATCGAATTTGTAAAATGTATCAATTAATGATTTACAAACACTTAAATACCTATTTAATTCATTAGGATTGCCGTCAAATGTCGGCACGCAATTAAGGTATTCTGGTTTAAATTCGGCCATAATTAAATTAGTATTATTTATAACTTTGTTTACCAACCTTTTATTTACATATTGCGAGTCAGTTGAAAGTTCAATATTTAAATTTTTAAAGATTTTTGATAATTCGTCAACTTCAGACATAAAATTGTACTTACAGTAGTAAAATGAAGATAAATTCAAGCATTCCTATAAAGACACACTCCAATTCGGCAATTTTTGTCCGCCTCAGATGAATATCTCTGCAAAATTGGACAATTTTCGTTCCAATTTTCGTCAACGGGTCCTCTTTGTTGCTATGGCTGCTTCGGTGTGATACACTGGGATCCTGAAGTTGTAGGAGCCACTCTAACTTCCACTTGCACAAAGTTTCTAGGTCCGTAAGTTCTGATACTCAGTCAATCGTTAAAACGAAAATCTACGCGTTCGATACGTTTAGATTCCAAGTATCCTACTGACTGCGCCACTTTTAAAATTCAAACTTTAAACTTTATTTTTAAAAACTTTTATTTAATTTGAAAATTACAATTTATATTTACGTTTGATGTTAATAGTTACAATTATAATTACTGACTGACTAAAAAGTGAAACAAGAAGTAAAAAGTAAACGTTCTCATGCTGATAAGGCGTCATCCGATTACCATCCTGTGAGAACTGCTACTCATCGGTTTCTGTGGGAATCGTCGTTATAACTCATGTACTGTCTAATGCCAAATAAATTGGGAATGAAGTTCAAACATCTAAAGTTGGCAACAGTAATTGTACGTAAATGTAAATATGAAATTCGGTATATAGGAAGCTATTAACATACCCTTGCTACTGTTAAAACGCCAGTTCCTTACAGGCCGTCTAACAGGGTCACACCACACTTAATCAGAAATATATAAAAAAATTCAAAAATGCTACTTACAAATCGAAAGCCAAAATGAAATTAAATATATAGGAAGCTTTTTATATACTCTTGCTACTGTTAAAAGGCCATTTCCAACCGAAATCAAACAGAAAATCAGAAATATCTAGAAAAAATTCAAAAATGCTACTTGCAAATCGAAAGCCAAAATGAAATTCGGTAAGTGTCCTTTTACAACTAAAGATCATCATCCTGATAATTTTAAATTCAACTTCTTAAATAGTGATGTTTAGAGGTCTCCATAAGGCACATTTATTATTACCAAATTCAGAGTATATTGGAGATCACAAATCGCCCTTGGTGTGACTTGGTAATTTATACTTTGCAAGGGCTCCAAATTATTAAGAGGAATACATACCCTGTCCGTAGAATCGGTGTCGGAAGCACCCTCAAAGTTCGAACAGAGATAAGCCGAGATATTTTAATTGCTGATGTAGATTACAAATCATAAGTCGACGTATATTAAATCTTCCATGGGCTAGAATTTTGGGTGGGTAGGAAATTAGAGATGGGCTTGGGTACGAGCGGCATACACATATTAAATTCGTAATATTATTACATCGGTAGTTTCAACTGATCAGATAAGGATTTTACAACGAATACAACAACCACCCAGCCCATAATTTTATTACCAGGCATCGGTCCTATTTTTTTATTCTGAATATCTCCAAAACTATTAACATAATTTAATTATAAATAAATAAACTTTAAAAAAATTAAATTAGGCTAGATTATTGAGGGTATTAAGGAGAGAAATTAAAAAAAAATTGAAATGTATAAAATTTTTAAAGAATCGTTAAATTTATAGACACCTTTTTAGTTGAAACATTTTAAGATAACTTTTCTTATTTTTTTAAAACTTTTAACTAAAAAAAAAGTAGGTATAATTCTATTTCTGGGAAAGAAATTATTATTACTAATTAAAAATCGATAAATAGACCTAGAAAAATAAAAAACTGTGATAAAAAACAAAATTTAGATTTTCTAGAAGAACTTGAAATTAAAAGACATCTAGCAGATCAACAGTTTAAAGTAGTTAATGAACAAATAAATCTTGGAAGTTCTCCACTATTAAACTGTTTACTTTGATTGAGTTTTCATTTTATACATAGATAAGACATTATTATAACATAAATATATTAAGTTATTGTAAAGATCAGCATGATATAGTTTTTTCCTG
Source organism: Ophraella communa (assembly GCA_035357415.1). Lineage (NCBI taxonomy): Eukaryota > Metazoa > Arthropoda > Insecta > Coleoptera > Chrysomelidae > Ophraella > Ophraella communa. The sequence continues at coordinate 26,488,286 of CM068995.1, forward strand.
GTTTTTCTATATCATTGCACAGTTATACTGATCTTAGAGGGAAATACATCCAGGATAATCCCTTAGGGCTAATAACATCTAGGCTTTAATATTGTTATGTCTTATTACTTCCTTACTTGGTCTAGCCTTAACTCCTTATCAACATCAAGCACCTAGTTACAAACAAACAACATGTAATTTCAATATGTCAATCTGACGATGCTAGTGATAGCGAAACAGCTGTAATTGATTTTAAAGCGAATTTTTTAAATAAATAGTGGAAGTTTAGTTTAACTGTGCAGTTATTAATTGTTCTTAGTAAGATGAACTTCCAAAAAGTAGAGGTTAACACAATCAATTTCAATATGGCAATGTTTTTTATGTATGATAATCCAGGAATTTTGTTTTACGTGTCTTCAATTATTCATCCCGTATTCCGTTTGAATATAATAGAGGGGAAGAATTATTGTGATAAGAAAAAAATTGGTTTGATTGATTTTTAAGTTGTGGAAATACCTGACCGAAAAATATTTGTTTGCGGAACCATTTTTGGATGTCAGTGTAAAGTAAATTTGTTAACACTATCTAGAAAAAACGGCTAAAGGGATTTTAAAGAAATTTTTACCATGACTGTGACAAGTGACAAGGGATATTTAATGGGATTTTACCATTTAGAAAATTCATAAGACTAAGAAAACTAATTGAAATAAAATTTAATATATACGTGAACAAAAAAAAACCTTTAATATTACATACCCCCTTTTATTTGAAATAAAAATCAAACGCCGTTATTTTCCGATCGATTGTTTTGAAAATTTGAGTTGTTTCTTTCTAGATTTTGATATTTAATAAAATTACAGTATGTTTTAATTTCCTTTTACATTTTTATAATTAATTTAACGAAATTAAATGAACATTTAGGACTTAATATTTATTACTTATATCTTTTTAAATATATTTTATAAGTATATTTGTCATCGTACAAAAGAATTCTGAATATTAAATATGCTATTAGCCTAAATTCATGGAATATTTAATCAAAACCAAATTAGTTGCTATCAATCCGCAATTTTCTTATTTACCTTTAGAATAACCATACTTTATAGAAATTTAATCTTAGTAGGTACATAATAATCTTTATTGCTTGATAAATAATAAAAGGGAACTAAAATTCTTTGGAATAACTATAAATCCATTAAACCTTTTTATCTGTAGGTAGCTACCTAATAATTATTATTCCATAAATAACCGAAAATTGGTGAATTTATTTTATTCTTGTTCATTCTTTGTCAGGAATATTTTGAAATATTTGTGGAGTGAAGTGATTGTTTTTCTGAGTTTTGACCTTTTATTGTGAAAAATATGGAAAAAAAGAAATAGCCAAATTGGGTAAACGGCAATATGCTCAATCCAGAATGCGGTAAGTACCCGAAAAATTTAATTGATCTAATGAACATATTTTAGAATATATTGTTATAATTTATTTGATTTTTATATATTTTTTAATATGAAGTAAGTGAAGAAGAACTAAATGCTAGAAAAGAAAAGCTCCAGAATATATTAAAAAAACAATGGCAGATAAAATTAGTATAGAAATATCTACAAGAGGACAACATTTAAATCCGTTATGGCATCAAGTACGACAGTATAGACTATAACTGCATCTAATTTTGGAACTATCTGTAGATTGCGAGAAATGACAAATCATCTTACAGTAGCAAAGAGATTATATAGAGGTTCTACAGGTAACAGAGCTACACGATATGGTCAGGACAATGAAGCCACAGCAATTCGTGCATTTGAGGAACTGACAGGTTTAAATGTTGCACCTTGTGGCTTATTCATTGGAACTGGAGAGGAATATTTTCTAGGGGCAAGTCCAGATGGCGTGATTAAAGATGACAACAATTTCACTATTGAAGTTAAATGTCCCTTGGTCCTAAAAAGCTGCTCAATAGAACAAGGAGTAGCTGAAAAGAAAATTAAATTTCTTGCGTATGATGAGGATGGTTTTTTGTATTTAAAACACACTCATCCGTATTATTATCAAATACAAGGGCAGCTACATCTTTCAGGCAAGGAATATTGCTATTTCATTGTCTGGTCTCCTTTAGGGCCGATACATGCTGAACAAATAAGCAGAGATGATGTGTTTTGGAAAAATATAATGTTTCCTAAATTAAAGTGTTTTTATTATAATGCTTATTTAAAAGACATAATAAAAGATGTTATATAACCTTTATGTTGTTTTTAAAATTCCTTATCTTAAAAAATATCTAGCAAACTCAACCGGTTAAAATATCTCATAAAAACAAGTGTTCGGTGTTTTTGGCATTTTGTTTAGCGAAGCACTTAATATGACACAAATATCATGACTAGAATAAGTTGATTTTTTTTTATTGAAAATTAACGTTTCTCGACAGCGAGGCCATTGACACAGTTCCTATTATAACTACAGCGTGAAAATTAAAAATGTACAGCTATATATATATATATATATATATATATATATATATATATATATATATATATATAGATATATAAGAGTATATAACAATAATTATAAAGAAAATTAAAATAAAGGTAGGTACAATTATAATTTGTAATATAAATTAGTGTTCTGAAAAAAAAGTTTGTGGAATTCATGTGATAGACTTTCTTTTAGGTTCCCACTTAACATGTTCTGTTTTCTATCATTGTAATAGTACCGACAGTCTGTAAGAATGTGCTTGATTGATAGTGGGGCACTACAGTGATGACATTGTGGTGGAGGTTCACTACACATTAGATGCCCATGTGTCAACCTAGTGTGCCCGATGCGAAGTTTTCGAATAATGATTTTATTTTTCCTTGATAGTCCAGTAATCAGTATAGGTTTGTTGACTAGTGGCTGGATTTCTCTGAGTTTGGAACAGGTTCTACTCCAGTGAATTTGCCAAGTTTCTCTGATAGTGTTTTTGAACTTCATTTTCAAGTCTTCGTGCAACTGGAAATGTTGGACATCTTCGCTAAAACTCGCTGCTTCTTTTGCAGCCCGGTCTACTGTTTTGTTGCCACATATGTTAACATGTGAGGGGACAAATATAAGTGTGATTAATGTTCCAGTTGAGATCAGAGTGTGACAGCAGTCTTGTATATTTTGTACAATGGGATTTTTTGTATTGATGTCTTTAATGGATGTTATGGATGCCAATGAATCGGAGCAAATTGCCAAGTTTTTTGTATCTGGATGTTTCAATTTTATTGCCTGAAGTATGGCATGTAGTTCGCCTGTATACACACTAGCTGGAGATGGTAAAAATGAAGTTTTGATGGGAGCATTTCTAGAAGTGAAGGCGCATTCAATACCAACTGCACTTTTTGAAGCATCAATATATAGGACTTCGTCAAAGTTATATTGATTGAGTATTTCCAGAAAAGCTTGCCTCAAAAACAGGTTATGGGTATTTTGTTTAGGATAGTTGCTAAGTGAAAGTTTAACGTCAGGCAATCGTTTTATCCAAGGAGGGGTATTAGAAATGGAGATAGGCTTTGTTATACAGAGATTAATGTCTGATATTAGGGGTGTAAGGATTTGTGTAAGAGATTCTAATTAGGGTTGATCAAAGAGTACACTGGATTTTGAGGATTGGCAGAAACTCTTGAAACATAAGTTAATAGAAGTTGTTTCCGTCCCAACCATAGAGGAAGTTCATTGCTTTCACAGTACAAACTATTAGCGGAGCTGGATCTAAAGGCTCCAAGACAGATTCGCAATTCGGTGTTATGCACGCTGTTTAGGGTCCTTAAATCGGTTTTTGCGGCTGACATGTAGATGAAGCTGCCGTAATCTAATTTAGATCTAATGAGAGATCTGTAGATTCTCAGTAGAGTTTCCTCTTCAGCTCCCCAATGATGGTGAGAAAGCGTTTTTAGTATATTTAGTCTAAAAGAACAATAGGCCTTCATGTTTATTAGATGTTGTTTCCAATTAAGACGACAATCGAAGGTAAGACCTAATATTTTAAGTTTTGTGGAAATGGGCAACGTCACTTTATTTAAATATAATTTGGGAGCTAATGTACTCGAATGTCTTCTAGAGAATTTGATCACTTTTGATTTTTCAACAGAAAAGTGGCAACCTGTTCTAACTGACCACTGGAAGAGATGATCCAGCACTACTTGAATTAAGAGGGGCGTTTCTAATTTGGTAAAACTGCCTGAATTTAGTGAAAAATTTGGATATTTTTAAATTACAAGAATGTAGAGTAGATGGCGATAGTGGTTTCAAATTAGTATTTTTGTTATAAATTTGAATATTTTTAGAGCTTGTTGACTTTCTTTGTCTAAGACAGAGATGAAAATATGAATTTTGCTTCGTAAATCTTTGAATGTTTCCACGACAAATACAAACATTTGACCTTGAGACCATAAACAGATGAAAAATACCTGTATATTTTTTATTAATAAATATCCTATTTGGATATATTTTGGAAGTTTGTTGTGATATTATTGTGTCATAGGCGTAACAAATTAATTGTTTTTAGGATTTAAAATATCGATATATAAAAAAAAATAAAATAAAATAAGATTTCGGCATTCCTAATAAATAATTAATTTATTAAATTTATTGTACTAACCAGAGTTGGGTCGGATATTGAAAAAAAGTATCCGGATACCGGATATACGCATACTCAAAATGTATCCGGATACTTTGAAGGATACTTTTTTAAAAAGGACATAAATTATTAGTATTAAAACTATGTGATGTGCATGTATTTTTAATGTAATATATTATAATAATAAAAATACACTTAATGATGAGCCAACGAAAAACTTTTTCGTGTCACTGCCTGAGCTTTTGATATTGAATTTGGCCAGCGTCGGACCAGCCCAGTTTTCAAATTTTTTAGGGGGTGTAAATTTATACTTGTAGGTACACTAATATAAAAATATATTACGATGTCCTTTATTATAATCCGAAAAATAATTTCTTCTAATAATTATAAATACAGGGTACAAAGGGGTTCTTGAAAAGAGAGATACCTATAGAAAATATAAAAAATAACGTACTTATGAAACTTTATAACTGATTTATAGGTAAAAACAAAGCTCCATTAGAATATAATAATATCTATATTATAACGGTGACCAGTACGAAAAATGGGATTTAACATGTTAGACACATCTGAATTACAAAAAGGGCAGTGTTGTGCCTACGTTAGGTGCATTATCGGAGGGCGATAAACAATATTTAAAAGTATCCGAATATCAAAAACAGTATCCGGATACCGGATACTTTAAAATTTGGTCACGGATACGGATACCGGGTACAAAATTTAAAAAGTATCTGGATACAGCTTTCGGATACATAAAAAGTATCCGGATATTGTATCCGTATACAGAAGTATACGGATACTACCCACCCAGCTCTGGTACTAACCCTTACTAATTAAGGTATTTATTAGAAGAAATATATTAATTATAATAACAACATATTACGGTTTCTGAATATACACACATCAACATCAAGAAAAATTGAAATAAAGTGGAAAGTATGTAATTACTTATACCTTTTTTAAAATTGAGATTGAAATGTATTGGCAACAATGCAAAATTAAACAAGGTTAGTTTGATGATCAGAGATTATTTTATTTACTTTCTGATGGATGTATTATTTGAAGGTGTTGAAGTAGATGTAAATTTTTAGAATATATTTTGTGGGGAAAAATTTAAATACTTTTCTAAAACCTTTGATGATTATTGCAAAAGTGTTACTATAATGTTTGTAAACATTAACACTGTTACTAATAAAAATCTCTTATTCTTAGATTATTCCTTATTTAAACTTAGAATAGTTATTTTAAGTATAAGCTTGGTATAAATTGTTCACTAATAAACCCGGAATAAATTCGGTATAACTATTCCCTCTTTATTCCAAAATAATGATTTGGCATCGTAGCAAAAGTCGACACAAGTACATGGAACACTGTAAAATTAAATGAAGTATGATAGTATTACTATTAAAAAAAATAAAAGAGTTTGTTGTCGTCGGGAATCGAACCCGCAGCAGCTGCGTGAGAGGCGAGTGCCTAAAACACCACTAAAACTAATTGTATCATTCAATTATGGCTATTAATTATATTCTAAAAATGTTAACCCCATACTTTGTGAAATCAATTGAAATTAAAATGTATCCAATAGGATTGTAACTTTAATTTTTTAACTGGTATCTTTCACACAAATAAAAAAATCTTATTTTATAAAGATCCATATTTTATTTACATTTGAAAGCACTCTCCATCTGGTAATCAGAAGTGATAACAGGTAAGTTTTAATTTGTTTATTTACTGGTTTAATTTTTTTACAATTAATAGGTAGATATTATTTATTTTATTATCTATGATTCAGATCTAATTATCAAATTTAGTTTTAAAAGATGTATTGATATAGGTATTTTGCATACTAGATATATGAATTTTCTTCTTTTTGAGTACCTATACCTTTTTGAGTTCAAATAAGAGGCGTTATTAGGGCATCTCAGAGAAGTGTTAATGCTACTCATCCTTTGAACCATCCTTTGTCTACTTTAAATACTAGGATAGACCAGGAAGAATATTAGTATCATTTTCTAAATCAAAACTATTTGATTAAGTTTTTATTATTTTATTAGGTGGAGTATGGTAAACAAAATATTTCTACAAGATTCAATAGGTTACTACTTTTCTAAAGTATTTCAAAAATGTCCTGAAAATACTATTTTTAGCAATATAGTTTTTCTGGCAACCATATATGTTATTTCATCTATGTTTAGATAATTAAATTGTTAGAGAAATAAATCAATGGTTTTCAAAATATATGCTACTGTTTCCTCAAAAACGATGTAAAAATCAACGCAAATTGTGAAAATATACTTTAAAATTAATTTTTTTAACTTCTGGTAAATTATAAACGAATATTAATATAGACAATTATATATTTAAAAGCAAAACACTGAAATTAATATATTTTGACGTTATAAACGAGAAATAAGGTTAGGTTGGTTAGTTATGTATGTTAAGTGAAGTTTGGAATTGGAGAATTAGAATCGACATACGTCTTTGAAAAAAGCGCCACCAAAACTGTTGAACTAAATTGACAGATTAGTGCAATGTTCAAATTTTGCGTGCAACAAATCTCAAAAAATATACCTTTCTTTAACTTCATATTTTGCTAGTCGCATTCTATATGCTTTCTTTAGGAGTTAAGCTTCTGGCGTTAAAATTCGTGATCACAAATTGTCAAACTTTTTAAAAACATACCATCACTTAAACACCAGTATCTCTTTTATTAAAATATAAAACTTAACCAAAAAACCTTATCTCCTAGAGAAAGGTCTAAGCTATATCCTGTTAAAATTTGAATACGTAATTTAAAGGCGTTCTTTAGATTTGTTGTTTACAAAATGATTGAAATTTTGGGTACAATTCAGGCTTGCCACCCGTTTTCAGCTGTCACATTTTTGACGCCCCTCTTAAGCTAGAAGTTGAGTTGGTGCAAGTACCGTGGCATGCAATAATGAGGTCATCAGCCTAAAGATAATGCCGAACTGGTGAATTAATGTTCTTGGAGATGTCATTGATGGCTAAGATAAACAGTGTGGGACTAATAACAGATCCTTGAGGTACACCATTCTCCTGTTTAAAAAGGCTGGATATTTTCCCATTGGATGAAACTCTAAATGATCGGTTTTTTAATAGATTCCTTATGAAAAGTTGCATGTTACCAGTGATACTATGGTCCTGCAGTTTTTTTAGGATGAAGTCTGTGGGTAGAGAGTCAAACGCCCCTTCTATGTCAAGAGCAACGGCTATTACATCTTGTTTGCGTTGGAATGCAGTAGAAATTTGTGTTTGGAGCATTATTAAGTTATCCGCAGTGCTACGTTGTGATCTGAATCCGGACTGACAGGCATCTATTATGCTGTGTTTCTCTAAATACCAGAGAAGTCTCCTATTGACCATCTTTTCAAGAAGTTTACACATAGTGCATGTCAATGAAACTGGACGATAAGAACTAGGTGAAGTTGTGGGTTTATCCTGTTTTTTAATTGGAATAATAATCGATTCTTGCCATAATTTTGGAAATTCTCCATTAATCCAGAGTTTATTGTATATGTTTAGTAGTTTGGAAAGAGAAATTTTTTTGATAAAAATAAAAGGAATATTGTCAGGACCTGCAGCTGAATTACGACAAGAGGATAATGCGTTGAGAAGTTCAGAAAAAGAAAAGGGAAGGTTCATTGCATCGAGATCTGATGTCTGTGTGTCGCTTAACTTTTCAAAACTTTTGGTAGTAGAGATTGAGTTAGGTAAAAGACTGTTTTGGAATCTGCCGTAGAAGTTTGTGGCCATAATGTTTACGATCTTTTCATCGTCGGTAACGATTTTGTTCTGAAAAGTTATTCCAGGAATTTTCATGTAGGTTTTTTTCCCAGTCATTTGCCTCACCTTTTTCCAAATCTGGCTGGAGGTAGTATCCGATGTTATGGAAGAAACGTATTTCTGCCAAGATTGTTTTTTACTCTATTTAAGTACATATTTAGCTTTAGCTCTTAGTTTTTTAAAATTGATAAGATTTTCCTCATTTCTAGCACGTCTATATTTATTTAGAGCTCTTTTGCTGTCACGGACGGCATCTGCACAATTTTGATTCCACCAAGGTGTTGCTTTACTGTTATTGGAAATCACAATTCTTCCGATATGTTTTTCAGCAGCAGAGATGATGCAATTATTGAATGTACAGAGATCATTATTTATATCTAGGAACTGGAAAGTCTCCATTTTACTATCAATATGTTTTCTAAAATAGTCCCAATCTGTTTGAGGAATTTTCCACCTGACGATGTCATCTGATAAGCTGTCGGTATTATCAGATATTATAATAGGATAGTGGTTGCTATCATAAAGGTCATCAGCTGTCTTCCATGTAAGCGAAGGATCCTGTAGAAATATTAAAATGAGTATCAGATCCCGTATTCATCAAACACGAGTTACAAATATTTAAAACGTTTTCTATAATTTTTCCTCTTCCAAATATTCTTTCTGAACCCCATAAAGGATTGTGGGCATTGAAGTCACCTACCAATATATACGGAGAGGGGAGTTGGTAAATGAGGTCCACTAGTTCTGCTTCTGTAAGGTTATAAGCAGGTGGAATATATATACTACATATAGTCAGTTTCTTTGGATACCATATTGTTACTGCAATAGCTTCTAGTTCAGTAGTAAGAGGTAGTACTGTCGAATGAATATCTCTAGAAACGAATATTGACGAACCCCCGCTTGCTCTTGCGCAGTCTGTCCTTAGAGAGTGGTAGCCTTCAAATCCTTTTAGGAGTCGCAGATGTTTTTCAGTAAAATTTGTTTCTTGTAGGCACAAAATATTGGCGTTCACGTCCGAGATTAACTGTTGTATTCTTTCCAGACGGGGGATAAAACCCGTCACAATTTCATTGTACTAGGTTGAAAGCAACGTTAATAGGAGGTATGTTGGGAAATCTGTGAACTGTCTGAGAAATGCTCTTCTTCAGACAAATCAACCGAAGATGTTAGGCTTAGTATATCTTCATATTCTAACTTTAGGTGATTTTTCAGTTTTTTAGTTATTCTGGTAAATCTATTCTTAAGTGACCTTTCTGTTAAAGCTGGGTAAATAATATACATATCATTTAATAGAGATTTGATATCTTTTGTACATTGTTGTGCCTCTTCTATAAGGTTACTACTGCGATGAGAGTTTTGCAGAAAAGCTATTGTGATATGATAATATCACCCTGTATAAATTGTTAATTTAAATTGTTAATGAGGTTACTCAGTTTTAGTTTATTATTTATATTATTTTTATTATACCTATTCAGCATAACTAAGCTAAGTGTATTTTGAGGGCATGTATCAATTATAGTTTAAAAAACGATATAGAATAAATTCGTCCTTTAAGTAGAATGGTTGTTTTTATTCAAATCTACCAATTGTTCAAAAAATTAATATAAGAACATCACATGGCGATCCTGCCACTCAAGAACTAACTATTAAGTAAAATTTTAAGATGGTTTAGTACTCATATCAGTATCAAGAAGAACATAGATTATTTAAATACGAAATAAGGAAAGAAAACTATGGGAACTAATCAATCCAAAGAGGAAATAGTAATAGCACCGGCTGGAAACAGTGGTGGCGTTTCTGGAGCAGCTGGGAAAAACAGAGTCTCTACCTTTGAAGTGATTGGAGTTGCAGCATTTGTGTTGGTCGTAATTATTATTGCTGTTGTAATTTATAAGCGGTGCAAAAAGGCGTAGGAAAGAAAGATTAGAGAAGAGATAACCAATTCCCAACAACTTGTTTAACGGAAGAAACATTTAGTTTTAGGTATATTTTTTTTAGGTAAATTTATGTATGGTATTATTAAGAGTTGGACATTTTACACAAAGCTGATGGGTGACCTAATTATTATAGCATAAGTTACGAGATGATGAAATATATATATAAAAAAAGTGTACTTCTTATGAAATGTATGTAAGTAATTTTTATTTACCATATTTTTGTGTACTTATTGAATAGTAAATGTCAGACGAACCATTTAAAAAGATTCATGAAGAACTTTCGGTACTTTTAAGAAATATTAAGAAAGACCCATTAGATAGGCGTGTTAACTTAGAAAAAACTAACAAATTATTAGATAGTGTAGATAGGATAGAAAGTAATTTTAATTTAATTAGAAGTAAATTTAATGAGGAAAATCATGATATAAAAATCAAAAATAAGGTAAAGGTTATTGTTGACGGAATAGTCAAACAGAGTCGAACAGAACGAGAAAATGGGGGAAGCATTTGATTTAAAGACAGCATCTTCCTTGATTCCTTGCATGAATGACACCGAGTCATCCATAAAAACACTAATTGATGCAATCGAGTTATACGACAGTTTTTTGAACGAGGCCGGAAAACAGGCGTTAACTAAATATGTCTTAAAAGCTAGATTGTCTCACGGTGCAAAGCTTAGGTTAAATCAAACTTATGATTCTAATGAAGACCTTATTAAAGATATTAAAGATAAACTTATTACTAAAAAATCGGTAGCGGCACTTTCGGTAGAACTACATAATTTAAAACAAGTTAATAAACCAATTGACGTATTTGGAAAGAAAGTTGAAGACCTAATGGTAAAGTTATCAATATCGCAAGCGGAAGGTAATAACGTGGTAGAAAGGACTCTAGCGGGCGTAAATGAGAAAATGGCTATTAACGTGTTTACTAATGGACTCAGAGACGAGCAAATTAAAACAATTATTAAAGCTAGAAATTATAATAGTTTGGCTAATGCAATAGTAGGAGCTAAGGATGAGGAAACTATGAGAACGGCTAGTTCCTCACAAGTTTTTCATATGAGGAGTAATTCGAATAACAGACGAGGAAATAACTTTTATGGCCGAGGCCGAAATTTTAACAATAACTTTCGGGGTCGGGGTAGAGGTAATCAGTTTAGAAATTTTAGTAATAGGGGTAGTTTCGAATCTAAAAATAATAATAGTTATAGAAATAATAATAATTTTAGTTCATATAATAATGGATATATAATAATAGATATAATAATTATAATAGTAATAGAAGTAGAGGAAATAGAGGAGCACAAGGCGGTAGACAACATAATGCGTATTATATGGAAAATAATGTAACCCCAACAGCTAATCAATCACCCGATCGAGAAAATTTGCAGTTTTTTCGAGAACACTAAATTAGATTATTTATTTAACATGAATGGGTTAAATTATATTAAAGTAGGTTATAATAATAAAGAGTTAAAATTATTAATTGATACGGGCGCGTCATTAAGTGTAATTTTTAGTAGATGTTTAGATTATGAAACTAAAGTAAATAAAAATAAAACAATTAGAATAAATGGTATTGCGGGATCAGCATATACTGCTGGAACTTGTAATATTAATCTTGACCTACCTAACGGATATAAGCTTTGTCATGAGTTTTCCGTATTACATGAATTCTCCAGTGACATTGACGGTGTAATTGGAAGAGATTTATTTATTAAATATAAAGCTAACATTAATTATGAACAATTTTTCTTGTCACTTTTTACAAAGAATGAAACAATTGAAATACCGTTGTATGCTGACTATGACGAGTATACTATAATTCCTGCTAGGTGCGAAATTATAAAATATTTTGATGTTAGTCATTCGGAAGAATATATCGCTTTTTCGGAAGAAATTTGTGAGGGAGTTATACTGCCAGTGCAGTAGTAAAGCCAGTTAATAATAAAATTCCCATACGCATTTTAAATACGAATGATAGGGATATAAATCTGAAAAACTTTAAACCAAAAATAGAACTATTATTTCATTACAATGTACATTCCTTTAATAACGTTCCTATAACAGTAGAAAGAGTAGATAAGTTGTTAAATTCAATTAATACTAAATCACTTAACAAAGAAGAGAAATTGTCAATAGACAAAATTTGTGCGAAATATGCAGATACATTTTATATCGAAAACGATTCCTTTACAGTGTCCAATATTTGTCAGCAAAAGATTCATCTAAAAACCGGTACCACCCCTTCATATGTAAAGCCCTATAGATTATTTAATGAAATTGATTGTGTTAACCTCTACTTTTTGGAAGTTCATCTTACTAAGAACAATTAATAACTGCACAGTTAAACTAAACTTCCACTATTTATTTAAAAAAATTCGCTTTAAAATCAATTACAGCTGTTTCGCTATCACTAGCATCGTCAGATTGACATATTGAAATTACATGTTGTTTGTTTGTAACTAGGTGCTTGATGTTGATAAGGAGTTAAGGCTAGACCAAGTAAGGAAGTAATAAGACATAACAATATTAAAGCCTAGATGTTATTAGCCCTAAGGGATTATCCTGGATGTATTTCCCTCTAAGATCAGTATAACTGTGCAATGATATAGAAAAACCAGGAAAAAACTATATCATGCTGATCTTTACATAAATATATTAAGTTATTGTAAAGATCAGCATGATATAGTTTTTTCCTGGTTTTTCTATATCATTGCACAGTTATACTGATCTTAGAGGGAAATACATCCAGGATAATCCCTTAGGGCTAATAACATCTAGGCTTTAATATTGTTATGTCTTATTACTTCCTTACTTGGTCTAGCCTTAACTCCTTATCAACATCAAGCACCTAGTTACAAACAAACAACATGTAATTTCAATATGTCAATCTGACGATGCTAGTGATAGCGAAACAGCTGTAATTGATTTTAAAGCGAATTTTTTTAAATAAATAGTGGAAGTTTAGTTTAACTGTGCAGTTATTAATTGTTCCCTATAGATTACCTTATTCGCAGAAAAACGAGATATATAATCAGTTGGATAAAATGTTAAAGCAAGGCATAATAGAACCAGCAACATCTGAGTGGTCTTCTCCCTTATTAATTGTAAAGAAAAAAGGAGGTAATCCGGAAAATCAATGGCGAGTTGTTATAGACTATAGGCAACTTAATAACAGAATCGAATGTGATAGATTTCCTTTGGCTAGTATAGATGATATTTTAAATTCCTTAGCGGGCGCTACCTATTTTTCACATTTAGATTTATATCAGGGATATTATCAAATTGAATTAGATCCACAATCTACAACTTACAATCCACAATTTACAACTGATAGAGCGCAATATCAGATGACTAGGTTACCTATGGGACTAAAAATTTCTCCAAATGCTTTCTCTAGAGCTATGACACTAGCTATGTCGGGTTTAAACTACGAATCATGTTTCATTTATCTTGATGATTTAATTATATTTGGTAATAATCTAAAAGAACATAACGTAAATTTAACTAAAGTTTTAGAAAGGTTACGGAAGGTAAATTTAAAATTAAATCCCACTAAGTGCGAATTTTTAAAAAAGGAATTATTGTACTTGGGTCACAAAATATCCGAAAAGGGTGTTGCACCCGATCCCGAAAAAATAAATGTTATGACAAATTATCCGATACCTAAAAATTCAAATGAAGCAAACCGATTTGTTGCATTTGCTAATTACTATAGGAAATTCATCAAACATTTTGCAGAACTTGCCGCCCCTCTTAATAGGCTATCGAAAAAAGGAGTTGCCTTTGAATGGCCTAACGAATGTCAAGATTCGTTTGAAAAATTAAAATCAGCTTTAGTAAGCCCCCCAATTTTAGAATTTCCTGATTTTTCGGAACAAAATAAATTTATACTACGTACAGATGCTTCAGGAATCGCACTTGGAGCTACACTATCAAACGGTAATGATAAACCAATAGCGTATGCTAGTAGAGTTTTAAATAAAGCGGAACGGAATTATGCTGTAATCGAAAAGGAATTACTAGCTATCGTGTGGGCCATATCCAAATTTAGGCCATACCTTTATAATAGAAAGTTTTCCATTTTGACCGACCATAGGCCTTTGATTTATCTATTTGGCATGACAAACCCTTCCAGTAGATTAACTAAGTTTAGGTTAAAAATAGAGGAGTACGATTTCGATGTTTTTTATGTGAAAGGTTCAAAAAACGTAACAGCGGATGCACTATCGCGTATAGAAATTAGTTCAGATGATTTAAAGAACATGTCGAAAGATAAAGATACAATGTTTTTGCAATAACAAGAGCGCAGTCAGCTAAATCTGAGGTAAAAGTAAATACTTCTAATAATGCCGGGCCTGATCAACCTGACATAGTTGAATTACTGAAACCACCTTCTGATATAGTCGAATTGCAAATTATAGAAAATAAGAAATTTCAACAATTAGTTAAAAAATACCCTAAATATCATATAACAAGTAATATAATTTTTGATAATGAAAATACTATTTATATTAATCAAGATTCTCTATCAGCATTCGCATTCGGTGCTTTGCTGAGAGACTTGGTAAAAATGTGCACATTGAGTTAAATAAACGAGTTACTGATAATTAAAAATAAATTTAACTGGCCAGTTATAAGCAAATTATTAAGTAATATTAATCTATTTAAAGAAAAGGGTATTAAATTATATATATTACAGGATAAACAACGTATTAATGACAAAGACTTGCAACAAATAATCTTAAATGACTTTCACATGTTACCAACAGGTGGTCATGCGGGTATAAACCGCATGTACAATAACATTAAAAAATATTATTTTTGGACAGGTTTAAAAAGAGACGTGGAAAAATTTGTAAATCGTTGTAGCGACTGTCAAAAGTGCAAGCATAACACACAATTGAAACAACCTTTAACTATAACAACGACAGCACATGCTGCATTTGAAACAATTTTTTTAGATCTTGTAGGACCGTTAGAATCAGATGACAATGACAATAAATACATACTGACGTTACAATGCGAACTAAGTAAATACGTAGAAGGTTACCCTATTGAAAATAAGGAAGCCAACACAGTAACTAAAGCGTTTGTAGAAAATTTTATTTTACGCTATGGAGTTCCTAAAACTATTGTAACGGACCAGGGTACTGAATTCATGGCAAACGTATTTAGCGAAACTTGTAAATTATTAAAAATTGAGCGGCTTAACTCTACAGCTTATCACCATGAAACAATCGGAGCCTTAGAAAACACTCATAAACATCTAAATGCTTATCTTAGAATTCAAACCTCTAATTATAAAGAATATTGGAGTTCTTGGATACCCTTTTGGTGTTTCTCGTATAATACCTCTGTTCACTCCGCAACTGGGTATACTCCTTACGAGTTAGTTTTTGGGAAAACCTGTGTCTTACCTTCTAACCTTCTAATTTAAAGGAAAAAATTGAACCTTTGTATAATTTTGAGGATTATCCGTTAGAACTAAAATATAGGTTACAAGTTGCATTAAACGATGGTAGAAATAATTTAGTGGCTTTAAAAAATAAGAGAAAAATTAAATATGACAAACAAGCGATAGAGACAGACTATAAAGTAGGGGATGAAGTTTTACTTCATGATGAGACCGCTTCTAAATTAAAACCAATTTATAAAGGTCCATATAAAATTTTAGAAAATGAGCCTGTAAATGTAGTAATTGACGTAGAAAATAAAAGACTAACAGTACACAAAAATAGGGTAAAACCATTCCACCAGTAACGAAAAAAAAAAAAATAATAATAATTATTAAATTTGTTTTTTTTTCTGTTACGGGGGAGGTGTGATATGATAATATCACTCTGTATATATTGTTAATTTAAATTGATAATGAGGTTACTCAGTTTTAGTTTAATATTTATATTATTTTTATTATACCTATTCAGCATAACTAAGCTAAGTGTATTTTGAGGGCATGTATCAATTATAGTTTAGAAAACGATATAGAATAAATTCGTCCTTTAAGTAGAATGGTTGTTTTTATTCAAATCTACCAATTGTTCAAAAAATTAATATAAGAACATCACACTATTATGTTGTCCACAGGTATATTAAATTCTTTTGAAGAGGTGTGGTAGAGATTCTTTATGATGTCTTTTGAGGTATCTGATAAATTAGAGATGTCGGCGGAGGTTTTCTTTGGTTTCTTCTTGCTTGGTTTGATGGACTATTGTTTATCAGTCAAAGATGGCGGGGGTGAAGTAGGATTTATATTTTTTTCTGAAACGGGAACTTTGAAGAGGAAATGAGTATCAGATGAGTCGGGAGTAGACAGAGGTCGTTTGTGACCATGGACAGGCGGGGTCTCAATAATTGCAGTAGTTGCTGGAATAGTAACTGTAGGAGTGCTTTGTGGAACCGCACTAGTCGTTTGTTGGTTCGGGCAGTTGGTAGCGACGTGGCCAGGTTCTTTACAGATGAAGCATTCCATTTTGTCTGTTGACAAAAATATACGATAAGTTTTGTAATCAAACGGGATAACTAAGGAAGTTCGTAGTTGTCTTCTTTTGGGATGATATACACTTGTCTGCGAAAAGATAAAATATGGTTGTTAAGTGTGTTCTATTTTCAAATAATAAATAATAATAAATAATAATAATAATAATAAATAATAATAATATATATAATAATAATATATAATAATAAATAAATAATAATAATAATAATAAATAATAAAAATTATATAATAAATGTCCGATATATATCAAAATTTGGATATATATATCGGATATATATCATAAATATCGGATATTTTGATATTTATATAAATATCATAATATTTTTGCACCCTGTCCTGCAGTCAACAGAAAATTTCAGAAAACTGTAAGGGATTTTCAATGGACTGGCGACGATTTTGACTACGAAGTACACATAGACCAAGACGAATTTCCAAAACCAAATAAGCTGCAGTCCCCGTTCTATTAGTAGAACAAACTAATTGTTATTCTACTCAGCATTCGGTAAATGCATTGATACCAATCGGGAAGAAATTGAAACTTATTTAGGGATAGAACTCATGATGGGTGTATGCCGGCATACACTGACTACTGGGCCCAAGAAAACAGATTTTCTCAAATTGCAGATCTCATGCATCTGAAAAGGTGCCAAGTATTGCGACGTAATCTTCATTTTGTGAACAACGAAGAAATTGACAATGACCGTTATTTCAAAGTGAGGCCTGTTCTTGAAAAAGTCAGGGAAAACTGTTTGAAAATCCAACCAGAACGAAGAAACTCAATAGATGAAATGATGGTGCCTTATAAAGGTAACAAAGCTAGTTCGAGGAGACAGTACTTGAAAAACAAACCAAAAAAGTGGGGTTTTAAAATATTTGCAAGAAGTGGCATTTCTGGAATGGTTTACGATTTTATCCCATATGGAGGAATCACAGTTTTTCGAATATTGAAAAAGGCCTTGGTTTTGGAGCCAAAGTTGTTATTGCGCTTTGTCCTTCAATTCAGAATAAACCATTATCGGTTGCTTATTTTGATAATTTTTTCACAAGCCCAGAACTTACGTGCCATGTTCGCGAGTAGTTGGGTATTTTAAGTTAGGGTACTATTAGGCCAAACAGCCTTAGAGGCAGTCAAATGAAATCGGACGCTGAACTGCGAAAAGAGGGCCTAGGATCTTTCGATCAAAAAGTTGATAACCAAAATCGTATTGCGATTATAAAGTGGTTCAACAACAAAGCTGTTACTTTTTGCAGTTCTTATGTAGCAGCTAATCCAACTAAAACCATTCAACGATATTCTAAGGCAGGAGGAGGTAAAGTGCATATGGTAAGTCCACAAGTAGTAAAGCATTGTAACACCCACATGGGTGGAGTTGATCTCGCCGATATGTTCATTGCTTTGTATAGAACTGCAATGAAAACCCATAGGAGGTATATGGGTATTTTTTCGCAAATCCTTGATACATGTCTCAATAACGCATAGCTGCTCGACAATCTAGATCACTTTCCAATATTTCGTTAGAAGGGAAGATGTAGGAACTGCCCATCTGGCCAAACATATGTTTTTTGTAGCAACTGTAATGTTTGGTTATGTCCTGTACCTACTAGACTCTGTTTTGTTGATTTTCTTTGAAGATGCAGGTGAAAATTTTGACTGTTATGTGTTTTAAAAAACAAATCACATAAAAATGGCACTTAATCAATACTTTTGACGACTTAGTTAAATAATAAAATTTTTGAAAGCAAAAACAATTTTTTGCCAATTTTAGGGTTAATATTTAAAATAAACTAAAATCATTACATTATTTGCACTAACCTAAGTTTCTTCATTCTTAGATTAAAACATGTTTAAAATTAAAATAGACAGTTTTTAATTATAAAAAATATACTATATTTACACTGCGTAGGGCCCAACATTCCATAATACAAAAAAATATTTAAAAACAAAATAAGGGTGCCACCGCAGAGATTAGAACTCTCGGTCGTGTGCATACTTTAAACTGATTACCGGTGTTTATTTTTTATTAGTTAAAAACTGTCATTCTGGTCCAGATATTTTACTTAAGTCCCTTGGGATTAACAGTAATGTAAACTCAAGTTGTAGTTTTACTCCCTAAGGCGTAAAAAATAATTTTACTAATGTTTACTCAAATAATGAATTTTTAGAAGGTATTATGCTCATCCAAGGCCACAATTATTTTCAATATGCTGATAAATTCTACCAACCAGCAACTAAATTATTAATTATAATGAAATAAAAAACTAAAGAACAGATAGGACTACAGTTACTTCAGGAAGAACATGATACACAGATAGATAGAAATCAAACTGAAATTGAAGTACAAGAAGTAAGAGAATCAGATGAAACAAATCAGCAGGAAGAGAAAGGGAGTTCAAGTTCAGAGAGTCACGAAGAATGTATACCAAGAATATAAACTACCATCAGTGGAAGAAAATTACTCAACCAAAATATTTAAGTGATTATGAAACTTATATGGCATATTGCCTTATATCAAGTAAAGAAGAAGATCCTACAGAATATAAAGAAGCAATAAAAAACGAAGAATGGGAAGAAGCAGTTAAAAAGGAATTAGATTCGCTCGAAAAACTAAACATGAAAAGAAACTGAATTACCACAAGGAGCAATTGAAACCAAATGGGTGTCCCGAACCAAGGAAGATGGAACTAAAATAGCAAGAATTGTAGCAAAAAGCTTTCAGATAAAGGAGGAGTGTGCATTTCAACCAGTATACTCTCCAGTGGCAAAGACTTCAACAGTAAGATTACTTCTATTAATTTCATTACAAAACAACTGGAAGATACGACAGCTAGATATTCCAACAGCTTTATTAAATGGAGTTTTGGAAAGCGAAGTATATATTAAGACACCAGAAGATTAAAAGGTAAAACACCTTTATTAAAATTGAATCGAGCGCTTTATGGTTTAAAAAAATCACCTAAAGCGTGGAATGATACTTTCACAGATTTCGCCTTAAAGAATAATTTTGTTAGATCAAAATATGATTGCTGTCTGTACTACAATGAAAAATTATGGATATTGATCTACGTCGATGACATATTATTAGTTGGAGAGCAAAGAGACATCGACGAAATTGTAAAACTTTTACAAAATTATTTTTAAGCTAATGACTTGGGGAATATCAAAATTTTCTTGGTATGAACATAACAAGATTCGAGATAAAATTAAAAATTGATCAGACTAAATTTATAGACGGCAATAATCGGAGTTAGACGTGTTTACATCGAGAGTGATTAAATCCGTGATATTTCGCGAATCAAAAGTAAAAAAACTGAAAATAATATGAGTGTTCATCAGGGGGATAAACCCCCCGACCCTGGTGGTGGAGGAGAAATAATTGGATTTGATAAGGATGGTAATACGGTAATGGATATCGATGAAGGAAAGGAAAATAAGATATACGGTAATGTACAAAAAAAACATATGGGAAAATCAACAAAAGTAAGTGATGAAGTCCATGCAAATGTAAGTAAATTTTTCAGTAATTTATCACAAATAAATAGTAAACGTGGAAATAAAAGTAATCAAACTTTGGTAAAAAAAAATATAAACAAGCAAGTCATTGCTCCGAAAAAACTGATAATAATAAAACGGAAAGAAATCAATATAAATATGAACAAATGGATTCAGGTTCGTACGTAGTATTAATTGAAAGTTCAGGAATAGACACACGACTCAGCGCAATCAAGGTTGGATATTTATTATTACGACAATATCCAGAATTAGATAATAAAATAAAACAAATTGACCAAGTAGGGAAGAGTAGGGTGAAAATAACATTTATCGAAATAAATGGGGCTAATTACCTAATAGATCAGAATAAAACGCAATTTTTCATAAACAATAAAATCGAAGCATATATTCCGAAATTTCTAATTCACCGTCAAGGAATTATCTGAACTATAGACTTAGAACATAGCGAGGACTATTTAAAAATGAGAATTAAGGCTTATGACTATCACTGTAAATTTTTGGTTAGTAACGTTAAACGATTAAATAGAAAAGTGGTTGATAATGGAGAAATAAATTACTTACCTAGAAAAAGTATTTTGGTTAATTTTAGAGGACAAACCCTACCCAAATATGTGGAGTTGAATAAAGTTCGTTTAGAAGTTGAAACATACAAACAAAAAGTAATCCTTTGTTATAACTGTTATCGCTATGGTCAACCCGGAAAACAGTGCCGCAGCAAACCTAGGTGTTGTGTTATAAGTGCCAAGAGGAGCATAATGTGGAAAAACCAGACCAATGCAATAATGTGGAAAAACAGAAATGCTTACAATGTAGTGGTAATCATTTTGCAGTTGACTTTGATAAATGTCCTGAGTTCAGAATACAGAAGAGTATTAAAGACATAATGTCAGTGAAAAATATCACTTATAGAGAAGCTAATTCTCAAGTACCAAAAATCACTTACGCTGAAGTTCTGACAAATAGACACCAATCGTTAGCTAACACCTTGTAACGATCCGCGCAGATCGATCAAGCGACGTCGCCCTACCACTCAATCCCACCTAGCCGAGGACCGGTAGAGATGGTACAACTGGTGGGAGCGGTGGGGCTCTCCGGCTTAAAGGCGACGAACCGACACAAATCAAGGAGAGTTGTCTGGGGAGCTGACCTGGAACCAACTCTCCTAGAAGCTCGGGTGTTGACCGACCTTCTGCCTTCCTGCGACCGAGAGTGCTGATCTCGGTTGTGCCCTTTAGCCCGTCGAAGGTGTTGATTTCGACGACGTCCCCGTTTCCCGCGACCAAGAGTGTTGATCTTGGTGGCAACCTCTCGCCGTCGAAGGTGTTGACTTCGACGACGTCCCCGTTTCCCGCGACCAAGAGTGTTGATCTTGGTGGTAACCTCTCGCCGTCGAAGGTGTTGACTTCGACGACTTCCCCGTGGCCGGATCCTGAGAACACTCGCCGAGCGAAGTGCTGATTCGCGAGGCGTTGTTAAGGACCGACCGCTAGCCCGTCGATCGGGGGAGTTGACCTCGATCGAATTTCATTTTTATTTTTTGTCGAAGTGTTTCTTTTTGGGATTTACGTTTCTTATTTTGTTTGTTTGTTTATACAGGGCCAGGCGACCGAAGCGAGCGCTCCTGGGGAGGATCGCGACCGGGCGACGGACGCCGATTGGACATAGAAATTTATTTTTTCTTTGTGTATATATTTTTTTTAGGAATAAACATTTTTATTTTTTTAATTACGTGGTTATTATTTCCCTGAATCTGGTAGCACGCAAAAAGCAAGGTTACAACCTCGAACCAACTACCTATAAATCAATACACTCCAACTCTAACATTCCCAAATACCCTTTTAAACTCCGGCAAAACGCATGAGACCGATATCAACTAACCCGGTATGTGAAGAACATAAGAATATTATAAGCCCAGCCACAGTAGGAAAAATAGGGGGAATTTTAAACAACTTAAAATATCAAAACAATATTGATAGTGAAAATTCTGATACGTGCCCACAAGATGAGGTAGTAGAATCATTAATAGAGTTGGTAACGACTATATTACTAAACACAATAAACAATAGTAATACATCTCAATTTAATCTCACGGAATTAATAAAAACTGTTAAAGATCGGCTAATATCCAATTCAAATTTAAGTTTAAATAGTAATAATGGACTTTAATATCATGCAGTGGAATTGTAGATCGGCTGTGGCTAATAAAATCAATTTAGAATATATACTACTTCGGCAGAAAATTTATATAGGCTTACTTTCGGAAACTTGGTTCAAGCCAAGTTTATATTATAACTTGCAGGATTCAATTACCTCAGGACAGATAGAACGGATGGAAAGGGGGGAGTTGCAATTTTAATAAAAAACAATCTTTCATTTGAAGATATTCCATTACCCGATTATCAAAATATCCAAATTAAATGTGCAAGTGTTAAAGTAGGTCATATAAAGAAACTCTATGTAGTATCAGTTTATATTAAAACATTATCCAGGTTCACTGTAGGACAATAATATGTTAATATTTTCAATGTAATTTCAAAACCGTGTCTAATTGGTGGAGATTTTAATGCGCATCATTCAGCCTGGGGATCTGACCTCACAGGAAGAAACTTATTAGAAGCAATAAATACATGTAATTTAGATCTTTTAAATACCGGAGATCCAACATTAGTAACAAGACAAGGTCAGAAAAAAAGCGCCATAGATATTTCTATATGCTCACAAAGTATCAGCCAACTCTTCGAGTGAAAAGTAGCGGAAGATCCATACGGCTCCGATCATTTACCGATCCTAATGACTAGTAAGATCGCAGACACTAGAGTACCACTGAAGACACATCAAATATGGAACCTAAAAAAGGCAAACTGGGACAAATGTAGCCACCATATGAATATGAAATCCAAATAAAATCCACAGGATACATATGACAAACTAATAGCTGACATTAACGAAGCAGCTAACCTCGCAATTGCCAAAATCCAACAATCCAAAACAAGCTCTTCTATAAAATACAAATCTTGGTGGACGGAAGAATGTACTTCTGCAGTGAGGAAGAGACTAGAGTTCTACAAAATACAGTGTGTAAAAGCCAAATGGAATAAATTCATTATTTCGGTTACTGTACATATTTATAAAAAATCCCGAAACACGTCAAATTTAAATTATAACTTGACATTCTTTAACGTGAAAATGCAACCCCTACCTTCAACCCCCTTAGAATGACAGGTACAAACCCCAATTTTTTAAATGGGAAGTATAGGCTTGTGATATATCATTTGAAAGGTCTCTTCATTCTCTATTCAAAAATGTTATTGTTTTTAAATTTAATGCAAAAATTAACATAAAAAAAATTAATATCATGTTGTTACCGAAATTCGCTACAATACAATCAAAAATTAAAATATAATGCAAAACGTAATAAAATGTAGAACACGAAAAAGAACTATGAATGTTAATGAAGTAGATGTTCAAAATGTTCTCCGCGAACGTCTTGGCAACATCCTAATCTCAAATAAAACTGTCTTCTAACATTATTTAACATATCAGGCGTGATCGACCTAATCGCAAGCGTTATTCGTTCTTTTAAGTCATTTAAATCAGAAGGTTTAGTTTTGTACACATGGCTCTTCACATATACCCATAAAAAGAAATCTAATAATGTAAGATCAGGTGATCGCGCTGGCCATTCAATCGATCCTCGCCTCCCTATCCACCGATTGGGAAATAGTATCGAGGTACTGCCGGACATTAAGTTGGTAATGTGGTGGTGCTCCATCCTGCTGAAACCATATCGTATTCGCTGGAACTTGAGGGTTACCTGGATCAGGATATAAATTTGCCAACGTTGGAATGACATCATTTTGAAGTAGTGCCAAATAATTGTTGCCATTCAAGTTGCCCTCAATAAAAAAGGGACCAATGATATTGTTCCCTACAATCCCTGCCCAAACATTAACCTTTTGAGGGTATTGAGTGTGTTCTTCTCTCATCCAGTGAGGATTTTCCGTAGACCAGTAGCGGCAATTTTGCCGATTAGCATGACCGTTAAGTAAAAAAGTACACTCATCAGAAAACATAACGTCTTCTAATTGGATAATATTGTTATCCAACATGTCCATCATTTGCTCACAAAAAAAAGTTCTCCTATCAAAATCGTCTTCCATGAGCTCCTGAGTAGGTATCATCTTTTACGGATGCAATTTATTTTCTTTTAATATGTTTGCTATCGATGTATGGCTAGCATTGAATGTAGTGGATGCCTGTCTACTCGATGTATGTGGGTTTTCCTGAAACTCAAGCAACACATCTAATTTGAGTTCATCACTCAGTGCATTGGCAGCTGCTTTTTTTATCTGCCTTATATAACCAAACTCGCGAAACTGCTTTTCTATTTTACTTATTGTTCCTTGGGATATAGGCGGTAAATTAGGAAATTTCTCATGAAATAGGCGAGTTACTTCTTGTTGTGTTCGGATGTTATCTCCGTAACCAATCATTTGTAAAACTGTTATTTTATGCATTTCCGTTAATCTAACCATTTTCAGAATTGAATTGAACAAACTTTATACTTAAATTACAACAATGACAACTTAAATAAAACAATTTACTACTGCTTGTTAAAATAGCGTTGCCACGGATATTCTTTAAAGTTTTTTAATGGTTACCATCTAAAAACCACATTGGTATGGTTTTTGTTCACTTTCTCATTATCAAGACCTAAACGGGAAATAAGTTTTAAGTATATTGTAATAAGTTTCGAGTATATTTTAGCAAATTTCGGTAACAAATTGATTTTAATTTTTTTTTATGTTAATTTTTGCATTAAATTTAAAAACAATAACATTTTTGAATAGAGAATGAAGAAACCTTTCAAATGATATATCACAAGCCTATACTTCCCATTTAAAAAATTGGGGGTTGTACCTGTCATTCTAAGGGGGTTGAAGGTAGGGGTTGCATTTTCACGTTAAAGAATGTCAAGTTATAATTTAAATTTGACGTGTTTCGGGATTTTTTATAAATATGTACATTAATCGAAATTATGAATTTATTCCATTTGGCTTTTACACACTGTATATAAAACCAATCCGAACCAAATCTGATTAAGTATCAAGAACAAGATGCCAGATTAAAAAAAATTACTAAAATAGCGAAAAGGCAGGGCTGGAAAGAATATTGTCTCACCGATGAAAGAGGTTTGGTCCAATCTAAATAAATATAAAAATAGGAAACAATTAAACTCAACTCAACCGGAGTGGGGAGAATGGACATACCAATTTCACCATAACATTACTCCATACTGGGTAAATGAAGAACCTTACACCATTCGGACACAACTAGATGACCATATTATGTTGATTAGACCAATTTCAATGGCCGAACTACAAATAGCAACAAAGAAGAATAGCAATACATCACCCGGAATCGATAGTATCCACTTATCAAAAAGACGACTTTTAATCATTTACAACGAGATTTACACAAATTTTCGACCCATACCAGAAGATTGGCATAGATATCTTATAATTCCAATTCTGAAACCAGGCAAACAAAAAATTCACCTGAATCGTATCGACCAATCTCACTAGGATCATGTATTATGAAAACCTATGAGAAAATCATAAAAAATAGATAAGAGTACTGGATGGAAAGAAATCGGATAATCCCATATACCCAATACGGATTTAGATGCGGAAGATCTACTCAAGAAATAACTTCAAAACTGACCAGTGATCTCCAAAGAGCTTTATCAGATAACAAGTCAGTATCAGCTTTATTCATTGACATAAAAGGAGCATATGACGCAGTTAATTTTAAAATTTTGGCAAACAAGTTAGAGGCAGTAGGTGTTCCCCCGAATTTAATATTCAATATATTAAGACTATATAGCAATAGACAACTAATCATACAAATGAATGGAGAGAAGTATGCCAAGATTTATATCGAGTGGACTTCCACAAGGTAGCATATTAAGTCCTATTCTTTTTTCCATATACACATCAGATATAATAAAAAACCTGGAACCACAAACAAGGTTAATTCAGTTTGCAGACGATATATGCATATATACAGAAAACGAGATAATAAACTACACCATTAGAGATCTCAGTATGTCCACTAATAAATTGGCTGAATGGTTTAACAAAAACAATTTTATTATATCACAAGAAAAGTCAACACTATGTACCGGGTGGCCGAATAAGAACGGCTCTCGGCCATATATCAGTAACCATTGATAGTATAGCTTCGGGAAAAAAAATTTATTAACAAAAATGGCCTCGAGAAACACTTGGAAATTATTTACAGACTCGTAGTCTACCGCTAGAGGGCGTAATTTAATACTAAGAATTAAGAAATCAGAATTTCAGAAAAATTGCCTTATTAAAGGGCATTTTTAATGCGATAATCAAATTCTACGAACAATTCTGCGTATTTTTGGTTTCAAAAGTTTTAGTCTATCTTTTCAAATATAAGGTGGGGGAGAGTTTTTAGAAAAAGGTCCGGTCCTGTTTAACCGATCTTTGCAAACTTGGTCTTGTTGATAACAGCTTTCTTCCACCAATATTATAGTTATCATTTCCAAACAACCTAATAAGTGACGTGTCCCCTAAAGGGCGAAACTTTTTTTTTAATCTAGTTCTCTTTGAAAAATATTGCGATTTGTTTGTATTAAATTCTTATATATAAATTACTAAGTCAAATCTAAGATGATTCTTACAAACCAAGAAGCATTTGACATGATAGGCACATAAAAACGGAAATGCACCAATTACTTTGTTTAATAATTTGACACATGTCTGCGTGCTTTGTTTTCCATGGCCCACTACTATTTTTATATTTTTTCCATTTCAACTACCTTACAGGCGTTTACCGGTGACAGTAACAGTGATATTGAAATATTTAAAAACATCATAAAGAGGACAAGAACATTTAATTTTAGGAAGTCCAAAATTATTAAATGCCGTTCAGTATAACCAGAGTATTCTAATATTCAAAGGAAAATACTTAAAATTTACACGTTTCTTAAGATGGTTAAAATTGTATACTTCTATTTACTATTTTTCAAAGAGAACTATATTAAAAAAAAGTTTCGCCCTCTAGCGGGCACGTCACTTATTAGGTTGTTTGGAAATGATAACTATAATATTGGTGGAAGAAAGCTGTTATCAACAAGACCAAGTTTGCAAAGATCGGTTAAACAGGACAGACCTTTTTCTAAAATAATGTTCCCACTCTCCCCTACCTTATATTTGAAAAGATAGACTAAAACTTGAAACCAAAAATACGCAAAATTGTTCGTAGAATTTGATTATCGCATTAAAAATGCCCTTTAATAAGGCAATTTTTCAAAAATTTAGATTTCTTAATTCTTAGTATTAAATTACGCCCTCTAGCGGTAGACCTACGAGTCTGTAAATAATTTCCAGGTGTTTCTCGAGGCCATTTTTGTTATAAAATATTTTTCCCCGAAGCTGTACTATCAATGGTTACTGATATATGGCCGAGAGCCGTTCTTATTCGGACACCCGGTACATTTACACGAGAACGATATCAATTTAACAATGAAATTAAAATAGGTCCTTATGACGTGAAATATAAATCCTCGAACAAATACCTCGGAATAATATTCAACAGTAAACTATCCTGGAAAGAACATATTAATCACCTAATTAAAAAATGTGAAAATTCTATAAACGTGATAAGAGCATTTTGCCACACATATTTTATAGAGCTTTAATTCGGTCGGTCCTAGACTATGGTTGCATTCTATACGGTAACGCTAGCAAGAGTCAATTAATGAAAGTTGAAAGGATAAAAAATAAAAGTTTACGTCTAAGCTTAGGGTTAATGCAAAGTACACCCATTCAAATATTAGAAGTTGAAGCGGCAGAACCGCCACTAGATCTAAG
Organism: Ophraella communa; assembly: GCA_035357415.1. NCBI lineage: Eukaryota > Metazoa > Arthropoda > Insecta > Coleoptera > Chrysomelidae > Ophraella > Ophraella communa. The sequence continues at coordinate 26,516,526 of CM068995.1, forward strand.
AAGAGAATACCTAAGCGAAAAATTGATACTAAAAATGATGACACAGAATAGAATAGAAGAAGTTCGGAAACTAAAGGAAAGCATGAGTAAACGATACTGGAGTAATAAAAAACAACCTCTTTTAGTTAAAAGCTTCCAGTACTTAACACAGTATCAGTTGATGATATACCAAAATGATATTCTTCCTTGTTATAATGCCAATTACGAAATACGTCAACCACAAATCCCTACACACTACATCTGTTCCAAATTAAGTAACTCAGAAGCTATGTGTTCAATAACACAACGCTGGTCTGACTTTGAACACATTTACGCAGACGGGTCTAAAATAGGAGAAAACACCGGATGCGCTTTCTATCACACCAATGAAGAAATTGCCAGATTATTTAAATTACCAAATAACATATCTTTTTATACAGCTGAACTTATAGCAATTTTAGAGGCCATCAAATATGCAAATAATCATGAAAAGGTGCGGTGGGTAATACTGACAGATAGTAAAAGCTCTGTAGATTCTCTAAAAAATATTAAACTATAAGCAACCACATCTTCAATTTTTATTAATATTCTAGAAGAAATTCAATCGTCTAGAGATAAAAATAAGAACATTATATTACTTTGGATAAAAGGTCACAATGGTTTAGAAAACAATCAAAAGGTGGACAAACTGGCAAAAAAAGCCACAGAAGGGAAGTAAAGATCCCAATCACAGATTTTCAAACTATATTAAAAAATAAACAGATGAAGAATTGGCAAGAAAGGTATGCAAGGGAAATCAAAACCATAAAATTTCAGCGAGTGCAGACACATGTTTATAGAAAACCATGGTTTAAAAATAATTCGGACAGACATTTTATCAAAACGATTAATAGAATAAGGTGTGGACATGGCTTATACCCGAAATTTAAAAACAAAATAGGATTAGAAAATTCACCAAATTGTGAATGCGGAGAAGTAGGATCACTAAACCACATATTATGGGAATGTCGGATTTTCTCAAGACAAAATCAAGACTTCATGAAGGAACTAACAGAAGCTGGAGTCAAGTTACCCACCAGTTTAGTCACGCTATTGCATACACGAAATATTAACATTTATAATTGTATATATAAGCATTTGAAAAGAATGAAAAGCGAAATATAAAAAAAATCTACTAACAAATCCGTACACAAATGTCGCGGAAAATGAATAAAAATGTAGAGTATATTAACAATAACCCATTTAACATTATGAAATCCTACAGATAACCTGGAAGATAGATAGAAAGTATAGAGCTGGCTAATTGGTCTACAACCAGGGCCAAAAAAATAAAAAACACACACACACTAAATTTATAGAAAAAGTAATAAGTAATTTCAACATGGAAAATTGCAAACCAAAAGCAACACCAATGTAGAAAGGGTTTCAAATTAATGAAGATAGTGAAATACTCACAGAAGTGCCTTATTGACAACTGATTGGAGGATTAATGTATCTCACTACAACAAGCAGACCAGACATTGGATATGCTGTTTCCTACTTTAGTAGATTTTTAGATCGACCTATTAATGAGACATGGAATGCAGGAAAGCGAATACTGCGATACCTGCAAGGTACAAAAGAAAAATGTTTAACTTATCATAAGAATGAGACTGAAATAGACCTAAAATTAATTGGATACTCGGATGCAGATTGGGGAATTGATAGGGAAGAAAGGAAGAGCGTTAGTGGCTGCATGATACTATATGGAGATAATCCCATTCTATGGTTTTCAAAGAAACAGAGCTGCGTCGCATTGTCTTAAGCTGAAGCGGAGTATGTGGCAGCAGCTACTTCTGCTCAAGACCTTATACATTTGAAAGGGGTTTTAAATGATTTTCAACAAAGAAATGAGACTGTTATTCTGTGACAACAAAAGTACAATTTTTATAAAAAAAATTTAGGCCGGTATGACCCCACCTCACCCGATACGATACACAAATTGGACCTCATCAGTTACAGGTTAAATAAAACAAATGAGCATAGAAATATTATTGTTTTATATACCTACCTGGGAAAGAACATCATCAGTTATTATGGCAGTAAGGCTATATAAAACCTTTTTTTCCATACATTAGATACATTCCCTGATTCATAAAGTTTTTTGCCTTTGAATTCATTTTAACCTTGATTATTAGTATTAGTGATTGGTTAAAAACCGTATTTAGTAATTTTCTCTATTATTAACATTCATCAAAGAAATACATAAACGAATCTGATATTGTTGCCCGTTTTTCGCTTTTGTTAAACACTAGGGTGCGCCACTATCTGACTGCCTCTATATTTAGTGCACAGTCCCTATTTGAAAATTAAAAATATAATTTATTATTTCTTTGTGTTTCCAAGGTAATATGTAGATAATTTTACCAATGAGAAAATTTAATATTTAAAGAGATTATAAGCTTTTATTTACCTCATTCAGACATGTTTCTTGTTTGCTACCATGTGTAAAGCATTATTTCGATTTTAAAGCTTTTACTATGTTAACTTCAATTATTGATTCGTTTATTTTCAGTGTTCTGTTGAGGCGGATGAAATCTCATCATTAAATGACTGCTGTGCTTTAATTTAATAGGTAAATTCCTCACCCTAAAAAAGATAAATTAATTATACACTACACTAAATAGGTACCTGTCAATTTAATTCTCATTTTCCTTAAATTTTCTTGAAAAATTATACTAGTTATTGCTGTGAGTAGTTCTTTATTCCAAACAAATAATGTAATATTTACCAATTACTAATTGGTACTTATTAAAAACAAAAAGGAAACATTCAAAGGGAAAATGTTAAGCATTAATATGTGGCAAACAAATTATATGCAATTAGGTATACATACATTGTAAAAAACTTAAAGTGAATTGACATTAAGCATGAGAAACACATTTTATGTATTCTAGAAAAGGATCAACACATTTGTAATACTAGTACTTGAGGCACTTTTTAGAGTTTAGAGAACATTAAGACAAAAACAAAGCAATCCACAACACTTTCTGATTGTTGATTAGTCAAACTAAAAGTACGGTTAAGCTAAGTTACTTATTTCTGAATTATTTTTATAAATTAATCTGAGAAATTAAATTTTTTGTGATCTCTATCAACACTGATTTTTACACTAGGCCAATGAATTATTGCAATAATAGATCTCCCTAGATCTAAAAGATAAATCAAATAATTGAAAATTTTTAAACATAGTCACTATTTTGAAGTTCATGAATTGTACAGTTTTTTTTGTTTATTAGAAATTTACAATCTACTTTAGTTCAAATAAGTAATAAGTAAATTTGATGATTGTATTGTCTTGAAAGCGGAGTGTCCAGCGACATTCCTGCTTATTCTACACAGAGTTTAGTGGTGTTGAAGATCTTCAGGATATGTTTTATTCAGTCTTCTGCTAGCTGGTCCTTCCAGATAGAGGTTTTCTATAAGGTCAATTGGGTGACCCAGTAGTCCCTCTTTGTACTTGGTGGATACAGATTTGATGACATCAGTTACATAAGGGATTTGTAAGTCTTTGTGTAATCTTTGGTTGCTGACATACCATGGAGCTTTTACAATAGATCTGAGTGTCAGTGGGAACCTTTGTATAACTTGTAACCTTGTTGGTTTAGAAGTACCCCATAGTTGGACACTGTATGACCAGATGGGTTTTAGGACTGTTTTGTATAAAGTCAGTTTATTTTTGAACGACAATTTAGGATTTTTTCCAATCAGCCAATACATTTGTTTAAATTTTAAGTCTAATTGTTTTCTTTTTGTTTGGATGTGTTTGACCCACGTTAATCGTTGATCCAGGTGTAACCCTAGATATTTGACATCCTGTTTAACAGGTATTGCTGATCCATCCAAAGTAATTCTAGAACAGATGTTGGTGTGATTGGTAAATGTAACTTGAACATGAACAGATTTTGATTGATTTAGTTTCATTCTCCATGTTTTGTACCAGGTGTTTAAGTGAGTCTGCATGTTAACTGAATTGTAAAGTGTACAAAACATTTAGTAGGTGTAATTGAGAATGTTTCATCCTTGTACAAAATATGCATTTAACAGAAATACTAATATTGATCTTACATTTACACACAATAAGATTTTATGCAAATATAGAGTTATAACTTTGATGTACTTGATTCACATTTGCAGACAAAGGACTTATTTAGTAGACATCATTTGTCATAGTAAACTGTATAATATGGGCATTAAGAACACTTTGGAAAATAAATCTGTTATATGCTTACAAAGATTTTTGCTTTCCTGCTTATCTTCTGCTAATTCATTTCATGCCTATGAATTAAATTAAATAAATATTGTAAGCTCAGGACCAATAGTAAAGATTATGACAGTATACTTTCTTCTTTGGACATACCTTCAGAAAAAAATACTGCTCGACAACTGTTTTTCTTGAAAATTAAGTAAAGTATTTGCAACAACAGTGAGTATACCTAATATACTTTTCAATAAAGTGGCTCACATTAGTCACATTAAGGTGAAATTGCAAGAAAACTGGAATGCATATTAAGAGTAGGTGTTGTGTTTTTCAATTTTTAAATTACATTTTATCTTATTAACTGAATTTTCATAGAAGTGAAAAAACCTATCAGAAAATGAAGTTAGGTATTTGATTCTTCCAGGTAAAAGGCAAAATTCAGTGGTGGTTCAGTAATAAAGAATAGTAGTTTTATGTCTTGTATATAAATTTATATCATTAGGAAAAATAAACTTACCTACTCAAACTTGTTTGTAAAAACTCACAATTTAAAAGGATTAGGGTAACCAGCTTATGATAAAATAAAAAGTATTTTCCCTTCAAACTTGGCCTTAATTGTTTCTCACTTTGCTATAATCTTTGCTACTACATACTTGTCTAGAGATAATAGGGAGTTAAGGCACACAGGGTACGTAAACGTATCTTTTTCGCGTAAACGTACCAATTCTGCTTTACGTCGTCGTTACCAGGATGAGAAATACAGGGTGTTTCATTAAGAATTATCCATATAGTAACTGGAGAAACCTTAGCACTAAATATGAAGATTTAAGCCAAAACACTTAAGTAAAATATTTTTCCTAACCGAGATATAGGGTGTTTCATTTTAACTATTCTAAATGATTGTATCCCATATTTTTGACACCTTCAAATTTTTTCTGTTCATACTTGACAAAGAGTTTATACATATTAGGTTACTTTAAACAGTGGCAAAAGATATTTTTTCTCGATTACCAGAGCGTGCGGTAGGGATGGATACTTTCTTTTATCCCCCTACAATTTACGCCACTGTCTTAATAATTGTTTCTGCATGTTTTTTGATTCTCCGTCACTTTCTACGTAAATATCATCCTCTTGTCTCAATACGATAGAGTGAGTAGTTTTCGAGTTATTTGCATTTAAATTTAAAGGTAATGTTTAAAATATCCATTTTTGGATAAAATTCCGCGCCAAACAAAATGCTGCGAATTTTATCTTATTTATTAGTATCTGATAATAATAATCATATTTTTGAATTTTCATAAATTTAAAATTGAAAAACATTAATACGAAAAAATCTTTTGAAATGGAATTTACTGAAACTAATAAACTTTATTTATTTAGTGAAATAGTTATTGACTGAATTTACGATTAGAATTAACAAATTTTGTTATCAAGGTGGTTAAATTATTAAATGGATATTTTAAACATTACCTTTAAATGCAAATAACTCGAAAACTACTCACTCTATCTTATTGAGACAAGAGGATGATATTTACGTAGAAAGTGACGGAGAATCAAAAAAACATGCAGAAACAATTATTACGACAGTGGCGTAAATTTTAGGGGGATAAAAGAAAGTATCCATCCCTACCGCACGCCTCTGGTAATCGAGAAAAACTATGTTTTGCCACTGTTTAAAGTAACCTAATATGTATAAACTCTTTGCCAAGTATGAACAAAAAATATTGGAAGGTGTCAAAAATATGGGATACAATCATTTAGAATAGTTAAAATAAAACACCCTATATCTCGGTTAGGAGGAATATTTTATTTAAGTGTTTTGGCTTAAATCTTCATATTTAGTGCTAAGGTTTCTCCAGTTAGTATATGGATAATTCTTAATGAAACACCCTGTATAACAGTTAAGGCACAGATCAAAAGGTAACGCAACGTATCCAAACGTCATGTTTTGTTTTTGTCAGCTGTCAAATATTTGTTTGGTTTTTTGGTTAGAAGAATTTGTGTATTTAATTGAAAACAATCCCAGAAAGATTAAATGTTTACACTAGTAGGTACACATCAATAGGTAACTTACTGAAATTGTAGTGTCCTATCCTTTTCTGTATATTTCTTAATTAAATTTTTCACCCGATCTTTCAAGGTGCTACTTAATATGAATTTCTCCATGATTTTCATTAAGTTACTTTGAATTATATTCCATCTGGAACTGTCTTCATAAGGGTTTTGCCCCACAACCTCCCGTAATAAATGTAAATCGTCCTCATTTGAAAAATATACCCGTCCTGCTCCTGATAGACGATTTACATTATTCACTTGCATTGTGATCATATAGATAAGAACAGATTATGATGGTTATAAAAATGGTTATCAAAACAAAAACAACTGGATTTGCAGGTTAGTTAGGATTTTTCTTCGTTTTCGTTTCTTTATTTTGCAGTTCGGGATATCTAGCAGCGTTTCGGATATCGTCGGCGTGTATCGGGTCGATACTACCGCGTTCTTGGGTCCACGTAGGAATCCGTATCTTTACGTCGAACGTATCTCGTATCGTAACGAAAATTTAAACGGCGCATGCGTAGCTGTCATTAGATACGTTTACGTTTATATGTGATATGCAGCCTTAACTCCCTAATATCCTCCCATTTTAATAAAATAAAGCTGATTCGCTTGACGCCAGATCACCATCTAAAATATTTCATATTCCTCAAAATAAATGGAACTGTCTATTCGTCCGGGTGCTCGGATTGCACTATACGTCCGGGAGTATATATGCCCAGACAGAGACAACCAACCTCTGGCCCAGACGAACAGTGCATTATAGACCACAATTATAGACTATATATATATATATATATATATATATATATATATATATATATATATTATTAAATATTAAACCAGAAATATTGGGGAGTACAGCAATTAGAAAAAGTAAACTCTTTATACTTTTTACCGAGCTTTCGGAAAATTTATTTCCATTATCTAGGTATGTATATGAGAATATTAAATTTTGAGGTTATAATGGTAAATATGTAAAAACTTAAAACTATTATTTGTAAAGAAAATTTTTTTACAACAAAAATTGTCAGAATGACACTTATGAAATTGTTTAGGCATTCGTTATTTTTTAATTAAGTACTAGCTATTTACTTATTTCTATCAAATTAAAATAAAAGAAGATATTTTTAGGTTAATTTTGAATTTCATAGTGTCACTTTTTACAATGTTAAAATAATATGTCAATATAATTGTCAAAGTCAGAAAGTAATCAAAATAAAATCTCAAACAAAAATTATTTTGGTTAACAGTAATTTTTAAGATATTTGATTGTTTAAATTTTCTTTTTGTTTTTATGTTTATCTTTGGATAATAAATAATAATAAATGTCACTAAGATTTTTATGGTCACTTTTTTTGTTAATAATATTTTCTTCTTGAGAAATAAAAGACATTTCTAAGAAGAGTCTCTTTTTTAAAACAGGTTGTTTTATCCAAAGATAAACATAAAAACAAAAAGAAAATTTAAACAATCAAATATCTTAAAAATTACTGTTAACCAAAATAATTTTTGTTTGAGATTTTATTTTGATTACTTTCTGACTTTGACAATTATATTGACATATTATTTTAACATTGTAAAAAGTGACACTATGAAATTCAAAATTAACCTAAAAATATCTTCTTTTATTTTAATTTGATAGAAATAAGTAAATAGCTAGTACTTAATTAAAAAATAACGAATGCCTAAACAATTTCATAAGTGTCATTCTGACAATTTTTGTTGTAAAAAAATTTTCTTTACAAATAATAGTTTTAAGTTTTTACATATTTACCATTATAACATCAAAATTTAATATTCTCATATACATACCTAGATAATGGAGATAAATTTTCCGAAAGCTCGGTAAAAAGTATAAAGAGTTTACTTTTTCTAATTGCTGTACTCCCCAATATTTCTGGTTTAATACCTAATTATTCAGCAAATAAACTACCCTTACATATATATATATATATATATATATATATATATATATATATATATATATATATATATATATATATTAATCCGAGGAAGTTAGTTTGTAAGTTTATAGGTTAGAACTTAGATGTATTAAAATATTTGCCAGAAGTAAGTTTTTATTTAATTTAATTTTTGTTATATTTTTTATAAACTGTGGTAAGTAAGAATTAATTATTTGCGTCATTGGCGTCATAGCTTTATTTCTATTTTCTCGACTTGACATATATGGTGATATCTCATAGCTCCTAGCTTTTATTAGCACCTACCTAATGTCTTTCAATCAATCTTTTCAATAAGGATTGAAGTAGATATTAACATGAAATGGATATAGGCAATGCGATCATTACCTAATAGAAGAAGAAATTTACCTATTTGAAAATTGAATTGGGAGCAACCTTTAACTCTTTTAAAGATATAAAGAGGCTATTAAAAGATACGAGATATTGAGATAGTGCGAAGCGATTCAAAGACAATTGAAAGTGCAGGAAAAAAGTATCCAAAGAGATTAAAAAACTGTAATTTATAATTGCAATATTATAGTTTAAAAAATATATGTGTTAGGTATAAAGGGGGAAAATATAAAATGGTGAAAGGTTCAGACGATGGGACAACCATATAAGAAAGTCGAGGTAAAATTGTATTGTTTTACTAGTATACTAGAAAATTCAATTATTGTTTTTATTTGAAGTAAACTTAAAAAAATATTCTGCTACCATGCGTAAAGCATGTACTTCGCGCACGCACGTGTGTAAAGTTTTTCTTTTTTACACTAGTGCTTAAAGTAAAACTACTAATGCACTAGTGAAAAAAAGTAAAATTTGTCAAAAATATTTTGCCAAGTGTTGCTTTATTTCACTCTATTTACGCACTAGTGTGTATATAGTAAATTGTTAATTTTTATCAAAATTCTGATAAAAGTTATAGTAGTAAAAAGATATTGTATGCAATTCGCGTGTAAATTCCTTTTTTTAACATTTTTAGGCAGTATTCACATTTTATTTTGTACATGTGCCCAGAAGTTCAGCGTCCCACAATGTTCGTCCAGGCATAGGTATATGTACAGGGTGTGTCCAGGAACTTAATGTCAAAAATTCGGGAGCAAATAGAAGAGGTCAAAATAATGTTAGAAGTTCAAATAAATTTTTGTCATACGAGCCTTCATTTCCAAGTTATAGACCTCTAAAATTTCGAAATAAAAACTATTGTTTTGTCATAATTTCTAAACTATACATTGGAATACTATAAAATTCCAGTGACGGATTGCGTACATCCATGTCCTGTGTTTGACGGTATAAATGAATCTACATTACGTACAGATAAGCAGAGACGGCTTGTGCCCATTGGTTAATAATCCGTAATTTTAATAGGGACCATCTGAATAATATTTAAATTTCAAAAATAAATGTTCCAATCCATTTACTAATGAAAATGTACTCTTGTTTGAAATCGATAAAATTAAGGGTTTAGGAGAAATTTGAACTTTTAGTTCTGATCGCCATATTTTGTAAAGACAGACATCCTGAAGAGAACTATCAATAATTGTCACAACTTATAATTAAAAATTCCTTAAGTATTTAAACGTAATAAAACAATTGCTTTGCAGTTTTAGTTTTAGTTCAAGCGTTTAAAGTCTGACTATGGGACTGGCTTAAGAAAAAGTAAAATTGTGACAAGTATTGATAGTTCTCTTCAGAATATCTGTCTTTACAAAATATGGCGATCAGATCTAAAAGTTCAAATTTCTCCTAAACCCTTAATTTTATCGAGTTCAAACAAGAGTACATTTTTATTAGTAAATGGATTGGAAAATTAATTTTTGAAATTTAAATATTATTCAGATGGTCCCTATTAAAATTACGGATTATTAACCAATGGGCACAAGCCGTCTCTGCTTATCTGTACGTAATGTAGATTCATTTATACTGTCAAACACAGGACATGGAAGTATGCAATCCGTCACTGGAATTTTACATTATTCCAATGTATAGTTTAGAAATTATGACAAAACAAAGGTTTTTATTTCGAAACTTTAGAGGTCTATAACTCGGAAACGAAGGCTCGTATGACAAAAATTTATTTGAACTTCTAACATTATTTTGACCTCTACTATTTGCTCCCGAATTTTTGGCATTAAGTTCCTGGACACTCTGTATATAGGTACGCCCAGACGTATAGTAGAGTTGATTCCAAAAGTATCGCGACAGTTCCGGTTTTCCCACCTATCTTTACCGTCGACTCGAACGCTAGCGATTACCCAGTTCGAGAAATAGATTCCAGTGGCCCAGCCGCCGCTGGGACTAACAAACACCGCACACGGAATCCGCTTAGCAATTGTTCTACTAGAATTCTCCGATTGCGCTGCGGCGCATGCCGATCGGAGATCGTTGGCGAATATCCCCACATTGCCGAATTTTACTGGACCTGTCGCGATATTTTTGTAATCGTCTCTAGATTGCACTATACGTCCGGGTGTATATTTTATTTCATCATCTGAACCTTTCACCATTTTATATTTTCCCCCTTTATAACACAAATATTTTAAACTATAATATTACCATTCTAAATTACAGTTTTTTATACTGTTTATACTTTTTTCTTGCACTTTCAATTGTCTTTGAATCTCTTCACACTTACTCAATATATATAATAGTTTCTTGTATCTTTTAGTAGCCTCCTCTTCGAATTGCCTGAGTACCTATTAACATTCATTGTTAATATCTACTTCAATCCTCATTAAAAAGTTTTATTGAAAGACATTAGCTATCACCATGTCAATTTGAGAAAATAGAAATAAAGCTATGACGCAAATAATTAATTATTACTTACCACGGGCATATATATACGCCCGGACGTATAGTGCAATCTACTATTCGACCGAGCTCCGCGCGCCCGGAAGAATAGACAGACCCAAAATAAATTTATGAAAAGGGATGCTAAAGGTGATATCAGGACCCCTATTTTCGAACGTGTGATGTGAAGTGAATGTGATGTGAGTAGGGAAGTGATCGATCCCTGACAAAACCTTTCATGGGTCGTATTTTCGATATCACAACGTTGCCTCGTTATATTTATGAAAAATGAAAGAATTTTGACGTATAACGTACATACTAGAAAGTTGGCAACGTTTGATAAATTGGGTTCAAATGCATCTTGAGATTCGAATACTCTACGGCCTAGGCCCTCGGCGTTGGCTATTTCAGCCTCATCTAAATCAGCCGCAATCAAATTGGCTACAAAAACATCTTCTTCAAAAAAGTCCATTTTTCGCACAACAATATCAGACCACTGATAACTATATTCTTTTATTTATGATAACTACAACTACATTCTTTTATTTATGAAAGACGCAAGTTTCAAAACAAAACTACGGTAACAACTCTAATAAACATGATTTTGACAATACGCTGACGCCTGAATAATAATGCGCATGTTTCACTGCTTCGACTGGGTCTGACCAAGCGAAGTGTGATGTGAGCTATCATATAGTCTAAAAATACGGTTCACCGGTTTCTCACCAGTGATCTATCACATCACATATTCGAAAATAGGGGTCCAGACGGTTCACTCGAATGATTGTTCACTCCAGTAAATGCTTCATTTTTTTTTCATTCTATGTTCACACGGCTTAGGGTGTGTTCGGGAGCACACTATTAGCGCCATTTGGTGCTATCTAGTACTATTCCTCGTTTGCGCTACATAGCTCGAAAGCGTGCTCCCCGAACACACCCTTAGACGAAATGATACAGAAATGAACATTCATTGTTCTTTCTTTTAAATTATGTCATCGAATGAAGTCGTACGTCTTGGAATAAGTTTAATTTGTGATCATTTATAGCGTTTTCGGATGGGTGCTCTGGGTCGCTCTCAGAGTGCTCCGAGAATGTTCGGTTGGCCTGATGGGTCACTGTACGAAAACTATTCGTACAATAGCGAGTCCGTACGAACCTGTTCTTTTTTGAATATTCCCGGGCTGACATGAAGCCCGTCATTAGATTCTGGCGGTAAAAGCCAGTAAAATAGGTAGAGGTGGGCCAACCTGCTATTTTAGTGTAGTTGTGACAAGACGTTACTGCTCACGGTGACAAAAAGCAGTGATTTTCTGGAGCAGTTTAGCTTGGCCATATTGTTACACATAAAAATGAATCTGCGATTTACAAATATTATAAAGCGTAATCGCGACCGAACATGCTGGTTGCTGTATTATTGTATTCATATCATAAAAGTTTAGTCCTTTAGTTACTAGAAATTATACATATTTTTGATCCTCAATACATTTATTCGTTTATTATGTTGTAAAAGTTTTGGCCGCAAAAGGGATGTATAAAAATGGGATTTACAATACAGCGACATCCAACGCATATAAAAGATACCGGTACACCACCATTATCAGTTATCACTGCTTCGTCTCAAAGGATGTTAAATGTTACTGTCGCGAACACTATAATGTCCCTGACAATGACAATGAATGGAACCGATGTGGTACAAAAACTACAAAATCTCAACAGCAAAACGTGACTAATTGTCACTGCTATTTTATTCAATCTGGAGCAGACTGTGACTGTGACAGCGTTGTAGCAGTGACAAAGTAACAGTTCGTGAAATAGCAACCCACCACTAAAAATAGGTGAGTAGTAGCTCTACCCGCTAAGGGAGAACATGCAATTTCAGCGATGCTCATAATATATTCACGTGAACCATCGTTTAAATGTATTTCAAATTTAAGTATAATTTTGTGTTAGTTTGTTTGTGGCAAAGTGCTAACAACTCTCTGTAAGTTATATTTTAAATATATTTAATTTATGGTCAATCTCTACACGTGCCTAATTTGGCTATATTACTTTTGCTCTCGTTTCCAACTCAATGTTGCCGCTGCTACACTTGTATCCACAGCCACCTTTTCGTTTCGCTAGTGAAATGTGACTGTGTATTTAGAACTTATTAAAAACCCTTCTTTGGTTTAAAACTGTATACGAAGATCAATTGATTTATTTACGCTTCTTGGAATATAGAAAAACTTTTAATAATTATTCGCTAGATTACAACCAGATTAATATAGACATTTTAGTTTTTATAGTGTTTTATTTCATATTATATGTCATATTTATATTCGTTTATGTATAGGTTAATCCCTCTACCTGTATATTCAAGGTATGGTTAACTAGGTCCGGTACCGCAATACCGGTGGTCCTTCGTTCCTGTATTTTCTTGAAGGTACCCGCTAAAAAATGTGCGGAGGTTTTTCCCTCAAATAGGAGAAGTTTATACATATTTTTATTGGTCCTTCGAGCCGGATATCTCCTGTCAACTTGACATTTCTAAATAATCTTTTATATGTGTAATAGCGGAAAACTACTTCTTTCGTTATCCTCTGCATTTCTCTATTACTTTAATGTTTATTCTACTGAATACCCCTTTGATAGACACTCATTTGTTGCTAAATGTGAATAAATCAACAATTAAGACTTAAGCTGTTCGTTCAAAATCAAAATAAACTTTAGTTCTCGTGACCGCGTGGTAGCTGTGGCAACGCTGTATGAACATTACACTGGCCGCTATCAGCAAGCAGGTGTCGGGTTTTTGTGGTCGACGCCGGGCCGGCAATAAAAACTTCACATATCAACAAAATTCGTCGGCGTTTGACGAAAACTTATCCTCGGGACTTCCATTGTTCATCGTCACCCTAGGTACAGGGGGTGAATATATATCGACACCCAATGGCTTGGGAATGTATCTATTCTACGGAATTGTTTGTTGAAACTTTTATATGAAATAAACTATTATAACCATTCTTCTAACTTGTAGCGTACTAATTTATTTAAAAAATTTTTTGTTGAATGAATTGTATGCCTATTTTATCTATTGAAGACAATGATTTAAAAGCAAAATTTGGTTTAATTTAAATATAAAGATAATATTGTTCTCATTTTCTTTATTCTTTTCATGTGCGGTTTGGTTTACTTTTTATAAACACTAATTTGTATGGTTTATTTTGTTAAAAAACTACTTTACGCCTGTTGTTTATTGTTTGATAAATTTAACTTGTTTATTTGTAATCAAAGAATCTATTTAAAATGACTTTGGCTAATTTAAAAAATAAAAGATGGGGCTGCAAAGTTCAGTTAGCTAGAGTAGAAAGATTTGTTAAAGAACTTTCCGGTAACGAGGAAGTTCACCTCTTAAAAATAAAACTAGATAATTTAACTGCTCATTACGATACCTATCAGCAGGTACATTTGGAAATTGTCTCTCTTACTAAAGTCGAACAGGACATTTTATCCTCAGACGGTATTGATGAAAATATTGTCGCTGACCGTTTTGAGTTAGCTATAGCTAAATTAACTTCTCTCGTTCAAAGCAAATCGGTTCAAAACTCAGATTTATCTAATGTTGTTCTACCAAAGATAAACATAAAACCATTTACAGGGCTGGCGTCAGAATGGCCGGGATTTTTTGATTTATTTTCTGCAGTCGTTTTATATAATTCGAAGTTAAAATCGGATGGGGAAAAATTCTATTATTTAAAAAGTTTGTTACGTGGGCAACCACTACAATTAATAGATTCTTTGAGTCTGACAAATCAGAATCTTGATGTTGCGCTGAAAATTTTACAGGAGGAATATGATGATAAATATAAACTTTTAAATAATCTGTATAAAAATTTAATTGAGCAAAGGTCACTAGCGAAAGGAAACGCAGTGGACTTAAAGGAATTTTATATATCCACTCAAAAAACTTTTGAATTAATTAATAGTATTAATTTAACTGAAAAACAAAAATTTGAATCTTTCGTTGTGTTTTTGTTAGAGCAGAAACTCGATTTTAATGCAAGATCGTTCGAGAGTGGACGTGAATCAAATCAAATTCCTTCAGCTGATACTTTTTTTGAATTTCTTAAGAAAAGACAGTCTGTACTAGAAAATTTACATTTGTTCGATCCTCATCACTCTAAATCTTCTTCAAAGGATTCTTCCAAGAAATCTAATGTTTCTCTTGTATCTACTAATAGTAGATAGTAAAATCGCTTGTTTTTGTTGCACCTCTCGTGGTCATAATATTTATGGATGTTCCAAATTTCTTTCGTTGACCCCTAAAGACAGGTATCAATTTATAAAGGAAAAAAATGCTGTTTAAATTGCCTCAGTCCTAAACATAGTCTTGCCCAATGCAAATCGTTAAAAAGATGTTCTTTTTGTTCAAAGTCGCATCATTCACATCTTCATTTTGATAGTGAATTCAAATCCGGGTCGTCAGTTCAGGAAGGTCTTAATGCAAATCGCTCTGCACTACCTTCCCAAAAGCACAATCAATCTAGGAATGACTCGCCTCCTGATAATCTAGTGAATAGTGTAAATACTTACAATAATCATGAAGATAACTATCCACAGTTTTCTTCTCCCACAACCTTAGCTACTCTTTCGGCTTCTAATAAAATTGTTCTTCTACCTACCGCCCTGGTGAATGTTAAATGCCCTGATGGTCATTGGGTAATTGGTCGAGCTCTTCTAGATTCCGCCAGTCAGATGAGTCTTGTAACTAGCTCCTTCGCTCTTGGTCTTGGGGTACCCAGAAGGAAACAAACTCTAAATATCTCGAGTCTTGGTAACAGCCACTGTACCCAAAGTGTTGAACTTATTAATTTGCAAATAAAATCTATTGTGGCACCTTTTGAAGGTTTTAATCTCTCATATTCCGTAGTTGAGAAGATTACTAATAATCTTCCTCAATGTTCTATTTCGCCAGGGGTCTTCAAACTACCTCAACACGCCCAAATTGACTTAGCGGATCTCTTCTTTTTTAAGAGTGACTCCATAGACTTGCTTATCGGAGCTGATATGTATTTCAACTTACTCAAACCCAATGTCATTAACCTTGGCTCCAACTTACCCTCTTTGTTTGACACCAAACTGGGATATATCATAGCAGGACCGGTGGTTCAAAGGGCCGGATACTCGTGTTCACCTGCTAACAACTCATTTTCTACTTTCCTTACAGTTTGTGATGAAGCTTCTAATCTCGACTCTAATATTTATAAATCTCTTGAAAATTTCTGGGAGATGGAAGAAGTTCCACACCCAAATGACTCTGCTAATATTAACAATTATCTTGAGAAAAAATTCAAGGACACGACTGTGGTCCTACCTTCCGGGCGATATCAAGTAGATATGCCGTTTCAGGAAGTCAACAATAAAAAATTAGGCCAGTCCTTTTGTATGGCTCGTCAACGCTTCTTCTTACTGGAGAAAAGGTTTGTTACTAACTCCAAATTCTTTGATGATTACAAAAAGGTCATAGATGAGTACCTTTCCTTACAGCATGGCTCTGTTGTGCCTTTATCGCTTTACAATCATCAATTTGACGAATTCAATTACTTTATTCCTCATAGAGCGGTCATACGAGATGACGCTGTTTCCACGAAAGTCCGAGTTGTCATGGACTTTTCTGCGAAAACCGACTCTGGGTTTTCGTTGAATGATTTAACCTCCAAGGGATATCAGGTGCAAGATAATCTTTTTGATATCCTTTGTCGGTTTCGTTGTTTTAAATTTGTCATTTGCGCAGACATAAAAATGATGTACCGCTTTATTGACATAAACCCGGCCCAACGACATTTACAAAATATTTTATGGAGAGACAATCCTTCAGAGCCTTTAAAAAATATACAGCTATCCTGTCTTTGTTTTGGGCAAAACTGCGCCCCTTACTTAGCCACCCGCGTTTTAAAGGACATTGCATTGAATAATAATGAGTTCCCCAAAGCTCAACACGCACTCTTATTCCAAACCTACATGGATGATATTTTAACGGGTACCAATACCCAAAGTGATTTAAAATTAATATATTCTGAGTTAACAGCCGTACTAGGCAAACATGGATTCCAGCTACACAAGTGGCAATCTAATTCTCCTGATTTTTTAAATTCCCTCGCATTAACTTCTAATAATGAACTTCACATAACCTGTAACGATACTTCTAGTAAAGTTTTGGGACTTAAATGGAACTCAATTACTGACTTTCTTTTAATACGCACTTCTGAGGTGCAAACACACCAAATGTTAACCAAACGTATGGTTCTTTCAATTCTAAGCAGCGTATTTGATCCTCTAGGGCTAGTTAATCCTATAATTGTGTTGGGAAAGCTCATAATGCAATCCCTTTGGAAATCCCAAATTTCGTGGGACGCGCCCATCTCCGATTCAACTATACTAGCGAATTGGACAAAATTTTTAGCAATTCTGACAGAAATTTCTGAACTTTCTATTCCTAGGCATCTTCATCTTAATAAAGAAATACGTTCTGTTTCCATACATAGCTTTTGTGATGCAAGTCAGCTGGCCTATGGTGGTTGCTTGTACATTGTAACGCTGTACGATGATGCTTCTTTATCATCCCGACTAGTTGCTGCAAAATCTAAGGTTAATCCGTTAAAACGTAAACTCACAGTCCCTAAATTGGAATTGTGCGCGATGGAATTGCTAGCAAGGCTTACCAGTCGGGTTTCTCAAATCCTAAGCAAAAATGTCCAAATAGATTCCATCAACTTATGGTCGGAATCTCAAATTGCCCTCAGCTGGGTGAAACGTAAAGGAAATGAATTTTTCCCGTTTGTAGCTAGGCGAGTTGACACTATCCAAGATTTAAGTAAAGGTGCTACATGGAGGCACATAAAATCAAATTTGAACCCTGCGGACATGCTTTCTCGTGGTTCATTTTCAGAAGAAAATCGCTCATTTTGGTTTAACGGGCCAAAATTTCTATGTGAAGGGAAAGAATATGACTCCCTTAACACATTCTCGTTTGTTGAAAACCTGCCCGAATGCAGGAAGATTTCTTTGATAAACACTTCTTTGGAGCCCAATTATTGGGACACTATATTTTCTAAGTTTTCGAATTTGCGAGCCTTGAAAGGTACTATTGCTTTCGTCCTCAGGTTCTGTAACAAACTTCAACACCATTCCCATGAGTACTCCACTGATCTCACTGTGGAAGAACTCCGGAATTCTCTTGACTTTATAATAAAACAGATTCAATCTAGCCACTTTAATAAAGAGATTAGTCTGTTGAAATCGCACAAACCAATTAGTGACAAAAAATTGCTCCCTCTTCACGCTTAAGAAAGGCTCCCACTTTAAAGGCTTACATAGCCGTTTTTATTTGCGTGGTCACCAAAGCCATTCATTTGGAATTGGTTTCCGACTTGACTTCTTCCGCGTTTATTGCCTCTCTAAGGCGATTCATTGGTAGACGTGGAAATCCTCAAGTAATTTACTCTGATAATGGGCTAAATTTCGTGGGCGCACGAAACGAGTTAAAGGAACTTTCTTGTTTTTTCAAATCCTGTAAAAACTTTCAAGAAATTAAATCCTTTTTAACAAGCACTGAAATAGAATGGAAGTTCATACCTCCTCGCTCCCCTCATTGGGGGGGTATTTGGGAAGCGGCCGTTAAGAGTGCCAAATCCCACCTCGTGAAAGTATTGGGCAACACCTGCCTTACGTTCGAGGAAGTCACGACGGTTTTGTCTCAAATAGAGGCCATTTTAAATAGCCGTCCACTATTTCCTCTGTCAGACGATCCAAATGATCTTCTCCCCCTCACCCCAGGTCATTTTCTGACTGGGGCACCTCTTACTGCATACCCAGAACGTGATATCTCCTCCACATTAATCGTCTTTCATATTGGAAAGTCTGTTCTAAAATTCAACAAGATTTTTGGAAAAGGTGGTCCGTTGACTATCTTCATAGACTGCAACATAGGCCTAAATGGCAACGCTCTTCGAATAATCTAGCTGTCAACCAACTCGTCCTTATTAGGTCTGAAGACCGACCTCCATTGAACTGGCCACTTGGCCGAATAGTTAGTTTGCTTCAAGGTAAAGATGGCAAGGTGCGTGCTGCTCTCGTCAGAACAGCTGACGGGGAATACACACGTCCCATCTTGAAGTTAGCTCCGCTTCCGCTTGCTGAATAATGCCATTTACGTTTCTTTCCCCAAACCCCCCCCCCCAGTATGTACGAAAACTATTCGTACAATAGCGAGTCCGTACGGACCTGTTCTTTTTTGAATATTCCCGGGCTGACATGAACCCCGTCATTAGATTCTGGCGGTAAAAGCCAGTAAAATAGGTGAGTAGTAGCTCTACCCGCAAAGGGAGAACATGTAATTTCAACGATGCTCATATATTCACGTGAACCATCGTTTAAATGTATTTCAAATTCAAGTATAATTTTGTGTTAGTTTGTTTGTGGCAAAGTGCTAACAACTCTCTGTAAGTTATATTTTAAATATATTTATGGTCAATCTCTACACGTGCCTAATTTGGCTATATTACTTTTGCTCTCGTTTCCAACACAATGTTGCCGCTGCTACACTTGTATCCACAGCCACCTTTTCGTTTCGCTAGTGAAATGTGACTGTGTATTTAGAACTTATTAAAAACCCTTCTTTGGTTTAAAACTGTATACGAAGATCAATTGATTTATTTACGCTTTTTGGAATATAGAAAAACTTTTAATAATTATTCGCTAGATTATAACCAGATTAATATAGACATTTTAGTTTTTATAGTGTTTTATTTCATATTATATGTCATATTTATATTCGTTTATGTATAGGTTAATCCCTCTACCTGTATATTCAAGGTATGATTAACTAGGTCCGGTACCGCAATACCGGTGGTCCTTCGTTCCTGTATTTTCTTGAAGGTACCCGCTAAAAAATGTGCGGAGGTTTTTCCCTCAAATAGGAGAAGTTTCTACAGTCACCGACTTAGACTAGGAAAGAGAGAGGACTGCGCATACTGGAATCAGTTTATGTAACCCACTTACCACCAAACTAATGGCGGACAATATTTACATAGGCGTATCATACGATTATTAAATAATCATTTTCATTATTTCGTATTACAAATCTAATTTAAAAAAATCTTTAAATATATACTGCTCCAAAAAAAAGAACAATCATTTTAAAACATTTTTTTTTTAAATATTACAATTTTAATCTATTTTAAATATATGTTTTTATTCCAAGCCACTGCAAAACTATCACATCTATGAGCGAATAATAACAAGTAAATGATAAAATAATAACAATTAAATGAATAATCTTTAAAACTGAATGAAAACAATTTTCAAAATGTATGTACAAATAATTTAAGTTATCATACATAACATATGTGATTTAGTTAAACATCTATTACATGAAAGCTGTAATATTAATAGAAATAAATTTCAAGGAAATAGTTCTAAAATACTTTTTACCTATGAAATGAAATTCCTTTCTCTTTTTTAGCACTCTGACTGTTGCACTTATAAACTGCACAATTAACCATTTTAAAATGTCTATTCAGGTAATTTAAAAAGGTGAAAATTAATAAAAAAAACCTAAAAAATACAATTCGACATTCCAAATTTGTTTACCACCAAACATATGTCAAACGTTTGAAACTTGGCTTCAATCTAACGCTTAAGATAAGGTTTTCATTGCCATGCGTTGTCCTCTCTCTTTCCTAGTCTAAGGTCACCGAGCATAGTCGATTTTCTTGTTCGGCTGATCGACTGGATCGCTCTCGGGTTGATCGGAGTTGATCTAAGATCGAGGGTCAGATCAACAGATGCAGAGCAAATATGGCGGGTAGTGTTCAAAAAAAAGCGAAGAGTTTTTGATACTTATGAAATTTTTATCGTGTTCAGAAAATAGTGACGATGAGTTGGGTTTCCTTATTTTCAAGGAAAGGTGGAAAATAGGAAAAACTAGAAAATTTTATAGGTACTAGGTACCTACATTTTATATTCTGCCAAACTAGATTTTAGCCATTTCTGAGCGGTTCTCCCATACTTTCGTAAAGTTTGCCAATTTTCCATTTTTAATATTTTGAAATTTATCACAGTTATCCAAAAGTAAATCGAATCAACTCTTGTTCGGGTCGCAGAACTGTGTCACTCTTTTTCCGATCCACATAGATTTTCGATCAATCTGGGAGCGATTTTAGATCATTTTACCCGAAAACGCTATAAGATGTCAGAGGTTAAAGGTCATGTCAACCAAGCCATGCCATTAACCTAGTTTAAGAACATTGAAAACAAATAATAAGAAATTCATAACCCCACTGCAGAAGGATAATTTTATTAAATGGTATTGTTAAGAGCATAACAGACTGAAGAAAAATCAAACCTCTTAGGAAACTGTATATGGGTAAGTTTTATAAAAGAACTAGATAACCAATTAGTTAGCTCTTTTCATTTTAGGGTCTTCAACAACATACAGAAGAATAACAAGAAGAATCTTAAACCTGTAACAGCTCTCCCCTAACTACAAAAAGGTTTTCCTTAAGAAAACTAATGAAACTATATCTGAGTAAGTTTTTATAGAAGAACTGCAAAACCAATTAATAAACCAATCTATTTTTAGGATATTGGACAACATAAAGAAGATTGACTATTAAACCTGTAACAATGTAATTGTAACAGAAATATATTAAGTTATTGTAAAGATCAGCATGATATAGTTTTTTCCTGGTTTTTCTATATCATTACACAGTTATACTGATCTTAGAGGGAAATACATCCAGGATAATCACTTAGAGCTAATAACATCTAGGCTTTAATATTGTTATGTCTTTTTTTTCGGGCTGAGGTGGAAAAACTCATCTTCGAACGGGTCCAGGACCCGAACAGTGTTTGACTCATCATCGTTAGGATGACGCCTACCAACCAAAACCACCTCAAAACTCGCAGTTGTTCCCGTCTCGGAATCACTACCTAGCATACTTCAAGACGGGCAGCGGTCCCTCACACACTCTCCATTTATTTTGCCACTCATAAACGATCTCTTTTTCTAACCATACTCTCCACTGCCTTATTCACCTCCATCCATTCCTCCTCACCTCTCAACATTATCTCCACCATATTTTCCAGTACACAGCCACTCCGAGTCTTTCCTTCAAGTTCTTCAGCACTTCTTCATTCCTCCAGCATCTAAATACGTGTCCTACATCATCCTCCACTTCGCATCTTTCACACACTCCAGTCTCTCTTTTCCCAATCTTCTGAAGATATCCTGCTCTTGACCCATGTCCAGTTGGCACCTGTGTCAAGAAGTAGTTCACTTCGCCGAATTTCCTAGTCATCCATACCCTCCTACTTGCAATTACTCTTTTTAGCGCACCTTGATACTCCTTCCACCTTGCTTCCATTTCCTCCTCCATCCAATCCATAACTTCCTCTTTCATCACGCCCTTCCACTGTAGTCTCCTGGCTCTAGCCATCACATCCAATGGGTAGGATCTTGCCAGCACCGCTGCTGCTAACCCTCCCACTGTCCTGTACCCTTGCACCACCCTCAGCAACATTCCTCTCTGAACCCTCAGTAATGGTTTAATCCTAGCATGTACTCCCGCTCTTTCACCCCACACTTCCGCTCCGTAAAGCATACTCTGCTCAATCGTTCTACCAATAACTCTTCTCTTCCATTCTCCCGGTCCTTTCACGTTACACATCAATCTCCCCAGCCATGCCGCCCGAATTTTCGCCTTCTCTGCCGCCTTCGACATGTGGTTTTTAAACGATAGCTGGCTATCCAACCACACACCTAGGTATTTCACCGATTCCTCCATGTGAATTTTCTTTCCCTTCACCATCACCTCCAACTCCCTCGCCTTGCTGCGTCCCTTCACCAGTAATCCCACCGTGTTCTCTTCGGCCACCTCCAATCCGCATTCCTCTATCTTTTTCACAATCTTTCTACACATTTTTTCCGCCTTTCTTTCTATTTCTGTCTCTCCCTTTGCCGTACATACCAGGCACACGTCATCCGCGTAAACCGTTATCTCGCATCCATCTTCACATTTTATCCCACAAACCTCATCAAACACGCATTTCCAGAGCGTCGGTCCCAATACCGACCCCTGAGGCACTCCCATCTCCATCCTATACCTCCGCCCTCTCGAGTCAACCAAAACGTATCTTTTTCGCGTAAACGTACCAATTCCGCTTTACGTCGTCGTTACCAGGATGAGAAATATAACAGTTAAGGGCAAGGCACACATCAAAAGGTAACGCAACGTATCCAAACGTCATGTTTTGTTTTTGTCAGCTGTCAAATATTTGTTTGGTTTTTTGGTTAGAAGAATTTGTGTTTTTGAATGAAAACAAGCCCAGAAAGATTAAATGTGTACACTAGTAGGTACACATCAATAGGTAACTGAAATTGTAGTGTCCTGTCTCCTGTCCTTTTCTATACATTTCTTAATTAAATTTTTCACCCTATCTTTCAAGGTTCTACTTAATATGAATTTTCCGATGATTTTCATTGAATTACTTTGAATTATATTACATCTGGAACTGTCTCCATAAGGGTTTTGCCCCACAACCTCCCGTAATAAATGTAAATCGTCCTCATTTGAAAAATATACCCGTCCTGCTCCTGATAGACGATTTACATTATTCACTTGTGATCATATAGATAAGAACAGATTATGATGGTCATAAAAATGGTTATCAAAACAAAAAACAACTGGATTTGCAGGTTAGTTAGGATATTTCTTCGTTTTCTTTTCTTTATTTCGCAGTTCGGGATATCTAGCAGCGTTTCGGATATCGTCGGCGTGTATCGGGTCGATACTACCGCGTTCTTGGGTCCACGTAGGAATCCGTATCTTTACGTCGAACGTATCTCGTATCTTAACGAAACTTTAAACGGCGCATGCTTGCTGTCATTAGATACGTATGTACTACGAATAAATAATAAAAAGGAAGGAGTATAATACGATTTGACGATGTCCGCAATGGTTCTTGCATATGGCTGACTTGAAATTTTCGGTTACCAGTGGTATCACAAATAGGGTATTATAAACTTATGTCTCGTATTCATTATTAAAAAAAATAACTGTTTTCCGCTTGTAATTAATATACATTGTCATAAAGTTGTAGGAATATAAATTTAGATTAAAAACTTCTAAGCAGGTAATTATAAATAGTTGATTTAGTTGGTCTATATAAAAAATAAAGGAACGTCTATGATAACAATGTGGTTGTCATTAAAATATTTTGTTAATTTTTAATAATTCAGATAAATAGAACCCTACAGATGCAAAGTAATTCCCATTCAAGAGTTGGGTTAACTACTTAAATCAGAAAATAATATATAAAACAGC
This sequence comes from Ophraella communa, assembly GCA_035357415.1. Taxonomy (NCBI): domain Eukaryota; kingdom Metazoa; phylum Arthropoda; class Insecta; order Coleoptera; family Chrysomelidae; genus Ophraella; species Ophraella communa. Next base: position 26,540,915 of record CM068995.1, read on the forward strand.
ATGAAAAAACTATACATGTCAAATGTCACGATTCCAATGAGTCATATTTGGTTCTTCAATATGGCCGACTTCCGTCGTGATTATTTGCTAGATTAAAATATGAAAACGTTCCTTCCTTTCTATTTTTTATTCGTAGCGTATGTATAATGTGATGTGCAGCCTTAACTTCCTATTACTTCCATACTTGGTCTAGCCTTAATACTACCTAATCAACATCAGGTATCTAGCTACAAACAAACAAAATGTAACTTCAATATGTCAATCTGATGATGCTAGTTATTTAGCAAAACAGCTGTAATTGTAATTTTAAACATAATTTTTTCAATTAAACTTGGAAGTTGAGTTAAAACAAGAGATTTTTATTATTCTCCGTAAGATGGACTTCCAAAAAGTAAGGGTTAATACAATAAAATATCAAGTAAATGTAGTAAAATATGGATTAAATAATCAAACACAAAACGATTAATGTTATCTTATTACAGATACATTAGATAAAAGAAAGATTTGACGATAACTTATACTTATACCTTTTACATACTCAAGAATGATAAACATTTACCAGGGGTGCTATTCTCGAGTTTACACGAAAAGTTTCTCATACGAAAGTATTCTCTAAAAAATATGCGCATGCGCATATTGCATGCGCGTGTGACTAATCTGACAACAATGTGTTAAAGCAGTGCATCCATCCTAAAAACAAGTTTTACTTTAAAGGTTGTTGTTGATGTTGGTAATATCTTCGTTTTGTAAGTTTTGTAAGACGCCCATACAGTGACGATTGTTCTGTCTCGGTAAACATACCTTTAGTCGTAATCTTACCTTGTCGTCTCGACAAACAAATGTCAAACTTTATAAATCACAATTATAAATCTTATAAACGAATTTTTGATTATAAAACCTACAGTTTACGTTATTTGGTTGAGTTTCTAATTATGTTGACAACTGCAAAAAAAGTTACAACGGATAATATATCCCAAGAACAGAAAGAAACTCTTGTAGAGTTTATGGAAAGGAACGTGAAACTTCTTCTGCTTCTTCTTCGATATTCTCCAATATATTTATGTCCGCTATTTGACTCAATTCGTATAATCCAGCCATATTTTTTGGTTGCTTATTCTCTCTCAGTATTCGATTTTTGCGTTTCTCATGGAGCAGACCCAGTAGAAAATATTCGCATGAAAATATTCTCCTACACGACTAAAAAATCACATTCTATCGATCAAGAATACGCATTTGAAGTTCTCATACGAAAAACCAATAAATTCGCATACGCAAATCATTCTCATAAACTCGAGAATAGCACCCCAGGATTGCTTAATCCCATAAGACGTACGTTCGCCAAAAAATCGATCGCACGTGGTGGCCTGTGACGTCACTGCAGTCCTCGGCCGTATTATTCCTATTTTGACAGTGCATTTTAGGTCGTTTTCAATCGTCGTTTTTAGATTTATTGTAAAAATATTCAAAATTTTGACTAGCATTTATTATGGATACATTAGTGTACGTTGCATTTTTGTGAAAAATATTTAAAAAACGGTTTTTTTAAATTTCATGTGTTACACTGCTTGGCTGGACATTGCTTGGTTAGTATCGTTGAGTGTCAATGTTAATATTCAATAGTGAATACATTTTTTATTTTACGTTTTTAGTGAGATAGTTTACTTACTTACTATTTTTTAATATGTAGTATTTTTTGTTAATTTTAAATTTGTAATTAAAAATTCTTTATAGAATACATATTATTATGTCGCTCCATAAAAGATTCACGGATTGTACTAGCAATATGCTGCAAATTGTTTATTATGTTTCTTTGTTTGTCAAAAAACACTAGTTTTAGGTATGATTTTGTGTAATAATAAATTTATTTGAATGTATTTTTTAAAATAAAAATAGAACTAAATATGTTTGAAATAGTGTTTTCTTTACCTATTTCCCAAATAATATTCAATAAATTAATTAAATATAAGTATTAAAACGATTTTATGGGAATATTTATTATAAATTATAAGTGTTTAATCTTAAAAATCCAAATAGTGGTAAGTTAGTATTTCAGAAATCATAAAAATACTGTCTAATTCCTATTATTTCCATGCATTTATATGGTAAACGTTGTAATGAAGGACTGCAGTGACGTCACACAGCTGGCGGACAAATCAGGCCGATTAGGCAATCCTGGTAAATGTTTATCGTTCTTGTTACATACTAAAAATAAAACCGCGAAAACAACTTGTCATTTATTTACAGCATTCAAACTAATAAAATAAAAAATAACTAACAATATTACATTAAATCCATTATTTCATAGATCTATAACTTGTCCAGTATAACTGGTTACACATCACAGCTGTCAGAACGAGACTATGTTGCCAAGCATTTAAAATAGTATTAGAATCCAGAAAATGTCAAAGTTTCTCTAATATTCTTCTTTTTATTAGACTACAATACTACACCATTTTTGAACGCTGCAACAGAGCGCAATTTTGCCAACATTTAAAATATTTTAGCATTAGTTATGATCGTTTAAAGTTTATATTTTATAAGCTCACGAGTTGTTTTTGATATAAAATCAATTACGAAACCTTTCTTAAGAGGGGCGTCAAAAATATGACAGCTGAAAACGGGTGGCAAGTCTGAATTGTACCCAAAATTTCAATCATTTTGTAAACAACAAATCTAAAGAACGCCTTTAAATTACGTATTCAAATTTTAACAGGATATAGCTTAGACCTTTCTCTAGGAGATAAGGTTTTTTGGTTAAATTTTATATTGTAATAAAAGAGATATTGGTGTTTAAGTGATGGTATGTTTTTAAAAAGTTTGACAATTTGTGATCACGAATTTTAACGACAGAAGCTTAACTCCTAAAGAATGCATAGAGAATGCGACTAGCAAAATATGAAGTTAAAGAAAGGTATATTTTTTGAGATTTGTTGCACGCAAAATTTGAACATTGCACTAATCTGTCAATTTAGTTCAACAGTTTTGGTGGCGCTTTTTTCAAAGACGTATGTCGATTCTAATTCTCCAAATCCAAACTTCACTTAACATACATAAACATAACCAACCTAACCTTATTTCTCGTTTATAACGTCAAAATATATTATTTTCAGTGTTTTGCTTTTAAATATATAATTGTCTATATTAATATTCGTTTATAATTTACCAGAAGAAAATTAATTTTAAAGTAAATTTTCACAATTTGCGTTGGTTTTTACATCGTTTATAGCATTATCCAACTATGATGTCAATGTGCAAAGAATTTAGTGTTATGAACCAGTTGTTATTTTCTAAATTACTTTTTACTTAAACACAGTTGTCTTAGTCGAATTGGTAAAAATGTGAGTTTTGAGAGACCCGATTTTTGTTTATACTTTTTTTAATCTTTTAAGTTACCTAATCATTATCTTATATCTTTATTTGTTAAATAACTAAACTCAACCTAAGGGATTTACATTTATAAATTTAAACCACATATGTAAATATTAACAGCTAACAGTGTTAAACTGTTCAATATGCATAAATATAATAGCTTTTTCTTTAGATAATATGAAGAATTAAAATTTACAGTCAAATATGTAATATTTTTATTAAATCAGTTTTACAAATTTGGGTTGGATACTGGATACATCTGTTATCTTTATACATAATACATAATATGGTGAACTGGGTACATATAATTGAGAAAATGAGTCCTATAAAAGAAAAACATTTACTTGTTATTTACTAATAATATGCAGATGTTATTTGGTAATGTTTAAAATGTAATTGAACACTAAAATAAACATTTGTATTTTAAAACACATAGTAGCCCACAATAGGTTTCATATTGATGTAGCCATGGGTTCTATAATGGTCCAGATTCATTGTTTTTGAAGAAAGAGTTCTAAAAAATAAAAGATTAGAATTAACAGTAAAAATTATTAATTATTTACTATAAATAGAATAAAACCTGTGTAGACAGTTACTTCAGATCCAAAGTTTTTGAGGAAACAGTTCTAAAAAATTAAAGATTAAAAATAAAATATAAAATAATTCATAACATTACTAACTCGGTTACAAATTTTGTCAGTCTTCTTACTATCAACAGAATACAAACAGTGTAGGCAGTTACTTGAGGTCCAAAGTTTTTGAGGAAACAGTAGCATACATTTTGAAAACCATTGATTTATTTCTCCAACAATTTAATTATCTAAACATAGATGAAATAACATATATGGTTGCCAGAAAAAGTATATTGCTAAAAATAGTATTTTCAGAACATTTTTGAAATACTTTAGAAAAGTAGTAACCTATTGAATCTTGTAGAAATATTTTGTTTACCATACTCCACCTAATAAAATAATCAAAACTTAATCAAGTAGTTTTGTAGCATTAACACTTCTTTGAGATGCCCTAATAACGCCTCTTATATGAACTCAAAAAGGTATAGGTACTCAAAAAAAAGAAAAATCATATATCTAATATGCAAAATACCTATATCAATACATCTTTTAAAACTAAATTTGATATTTAGATCTGAATCATAGATAATAAAATAAATAATACCTACCTATTAATTGTAAAAAAATTAAACCACTAAATAAACAAATTAAAACTTACCTGTTACCACTTCTGATTACCAGATGGAGAGTGCTTTCAAATGTAAATAAAATATGGATCTTTATAAAATAAATAAGATTTTTTCATTTGTGTGAAAGATACCAGTTAAAAAATTAAAGTTACAATCCTATTGGATACATTTTAATTTCAATTGATTTCATAAAGTATGGGGTTAACATTTTTAGAATATAATTAATAGCCATAATTGAATGATACAATTAGTTTTATTAAGACACCCATTACATTAACAATTATGTTATTGTTGGCCAATCGCTGATAGTCAGCTTATCCCAATTCTTTAGGTATCTTGAAAACAGGTGCACAAAGTGTATTTCTATAGATACTAGATTGGTTAGTTATTATTGTAGGTTATTGAAAACATGGAAATATTTTTTTCTTGTGCCACATTCTCAAAATAAAAATAAACTATAGGTAAGCTTTATTGTAGGGTGTGCTTCACTTTGTACTCCATTTTTCATTAAATCATGGATCTGGGTGGTAATTTAGGAATGTCCAATAGTCTCTAAAAAATAAATGATATTTATTTATTTAGGCAGTAAATAATTAGCAAGATACTTACTTGAAGTCATAAGACAGACTAATCTGTTAATGTTTACAAACATTATAGTAACACTTTTGCAATAATCATCAAACGTTTTAGAAAATTATTTAAATTTTTCCCAACAAAATATATTCTAAAAATTTACATCTACTTCAACACCTTCAAATAATACATCCATCAGAAAGTAAATAAAATAATCTCTGATCATCAAACTAGCATTGTTTAATTTTGCATTGTTGCCAATACATTTTAATCTCAATTTTAAAAAAGGTATAAGTAATTACATACTTTCCACTTTATTTCAATTTTTCTTTAGACCATGTTGATGTGTGTATATTCAGAAACCGTAATATGTTTTTATTATAATTAATATATTTATTCTAATAAATACCTTAATTAGTAAGGGTTAGTACCAGAGCTGGGTAGTATCCGGATACTTCTGTATACGGATACAATTTCCGGATACTTTTTATGTATCCGAAAGCTGTATCCAGATACTTTTTAAATTCTGTACCCGGTATCCGTGACCAAATTTTAAAGTATCCGGTATTCGGATACTGTTTTTGACATTCGGATATACTTTTAAATATTATTTATCGCCCTCCGATAATGCACCTAACGTAGGCACAACACTGCCCTTCTTTTAATTCAGATGTGTCTAACATGTTAAATCGCATTTTTCGTACTGGTCACCGTTATAATATAGATATTATTATATTCTAATGGAGCTTTGTTTTTACCTATAAATGAGTTATAAAGTTTCATAAGTACGTTATTTATTTTTATTTTTTTTTCTATATCTCTCTTTTCAAGAACCCCTTTGTACCCTGTATTTATAATTATTAGAAGAAATTATTTTTCGGATTATAATAAAGGACATCCTAATATATTTTTATATTAGTGTACCTACAAGTACAAATTTACACCCCCTAAAAAATTCGAAAACTCGGCTGGTCCGACGCTGGCCAAATTCAATATCAAAAGCTCAGGCAGAGACACGAAAAAGTTTTTCGTTGGCTCATCATTAAGTGTATTTTTATTATTATTATATATTACATTAAAAATACATGCACATCACATAGTTTTAATACTAATAATTTATGTCCTTTTTAAAAAAAGTATCCGGATACTTGTATCCGAATATATTTTTAAATGAAATACCTATTCGCACTTTTTAAAAAAGTATCCGGATACATTTTGAGTATGCGTATCCGGTATGCGGATACTTTTTTTCAATATCCGACCCAACTCTGGTTAGTACAATAAATTTAATAAATTAATTATTTATTAGGAATGCCGAAATCTTATTTTATTTTATTTTTTTTTATATATCGATATTTTAAATCCTAAAAACAATTAATTTGTTACGCCTATGACACAATAATATCACAAAAAACTTCCAAAATATATCCAAATAGGATATTTAATAAAAAATATACAGGTATTTTTCATCTGTTTATGGTCTCAAGGTCAAATATATGTGTGTGTCGTGGAAACATTCAAAGATTTACGAAGCAAAATTCATATTTTCATCTCTGTCTTAGACAAAGAAAGTCAACAAGCTCTAAAAATTTATAACAAAAATACTAATTTGAAGCCACTATCGCCATCTACTCTACATTCTTGTAATTTAAAAGTAACCAGATTTTTTACTAAATTCAGGCAGTTTTACCAAATTAGAAACGCCCCTCTTAAAGCATTTATTTATCTTTTGTAATAACGGTAATAACTTGCGACATACAAATTTCTATATTTACCAAGTTTACAGTGAATAAACATACTGAATGACAGTAGCAAACGAATCAAGAAAGTCAAACGAACAGAGCGATTTGTTCACTTTCATGACGTACAAGAACGATAAACATTTACCAGGATTGCCTAATCGGCCTGATTTGTCCGCCAGCTGTGTGACGTCACTGCAGTCCTTCATTATAACGTTTACAATATAAATGCATGGAAATAATAGGAATTAGACAGTATTTTTACGATTTCTGAAATATTAACGTAAGACTATTTGGATTTTTAAGATTAAACACTTATAATTTATAATAAATAATCCCATAAAATCGTTTTAATATTTATATTTAATTAATTTATTGAATATTATTTGGGAAATAGGTAGAGTAAAGAAAACACTATTTAGTTCTATTTTTATTTTAAAAAAATACATTCAAATAAATTTATTATTACACAAAATCATGCCTAAAACTACTGTTTTTTGACAAACAAAGAAACAATAAACAATTTGCAGCATATTACTAGTACAATCCGTGAATCTTTTATGGAGCGACATAATATGTATTCTATAAAGAATTTTTAATTACAAATTTAAAATTAACAAAAAAAAAACTACATACTAAAAAAATTTTTTTTTAGTATTGTATTATAAAAAAATTATACAGGATGTCCCATTTAAGTGACAGATTTACAATTACAATTTAAAAATTACCTAATAACTCATTCTTAAAGTCTCTTTCATAGTCATTTTCAGTAAAATTAACTGAACAGACATAACTAGTATCTACATTAAACTTGTCCTCTCTTTTACATCGAGCTATCCACTCATTTCGAAAAGTTTTAGAGACAAGATCGTTTCCTTTAGGAAAGCGATGAAATGCAATACTTCCTTTGTCATCAAAATAACTTTTATCGTACCCATATATAGCACATCTCATCCCAGGCATATTTCTTTTCAAATTAGTAAAGTATCTCACTAAAAACGTAAAATAAAAAATGTATTCACTATTAAATATTAACGTTGACACTCAACGATACTAACCAAGCAATGTCCAGCCAAGCAGTGTAACACATGAAATTTAAAAGTCCGAACTGGAGTTTAAAAGAACAGTTTTTTAAAAATTTTACACAAAAATGCAACGTACACTAATGTATCCACAATATCTACCAGTCAAAATTTTGAATATTTTTACAATAAATCTAAAAACGACGATTGAAAACGACCTAAAATGCATTGTCAAGATAGGAATAATACGGCCGAGGACTGCAGTGACGTCACAGGCCACCACGTGCGATCGATTTTTTGGCGAATGTACGTCTTATGGGATTAAGCAATCCTGGTAAATGTTTATCGTTCTTGCATGACGTACACTGAAAACTCATAGATTTTATAACCTAAAATGGATGTGCCTTAGAAAGAGATAGTATGGGACCATAGATATTAGGTGCGTTCTTTTTGACTGAGATCTCAGCTCACTTAAATTGAGGTGATGTGATATAAAGTGATGTGAGTAAGGGCATTTTCCAGTATTCACCGGTGAATGCCACGGTGTCAACCGGTTGCACACCGAAGCGTTCCAAAATTAACCGTTCCTGACTTTATGAGTGTTTCTAAATTCACCGGTAACTCTACCGGTCAAGCACCGCAACTACCAGGTTTTTGGGTTGGAATTTCGGTGTTTTTTCTAACCTTTAATACAATTCGAGATTTTGTGTCAGATTCGTATTTTTAAAATATAAATATTTCTATAAAAAATGGAAACTTGGAAACCGGTATTTGATGAGTTATGGGAAAGTAATGTTGAACGGAAATAATATTGTCCTTCAAAATATATATAGTAAGCAAAATAATTACTAAAATTTACCTAAATCAAATTTAATATTATTTCAATTTATTTTGGTGTGTTTTATTGGCTAATAAAATCATAATGATAAACAATCTAAAGAGATAACTCAAGTCTCGTTTACTTCAAAAATATGATAAAACAAATCTGAATACAAATTCATAACACAGAACACAAAAAAAACAAATTGACCATAAAAAAACCGGTTTATTCGACCGGTTTATTTACGGTGAATATTGACAAACGACAAACGACAAACTCAATTGAAATTATTGTTTCCATTTTATTTTCATAAAAAAAAAGTTAGGTTATTATGTTGTTTTTAAAACCCAAACAAATCAAATATTTCTTGTGTTAGGCTTATTTAATTCGATATGGATGTATGCTTTGTGGTCTCGGGTATGTCACCTTGAACCATAAATCTGTATCATTAGTATCTGTGGGTTGGACCTACTGTTTGTCAGAAGTCTTTAGAGTTGGATTTGGAGGGAATTAAGTTAGTTAATGTGTGGCCCAGAGAGAAATAAAGTTAGAAAATTACAAGTTGTTTAAGTGCTCGACCTACCTATGACCCTAACAGTTTTCAGGTGTGGGGTATAGGCCAAATTAGCTCCGTTTATATCGGAATCCGTTATTAATAATAGTAGAAGTTAGCCCTGAGTAGCAACGGTTCTCCGAGACGTAGTGCTTCGCCCCGGAGAATGGGCACTGAGATATCAGTAGAGGATATTGTTAGCATAGCGGTTAATGCCCTGCGAGTTAAGGAAAGGCAGGTAAATGTGTCCGAGATAAGCACACTTATACCAGAGTATTCGGGGACAGAAGATGTCACAGCATGGTTCACCACCATAGATACAGTTAAGTTAACGTATAAAATATCGGATGAGATCATTAAATTAGTAACGATTGGGAAATTAAGTGGACAAGCTAAAAAATGGTTCCACTCGTCACCTTTGCATACAGGAATGACATATGTTATGATTAAGGAGGAGATGACCAAGATGTTTAAGTGTGAGGAAGACAAGATATCTCTAATGCGTAGATTTGAGGCAAGGAGATGGAAGCGTAATGAAAAATTCAGTGAGTACTATTTTGACAAAGTATTGATTGGTAAACAACTACAATTATCTGAATCAGACTTAATCCATTATGTTATTGAAGGCTTTGATGATGTGCAGTTACAAGTCCAGGCAAAAATCAAGGAATTTAGTAGTTTGTCTCACCTTTTAGAAGTTATGAATACAATCACAGTCTTAGAGAGGAGAGGAGGATACTCTGCCTCAACAGTACCAAAGAAAACCTTACAAGCAACTGGACAATCAACACCTGGAGCCACCAGAAAGTGTTACAATTGCTATTCTGAAAACCACTTAGCTAATGAGTGTCCTAAGCCCAAACGAGAGAGGGGATCTTGTTTTGAATGTCACCAAACAGACCATCAGGTTAAGGACTGCCCCAAGCGTAGAAATGTGTCAAGACGAGGTAAGCCAGTCACAGCTCCAGCAGATTCCACTGTTACTCCAGTGTATACAGAGGTAGGACCAGACTTAGTTCCAGCTTATACCGTTTCATGTAGCTTTGGCATGGACATTGACAATTGTTATGAAGCTGTAGTTGACTCAGGAAGCCCCATCAGTTTGGTAAGTGAGAAGGTAGTATTGAACTGTCCAATACAACCTTATGAGGGTTCTCAAACGTTTGTTGGTTTAAACAATTCAAGGTTGAACATTTTAGGAATTTTTGAGGATACCTTAGTCCTAGAAAACTGTAAGTGTAAAATTCTATTTCATGTTGTTCCTAGTGATACTTTTAATTTTGATGTTTTGTTAGGGAGAAATTTCATTTCCAATGATTGTTTAGAAATTTATTTTGGAGAAAAAATTAAAATTCAGCCAAAAATTCAAAATTTTGAGGTAAATGAAATTTGTCTTATACAGTATACTAATGAGAATGATTGCACACAATTAGATCTTAACGAATCCTTGTCAGCTGGTCAGAAAAAGCAAGTATATGACATTTTTAAAAAGTTTTATTTATATGCTGAGAAACCTGAAAAACCAATTACTGATTATGAGTTAAAGATAAATCTTAAACCTGATAGTAAACCCTTTTTTACTAAACCTAGACGTTTGTCCTACTATGAACAGCAGGAAGTTGATAAACATGTTAAGGATCTTTTAGCAAACAATATCATTAAACAATCTGAATCAAATTTTGCATCAAGAGTAGTTTTAGTTGAAAAGAAGGACAAGAAAACCCGCTTATGTGTTGATTTTAGGGATCTTAACAAAAATGTTTTAAGAGATAATTTTCCACAGCCTATTATTGAACAGCAAATTGAAAAGTTTCGTGATAAAAACTATTTTTCTAAATTGGACTTAAAAAATGCTTTTTATAATGTGAAGGTCAGAGATTCAGACACAAGGTATTTAAGTTTTGTAACCCCAACTAATCAGTATGAATTTCTACGAGCCCCTTTTGGTTTCTGTAACAGCCCAGCTGCTTTTAATAGGTTCTTAAACTTAATTTTCAATGATCTTATGGAAAATAATGTAATTATTTTGTTCATGGATGATTTACTAGTCGCAACATTAGGCTTCTCAGAGCATCTTTCTTTATTACAAGACATTTTTCAGAGACTAACAAAAAATCTTTTAGAACTTCGCTTAGATAAGTGCTCATTCTTGAAAAATAAAATAGATTTTTTAGGGTATTCAGTGGATATTAATGGCATTTCACCTTGCACAGACCATATTAAGTCAGTACAGTGTTATCCTGTACCCAAAAACAAAAAGGAATTGCATAGCTTTGTGGGATTAATCTCATACTTTCGTAAGTACATTCCTAATTTTTCAATTGAAGCAAAACCCTTGTATGATTTGCTCAGACAGAATGTTGAGTTCAGAATAGGTATAGAACAACTTCAAGCTTTTGAAAAATTTAGGAATATTTTGTCAAGCAAACCAGTTCTCGGTTTGTATTCGCCAAAAGCTGAAACTCAGCTGCATTGTGATAGTAGTTCATTAGGTTTTGGTGCGATACTAATGCAAAAACAATCAGATCTCAAATTTTATCCAGTAATGTATTTTAGTAAGCGTACTTCTGAGATCGATTCAGAAGATGATTCTGATGATGAATTGGAAACGATAAAAATTATAGTTGAATAAGTTTATATTTATTTATGAATTCACTAATATTATTATATATGATGTTTACATTTTACAGTATCATTGCTTATATATATGTAGGTGTTCTTAGTTATGTTCGGGGTCATTACAACAGATTATGTATTATTATGACAAATTATGTTATCATTATGAAAATTATGTACCATTATGGCAGATTAAGTACCATTATGACAAATTATGTTATCATTATGAAAAATTATGTATTATTATGACAAATTATGTTATCATTATGAAAATTATGTACCGTTATGACAAATTATGTACCATTATGACAAATTATGTTCATTATGAAAAATTATGTACCATTATGACAAATTATGTTAACATTATGACAAATTATGTACCATTATGACAAATTATGTTCATTATGAAAAGTTATGTACCATTATGATAAATTATGTTATTTTGACAAATTATGTTAAGATTATGTTAGGTTGTCACTGTCACCATTATATAGAGTTATCTCACCATTATGTACAATTTGAGTTATGCATATAGTTATCCAGTATTATGCAGTATTTATGCTATGTTATTATGTATTATGACTAACAACAAATCGTTGGGTCATTAAACCATATATGATCGGGTCGATCATGTGTCAGAATGGCCGAACTGTTAGGCTTATTTAATTCGATATGGATGTATGCTTTGTGGTCTCGGGTATGTCACCTTGAACCATAGATCTGTATCATTAGTATCTGTGGGTTGGACCTACTGTTTGTCAGAAGTCTTTAGAGTTGGATTTGGAGGGAATTAAGTTAGTTAATGTGTGGCCCAGAGAGAAATAAAGTTAGAAAATTACAAGTTGTTTAAGTGCTCGACCTACCTATGACCCTAACACTTGCTCCCCACCACTTTATTTCCGACTCAAGTCTAACTGATACTCCCACATAGCACATTCAGCATCGGTAAAGGGGGAGGAAAAACCTCAGCTCACTTCGAAGTAAGTGAATCGAAAAGAACGCGCACATTACCGATGTGAGCTGAGATTAACTGAGATCTCAGTCAAAAAGAACGCACCCATTATAACCTAAAATAAAATCTATGGACCAGAGCAACCAGACAAAGATAGATATAGAAGTGTGGCAAAAGGAGCTCGAAAGTATTGTGAGTAGTGGTTTATTTGCGCTTTTTAACTAAGAAAAAGCGTAGCTGATGCTATTGAATATTGTGATAAGGAAATAAATATTTCAGAATTTTGTCAAAGTGAAGCCACTGTCAGGTTTTGTAAAACATTTTTGATATTTTCAATACAAGGAACTTTTTGGGTACAACTATATACAATTTGAAGGAGCATAAGCGACTGCTTATTCAATCAGAAATAAAAGCTCCTCATAGTGCCAATTGTTTGGCTCTGGGTTAAACAAGTATTTTGAATGTCGCTTCGACACATAAAAGTAGTAATAATTTAGAAAAATTAAATACACCTATCTCTTTATTGAATACTCATGCGCAAATATTTTTGAATTTTCCCCTTCCACTGCTAAAATGGGATTACTTCTTGCCATAGAACACAACGTATTGCTACCCAGGAATACCACAATTTAAATGAAAAAAACCCTTTTAGCTGTCAAAAGCTAGCTTCTATTTGCCGTATAGCCGCGGCAGCCCAGGCCATAAACCACAAAAAGGAAAAGTTTTAATATTTATTTCGTTCGTGTACGCCGCTTGCTAGTTGTTATTGTGTTTTTCTTGTCTTTGAGTATTTAATATTAACGACATGTGTGTGTACCTAAACTTCTCTTTGGATTTACTTTACTTTGGATTACTGATTAGTTTTGCATGTCATACCAACACAATTTTATAAGGGGCACGAACATTTAGGGGGAACTACGAGAGTGGCAGTTGGTTCGCGCACGAGTATTCAATTTGTGCCATTAACGAGATGGGTCTATTGTGATTTAGAAATAAAAACCATTGACGAAATAAAGCAACAAAGACATTTTCAAATATTTCCAACTGTTTATATTTAAATGATGTTATTGGATATATAGCTTGATTTGTTCGTTGGAAAATTATAAAAATATAAATTGTGAAGAATGTGCACACGCTCTCCAATCACATCATTCACTTTCTCGATTGCTTGATAAAAAGAATAGAGGAGAACTTTGCAAGCCTTCAAAAGATGTTTTAAAAATATATGTACTGTTGCAGAAAGTGTAATAAGAGCTGCAGTCTATCAAACCCAAATAAATAAATAAATAAAGTTTATTGTTCTATAGTTAATAAACATGAACAAGGAGTTTGGTCATTGCATAACATTTTATAAATAAGTACCTACATATACTATATTACAAAAATAAATAAAAAATATAAAATAAAAACTAATTTCACAATAATACATAACATAACATTACCTAAATAAATTTAACAAAAAATTAAAAAAATATATATCAAACCCAAATACTTTAAATCACTTGATCATTTTTTCTGTGAGGAAATTGAATACCTCACTTTTGGGATCAAGATTCCTTTTACGGGCATATTTTACAGTTAGTTAAACTTGTATTAAAATTATACTTCACAGTCAGACTGCATTATTACTATCAGTTGAAGAACGAAATTAGTTCTGGTGTTCGACCTAAATTTACTAAATTAATTCATTTTAAACATCAGTAAATAAGTTTTAAATTTTAAAGTTTTTAAAAACTTTAAAATTTGAATTAAAATTTAATTTGTCTACATATACAAATGTATGTCATAATAGTATATTAAATATATGAAATAAGTTGTTTATAATATTTTTTTTATATTTTGCACTTATAAAAATCTTCATTATAAAACGCATTTGCGTATCGTAATGTAACTTTTACGCACGCAAATTTTTGTTTTAAATGGTTGGCGACATGAGTGAAGTATCTAATGACAAGACTATTGACAATGGCATTTGTTGGCTAATAGCAAATTATTAATTTTATATTGTTCTTTAAGAAAGTATTTGTGAATATGAATATCATCTTTAACTTATATAATATATTATTTTTGGTGTATAAGTCATTTTAAAATATTTGAAAATATTAAAATTTCATAATTTAAATCTCAAAACTGTCAAATGTTATAAATTACACAGTGCTACCGACATACTTTTTATAATCAAAATTTTCGTAATTACATAAAAATAATAAATTAATTTAAACAATGATAAAATGGCAAAATATAAAAAATATTATAAACAACTTATTTCATATGGCTGTTGTGGCACTCGTTCTTTAAAAAATTCATCGCTTCGCGATTCGTTTTTTAAACTTGAACTTGTGTCATAACAGAATTCCATATGAAATGCGTTGTTTAATATACTATTATATTTTGCCATTTTATCATTTCAATTTATCAATTTTGATTTTAAAAAGTATGTCGGTAGCACTGTCTAATTTATAACATTTGACAGTTTTGAGATTTAAATTATGAAATTTTAATATTTTCAAATATTTTAAATGACTAATACACCAAAAATAATATATTACCTATATAAGTTAAAGATGATATTTATATTCACAAATACTTTCTTAAAGCACAATATAAAATAAATAAATTACTATTAGCCACACACAAATGTCATTGTCAATAGTCTTGTCTTTAGATACTTCACTCATGTCGCCAACCATTTAAAACAAAAATTTGCGTTCGTAATTAATAGTATATTACATAACCAGTGTGGAAAGTGTAACATTTTGCACGAGTTAAAGTTTAGGGGGAAACTAAACGAGTGCAAGAAATACACTTTCCAATGATTTATGTACACTATTTTTCCTACGACCACGTAAAAATCCTTGAACAAAAGTATTTTTTAAAGTAAAATCACAGAATACACCTTATTCTGTGGTAAAATCCAATCAGCCTTGGAACTTCACTATCTGGAGAACAAATTTTCTTTCAAATGCATAACCCAGTAATCTTTTTAACACTTTATAATGTCAATTGAGTTTTCTTGTATACGTAGTATGTATTTGAACACAAATCACAACAAAGTTCAAATATTTTCAAAGTAATGTAATAATAATAGACACAAAGATAATTGTAAACAGAAACACAAACATAACTTCAAAAATCCACATTCGACACATGCACGGAACATAACACAATATAAAAAAGAAGAATAAACTGTTCTTCTTTCTAAAAGTGTTTTTATAAAAATAATAATACTGAATAAAAATATGTTTATTTTTTAAAAATTTAAAAACCTAGAAGAAACTTTATTCTTACTTTATACAGAAAAATTTGTATTGGCAATTACAATACAATATTTGACACAAGGAAGATTTAAAAAAATAAATGGTCCTTGCTTTGACATTCATGTGTTTTTACCCAAGAATGATAAAAAATTTACCAGGATTGCTTAATCCCATAAGACGTACGTTCGTCAAAAAATCAATCGCACGTGACGTCACTGCAGTCCTCTGCTGTATTAAAACGATTTTATGAGAATATTTATTAAAAATTATAAGTGTTTAATCTTAAAAATCCAAATAGTGGTACGTTAGTATTACAGAAATCATAAAAATACTGTCTAATTCCTATTATTTCCATACATTTATATGGTAAACGTTATAATGAAGGACTGCAGTGACGTCACACAGCTGGCGGACAAATCAGCCCGATTAGGCAATCCTGGTAAATTTTTATCGTTCTTGGTTTTTACCATTGATAAATTTGACGTAAATGTCACAGATCATAGAACTATTTTTTTTACTTTTCAATACGTGTATTGATATTTACTTTTCAATACGTGTATTGATATTTATAGCTACTTTCTTAAGTACAAATAAGTGTGCAAACTAGCACTTTCATATGTGGTCGTAGGAAAAAGTTACATTACGATACGCAAATGCGTTTTATAATGAGGATTTTTATAAGTGTAAAATATAAAAATGTAATTATATACAATTACAAACAAAAGTAAAATGTGCCTATAAAAATTATCAATTAAGTTTTTATGTAAACATTACTTTAATTGTAGAATTTCTACATTTATTTATGTTTAGAAAATGCAAAAATAAATCTTTACGCGTGGAAAAATGATTTTAATTCATTTCCAAACCAAACTTCTTAATAACTTTATAATAGACAAAATTAATTTGAATTTTCTATTTATTTTACATTGCCAGCTCACGTTTTTTGCCACCCTTTTATCTCCATCTCTCTCGCACTGCTAGTGCGACACACGGTAGTATACGCTGTGTATTGACAGAGTACATCCATTTTAGGTTATAATATCTATGACTGGATCATAGATAAACACACACGACCGACTCTTCGAGCATATATTATACATTGGACATGGACAGTGTGATAAGTATACCAAAGTATTTTAATAAAGGTCATATCTACACTTACCTTATAGGTGAAAAAATAGATACTGATGATCCTGGATTAGAAGTTACTCACAGTCTGTAACAACTACTGTAAAGCCATTTAAAATATCTTAATAGTGACCATATTACAGAAGTATTTGACTCAATCCAGAGTAATGTTTACATAGAAAAATGTTTTTAAGTAAATACATTGGTGAATGTGGCAATACAACTGTAGCTTCAACAAATAAACCAAGGCAATGGGGTTCTTGGCCCATATTCTTGAATCATTTCTCACTCCTATAAAAACATATCTATGTCACTCATAAGGACACTCATGTATTCATCTCATTATTTTATTAGGAGTGAGAAACAACTCTCATAGGAATTATTGGAGAATATGGGTCTGTCTCTTGATGTATTCTTTGGTGGTGATATATAGTTATATAGTGTTATATAGGTAGTCAGCAATGTCACCAGAGACTACCCCGTTTCACCTTAAACAATATTAAAACATGGATCTAATAATGATGCTAATGTAAGCATAAATAACATGAAGGTAAGATATTTTGATTTGTTAATTTGACTAGATCTAAGAATATTTAGGTACATAATTTATGATATACTCCACAGTATTTGTATGTTAAAAATGCAGTTATAATACCAATAAACTTACTTTTCCACATAATAAGTTACATTGCATTCCTTTTTTTTGCAAGATTGTTCTAGTAATGTATCTAAAAACCTAGTTTCTTCCAGAAATTAGGTCTCTTTTGTGTGTTCATCAAGTAGATACATTGTTTTATACAAACATTAATATATGTAGAATTAAAGTTAACAGTTAACAATATGCTTAACCTATATCTATCACTAATATAATATACTTTATAACAATTTTAAATTATAAAAGTGGCATATTTAAATTGTATTTAGAACTAGTGCAAACATACTTAAAACAATTTGTTGGATAATTAGTATTTTTTTTATTTTCCAAATAAATAGCTTAATTAATTATCTTTTTACAAACAAACCAATCACAATATAACAGATGTTTCAATTTATTTACAAAATTTGATATTTTGTAAGGAGAAAGTGAAAGTTTTCAGTAAAAAAATAAAATATGAAAATACATAATGTAATATAGGGTATAAATAAAAAAAATTATATTAAACATACAGAAATTTTAATTTAACATATTTATGATGTTTCTAGAAAATATTAATTGCATTTCTGACTTATATATGGGCATGTTTGATTTTTTATCATCAAATTATAGGTCATTTGGTAAGATATAAAAAGAAAATGGGAAACTAAGTAAATCATATCTGAAGGGGGCAATTCTTCTTAAAATACTACAATATTACCATAAATATTAAGGTTTAAGTAGTTACATTGAATTGGATACCTACTTAATGACTAATAATGACAATGAATACAATTCTTAAATAGTAATTCTACTGGGTTAGCATCTCTTTTCATTAATTTATTTTTAGGAATATGGATTATCTTACATGGTGATCCAGTCAAGTGAATTAGCTTTAGTTTATGAATATGAGAGGATACATTTACAGGCAACCATGTAGAGGTAAAGTATAGTAAAGTGAGAAATAATTAAGGCCAAGTTTAAAAAGAAAATGCTTTTTTATATTATCATGTGCTGGTTATATTATGCATATGCATAGCTGGTTACACTAATTATTTCTAAATCATAAGTTGTATGAATAGTTTTTACAAGCTAATTTAATCAAGGCAAGTTATTTTTTCTAATTATTTAAATTTAAGTAGAAGACAAAAAAAATACCATTTTCTCTAACCTAACAACCTCTGAATGTTGCACTTTATGTGGAATGATAAAATAATCTTATATGATAGTCCTATGAGAATTTAGTGCAATAATGCCTAGTGTAAAAATCAGTGTTTTTTCTCTAATCTAACGACCTCTGAATCTTGCACTTTACGTGGAATGATAAAATAATCTTATTTTATCTATGAGAATTTAGTGCAATAATGCCTAGTGTAAAAATCAGTGTTTATAGATGTTACAGATTAATTGATTTTTACAGATTAATTGATAAAAATAATTTAGAAATTGTAATATATTAACAATGAAACTTCTTAAAAATACTTTATTAAGATTAGAACATTCAAAAAAACATGTGCTCACAACTTAGGTTAACATTTTACAAAAAGTCCTCTCACAGAACAACTACTTCTTTGGTACAGACGTGTTGCCTATTCAGCTCTTAATACATGGTTTATAGCCTACTAGACCGGCAGCACGTAATACCTTACAAATGACAATAGATTGAAAACATTACATTACCTCCACCTTTAACTCCTTAACATTACAATTTATAAATTTAAACGATCAGGAGGTTTAATATTCCGGCGAGGTCTCGTAAGTACTAAAGGACTACTAACTAAAGCATTTTTATCAGGCAACTTAACATTCTCATTAACCGTTATTACAGTTTTTTGATGACCTTCACTAGCATCGCCTATTACCATCTCCTTATCCCCTGTCTCTTTGCTAGTTTCACACCCTAGAGAATTTTCAGCTTTGTTTTCTACTTCCAACAATTTACCTGTCCCCCTATCTCTAGAATTTCCAATAATATCTCTTACCTCTTTATTTAAAGAATCTTCCCTTTCTTTATCTTCGTTTATGTCGAAGTCATCGTAAAATTTTCCCTTCTTTACTAGTTGATCGACATGTCTTTTCCATTGCAGCCGATTATCATCAAGTGGCTCACAAATATAAGTAACTTTGCCCAATACCTTTGTAATTATAGCACTTGTCCATTTAGGTTTATTCAAGTTTCTATAATCCTTTGCATAAACAGTTTCACCTACCTCAAAAGAGATATTTCTATTTCCCCGATGAAATTTAATTTGATTTTCCCTTGCCTTTGATGCCACTGGTTTAGCTAGAAAATCGAGTCGCGTTTTAACCTTCCTTGAAAACATGAGCTTAGAAGGAGTTTCTCCTGTCACACTGTGAGGAGTATTACGGTACGAAAACAGATATTTGCTGATTAAGTTAGTCAAACTCTGGTTTCTTATGTCGTTATCCATCACTAATTTCTGGAATGCGCATTTAAATGTCTTAACACTGTTTTCTGCTGCCCCATTTGTTGCTGGATGATATGGAGGGGAGGTTTTGTGTATTATCCCATTGTTTTTACAGAATTGTTCAAATTCTTCACTGACGAATTGAGGACCATTGTCCGTAATTATTGTATTCGGTAGCCCATAACGCGCAAAACAATCTCGCAATTTTTCAAGTGTACTCTGGGTGTCCGTTTTCTGCATTTCGTAGACTTCCGGCCACTTAGAATAGGAATCAGTCATTATTAAAAACATTTTGCCCCTAATGGGACCCAAAAAGTCTAGATGAATCCTGTCAAAAACATGCGCACTTTCCTCAAACTTATTAAGTGTTGTCTTATTAACAAATTCCTCTATTTCCGAATCAAGGAATGGCCACCAAAAGTATTGCCTTGCCAATGATTTCATTTTTACCATACCATTATGTGCTCCATGAATCTCTAATAACAGCTGTTTCCTAAACTTATTTGGAATTATTGCCCTGTAGCCCCACATCAATATACCACTTTCAATGCTTAATTCTACCTTTCTTCGTTGGTACGGTTTTAAGCTTTCCATTATCTCTTCTGGCCAACCATCTCTAGTGTACAAATAAACCTTACTTAACTCAGGATCAACCCTGATTTCCTTCCTGATTTCATCGGAACTTATCGGTATTTTATCTTCCACTAAAAAATTGAAATAGTCTAAATCGCCTGTCGATTCAGTCTCCTTTCCTTTGATTGGAAACCGCGAAAGACCATCCGCACCTCCGTTTTGAGAGCCTTTAATGTGCTGAAATTTATAGTTAAACCCGCTTAAAAAGAAGGCCCACCTCTGCAAACGGCCTGCTGCCATCTGAGGTATGCCCTTGTTTTCACCAAATAGTGCTATCAAAGGCTTATGGTCTGAACATAAAGTAAAATTATTTCCCAGCAAATATTGATAATGCTTCTTTACACCCCAAAAAACTGAAAGTGCCTCTTTATGGATGACTGAATAATTCATTTCTGCTTTACTTAACGTTCTGGACGCAAAACTGATAGGTCTTTCAGAACCATCAGGATATACGTGAAGTAGCACTGCTCCTAATCCTACCTTGGATGCATCACATACTAATTTTAATGGTATTTTCGGGTCAAAAAAAGCTAATGTCTGATTAGAAGATATAATCTCTTTAGCTTTCTCAAATGAAGATTCACATTCCCTTGACCACCTAAATTGGGTGTCTTTCCTCAATAATTTGTACAGTGGGTCTAACAGTGTGGATAAGTTATTTATAAACCTACCATAATAATTTATCATGCCAATAAAAGATTTAACCTGTGTTTGATCCTCTGGTCTTGGTGCTTCCACCATCGCTTTAACCTTTTCTGGGTCTTTATGGAGCCCTTGTTTATTTATGATATGTCCTAAATATCTAATCTCTGGCTGAAAAAACTTGCACTTTTTTAAATTTAATCTGAGCCCTGCTCTAGACAAGCGTTCAAAAAACCGCTTCTAAATTTTGTATGTGCTCCTCCCTTGTTTTGCCTGTAACTACTATGTCATCCAAGAAATTTATGGTACCCTTTGCCCCTTGTAAAACCTTTTCAATAATTTTTTGGAATATGGCACACGCAGGCTTAGTACCATATGGTAGTCTATTCACCCGATAGATCCCCCTGTGAGTGCTCCATGCCAGCAACAATTGGGTCTGCGGTGTCAATTCTAGTTGATTATATGCATTGGTTAGATCTAATTTTGTAAAATACTCACCTCCTTGTAACTCTGTGAATAAGTCATCAATTCTAGGAAGAGGGTGCTTGACATCTTCCAGGAACCTATTGACTGTTACCTTATAGTCTGCACAGAGTCTTATCTGACCACCCTCCTTCATTACTACAACTAAAGGTGTTCCCCAATCTGAGTTTTCAACCAAGGTTATGACTCCCCGACTTTCTAGCAAATCCAGTTCTTTGTTTATTTTTTCCTTTAACAAAAATGGTACTGGCCTAGGCTTACAAAAACGTGGCTGTGCACTAGACAGCACTTTTAAATCAATTTTTTCATACTTATATAGTCCTAAATTATCATCAAACAACTCTTTATATTTATCTAATACTACATTAAGGTCATTTCCATTATCATTTACACAGTTTAAGCATTGTTCATTTGACAGGTTAATTGTTAATTTTAACAATTTGATTAGATCTCTACCTAATAAGGGAATTGACCCATTTTTAACTATTATTAATCTACAATTGTTATAACTTACATTTTCATATTGAATTGTGACATAAACTTCACCTACAGGTTGTATAATTGAACCATCATAACATCTTAATTTAACCGCAGTATTTCTTAATAAACATTTTTTTTCCAAAACCCTATAAAAAAAACTTTCAGGGATAACTGAAATACCTGCTCCTGAGTCCACTTCCATCTCTACCTTTTGTCCGTTTATTAACAATTCCCTCCTTGGAGGCTTTACATTTTCTATTTTATTGTTAACATAAAACATTTCTACATAATCAAAAATTTGTTCCTCGGGTTCTGTAGGTGTGGCACTCTCAGGCTCTACATAATTATTTTGTTGACAAACTTTTTGCAAATGACCTACAATTTTACAATTTCTACACCTATAGTTTTTGTACTTACAGTTCGTTATATTGTGATTTTCTTTTCCACAACATTTACACTTCTCCTTCCTACCTTTCTGGCTAGTTGCTTCATTACTTCTTCTATTTCCCACTGTTGGACCCAAATTCGGTTTTCTTTCTCCTACCTGTGCATTATTGTTAACTATTATTTTGTTTACTTGTTGGGGCACTCTTTCAAGGGAGGTTAAAGAAACCTCTTTATTCAGTGCCACCTCCAGTATTTCAGAAAGCGTCTTCAAATGGTCTTCTTCACAAATTCTGTCCAAGATTGTCCCTTTTCTCATTCCTGATACCAATCTGTCTTTTAATATGACATCTAAATTCGCTCCAAATTTACATTGACTTGCTTTATTCTTTATTCTGACATACCATTCTCTAACACTTTCATTTTCTTGCTGTCTTAAAGAATAAAATTCAATCCGTTCTTTGAATACTGATACTCTTTTAGAGTATTGCGAGTCAAGTAATAATAATAATTCGTCGTATAATTTGTTTTTAGGTAATTCGGGGTCGCACAAATCTCTCAATGTCTTGTATGCTTGTTCACCTATAAGTGTTAATAACACTGGTACTTTTTGTCTTCTTCTATATAATTTGCCGCAAAATATTGCTCGAGTCTCTCAACCCATATTTGCCAATCGTCTTCCGGTCTAAACTCTGTTATACTTCCAACTGGGGCTCTATATACCACTGTAGATGCCCCAGCCCCTACTGGATTCTCACCGGTTCTTGAATTTGGCATTTTTTTTCCGATTTATTTTCAATATTTATTGTTTATCCTCGTCGCCATTTATGTAATATATTAACAATGAAACTTCTTAAAAATACTTTATTAAGATTAGAACATTCAAAAAAACATGTGCTCACAACTTAGGTTAACATTTTACAAAAAGTCCTCTCACAGAACAACTACTTCTTTGGTACAGACGTGTTGCCTATTCAGCTCTTAATACATGGTTTATAGCCTACTAGACCGGCAGCACGTAATACCTTACAAATGACAATAGATTGAAAACATTACAGAAATAAGTAACATAGCTTAAACATACTTTTGGTATCACTTATCAACAATCAGAAAGTGTTATATAAATGTATGTGTAGTAGAAAGGGCCTCAAATCCTAGTATGTAAATCCTTTCATTCCAAATTTAATCTATATTTTTATTCCACACATCCATCTATATATGTATTTATTAAAATATTTAAAGAATTTCAAATTGATCAAACATCAAAAATAAAGAAAAGTTACATAAAAAATAAATTCAAATATTTAAAAATTTTGAATTTAATTCTGAAAACTTGTCACCCCTTTTCTAGAATACTTAAAATGTGTTTTGCATGCTTAATATCAGTTCACTTTGTATGTATAATATATAAATTTGTAACATATGCATATAATTTATTTGCTATATGCATAAGCTTTAATGTTACATTTGAATTTCTTCTTTTTATTTGTACTGATTATTATCTTTCATATAATTTGTAGTATTTAGTAGTAATTTATTAAAAAAATTAATGAAAATATTATGAATTAAATAGACTGGTTAGAAGCAATATGGTCATGTTATGTAGTAACATTTAGGCTTTTGTTATGTAAGTAACTACAATGTGTCAATCTGATGATGATATTGTATTGAAACAGTCATCATTGAACTAAAAAGGTTATTTTTTAAATAAACCATGGAAGTTTTGTTCGAATGTTCCTTGTTTAATGTTGTTTAAATTTTATACAGCAAATATCAGTTAAAATAAGAGGTTTAAGTATGTATTTAAATCAATAGGCTATTTGACAGGTTTTTGAAATCTATTTTATATTATGCAGTAGAGTTCAAATAACCCATTATATATATATTTTTGTAGTTGAAAAATATCAAATTAAAAACTTAATATTCAAATAGCATTTCAAAACACTTTGACACTATCGATGGCTTATTTACAATAGGACGTAACCCCACTTAGGTAATTTTTTCAGGAAATAAGAAAAACTAAATAAGTATAAAAAATTTAAATATTTTGAAAATTTTGAAGTAGGAATATTAGTAGGGTTTTAATTTTTATATTACGTTGGTAATTTTATATTTTCGATATACCGAAGAATATTATGTGTGATGCGACGTATTGTTTTATTAAAAATTATATTTTTTGTGGGTTACGTCGAATGCTAAATCTACTAATAGGCATTGCAAGTCTGTCTAATAAATAGTTAGTAAAAGATAGGTAGATACTTGTTATTTCTTTGGATGTAATAAATGTTTGTTGATCCTTTTCTATGCTTTTATTATATTAATTTATACAGATGGCCTGGATAAAACCAGATACTTTTATTATACATAATTAAGATGAACTTGACATGCCATACATACATACTACTACAGAACTAAAAATTAAGTTGACACGGAACTAAACTATTCTTCTTCTTTTTATTAATGCTGTCAAGGTTCAACATCCACAATTAGTATTAGGGAAGCGTTACACTATTATAGTTATTATAACACCCTCTCTTAACGCTTCTCTTATACTGATTGTTTACAATATAATGCGTCCTTACATATCTAAAAAAAAAATAAAAATGCTTCATAACAAACCAAAATAATAAATGAATCCAAACGTGAACATACATATATATATAAATACAGAGTGTTATAAGTTCTTATAGTACATTTTGGCCCTCTCTGAATTCTAAACCTAAAAGGTTACAAATTTTGTAAAAATGGATTTGGTGAACACCTTTTGTAAGTAAATCAGCTTGTTGGTTTTTAGTGTCTATATAAAACAATTTAACAGTACCCTTTTGAATATTATCCTGTACAAAGTTTAAGCGAATATCGATGTGCTTTAATCTTGTTTCGCATTTGTTCTGTTCGGCAATACAGATAACTCCTTGGTTATCTTCATAAATTGTAATAGGAAGGATGTCTTCAGGACGAAAGCCCAAATCATACAACAACTTTTGTACCCACATGACTTCTGTAATTGTGACGCTCAAAGCAATGTATTCTGCTTCACATGAAGATAAAGCAACGCTGGTTTGTTTACGAGATGCCCACATTACTGTGTTTCCAAATGTTTTAACAATAAATCCAGAAGTAGATTTTCTTCCATTGATGTCTCCCGCCCAATCTGCATCACTATAAGCTTGTAAAATTGGAGAGGGGTTTTTACTGTAAACCAGTTCCATGTGTTTTGTTTTTTTTAGGTATCGTAGGATGCGTTTCAAATGAGTCCAACTTTCTTCTGTCGGCTGGCACTGAAATCTGCTAAAATAAGAGACAGAAAAACAAATGTCAGGTCTTGTTGTAGTTGTTAAATAGGTTAAAAACCCTATAAGCTCGCGGTATGGTTTTCTTTCCAATGGTGTTCCTTCACCGATTCTTAATTTTAAATTGGTTTCAATAGGGGTTGCTTTTTCTTTACAATCGTTCATATTAAATTTGGTTAGTAGACTTTCAATAAAACTAGTTTGGCTTAGTTTCATTATGTTGTTTTCTATTTCCCTCTTAATTTTGATTCCCAAGAAGAACTTTGTTTCCCCCAGATCTTTCATTTCAAATAACTTAAACAATGATAATTTTATATTTTGAATTTCTTTTAAGTCATTCCCAATAAGGAGTAAATCGTCTACATATAATAAAATAAAAAGTTGTTTGTTTTTGGTTATTCTAGTAAATAAGCATTTATCTGATTCTCCACTTCTGAATCCTTGTTGCAAAAGGACATTTGTAAGTTTCTTATACCATTCTCTTGAAGCTTGCTTTAATCCATATAAGGTTTTATTTAGCCTACAAACCTTATCTCCTTCATTATATCCTGGGGGTTGTTTCATATAAATTGTTTTTGT
This sequence comes from Ophraella communa, assembly GCA_035357415.1. Classification (NCBI taxonomy): domain Eukaryota; kingdom Metazoa; phylum Arthropoda; class Insecta; order Coleoptera; family Chrysomelidae; genus Ophraella; species Ophraella communa. The sequence continues at coordinate 26,567,702 of CM068995.1, forward strand.
CAAGTTTCCATTTAGAAAGGCCGTTTTGAAATCCATTTGATGAATTAAGAGTTTGTATTCACTTGCAATTGATAACATAATTCTTAAAGTGTTTAGTTTGAGTACTGGTGAGTATGTTTCTGAATAGTCCAATCCTTTCTTTTGAGAACACCCCTTTGCTACCAGTCGAGCACGATATCTTGTTGTATTACCTGATTCATCACGTTTTATCGAAAATACCCATTTACATTTAATAGCGGTCCTACCGGGTGGCAAGTCAACCAGAGTCCATGTTTTATTTGTTTTTAAAGCTGCCATTTCTTCATCCATTGCCTTTTGCCACATTTTTCTCTTTGGATGAACTTCGACATCTGAAATATCTTGTGGTGTATTTTCTACATATGTTTCTGCATTAAGTGCGAAAATTAAATATGCTTCATCATCTTCGTCTTTACTATTTTCCATGATATAGTCAGTGTGCCAAATTGGTTTATTCTTTGTTCTACTTGGTCTCAAGTTATTTTCTTCAATAAAATCTGTGGTCTCTGTTGTCACCTCTTTACCCATTTCATTTTCTTCTGTTTCCATGTTTTTCTTATCTTCTGTCATGATGGCTGCTTGATTGCTCTTAAAGTAAAAATCTTTTTCATTAAATGTTACATCTCTTGACACAAATACCTTTTGTTCATCTACTTTCCATAATCTGTAACCTGTGTTACTATATCCAATCATTATGCATTTTTCAGATTTTGGGTCAAGTTTATCTCTTGTTTGTTTTGGGATATGTGAATACGCTACACATCCAAAAATTCTCATGTTTGTAATGCGTGGTTTAGTTCCATACCACAATTCTGCTGGTGTAAGATTATTCTCATTAGCCTGGCTTGGGCTACGGTTCAGCACATAAGCTGCCACCTATACAGCTTCATTCCAAAAGTATTTGGGCATGTTAGCATCTTGAATTAATGTTCTACTTTTGTCTAAAAGACTTCTGTTAAATCTCTCTGCCTTACCATTGTGTTCAGCTGTGTAAGGTGTGGTGTAATCTATAAACGTGCCATTATCATTGCAAAATTCTTTCATATTTCCTGAAATATATTCTCCCCCATTATCGCAACGCAATACCGAAATTTTTAAATTAAATTTAGTTTGGACTAGATTAACATATTGCTTAAAGCAGTTAAAAACTTCACTTTTATTTTGAATAATAAAAACATAAACAAAATTGGAATAATCATCTATGAAGGTAACAAAGTACTTACCACCATTATGTGATAGTGGTGTTATAGGTCCTGCAACATCTGTGTGAATAATCTCAAGTAGTCTTTTAGCTTTAGTGCGTGATCCAAAACTCAATCTAGTCATTTTACCTTTTATACAGGCTTCACAAAATCCAATTTTACCAATAGTTACATTTTCTAAACCATATACAAGATTGTTTTTAATTAATTTGTCTAAATTAGCATTACAGATATGCCCTAGTCTTTTGTGCCATAATTTTAAATCATCACGTTCAGTCTCAATATTAAAACATTCATTATCTACAACCTTAAACAAAATTTCATAAAGATTATTTCTGAACCCTATACCTATTAAATTATTGTTATGAAACAAATTAACTTCTCCATTATTAAATACTACTTTTATATTTGCCATTTCGAGTTTTTTAACTGAGAGTAAATTTCGCCTTAAATTTGGAACATAATACACATTTTTTAAAGTACATTTGATTTCTTTACCTTTTACATTACTTACAGCATTTATTGTGCCTATTGCTATGGCTTCTAAGTGAAAGTTATTTTTTGCTACAGCAATTTTAATAGGATTATTCAATAATATTAAACTAGAAAAGTATTTTTTTTATCATTAACCAAATGGTCTGTACAACCTGAATCTATATAAAATAACAAATTGTCAGTACTTACATTACAATCAGTTAAACTTGTCATAAAACAAATGTTTTGTTCAATTTCTACATCACCTTCATCATTCTCCACATAATTTATTCTTCTGTCTTCAAACTCCTCTTGATTTCTATTATTTGCTCTACTATGGAATCTGTTATATATATACCTCCTTCATTGAATCTGCGGTGACCAAATCCTTGTCTGGAAAATCTGCTTTGGCTAGGTCCACCTCTGTTTTGGCTAGGTCCACTTCTGTTTTGGTTAAAATTAGGATTATACTGCTGTGCTTTACTTGTATCAAAATTTCTTCTTTGTACTAACTTGTTACAGTTTCTTTGCATATGTCCCTTTTCTCCACAAAAATAACATGAAAAGGCTGCTGGCTTTTCTAAACCCTGTTTTCTATATGGTATGTTTTCATTCATAGCTCTCCTTCTTTCCATTTCGCATCTTAATTTTGACTTGGCTATATCTAGGGTAAGTTCATCTTCTGACATATTTTCCAACAGTGTTATGACAGTCTGAAATGATTGAGGCATTGCAAGTAAAAGACTGCATACAATATCTCAATTGTCTTACGATATCATCAAATTCTAATAGAAATTTATCTAAGTCCTCATTTTCTCTTAATCTCATTGCCATCATTCTTTTACGTAGCACTAATTGACCAGGTATTCCCTTCTTTTCATATCTTTCTTCTAGGGTTTTCCATATACTATATGCGCTATCTTTTTCTCTAATTAGCTCAATCTGGGAGTCTTCTAAGCATTGTACAATTAATGACTTACATAACCTTTCCTTTTTCTTCGCCTTTTCCAATTCTCTAGGATCATCATAATCAGTAGCAATAAATTGTTTAATTATAAATTCTTTAACTTCCTTTTCTTCCAGTAATGTTATCATTCTAAATTTCCACGTGTGGTAATTATAATTGTTTAGTACATCGATGTTAAAACTATTTTTGGCATTTGCAGTCATGCTTGTAGAGTGCTATTTCGAGATATTCTATTTTACCTTTTAATGTCGAGCCTGGGCCCATAACCTGTTATTTCTTTGGATGTAATAAATGTTTGTTGATCCTTTTCTATGCTTTTATTATATTAATTTATACAGATGGCCTGGATAAAACCAGATACTTTTATTATACATAATTAAGATGAACTTGACATGCCATACATACATACTACTACATTACTAAAAATTAAGTTGACACGGAACTAAATTATTCTTCTTCTTTTTATTAATGCTGTCAAGGTTCAACATCCACAATTAGTATTAGGGAAGCGTTACACTATTATAGTTATTATAACAATACTTTTATTATTTTATTTCAAACATATGACAAAATTTTAGAAAAACTAAAACGAATTTACTTAGATAAATAATAAATCACTACTTAATTAGTATGGTGTGTAAGAGAATCATAAAATCAATGTGTATCTGTAGTTAAATAACCTTTTAATTGCTGCAAGTGAAGCCATTTCGAGTGCTTAATTTTTATCCTTTCTTTAAACAATTTTTCAAATTTAAATGCTTTTATATTAGCCTGTAGGTATCTCTAAGGCACCCACATTAAGCAGTGGACATAATTTTACTGCCTGGGTATCCATCGTAAACGAGTACACGTTCTTTTGCATAGCCCCTTCCTTATCTTTTGTTTTTTCAGTTCTTGCACGGTTTTTTCTTTGCACATGGTTATTGTATACCTCTTCATCTATTTGTTTAATTTTAAATAAGTAGCACACATCACATTCGTCTTTTCTTAACCTTGTATAGGTCGTAAAGCTGAGATTTTGTTTTAAAAGACTGCTCAAGGTACAGTTTGGAACTGTCTTTCCTACAATAATGTGATTGTTGTTTTGGCAACGCATCGAAAAAAGTTTGTAAATGCTTTCTTCGTTGTTTTCAATGGTTTTTTGATTTGCTGTTTTAGGTACGTTTTCCACCGCTTTTGGGCAACTATTTTTGATCCAAGAATGTGATGATAAATAAATGTTGAAGATCTTCTAGAGGGACCTGCTGTGTAACTACGTTTTTTTGAAATATAGTCAACCAATGACATAACATAACATTTTTTTTTCGGGCTAAGTGAAGCTCCAAAGTTTTGAAAAGATTTTTTCTGACGCTTCTTTAGTAATGGAATAACAAAATTCTCGATTTTTTAAACATTAATCCGAATCACAAATAGCTAGATTTCTGGACGGACGCTGTTTGTTATGGCTTACTTTTCCATCTTTGCGAGTGAATCCCAAATAAGCAAGCCCTTTCATTTTACTTTTATTTTCGTTTCGTTTCCAGGTTTCCGGGCGTGCTCTTTTGAATCTTATTTTGCTGCGTGTGTTATTCTCAGTACTTTCTGTAAGCTTCTCTTGTAAATTTTCGGTATTATTTAGTATTTCTTCGTGCTCTTCGTCTTCATTCTCATCTTCTTCCTCTTCAATTTCATCTGGATTTGCGACGTAGTTATACATCTTTTCTGAAAATAAACGAATAACCTAGTTATCTATTCGAAAATCAACACATTTTTATAAGAACATAAAGAAATATTGCACTGCAAATAATTATAGTAAAAACGCAACTAATGAAATCATGCCATAGACAAAGAGTAGGTATACACATAAATTTTAAACTTTATTATTAATTCTAAAAGTAACAATTTAAAGTTTTTTCCTGGGTATCGGTCAAAAAAAAAAAATTAAATAAATAAATATTTTTTTTATATTACAATTGGCATACAACGTTTCGGCCATGGGCCATCATATAGATAAAACTAAAAAAATATTAATTAAATCACACACCACACAATAATATTCTTTTTAAAAACTTACAAAATCACCACTAAGTCTACATTTAAAATTATATACATTTAAAATATTTGAAGAAATGAAGTAAAATTGTAAAAACATACAAAACAGTACAAAACAGTAAAAAAAAATTTTTTTTATAAATATGTAAAAGTATCACATAGGCGGGTAATAAATATTATATATAAATCTAGATCGAAATGCAGACAGGTTTAAGAGACAAGACTACACAAATTACTTTATTAAAGGAAAATAAATTGGTGATAAACACTCCAAATCAGTGTGACTGTTAACACTATGTAAATCTCTCTTTATTTTCACCATTTCTAGAAAGTTTCGTTTGGTTAAATCACTTTCTTTAGAGACTATTTTAACATTTTCGAAATCAAAATGGTGAAAATTATTGATGGAATGTTTGGATAAGGCAGTTGCATTTTCGTTTTTTGTCTTAACATCATATTTATGTCTGTAAATACGTTTGCCCAAATATTGTTTGGTTTGTCCTGTATAGGTAGATGGACAGTCTTTGCAAGAAATTTTATATACTATATTGGTTTGATTTAAGGTGTCGATTTTTGGTTTGAGATTGGTAAAGAATCTTTTATTTAAATTTTTTATTGATTTATGTGCAACATTTATATTATATAAGTGTTATATAGTGTTTGTGTTGGCTTATTTTGGAAGACCTTGAGCTATTATAGTAATTGTGAATTCTTTTTTTAATTATAGGATTAAAGAATGTGTTGGGATATTTATTATTTTTTAGAACGTCTTTAATTTTTTTAATATTGTCAGGTCTGTTTTTTAGATGGGAAAGTTTAATTGCCCTGTCGGTAAGGCTATTTTCTACGCTACGTTTGTAGGTGGTGGGAATATTTGAATTAAAATTTAGGTAACTTCCAGACCACATTTCCTTGGTAAACCAATTACTTTCAATTTTACCTCTATTATCATACTTTAACGATATATCAAGGAAATTAATACTATGGTTCTCTCTTTTTCGAAAGTATAGTATAGTAGAATTGAAGGCGCATGTAATAAATCCTTGTATAGAATTAATAATTTATAAAATAAATTTATTAAACGAATTCCATAATTATAATCAGATATTTTTCAAAGTAGTTCAATTAATTTCACCAGAATCCTACCCAAGATAAAGAGTCGAGTCTCTAAATAAATAAAAGTTAAATTAATCAAAGATATCATTTAATTAATAAACCAAAAAAAAAACATTTCAAAAATTATTTCGCATAGTTAATATGCGCCTAGAATCCCTGGCAACACCGTATGGTGTATAAATAAACAAAGGGTACCTTCATCGTGCTTATACAGTCCCGATACACTAAAACCACCTAGAACTTATTTGATCCCAAAGTACAACAAATTTTTAAGATTATAAGGGTTTTTAATATAAAACTTGACGGGGTATATATCCACAGTTCTGATACAGACCCGATATGCTAAAACTTCCTACTAACTACCGATTTTTATTTTATTATTTCTCGTCTGTAACCATAGTAGACTTATGTTAAATTATTCACCAAAAAATAAAAAGAGGTTTGCATATCGAAAATGGTATATTTTCCTTCAGAACATTACAGTAAAGGTAATTTACAAAACTTGAAAAAATTAAATTTATCTTTTTCTATCTTAGAGATAAAATTTCCTTTTTTTTCTTAAATTTATTATGGCAGCCCTTCTTTTATTACTTTTTATTGGCAAGCTTAATATCTTTTTTACTGTCTCATCATCATTATGTTTTCTCTCTAAATGCCTTGCAAAATGCTCTACCTCTTCATAACATAAAATTTTTGTTGTCATATTTTCTTGGAATTCCAATATTTACACCATTAGTATTATTAGCCTTTAGTATTATGTCTTTTTTAATCCTTTTTTTCATCTGTACCATTATTAATTCCGTTAGATTGATTTTTATTCGCAACTCTTGACTGTATATCAAAATATAGCTAAAATAAAATTACAGTGAACTGTGAGTTTATTTTTGGAAAAAAAGCAAACCTCTCAGAAAGGTCTATTTCAATTTGGAGGGAACAGTTTCGTACACTCTCAATATGATTGCGAAAAAGTACCAAAAGTGGCACATCTTAGAAAAGGTAATGAATTCAGAACAGCATATTTTTCCCTCCAAACTGAAATAGATCTTTTTGCACTCACTACAATTACTTACCGTTACTTTCGACCCTGAACGAATTTCTGCGTCTGAAGGATCTTCATTGTCATTGTGATTCATAATCAACCTCAAATGAATTGTTGGTTGCTGAACTAAATGATGTAAGATGTAAATGAAAGTTGTAGTTCTTCCTTTTTATAGTCGGTTTTGGGTTTCGAAGGAACTATTTTTATATTCTGAATTACGTTTATTTTATTTTTTTGATTTTTTACTTTATCTTTAAAATCAATTTTTGGAAAGGTTTGTGTGAAAAATGACGACTGATGAGATATATCCAGGCATGGAATTGCAACTTGATCTTTTGGTGATTGGATTTTTATTATTTGAATACCCATATCAGTATTAAAATCTTGAAGTAAAGTTTTATGTGTCACTTCAAATTATTCTTTGGTGTTATTGGTGTCTAAAGATTGAAGATAGAAATATACTTTATCTTCACTAGACATTTCTTGATGAGGCTATAAAAAACCTTATACTGGGTGTCTCATAATGGATTTAAGGTTTTAGAGAAATAAAACGAACATTCAGAATATTGCAAAAACAATTTTAATAGTCTTGTTATACACGCTAAGCCTGCGGATTTATTTTTTAAACAAAACATCGTTCAAATGCTGGCCGTCTTCTTCGTAGCAGGCTGTTAGTCTAGAGCGCAAGCTGCGGAAAACTCGCTGGCACATGTCTACGGGTATGTCACGTATAGCGTCGGTAATGCGGTCTTTCAGTTGCTGGATAGTTTCTGGTGCCGAATCGGTGTAGACAACACTCTTCAAGTAACCCCAAAGAAAAAAATCCAATGGGGTCAAGTCTGGGGATCGGGGAGAAAACGGAATATCTCCATTAATGGAAATGACCGTACCAGGAAACAGGTCTGTAAATGCGTTGATTGACATTTCTGCAGTATGTGCCGTGGCACCATCTTGTTGAAACCGCGCACCGTTATCATAGCCAGGGAACTGTGGTAAGGATGGGCGTAAAAAATTATTAATCATGGTAGCGTAGCGGGCGCTGTTCACAGTAACCGTACGTCCTGCACCATCTTCAAAAAAGACGGCCCGATTATGCCCAAAGCGAACATGGCACACCATACCGTCACTTTTTTGGAGTGTAATTTTCGTTGATGTTTTTGCCGCGGATTATGTTCGGCCCAATATCGGCAATTGTGTTTTTTCACATATCCATTAAGATGGAAATGTGCTTCATCACTAAAAATAATGTTTTCAATACCCCCTTCATTCCAAAAATTGTTCATCATTGTCTCGGCAAACGTTTTTTGTCTTAAATGGTCTCCCGGCTTCAAAAATTGACAAAGTTGAATTTTATAGGGTTGAAAGTGTAAGTCCTTCCGCAATATTCGCTGAACAGTAGCGCGCGTCAATTGCAATGATTGCGCATGTTTACGAACCGACCGTCTGGGATGGCGATTTACAGCGCGCCGTACCCTGTCAATATTGTCTGGCGTTCTCATGGTTCTGGGTCTGCCAGCTGCCTTTTGATTCATGGCAGAAGCTGTTGCTCGGAATCTTTTCACCCAACTGTACACCAAAGCTGCCGACGGTGCATCGTCTAAACGTCTGATATTGAAATGTGCACAAAAACGTCGACGCGCCCGAGTATAAGAATCGTTCGACTTAAAGAAAGTTTCAAGCATAAACGCTCGTTGCTCTGCAGGCCACGGTGCCATCGTAACTGAAATCCGCATGTTCACACTACCTGCCTACACCATCGCCCCCTTCCATCGTCCATAATGAGACACCTTGTATTAGTAAATGTTTATTTCTTTGTTCAAATTTTTAATCAATGCTTATAGTGCCTATCTATTAATTTAAAATTTTATACGGATAAAGTATTGTTACGAATATTGGGTTACCCTGTACTAGCGGGAAATATATTAAATGAACTATTTGAAGTCGAGAAAGTAAAAAAAATGCCAAGAATCGAAAATCGGAATTGAAATGATCACATTATATTTATAAGGGAACTCACAATTTACATGGTCAGTTGCAAAGAATCTGTTACAGCGGGGAATTCCTTCTTATTTAAAATGAAATTATAATTTATTTTTGAAATCTACACACGATTTTAGACCTGTTTTTTTAAATCCTATTGTCATATTAGCAATTAATTTACTTCGAGCCGACATTGTTTTTCATCAACAATACACAAATGCTGTAATTCTACCGTCTTCTTCGCGCACCTGTTTTACCGACCACGAGGGGTTTGGTATATTATGTTTATATAACTGCGTAGTTACTTCCCTCTGTCAACATTTATAATCAGTTTGACTATGTGCATTATGATTTTTTTAACTACAGCTTCTAGATTAAATAAACTTCTTTTTCATTTGATTATCTATTTTTTTCCATTCCTTCTATTGTCACTTAGTTGGTGAGTTTGGAAGTGACATTGGCTATTAGGTAGTTGTCAGGGGCAAACTTACCTAGCGCCCATTAAGATCAGTTAATTTATTTTTTTTTTAAGAAAAGAAATAAAATGCGAATACGAACGCCGACCATCTCCACTAGAGCTGGCGGCAACTCTTACCGACGTAGATAGCGGGGTAACAAGTCTCATTCCTTCATAAATTAATAAAAATTTTTGTTAATTTGGAAGTGTCGGTCGCACTGCATTCAACCGCCTCCTAATTAATGTGTATAGCAAGTTGAAGTCTGTTCCTTCAAACGCGGGCCTCTAGCTGGTATCCGTGGGGTCAGGTTTGCTTCCCTTAAGCGTATTCTTTTTATTCTTGAGCTTATTTGGATTCCATAAGTCCTAGCCACATTTCGTACCTCTGGAGCTGTTAATGTCCGGTTTCGAAAAACTTATCAACATAATTTTTAATTCGAATTTTATGGGTGATCTAATTATTTTGGCCTTATTTAGTTGCTTGCACATAGTAAACTTTCAGATGTCTCAACCTTCCTAGCAATAGCTTCATAAGGTACCTGGACGGCTTACTAATTTTTTTATACCACAATGATTAGGAGTCCAAATGACTACTTTCATTTCGGTAATAGTTGGATTGATTGGTAACCGAATATGTTTAAAATAAATTAAACAAAAGTTGCTTAATTGTTGTTGCCCCAGAGGGTAGTTAGTTTGGATTCAGTTTTATACTAGTTATGGGATGGGCGATAATTAATATGAATTTAAAAGCTACCAGATAATATTTTAAATTACTAAAAACAAATGAAGGAAAGCTGTAACCACCTTATGTAATGAACTCTACTAAGAAAACAGTCCGAGGTAGTTTTTGATCCCCGTCCTGAGCACAACATTTAGTAGCATATTGCACTAGCGACATTACTGTAAAAGAAGGTGCTGTAAAAACGAGCGCCTTTTCTGATTTAATTCACCGGAATTACTTTGGTAAATCACTGTGGCGTTTCACCTAATATTCATTATATTAGGAAAAAAATTATGAGTGGCCATCGCTTACTATTTCGAGTAATTACCTACATTTAATGTTTACTTGTTTTCTTTATCTGGTATACTGACTAATTTTTAAATGTAAAATCAATTTTCAGTAGCTGGATTTTCTGCAACAATGTTATAGTTTTATATATTTATTTCCCGAATATTAATTTAAGTTAAATTTCTTTTGCTAATAAAATAAGTGTAGAACAATCATTGCTTTAAGCTTTAACTTGAAATATAAAAGTTAAAAGATTGTTCTCTGAAATTTTTAGATATTTAGGGCAAAAGAAAAATGTCCAGTTTAATTGTAAATTGTGTACCAATTGCTAGTCCAAAAGCTAGTGAACCCTTCGACCATTGGTCTTCCTGTAAGGCTAGAAATTTGTGGAGTGATGAATTATAGTACACCAAGGCCAACAACAATGACCTGGCAGGCATCAGCCCTGCACGCCATCAGACCTTTTTATTTTTTTAAATGTAAAATAAATAAGATAAAAAAACTTACTTCTATAAGCTTCAAAATTTAATATCATTTAGTTTATATATTGATAATTATGGAAAAAATTGACAGGCGATTTGAGCAAGCAAAGCAAAATGCTAAGAGCGTGCGAGTAAGAGGCGTAACGTGAATACATATAGTGTGCATAATGTTAAATAAAATTAAAAATTATAGATGCAACATTTTTTATTAATTGTTGTGTAACCTACATTATTTTTTAAATTAATTATCATCATCACCCGACACTTCTTCACCACTACTCCTTTCATTATAATTCGACTCTTCGATATCGTTTTCCTCCTCTGAATAGAAAAAAACATTTCAGTTAATTAATAATGTCATTAAGAATTGAATAATGCGCTCAATTATGTAGGACTGTATATTGAATCTTATTAAATCAAGTAACTGTGTGTTACCTGAAATGTAATCTTCAGTTTCAGTTGACTGGGTTTCGGCAGTATAGAAGCAGGAACAGTATCTTCCTCAAACCAATTGAAATCGTAATGATCATCGATTCCTCTACATCTTGTAGATCATCGAGATCGTTATCAGAATTATATAACAGTTTTTCTAATTCTTGCTCTGATAATGGAGCTTTATAAGACTTTTTCGAAGGCTTTTGCTCCGTTCTACTTGAACAGGGCCCTGCTTCGCTATCACTCATTTTTAAATCAAAAGTCAGCTTTGGTATATGAAAATACACTATTATCGAGGAGCTGAAGAAATCTAAACAACACACCACAACGACTGACTGCCCGCGAATGCTTCAAAACAATTTTGAGACGGGATGGGTGAACACGTCATCAGCACTGGCGGAATTATGAACTTGACGTGCGGAAGCGTCATCAGCATTCAACGTGTTAACCCTTTCAGTGGCGATTTATTTTTGCTGCTGTAAAAATTTTTTTTCTGGCTGTAATGTATTATTTTAGGCTACAGAAACATGATTTTGAGGTTTTTATTATTTGTTTCATTACACAAAAAAAATATTATATGGGTTCATTTGTACCCATTGACACTTAAAAAAAGTTTATAAAAAAAAGTATAAAAAAAACGTTTATTTTTTAAGAAGATCATATTGAAACAAACTATGAACTAAGTAAAGAAGAACATATGTAACATTATTTTCGATGGAAATCTACAAAACAATTTTTTTCCTTTTGGAGACATAAATGAATTTTACATTTTGTGCATTTCCATCGAGATTTTCCGCCACAATTCAGATTTTTACACCTTAGAGCAAGACCTGGACCAGAATGTTCAGGAAAGTGACCGACATTATCATACCGAACTTCATTGAGTGGCCTAACTTCAGTATTTGGACGTTTAATGCCTAATGGACTGGATGCATTTAACGAAGAAGGTCGTTCTCTTTTTCGATAATGGTCTTGTTCGATCTTTATAAGAGATTTACCTACATGCATGCGAAAGTGCAATAAATCTAAAATATCTTTCTTTGCGATTCCTAGAATAGCTGCAACCTTTTGGTAATCTAATCAAGAGTTGGTTAGCGCCATATCAATAGCATGGAAAATCAGTCTGACTGTCCATTTCTTACAACGATTTTTAGACCTGTAATACGCAATGAGCGCATCTGCCTTGTCAGTTCCACCCATTGAACAGTTATACTTCTGTATTATTTCAGGCCGCTTTACTTAAATATAAGTTTTTCTTACCTTTTTCCACCTTTTTACAGTATCTTCTTTTCCAACACCAACGAAGTTCGAAGCTAAAGTTATTGGTTTGTTATCTAACCAGTTCACTAGTACGATTCCATCAGTAGAAACTACGAGTTCAGATGTTCCTCTGTTTTTTTAGCAAAATCTTTTTTTTGGTAATTGGTGGCTTACAAAATCTATCACTTCTAATTGTACCGGCAGCAAGAATACCCTTCTCGTTTAGTATTGGTAGGAGATGGTATGTAGTGAAAAAATTGTCACAGAACAACCTATGTTTACCAGGCTTTAGATGTTCACTAAGATGTAAAACAGCTGTTGCTCCTTGCTCATATTTTTTTAAAAGAATTGGTTGAAATTCAGTAGTTTTGCCTTGGTAGATGATGAAATTATACGTCATTTCGCTTTCTCCACTCAATAGGTAAAGTTTTATACCCCACGGATGGGGTTTATTCTTTATGTACTGTTTGAGAGAGAGTTTACCTTTAAAAGGCACCATCTGCTCGTCTACACAAAGGTTTGTTTCAATATTTAACTCTTTACATCTTTTCAAAACAGAGTCAAAAATAGGGCGCACTTTCCATAACCCATTCTCGTTGTTTCTAGCTGCCAAATTGTCTACACAATGTATATGCATACGAAACTTAAAAAATCGTCTTAGGGTCATCGTTTCAGTAAATATATTCACTTTCAACTTCCTGTCCCAATACATACTAAGCCTAGGAAACCTTAGATTTCCCGCGATTATTGTCAATCCAAAAAAAGCCTTTATTTCTGATAAATTTGTAGGCTGAAAACCAGTGCTTCCATTCTGAATAGCATACATTGTACATTGGACTATATTTTCAAAAAAAGTATCTGGAACGTATTTTAGAAAGTACGTAATTGGGTAGTTTTCAGTTATGTCGTCATTAGATAAGCGACTTGTTTGACAATACAAATCTTTTGTTATATATTCAACATTTTCTAACCATTTGACAAGTTTTTTGGGAGTGGTACAATCATAATCATTTTCTGATATTCCATCCCCCTCCATATTATTTATTGGTTCAAGCTCATCATCTGAATTTACATTCTCATCATCTGAGCTGTCTTCGCCAGGTTCCTCTTGGTCGTGTATCCTTTATTTGATTGCCACGTCCTCATAATCATCATCTGCGTCGTCACTCAAACACTCTATATCCGATATGCCGGTTTCTAACTCTTGCAACAATTCCTCTTCAGATAAAAACTCTCTTTTTCCTCGCTTTGAAGCCATAGTGCTCTAAATAAAACAAAAAGAAAATAAAAAACATCTAAAAATAAAACTTTACTCTAGTGTTTTTGGGTACAGATGTAGACTCGAAACAATATGCTCAAGTGTTTTTGGGTACAAATGTACCCTTCAATTTTTATGACCACGTAACCAGAACTTATAAATCGTATATGAACAAAATATATCTTTCATCCGTAAAATATAACGTTTTTTATTATATTCTAATAATAAAAATTAAAAGATGACCATTAAAACCAACAATAATTAAAGATTCAAAATAGTCTTACCTACTTCGACTGTCACTCACATGAATACACTGACACTTAAACAATTTGAACGTCACAACGGTGAGACTGATGTTGCCATCTATGTATAGAAAGTAAAAATAGATGTATAACTATTACAGTTTCCATTATTAAGACTATATGAATTAAATATTTAAAGTTTTCACAGGTTCATAATTTCAATGGGTACAATTGTGCCCATGGCCGCCGAAAGGGTTAAAATGACTATTCCGCCAGATATTTGCAATATATGCAACTCTTAATAATTGTTGCTGCAGTTCGCGTTGGCACGGAGGTAGATTTCATGAATCATAACTGATAATGTTTTTTATAAATATGTTGACATTTTTCGTGTCATATGGCAAGGAACTTCTCATAACGTGCGTCATTCAATATTTGACATTTTGACCCGTACATATGGCACACAAATTTCTCAAGTATTGAAAAAATCTCTTCTTTCTTCTCTACTATTTCTGCACTTCCTAACTCTGCAAATGCCTTTTGGTACTGATGAGATTTTCCTAATATTCTTCTTCTTTAAAACGATGGGTTAAAATCACAACCGGTTAATGCATGAAATCCTGGTAAGCTTTGGCATATCGTGGGTCCTAATTTTTCACATAATTCAGAAATTATCCATTTTTTTAAATTGTTGGTACCATATTCTAAGTAAATTTTTAAATTATTATTGCGGAGATGGTCCACGTTGCCGAGCATTAATATTAAAATGTCTGTTTTTATTAACACGTCGGATACATCTTTATCCATTTGGCATATGTCGTATATTATTTTTGTATCAGCTTCCTCATGATGTTGGCATGATAAGTTATTATTGACATTGACGATAACAGAGTTGTTGTGGACACTATAAGTATGGCATTCTTTGTTATTTAAATTTATTATGGTATTCCCCATGAATGCTAATATTTCATCAGAGCTCCAGTGTGTAATTAAAAAATCCACAAAAGCTTCTTTGAATTGGATGTTGTGTTCTTTAATGAAATCAATAGGTCTAACTTGTTCGGGACCAGTAGTTAAATAATTTTTCTTTCGTACTTCATAGCGTTGGACTCGTTTATAATCTTTAATAGACGACGAAAAGTATTGATCGAAAATAATATCAACTCGTGAAGCATGTGTAGCTGTTAATATCGACTTAATTTTTTTTTGAAATACCACCGAACGTTTTTGGGATATTTTTAAATATGTGCAGCAAGAAGAATCCATCGAAAATAACAACATCAAAACGTGCTGGTACTTCATCACTGCTAACATTTGCCTTCAAAACATCAACCATTACTGATTTTCGAGTTTTATGTATTGTTCCATCTTCATGACACACTGTAATGGGGTATGATAATGTTTTTTCTAAATCGATGTCACATTTAATTGACAGTACTAACAGTCGGCCAAATAAATCACGTTGGACGCGGATTTCATGAACTTTACCGCCTGCTTTGATTTTCTCCTTTTTTTTAGAGGCAAAATTCATAATTTTCACCATCAATTTTTTTTCCATTCAGTGAACATTCGGTAATAAATTTTTCTTTCAAATTTTCGCCTGATTCTATAAAATTTAACAAGTAATCTTGTACTGCGATCGAAGGCACTGCTCCATTGCCAATATTATACAAATATTCTTTGTCTAGATTCAAATTAAATGGGTTCGAAATTCTTTCGAAAGTATTTATGAACTTCCACAATTGTGCAGAATCTCTTTTTATTGCATATTCTTCTAGGCCCGGTGATACATAATTTTTCCTTTATTAACCTGTAATTTCCATTGTGTGGGATATAATTGTTGTTCTTATACTGTGACTTCTAGCCTATCGCTGACGAGCAGAAATAGAATTTGGAAACTGAATCACACCGGTTAATCTTCTTCCTGCGTCCACATTAATGGTTTGTTCAAGGACTAAATCTACTGGCTGTCTAGAGAAAAATTTATCAGTTCGTTTGATTACGAGGTATCCTTCTTTCATGAATTTTTCAATTGACGGATGTGCAAGTCCCATTTTCAACAAAGTATCGTGATATTTCACCAACCATCGCGAATAATTGGGTTGATTTGTAACAAAAAATACACTTGATATTTTTTACAAAATATATTTGTACAAAGAAAAGTTTCCAGTCCTTATGCTTTGACTCAGTAACTGATAGTAATGAACAAGATTCATATAAGTAATACAAAATTGAGGCGTTTTCCCAAAATTTCCTTTTCTACATTCTTCTTTGTAAAGTTGGTATCGAGTCATCAATGTTGATATTGCTTAATTTCCTATTATAATAACAACCGATTCATTACCATCGATGAATGTAGAGAGGTTATTGTGAAGATCTTCACCCAGAACTATATTTTCTTTTTCAAGAAGAGATTAAAAACATAATATTTCTAGTCCTAGTGCCATTAATGGATGCAGTCGCTTACGTCGATTGAAATGTTTTGCTTTCAAAAATCCATCTACTGAACCATTTGTGATAATCTCACTTTCAACAGCTATATTCATTATTCCACAGTCGTCAATACATTTTCCAATTGCTTTAAATAATGCTAACATGACATGGAACGGTCCTAATGGATGAATAAATTATCATATGTTGGTTTTTCTGTAGCCTGTACTTGCATAGCAATTTTTGCAATAGCTAGATCATATGTGACATTTATGCAAGGTTGTCCAATTTCTGCAGCAATATTTTGACTTCGTTTCATAGTTTCTATGACAACTGGTACACTTGTCGGTGATTCATTAATTGGTGTTAGATAAATTATTTCTTTGTTATTATGGGAATCTTCGTTTAAGTTATGATGAAACCCAACCCACATTGATGTTTTTTGAATTTTCAGAGCATGACAAAGCATCCACAAAAATTTTTGCTGATGAATTATTTTGAGCGAAGCTGGTATTGGTTCGTTCCTTAAATTGTCGGATGGAGACAATAATTCATCATTCATTCTTGGTTTTTTTGAATGTGGTACTAACTCTGGGATTATGGCTTTAAAGCTTCTCTTTTTTTTATAACTTGCATGAAAATGAACACTTGAAGCAGCCAGCTCGTCTGTGGATTAACCATCTTCCGAACGAATTTGAAGTTGATCAGAAGTTTCCTCTGTTGCTTCTTCATTTTCCAAAACTGTTTGGAAAATGATCCCTACGGTCTCGTGTAAGGCAGGGTTTCTCAACTGAATTTACTCCAAGGACCGGTAAAATATTTCGGCACGTTCGCGCGGACCGGTAATATTAATAATTCGACCCAATGTACAATTTTTCACAAAGATAAATTATGAAGACATACATATTTTTTAAAGCATTTTGTTTGTTATAATTTACATTTGTATATTCAATGTTTACGCAGTTGTCCAATTATTAAAATTTCGTGCTCGTCGATGTGGAATCTGGTATCCCAATATATTCCTATCCCTCTCCCACTCACGCATCACCGTACGCCGAGAAAAAAAAAGTCAAAGCATGCGCGCCGTACAACAACAGCGCTAAATACTCGTACCGTGTCAAAAAAGGACATTATAAACTATTTAGTGCTTGTGTGTTGTGTGACTTAAGCCGGCCGGCAGTGAAGAACTATAATTTCCTGTCAATCCGAGGTGTGGGCATGCAAGGTGCTCATTAACACGTTGACTGCCATGTGGCTGGACGTATGTGCCATGGGTAAATTTGCTGTGAACGCCGCGTGGTACGAATGTTGTGCCACAGATACGACTAGGTTTAAACGATTCGTGGCTTTACAGCTGTGCCATGCAGTGCAGGTATTTATATGGGAATATTTAAAGCTCGGCGCGGTGGACTCGTATGATGCGTTGCCCATCGAAAATTTTTTTTGTTTCTTCAGAAATTAATTAATTTCGATTAACACTTGAATTGTATTAAATACATGGTTTATTTTAAAAAAAAACGATACATATTACAACAGTTTTATTGAAAAAGAAGTATAAAACCTTATTTTAAATACGAATTATGTTTAACAAAAAAACAATTTATACAAAAATGTTTCTGGCAAGTTGTGCAAATCCACGTTGATCGAGATGTCTTGTTTGCGGCAACCTGTCGTCCCAATTCAGAGACCATATTTTCGTAACAAACAACGCATCTGTTTCTTTTTGCCGTATTTTCCAATTCATGAATTTGGCAAACATCTTCTGCAGGTTTATGTTGCTCAAATCTGGCAAGTAAAGTCTGCAAAACCTCTTCCCTAAATGTTGTTATCGATATTTTCCGTTTAGTAATGCCTGCATACATAACATGAGCGTTTACAAATGTTGTTCCCAGTAATAATTCAACGGCCAATTTGCGGTACCACTTTATTCCTCTTCGTAGCGCTGAATTGTAAGCTTTCTGTTGATCTGACAGGTCAATGAAAGCTTTACATTTATTATAATCTACAATAAGTTGAGGTTTCTTTCTATCGGGATGACTTCTCGATGGTGAAGGGACCATTGTGTCTAGATGTTTAGTACTAAGAGCTAGGACGTCGCGTTTATCCTTCCATTTTATATTTACAATTCCTTCTCCGCATATTCTTCCCACAATTTCTCCTGTTTTTGGAGTACTGTTGACTACCTCTTTACTGTTGTGTTTTCTATTTTTTCTGAGAGTTCCAACTAGATGCGGTTTTCGAGATAGTAACAGTTTAGCTAACTCTACACTAGTATAATAATTATCAACATACAGTACTCGTCCTTTATCAAGTAAGGACTCTATTAGCTTCATTACCACCTTAGTAGAAACAGTGACATTGTCTTTTGACTCCTCTTGTCCACAATAGACACTCAAATTGTATGTATATCCGTTTTTGAGACACAATTTAAATAATTTAATGCCAAATTTGTGGCGCTTATTCTGAATATACTGTCTAAAGATAAGCC
Organism: Ophraella communa; assembly: GCA_035357415.1. NCBI lineage: Eukaryota > Metazoa > Arthropoda > Insecta > Coleoptera > Chrysomelidae > Ophraella > Ophraella communa. The sequence goes on from CM068995.1 coordinate 26,586,590, forward strand.
TACCTCTAAAAGGAACTAAGGTTTCGTCAATACAAATGTCTCTTTCGGGTATAAGAACATTTTGAAAATTTTCTTTCAACATTTCTAACAATGGAGAAATTTTTCGCAGTCTGTCATTTTTGTGAAAATCACCTTCGTTATCGCTAAAGTGTAACATACGAAGTAATAATTCAAATCTGTTATGCGACATAAACTTTTTCAAATTATTTGAATAAATGGTATTTTGAGACCAATAATCAGATAGTTTTGGATAACGGCACAAACCCATTCATAACATAAGACCAAAAAATAATTCTATTTCATCTTCATTTGTGTCCGTCCACTTATGAACTCGAGATTTAGGTTTTGTCTCTTTTGCTATTGTTTGTGCAGCAGAACGATTGGTTTCTATTACAATATGATGAATAATTTCATCGGTAAAAAAAAGCTTCAAAAAATCGTATGGTTCCTTGTCAATAAACCTTTCAACAATCTCTTCTTTTATACCTGGTTTCTTCTCACTAAATGAGAGCGTAGTCAATTTAGCATTCTCATCTATTGGCTTCCAAATTACATCGTCCGTAATTTCTTCGTTTTCTGTGGAAGATTCATCAATCATCATCTGACGAATAACGTCTTCTATTGTTTCTGAAACATTGTCAGCTTTTGGAACATGATGCCATTGTTTACCTAACAATCGTTTTAAAAAATAAGAAAATCGTTATATTCTCAAAATAAAATCTTACTTGTGGAAGGCACATTTTCTTCATCAGAAACTCTATAGCAAGTAGTTTGTTGTTTTTTCCGTTTTTTGGCATGAGGTGCATCCTCATCTGAAGAACTCTCGCCACTGTTGACGTCTTCACCTGGTACATATTCATCAGAACTTCCATCATCAGCAAATGGCTCATCTTCATCCGACAGGAGTTCGTCCCATAACTTCAACAATCGTTTTTCTTCCTTTTCAAAGTCACTCATATTTCACACTTTGTATTTGCACTACACAACCGAACGTGTTGAATCAAACAATGAAAATGCAAGTCTGAACGCAAAATGGGAATAGCAAGTTAGGACAAGTTGTGATTCTACCAGACGTGACAAGGTTGATGGCGCATTGTTTGTGCCATGCGGCGTAAACATAAAAAAGAATCGTAACAAGCCGCGTGGCACAGATATGTAAATAAATATATATTTCAAACTAACCACAATATATTTAGACTTAGAAAGGTGATAATACGCTGTTTTTGATAAAATGTGGTAGTGGCCCAAAAGACCCAAAATTTAAATAAAGCGTGGCAGTCAACGTGTTAACGGCGATTCCCAAGATCAAGCAGGAGAAAAACATCGTTTATAGGTGAGTCCCTTCTCTTCCACTACCTACTGCTGGGTTCCACATCATACTTTGCTCAACCGCTCCGCAATACAGTCCACTAAACCCATCAACTTATTTTACCGCATTTCAATACATTCAACTTACTTATAATATTGCACCAAAACTGAAGTAATAAAAGCACCAAAAGTTAATTAAAACTCCAAGAAAATTCCAACGTGAATGATATGTTTATTTTTTTTTTAATCAATATATTAGCCAAAACAACAATGAGTCGAAATGTGAACAACATAAGTAGATACCAATTAAGCAAAAAATAATTTACCAAAATAAAGGATATATAAAAACCATAGAGATAGAACACAGAGGAGAGGACATCACGTGATCGGATGTAACACCACTTTCGCCATCTTGTTAGTATTTTTCTGTCAATGTGTATGTTACTGTGTTTTTAAGAGATTTTTGGATATTTAGTGGTAATTTTTTATTTTCATAGTGTTTTTATTAAAGTACAATATGGTGTCTTGTGCCCTTAGAAGTTGTTGTAGCAGAAGGAATGTGGATAAAAAAATAACAACTGGAATAACATTTCATAGGTAAGTATAAACAAAATTCACAGGTGTATTAGTGTATTTTAAACGTCATCACATATGCGTAATATGTAATGTGAGCATTAATAGGTAGATAGTTTTTTTTATTTCTTGCTGGGTAAATGTTATGAGTAATAAAACTATATTTTTTAGATTTCCAAAGGATAATTTAAGGAGACAAAAATGGATTAAATTTGTCAACAGAGGTGCTTGGGTACCCACAAAATATTCAGTATTGTGTTCTAAACATTTTGAAGACATTTATTTTGATAGAACATCTCAATGCTATGCTCGTTTAAAGGATAATGCTATCCCTGGTCTTAACAGTATGGAGGTAGTTATTTTATCTATTATACTATATTAATTTTACTAATAAATCAATCACCTAATTTCATTTTTGTAATTAAGTAATTGTATTTTTAGACTGAAGAAATTTTACCTACACCTAGTTGCTCAACTACAATTTCTGAGAATAGAACAGATTCTAGACTCACATGTTTCTCAGAACCCCAATGTCTGGGTGAGGGTGAAATAATTACACCTAGGAAACAAAAGTTGGCTGCGAAGCTGTCAAATACAATAAGAGTTAGTAAGGCACGTAAGCAAAAGTTAGTAATTGCAAGAAGAAAACTTTTTCACTGTAATAAACGCATTGCAAGCTTAAAAAACTTATTAAGTGAATTAAAGAAAAAGAAATTTATGGAAGAAGAGCATTTGGATATCATATCAAAGTTAAGTGGACCCAAAGAATTGTATATAAGGCAGATACAAAAGAAAACTAGTAAATCAGTGCCAGCTAAATACTCAAATGATCTCAAAGTATTTGCATTAACTCTGCATTATTATTCCCCCGCTGCCTATGAGTATGTTAGAAGAGTGTTTAATACTTGTTTACCTCATAAAAGAACATTAAGTAGGTGGTACCAAAGCATTTATGGTGAACCAGGTTTCACTAAAGAAGTTTTTGATGCTTTGAAAGTAAAAGCTGCAGAAGAAAAAGAAGAAATTGTTTGTGGACTAATTATTGATGAGATGAGTATTCGGCAGCATGAAGAGTGGGTACCTCATAAAAATAAATACTATGGTTATGTTGACATGGGTACAGGTTCAACTGAAATGACATTAGCTTCAAATGCATTTGTCTTTCTGTTAAACTGTGTTAATGGCAATTGGAAAATTCCTGTGGGGTATTTTTTAATTGCTGGAATTACAGGGGATCAAAAAAAAGCTTTAGTTTTACAATGCTTAGAAAAATGTCATAATGCTGGTATTAAAGTTGTCAGTATAACATGTGATGGTCCCCCTGTCAACATAACAATGGCAAAGCGTTTAGGATGTGACTTAAATTACAAAAATTTAAAAACAAGTTTTAAGCATCCATCAACAAATGAAGATGTAGTTGTATTTTTTGATCCAAGTCATATGGTAAAGCTGGTTAGAAATACATTGGGTGAAAAGGGTTCATTCTTTAATGGTCATGATGAATTAATTTCTTGGACATACTTTAAAGAATTAAATAAATTACAAGAAGATCAATCTTTTCATCTAGCCAACAAACTAAGAGCCCAACATATTTCCTTTCGAAAACAAAAAATGAAGGTAAAATTGGCAACACAAACATTTAGTTTAAGTGTAGCTAATGCTTTACAATTTTGTGAAGAATTAGGTTTACCTCAATTCAAGGGGGTTGGTGCTACAGTTAATTTTGTCATTTTAATTAACAATCTTTTTGATGTTTTAAATTCAAGAAATATGTGCCAATATGGTTACAAAAAAGCTTTATTTGAAGAAAACTATCAACAATCCTTTGCTTTATTAGATATTGTAGATGATTATATAGGTAGCTTAAAAACAAGTAAAGGTGGAATGCTGTTATTAGAATCTGAAAGACATACAGGATTTTTAGGATTAAAAATATGTATATCAAGTCTGAAGATTCTATATAATAATTTAATTTTTACAAATAAACTGAAATATTTTCCTGTTCATAAAATAAGCCAAGACCATATTGAATTATTTTTTGGAAATGTGAGGGCTCATGGAGGTTTTAATAACAACCCAACTGTTCGCCAATTTATTTCAGCATATAAAAAATTATATGTCATGTGGAACTAGCAGAAAGTTTTCGTGGAAATTGTATACCATTGGAACAATTAAAATTTTTAAATTGCAATCCAGTAAAGCAACTAAACATAACCTCTCGAGAGTACAAAATGGCTGAAAGTGCAGAATATGTTTTAGATGAAGTACAGGATGATCACATATTCTGAATTTTCTAAATATATTATTGCATATATAGCTGGGTATGTAGTCCATTCATTAAAAAAACAAATTGTTTGTGAAGAATGTGTGCAAGCATTATGTCATGAGACAAAAAATTTAAAAATATTTTCTTTTATTCAAAAAAAAGAAAAAAAATGTCTAGAGTACCCTTCTGCTGATGTGTTGGAAATATGCCAAATATGTGAACATTTAATTAAAACAAGATTTTGTTGTAGTAGTAAATTTTCAGTTGAGCATATTACTAGTTTAGTTTTGAGATTATTAATAAATAAAAACATTTTTCAAAACTTGACTGTACATAGTTTTGACCAATCACCTTTAGATAGCCACCGAGTGCTCCTAATAAAAGTAATAGGCAAGTATGCTAATATTAGGTTTTGCTACTTAACAAAACAGAAAAATGACAAGTCAAAAAGTATTAGACAACATAGCAACAAAATAGTTTTATTTAAGGGACAGTAAATCAATTCAGACTATTTATTTATGTTTTTCAGATATCAGTGTTATAAACTTATAGTAGGTATATTTAGTATTGTTTTTAAGTTTCTGTATTAAGATGTATGTCTTAGTTTGGTTTGTATTTTAAGATAGTAAATATATATATATATATACACATATAAATTGCATATTATTTTATTTACCCAATATTTTTAACATTTCAGTAGGTACTGTATACTTTTAAGGAAAAGAGTTACAAATTTAAAGTATGTATTAATTAAAAATTGATGAAAAATAAATAAATGTTTATTAGGATGAGTAAATAGACCAAACAAGATTTCAATAACATTAATTTATCAACTAAGCACTAGGACTAATATAGGTTTATGAAATCCTATTATAGGTGCTACTAAAATTTATAACAATTTACCTAGATTTATAAAGAATTTAAGTATACATAATATTTTTGTTAAAAAATTTACTTTTTTGTTGTGTTGTGAATAAACTAAAAATTTTTTAAAATAAAGATTTTTCAGAAAAAACATAGTCCGCTCCTGTAAAGTTATGTCAATTCCGCCATACTGTTGGTACTTTTAACCACACTTACTGATACCGCTTTTTTATTCGACTTTTAATGCGAAAAGCATCTCCTCTGTGTTCTATCTCTATGATAAAAACTAAAATTAATGAGATTGCTGCTGGTCTTTGTTGCTGACTAAACTGTCCATCCTACGCTTTAAACCAGTTACAGCCATACGTAAAGCAGGCGCAAGATCAAGTCGATTTCTATGTTTCGTCTTAATAACAGTCATAGCCGAAAATGTAGTTTCACATAAATAAGTATATATATATATATATATATATATATATATATATATATATATATATAATTAAATTTATGTTCTTTGCCGACTAATAGGTATTAAACCAGAATTTTTTGGGGTATATATATATAACCTATATAACCCATTGTAATAAATTACAATGATATATGTTGATTGGATGGATATTATATTTTAATTATTGTAGTTATTAAATTGTTATTTTTGTTATTTTAAAATTTTTATTTTTATTAAGTTTTGTGGGGCTATAATTTATGATTATGTATGTTTTAATTCTAATTCAATCTTTAATTATCCCAAAACACCTCAAAACTTCTTTAGCTTTACTTATTCTTTAACTGTTTACAAATTGTATATCATCAAAATCAAAATATGTAATTTTTATCTATTATTATTATTAAATTTAGGTTATTTAAATGAATTATAACACACGAGTAACTCTCAATCTCAGTAGTCGGTTCAAAAAATAAAAATTCAACAATAAAGTTATTTATTTCACTTAAAAAAATGTACCCTTCACCTATACTACGTTACGACCATGGGTACCTGCAGTGCGCAGGGATACTTAAACCATGTGACCTTTTTTCAGTTACATCCGCCCTTAGATCAGGCGTTAGACGCTATTGTGTTATGTCGTTATATTTGAATCAAATTGTGTTAGAATAATGTTTAAAAGATATTGAAATTCATCATTCACAAAATTTTATAAGTATCATAAAAGTGATTATGGTTCTAGTGAATAAAAAGCAAACACATACCGTTTAATTCACTTGTTGGATGCGTCCTCCTTCATGAAAACCGGTAACGAGTTGATATTTGGATATGGAGTCGTCCCAGGAACAGCTTTCTCGTTCTCGTCTTATTAAAAATGGAAAAAACTTTTTAATTACTTCTCCAGGTGTCCAGGTTTATTATTGCAGGTTAGTATAATAAAATTTTTATTTTTAATTCTTATTAATAGTTTTTATTATTATTAAACATCCCATTTCCAATTGTTTTGTGCTTTACAAATTCATCATACTTTTACATAATTATTATTGTGTAGCCATTTTTAATTTTTGACAGGAAGTCCACCATTACATAATAACAATTTTAGAAACAAACTAGCGTGGATTGGCTTTCAGGTGAAATCAGAATGACCTCTTTTTCAATTTTTTTCGGGTTTTTATATACTCACGCCGGAAGTTGCAAATATGGCGGATTTTTCGAAAGTCTTTTGTTTATTATAACCTTTTTGCAATAAATTTTTAAAAAATTAAATTTTTAATTTGGCATTTTCTGACTTTCTAATTGTTATGTATTGAAACTATATAACTTATAATATCACAAAAATACATTCTTCAAATTTTAAAACCCATTTTTCCCTATAAAATTAAAGATTTTCTGGAGCTACATAATGGCGGACATCTTTACAATTAATAATGATAATTTCTAACAATTGTGAGCAAATATTTCCTTTTGGCATCTAATTTTAACATAAAATGAAAATTTATATATCCAAATATAACCAGTAAACTTTTTCTTTTGACGACTATACTTATTTTGGTTTATATTTGCGTTTGAAATCTACTGCGTCATAACAATTTTTATTAAAAATTTATATGATAAACAATATAATAACACCTAAAACCCTCAATGTACAACTTAAATTTAAACATTTTATGACAACACTTAGTTTTAATAAATAATAACACTAAAATTAACACTTAATATTAGATTCATGTCTTTTCATTGCAATCACTCTTTCTTAAGTTTATATTATCAGTGTGTGATCACTGTATCACTATTTAAAGTGTCTTTTCACTAGTTTTGATCTGTCACAGGTCATGTGTAAACTTTTAATTATTTAGTCCATTGTTTATAAACAACCTAATCACTTTCTAACAATGTTACATATGATAAATTTCAATATCCTTTTTAGACTCTCTCAAGTTAATATCCTGTATCAAATCATGGACTATACCCATCTTATACTATCATCCGATACATTGAAATATGGAATCATCACTCTGATGCTTAAAATGAATCCAAATATTGGTTGGGTAAGTCACATTTGTTTATTTAGTTATATTTCTAATCTATGATAATACTTATTTTGTTTTGATATCTAATATTTGTTTATTAAATTTAAATTTTGCTAATCATACAATTAATTGAATATGGTTGTATTTTTTTCTACTTTAAACAGTGGTTTATTATCATCTATACCTATTTATTTTTATCTTAACATTATCAAACTTATTATTAATATTAACTTTAGTTATATCTTATTGATATTTTGATTAAACTAACTTTATATAACTATTAGAATTGGTTTTTTTATAGCTAATATTAGATTCATATTGTTCAGCATTGTCATATTCTAATGTTTATTTTCTTTTTATTTTTAGCCTGAACATCATAGGATAATGGACTTAATTATTGAATCGACTCCTGATGTTAGTGCTTCTTCTTAAAGACTCATCTTTTATCAAGTTAATTTGTGTGTGTGTTAATTGAGATTTATTAAACAGTTCCAATAAAGAAGTTTTAAGGTAAATTCATCATTTAAAAGAAAGACTTCAAACTTATATCCTTTTTTTATAATCTATGACAATCTTAAATTATATTTTGGGTAAGTTATTCTTTTTATTATTTTAGAACATTACAATATATATATATATATATATATATATATAAAAAAATGGAGATATTGGGTTAAGCCCGCTAATGCAGCCGTAGACACGTGTTTCTGTCTCCTTAGACTTCATCAGTACGGCATAGCTAAGGAGAATAATACCAAAAAACACTGAATGATGGAAAACAAATATAAATCAACACAAACGGAGTCAACACAAGGGCCAACCGCACATTTGTGGCTTCAACTGGAATTACCGATTGATTGTCGGCAAAATTCCAACATCGCCACGGAGGCAGATATAACCACCTGCGTGACAAACCGTTACCCAGGAATAAATACAAATGGTGGTAGTATTTTTGCGGGAATGAATTAAATAAAAAAATGGAGATATTGGGTTAAGCCCGCTAATGCAGCCGTAGACACGTGTTTCTGTCTCCTTAGACTTCATTAGTACGGCATAGCTAAGGAGAATAATACAAAAAAACACTGAATGATGGAAAACAAATATAAATCAACACAAACGGAGTCAACACAAGGGCCAACCGCACATTTGTGGCTTCAACTGGAATTACCGATTGATTGTCGGCAAAATTCCAACATCGCCACGGAGGCAGATATAACCACCTGCGTGACAAACCGTTACCCAGGAATAAATACAAATGGTGGTAGTATTTTTGCGGGAATGAATTAAATAAAAAAATGGAGATATTGGGTTAAGCCCGCTAATGCAGCCGTAGACACGTGTTTCTGTCTCCTTAGACTTCATTAGTACGGCATAGCTAAGGAGAATAATACAAAAAAACACTGAATGATGGAAAACAAATATAAATCAACACAAACGGAGTCAACACAAGGGCCAACCGCACATTTGTGGCTTCAACTGGAATTACCGATTGATTGTCGGCAAAATTCCAACATCGCCACGGAGGCAGATATAACCACCTGCGTGACAAACCGTTACCCAGGAATAAATACAAATGGTGGTGGTATTTTTGCGGGAATGAATTAAATAAAAAAAAATGGAGATATTGGGTTAAGCCCGCTAATGCAGCCGTAGACACGTGTTTCTGTCTCCTTAGACTTCATCAGTACGGCATAGCTAAGGAGAATAATACCAAAAAAACACTGTGTTGATTTATATTTGTTTTCCATCATTCAGTGTTTTTTTGGTATTATTCTCCTTAGCTATGCCGTACTGATGAAGTCTAAGGAGACAGAAACACGTGTCTACGGCTGCATTAGCGGGCTTAACCCAATATCTCCATTTTTTTATTTAATTCATTCCCGCAAAAATACTACCACCATTTGTATTTATTCCTGGGTAACGGTTTGTCACGCAGGTGGTTATATCTGCCTCCGTGGCGATGTTGGAATTTTGCCGACAATCAATCGGTAATTCCAGTTGAAGCCACAAATGTGCGGTTGGCCCTTGTGTTGACTCCGTTTGTGTTGATTTATATTTGTTTTCCATCATTCAGTGTTTTTTTGGTATTATTCTCCTTAGCTATGCCGTACTGATGAAGTCTAAGGAGACAGAAACACGTGTCTACGGCTGCATTAGCGGGCTTAACCCAATATCTCCATTTTTTTATTTAATTCATTCCCGCAAAAATACTACCACCATTTATATATATATATATATATAATCCCAGTATTTCTTTCTAAGGGTGTTAAAAAGGCTCTCAATGAATGTTCTCTCTAAAACAAGCTTTATTCAACAAAATTTACAAAGTTATAATAATTTACAGACCTAAAACAAGAATCGAGAATTAAAAGTCAATTCAACACCAACATGACGTTTACATTACTAAACTTCTAATTTATGACATATTTTAAGGATAAATCCAGAGATCACAGAAATGAAGCAGGATGAGTTTCATTCATAAGTGTACGTGCACACTGGCGACTGAGCCGAGCGAGGTCGTGCTATGCGAGAAAGGCGGAAATTATAATTCTGTGATTTAAAGTTGCCGCGTTCATACTTACCGCTTGTCCGAGCGAGTCCGAGCCAAGACGATCCGAGCAGAGCGATTAAAGACAAAACAGTTTGTGATTTGACGCCGATTTGGTTACGTTTTTAAAAATGGATGTGGAAAAATTCATACAAGAAATTTATTTACGAACACCCATATGGGATCAAAAAAGTCCTTCGTACCACAACCGTGATTTAATTGCGAAATTATGGCAAGAAGTGTCCGCAACATGTGGAATTACAGGTAAATATCAATGTAAATATTCTATATTTAACCTAAAAAATGAAATAGACTACCTACTTAATACAGTTTTTTTTTATTAGCGTGTCTTTTTTTATTACAAAACAAGTATTTTAAATTATTAATTTTGAAATATTTATACATATTTATATCATATTATGCTGAAAGGGCACAGCTCCATGTGGACTATTGAAGTATCCCATAAACTTGTTTCTAATATCTTGAGCATTTGCAGTGGAACTGTTGTTTTTTCGGTTCGTTGATAAACTGGAATTCATATCTATCATGTCGGCTTGAAGACCTTCTCTATCTATTATTATGTTGTGCAATACGCAAATGCACTTCACAATTGTTTCTGCATTTTCCGGGTTGCATTCTATAGATTTGAGTAAAATTCGCCATTTTGCGGCAAGAATACCAAATGCACATTCAACTACTCGACGGGCCCTCGACAGTCTGTAATTGAATATTCTCTTAGATTCGTTGAGCTGTTGTCGGGGAAAAGGCCTTAAAAGGTGTTCCAACAGAGGATAAGCTTCATCCCCTAGTAACACGAAAGGTAGACGAATATCGGTGCCAGGTAATGTACGATCTGGTGGTATATTCAAAGAACCGGAGATCATGTGGTGATATAAGGCACTCTCACGAAATACTCCACCATCTGATTGTTTACCATAGGCGCCAATATCTATAAATATAAACCTACAATTTGCATCGGCAACTGCTTGCAAAACAATGGAGAAATATTGTTTGTAATTATAGTACATCGATCCACTGTTGCTAGGGCATTTAATGCGAATGTGCTTCCCGTCAATGCAGCCAAAACAATTGGGAAAATTCCATTTCACAAAAAAATCTTTTGACACTTTTTTTAGGTCATCTTCTGAAGGTATAGCCAAATGAATAGAATGTAACTCCTCCCAAATTGCTCTGCACGTTTCTTTTACTATTCCAGCTATTGTTGAAAAACCCATTCTAAACGAATGTGCTAAAGCTCTGTATGCCGGTGGCTAGAAATCTGAAAATAATAAAAGTCAAAATAGTATAATTATTTTCTTACAAATAAAAATTTCCTAAAACTTATTTTGCACGACTACATAATGCAAGGAAAACATAACATTAATGTTGACTTTTTTTTGTTATAAAAATGTCCATATTTCTGAATGAGTTTTCGAAAACTATAGTACTCATTATTGCAAAACTATATATGTTTTTTTTTTATATTTTCAGTTGATGTCGCCAAAACAAAGTGGAAACATTTACGGGACAACTTCCGCGCGGAAGTAAAAAAAATTGGGAAAAAGAAATCTGGGGATGCGGGAGGCAGTCAGGCATGCGAATCATCATGGGTATGGTTCAAATCTATGCTCTTTTTAAAAGATCAAATGACTGGGAGAAAGATGCAAAGTAATCTACCTCAACGCGTCGAGGAAACAGAATTGTTTGATGATCAAGAAACGCAAGAGAGTGCTGATGTTAATCCTGAAACAGAAGAAAGACGAGAAGAGGAGCAGGCTGCACAGGCAAACAATGAACACGAAACGCCAGGCACAAGCAAATCCATATTTGACAAAAAAACGAAACGAGCGCGTAATACTCCCCTAGATAGTGCTCTTCTGGACCTTGAAAGAAAGAAAATTAAACTAATAGAAAGTCATCTTCAAAATTCACAAACATCCGCTCTCCAAGACGATTGTCATCAATTTTTAATGAGTCTGCATAAACCACTAATCAACTTACCTATTCACCGTCAAATGTACGTTAGATTTAAATTCCAAGAGCTAATTTATCAGGAAACAAGTATCGCTATTAAATGCCAAAACTTAGATAATAGGTCAATTCAGCATTCAGAACATAGTAGCAGAATGTCGTTATCTTCTCATGCTGAATACAGTGATCCACCGTCGATTTCTTCAGTTCGGCCTCACACTTCATTCACGCCTATTCATTACCCAGAACATACCAATCCATTGTCTTCGCCCACATCTTCAGTTCAGTCTCACACATCATTCACACCTCTTCAACACTCAGCATATACAAATGATTCATTGACATCATCTTCAGCATATCAGGCCACATACGACCCGTCGGCATCGTGGACTTCTTCGACCCAGACTTAGACATCATAGACACCTTAAATCTTGTTTTTCGTTTTCAGTAATATGTGTTTTGTTTGTAGAATAACAATGTTATGTTAAAATTTTCAGTTTTACCTATATGGATGTATAACTAGCTGTATACTAATCTACCATAAGTTTATAATAAATACCTTAATGTAACTGCCAGTTTTTCAGTTGGAGTAATAGCTAAACGAAAATTTGTATTTTGCTTTTGCAAGCGACCCTCTATTTTTCCAAGAATATAGTTAAAAGTAGTTAAGTTCATTCGAAAATATCCATGAAATATTTGCGGGTCCTCTTTTAATTGCGCAAATAAATGATGGAATTCCCCATACGCTGATCTGCCCAGGTTAATCTCGTGTGACCAGCACCTTCTTCTTCTTCTACTGCTCCTCAACCGTTTCTCGATCAACGAATTTTCTAGTAGTAGCAGTAAACACGTTACGTCCATTTTAAAAATATTCCAAGTTTAGTGTGCTCTTTGAAAGAATTGACAGCGGAGAACTAATTACGAGCTAGCAAAACATTCGCAAGCGGGTTTTAATCTTTGTATGAGCACACTTTCTCGCATCGCTAGAGCTCGCTAGGCCTCGCGAAGCTCGATCTCGCTTAAATCTGCTTTGTGTGTGCACGTACACTAACACAACACGCTTCACATACACTACTCCGTACTGTTCAACTATTCTGACTATCCTGCTTTACATATATATTATATATATATATATATATTTATATATATATATTGACATATATATATATATATATATATTGTAATGAATATTATGATTTGAGAGAAAGTTTATTAATTTATTTATTTATTTGAATGATTAATTCTTATTTAAAAGTAGCAATATCTTCTTTTTCTCAGGGGTGTTTGGTTATGCAAGTTTCTATTGGATTATTAGGTGTATGTGAATGAAAAATTTGATTCAATTATAATTATAAATTTATTATGAAATAGTTAAATTAAAACAGTAATGTTGAAAGTTTAATTTTGAAACTAATTAGAAAAAATATTAAAAAGAAAGGCCTTTAGTAATTATAAAAGAACTTACTTGATGTGAATTAAGTTAAACTAACCAATATTATTTATGTAATAGCAAGTAAGATTATCAAATACACTAATTATTAAATACCAAGTAAATTCCTTTGTTTTTTTTTTAATTATAAAATTCAACTAACTACTACAAAATTTTTTAAAAAAATTACAATTTTATCTGACCTTGATATGTAAAGTCCTGTTTCCTGATTGGTGGAAAAATCTGTAGGTGATCTATGAAGAACGGAGACGAACGAAGTGATACGTAGTATTTGCGATTTTGGTAAACTGAAGTGTTGTTAGACGATTAGTTTCTTGTGTAATTATTGTTCTTTGTTTGTTCCTCAAATTTTAGTGTTGATGGATTATAGTTCCTTTAGTTGTATTAATAATAGTAAGTACTCTTCTTTTTTTTACATCAACCGAAAATGCTTTAATTTCACCTTTTGATTAGTTTTTAATGTCACTTGGCACTTTGTTTTACTTTATAAATGTTTTACTTTGTATTTTTAATGTCACTTTATTATAACTACTTTTTAAAAACTGTTTGTTCACCTTTTAACTGACTGTTCACACTCACTGATCTTCTCTCTTTTACTTCCAATAATAAACTTCTTTTTAACGACCTCTGTTCAGTCTTTTATAGGTTTCAAACTTCTAGAAGCTTCGTTTTTTTTGTTCTAGAGATTAGTCATTTCTGGGAAAAATATGTGTATCTCTTTCTTTCATATTTATGACTAGACATTCTTACTTCGTCTATCATCGATCATTCCAGAATAAAATATATAGTAAAATACATCTGTCTCCTTTTTACACATTATCTGTCTTTTTTTACACATTATATAATCAATTTTCGCAAAGTTTCTACTAAGTTCTAAATAACATATTTATGTACTAAATATAATATCGGTACATTACATAATAAAATAGTTTCCAACTTAAAATTTTCTTACAAATACACAAAATAATACAATATAATTAAAATTATTTGATTAAGTTAAATTAAACAACCTCTGTTGATATTATACTCATTATAGAATATTTAAATATTACAATCAACCCCCGATTATTTAAAAACATTTCTATAATCATATAGAAATTTTTTAAATAATCTATTGAACATTTTTAAATTCTAAGTATATCATACGATATATTTTTATACTAACCATGGTACAAAAATTTGTTTCGTGAACATTTAATAAAAACGAAGAAGAATCCTTTTTACCGTTCCGTGCACAGAGTCTAGTTCTTAGTTCTATGATCAAATCAAATCAAATGTCAAATTTTAAAATCATCTGTTTATTAACTACAAATTAAATTTGCATATTATGTTTTTAATTAATATGTTATGTTAAATTGATCTAAATATTAATTTTATATGTTTTAGGATTTTGAAAACATCTGTATCTGATGATTTTTTTAAATTATTTATTTTCTTGAATAAACAGCAACATTCATTACATATATTTGATATGGTTTTGAAATGCATATAAATAAGATTGTTTTTCTTTTCTTAACTGAATCACTCTAAGTAAGTATTCATCTTAATAGATACTTTATCATCTGGTCTAAGTGTTGTTATTTATTAACTTCTTTTACTCATCTGTATCTGTTGTTTACAATTTAAATTTATTTGATATATTTTCCCTCAATGAAACTATTTATTGGACTGTATAGTTTATTCCTGTTAAATTGGATAATACTCTTATTTCTTTTAATTGTTTATACTATGTTTAAATTAATTGGTTCACATATATAGTTAATTTATAGCTATAAAGTTTAAAATTGTCATAATTTTGTTTCATTATAGTACTTGGAGTATTGTTTAAATAGATTATATCTCCTTCAACTATCTACTTCTTGTCATCTCATCTTTCTTCTTCTACACATACATTTCCATAATTTCAATTATTTTATCTTATACTTTTCATTTCATATTCATCATATAATCTTTATATCATCTTAAATCATCAATAAACATTCCATATCATCTCATCTTATACACACTCGTGTATCTTCCACATATAAATTATATTTATTTCTATTTATACCTCTTGTTCCTTTATAACTCTTATTTACACTGTTCTCTAAGTACTTATCTTCTAATATTTTATATTTGTTTATAACTTGGTACCAATTAATATTAAACTTTATATTTCTTATATGTACTTATTTTGTTTTATTTATAGAATTAATACAATAGTTTCATTGTTTAATATTATTTTTATATTGTTTTTACTGATGAAGTTAGTTTTATAATTATTGTTACTTTCTGTTACTCGAACAATTATTGTACTCATTTTTGTTGAATATTTTTGTTTTCATATATCCGATAGATAATTAGTTGTTCTTTTACTTAGTTTGATTTAGAGTGATTTATTAATTAGTTTTATTTTCCTTTTTTCAGGTAATATTTTAGATAAATCCATAAACTTACTTGTACCATATATGAAAGATGTTTTGTCACCGATGCAGCATTTTTCTCAAAATCATGATGTTAAAGTTGTTGCCTTATTAGTTTTATTATTGTTTTAATTTTTAATCTTATTGTTAATGTAGTTTTTGCTTATTTTACTGTTGTAGATGTCATCTTAATACTGCTTATTATCATAGATACTATACTAATAATCTTAATTCTATATCTTATACCTATTTCCTATGCTACTATGTACACATGTGAAGACTCTTTATCTAGTTTCTTTTTTTTCTTACTTTCCAATTTTGTTTATTATCTTTAATTGATGTGGTAATTACATTTTGGTATACCTTCTGATTTATTATATACTTTTTATTCGAGTTTTTATTATCATAGTTATATGATGTATTATATTGTAATTGTCTTATAATTCCATTCTTATTGTCAATTCTTGAATTATGTTCTTGTTTATTTGTTCTGATGTATGTTTCTTCTGTTATATTCCTTAAGTTATAGTAGTTTAATTTTGTTTCATAATTTGTTTGTAGTTTCATTATGTTATCATTATCTAATCTCATGTTATATTTTTGTTTATTTGTCCATGTTTTTAAATCTTCTTGTTTTTTTATTACATTATAGTTATCTAAAATTGGGTTATATGTAGATTGTGCTATTATCTTATTGTCATTGTTTAAGTTATGTTGAAGTTTCTTAGACCATATTTCCTCTTGTGTATATTCTTTTGTCTTATCCTTTATTAAGTTAAGTTTTAAATATTCTGTATATATTATACTTTTCTTGTACATGAGTTCTTTAATCAATATATTTTTATGTATATTCTTAGTATTTATATTTTGTAAGACTTTTTCATGTAGGTTGAACTTTCTTGTAAGTTTCATATTACTATCATTTGTTTCAGTAAAATTAGTTCCTGTTTTTATTTCAATTTTGTTTTTGGTTTGTTCAGTAAGTTCATTGTGTATTTCTGCTTCTACTATTGTTTCAATTTTATTATCTTCCAATGTTTTCTTCAAATCAATGTTTTCATTATTATTTACATCCTTTTCTTCTACTATTATTATGTCTTCTATTATTCTGTCTTGCTCATTAATGTTTGTCTGTATTTCCACAATATCATCTTTTAAAGTTTCCTCTTCATTTTGGAATTGGTTTATAATGTCTTCCTTTATTTCCTCTATCATAGTTTGATTAAGTTGTTCCATATCCTTTTTTATTTGTTTCTGTGTATTTTCAATTTTATTTCCTAATTCTTCTACACTCTTCTTGTGCTGTTGATTTTGAATGTCTATTTTTTTCTGTAATTCTTTATTTTGACTTTTTATTTCATTTTCCAATTTTGAGTTCATTTTGTGCATGTCTGTGTTCATTTTCTGTATTTCCGTGTTTATTTTCTGCTGTGTATTATCTAATTTGTCTTGCAATTCTTTATTTTGTCTTTTTATTTCATCTATCTTTTCTAATTTTGAGTTCATTTCTTTATTTTCACTTTTTATATCTTTTATTGCTGTCATCAGTTGCTTTAGCCATGTTGGTTCCTCCTCCTTGCTATCTTTTTTTGTTTCTTCGACACTATCATATCTCACGCAGACAAAACCACCTCTTTCCATGGTTTGTTGTGCTTGTGTACTAGTTGACTGTTCTTCAGTTTGAAATATGTATTCTTCAGGATTTATTCCCTCTTCTTCTAATACTTCCTGAAGTCTTTCTATTAATGTTTCTCTAGATCCTTCAGTATTTAAATTTCTGATTTCTAACTCATTTTTAAGTTCTGATAGACTTAGGTCTTTTATTGTCTTTCTGGATTCCATTGTGGTTATTTATTGTTTAAATATTTAGTAAAATAATTTATTTGATTAAATATTTGGTTGTGTTATTGTGATAAAATAAAATTGCACTTATGTTAAAATAAAATGCAAAATGTATGTTAATCTTAATAAAATGTCTAATTATGTTGTCTTTTAATAAAAAAAAAACCTTTCTATTGTTTAATATTAAATTGTCTACTATTTTTCAACAGAAATTGTTTAAATAAAAACCTAATTTTCCAACAGAAACTGGCCCCACGTTGGGCGCCACTTTGTAATAAATATTATGATTTGAGAGAAAGTTTATTAATTTATTTATTTATTTGAATGATTAATTCTTATTTAAAAGTAGCAATATCTTCTTTTTCTCAGGGGTGTTTGGTTATGCAAGTTTCTATTGGATTATTAGGTGTATGTGAATGAAAAATTTGATTCAATTATAATTATAAATTTATTATGAAATAGTTAAATTAAAACAGTAATGTTGAAAGTTTAATTTTGAAACTAATTAGAAAAAATATTAAAAAGAAAGGCCTTTAGTAATTATAAAAGAACTTACTTGATGTGAATTAAGTTAAACTAACCAATATTATTTATGTAATAGCAAGTAAGATTATCAAATACACTAATTATTAAATACCAAGTAAATTCCTTTGTTTTTTTTTAATTATAAAATTCAACTAACTACTACAAAATTTTTTAAAAAAATTACAATTTTATCTGACCTTGATATGTAAAGTCCTGTTTCCTGATTGGTGGAAAAATCTGTAGGTGATCTATGAAGAACGGAGACGAACGAAGTGATACGTAGTATTTGCGATTTTGGTAAACTGAAGTGTTGTTAGACGATTAGTTTCTTGTGTAATTATTGTTCTTTGTTTGTTCCTCAAATTTTAGTGTTGATGGATTATAGTTCCTTTAGTTGTATTAATAATAGTAAGTACTCTTCTTTTTTTTTACATCAACCGAAAATGCTTTAATTTCACCTTTTGATTCGTTTTTAATGTCACTTGGCACTTTGTTTTACTTTATAATTGTTTTACTTTGTATTTTTAATGTCACTTTATTATAACTACTTTAAAAACTGTTTGTTCACTTTTTAACTGACTGTTCACACACTGATCTTCTCTCTTTTACTTCCAATAATAAACTTCCTCTTAACGACCTCTGTTCAGTCTTTTATAGGTTTCAAACTTCTAGAAGCTTCGTTTTTTTGTTCTAGAGATTAGTCATTTCTGGGAAAAAATATGTGTATCTCTTTCTTTCATATTTATGACTAGACATTCTTACTTCGTCTATCATCGATCATTCCAGAATAAAAATATAGTAAAATATATCTGTCTCCTTTTTACACATTATCTGTCCTTTTTTTACACATTATATAATCAATTTTCGCTAAGTTTCTACTAAGTTCTAAATAACATATTTATGTACTAAATATAATATCGGTACATTACATAATAAAATAATTTCCAACTTAAAATTTTCTTACAAATACACAAAATATACAATAAAATAATACAATATAATTAAAATTATTTGATTAAGTTAAATTAAAAAACCTCTGTTGATATTATACTCATTATAGAATATTTATATATATATTGTAATAATTAAATATTCTATAATAGTATAATGAGCATTATCAACAGAAGTTGTTTAATATTAACTTAATCAAATAATTTTAATTATATTGTATTATTTTGTGTATTTGTAAGAAAATTTTAAGTTGGAAACTATTTTATTATGTAATGTACCGATATTATATTTAGTACATAAATATGTTATTTAGAACTTAGTAGAAACTTTGCGAAAATTGATTATATAATGTGTAAAAAAAGACAGATAATGTGTAAAAAGGAGACAGATGTATTTTACTATATATTTTATTCTGGAATGATCGATGATAGACGAAGTAAGAATGTCTAGTTATAAATATGAAAGAAAGAGATACACATATTTTTCCCAGAAATGACTAATCTCTAGAACAAAAAAAACGAAGCTTCTAGAAGTTTGAAACCTATAAAAGACTGAACAGAGGTCGTTAAAAAGAAGTTTATTATTGGAAGTAAAAGAGAGAAGATCAGTGAGTGTGAACAGTCAGTTTAAAAGTGAACAAACAGTTTTTAAAGTAGTTATAATAAAGTGACATTAAAAATACAAAGTAAAACAATTATAAAGTAAAACAAAGTGCCAAGTGACATTAAAAACTAATCAAAGGTGAAATTAAAGCATTTTCGGTTGATGTAAAAAAAAAGAAGAGTACTTACTATTATTAATACAACTAAAGGAATTATAATCCACCAACACTAAAATTTGAGGAACAAACAAAGAACAATAATTACACAAGAAACTAATCGTCTAACAACACTTCAGTTTACCAAAATCGCAAATACTACGTATCACTTCGTTCGTCTCCGTTCTTCATAGATCACCTACAGATTTTTCCACCAATCAGGAAACAGGACTTTACATATCAAGGTCAGATAAAATTGTAATTTATTAAAAAAAATTTGTAGTAGTTAGTTGAATTTTATAATTAAAAAAAACAAAGGAATTTACTTGGTAATTAATAATTAGTGTATTTGATAATCTTACTTGCTATTACATAAATAATATTGGTTAGTTTAACTTAATTCACATCAAGTAAGTTCTTTTATAATTACTAAAGGCCTTTCTTTTTAATATTTTTTCTAATTAGTTTCATTATTAAACTTTCAACATTACTGTTTTAATTTAACTATTTTATAATAAATTTATAACTATAATTAATTAATTTTTATTCAGATACCTTCTACCTAATAACCCAATAGAAACTAGCATAACCAAACACCCCCTGAGAAAAAGATCTTGTTGCTATTAGTACATTTAAATAAGTAATATAAATCTAATAAATAAATCAATCAAATCAATAAACTTTCTCTCAAATCAAATATTCATTACTATATATATATATATATATATATATATATATATATATATATATATATATATATATATGTATATATGTATGTTGAGACGAAGTTTTATTATCATAAAAAATTTATTCATTAAAGAAAAGACTAATTTCCATAAGAATATGTATTATGATGATTAAATCAAAAACAAAATCGTTATTAAGTCGATTGAAAGCTAAATAAATAATAAAAAAGTAATCACATTACATAAAAATAATCAAAATCACCATTAAAAAAATAAATAATAATGAAAATATAATTCTAAATGTAAAATAAAACAAACGAACAAATTATAAATTTTTGTAAAATATTTTTCTGTTAAATATATAAAAGGATTTTCAAAGATCTACAAAAGTGTATAAAAAGTTCTTCTACGAATAACACCTGTATGTGTGACGTTAAATTATCAGAACTACGACTGCTCGTACGCAACATCGCGTGTTTGAAATGTTTAGTTTCCATGAACTCCAAAACCTTAGAAACGCACCTGTGCCTGTGTGACGTCAAATTATCAGAACTACGAGTGCTCGTACACAACACATCGCGTGTTTGAAATGTTTAGTTTCCTCGAACTCCAAGAGCTTAGAATAGCAGCTGCACGTTGTGACGTAAGAGTTACTCGGAAGTATATCGGTCGAATTTATGACTTCAAGCCTCAGTGTAAATATAATTTGAGAGCTTTTCCGACCATAATAAATTATATAAAAATTATTGAACATTAAAAATGATTATTGTATATATTATGTAAAAAAATTGTTTGTAAAATATAAGTAGTTAGTTAGAAATAAGCAAATTAAGAAATAGTTCCTTCTGATTGGTTCTCGTGGAGTTTTTAAATGAAGCATTTTTATTGGTCAGAGAATAATGAGAGAGGGATCTCAGTCTTTACGTAAAAGAACCAGTCAGAAAGAATAAAAAGAGATTCAAGCCTAATTTTAAGAGAGTCAAGACCCTTTATACAAACATTAAAGCTTCGTTTAAAAAAATTTTCAACAAACATTTAAGATTTAATTTTAAAAAACTTTCACGACTCAATACTCAAGTTTAATTTTAAAAAAGATTCAAGACTCATTTTCAAAACATTCAACAACAGTTATTATAATATTCAACTCGTAATCTACATTTTTAAAAAAGACTTTGATTAGTCATAAATTTTATTAACTTTATAAGTTAACATCCTTCGACTTTGAATCGAAAATAGGTTTGTTGAATCGAGCAGAGTAATCTTATAATATAACAGTTTCAACTGTAACTTTAATGATACAAAAGTTAGTATTAAATTAATATAAGAAGCTTGACTTACCTTATATCAGAAATAATCCTAGTATAAAACTTTGTAACACACCACTTGTAAAAAGGGAGTCTTATCAACCAGTAAATTGTATAAAAAAAATCCACAAGTAAACAATAATAAATTCTACATCGTAAGAGTTTCTGTCTTTAATTAAACCATTGGAAGTTCTACATCCCACGTGCTCACCAGAAGAGAAGATAGACCACCAGTTCCAGCGACACCTACATGTGAATGGCGAACACTCGAGAGACAAAGTTAAAAAGGTACCGTTATTTAATTTGTATTAAGTGTGCGTATAAACTGTTTTAAAGCGATAATAGTTATTAGCCGCTAGAGAACATTTATACTACTTTATTGTAAAGATTTTTGAATTTCATTTCGATAGAAAACTTATAATTTGTTTGAGCGTAAATCTGTGGTGAAACCTGTACGACCTGAGATATAATTTTTCGATTAACGATAGTGTCTATTTTCAAGAAACATTTAATTCTATTTGAGCTAGTCATCATTATACAACATATTATTTAAAGGGCTAAAAACATTATTATTGTAGTAAAAAAACTTCAACAATTACGTCAAATCAAATAAAAACAAACCACTAATAATATCATGTCACAATTAACGTGAATTTACTAAAATAACATTCAATCATCAAAAAAAATTAAAATAATAAAAAAAAAAGAAAACATAAGAACCCAAACAACAATAAAATAATAAAATCATAATAACTTGGCGCCCAACGTGGGGCTCGATTAAAATCACAGATTTTAATAGTTTAAATAACAAAAAAATAAATCAATAAACATTACATTAAAATTTATTTAAAAATAAAAATACTAATAGATTATTGTAACTGTAATTAACATATAAAATAAATATTTCTTACATTTTATTATAAATATAAAAAGTCGAAACATAATGTGTGATAAAGAGGAAATTAATTTTGATGCATGGAAGGTAGAAGAACTCAGACAAGAATTGAGAAACAGAGATTTGGACGACAGAGGAACCAAACAAAATTTGATAAACAGATTGACAAAAAGTCAAGAATTAATAGACATGGTTGCTAACACAGAAGAGCCAGAAGAAAGGGGGGAACAAGAAGATGAACCTCAACAAAAAGATGGTACTTCTTCACAAACTGGAGGAAATGTCACATTGGCAGATTTGTTAGCATCATCCTAGCCAATTCAGAACAAATAGCGAAAAAACTAGAAGCCAACTCGGAAGAGATGACAAGAAAATTAGAAGCTAACTCTGAAGAAATGAAAAAACAAAATAGACAAAATTCTGAGGAAATAACGAGAAAATTGAATGAAATAACGGAAAAATTGGACAAGAAAGTAGAAAATCAAGAGAAAAAGATTAAAGTAATTGAGGAAAAACAAGAATTTTTAAATAAACAAGTACAAAATATAGACAAAAGAACAAGCGAAAACAATCTGAAATTAAACTCAAGAATATCAGAAATGGAAGATAACGTGAAAAGAGGAATACAAATAAATTTGGACATAGCCGAACAGGAAAACAGAAAAACAGAGAGACAATTAAGAAAAGAAATAGAAGAAAAATTAAGTACAAATATAAACGTGGGAAACAGTAAAGAAATCAAGAAATTAAAGGAGGAACTCGAAAATAAAATAAAACAAGTGAATCAAAATATTTCTGAATTATCAGACAATCGCGTAACACCTGACTTGGGTTTTCAAATTTTAAATATAGGGGGGAAGTTTGAAGAAAGTTCAAAATTTTGTGGGGATTATAGGAAGATACATCCTATAAATTATTTACATTCAATTAAAAATAAATACTATAAAATTAAAAATTTACAAGACTTTAAAGAATTTATCAGGTCAAGTTTAACAGGCAATGCACTATTATGGTGGAATTGTAAAGAAATGTTTGTAGATTCATTTGAAACCTTTGAAAAAGTATTTCTAGATACTTTCTGGTCAGAATTACAACAGAGTAAAGTCAGGGAAAGAATGTATTTTGGCAAATTTGATAATACAAAGAATAATCTATCCAACTATGTTTTACAACTCTATGCTACTTGTCAATATTTAACTCCTCCTATACCAGAGGCAGAAATTGTAATGTTTTTATCAAGACATTTTAAACCTGAAATATCTGAGATAATTGCAGTACAAAATATTAATAAATTTGATCATTTAATAACATATTTGCAGAGAATTGAAAGAAATTTAAGTAATAGTATCAACAATCAGAATAGAGATAATGTAAGAAACTTTAATAACAATGATGGAAGTTTTAATAGGCAAAGTAACAATAACAATTTTAACATACAAAATAATAATAATAATTTTAACAATAACTACAATAATCAAAACAGAAATCAAAATAATGAAAATAGGAACAATTACAATAATAATAGAAATTACAATAATAATCAGAACACTAGAAATTTTAACAATAATTATAATAATAGAAATTTTAATAGATTTGAACAAAATAACAATAATCGAGCAAATACAAACAATAATAATAGACAAGTAAACGCAATTAATACGACTAACAGTAATGAGGGGATATATGAGACAAATAATACACCGAGAGACATTGCACGTTCAGGTTGTAGAACTCCTAGGGCCAGATCTCCAGTAGATGATGCCCAAACCACAAATTTTCAATAGGGGTGCACAATGTAAATAGCGCTAGATGTGACTTTGTACACCCACGTGAATTTTTAATGGACAAGAATAATCTGCATCCAGAAAATAAAGAAATAGAATTAGTATTAATAAAAGCAAATATTGATAACAATTTATTAAACATTATAATAGATACAGGGTCTACAGTTTCTTTAATATCAGAAAATACAGTAAATAAAATCTCAATGTTCAAAAACAATATAATCAATATTCCAAAAGTAAATTTTACAGGGATAAATGATAAAAGTTTAGGATATTCTAATAAAACAGTTTTTGCTTCTTTGAATATAAATAATGTAAAATTAAATGTTCAGTTATTGATAGTCAATAAATTAAAATATGATATATTATTGGGTAACGATGAATTATCAAAGAATAAAATTATAATAAATTATAACAAGAATGCAGTAATATTTGGGAATAATGAAATAAAATTTGAGGTAATAAATGATTTAAAATTAACTAGTAATTATAATATAATTAGTATATTTGACGAGTCATTAGAAAATAGTAATAAAAATTTCTGCCAAGAAAAAATAAGTGAAATGTGTGAATCTAGTTGCAATTTAATGGTACAAGGGTGCCGAAATATATTTAATAATGTGGCCATAGATGCCGAATTAAATTTAAATAAAAATGGAAATGATAATCATTTAGAAAGGGTCTTAGATACCAAAAATAAATTAAACTACGATTATGATGAAAGGGCAATTGATGCCGATGATAGGGTTAATGAAAAGAATTTAGAGGTGATGATAAATTGCAACAAAGGATGGAAAAAATGAAGTTATAAAATTGGTAGAAAGATATAAAAGTTTAATTAATGATGAATCTAGAGTAGCTAAAAAATTATTCCCAAAGTATTAAAGTTAAAAAAAATAGAGAGTTTTAGTCAAAAAAGTTATCCAATTCACTATAAATATCAAGAAGCAGTAGATAAACATTTAAAGAAACTGTTGGCAGATAGAACTATAAGTTATAGTATTAATCCTATAGTAGTGGGTAAGAAAAAGATAATACGATGCGTTTATGTTTAAAAAAGTAGAAAATAAATTCTAATGTTTCCTAACACAAAAATTTCACGTGGTGTGTTTCATGTAAGTTCACTCAAGTAATATATTTAGTAGTTAAGTGTAAATAAACATGTAAATAAAATAAAATAGGATATAGTTGAAGTTAAAATAGAAAATGGAAACTTATAAAAATTTATCCGTTGATAAATTTATTACAAGTTTGGGGGGAAGTTGAGACGAAGTTTTATTATCATAAAAAATTTATTCATTAAAGAAAAGACTAATTTCCATAAGAATATGTATTATGATGATTAAATCAAAAACAAAATCGTTATTAAGTCAATTAAAAGCAAAATAAATAATAAAAAAGTAATCACATTACATAAAAATAATCAAAATCACCATTAAAAAAAATAAATAATAATGAAAATATAATTCTAAATGTAAAATAAAACAAACGAACAAATTATAATTTTTTGTAAAATATTTTTCTGTTAAATATATAAAAGGATTTTCAAAGATCTACAAAAGTGTATAAAAAGTTCTTCTACGAATAACACCTGAATGTGTGACGTTAAATTATCAGAACTACGACTGCTCGTACGCAACATCGCGTGTTTGAAATGTTTAGTTTCCATGAACTCCAAAACCTTAGAAACGCACCTGTGCCTGTGTGACGTCAAATTATCAGAACTACGAGTGCTCGTACACAACACATCGCGTGTTTGAAATGTTTAGTTTCCTCGAACTCCAAGAGCTTAGAATAGCAGCTGCACGTTGTGACGTAAGAGTTACTCGGAAGTATATCGGTCGAATTTATGACTTCAAGCCTCAGTGTAAATATAATTTGAGAGCTTTTCCGACCATAATAAATTATATAAAAATTATTGAACATTAAAAATGATTATTGTATATATTATGTAAAAAAATTGTTTGTAAAATATAAGTAGTTAGTTAGAAATAAGCAAATTAAGAAATAGTTCCTTCTGATTGGTTCTCGTGGAGTTTTTAAATGAAGCATTTTTATTGGTCAGAGAATAATGAGAGAGGGATCTCAGTCTTTACGTAAAAGAACCAGTCAGAAAGAATAAAAATGAGAGATTCAAGCCTAATTTTAAGAGAGTCAAGACCCTTTATACAAACATTAAAGCTTCGTTTAAAAAAATTTTCAACAAACATTTAAGATTTAATTTTAAAAAACTTTCACGACTCAATACTCAAGTTTAATTTTAAAAAAGATTCAAGACTCATTTTCAAAACATTCAACAACAGTTATTATAATATTCAACTCGTAATCTACATTTTTAAAAAAGACTTTGATTAGTCATAAATTTTATTAA
Organism: Ophraella communa; assembly: GCA_035357415.1. Lineage (NCBI taxonomy): Eukaryota > Metazoa > Arthropoda > Insecta > Coleoptera > Chrysomelidae > Ophraella > Ophraella communa. Next base: position 26,613,562 of record CM068995.1, read on the forward strand.
CTTTATAAGTTAACATCCTTCGACTTTGAATCGAAAATAGGTTTGTTGAATCGAGCAGAGTAATCTTATAATATAACAGTTTCAACTGTAACTTTAATGATACAAAAGTTAGTATTAAATTAATATAAGAAGCTTGACTTACCTTATATCAGAAATAATCCTAGTATAAAACTTTGTAACACACCACTTGTAAAAAGGGAGTCTTATCAACCAGTAAATTGTATAAAAAAAATCCACAAGTAAACAATAATAAATTCTACATCGTAAGAGTTTCTGTCTTTAATTAAACCATTGGAAGTTCTACATCCCACGTGCTCACCAGAAGAGAAGATAGACCACCAGTTCCAGCGACACCTACATATGAATGGCGAACACTCGAGAGACAAAGTTAAAAAAGGTACCGTTATTTAATTTGTATTAAGTGTGCGTATAAACTGTTTTAAAGCGATAATAGTTATTAGCCGCTAGAGAACATTTATACTACTTTATTGTAAAGATTTTTGAATTTCATTTCGATAGAAAACTTATAATTTGTTTGAGCGTAAATCTGTGGTGAAACCTGTACGACCTGAGATATAATTTTTCGATTAACGATAGTGTCTATTTTCAAGAAACATTTAATTCTATTTGAGCTAGTCATCATTATACAACATATTATTTAAAGGGCTAAAAACATTATTATTGTAGTAAAAAAACTTCAACAATTACGTCAAATCAAATAAAAACAAACCACTAATAATATCATGTCACAATTAACGTGAATTTACTAAAATAACATTCAATCATCAAAAAAAATTAAAATAATAAAAAAAAAAGAAAACATAAGAACCCAAACAACAATAAAATAATAAAATCATAATAATATATATATATATATTGAAAAGGTATATTTAAGGGCAATTTCAAAATTTATTTTAATTTAATATTTTATTTTTTATTTTCGGAGAAATGTCAAAATTTGAAGTAAATGTCATAGTTTATTAGTTTAGAGTTAAAAAGATTTATGTAATGTAAACAACAATTGTATTAGGTTAAGGATAGATAAGTAGTGTAACTGAGAGTAAGTGAGAAGTTTCGTTGCCAGGGGATAGAAGGTTTGACAGTTAGGAGATGTTTTAAAAAAAAGTCATAAAAGGTTAAAATAATTTAATTGGAAAATGATTAAATTGAATTGAAAAAGTTTTAGTTAATGCAGCTGTAAAAGATTACAAAGTAAAAAAGCTATAACAGTTTCATGGTTTATGAAAGAAGCAATTTGTGATTCTAAAAAGTTATAATTATCTGAATTTAACTTTGACAATGAGTTGCGTTCGAATCACTGTGTAGTATGGACGTGTGTGATTGTTTCGCTATTATTTTTTGATTTAATTTGAGTAATTAAGCTTACGTTATTTATAGTACATTAGTATTAAAATTTTACTGTAAGTATTAATACTTTATCTAGTATTTTTTAACACTTGGCCCCGGCGCTGCCTTACAGATGCCCGGCGGCAATCGCAAAGCTGGCGGCAAAGATCCGCCTCTGGCCGCTTTAACAGATGGAGATCCTGCAAATATCCAAGAAGATGTTGTATTTTTAGATATAGAGAATGATGTGGTTAAGTCTAAGAGTGCTTTAAATCTATATAATCAGAAAGTTAATAATCATAAAACATTTAATGTTAATGATGATGATAAAAACTTGTGTTCGACTTCTCAACAAACTAGTAATAAACAAACGAGTCAGGTGTTTAACGTTTCTAATCGATTTAGTGCTTCTGATAATGGTCCGTATTTTATTTTTGTCCAACATGTAGATTTAAATATTGGCCGCTTACACCCCATGAAAATTGGAGAAAAATTAATGTCCCTCTCAAACTATGAAAAAAATATTATTGAAATAGTAAGGGTGGGTAGAAACCGGATTAAAATCGAACTGGATTCTAGTTCTGTAGCTAATAAGTTAGTAGATGAACCTTTCTTTAAGGAAAATAACTTAATCGCATATATACCAAATTATCTCACTGAAAAAAGAGGTTTAGTTCGTTCGGTTGATACTACTTTAAACGAAAACACTATATTAAATATTATAAAATCTGATGTCACTGTTAAAAAAGTCCAAAGAATGACTAGAATCGTTCAAAAAGATGGTATAACGGAGAGAATTCCGAGACAAATGATTATTGTCACTTTTGAGGGTAAATTAATTCCTCAGTTTATTTATATTAACAAAGTCCGATGCCCAGTGGAAATATTTGTCAGCCCAGTCATGCAATGCTTCAATTGTTTACGCTATGGTCATTCAGCTTCTCAATGTAAGTCCAAAAAAAAATGCAGAAAATGTGGAGATGAAGAAAAAAGCGATTGTCCCAATAATTGTCAAGTATTTTGCGTTCATTGTCAGAATAGCAGCCACGAGTCAGTTTTTAAAGAATGCCCGGAATACATTAAACAAAAGAAAACAAAGGAAGCCATGGCTAATTTAAACATATCATTTAAGGAAGCTGAGAAAGTAGTCGAAAACCCATGTTACTCCAGTCTTGTACAAAAGAATAAATTTGCTCCGCTAATGAACTCCGATTTGGAGTTGCCTCCATTGAAATTTACCCCTTCCTATCAACTCCAGTCATATAAAAGTAGCAATACTCAAAAACAAAGTACAAGTCCGGTAGTTAGTCCTCCCAGGAAAAGAAAAAACTGCGATTCCACCCCTAACTTTACACCTAATCCTAGAGAATTTCAAACTAAATTTTGTGCGGGATCAGTATTTCAATTTGGACAACCCGAACCGGTCAATAAATTTGATAAATTTACTTCTCAGTTGAGTGCTACTTTAAAAAACTTAATCAAACAAAGTCTTCAAGATTTTGCTAATTCTTCTTCAAATATGGTTCCTAATCTTAAAGTTAATGAAACCGAAATTGAGAACAAAGTTAAAGATATTGTTAATAATATTTTTACTTAATAAAGATGGATAACAAAAGTATTAAAATTATACAGTGGAATATTAGGTCACTTACCGCTAATAAATATTCCTTACAACAATTACTTTTTGAGGAACAATTTGATATAGCGGTTTTATCGGAAACTTGGTCCAAACCGTTAGATAATTTTTGTTTTAGTAATTTCAACGTTGTAAATAAAAGTAGATCTAAAGGTTATGGCGGTGTTGCCATACTTCTATCAAATAATGTTAAGTACGAACCCATTTCATTTGTTAATAACTTTAATCCAAAATTAGAGGTGTGTGGAGTAAATATTAGTATTAACAGGAAAAAATATACGATTTTGAGTGTGTACCGACCAACCAAAGTCAAAATGTCAGCGCAAGATTACATCAACCTTTTTTCACAAATTAATCATGATTGTATTATCACTGGTGATTTTAATGCGCATCATGGGTTATGGGGGTCATGTAGTAATTCCCGAGAAGGCAATATATTGGTGGAAGCCCTAGACTCTATGCCTCATTTAATTGTCGTTAATAATGGTTCTGCTACCAGAGCTACTCCTCCAGGTCAAGCGAAGTCAGTTGTCGATCTTACTTTCTTATCTTCCAGTTTATGTTCAACTGCAGACTGGTCCGTCCTGCAGAATACTTATGGATCCGATCATTTCCCTATTATAATCTCTATTAATAATATTAAAATAGAAAATATCATGCATATATCTTCGGCTAAGTGGTCAATGTCTGATGCTAACTGGGATCAATTCAGATCTACTATAGAGGAAGCTCTTACACTGAAACCAACTGCTAATAGCACAAATGAAATGATTTTATATCTATTAGAATCTATTACAAATGCTGCGAACAAATCTTGTAAACCAGTTAAGCCTTTACGTAAATATGCAAGAGTGCCTCCTTGGTGGGATGATGAATGTTTGACTACCTCGAACTTAAGAAAAAATGCTTTTAAAAAATTTAAATCCAATCTGACTCTTTCGAATTTCATAGAATATAAAAATAAGGAAGCTCTCTGCAAACGTACTTTTCGTACAAAAGCTAAATGTAGTTGGGCACGGTATTGTTCAACTCTCAATAGGCAAACTCCCCCATCAGAAATTTGGAAAAGAGTAAATAAAGTTCAGGGTCAAAAACAGTTCATCGTTAAGGACGAATCATTAATAAATCAACTTTTTACAAAAATTGCTCCCGATTATGCACAACAACCAATACATTTACCGGATAACTACTCTACTACCCATTTTTTATTAACTCCTATTGTACCTGATGAACTTAAAGCAAATATTAAAACCTCAAAAAATACATCTCCCGGTATCGATGGAATAAACTACCTCATGCTAATAAATCTTCCCGAGATTGCCATAGAGTATCTGTGTAAAATATTTAACAATATTCTATTGAATGGGGATAACTGTGATTCTCTTAAGCAATGCTTAGTTATTCCAATACCTAAAATAAACGATGGTACGTCCTTAAGACCCATTTCTCTAATGTCTTGTCTACTGAAGACATTCGAACGCATTATGAAAAATAGACTGGAATGGTGGTGCGAAAATAATAAATTATTTCCGGCAGCTCAGTTTGGCTTTCGAAGAAATAAAGGAACCATCGACTGCCTGGCCCAGCTAACAACAGATATTCAGTTGTGTTACTCAAAAAATAATTACCTATCTGCACTATTTCTGGATATTTCCGGTGCATATGACAACGTTATTTTAAATTTACTTTTTGAAAAACTAGTGCATGTAGGTATACCAGCAATGTGTGCATATGTGTTAGTTAATCTATTTGTTAACAGACAAGTATTCATAAGGTGCAATAATAGACTATTAGGCCCAAGAGTAGTTCATCAAGGTCTGCCACAGGGATCTGTATTAAGTCCTTTGTTGTTTAACCTGTACACTATGGATTTGCATGGCATGAATATTAATTGTAACATTCTACAATACGCAGATGATTTTTGTTTCTACGTTAATGAAAATTCTTTTCAACAATGCATCAATTCAACAAAAAAAATTATGGTCTGTACAAAAAAGTATTTTTGGAATCAAGGATTAGAGCTCACCCCAAATAAATCAGCTATAGTGCTGTTTACGCGTCACCGCCTCCCGGAGATAGCCAGTGTAAGCACTAACAATGTATCTATACGTGTCCATAAATATTATACCTATCTTGGTATCACCCTGGATACTAAATTAACATGGGAACATCACATTAGCAGCTGCTTAATTAAATGCGAGAAAAGCTTAAATGTCCTTAAGGCAGTTAATCGCTACCAATGGGGCGCTGACCTAAAAGTTAACTTAATGTTTTATCGGGCGTATACAAGGTCAATTATTGATTATGGAAGCTTCCTATACGGGTCTGCCACAACCACAAGACTCAAACAATTAGACCGCATCCAATATAAAGCTTTGCGTTTGGTTTTAGGGGCGCTAAAATCTACGCCTACTGAAAATTTGTTAGCTGAATGCACGGAACCACCATTGCACTTAAGACGGCTTTTGTTAGCGGAAAAATTTATCCTCAAATGTCAAGCTAACAAACAATCTAAATTGTTACTAAAGATATCCGACATATCTGTTTCAAATTTGGTTGATAAATGGTGGCATAACAAAAATTCCCCTACTTTAGCGGTAGCATACCCTAATGTTGCTTGCTATGAACCAATTCCTATTGAAACAAACTTCTTTCAGTCTAATTTTGACATATTTTATTCCCAAACCAAAATTTTCTTTCCCAACTATGATAATAACAACCCCATCATGCTTCAGGAACTGCTTGCCAGGTTTGATGAGCCATATAAGATTTTCACGGATGGTTCAAAATCGGATATGGGAGTTGGCTGTAGTGTATATATACAGGACCAAGGTGAACATATCATGTGTAAACTAAATCAGCACTGCTCCATATATTCAGCTGAACTATTTGCAATTTACCAGGCCCTAAATTGGAATGTAAACAAGAAAATTTCCGACCGCCAAATTGCAGTAATGACCGACTCCAAATCTGCATTGTTGGCTTTAAAAAATCACCATAAGCATATATACAAAAATGGAATTATTGTCAAAATTTTAGAACTACAATTAAGATTACTTGAACAAAATAACTCTGTTTCTTTCATATGGGTAAAGGGTCATATCGGCATTCCTGGTAACACTAAAGCAGATTATTTTGCTAAGGAAGCCGTCTCTAAAGGATTAGAAGTAAGTTGGTTGAATAGAAGTGATTTAATTCAAACACGGAAACAAACTCTAAAGAAAAATTGGGAAATCGAATGGTACGCCTTCTGTAACAGAAGTAACAACCTTTATACAATAATACACCCGGAATTACCAGCCAGGTCTTTCACCGAGAGAAGTTATCCTAGTAGAAAAATATATTCCATGTTTGTTAGATGTCTTTTTAATCACGCTACTGTAAATTCCCATCTGTTTAAATTGAAGTTAAGTGATTCAGAATATTGCGATTGCGATGGTAGTTTCGATGATATCAATCATTGGATGTTTGGCTGTAGGTATAATGACGACGCAATTAAATACTTGATGAAATCCATTGTGAAAAAACAAATTCCAATTCCTCAGAATCAAGCTTGTCTGTTATATTTGACTCGACGTAACACTGGCCTAAACGAAATTATATGGGAATTTTTTAAAAGAGCGAAAAGGAAAATTTAACGTAAGAATGGGTGACGAATAAATCTGTTTAGTTTTCGAACCACTTGTATCTCCCTATGTGATATAATTACCCTCTATCCGTTGCCCGTCTTGTGATGTATAAAGTCGCTTTGAAAGGCACCTTAGCGTGAAAAACGTCATTTCCTAATTCCTATGTCTGTTAAGTAGAAGTAGAAATTGCAGATTAATGTTTATATTGGTTAGGGTCTTGAATGATTTCTTGTTAATTCTCCCAACGTATCACATGTAATTTAGAATTATCGTGGCTGAATGGATTAAGCCAAAAAAAAAATAAAAAAAAAAAAACTTTGACAATAATAACATAACATTAAAAGTAATAAAGAAGTAAAATTAAATAGCAAATTTATATAAGACAAGGAAGATAAAAAAGGTGTATAAGAGCAGAAGGTTGGAGATCAAAGTACCAGGAAGTAAAAGAAAGAGTCAGAAAAGGAAAGGAAAATATAGGAGTTTGAAAATAGTGAAAGTAGAAAAGGACCCTGCGGTAATTAAGGTTAGCTAAGGTAGTTAAGAATAGATAGGAATTAGTTAAGAATAGATAGGAATTAGTTAAGAATAGATAGGAAATAATTAGGTATCAGTTTAGGTAGATAAGTTTGTTCGGTATTATTCAAATTTCACTATAAAAATTATAATAAATTTTGTTAGAACCCTACCCTAATTAATTAAAGAAAATTTTAACAAATTAAAACACATAAAATAAAACTTGGTAGGTATTGAGTAAAAATATCTCAATATATATATATAATCGGAATGTTTTTGGGGATGTGGCAATAAAACCAATGTGTACTCTTTTTAGAATATATTTACCGAGCTTTCGAACCTCTATGAGCTCATTTAATAAATTCGACATGTTTATTACAGTTTTCATAAACCACAATCAGTAATAGACTATTACGAGTGAACTAAAGAACAGACATAACCTCGTGTCAAGTCATGTCACTTAGCGGGAGATACGAATTTTGCACGTCAACAATTTCAAGCGTGAAGATAAGCAATTTTCTGTACCGGCCTTTGTTCCAAAACCGTCGACAGTACGGATTTAAGCATTTTTCAGACTATAGATATGATAATCTAGTACTAGATGGCGTAATAATTCACATTTTGGGAAAAATGGAGTTACGCACTTTGCGATTTATACTGACGATATGGAAAGGGAGTACAGGAAGAACTATGTCAAGCAGATCATCCATTACATATGTCGCTAAGATTGGAGAAATGCTAGCACCCATGGGTTTGTTTATAAAACTTATTATCAAATGAAAAACAAGTGGAATTGAACGAAAACTCAATCAGTTCAATAAACATGTCATAGCTAATGGTACAAACCGAACTAATAGATTCCCAATGATTATGAATTGCACGAATAACTGCATCTAAATAAATATTACTAAAAAGGGAGACAACGTCCAGACTGACAAGAACGTAGTTTGGTGGTAACACCTTTTTATTGAATAATTCAAAAGTATGAAATGAGTCATTAACACTATAATCATTATTTTCCTAAGCTCTTGTTAATGCTCTTGTAAGTAAATCTATTTGCTTTTTATCAAATAAACGTTTGACTAAAGAATTAGATTTCCTTTGAATCCCAGAAGTCGGGTCAGACTGTAAGGAAACATAAGAAGTGTCCTGGTCTAATAAATTCTGGGAAAGCCTGAAATATTCTTCCCTTAACATAATCACTGTTACATTACCTTTATCAGACTTTGTAACAACTAGTTCAGGGTGATTCCTCAGGAAGTGTTTAGTCTCCTCAAAGAGATTTCGAAGAAACGAAGGGGGTTTGTTTTGAAAAACATTATTAGTAATCAAATTGACAGATCTAGCTATCGTTAGATTTCTAACATTAATATCTGAAATGTAGGAAGAAATGCAATCAACATCAGCTAACAATGACTTAATTGGAATGTCAACACCTAACCTAGGTTCAACACTAAATTTGGGACCTAAAGAGAGTATTTTGGAAACATTGGGAGGAAGAGTAACTTGAGAAAGATTCTTAATCCACGAATCACAAGTCTTAAGTCGATTATTAAACAATTCATCCCTTAATGAATTTAACTTTTTAATATTATTATTTTTGACTTAAAATGATCTGTTATAATATCTCATATGTTTTGAAATGAAATTGTTACAAATAAGTTCATTAGTACTATTGATAATATTTGTTTTTAAATTATTTAATTTATTTTCTAAAGATTTAATGAGTTTATGATTTAAATTAATTTCCATATTTAAAAGTTTATACCCTAACCTGTTTAAAAACATTGTAGTTGCATGTGTATGTGAATCTTGTCCATACATCAATTTTTCAATCGGAACTGTACTATGTATAATATGTTTCGGAAGAACACCAATTCTTTTACATTGCAATAAAAATATTTTTCTATTACGTTCCCTGGCTAGTTTTTGATTAACTCTTGACCATTCCTTCAGGACAGAAAGAAGGGTCAAAAGAACCTAAATATTCTCTTTAACCTTTTTTTAAATAATTCCTATCCTAAATCATTACTTAGGAAAGTTATGTATGGCACAACTTCTGTTATGTTAAATGCTTCAAACTCCATTTCCAACAATTCAGGTGCTAGGGAACAGAACTCAATTGGATCCATCCAAGGTTCGCCACCTTGTGAATTCTCATATGTATCTCTTCCTTATATTAAGGGCGTTACGCCTAGACTGTCTAGACTTTTCACACAACAATTTCCAAATATTAGGATTGCATTTAGGAGTTCCTTAATACTGAAATCATTGTATACTACAGTTAAAGATAAAATTCCTTTATTAGATAAAAATAATGTTATTTATAGACTCAGTTGTATGGATTGTACACAATCATATGTTGGTCATACATCTCAAAAATTATCTAGTCGTTTGACTCTCCACAAAAGTGACATAAGGTTACATCCTGATAGATGTTCATTGGCCTCACATTCCAATTCTACGGGGCATTCCATTGACTTTCCAAATGCACAGGTTTTATATTCTGAAAGTAACTACAGGAAAAGAGTTTTTCTTAAAATGGTTTTCATCTTCCAAGAGAAGAATTCTATGAATAAAAAAACCGATATCAATAATTTGAGTGGTTTATATTCATTACTACTTACGCTAGACAGTAATCATCTCATTCCCAGTAGTGAAAATTCTTCCATTTCAGAGGATTAATCTTATCTTCTTTCTCTCATTTACCCCATTATAATTTCTAAATCTTCTTCTTCTTCTTCTCTTTTTTTTGGCTTCACTGCGTGGTGATTCGCCAGCTCAATTTGAGGAGACCGCGATAAAGACTGGCTCTGGACCAATCGCGGTCTCTGTCTTCTATTTAATTTAAGTTAGGTTAGATCTGAGTAGATAAAAGTATATTCTTTTTTCAGTTTTTCTGTACTAACCATGAATTTTTCTTTAACCATTGACTCATATTTATTTAAATTTAGGTTTAAAGTGTGTATTGGTTTAATTAGTGTATCATAATCTATTTCGTAGCATGGAAAGTTGTTACTTTTATAAATTTTTTTGAAGTATGGAAAGAAATGCTCTAGAATTGTAATTAAATATGGTACCTGGTTATCTCTCAAAAAGTTTGGTTTATTTATGAGTTTTCTACGTAGGTTAAAGAGGGATATAATTAGGGGGTGGTTTTTGATTGTAATTATTTTAGTTAGGAATTTAGCAGCTAACATGAGCCTTCTCGTTTCTAGATCATATTGTGCTGGGGTGGACTTCATACATCCTAGACATGTTCTAATACCTTCATATAAAATTGTATTAAGTTTGTTACTGTATTTTTGGGATATGGGTTTAATTAGAAAAGATCCATAGTCTAGGTGAGACCTTATCAGAGCATTAAAAACCATTAGGAGAGTACGAGGGTCGGCTCCCCACCACACCCTGCAGATTGCCCGTAGGATATTGATGTTCTTCTTTGTTTTAAGTGTGACGTTTTCTATGTGTGTGTCCCATTTAAGGTGTTTATGGAAGGTTATACCTAGAAATTTTACTTCTTTCCTATAGTTTATTTTTGTATTATGGAGTTTAATTTCTGGGAGGTTTCGTCTTTGTTTACCTTTTAAGAACCATATTGCTTCACATTTGTTAGTCGAGAGAGTCAGATCATGTTCTTCCAACCATTTATGCGTTTGCTGTAGTCCATTATTTAGATTATTGACCATTTGGTTGATGGATGTTCCTTTTACATATAACACCAAGTCATCAGAATAACCATTGATATTAACTTCTTTAGGGAGAATGGAAAACAATTCTGTAATGTATATATTGAATAGGATTGTGCTCAATGGCGAGCCTTGCGGCAATCCCTTGGTTGCAGTGATAGGTCCTAACCATCCGCCATCATTGGCTCTAGTATATAAAAGTCTATTTTGCAGAATATTAAGTATAGTGTTATTTATACCCGGTGGTATATTTAGTGAGACTAATTTATCGTAAAGTTTGTACACGTTAATATTGTCGTAAGCTGCCTTAATGTCTAGAAAGATTGCTAGTACCGTTTGACCCGATTCAAAAGCTTCTAGTATGTTAGTGTGAAGGAGCGCAAGGTTGTTTGATGTTCCTCTACCTTTTCTAAAACCTGACTGGATATCTTTAAAAACCAAGTTGTGTTCTAATAACCAATCTAAACGGTTTTTTATAATAATTTATAGGGTTTTCAGGACGCAAGAGGAAAGGACTATTGGTCTATAGCTGTCAGGGAGGGTAGGATTTTTGTGGGATTTCAAAATGCTAATGACATTAAATTTTTTCCAGTCATCAGGAAGAGTTTTGCCTTTAAGGCAATCATTGTAGGTTAGGAGTAGAATCTCTTTGGCCCTGGAAGGAAGGTTTTTTAACATTGGATATGAAATGTCATCAATGCCAGGAGCAGTGTTTTTTTTTGTTGTTTAAGGCTAAGTTCAGTTCTGTCATTGTGATAGGATTACAAGGATGTTGTGTGTTTGTGGGGTTAAATTCTGGGTCGATGTGTACGGAAGACATGTTGTGCAATATTTCTATCTTAATATTATCTGAAGGAATGTGTGTCATAGTACTGTTTTTGTGGTTTGAAAATTTTTTTATTTTATTTCAGATGTAAGTAGTATTAGATACTTTGTTTAATGATTCGCAGAAAGTTTTAAATTTATTAGTTTTTTTACGTTTAAGATTTCGTCTGGTTTGTGCAATAATACGTTTAGTATGTAGTTTTCTAATGATAGAAAGTTTTTAAAATTTTTTAAGTTATTTTTTCGTTCTTTAACCCACTGTGAACATTGTACATCCCACCAAGGATTTGTTGGTTTTCCTTGGGATCTATTGTTTTTCCAGGGGATTGCTTTGTCGGCCGCTTTGATTGATTATTAAAATTAGGTCATTATAAGTTACATTTTCTGTGATATTATGTGTTTTTTTAGTATTGTGTTAAAAAACATGTCCCAATTTGCTTTTGTGTTGTTGCGTGTTTTGTATTTTTTTATAATGACTTTGTCTAGGTTATCTGACCCGTTTAAGTTAATTTCAATAAATGCAGGGAAGTGGTTGCTATTACCACAATCTTGTATAACTCCCCATGTGGAGTGCAAGGTCAGGTCGTTGCTAACTATTGATAGGTCTACCGCACTAACATTTCTACTGGGAGGTTGAAGTAAGGTAGCAGAACCATCATTTAAGATTGAAAATTGTTTTTCAAAGGAAATCAAATATGTTTGTTCCACCCCTATTGATGGTACAATTATCCCATGAGGGATGATGGGAGTTCATATCACCCATTATGATTATTTTTGAAGAGGGTAAATTTTCTATCATGAAATTTAGGAATGAATGAGTAATGGCGTTATTTGTGTTAGCATAAATATTTATTATATGTATATCACCAATTTTTAGAGTTACGTATTGTGTAATATTAATTGGTCGTTGGGCGACAATTTGTAACCCAATTATTACGTTTAGCGTCAATTTGTGATATGATTTACCTGTTGATAGTGAATTTATAAAATTATTTAGTTAACTTTTAAAAAATAACTATATACCAAAAGAAAAAATGTAATTTACAGTAAAACATTAATCTTAATTTCGTCTTTAATTAATTGTAAAAGATATTTCAATAATTAACAATATTTATAAATGTTTATCACAGCAAAAATTATGATAGTTAAATACCTCGGCTAGGGGTGAGTAAGTTCATTAGCTCTGACTATAGTACAATATTTGTTTCTTTAAGAAATTATAAGGGCGCCACTGAAATCTTTTTATTTTTTATGATACTACTGAAGTTGTTTTAAGCTGTTATTTAAATAAGTATCATAAGATGACAGAAAGATGTCAGAAAAAACTGTCTATGAAGATAAAAAAAATGATATGAAAATGTACCAAAAGATAAATAGATTTCCTTGGTGCTTAAATGAATGAAATTGAGAATACGTTACAAAAAATAATCCGCAAACAGTTCTTTACAAAAACTTATTCTAATACAGTTGATGATACTAAAATGATTTTTATATTTTACGTTTAAGAAATGAAGAAAAACGAGACAGCTGTATAATATTATAAATGCATTTACGTTGGTCGACTTATCTTTTTTTACATAGGATCCGTTGGTTGATCCAGGAGAGGGCTGGTCCAGTGAAGGGTTGGTCTGATGAACCGTCCACCAATGTAGAACCAATCAGTGTAATGTCTTTGAAATTTGTAGTATCTTTGGAATTTGTAGTGTCTTTTAAATTGAAATTTGTCACGTCTTTTGACTCGAAATTTGTAACTTCTTTTAACTTGTGTAACGTCTTTTAACTTGTATATTCCAATGCTGTGTATAACACCAATGGCAATAAAAGAATCAATCGTGGTTTAAGGTATTGGACTAAGCCACATTAAAGATCGTGTATAAAGTTGGAATTACTGACAGGAATCGTTTATAATAATTAACATGTTAAGAACTCTATACAATAGATGGTGTTAGTGTTAGCCATATAATTAATTTAAAAATACTACGTTTTTAGTTAACATATCATGTTTGTTTTGAATTAAATTTTTTGATTATTTGGTAGAGAAAACATTTTTTGATGCATGTAGCCACCCCACCAAATCCATCTTCTCTATCTTGTCTAATTGTATTGTAAGATTTTAATATGAAATTGTCATTTGGTTTAAGCCAAGTTTCATTGAGGGTTAAAATGTCTGGAATTTCTTGCAAGGTTAAGTTAATTAAATTTTCCCTATTTGATTTGATACTTCTTATGTTCCATTGAATAATTTTTAATTTATTTTTTGAGTTCATGGAATTGATCATTTTATTCTGATTCTGAGAAATCATCAATATCTATATACGAGTTTAAATTTTCTTGGGAAAGCAATAGGTTTTTTAGAATGTTTATATTTTCTGGTGAAGTGTTAATAAAATTTGAGACTGATTTCATAAGATTCTGTGAAGTGATTGGCAGATTAGATTGAATATCGGGAGATGCACTGGTTTCCCAGGCTGTTTTATTTTTGTTTGTTTTTGTGGGGTTACGATAGGGATCGGAGTAAGAGATGGATTGTGAATTCTTTTGTGAGATGTAGGGGGTTGATGAGGAATATTTTTCCGGTCTGGAATTTGGAAAGTACAGATTTTCTTCGTGTTGTTTTTTATCATATCCTTTATATATCACTCTTCTTTTACTTTCTGGGTTGGCCACTGCTTGTTGATAAGAGCGTTTTATTGTACCAGTTTTAAAGTTGTGGGCTCTTCTTTGGGACGGTTCTACGAAATTATTGTTTGTGGAAGGATGATTATTTTTGTAATTTTTTTTTTGGTAATTTTGGGAATTCACTAGAGTTAAAGATAAATTTATTTTTCTCAATATAAGATTTTGGGATGGCTTCATTCGCCTCAAAAAATGTCAAATTTTCGTAAGCCAAAGGTTCTTTGATGCTTTTTTGCCTCAGGTATTCTGGGCAGTTTTTATCGGTGTCGGCCACTTTGCGCCCGACCGTTTTGCACTCCTACCTGAAATCGGCCACTTTGCGCTCTGCTACTTTCATAATCTACTTTATTTTCTTCGATCTGCCCATTTGCAATATAATTTTAAATTCCTCCTACCTACAATAATAGTCCGGTAAAGGGTAAGTTAAAAATATTAGTTTTACAAGAAAACAAGAAAGTACAAAAATTATAAACCATCTTTCCTTCACACTTTCATCCAGACTTAGGACTGGCAAAGTTTATACATAATAATATAAACTTTGGTGTGTTTAAAAGAGTTTTTTTTTAATTTTTTTTTATTTGATTTTTTTTTATTTTTTCAAAGTTTTTTTATAAAGTAAAATACAAAAATCCATGTCAATAAAAACTTGTTTGTTTATTCGAGCTTCTGAATATAAGCTAACGTCTTTAAGCATGTTCTCAAGTCTCTTGTGTCTTTATATTTCTTTAATGTTTTGGAAATTCTTTCATCTAAAGTAATATAGGTTTTTTTGCGCCTCTTTCCTTCTAAATTTAAAGTAGATCTGTCATAAATGTGATCAGAATATTCTGCTTCTTTAAGTAGGTACTTCACCAATTTAAATACATTGGAATGTGGTTTTATCAATGTATTTAAACGATGGTTCCAACCTTCCAAAGCATTGTTTCTGCGATGTCTTTGCTCATGGCAATTCCACATTTCCTTGGAAATGTGTGTATTTTCTAACCATTGCTGAACAAAATAATCGTAGAATTGTTCCATTTTTTCAGAAATTGGAGAAGTCTCTTGAATGCATAACCAGCCATCATCAATATCTTCCACAGGCAGATATGCTAACGCTGCACACATTCTTATAATAATATAATAATAAGCTTTATTGTCGAAAAATTTTTTAAATTTGTGGACAAAGCTGTTTAAAAAAAAGCAAATCACATAGAACAAAACATATTAAAACAGTAATACAAAAGTATTTACAAGTAAATAAAACATAAAACATACAAACATATAAAACTTCACAATATAAAACATTGCGAAAGGTCAGTTAAAAAAAAAATAATAAAAAATAAAATAAAATAAATGTATACTTTATGTATACATTATACAATGAGAATGATAAATAATAAGTAATATAAAAAAATTCAAATTTAAAATTTTAATTTAGTCAGAGTAACAACAAAAAAAAAACAAACAACAAAATAGATAAATATCACAAATTAACTTTCCAGTGCGTGAGATGGTCCAAAATAATTTTTGTAAAAAAGTCGTCAACTACATACAAAGCTCTCTCCACCAAGTATGATTTTAAAGCGATACGAAATGCGGTTATTGATGAAATGGACTTTATTTCCAAGGGTAGATTGTTGTGCATTTTCTTAGCGTTATAAAAAATAGAGCTTTTGATTAGTTCCGTGCGAGGTTTTGGTAAATAAAGGTCATACTCTGCACTTCTAAGAGGGTAGTTATGAGATGGTCTGTCTGAGACTTCAGGTAAATGTTTCCGAATTAAGAAAATGGATTCAAAGATAAATAGGGATGGAAGTGTTAATATTTTATGTTTTTTAAAGAATTCCCTACAGTGAGTTTTACTGCTTAGTTTCAGCGTATACCGAACAGCTCTCTTTTGTAATTTAAAAATACGTTCAAATTGAGTCACACAACAACCCCAAAAAGGAAGTGCATATCGGAGATGTGACTCGAAGAGGGCAAAATAGACTGTTTTTGAAGCTGACAGGTGAAGCTCCCTAGATATTGTTCTCAGCGCGTAACAAGAAGAGCTTAGTTTTTTTGACAAAGCGTCAATGTGTACATCCCATTTTAGAGAACTGTCAACGACTAGTCCCAAAAATCTCACAGAGTCAACGACCTCTATAGTAGAATTATTCAACATAATAGGTTGAATTGCAGATGTGTATGGTAAAACTTTTGTTTTAGAAACGTTCAAATACATATGGTTAGAATCACACCATGTTTTGATGATGGTTAAGTCATGTGAAACGATTCTATGCAGTTCGGTGATATCCGGGTGACTCCAAGAAAAGCTAGTGTCGTCTGCGAATAAACAAATTTTTCCGCCGATGCTCAAGTCAGCAATATCATTGATAAATAGCAAAAACAATATAGGACCCAATACCGAACCTTGTGGAACCCCATATTCTATCTGCTTGCATGAAGACCTTAATTCATCAACTCGTACAAGCTGCAGTCTATCACTAAGAAAGGACTCGAACCACCTGATCGAGGTGCCTCTAAATCCATAGTACTGCAATTTTTTAAGTAGTATTTTATGATCCACGCAATCGAAAGCTTTTGAGAAATCACAAAATATTGTAGCTGTAGAGTGTTGATTGTTTAAGCTGGAGTAGACATTATTAAAAAGAGAAAACACTGCATCATTTGTGCATTTACCACTTAAAAATCCAAATTGATTTTTAGCTAGAATATTGTATTTACTCACAAATGAAAGAAGCCTTTTTTTTACCAACCTTTCAATGATCTTGGATAACGTAGGAAGAAGCGCGATTGGGCGATAGTTAGAAACTTGATCTTTATCACCTCCTTTATGCAAAGGAATGATTATGGCTGTCTTAAGGCAAGTAGGAAAAATTAGTTAGAAGATCTAATACACAGTCCGGCAGATTTGCGAACATTTTGAGAGTAAGCCCATCTACTCCAGATGCGGATTTCTTTTTAATGTCTCGAATTGTATTACGAAGCTCTTCTGTTACCACAGGTGAAAAAAAGAAACTGTTTAAGTTTTCATTAACATTCGGTAAATAAGAAAGTGGATCATTAGTGGAAGTTATAGAATTAGTTAAGTTTTTGGCAACATTTATGAAGTAATTATTTAGGCTCTCAGGTGTAGTAGGAATAGTGCTGGGCGAGGAAACTTTATTTCTTCTGGTCTCATTAACTATGGACCATGTTTCCTTAGTAATATTTTTGGATCCACTCAGTCTCCTACTATAGTAGATGTCCTTTGCAGCTTTTATAGTCTTATGATACACTTTTTTATACATTTTCACGTATTCATGAAGAAATATACTGTCAGTAAATTTTTTTGTGTAAGAGAGACAACGCATATTTTTTGAGGATGTACGCAAGCCCTTGGTAGTCCAGGGCTTATGCAGTTTGTTTTTGATAGGCCTAAGAGGAAATGATTTGACAGCTAAATTAGACAATGTTTTAATAAAAGATGCAAAGGCGGTATCGACATCAAGAGAAAGACAATCCCAGACGGTTGTTTTACAGAGATTTCTGAAAATTTTTATCCGTAAAAATTCGACAAAATTTGCGTGGAGCAATTTTTGTTTTAGAATTTACTAAAAACTTAGTTAATACTGCCTCATGGTCTGAGAAACCCGAACTAAATACGGAACAGTCTACAAAACTCGATTCAAATGACGACACAACATAGTCAATAGTACTAGAACTAGTTTTGGTTATTCTGGTAGGAGAGTTGATATGCATGTTAATACCAAAAGAGTCAAATATACATCGAATTATTTCTTGAGCAGCACACACACTGGAAAAGTCAATGTTAAAATCTCCACATAAAATTAATCTGCTTTTTGCCAGCAAGGATTCAAGTAAGCCTAGTAAATTTTGACAGAATATATGCACGTTAGCGTCTGGTGTTCTATAAATACAAATAATATAAAGGTTATAAATTTTACTAAAAACGATGGAAAACTCAAATATTTTTTCCGACAAAAGGTTATCGAAATTGGTAACTGCTGAAAAGTTATTGTTATTTGACATTATTAAAGTACCTCCATGGGACAAATTACTCCTACTAAAGCGAGCTATAGTTGTGTAATTTTTTACAAACACAGGCTCACCAATATGTAGCCAGTGTTCCGTTAAGGCAACTATTTCTGGAAAACCAAGATCTTCCAATAATAGAAACAATTCATCCGTTTTGTGTCTTAAGGACTGAATATTAATAAGAAATATACCAAGCTTACTTTCGTCCAATTTTTTAGAGGTTGCTTGATCCTTGCTTGATTTGGGTCTACTTGGAGAACCAGTCGACATATAATTACTGTGGCCTTCCCTAATTCTCTGCAGATGAAGGACCCTCTCTGATGATATAAAGGATCTGAATGCTAAGAGATCTGCCTCAACTTCATCTTCCTCAATTCCGTAGGCCTTATGGAAACGATAATACAGCCTACGCAAGGAGTCTTCGTCACCAGGAAGTCCCTCCGATGTTAAAGCTAGTTTGACGCTTGTTTTAGTGTGGCCTTTAAAGCATACACTGGCTGGCTGGTTATGTAGAAAGGCAAGAAATAACCTAAGGGATTTTAATATGGAAGGTTCCCTTAGTCTAGCTAATAAGAATCGTCCATTTTCCACGTCTGATTCTCGTGACATCCTCACTATAGGCGGGCTCATCGGGTCCACAACTGGCACATCGTTCTTCCTACTATTTTCTACCACAAACTCTAGGTTGCTTAACCCTGTTTTAAATAAATTTGAAAAAGCAGCTTCTGATATAGTGGCATTATTTATTATTGTAAACGTATTTCTTCGTTATTTTTATATTCAGCAACTAATCCCATATTTTGAATATTTTTCCATATGCATTGATTAAAATGAAAATTACATCCAGAAATTTGAGCTTCTGGAAAATTGTTTTCTAAAGGACTAATCGTTGCCTGCTCATAATCAAGTTTCACAACAGTTGGTTTCCAATTCAGTAGTTTCTGTTTGATTGATGAAAACAATGTATTGTAAGTCTCTTTGGTTTTGTTAGGAAGTAGTGCATATATCAATGGAATTATATTTGTCTCCTCTGGTGTGCTACCAATATCAATATGGATGGTATATATTTGGCTAAATTGCTTACTGCAGCTTTTGAACGTTCCATCCATAAATGCGGTGTTCCTACTGTTAGTCAGAATTGCCTTAGCTTTGTTGCTGGCAAATACCAATATTCTGTACCCGGAAGGAGTACTTTCGTCGATAAATAAAAAATTCGTTTTGTCACTCATTGTAATAACTTCTTCTGGAAATTCTATTTCTGATGCTGTAGCGGGATCCTTGTGCAGACCATGTGCACGTCTTCTACAGGCATTTAAACCACTTTTCACTGAAGTAAATGTTGGTATTTCGGTCACGAAATCTAGTACTTGATTATCCAATTTATGAAACTCGTCCTGATATATTTTTGACATTGGCAAATACTTGTCGTCTTCCCTAGCTCTCTTCCTCGCATTGAAAGTACAATATTTCACTTCTGTTGCTGCAACACTAGGTTTACACATATGATCGGCTTCTCTTATTATTCTGTTGTTATCCATAATGATATTGCCTCGACATTTTTCAGTTTTTTTTTCATACAACTCCAAAAAACCGAGCCATCTTTATTGGTTTTCTTTATACGAAAGCTATATCCCTTATACAGTGCACAAGGTTTTCCCTTCGAGGTTTCAATAATTTGCACGTCCATTTTTAAAATATGATTCAAAAATGTAAAAATATCACTCTCCACAGTTCTCAATACTTCTGTATCAAAGAACGAAACGAAACTGATTAAACATCAACAAATTAGGTAGACAGGTAATTTTAAGATTTTATACATACCTACCCTACCCTAATTACCCCTAATTTACTTTTCTTCGAAATAGACATTAACAGAAACAGAAAATAAGATGTTTATTATTTTTCTGTAGTAGGTACCATGGGTTTTAAGCAAATTTTTCTAAGCTAACCTTTATCGGGCTATTATGTTATAATAAATTTAAAATTATATTGCAAATCGGTAAATCCTAGAAAAAAGGATAATACATTTCTATTATGAAAATCGCAGAGCGCAAACAGGTCGATTTCAGGTAAGAGCGCAAAACGGACGTATTCGTTTTTATCAACCGATTTATGCGACCCTTTACAGAATATACATTTAATGTCACATTCTTCAGAATGTTTGAGCTCACCACAGTTAAAACATTTTTCTTTACCTTTACAGTTTTGTTTTGTGTGTCCAAACCTAAGACAATGATAGCATTGCGTCACTGGGGCAATGTAAACATTTACTGGTCTTGGCAGATCATAAAAATATAAAATTTTAGGCAATAAGACTCCTGAAAAGGTAAAAAGAACTGTACCTGTGGGTTCATAGAAAGTTTCATTAACTTTAATTATTTTCCTATTTAATCTTTTAATATTTAAAATTTTAATGTCATTCCCCGTACTACAGAAATTCATTAATTCTTTATCGTCAATATCTGTATCTATTTGTCTAACTATGCCTTTACATGACGTGAAATTGTATGGTATAAAGATTTTATAACCTTTTTCTAATAACTTTTTGTTGTTAATAAATGCGTTAGCTGATTGATAAATAATAAACTCGACTGCTACGCGATTCAAACCTTTACTATTAATTTTTTTAACATCATTTAATTTTAAGTTAAAAATATCTCTAGCTATTTTAATGCTGTTAAAAGTACCTACTTTAATACCTGGTATATTTGTCCATTCTATATACACAAAAAACGGACCAATGTCTTTATCAGTATAAACATTAAGTTTTTGCGTCTAGGAAATATTTTTAGTATTGGAATGTGAATCAAGGTCAATATCTTGCTTATTTTTATGAATATCTAACGAAGAAGTGGGGGAAGAATAAGGGGGTGAGGCCCCCTTTTCTTTCTCCATCAGGAAAGGAGGGACTGAACCCTCTTTTTGTTTTATTTACACCCAGAAAGAAAATCAATCAGTAAAAGTAGTAAGAAGAAAAAATAGTACACTTTAGGTATATAACTGAATTAAACTATTGAGGTAGCTAAACAATGCTCAACTTACCTTAACGTAAACAATTCAGTTAGGGTTCGTTAGCCGGGTTATGAGAAACTAGAACCTCACTTTTTAAATGTTAGGGGAGCTTCTGCACACACGAACGTACCGAACTCGTCATTTCTAAATCTTTAAAAATATCCTTTCACATTCACTGTGATCAATGTTGAATAATTCTTCTGTTTTATAATTTTAATTCCTTGATTCTTCAAATCTAGTAAATGATATAACAATTTCCTTAGTTTCATCCCGAACTCGTTCTGAGATTTCGTTCCATTTTCATACGATTAATAGGTTTGATTAGCTTTGATTGTTTCACAATTCATTTTGTCATTCTTTTTCAATGCAGTTTATTAGTAGTTGTCTCACTTGGTAAAATTTACCATGTTTAGCTGTGGTTGTTTAGGTTTTACTATTGCTTCTCTTTTAAAATTTGAAAGAAGAAGAGTTTTAACCTAACCAAATTCAGTTACATATTTTCGTGACACGTGGCAAAGGTAGTACTAACCTTTCTCAAATTTTAATATGTTAACTTGGTAAAAAAGTTTTTTAAAATGTAAACAATTTTGATTCAATTTTTCTGTGATATTTTATACTGGCTTGATTGGCTTTTTGCTTTTCTGGATGTAATCAAATGGTTCTTCACTTTCTCCAACTAACATCTAGACTTAAACCTCAATTAGTGTAAGTTACTTATTGTAAATAAGTTTTTTACTGATTTGTAATCTCATACTAATTCACATTTGTAGAACCCTGATGATGCAAATAAAGATTTGCGAAAGCTTGGTATACTGAAAAGAGTACTGTTTTCATAATTTTTCACGTCCTTTCCGCTGCATTCCCAACCAATTTTTGAAGTTTATAATATCTAACTGAGCCGAACGAAGAGGATGAGAATATACATATTTTGATTCTAGTTGTAGTTATCGTTTCTCGTATGGCCCGATTGTTAGAGTGCTTTTATATCATTTTGTTTTAATCCTTTCGGTTTTTTTGTTATTATATTTTAAGTCCGCCATTCACTAGTAACAAACTGTCACTGTCAGTTGTATAAAAAAATAATTGTCATATATATCGGTTATCAGTCGATAAGCCTTTTTTTTCTGTAATAATTGTTGTTTTGCTGGAAGTGAAACGTGTGAAAATATTCTTCTGACGCGAGGAATTGATTTATTTTCAAGGATTTTGGCAAGGAAAGTTTTGAAAAAGTTTTCAATTTTAGAACGAACGACTACACATATTCTGTTTATTTCTCAAGGTGGAGAAACCCTTCGTCAGTCACATTCTTGGTGACCCCGACGTGATAACACCGCAGCCATTCTGAAGTCGTGGAGTCACTAACGAGTTTGAAAATCTACCCAAAAAATGTAATAGCTTTTCAGTTAAAAATTCATTAGAATTTATCAAGAAAGTTAAAGATGTTGTTCTAGAAGATGAGGAAATTTTAATCTCGTTCGATGTCAGTTCTTTATTTCCTAGCGTACCGATTCCACAAACTTTACAGTATCTGAAAGAACTACTCATCTTGAATGATCTGGGTGTTGTAGTTAGAACTGAATACCTACGATTAGCTAAACTATGCATGGACCAAAATTATTTTCAATACAACAATCAGGTTTATCAACAATATGAAGGAACAGCAATGGGTAATTGTTTATCACCATTTATAGCCAACCTTTTTATGAGCAATTTTGAAACACAGATCAGTCAAGAGTTCGAGTATTTCCCAAGGATATGGTGTAGATATGTGGACGACGTTTTCGCAGTTTTCAATACGAAGAAATCATCAGTAGAAGATTTCATTTCAAAATTAAATTCAAAATTCACAAGCATAAAATTCACGTTTGAACTAGAAAATAATGAACAGTTACCATTTTTGGACACATTAGTAATAAGAAATAATAAGTTAGAATTTGATATTTTTAGGAAAGACACCGCTACGTATAGGTATATTCCGGTAGATTCTTTTCACTGTAGTCCACACAAAATGGCAAGTTTTCATTTTTTGGTTCATCGATTAATTCATTTTCCTTTAAACAAAACAAGGTATGACAGAGAAAAGAATTTAATTGAGGATATAGCTGTACTTAATGAATACGATAAAAAACTAATTCATAAGCTAATCAATCGACATAGTATTAAGAAATCTCTTTGTGAAACCACCTTTTTCCAGCGAGAACACAACGATATGAAATTCATTTCATTACCATTTATCCCTCAGTATACCAAAGGATTGAATACAATTTTCGGCACGGTGGGATTAGGTTTAGTTCACAAAACTAGTGGCACCCTGAGACAATTGTTAGGAAATCCGAAGGATAAGAGAGAAGATCTGGAAAAAAGCGGTATATATGAAATAAGTTGTAATGATTGTGATAAAAAGTATGTTGGGCAAACAAAAAGATCGGTTAAAACTAGATTTAAAGAACATTTAGCTCATCTAAAATATGGACGTATAGAAAAATCTAGTATTGCCGAACATGCTTTTACCAAAAACCATTCTGTAAATGTAGATAGTTTAAAATTGTTAAAAAATGTATCGAACAATAGATTGTTGGATCCATTTGAAAGTATAGAAATTATCAAATGTAAAAATAGATTAAATAAGGACAAAGGACCTATCCCAGATAGTCCACTTTATAGTTTATTATAAGAAAACTTATTGTAAAAATGTTTTCGCGCTAAAAATTGGCTTTGCCGCCCAAAGATTTACCGCGAAAACATTTGGCGCTAAAAATGTTATATATATAAGGTTAGTTTGTAGACATAGCTTTAGTTTACCTTCGGTCTCTGAAGAAGATAACTTGGTTATCGAAACGCGCGTCAGACATATAAAAGTGTGTGTTGGTGTAGTGGTAGTGTAAACGGTTTTCGGTATCATTTTCGCCAACGGTTCCAAATTCAACATTTTAGTACGTGGAGTCATGTGAAAGTTGTCGTTCGTGATCGTCTCAGTCCTTCGTATTTCCGTTCATCAAACTGGACATCTGATCTTTCTTCCAGTCCTGTCGTGGATTCAGAAGAAAGTGATCATTATCATTCCTCATTGCCTATAATCAGTCAGCTGTACAAGAAGGAAAGGACCAAATCAGAGGTCAAATCAACCCCTCAACTACTGAAAAAAAAAGTTCGTGTAGAGGTAAAGAACCTGTTACTATGCCAAAAACCGTCTCTTCACGTATTTCAACCTCGTCCTCATCGGCTACTCTTCTCCTGCTAAACCGTGCTGAAGCCCTGGAGAAACTGGCGTCACTAGAAGAATCCATAGGAGATCGAAAGTTAGAACTGCTTGACTTTCAAGTGGATTTGGACAACATCAACAGCCAAATCAAAGTCAAGGAAAGTCTTAGAGACAACTCCCGCCAACAGCAACTTCTTCCCGAACTTCTCGAACAACGGGAGGAGCTAAAGAAGAAAATTAATATCCTACAGCAGCGAATCAACATACGGGAATCAACTTTCTTCCGGAGAAAAGCTGCTTTTGAAGCTCGCGATAAGGCGGAAGAAGCAGTAGCAGCCGACGCAGACGCAGAAAAGATAAATGACGCAGTAAGCAACATCACCGTTTCGTCTGTCCGAGTAGGAGAATGGCTTGGCCAGCAGCATTTGAATTTGGAAGAAAGAACAACTGTGGAACAAGCTAAAAATCAAAACCAAGAAACATCGCCTCAACCGCCAATACAATCACGAGCTTCTACTCCAGCCATCGTGGAACTTTCGAATGAAGAGAGGAAACAGGAAGAACAGTTCCTCAAAGACATCCTACCTGCCCCCACCACTTCTAACCTTTTAACGCTTTTAACCGTTTTGGTAGATAAGTTACCTGATCACATGACGAGAAACTGGGCAATTTTCCTGGAGGAAAATAAAATCAGCGAGAACTTGGAATCTTTCCACTATTTTTTTCAGAAGGAAAGAAAATACGCGGTCCTACGCCTCAAACTCCCGGCTTTCGAAGCTCTGATAGAAAAGAAGCTGGACGAGTCCATCGTGTTCATTTGAGGAGGGAGGAAAAGAAAGGATGTAGCTGCTGTAATTCTGAAGTACCCCACCCAATGCAGAATTGCAAAAAGTTCCTCAAATTGGGCACTCAGGCCAAGTGGGATCTGCTGAAAGAAAATCGCTTCTGCTGCTTAAAAGCTGGCCATCGATCATCTGCATGTCCTTCATCAACTATCTGTGGAGTGGAAGGATGCGACAGATGTCACCACAAACTACTCCATAAACGAGAGAAGAGTGAACAAAACAAGAAAGAAGATTCTCCCTCCAAAAATTCCCCATCACCAGAAAATATTGAAACGTTTCAGCTAAGCCGACTCCTCTCAAATCCAGCCCTTTTCGATGAAGGAGAAGAACCTGTTCATCGTATCAATGCTGCAAGAAATGGCTTCATGCAGATGTTGTGGCTGGACTTGATGAAGCGAAAGGATCCGAAGAAGGACTTGGATGTGAAGCCAACCGCTGGAGATAATAGCTGATTTCCTTCGAGAGCTGGCAGTCAACGACACCGGATGCTCTATATCTATGATGGAGGAAGAAACAGCGAAGGAGCTGGGAATATTCGATTCTGGCATTGTTTGCCCACTTCGCTATTCAGTTTTTGGTGGGGAAATCCAGACATGCGAAGGTGCCAGGATGGTCACCTTAACCGTCAAAGGGATCCACAAGGAAGCGGAGATCTACTGGAATCTGAAGTTTAGGACAGTACCTAAATTGGGAATTGGACCCTGCTCTTTAAACGTGGATACTTTAAAAAAGAAATACCCATATCTATCCCCAACAAAAGCTTCCAATATCCCAGCTACTACTCCTAAGATTTTAATTGGAGATGATCAGCATTTCCTATTCTGCTCAAGAAAAATATTCGAAGATCCTCGTCATGAAGGCCCTTCCGGATATCTCTGCAAACTTGGCTGGTATTATAGCGGCGTAGACGTGAGAGATAACTGCTACGCTGCCCATCTGTGTCAAGTTTGTCACGAAGAAGGGGAAGTTGAGCTGGAAAGAGTCATCAAAAGCTACATTAACTCTGAAAATATCGGAGTAAAAGCAACGGACAAAGTTCTAAGGAGCCTGGATGATCAACGAGCCTTAGAAATGCTGCGGAAGAAGACTAAGAAAATCGGAAATAAGTTGGAGACTTGTCTTCTGTGGAATTGCGACAATCCTCAACTTCCTCCAAGCTACGACATGGCTTTTCGTCGACTTCGTTCAATGGAGAAGAAGATGGATGCCGATCCCGAATGTGCTAAACTTGCTTGTGAGAAGTTTAAAGAATATGTGGAAAAGGGATACGTCGTCCCAGCAAGCAAGTTTAAATCTCAATTGGAACCCTCCAAGAAGAAGTTTTTTCTTCTGTGGTTTTTTGCTTTCCACCCCACTAAAAAACCAAGGTTGGTTTTTGATGCAGCAGCGGAAGCGGAGGGAAAATCTTTACACTCATTCCTCTTAAAGGCTACAGATCTCCTCAATCCATTTCCAGACGTCTTGAGTATATTTCGGACTTTTCCCGTAGCCCTATCAGCCGACATCCGTGAAATGTTCCACCAAGTGGGACTTATTCAAGAGGACTGGCCAGCGCAAACTAGTCTTTTCAGAGGGATAAACCGCGACGAGCCAGCCGATGAAAACGCCAAAGGATTTATCTTCCGATATCCAGAAGCTGTAGCCCTCATCCAGAACAACTTCTACATGGATGACTTGCTAGGAGGAGCAAAAAACATCCAAGATGCTATCAAGAGACGGGAAGAGATGCAAGAGATATTCCAAGCAGGAGGATTTCATCTCTGTAAGTGGAATTCCAGCTCCCCAGAGGTACTCGCATCTATTCCTGATGACTTAAAAACCGAAGGAGCTCTCTCATTTCAGCAAAAGGATAACCTTCTTCCTCGAAGTTCCTGGAAAAAGGGCGTAGTGGAACAGGTTTTTCCGGGAAAAGATGGTCAGGTCCGAGTAGTAGAAGTCCGTGTCGCTTTCGCCAAACCAAGAGGAGGAGCTCCAGCAATCAGGTTCTTCCGCCGCCCTACTGCGAAGATCATACGGTTAGAAGAAAGCTTTGATCACTCTGACCAAGGGGAGGAGGAAATGGGCTGAACGAACAGGAGGAGAATATACATATTTTTATTCTAGCTGTAGTATTTTAATTGTAGTTATCGTTTCTCGTATGGCCCGATTGTTAGAGGGCTTTTATATCATTTTGTTTTAATCCTTTCGGTTTTTTTGTTATAATATTTTAAGTCCGCCATTCACTAGTAACAAACTGTCACTGTAAGTTGTATAAAAAAATAATTGTCATATATATCGGTTATCAGTCGATAAGCCTTTTTTTTCTGTAATAATTGTTGTTTTGCTGGAAGTGAAACGTGTGAAAGGATTCTTCTGACGCGAGGAATTGATTTAGGTAAAATTTCGGTATAGGGGAATAGCTCCGATTTTAATGAATTTTATTTTGGACACTCCCTAAACATTCCTGAGCACTATTGTGAAGTTTTTTTTTTCCGGAAATGAAAACTAAAATTTTGAAATTTAAAAAAAAATTTTTTTGCTCCAATTTGCACAGGTTAGGTTAGGTTAGGTTAGGTTAGGTTAGGTTAGGTTAGGTTAGGTTAGGTTAGGTTAGGTTAGGTTAGGTTAGGTTAAGATAGGTTAAGATAGGTTAGGTTAGGTTAGGTTAGGTTAGGTTGGGTTAGATTAGGTTAGATTAGGTTAGGTTAGGTTAGGTTAGGTTATGTTATGTTAGGTTAGGTTAGGTTAGGTTAGGTTAGGTTAGGTTAGGTTATGTTGGGTTAGGTTAGGTTAGGTTAGGTTTCAACTTACATTTTATCGGGTTCTCCAAAAAAATTTTTGTGCAAATTGGAGCCAAAAAATTTTTTTGGAAAAAAATTTTAAAATTGTAGTTTTCATTTCCGGAAAAAAAAACCTTCACAGTAGTGCTCAGGGATGTTTAGGGAGTGTCCAAAAAAAAAATTCGTTAAAATCGGAGTTATTCCCCTATACCGAAATTTTTCCTTGATTTATTTTCAAGGATTTTGGCAAGGAAAGTTTTGAAAAAGTTTAGAACGAACGACTACACATATTCTGTTTATTTCTCAAGTAGGAGAAACCCTTCGTCAGTCACACTAACTGATCAGCGTTGATCACAAAGGTTTCTACCTTTTCTAGATTCTATAATGGGATTTTTTGAAGATATTAAAAACAATTACGGAGTTGCAGCTGTTGGA
Organism: Ophraella communa; assembly: GCA_035357415.1. Lineage (NCBI taxonomy): Eukaryota > Metazoa > Arthropoda > Insecta > Coleoptera > Chrysomelidae > Ophraella > Ophraella communa. The sequence goes on from CM068995.1 coordinate 26,642,153, forward strand.
TTTCTGAAGGGATGGTCAAGAGTTAATCAAAAACTAGCCAGAGAACGTAATAGAAAAATATTTTTATTGCAATGTAAAAGAATTGGTGTTCTTCCGAAACATATTATACATAGTACAGTTCCGATTGAAAAATTGATGTATGGACAAGATAAACATACACATGTAACAACAATGTTTTTAAACAGGTTAGGGTATAAACTTTTAAATATGGAAATTAATTTAAATCATAAACTCATTAAATCTTTAGAAAATAAATTAAATAATTTAAAAACAAATATTATCAATAGTACTAATGAACTTATTTGTAACAATTTCATTTCAAAACAGATGAGATATTATAAAAGATCATATTATAAAGTCAAAAATAATAATATTAAAAAGTTAAATTCATTAATAATTGTTTAATAATCGACTTAAGATTTGTGATTCGTGGATTAAGAATCTTTCTTAAGTTACTCTTCCTCCCAATGTTTCCAAAATACTCTCTTTAGGTCCCAAATTTAGTGTTGAACCTAGGTTAGTTGTTGACATTCCAATTCAGTCATTGTTAGCTGATGTTGATTGCATTTCTTCCTACATTTCGGATATTAATGTTGGAAATCTAACGATAGCTATATCTGTCAATATGATTACTAATAATGTTTTTCAAAACAAACCCCCTTCGTTTCTTCGAAATCTCTTTGAGGAGACTAAACACTTCCTGAGGAATCACCCTGAACTAGTTGTTACAAAGTCCTGATAAAGGTAATGTAACAGTGAATATGTTAAGGGAAGAATATTTCAGGCTTTCCCAGAATTTATTAGACCAAGACAGTTATGTTTCCTTATAGTCTGACCCGACTTCTGGGATTCAAAGGAAATCTTATTCTTTAGTCACACGTTTATTTGATAAAAAGCAAATAGATTTACTTACAAGGAAGAAACTCACGTCTTACAGTGGCACTATTGTTAAGTTTTACACCCTTCCAAAAATTCATAAACCCACTTTATCTATGAGACCTATTGTCTCTTCTATTGGCTCACCAACAGGGTTTATTGCTAGTTTTCTCACAGATATATTGACAAGAGCTTATGAAAATAATGATTATAGTGTTAATGACTCATTTCATACTTTTGAATTAAGTATTCAATAAAAAGGTGTTACCACCAAACTATGTTCTTGTCAGCCTGGACGTTGTCTCCCTTTTTAGTAATGTTTATTTATATGCAGTTATTCGTGCAATTCATAATCATTGGGAATCTATTAGTTCGGTTTGTACCATTAACTATGACATGTTTATTGAACTGATTGAGTTTTTGTTCAATTCCACTTGTTTTTCATTTGATAATAAGTTTTATAAACAAACATTTGGCACTCCCATGAGTGCTAGCATTTCTCCAATCTTAGCGACATATGTAATGGATGATCTGCTTGACATAGTTCTTCTTGTACTCCCTTTCCATATCGTCAGTGTAAATCGCAAAGTGCGTAACTCCATTTTTCCCAAAATGTGAATTATTACGCCATCTAGTACTAGATTATCATATCTATAGTCTGAAAAATGCTTAAATCCGTATTGTCGACGGTTTTGGAACAGAGGTCGGTTCATAAAATTGCTTATCTCCACACTTGAAATTGTTGATGTGCAAAATTCGTATCTCCCGCTAATGCCCGGTTTTATAAACAGGTGTTAACTTTAATCTGAGATTTAATCTAGGATTAGTATGAAGATGATTCGTTTTATAAACCGAGGTAAGTGTTAACCCTACCCCACCGTTCTAGCCGGGGTAACTCGAGAATCCGGTGTTGGATCATGCGCAAAATGGTCATCTGGGCATTTTTGTTGACAAATCAAAAAGTGTTCGAACTTCGAAGTGTCTTTGAACTTTGTTATTATGCTTGTTAATTTTACTATTTTATTAGTGTGTAGTTTTGAATTTAAAAAAGGATATAAATATGGATGAAGATATTCTGTAATTATTTGAAGAACTTTTAACAGACGATGATGAAGATATTATTCAAATAATTGAGGCACCCCGGCAGCCTCGAGTTTTTGCAGACCGAATAACAACATTGGACCAATGGAACGATAAAGAATTCATAACTCGATTTCGCTTGTCTAAACAATCCATGATTGGTATAATTAACAATATAGGAGAACTTTAAGAACTTCAACATATTACTGAAAGGTATTACACCAAAATATTTAATTATTCAATTATACAGTCCTTACATTAATTCTTTTTAGGAATCATGCACTTAGTCCGCTAACACAGATCCTAATTGCTTTAAGATTCTATGCATCAGGAAGCTTTGAAATTGTTGTAGGAGACTTCGCAGGAGTGCATAAATCGACAGTGTGTCAAGTGCTTAAAAAAGTAACTAATGCCATTGCATCATTGGATCCAAGAATAATCAAATTTCCAGATACTGAAAATGAATTGGATGAATTAAAGAGGGACTTTTTGGAAATAGCTAGGTTTCCCAATGTCATAGGAGCAATTGATTGCACCCATGTGCCTATTCAGTCACCAGGTACATTTATTATTGGGATTACCTTATCTCAGAACTTGTGAAAGATGGCATAAATACACAATTTGTTCGAATTCACTCAAATTTTAAAAATACATTTTTGTATATACGGGGTGTTTGTATTTTCGTGGGCAATTATCAACTTTTTATGCACCTTGTACATGTTGCACACACAGTATAACAAGATATGTATATCTATTAACTATTTTTAATTTTCTTAATCTTTTTAATTTTCAGGAGGAAATAATGCTGAAAACTTCAGAAATCGAAAAGGTTTCTTTTCTTTAAATGTTCAGACCATGTGTGATGCCAAAATGAGAATTTTAGACATTGTGGCTAGGTGGCCTGGCGCCACCAATGACCGGACAATTTTCGGAAACTCGAGATTGCGGCAGAGATTGGAGGAGGGAACTTTTGGTAATGCCATTTTGTTAGGTGACTCGAGTTATACTTTAACGGACTATATGATGATTCCCCTGGCAAACCCCACTACTAGAGCAGAATTGTTGTATCAGGAGTCACAAATCCGAACAAGAAATGTTGTGGAAAGAAGTTATGGGGTATGGAAAAGAAGATTTCCTTGTCTCAGATACCAGTTAAGGCTAAAACTGCAAACAAGTCAAGCTGTTATTGTTGCCTGTGCAGTTTTGCATAATATTGCTCTAGCTAACAATGACGATGAGCCTGAAGACCCAATTTATGAGAACCCTAAAGGAGATATAGGAATTCAGGAACCAATAAATGTTGAAAGAAATGGAGTTCGTACACGTCAGAATCTAATTGACACATACTTTGCATTTTTAGAATAAATTTTTTAAAACAAAATAAAATTGTGTTTTATTCAAAGATATTTAGGGAAAACAGTAAAAAAAAACTGTGAAGCTTTTAAATATTTTTCTATTGTTTTTCAGAGAACAAATATAATTTTTCATGAACCCATTATAAAACCAAGATAACACTACTTTTAATACGAATAACAGACTAAATAAAAAAAAATTTAAGGTTTATTCTATATTCAACATGTTTCATACTTATATACATACATAAACTCTTACATACAAATATGTGTCTTTCAAAAATAGAAACACATTTTTATTAATCTTGAAACCCAAAACCACAAATAGAGATGTGTATGTAATAATGATAAGGCTTAAAAGTCGTCCCTACATAGCTTTTTTTGTAGAATTTCCAATTCAACTTTTTTCTTTTCTAATTCATAAATATGAATTTCCTTAGATTGCTCCATTTTCTGTTCATGTTCTTTTTGTAAGATTTTCATTTGAAGCGCTGAGAGTTCATCTTTCCTTTTTTCATCCTTCTTTATACATTCTATTTGCAATTTTATGAGTTCTAATTTTGCGTCTGATAAGCAACTGATTTTTCTTCTACAATTCTCTGTTAATTCAGTTTTTTTTCTGACAATTCTTCCATGGTCTACAACAAAAACTTTATTAAACTATACCAAATATTACAGAATAATAATAGAAAGTGGTTTAAAGCTTGAGTAAAGTTATTTAATATAAAAACAACTTAACAACAATTTGGCTTCATTCTGTTAATCATGTACTACTTGACTAACCCTGTATATTGAGCCTTATTTGTAATATTAACTGGTAATAATTTAGATTGAAAAACAAGCAAACAGTTTTTAATTTAAAACTGCCCTAATAACACAATAATATACCCTGTACGATTTAAGCTGTCCGAAAAGTACTTAAGAAAAAGCTAATTGCATATTTACGTTTCACAACGTTTACGATAAGCGCAATAAATAAACTTTAGTGGGGTTTAGGAGCCATCCGAAGATTCCCTTCTAGTCACGTTTTACCCAGTACGGGATTTTAGATCTTAAAGTGCCTGGTCAGATCGACCTTACAAAGAATCTGTAAGCGATGATGAATATACTAAATTCTTCCATTTCAGAGGATTAATCTTATCTTCTTTCTCTCATTTACCCCATTACAATTTCTAAATCTTTAAAAATATCCTTTCACATTTACTATGATCAATGTTGAATAATTCTTCTGTTTTATCATTTTAATTCCTTGATTCTTCAAATCTAGTAAATGATATAACAATTTCCTTAGTTTCAACCCGAACTTATCGTTCTGAGATTTCGTTCCATTTTCATACGATTAATAGATTTGATTAGCTTTGATTGTTTCACAATTCATTTTGTCATTCTTTTTCAATACAGTTTATTAGTAGTTGTCTCACTTGGTAAAATTTACCATGTTTAGCTGTGGTTGTTTAGGTTTACTATTACTTCTCTTTTAAAAATTAAAAGAAGAAAAGTTTTAACCTAACCAAATTCAGTTACACACATAGAGGAGCCGTTAGATTGAGACCTTCGTGCCGTGACGTCACGAAATGGCAACATTGCGTGCTACTGTTGAGGCGGCGGCATTTTTGAAATTCAGAGTTTCCTGTTATTATTTGTTTAGCCTTAAGTTATAATAAAGTATTTTGTTTTCTTATAGCCGGGACACAATAAGTTCTACATAATATTTTAGTTTATAGTTTTAAAGTATCCTACCTATCAAAATATTTTAAATTTTAATATTTTTGTATTTTGGTTGTTAATTTTTTCTAAAATAAGTATTTTTTTTAAACTTCAATGCAATATCAGAAACCATAATTTAGACGACATACTTTTGTATGAACTTTTTCGACTTACAGTTAGTGTGGAATCTCCTTTTAAAATAAGTACTATATCTAACAAGCGAAAATTGCGGCACGCCCTTGGTGGGAGACAGAGAGATAATAACACCAATAACCTAATACAATTCTTGTGAATCAATTTTCGTTTGTTTTGACTGTACATATCAATAAATAACCTGTATTTGACAACACAGATTTTTATGCAGTTTTAAAAGATGCCCAGTAAACAAAACTATGTAGTAGATATGTTAATTTTATATATTTTGTGATCTTGTTATGTCACATATAAGATCACAGCTAAGTAACCTGTGACTCACAGGTGATGCATAATGTCCGCACTTCTGTACCCCAATGAAATATCACAGTTATGTTCATTTCAGAACATATATTTTACATTATGAATTTTACGTAACTGATACATAATATCAATATATTACTGTTATGTTCATTCTAAATATATATATTACATTATGAATTTTATGTTACTGATATATAATATAATCATATCACTGTTCTATTCATTTAGGATAATCATTTTACATTATGAATTTGTGGGCACTGATATATCACATAGTTATATCAGTTTCACGTTCACTTCTGAATGGAGAATTTCAAGCTTCGTCCAAACATTTGAAAAAAAATTCTATGGTGAATCCAGCTCTGAATGTTCATAATGTATCAAAAATATAAAAATAATACATGTTGTTGTTTTTGATAAATGTTTGGAGTTAAACTTGAAATTATTTTGTCTCCTACTGATTCAGAAAAGCTCCAACTCAAGCATAGACTACAAATAGAGTTGTTTGAAAAATGTAGATAGTCAAAATCGCTATTCAATGAATTTGGGATCAATTATTTTCATCGATTCACTTTCAAAATATGAGGTTATGATAAGGTTTCGAAAAGGATTTTAAAACTAAGAAAGGAATCAAAACTATATATTGCAACTCACGAAACATAAAAAAACACATAAGTACATATAAAATATTCATTTTTCCCTCAAAAATCTTTGTTTTGCCAGCCTGAACCATTCACTGATGAACCTCACTGATACTAGTGTTATTTTGTGATACCATTATATCTGAAAAATATTAGAAATGTGAAGCTTGTATAAACCAAATTCAATAAGTCTTATATTGTTTTGATTATCATCAAAACATTTGTTCTCATTCACAAATATTTCAAAAAATAAAAAAATATTTGAAACTGAAAATAATTTGGGCACTCTTAGAGTAATATTAGCAAAAAAACAATACTCACCAATGAACAGTTTCATTGCATAAGTTTCCCCTAATTTAAAGTTTCCTCTTTTCCCCTGAAGTGAACAGCTTTTACCCAAGTTGTTGGTATATATTAATGCCAGGCACCGATTTATATTGTCTTTCAGATCCCGTCCACCAACGGATTTCATGTAGGATATCTGAAAAATAACCATAATGATTATAAAACTTCAACAGGTTGTAACAAAATTTACAAAAGAGCCTTTGATCTCCACATCAGATAGATATGTATCAAATATTATCAGTTCATCCAAAGTTTTAATTGGTAACTTCTCCTCCAAATTTTTCATGTAGTTATCTACCTCCAAATGCCCATTTTTTGTTTTCATTGTTTTAACAGTTTTATGTAGTGATTGTAAATTTTTCTGGATATCCAAACAAATTCTAGTAAGTCGCTCTGAAAATAACAGTTTTACCATATACTAATAAACTTGATAACTTTTATCTCACCTATTGAACATTGTAAATTTATATCCATGGTTCCATCCTCTGAAAAAGAGAAAAATCATGTAAAAATAAATTGATGAACTGTATCTAACAAACCTGCAATGACAATGGGCATAGTCTCAATGGCCTCAACCTCATTTACAATCTCTTCAAGTGCATTAGACACTTCTGTATCAGTAGATTCGATTATTTCAGATTGGGTTTGGTGGTTTTCATCATTTTCATCAGATGCTGATGGTGTATGTTTGTTGGAACTAGGACTTCTCTCCTTGTTTACTGAGAGACCTGACAATTCTGGCATTATGCTCACTTCAGAGGAGTGAACAGTATTTTTTGTCTTTCCTCTGGCCTGTATTTCTGGGGAAGATGGTGGTGGAGTTATGCTTCCTTCAGAGCTGGACCAAACAATATTTTTTTTTTCCTTCCACCTCTCCCAGTTTCCTCAATATCATCAGATGTTAAATAAGATGGATCCTCTGCCCTCCTCCTAGAACTTTCCAATGTTGCTAAAAAATTCCAGGTATTGATCATTATCTATTTAAAATTTGAAGTTTAACTAACAACTGTTGATTCCTTTATGTATTCCCAGTTTGCAAAAGCAACTGAGTAAATATTCACTAGAACTAATAAAAAAACTCGGACAAATGATACATTATCTACTTTGCATCAATTTTTGAATTATCAAACATGATCAATTTATTGAAAAAATATCCAAATCAAACAGTGATCAATTGAGTAGGTACAGCTGAAATTTCACACATCAAAATAGAGATTTTAAGACAAAATACATATTTTTTGAAAATTTCAATGATAATTGACTGTGTTTCTATTAGGTCAGAATGGGTTGATTTCTATACTGTGTATTGTAGTGTAGTGATAGCTGCATTATATATAAAATGATACTTACAGCAGAAAGCCTCAATTTCAATTTTATACAGCTGCCATGTTTTGACATTTGGTAGTTCTCCTCTAATCATGAATGATCTGGCATTTACTGTTTTTGGCCACCAACATTGTGTTTTATCGTCAGTTATCCAACTAACAGGGACTTCTGAATACATTTTCTCTGAGGGAAGGTATACAACAACAAATTGTTTGCTATTCATCGTTAATATTCAATTAGCTGAAAACATGTTTTACTTTTTTCATACAACTCTTCTTCCATAACAGAAAAAATATTTAAAATAATTAATTTTGTCCAATTTCTCAAATAGGAACAAAAAAATCAAACCATATTGATTTTTTATCAGTTAAGTGATTGAATTAAAAATATTGATTGGAAAATCCAGAGCTATCAACAGGATGTACAACTTTATTGCATGTTTCACCTTAATTATAATAATAAGTAATATGTCTATGGAAAATAATCCAGAAATTTAAGAAAAAAAAGATTTTATTCAGAGATATTAAATAGAAATGAATGTAATAAGTGAGAGAGAAGGCATGATTAATGTAGCAGAGTAACAATAACATTGATGTCCTCCAGGTAAGGGACCCAGAAACATTTGTTGACAACTGAAAACATGTCAAAGGTAATATAATTTTCTGACAGATCTCCTTGTTTAACAGCATAAATCCCAATATCTGTTGAATTACAAGGACATTCAAAGAATTGTTCTATATTCGAATAATATTTTCCAGTGCAGGTAACATGATCATTAATGAAGTTGAACTCCTCAATCAAAACAATGTGGTCATTCTCAAGTAGTACACAGTTGTCATTTGGTTTCAAAGATAATAGCAAGTTTTTTGTTTGCACTCTAATTATTTTCCCATTCTTTTTAGTTATTAATGGATATGTCTCAGGTTGTTTATTTTTTGATATACTCATTTCTTCAATAATTCTATTGTTAATCTGCTGCAGTGGATAACGGGAAGTCTTGAGTAACTGTTTGAGTTTGAACATATAATTCTCAAACTTGAATGCACTGAATGAATCTAGGTTTCCATGAATTTTAACATCATCAGATAAATGGATTAAATTATGGATATTATATGTACAGTATTCCTTTCCAAATAATACGCCAAACTTTTTGAAATAGTATACCAACAATTCATTTGCATAATCAATGTTTTCAATAGTCTGATTTTTACGAGATAGTAATCTTATACCAATTACAAGAGATAAAAAATGATTATATCCTTTTTTGTCTAAAATAGTTTTCATTATAACAGGGCCAATGTATAGCAGAAATAAGCGAAATTCGCTGGCTTTCCACCTTTCAATATCTACAATTGATCTTGGTCTCCTTACAAAATTTGTGGGAACATAGTGGCTTGTCATCTCATTTAATGAATCAATTTTTTCTTTCTTCAAGCGAACTGAAATATTTCCTTTGATCCAGAAAGAGAGGATACGTTTGGTAATTCCTAATAAAACTAAATGCATATAATCTATGGGTAACTGTTTGATCATATCAATATTCAACTCTTCCAAAATTGTTGGCCCCCTATGATGTTCCGGATTTTCTCTATTCCTGAAAGATTCATTAGTTCGGAGTGTTGAATTTGTTGATAGAAATACCATCCTTCTTTCCAAGTAATCTCCTTCACAAATACATTTTGTGCATCCAAAATACCCTGTGTGATTTTTTATATTAGTTATGAATGCTTTAGCAGGTGCATCACATATAATACATTCCAGTTTAATATGGTATACTTTTTCTTCAATTATCAGCCCATATCTTTCTATAGTCTTATATTCATTAATGAAAGAACTGAGAAAGTCATTAGGGTCTTCTGGTTTTCCATTACTATGAAAGAGTCCTATCAAAAAAGGCTCAGTTATCAAATTGTTGACAACAAGATCTCCCAATATTGGCCAGAACTGGCTGCCTGATGACTTTGATATTGGCATTCCATCTACATTTATGTTCAGTTTCAGGTTGTTATTGTCAATCACTATTTCTGAATTGGTGTAATCTTTGATGATTTTTCTCAGACTTTCTATCAAGCCAAAATGAATATACTTTCCACCACTTATTTCAATAATTTTATTAACACACCGAGGTGTTCCCATAAATGTCCTTGCATCCTGTGGTAACTCATTATGTCCATGCTTTCTTAAAATAGACAGGAAATCATTGATGGCTCTCTGAGATAAATGATGATTCAAAAAACATTCTCTCAAATCATCAGACAAAGAAGGACTTTTACATACATCCATGCTATCAGATGATGAATTCAATATATTTGAGTCTTTTACTAAACTATCACCATCATCAGTCTCTGTTTTTTCCAAAGTCAGATTTGATGAACTTGACATAACAGGTGGTTCGTCAATCTCAGGTTCAACAGTAGGGAGGTCTTTATCAAATTGTGTTTTTAGTATTTTAGATTGCACAGCTTGATCACTGTGACTGAAAATTTCCGTTCTTTGTGATTTATATACATCTTTCCTCAGAATACGACGTTTCTGTCGATCAGACAAATCCGAAAAATCACGGGGCATTTTCGCTTATAAATTTTCAATTAGTTAATAGGTTACATTTGACACATTGCAAGAGAAATGGACTAGGTGTGATATACTTCAGGAATATAAATGTGGATCAACTTACCACTTTATATAAATCATAAATGATGTACTAAACAAAAAGAAAATCCACCAAACTAGACGCCACGTCACTTCACTTCTTCATTCTTCATCTTTCAACGTCATTGTCATTCATTACTACAATTTGACATATGACAGCAGGTTCCATTGGTGACACTGGTGTGCACTCAGTGTACATATAATTATTTCCGATTTCCACTAGTCTTTGTCAGAAGCGTTCGCTCGCTACTTCATTCATTTATGAAAACACAGCTGCGCATGAATACAACGGCCTTTGAAAACCAAAATAAAGCCTCTAGAAAATTTCAGGAGTTTCTTCATGTAAATATGTTATGTAAGGAAAACATCGCACGTTAGGGAAGTTTTCACCAAAAAACTAAATATGAACTGAAATATATATATGACATATATTCAATGTAAAGAATGAATGTAACATTTGTAACTATAAGGTGATCTCCAAATAAATACAAGATAAAATATGTTATATTTTTGTGATATCAATGATCTGTCACAACTGTATGTAACATTTTTATTTCAATTATACCTCTCCAATATATTTGAATAAAGTTTAGGTCACATTGTGTTTACTGGGTGTTTGTTATTATCCCATGAAGTAAGGAAATTAAAACCTATTTTGTATATAAACATTTATTTATTTTCATTTAAATACTATTATAAATAGTTATAGTCATTTTCTGGTGCTGAAGATATCACTATTTCGTTATTTAGTATTTCTTTGACTAATCTTAATTCTTCTGGTGTACTTTTACTTAGAATATTAGATCTTTTCTTATTCTTATTTTTCGTAGAAAAAAATGACTTCTGCTTAATTATTTTTTTATTTCCTGGTTCCTTGTGTACTTCTGGATTTTTAATGATAAAATTAGATTGTGGTATAGAACTAATAGAGATAGCTGTATTTAAATGGCTAAGCATTATTTTTTATTGTTCTGCGTTTAAATTTTCAGAATTTGCTATCTGATAAATATGAAGCGCCTTTTCTTTTAATTCGTTCCTAATATCGTGTTCTTCTTTTTTGCTACCAATGTGAAAGTAATTGTTTAACTTCAATTTCAGAAGTTAATCTAGATGCACTTTCTCCTTCAGCAATAACCATTGTACCTGTATTTTTTAATGCAAAATAATGTATAAGCTTACATATGGTTGCCTGAATTAAGTAATCAATGCATGTACAGTTGTATGAGTGAATACAAATTTGACAAAACTTACATTTTATTTCACAGCAGTTTGTATCTGATCCTTTCTCAATAAGCTGCATTTCATTGTTTGTGGCATTTTCTAATTTGTATACACCATTCTCACACTGGATTATTGAGAAGGAGCTAGTTAGTGCAGCTCTGTGCCTTGATGTTACTGCACTATCAGTGGTTTTACCTCTTCAATTTAATGATCCTTTCTACAGTTTTATCTCTTACATATTCTAATAGTTTATGAATACTCTTATCTAACCTCTTCATTTTCTTACCATCTAAGTAAAAATACTTCAACATTTTATGAAAGCTCTCTACATGCATATTTGTATTCACTCCACAGCCTTTCCTAAAACAATATGCTCATTCTCTAAAATTACTAGAATAGTTTTGACCAAAATAAGAACCAAAATTATAGGTATCTTTATCTACCAAAAGTTTTTCGAGAAAATTATTGCAACTTTCAATAAATTGGTCGCAATGTAGCATACATTGAAGTTCTTTCAACATTTTATAAACACAGGCCTTCTTTTCAGTATCTGAAATTTTTGAAAGATTTGTTTGCCATGCTCTATCGACATGCCAAGCACAAAATAATCTTTTTTCTGCAGGAATCATAATCCGGCACCAGGCATTATAAAATGTATTTGTAATGTCAGACATAAACACTTTCGTATTTATAATGCCAGTTATTTCTCTAATTTTTTCAAAAAATATCTCATACACAGAAGTATTCTTTCTATTTGTGAACATAAATGCTGAAGAAAAGCCATTACCAAATTCGTCCTTTACTAAAATAGTTACCAGCTCAAAATCATATGGGTTCAAGCCATGGGTACCATCAATCGCAATGAGGTTAGATCCAAACTTCAGCAGCATTTCTTTTTGCACATTATTCATAAATATCAAACAAAAATAATTTGTTTTGAGATTAGAAAAACTGTCCATAAATATCCCTTGTTGCTTATACAGAACCACTGGTGAAGAACCGCTCTGGATACATTCTGAGACCCATAAATGGACACTTGTTGCATCATCTTGATGACGACATCCCTCTTTTAAAGCAATCCCAAAAGAGATTTTAACATTTTGGATATCCTGTCTTGAAATGAGGTCGAACCTTTGCAATTCTTCACCTATATTGTCTCGAACACTGCTGATAATGCTAAAATAATATTTTGTGTCAATAAAACAGAATATTATATAAAAAAACAACATAGAAAAGTTATGTAAACTTAATTTTTTACGTTTTGATACTTAAAGTCTGGCGAAAAAAACATTTATCTACATATCTGAAATCAAACAACTATCCATGTTCAGTTCCCTAGGTTACAGAAATGCTAACATGTACACACATATATTATAAATGTATTTTTGTTAACTTAATGTAGATTTTATATCTATTATATGTATTTAGTAAGACGAAATGCAAAAAAATATTATAGCTTCTAAAATAAATTATTTCAAATACCTTTTTGGTGGAACTCCTACAACTAGCTTAGAGGCAATTTCTTGTCGATCTAAATGGGATAAACGTAAATGTTCAATTTCTTCACCATGTCCATAATGAATTTTATAATATTCCACAGAGTAACTATCAGAAACTACGTCTCTTGTTAACACCACTTGAGAAGTACAGGAAAAAGGCATTTTGCATGATCCTTGTGATTTTAAATTTCTCAATCGTTCTTCTTTAATTGCATAATTTCTAAATGTACACACTCATAATAAAATATCTCTTTATCTTTGCTCCTCTTTACGCCTTTAATCTTGCAATAACGCACATTTTTCAATTTTTCTTCTGGCATTAACCATGTATTGAAATCTTAAAATAAATTCTCTATTTACAATCTCACATATTATATTTATTTAAAAACAACGAATTTGATGAAAAATCACTTACCAGTATATTTTTCAAACTGCAATTCAAGTAATTCAGTAATATGATCATGTTTTTCTTCCAAATGAGTCCGTAGGTCCCGATTGAAAATGAAAAAAATATTTCAAGTCAAGCAAGAAAATTTCTTTGGGCAATCGTATTCAATATAGTTTTTAGTTTTCCCGTGAATGTTCCTATTGTGTCTATTAAAGGTCGACTGGCTGGAGAAAGCTTTTTGACAAATAAAACAATCAGACATCTTTGAAAGTTCAAAACAAAACATGTACAAATAAAAATAAAATAATGACTAATGACACAAACAACAGGCAACACTGTCGGCACGAAGGTCTCAATCTAACGCCTCCTCACACATAGACCTACTATACAATGGACGAGGCACTGTATCAGATACGTACGGGAGGCAGTGTTCCCAATGATAGAGAGAGAGGGCCAGTGAAGGATGGAGCTAGTAGGGGCATAAAATAGGCGGGAGTAATTCAAATTCTTATAAGAAAATCATATCAGGACCGAAGTCAGAAGCAAAGCGTTATAAAATTATTTTGAAATAAAACAACGTAAAAATAATATAAAATATTTATTACAAAATATTTAAGTAAGAAAAAAATATAAAGAAACACTATAAAAATACTAAAATCTACAATAAACTACAAAAATTAAACATAATAAATAATAAAAAAGTAATTTAAAAAGTTTATTGATGTTTAAAATGAATTAATTTTGTACAGGGTGTTTCAGTGGACATTTCAGTTTTTAAATAAAAAATACCCGCCACTGGAAGATGCTACAAAATATTTATTACAGAAAAAATAATGGATATACATGCGGATTTCATTGTTTAAAGATTATATCGTCCAAATGCTGTCCGTCGCGTTGATAGCACTCCTCCAATCTACGTCGTAAGCTCGCATATACTCGTTGGCACATTGCGGCGGAAATGCTGTTGATTTTTGCTTCAAACCTGTCCTTCAGTGCTTGTGTGGTTGCGGGAGGAGCGTCAGTGTACACGACACTTTTCAAGTAGCCCCACAAAAAAAGTCCAGTGGAGAAAGCTCCGGCGATCGTGGAGAGTACAGAATATCACCACGTAAGGAAATAAGGGTCCCGGGAAACAATTGTCTAAGTGCTGCCAGGGACAATGCTGCGGTGTGTGCCGTAGCACCGTCTTGTTGAAACCAAATGTCATTGTTACCAGGCAAACGCTGCAGGGCAGGGCGTAGAAAATTATTAATCATTGCGCGATACCGCTGCCCACTTACAGTAAGAGGGCGGCCGCGGGCGTCTTCAAAAAAATACGGTCCGATAATGCCTGACGCGGACATGGCACCACACAGTCACCTTTTTGGAGTGAAGTTGTTTACTGTGTTTTCGTCGCGGATTGTCTGCCGCCCAATAGCGAGCATTATGTTTGTTCACGTACCCGTCCAAGTTAAAATGAGCCTCATCACTAAAGAGCACCTTCTCGAGACCGCCTGCATTCCAAAAATAATTAATCATTGTTTCCGCAAAAGTTTTTCGTTTAGCGTAATCTGTTTCCTTTACGTATTGTGTCAGCTGAATTTTGTAAGGATGAAACTTTATGTCTTCTGTTAATATTCGGTACACACTGCTAGTCGAAAAATTTAACACCTGCGCATGTTTGCGTACTGATCGCCTCGGATTTCGAGTCACAGCCCGCCGCACCCTTACCACATTGTCCGGTGTTCGTACAGTTCTCTCTTTACCTGGACGTCTCTCGGAATCGTTTTACCCATGATTTCACCAAATTAGCCGATGGGGCATCTGCTATTCGTCGAATGTCGAAACGGTTACAAAAACGACGTCTTGCCAGGGTGTAACAATCGTTGGCCTTAAAATAGGCTTCGATCATGAACGCGCGATGTTGACCGGTCCACTCTGCCATGATAACTAAAATCCGCATACGTTCACTACCTGCTCGCATCCCTGCGCCCTTCCCCTCTTGTACAGGGCCGGCGTAAGGCTCATCTGAAAACTGAAATGTCCACTGAAACACCCTGTATATTGATGCCTAATTCTATCATTAATTTCATTGCATAATATACAAAATAATAATAACAATAATTACAATAGCAATAATTACAATAACAGAAACTACAATACTAATAATAGAAACAATAATGATTCATACAGACAAAATAATTACAATAACAGGAACAATAGACAATATAGAGGACCGGAGAGAACAAATTCTGAAGCAAATATGCAAAGAGCAAATGGAGATCAAGAAACAAGAAGAGTAAATTATCAAAGAATTAATCAAGACAGAAGAAGCAGATCAGAAAACATAGAGGATGATATAACAAATTTAAACGAGACAAGATCAAGATTACATACAGCACAAATACATAGGGAAAATACGAGACAGACAACTGAACAAATAAATGACAATGAAAATTTTTAAATACGCACACATCAAATAAACAAAATCTATATATCTGTAAATATGAAAATCCAAATGAATTTATAAAAATAAATAAAAATATAGACACAGATGGGAATAATAGTTTAATTATTATAAATGGGTTAATTAACAATTTAGAAGCTAAATTACTAATTGATACTGGATCGGAAGCATCAATCATTAATCAAAATTTTGTTGAAAAATTAAATATTCCTACAAATAAAATCATTAAAATCCCAAAAATAAATTTAATAGGTGCTAACTCAAAGAAAATATGTGAAATTAATAGATTAATAAATATAAGTGCTAATATTAAGGAAAAAGAATTTAATTTTCAAGTATTAATTGCTTCAAATATTGAAACTGAAGTAATAATAGGATATGATGAGCTAGAAAAACATAACGCCATAATAGATATTGAAGAAAGAAAATTAAAATTGGATGGAACATGGATTAACTTTGAAATAATAGCTTTGAAAGAGGAAGGAATCAACAGTTACATTTTGAAAGACCCCATTAGTGAGAGAATAAGAGGAGTCTTCCATATTAATCAATTATATAGATTTTATACATAAAACAAAAAGGACACGACTGACAAATTTAATAAAGAATAGATTATAAAGAAGAATTAAAATTTGGTTTTCTCATTTCTTTTATGAATAAAATAAATCTAGAAAACACATTTTGGGAATGTTGTTATGGTATGAACATACCCAAAATAAATCGTTTAAAAATAATCATAAAGCAATATGACCAACTCTGTTATTTGGTTACTTAGTTAAATAAATTAATAACAATAAAAGAAATATAATAGAAATAAACTAATAAATAAGTCAAATTAAAACATGCAAACCTGATAATATTAATAAAAATAAATAACATTCTTTATAATAAGTTTTGGCAAACAATATATTCTAAATTATTAATCAATTTTAATAAACCCTGTATAATCAAGAATTTAAGCTATAAATTGACAGATAAAAACAGGAGTACCAAATTCAAGCAAATTGTGTAAATTACCAACCTAATTTTTAAGGCTATAAAAGATATAAATACAAATTTTTGACCACTGCAATGATAAAAACAATAACATAAAAATGAAACAAACACCATATAGAAACTAAAACATAATTTCATTTGAATAAACTCACAATATTTTTAAAGATTGGAAATATCAATTTAGTAACAAACTTTTAAAATGAATTCCATTGATTGAAATAAAACAAAAGAAAGTTTGTTTAGAAAACAAATAAAAAAATCAACAACTTGCAAAAATTTCTCCGAGGGAGAAAGACGTAAAAAAATTTTGAGTTGAAATTAATAGTAAAAATCTTAATACAACTATATAAAATATTCAAAAGATTAATAATAAATTGTTTATATAAACATAATTATAAGGAGTCAGTGATACCTATAATTAATAAAAGTAAATAAGTAAGAATACTTACAAAGTGCGGGTAAGCGAACATCTACCTCTGAATTTATAATTAATAATCAACACGAACTGATATATCTGGCATAGTTTTGTCGATATAACAAAAAAAATTTTCCACAACGAACAGACTGTGTAAAGTCTACAGTTATGAAGAAAGAAAATACCGGATTTGATCCTCAGCTAACAGTCTGGATATTCTGCAGGCCTTTCCCACATTTTCCAACCCATTGAAACCTTCGAATTTGAAGAGAATAAAAGTACAAACTAACAAACATTCAGGTACCTTTAATTAATTAATTTTAAGTTTTTTTTTTCATGTAGTATAAACTGTTTGCTTATTAGAATTAAATTGTTGTCTTAGATATAATTAGATAAAAATACTTACAGAACATTTGATAAAATCAATTCGTTGGATTAACGTTTTATTAAGTTTCATAGCATTCACATTAATATTCCAAGAACAAAGTAAAATAAATTTCTTCTTCTTTTTTTTAACTAGATAAATAGTCTATTATAATTAAGGTCACATATCCACTTAACTGAATTTAGTTCTGTGAGTATAGTTAAATAGTGTGCATGGATGAATGAAAGAAACTTTAGATAAATAAGAATTGGAATAACTGTATAATTTGAATATTTTATTATATAAAAACCTAATAATAGTTGAATAAAAGATAAAACACTTATCCAAGAATACATGTGGCTGTTTTGTTTCAATTTCTATGATTCAATTATAGTAATATACTTTAATGCCAACTTTCAACACGAAGGCCAAAGAACAGAGTCGGTCTTTATAAATTTTAATTTGATCTCACAAAAAAATATTCCCTGAGAGTATATAATAAAAAAATTAAGAGTCTCATAAATTAGTTGAGATAATCATTAACGGCACCCAACTAAAATATAAATAAAATTTTTAAATAATAATAAAAAACAAATATTTCAAAACCATAACAATATATTCATGCATTAGATAAAATTTGGTTTTTTTCCTTTAATTGTTCTACTAAAGTATTTAAAGTATTAATTTTTTTCGCTTGTCTGTTAACCTTCACACGTAAAGCTTTATTTTTTTGTTTGTATTCATCTAAACTTCTTGACAAATTATAAAACCGCTTTCGTTTGGATGGAGATTTAAGATCCTCTTCGGTGAATTCTGTTAAATGAAAAGGTGTCCTTCGTTTTCTAAAAGTACAAAATGAATTAAATTTATTGTACCAACTCTTACTTTTTGAAAGTCCATCTTATTAAGAATAATAAAAAACTGTTCGTTTCAACGTAACTTCCAAGTTTATTTGAAAAATTTTAAATCACAATGACGGCCGTTTCGCTAAGAAGCATCGTCAGATTGACATTTAAGTTACATTTTGTTTGTTTGTAGCTAGGTACCTGATGTTTAGGTAGTATTAAGGCTAGACCAAGTATGGAAGTAATAAGACATAACAATATTAAAGCCTAGATGTCAATAGCCCTAAGGGATTATCCTGGATGTAATTCCCTCTAAGATCAGTATAACTGTGCAATGATATAGAAAAACCAGGAAAAAACTGTTAATGAACAAATAAATCTTGGAAGTTCTCCACTATTAAACTGCTTACTTTGATTGAGTTTACATTTTATACATAGATAAGACATAATTGTAAAACACAAATATATTAAGTTATTTTAAAGATCAGCATGATATAGTTTTATAAACAAACATTTGGCACTCCCATGGGTGCTAGCATTTCTCCAATCTTAGCGACATATGTAATGGATGATCTGCTTGACATAGTTCTTCCTGTACTCCCTTTCCATATCCCATTTTTAGAGAAATATGTTGATGACATCATTTTAGCTGTTCCTTGAGATTCAGAGACAGAACTCTTGAATATTTTTAATAGTTATGACCCTTACATCCATTTCACGTTGGAATGTGAAAACTCTAACAAAACTGTTCCTTTTCTTGACATGTTGTTTATCAGAAATGATGAGAATATAATATTGATAGATTGGTACAGAAAATCATGTAGCTCTGGGAGATATCTCAACTACCTTTCTTACCATAAATTCAATATGAAATTCAACGTAGTCAAACAAATGACAACAAGAGTAAATCAACTCTCTGACCCTTCTTTCCGTCAAAAGAACCTAAATATCCTCTTTAACCTTTTTTTAAATAATTCCTATCCTAAATCATTACTTAGGAAAGTTATGTATGGCACATCTTCTGTTATGTTAAATGCTTTAAACTCCATCTCCAACAATTTAGGTGCTAGGGATCATTGTATACTACAGTTAAAGATAAAATTCCTTTATTAGATAAAAATAATGTTATTTATAGACTCAGTTGTATGGGTTGTACACAATCATATGTTGGTCATACATCTCAAAAATTATCTAGTCGTTTGACTCTCAACAAAAGTGACATAAGGTTACATCCTGATAGATGTTCATTGGCCTCACATTACAATTCTACGGGGCATTCCATTGACTTTCCAAATGCACAGGTTTTATATTCTGAAAGTAACTACAGGAAAAGAGTGTTTCTTGAAATGGCGTTCATCTTCCAAGAGAAGAATTCTATGAATAAAAAAACCGATATCAATAATTTGAGTGGTTTATATTCATTACTACTTACGCTAGACAGTAATCATCTCATTCCCAGTTGTGAAAATTCTTCCATTTCAGAGGATTAATCTTATCTTCTTTCTGTCATTTACCGGAAAAAATGTAGAATTCGGTGAACTCTCCGATTTTCATAAAAATTTTATGAGGGGTCTAGGACACCACAATTATTACGAAAATGAATTTTTTTTCCGCGGAAACAACTAGAAACAGTAAAAATTGCTAAAAATTTCAACCCAAAATAAACATAACCTAACGCTTACCTTTTGTAAATAGGAGAATTAATTCATATTTAGCAGCATCAAATGGTTTCTAAATACATTATTTTTTATAATTACATAATTTTTAAATTCAATAAAATTTACACAACTTTAATATTTATATAGTTTTAAAATAAATAAATTCCATAATCATTGACTTCATTTCGGACATATGTCAAAATAGTAAAAATATCACCAACTGATGTTGCCATGTTGCCAGACTAAAAAAATATATAGCTATTCTTGTGTATTATATACAAATGTTGTAAAATGTATAGTCTTTTCAATAGTAATTGCTCAAATCAATTTAAAAGTGTCATACAGACTACCAATCTAGAGAGAGCTGGGTTACGACGATACAGAGTGGATGTTTAACGGGAGAAATATTTCGTTTTCATGCCATTCTTTCTACTTTGAAGCCTAGTAAACTAAGTCACTCTGTATGACACTTTCAAATGGATTTTAGCAATTAATATTGGAAAGACTATACCTTATTATATAGCATATTATGCTTGAAATGTGATGGAAATATTAACCTATCGTACAATACCAAATTTAATGCATTTATGAATAATAAAAAAACATTTTTTAAAAGTAAAATAAATAAAATTACAAAATTTAATAATATTTTTTCTATTCCTAATTCTATAGAATTATGTCGCAGAATTTCCAATGTCATAGTACCTGATGACTCAATTTTATTGTCTTTGGACGTTTCAAATTTGTTTCCTAGCATTCCTCCTTCTGATTGTATAGAATTGGTTAAGAATCTTCTCTTGTCCAATAACATTGACCCCTCAATCACTAATGATCTAGTTTCATTACTTAAGTTAATCAAAATTTTTTTCAATTTGATAATAAGTTCTATAGACAATCCAATGGACTCGCTATGGGTTCGAATCTTAGCCCCTTACTTGCAGAAATTTTTATGCACAACCTAGAATCTCTTTTTCTTAACAATCCTAATTTCCATGATAACCTACTTTTTTACTTTCGTTATGTAGATGATTGCATTGTCTTGTTTAGAGGTAATCGCCAAGATGCATTTAATTTTTTAAATCACATTAATAATCTTCATCCTAGGATATCTTTTACTATTGAGTTTGAAGTTGATAATTCGATTCCTTTTCTAGATTTACTTATTACAAAAAACTTAGAATTACACAAGCTTGAATTTGATATTTACCGCAAACCAACTACTACTGATTCTGTCATTAATTATCACTCCAATTACCCTTCTTCACATAAATCAGCTGCCTTCAATAGTTTTTTCCACAGAGCCTTTAATATTCCCCTTTCTCACTCATCTTTTATGAAAGAAATAAGTATTATCAAACAAATTGCTGTTAATAACAATTATCCTATCAGCTTTATTGATAAAATTTACAATAAGTTTTTTATTAGAAATAGACTCAGTTTTCAACAAATCCTTCCAGTTTCACAATCTGACAATAGTTCTTACTTGGGTTCTCTCAGTTATTTTGGTCCAGTTTCTTATAAGTTTGGTCATATCCTGAATAAATATAACATTAAATTCGGTTTTAAAACCAATAATAGTTTGGGCTCGTTCTTGATAAATACTAAAGATCCAGTTTCTTGTTTACATACACCTGGAATATACAAACTATGTTGTAATGATTGTAATGCAGTTTACATTGGCCAGTCAGGCCGTCTCCTGATTACTAGAATTAATGAACATCGTATTCAAATTAAGAAATATAAAGATTTTGAAACACCTACCTCACATTCAGCTTTTGCCAACCACATTATCTCTGAAAATCATAGTTTTTCTGATTCTAATTTTTCTAGATTACATAAATGTTTTAAAGGACCTAGAATGAATCTCTTAGAAATGATGGAGATTAATGAAGCTGCCAAGCGAGATGATCTTTTGTGTTTGAATGAACAGCTTAAACCTAAAGACCCATACATTTTTTTGAATCTTCCTTTTTAATTTTAACACATTTGTCATGCCTTTTCTCCTCCACATTCTTATTTCAATTATTACTGTACTTTTCTTTAGATTTATATCATATATCATTTGTATTATTGTATACTTTAATATTTAACCTAGTTCTTCTTCTTTACCTAGAGTTGACAGCAACTGTAATTTGAATTTACTGGCTAGTCAACAATTTAAAAAATTTTTAATATGCTATTTTTATTTTTATTAATTAATTCCATATTTGTACTGACTTGATTTTTGTTACATGTGTCGATCGGCCTTCACTAATTTTTGATCCCAATTCCTTATTAATTAGTTTCCTTTTTTAAATTTGACATTTTCATCCATAGATTTTATTGTTCCATAATATATGCTCTTCCATAGAGTTTCGGTTTCATGATTTCTTCTGGACTTTTATGTTCTGTTAGCCGCCATTGCTTTCATAGTGTGCGTTTATTACTTTGATAGTGCTTAATTATAAAGTTTTAGTGTGTTTTTTCAGTGTGATGGACAATTTTTACACTGTCACACAATGTTTACTCATCTTTTACTAAGAATTTCGATCATATTCATGATCTGTCGACCTTTTCATTCTGATGTCCATGTAGGGCTTTTTCTGATACCGGAGTCACTGGTATCTCCTGTTAATCTCATTTTGGGGTTACTTCTTTTTGATGTTTTACCACCCTTAAGTTTCTATCACTTAACAGTGGTAGTCATTGATTTTTCTATCCATATATTAGTACTTTTTTCTTTACTTATTCAACGCCACCACATACATTTGAATAAAATATTTAAATTCTTAACTGATTCCTCAATGATTCATTTTCCAATGAATCATTTTCATACCTCTTTTTAATATAATCATTTCCCTTATACATTAATTTTATAATCTTTATGTCACATATATTTTTTCTCTTTGTCACTGGTTTAACTTACCCCATTCATTAATTAATATTTAATATAAAATTTTGTTGGTCCGATCGAACATATGATCTGTTGAACATTTTATATAACTAATTTAAGGTAGGTCTGCTATTAAAACTTGTAATTCTGCATAATTTTACCTCACACATTTGTTTTTTATAGCCTGATGATGGCCTGCTTGTAGGCCGAAACTAGTCGCTGTTCTTGTAAACGTTACTTTATGTAATAAAAACCTGTGACACTGATTTTGGTAATTTCCTTTATTTATGTATTATAAATTACTATCGCTCACCTTAATATCTGAAATAAAATAGTGAAAAACCCAAATGAAAAACTCTAAATACTTAGTTTCATCCCAACAGCAACAATAGATAAAATAAACATAAACAAAAAATAAGTCAGAAAATAAATGAAAAATAAACCTTTATATTTACAACATATTTGACAAAAATCAAAAATTTCAAAATAAACCTTCATCAACAGAAGAACAAATTTCTGGAGATTGAATTTTGTTTGGATCGTACAGTTTTCCTGCTAATTTTAAAAAGGCTTCTGTACAAGATGCGGCTATGGTTGCTGTCGAATAGTCGATTATCGTTTGTGCTCCTGACAAATTAAAAATTATAGTGGTTTTTACTGCAAATATAAGATTGAAACTTCACCTAATAAATAGTGAAATTTTTCTTTATAATTGAGTGCAATCATAAACTAAAAATCATGGTGATTACAAGAGAAATAAGAGATGAAATAGAAACAGCGGTAAGTTCTGCCATTAACAAATGTATAAAAAACGACATTTTTATCAAGGATATATCAAAACAAGTCTCCCAATCAGTAATAAAAACAATTGAACAGAAATTAAAAATGATTGAAAATTCAGTGGCGGAGTTAAAACAAATTAATGAGACAAAACATCAAGAACTTGAAATTAAAATCAGCGAATTGGAAAAGAAATTAAGCAATAGTGAGGAAGTTAATACTATCTCTCAGAGGAAAATGGACCAAATTGATCAATCTATGAGGTCAACTAATTTGAGAATATTTAATGTGTCGGAAAAACGTCAGGAAAATACAAGAAAGGATATTATCGATATACTTAACAAAAAAATGTCTATAAAACTTGCTGACACGGATGTTATCTTATGCTACAGAATTGGTAAGGTTCAAGAAGAAAAAAATAGAGGAATTTACTTAAAACTAAACGATCTTGCCACGAAGCAACTAATTTATAGTAAAAAAAAACTACTTAAAGGCACTGGAATTGTTATACGGGAAGATTTAACTAGTAACAGAGTGAAGATGCTAAATGAAGCTATAGATAGATTCGGCTTGAAAAACGTATGGACCGAAAATGGTAAAATTCACATTTACAAAAACGAGAAAGTACTGATCATAAGAAGCAAAGAAGACCTAATGAAGATAACAGTATAATTCTTAGACTTTCTTATTTAAAATTTTATATAATATTTAACAATTTATAAATCATTCCTCCTATAGAATTTACTCTTGATATAATTTCATTTTTTTCTTTTCTTAACAAGCTTAAAATAGTGATAACAAATTAGCATTGTTTCTTTTTTTTTGTTTAAATTGATTAACCTAAACACTTAGCAGGTCTCACTTAGTAAATTTAAATTAGTTAATTAATTGGAAACAGGAGCTCTTACACTTACACTTATGTCAGATGATCGAATATTTGAATGTTTTAGATGACGAAGAGATCGACACAAAGGTGTTCGACAATTTCGATGATTGCATAAGGGATATTGCAGACGATGATGACTGCTTAGTGGGAGTTGTACATTTTAATATAAGAAGTATAAAAAAACATTTTGATGAACTAATGCTATACGTTGAAATGGCCAAAAACAGGTTTGATATTATAATTTTATCAGAAACAAGAGAAATTAATAATTTAAATGACTTCTCAATTCCCAACTATTCTTTGTATTATAACGAATCAGTAATAAATAAATGTGATGGTGTTGTTGTATATGTTAGGAATGACTTAACTGCAGCTATTGATATAATACCCATAAATGATTACAAATTTTTGAGATTAACTTTTTCTAACCATTTTTTTCCAAATAGTATAAAAAAAATAGGCATAACTGCTATCTACAGACTGCCATCAACAAATACAGATCAATTCCTAAACGACTTAAATATATACTTAAAATCAATTAAAAATGAAAATCTTCAATTGTTTGTTGGTGATATAAACATTGACCTTAGGAAAAAACATGAAAATTCCACTAATGATTATCTCAATATATTAAACTCAAACGGCTTTGTTTCCTTTATAAATAAACCTACCAGAGTAACAAATAACACAAAATCGACTATTGATCATATTTTCATAAGGGCTCAAAATAATCTTAAAAACCAAATTGAAATAACTCCACTAGTATTTCATACGGACATGACAGATCACTTTACTCCAGTCGTCTTCATAAATTTTCCTAATCAAAAACACATTAGATCTGGATGCATAGAAACAAAACCAAAAATCGATACTAATAAATTGCAAAATCTCATAAAAAGCGAAAAATGGAATGAGGTTATTCATAATAACACAGATCCGCAAGTAGCATATGATATATTTATAGATAAACTAAATAATTATATTAACGACTCTACAGAAATTAAAAGAAATTGTAAAAACATATTAAAAATTAAGCCTTGGATAACAATTGGATTAATAAATTCTATTAAACGAAGAGACTACCTCAAAAAAAATTAATTAGAAATTTTTCTGTCGAATTACTCGAAGAATATAAAGCTTACAGAAATAAACTAAACGCCTTATTAAAAAAAACTAAAAATAACTATTATCAAACTAAAATGAATGAAGCAGGTAGTGACACAAAAAAAATGTGGAAAGTTGTAAATGATATTTCAGGTATTACAAAAAATCTAAAAATATTAAACATACATCGATTCTAAATGACAATAAAGTTCAAATAAATAATAACAAAGAAAAGGCTGATTTATTTAATAATTTTTTCTCGAATATAGGTGTTGAAATGGCAAATAAAATAACTAGTGACAACTTACCTGATAATTTTATACGTAATGATAAAGTTGAATCCAATATTTTCTTGAAGCCAGTAAATAATAATGAAATAATCATCTTAATATCGAAATTAAAAGATAACTGTGCACCTGGTGCAGATAAAATTCAGGTAAAAACAATAAAATACATTCATCAGCTGATCTCACAACCCTTAACTCACATAATTAACTTATGTTTCGAGAGTGGAAAAATCCTTACAATGGAAAGAGTCGTTAGTGACCCCAATCTTTAAGTCGGACGATCCCAGTAAAATAAACAATTATAGACCCATATCACTAATTAATAACTTCGCCAAAATATTTGAAATGGCTTTAAAAGAGAGATTACTTGAATTTTTTAATATTAATAATGTAATTACAAATAAACAGTACGGTTTTATTAAAAACTCAAGTACAGAAAATGCTGTAGTTGATTTCGTTGAAAATGTTGTGTCAGCTTTGGACGAGTCGTTAAAATGCATTGCAGTTTTTCTTGACTTAGCCAAGGCCTTTGACACGGTATCTCATGAAATCCTTTTGGATAAGTTAAATAATTATGGTATTAGAGGAATTGCATTAAAGCTTATATCAGATTACTTAACAGACCGATTTCAGAGAGTAAAAGTAGGAACTGAATCAAGCTCTAAGTCTATAATAAAAATCGGTGTACCACAGGGTACAGTATTAGGCCCCCTATTATTTATTATATATTTAAACAACATCACAAAAATAAATAATTTCAGTGGACATCTAATTAGCTATGCTGATGACACTGCAATAATTTTTGTTGGGAAAGATTGGGATAGTGTTACAAATAATACAGAAAGTAACTTAAAAAAAATAAGACTGTGGCTAAATTTTAATAAACTAACACTAAATATTAAGAAAACTAAATATATCACTTTCAGCCCTACAACCGTTGATCAACCAAATAACTGTATAATTAAATTACATGAACCACACTGCTTACCAGATAATTGTCTCTGTCCAACCATAGATAAAATTTCATCTATAAAATACTTGGGTGTTTTTATTGACCAGCATATGCGATGGTCAGACCACATTGCAAATGTCACTCAGCGATTAAGAGCTTTGATGCACAAATTTTACATTTTAAGGAATATCGTCTCTGAAACTAAACTAAAAATAGTGTATAACTCTCTCGCAGAATCAGTTCTAAGATACTGCATTGTTGCCTGGGGTGGAACCTTTAATACAACAATAAAAAATTTGGAAACGGTTCAAAACACCCTCCTTAGAATTATGTACAAAAAATTTAAACTATATCCAAGAAAAAATCTATATGAAGAGGCTAATATATTAAATGTTAAATCGATTTATATTTACAGTTGCATCCTGTACATATATAACAACCCCTGCAAATTTAATCTTAAAACTAGCAGTTCAACTCGATCAATAACTAATATGAACCTGAATATTAGGCGCTTCAAAAAAACTTTAACTCAAAGATCGTTTTTTTTCTTTGGCCCAAAATTTTATAATTTGATCCCATTAAATATTAAACAAGAACCTAAACTATTTAAATTTAAAAAATTAGTAATAAACTATATAACTAACCACTTACAGTCATTTATAGAAATTCTATCTTAAACCAAAAAAATACTAACTTGGTATTCAATAGAGTTCTCCTTATGTAGGTTTTTTGTTGTCTGTCTTATCCCGATGCAAATGTCTAGTTCTCAACCTAATTTTATAATCATTAAGTACAATGTAAAAAAATGTTCCCAGATTTAGCATACTGCAATACAGGCAAATCTTGCCTAGGCAATGCTAAGTTATCGGGAACATTAAATAAAATCAGAAATATTTGTAAATTTATTGTACTGAAATGTTTAGCATGAATAAATTGATTCAAAGAAAATTCTTGGCAATGTTTATAGAACATATACCTAGCTAAATTACCCGGTATATGTGCTTTTTTTCGGCCATTGGATTTTATTACGGCTTTTGCATGCCTCCATTAATTTTCAATACTATTAGTATTGCAATCAGTTTCATTTTAAACGCAAGTTCAAAGTTGAATAAAACCAAATAAACGTTATTTATCACTCAACGGTAAAACCAAACTAACATGAAAACGACTGAAATTCGACAATAAAACAATACGAAAAACTAGCTATTCAAAACTAAAAAACCAAAACTTAAATTTTGAAAAAATTAAAATCGAATGAATGTATATCTGTTTTATTCTCAAATACTCGATATATATATAGTAAATCTTGGCAACATTGTCAAATCATTTGAAGTTTTAACCAAATTGGCCAATAAGAAGTTTTGACAAAATTGATAGTTTGTTAAAATAAACAATAAAGTTAAAGATTCTGTGTAACAAAATTAATAAGAAAATAAGTTTTCAAATAGTAATTTTATGTTTTTTGTGTTTTAAATCATCTTAAGAATGTTTATTTAACACGAAAATGGTCTCAAGCTTAATATAATTGCCACATTTACAACTGGTAAGTGATAGGTTATGTTTACTTTGAACCTACATTTTTAAGAATTTTTACCATTTCTTAGTGTTTCCGCGGAAAAAAAACTTTATTTTTGTATTCATTACAATGTCCTAGACCCCTCATAAAATTTTTATGAAAATCGGAGAGTTCACCGAATTCTACATATTTACCCTTCTGTTTTATTATTTTAATTCCTTGATTCTTCAAATCTAGTAAATGATATAACAATAGACTCAGCAAGTGATGACGTGTAATTTGTGGTAGGTCATGGTCTGCGTTCCAAAAAACTTTCAGTTCCACGTAGATGATTTTTGTGTTGCTTTTATTTTCGTTATAAGGATTTATATTTGTTGGAAATATTTTTTTTGAAATAACAGAAGTGTTACCTTATCGGTAACTTAAATTATTAAGTTAAGCTGGGCTACTAATTTCAAATGACGAATGGATTTATATAATAAATTTTAGGTTATGAAAAATTTTTATAAATATAATTATATATTTTTAGTAAAAATGGCTCAGTCAAAACGTGTTTTGAAGTTTGGTGCTATTATGGATTTTTTTCGCAAAGATCTACAATTAATTTAAAGGGGTGAAAATGCAGTGGAAAGTGGTCACATACAAAATGTAAATTTTTTGGGTGATCTCCTACTTCTGAGAGGCAAAGTTTTTGCTAGTATGAGAGATAAAACATACGATGTTGAGCTTTGTTTTGTATAGATTTTAATGTTTACTTGGTTAGCCGCTACTACCTGAAAAATTTTGGAAGAGTGAGGAATTAGTGCAGCTGGAACTTTGTCCAAAAAAGAATAAGTTTTCATTCGTCTAATTGCTCGTTCAACGTGAATCCTAGCTTTTGCGATTGTTCTGGTCCTCTGAACCTCGGATGGTGTAAACTGTGGAGTTGCTAAAAATGAAGGTATGTTAAGTGTAACTCCTTGAGGAAGCAGATCTCCAATGAAAAATCCCTTGTCAGCCAATATCAAATCACCTGGTACCATTTCCTTTATTATTCCACAATGTGCTGTAATTTTTTTTATCGGAAGTTGACCCAGGATATAATTTAGATGCAAATGTTATCACTCCATTTGGTGCACAACCTATTAAACCCTTTAGGGTATTGGTATGTTTATATGAACTATAGGTCATTTTTTGATAGTCCATTTTTTTAGGTTGTATTGTTTTTACTTCAGTACAATCTAATATTATCCTACAATTGGTGAAGGCACTAAAAGATGCTGGCATACAATATAAATTTTTTCTTTTTGATGGAATTTTTTTTAAAAACTGTGTGTACAATATTTCATGAAATGCATGAAGCCACGTTACAAATATATTTGCAACAGTCTCTCTACTAATATTAAATCTCACAGCTAAATCGTCATTGAGTAAATTTAATTTTAGCTTCATTAGTGTTAGTAAAATTTGATTTTTTTTAGTAACTTTTACAACTTGCCAACCCTTATAGTAGCTTATATTTATATTATCATATAATGATACCAATGATATAATAATGATACCAATGACTCGAATATGTCGTATGTAGGCAAGCCAGTAAAAACCTTTGTTAAATTATCATTGTTTTCAATATTGTTATATGAAAAAGAAACGGTTACTTCTTTTAGCTTGTCACTGAGACTTTCTATTTCTTTTCTCAGAAAATAGTTTTCTGCTTCTAATATTGCTGAAGAAATATAGTAGGGCCATTTGTTCTTTCTTGGTTTACAAAGTGACAAAAACAAATTCTTGAGTGCTCACTGGGGCTTCTATCTTGCTATTAGATATTTACTAGTTGTCCTGTTAGGTTTAGTTGATATAGTTATATACAGAATGATGTATGTCACTTTTTGACAATCGTATTTTTGAGACTTGTCTGTAATTTATGAATAAATAAATATCTACCGAAATCGAGATATTTATTAGTGGCGACGAGGGAAAAGACTCACAATGGACGAAGTTCAATTTAATACATTCATAAAAGTTTTAACAGAGAATTTAAAAAGTACAAAAAATATTGCGAGCGAGTCTACAGAAAGTATTACTTTAGAACCATTTTGCGAAGATAATGAAACGTTTGAAATCTTTATCAAAAGATTGGAAAATTTCTTTAATATGAAAAAGTTGTTTGGAAACTCTTCAGCTGTAGAAGACAAAAAGAAAGAATGGTTAATTCATTGCATGGGTACAAAAACACTTCAATTGCTTTACAAATTAACTAGTCCTGAGGAACCGACGTCCAAGAAATATTCTGAGTTAATTACTATGATCAAGGAACATTTACATCCTTCACCAAGTGCTATTGCGGAACAAAATCGCTTCTCAAAGCGGATCCAAAGAGAAGGCGAAAGTGTAATGGAATTCATTGCGGATTTAAAAAATCTAAGTAGAAATTGTAATTTTAAATGTGATGCATGTCAAGCCTCTACGGTAAATACGCATTTGCGACAACAATTTATCAGTGGTTTGCGTAACCCAGCTTGGGTAGAAAGATTGATACAACTGAAGGAACCAAATAACACCTTTGCAGATTGTGTAAATACTGTTGTAGCAAGTGAATCAGCTCAAAAAGAAGCCAGAGAAATTTTTACATCACAAAACTCGGAGACATTAAACTTAACACAACAAAATCAAATAAAACCATTACCATTTGCTATGAGACGCCAAAGTAAATTTAGAAATCGTAGTTGCTTCAGATGCGGAGAAGAATCA
Organism: Ophraella communa; assembly: GCA_035357415.1. NCBI lineage: Eukaryota > Metazoa > Arthropoda > Insecta > Coleoptera > Chrysomelidae > Ophraella > Ophraella communa. The sequence goes on from CM068995.1 coordinate 26,673,544, forward strand.
CACCTAGCCACAGACTGTAAACATATTAAATCTAAATGTAATTTTTGTTCAAAAAAAGGACATCTGGCTAAAGTTTGCATGTCGAGAGTTTCAACCATGCCTGTAAAAAATGTTCCTAGTACATCCAGAGGTACAAGTTTTAGGAATCAAAACCAGTTGCAAGACTTTTGTCCAGAGGAAGAATGCAGTTCAAATGATACACCTAACAGCAACGAGGTGGCAGATTTTTTTTATATCAACAATTTGGAATATGCTATGTTACCTGAATTATTAAAAAAACCTTCAAAATTTATGTTACAAATTGGAATCAATGGACGAAATGTGTTTTTTGAATATGACACAGGAGCTGTGGTTTCATCGATGTCACATGAGGACTTTCTTGCACTATGTCCCGAGGTCAAAATTTGTCCGTCTGTTTTACCACTTCGAACTTACACTGGCGAAGTTATTTGCCCAATTGGATATGCTACCGTAGAAGTTTCCTACAAGAATCAAAAAGAACTTGCAAATTTATACATACTGCCTGGCAAAGTAGAGCCAATTTTCGGAAGAGAGTGGATACAAATGTTTTTTAACTTACAACCGTCGATTCATCAGGTTGAAGAAAACATTACGGAAGAACATGCGAAAATATTGTTAGAAAACCTAAAGGGAAAATTTACTGAAGTTTTTAGAGAAGGAGTGGGTAAAATTAAAAATTATGAAGCAAAACTCTATCTAAAAGAGAATACCAAACCTATTTACTGTCCAGCTAGAAAAGTTCCATATGCGTTACAAGAAAAGGTTGAAGAAGAGCTCGATCGTCTTGAAAAAAAGGAATAATTTCAAAAATGAAGTACAGCGAATGAGGTACACCTGTTGTGCCAATTGTTAAAAAAGTCACATCCATTCGTCTTTGTGCAGATTATAAAGTCACGATTAATAATGTTTTAAAAGATGACCATTTTCCAATACCAAATTTAGAAGACATTTTCGCAAAAACGATGTTGGGAGGCAAAATTTTCACGACTTTAGATATTAGAGAGGCATATCTGAATATGCCAATGGATGCTAAAAGTGCGGAGATTCAGGCGATTACAACTACGAAAGGAGATTACAAAGTAAATCGACTCATGTTCGGAACCAAGGTAGCACCTGCTATTTGGCAACGATATATTTCTAAAACATTGTCAAATATTCCTGGAGTTTGTGTATTTTTAGACGATATTAAAATACAGGGTAGTAAGTTGGATGAACATTTGGATAGACTGGAACAAGTTTTGAAGAAATTACAAGATGTGGGTCTTCATGTCAACGAAGACAAATGCCATTTTATTTGGGACATAAAATTACTTCACGTGGTTTAGAGAAAACTACAGAAAAAATTGAAGCTGTTGTTAATGCTGAAAAACCAACCAATGTTACGCAATTGAAGAGTTGGCTGGGTATAGTAAATTATTACGGAAGATTTTTCGATAATTTGGCAAATAAATTACAACCGTTGTATAGATTATTGCAGAAAGATATGCCCTTCATTTGGGACGAAAATTGTAACAAGAGTTTTCTTACAATAAAACAAGAAATCACTTCTGACAAAGTTTTAGTTGCTTATGATCCAAAATTGCCGTTAGTCTTAGCCACAGATTCGAGTTCGTATGCGTTAGGAGCAGTTATTTCACATATCATGCCAGATGGGTCAGAAAGACCCATTGCTTATGCTTCGAGAATGTTATCCAAGTCGGAAAAAAACTATAGCCAGATTGATAAAGAAGCAACCGCTATCTTTTGGGGATGTCACAAGTTCTTTCAATTTATCTATGGTAGAAAATTTACGTTGATTACTGACCACAAGCCGTTGGTGTCAATTTTTCATCCTCAAAAACATTTACCGAATATTACTGCTACTAGGTTATTACATTACGCACAGTTTTTACAAGGATTAAATTATAACGTAGTGTATAGAAACACTGAAAATCATGGTAATGCGGATGCTTTATCCAGAATTTCAAAAAAAAATGAGGTAGGCCTAGAAAACAGAGATGACGTCACAATGTACCAATTAGAACAAATCTTAATTTTACCAGTTACCCATAGAAATATTGTCGAAGAGACTACTAAAGATCCTGTATTACATAAAGTATATCAACTTTTACTCTCAGGAGAAAAGGTTACGGAACCTGGATTTCAACATAAAGATACTGAATTTTCGTTAGCTGAAGGAGTTATCTTTAAAGGTACGAGAATTGTTGTTCCAACTTCGTTAAAAGGCAAAATTTTAAATGAACTACACGAAGGTCATGTTGGAATTGTAAGAATGAAAAATCTTGCCAGATCGTATGTGTGGTGGCCAAAAATTGATAATGATATAGAGCATATAGTCAAAAGTTGTATACCTTGTCAGTTGGTGCAAAATAATGAGAGCAAGAACAATTCCCATCACTGGGAATCACCCAGTGGTCCATGGCAACGTATTCATGTTGATTTTGCAGGACCGTTCATGAACTATTATTTCTTGATAATAGTCGATGCATTTTCTAAATGGCCAGAAATTTTCATAACTAAATCCATGACAGCATTATCAACAATTCGGCATTTAAGAAGTACTTTTGCACGTTTTGGACTTCCTGTAACTCTAGTTTCCGATAATGCATCTTATTTCGCATGCAAAGAATTTGAAATGTTTTTAAAGGAAAATGGTGTGAAACACAAATTTTCGGCGCCTTATCACCCGGCTACTAATGGTCAAGTTGAGAGATATGTCCAATCAATGAAAAAGGGGCTTAAAAGATTGGCTTTGGAGGGAAAAAATAGTGATATCGAATTGAAATTGCAAAATTTTTTAATACATTACCGTAAGACAGTTCATTCAACCACTGGATTATCCCCAGCAGTACTTCATCTTAAAAGAGATATTAGAACAAGAATCGATTTAATTAGGCCGATCCCCAAGCAAGAAATCGACAGTGGAGAAACGATTGCAAAGAAAATATTTTCTGTAGGTGAAACAGTACGTTTTCGAAATTACGATAAAACAGCTATGTGGAAATTTGGGAAAATTATTAGAAGAGAAGGAACTTTACATTACTGGATTTTTTCGGAAGGGACAGAGGTTAGAAGACATATAGATCAAATAGCGAAAACTGAAGTTGACTGGACAGATACCAACTTATACTATGCGGAACCAGACAATCGGCCAGAAAACGTAATAAATACAGACATTGATGAGAGCCAAAACAAATCAGATGATATTGGGAATATAGAAATTATGAACGAAAACAAGAATCAAGCCAAAATAGACGATACTGGCGATTTAAATTTAAATGAACAGAACGAATCAGATGGTGAAAGCACTAGTGGGCCCAGAAGAAGTTCAAGAATTAAGAAGCCTGTCGATAGATGGCAATATATTTGACAAGGGAGAATTATTAGATATTTACTAGTTGTCCTGTTAGGTTTAGTTGATATAGTTATATACAGAATGATGTATGTCACTTTTTGACAATCGTATTTTTGAGACTTGTCTGTAATTTATGAATAAATAAATATCTACCGAAATCGAGATATTTATTACTTGCCTTCTAAAACAACATATTATTTGTTAAGAAAAAAACTATGTAATAAAAATGAAAAGGGATACTGTAAAATGTTTAATAATATACCTGATAAGTTTTATCCGTTTATTCAGTTCAACTGGATCCTTTGGGAACACAAAAAAACTTGCAACCATGTTTATCACTATAATGTTTACATGTGGGAGCAAAACACATCACCATATTGAACTAAAGTTTTAAAAAGTCTAAATAAAGTTCACTAGTCTTCCAAAAAACCTGAAATAAATATAATAATATAGAAAATTACACTTTTCTAAATTCAAATTGTTATAACAACTTATTTTTAATTGAAACAAACTTTTAAAATATAAAGAAACAATTAACTATTCCAATTCATCAAAATATATAACTTATTATATATGTAATTCCTTAAAATAATAAAAAAAAATCATAACCTAAAATTTGTTATATAAATCTATCTGCCATTTGAAATTAGTAGCCCAACTTAACTTAACAATTTAACTTACTGTTAAGGTAAAACTTCTGTTATTTAAAAAACATTATTTCCAACAAATATAAATTCTTATAACGAAAATATTACAACGAAAACAGACGGAGCGGTTTGCGCCGAGTCGGCACAAAAGCGGCTCAAAACACACGAAGCGTGAAAGCAACTAGCGACTGAAAAAGTTTTTAGCCATTTCTTTCGCTGTTGCCTAGTTGTGCACATTGTGTAGAGTAGCGAGATGGTAGATAGATAGATAGATCGATTTATTGTTCTTTTATACAAGGTACATGAACAAGAGAACGGTATAAATTATAAACAAATAAGTTGAATAAACAAATTTAACACAAAAAAAAAGTGGCGAACAAATATAAACAATTAACATTGGATGACTTTTTAAGAAGATAACCATTAAGTAGTATTAGAAGTTATACGTGGGTAGAAAAGCCTTGTGCATTTTATTCGTTGATAATAAATGATCTTATTCGCATAGCACCCCCTATAAAGTTATAAATAAGTTGGAGAGTTCTAGCGTTTGTTGTTGAAAGTAAGGTATCCAGCGCGTCTGAATGATATTGATTTCCTAGAATTGTTGGTCTTAAGCTGTTGTACATTGGGCAATCCAGAAATATGTGTTCTAGTGTTTCCATAACTTGTCTATTGCAGATTGTACATCTTTCGTCAAGTTTTATTTTGTCTGAGATGTTATTGACATACAGGTATATTGTTTTATTATTTGTTGTGCGAACCTGGGCAATTAAGCGTTTAACATGCAATGGAGATGGTCCGCAGATGTAGTTGTTAAAGTTATTTTCAAGTAAAAACTTATAGGTTGGGTGATGAACACTAAGTAATACTTTGTTCCAGTCTTCCTGGATGTTTGTGACCATATATTTGGTTAATATATCTTGTTTTATATTTTCATTGATAAATTCTTGATTAAAATTAGGATAGTATTTGCTAACAATAGAGGTAAACTGTTCAAGCCAATTATATTTAAGACTGCCACATCTAGATTTTTGAAGTTTTTTAAGTCGTTCCAGTGCCCTATGAAGGTATCTTGTATTATCTTGGTTGCTTATTCTAATTATTAGATCGACAGCTTGTTTTATCGTGTAATATTCCAGTTTGCACAAGTTTATTTCTAGTCTTATTATGTAAGAAGCAGTTGTTCGCTGTAGGAAGAGAAGATTTTTCCAGAAACTAGATTGTATTTTTTCAGTTTGGTCTAGGTAGCGCAATCCCCAAATACTACTAGCATAGTTAAAAGTAGGTATTGCTACACTATTATAAAGAGTTTTAATGGAGAGAATTGACGAAAGTTTTAATGCATTAATTGTTTGTATAATGGTTCCTTGAGTGATTCTGGCTTTTCGTTCCCGAGATTTTAAGTTGTTTAGAAATAAACCATTAAATGTAAAGACGACTCCTAAATATTCGTAAGTGTTAGTGACTTCTATAACTTCCTTTTGGTAAATAAACTGTGGCTGCTGCCTGATGTTAGGGCTTTTGTGAAATATGACTATTTTTGTTTTATGGGTATTGACATGTAGTTTAAATTTAGAGCAATACGATTCTAAAATCTTAAGAGACCTTTTCATTTGTATTTCGGATTCAGCTAGCACTGTAAGATCGTCTGCAAATAATAATGTTCTTATATTATCCCCTTCGTCCAGGGATACTCCCTCACTGGCTTCTTCTGAATCTTCTGATGACAGTGTTGATTTATTTTTTCTAACGACCGTTGGCATGCTGTATAATAGAATTCGAAGAAAAAAGAAACGCAAATATTGGATGCATCCAATGATAAGATAGGAAAAATAGGGGATTTTTTTATACGCTATATAACGAGCTGATTGAAGGCACAGAAAAATTTTTCAATTTTACCAGAATGTCGCGAGACACATTTCGAGAACTACTATCAATTATAAAAGATACGTGCTCCAAAAAAAATACTACTATGAGGGAAAGCATACCTTAATTAATCTTACCTTATAACTTTAAGGTAAGATTAATTTTCTAATTACCAAATTGATATTTTCTATACATTACAAATATTATTATGTTTTTATAATGGTATAAGAATATCCTGTTTGGTTGTAGGCATACGAGTTCTTAGAAATTTATTATTTTGCCATCAACGTATCGATCGAAGCCAGTCGCCAAGTAGAATTATTAGAAGGTATATAAGGGGATTTGATGATAATAGCCAAATTCTGTTGCAATTTATTATTAGAAAAAAACAAATAACATAATATGAAAAATATTAAAATTCAATCGTGCCATCAAAATAAAGAAAATTCGGTGTCGTCCTGGGAATACAAACTACTAATGGGCGAAATCAAAGGGGCAGCTGGTTTGCTATTTTGCTGCTGAATCCCAGAAGGTCCATGTTGAGGTTCTTGTTGGTGACCAGACTCACTTTGGCCAAAATATGACTGCACTCCTGTCGATACATTTAAATATTGGTATTGTCTTTCTGTTTGGGGAACGGGAGCTTGATTTATATTTTGGCTGAAATGTTGTTGTGGCTGATTATGGGGGCTGGAGGCTGTATTATTATAAATTTGTTTATGCTTTGCATAATGTCCATCCTTGCAGCAATTTTAAAATGCGGAGGAATTGATTTCACAAGTGGCAGTAGAGATAATAAAAATAATTTATTATCGTCTTCATACGAATCAAATTTTCCTGTTTGCGATTTTTGCTTCTATCGACTTGTGTGTTCTTCAATTGCCTTCAAAAGCTTTTTTTTCACCAAATTTCCCCTTTTTCTCTTCGCTACATGAAAGTCAGGCTCATCGATAACAACTGGCGCCGAATCAGTTTCTTGGTTTGGGGAGGCGGGATCCACATTATCCAAAGATGTCTCTGTAGGCCGGCGATGAATCACATCCCTCAATAACGCCAACTGGTTGGCGTACATATATACATTCTTGCCCTTTCGAGCTTGTCCAGACTTTCCCTTCTGTTCTTTTAAATCTCGAGAGTACCTATCTCTTATATGCTTCCACTTCTTTTGAAGATTGCTACCTAAAGATACGTTAATAATTTTAAAGCTACGCATGTAAGCTAAAAGTGGCGCTTACAGAATTTAAATGTGTTTTCCGAAATAGTTGGCCTGGTAGTTTTTATTGAAACACTCTGTATTTCATATATTTTTTTTAATTTTTATTATCGTGAATTAAACTGTATAAAATCGTTAAAACAAACAAAAACCTTGTATTTTTTTATTCCAGATACCTAGCAACTGGTTGTTCATTTGTTGATTTGCACTATGCTTTTAGAGTTGGAAAATCAACAGCAAGTTTGATTGTTCAGGAAGTTTGTAGTGCAATATGGACACACGGTAGACATATTGCTTTTTCGCCATTAACTACTGAAAAATGGCTCGAAATATCTGAAGGATTTGAGAAAAATGCAGATTTTCCACATTGTATAGGAGCGATGGATGGAAAACATATTAGATTGGTAAAACCTGCGAATAGTGGCTCTATGTTCTACAACTATAAACAATATTTTTCAATGGTACTTTTTGCAATGTGTGATAGCAATTATTTATTTACATTTGTCGATATTGGCTCATACGGAAAATCTAGTGACTCTGGGATTTTTAAAAATTCCACACTATATGAAAAAATGGTAAATGGTACACTGAGCATACCCACAGCAACGCCCATCGAAGGAGATTTGATAGACTATCCATTTGTAATCCTAGGAGATGAAGCCTTTCCCCTATCTGAAAATTTGCTTAGACCGTATGGTGGATCAAATTTATCTTTTGAAAAAAGAATTTTCAATTACAGATTGTCAAGGGCTCGAAGATATGTTGAATGCACATTTGGTTTATTGGCTAATAAATGGAGAATTTTCCACAGACCGCTTAACGTAAATGTTGATTTTGCCCAAGATATAATAAAAGCCTGCTGCGTACTCCATAACTTGGTCAGATTAAGAGATGGACATCATGAAGATAATAGTACATCGGCAAACAACTTGAAAAATTTAGGCGCTGATTCGTTAAGCAGAGGAAATCCAAGAGCACTAAACTGTAGAGAAAAATTCACCAACTATTTTGTTAATATTAATCCGTTAGAGTGGCAAAATGCAAAAATATAAAATATATCAAATCATATACTCAAATGCTAATATGATTTTGTTTTATATTAATTAATAAATTTTGAATTTACATAATTACCTATATTTTTTTTTCTCCTGAGTAGCATTCTCGTCAACAAATGTCTCGGTTACCTCTTCCCAAGAACGTTTTTTTATTATTTTGTTGGAATACTCATCCGAATGCATATCCCAAATCGCAGGTCTTTTATGAATCTCATCAATTTTTCGATCTCCAAATTTTTCATGGTTTCAATTTAAATCTGCTGGAGTGGCAACACTGACACTCTCAAAAACTAATAAATGCAACGAAAACGCTCTACGTCTGTTTCATACCATTGGCGAACTTGTACTGATGTACCGACTACAGTCGTAAAAACGCTTTCGTCGCATGATACACGACAGGGTACGCTTGGCGGCCGTCTCGGCTGCCGAGTCGACAAGGTATGGTCTGGTTTAAACAGTAGGAGTGTCATTACGGCACAAAACGCTTCGTCTGTTTTAGCTCTTAGCAACACAAAAATTCTCTTATGGGAATATACGTGGAACTAAACAAAGATAATATACCACCAATAGATCGGCCACTGTGTACAAAAAAGTTGCCACAAATTTCAAGCCTAACGCCATCTATGAAATGGTCCGAATACTAATAATTGAAGTGCAGAAAGGTTTAAGGCGCGTTCTCATTAGTCAACTTCATTGATCAATATCGTTGAATCAATGCCCTTGAACATAGAATTGAGTGTAAAATTCGTTCACACTTTTTTAAGAAAATGGTGTTCGTATTATGTGTGAATATTTAAGAAACACAATCAAAAACAAGAAAAGAAGAAAACCTCGTCGTTGGTGGGTGAGACCATGGATTTTAAGACGGAAAGATGAAGGTGCATCTGTAAAACTGTTAGTGGAATTGGCTAGAGAGGACTTGGATGCATATAAAAACCATTTAAGAATGAGTGAACAAAAATTTGAAGAACTTCTGTAAAAAGTGTCACCATTGATACAGAAAAAAAAATACTTTATTGCGGGACTCTCTTCCAGCAAGGTTAAAACTACAAGTAGTGTTAAGATATTTAGCAACAGGAGATTCTTTTTCTTCTCTGAGTGTATTGTACAGGGTGCCCAAGAATAGTATTTCACAATTTCTGTCAGAGGTTTGCAAAGCAATATACGATAGCTTAGAAGACTTTATTCAGGTAAGCTTGATAATACACTACAATTTGTAAAAAAAAACTGCAAAAGTAAAAAAACTTAAATAAGTGGGTAACAAAAATCCAAATCATTCAACTCGTTTAAAGCTCGCTGAATGGAATGGTGGTGACGTCGGATATGATGCTGCTGCAGAGTACACCGTACTATTCGTATTTTGTTCTGGAGGTGCGCTACATGATGCTGCTGCAGAGTACACCGTACTATTCGTATTCTGTTCTGGAGGTGCGCTACGAATATACACCGGACTTGTTGGTGAGTTTAGGTACGAAGATGCTGCAGAGTAACCTGAAGTATTACTATGTGGACTTGAAGTACGTACACTTGGTGTAGCCGTTCTTGGGTCATTACGGACTGCAATTTTTCTTGACACAAAAGAGCCCTTGCAAGCGGCATTTTTTTTAGTTGGCATGCCAAACTTTTACAAAACAGATCGAATTCATCTTCCTCGGCTTCCTTACATTCATCGGCTATGGTTTGTAATTTATTGATAGCTTCGTCAAGTGGGTCTTGAACTGTTATTTTTCTTTTCGGTAAAGGTTGTGGAGGAAGCTGGGCCAGGCGTTTTGTATTACTTGTAGCTTTGCTTCTGGTGCTTGAGGGAATCACAGTAATGGTTTCCTGCCTTTGATCTTCCTGACGTTGCTCTTCTTGTAAGTTAGTTGGTTCGTCCGCGTTTGGAGCTAAAGGTTCGGAGTCGAGGTTTAAGGTGCCAGATTCGCGATGGTCTTCATCTTGTGTGTGACTGATTACCTGAAAAGTTAAATTCATCCATTATGTAGCAAAACATTACTCCTATTTATTTTTTATTTTGCAGGTTCCTTCTACAGAACAAGAGTGGAATGACATTTGTAACCTTGCTTTTTGTGTGCTACCAGATTCAGGAAAATAATAACCACGTAATTGAAAAAATAAAAATGTTCATTCCTAAAAACATATATATATACAAAGAAAACCAAAATAAAATATAAATTTCTATATCCAATCGGCGTCCGTCACCCGGTCGCGATCCTCCCCAGGAACGTTCGCTTCGATCGCCTGGCCCTGTATAAACAAAATAAGAAACGCAAATCCCAAAAATAAACACTTCGGCGAAAAATAAAAATGAAATTGAGTGGAATTCGATCGAGGTCAACTCCCCCGATCGACGGACTAGCGGTCGGTCCTTAACAACGCCTCGCGAATCAGCACTTCGCTCGGCGAGTGTTCTCAGGTTCCGGCCACGGGGAAGTCGTCGAAGTCAACTCCTTCGATGGCGAGAGGTTACCACCAAGATCAACACTCTTGGTCGCGGGAAACGGGGACGTCGTCGAAGTCAACACCTTCGACGGGGTAAAGGTCACAACCAAGATCAGCACTCTCGGTCGCAGGAAGGCAGAAGGTCGGTCAACACCTGAGCTTCTAGGAGAGTTGGCTCCAGGTCAGCTCCCCAGACAACTCTGCTTGATTTGTGTCGGTTCGTCGCTTTTAAGCCGGAGAGCCCCACCGCTTCCACCAGTCGTACCATCTCTACCGGTCCTCGGCTAGGTGGTATTGAGTGGTAGGGCGACGTCGCTTGATCGATCTGCGCGAATCGTTACACCCCCCTCACGTCGCAAAAAAATGATAGCATGCTTTTTTTTGTATATCTTACCACTATAGGCGAGTAATTTCTTCTACGGCCGCCACCTTGATTTTAATAATCCTGCCGTTGTTGCACCTCAGCCGGTACTTTCGTGTCCCTTTCTCCACCAGGTTGCGGGGGACAAGGCACTGGAGGTCGGACTCCCTGCATGGCTCCTCTGGTTGTTCGGGGGTGGACATCGTCTGGCTTGCTGGTCCTGTTGGCGTGCTATTCGCTGGGCTCTCTGGCGATGATCCGAATAGCTCCTTGAACCTCCGGAGGATTCTTTCTGCTTCCTTCCCTGGGGTGATGGGTATCGGTCCGGCGTATGCCGTAGCTCGCGGCGGCGACGGTGTTCCCAACGGGCTCATCACCACTGGAATGTCCAATACTTCTTCCATGATTTGGTCGATGTCGGACAACTCGATAGACTAATTTTGGCTTCGTAAAATCCTCGAATTTATATCCATTTCGAAGAGTGAGGCGTTAGGATATATCCCTTCCTACCTACTACTGATCGTTGATTTTCCTCTCTCCGGCGCAAGGCTTTAGGTCTTTGACATGCGCCGTTTCGGTTTTTCTGCTACCTTCTTTCTTTACTCTTACAATTACCGGTGATAATATCGATGTCACCTCGTATGGTCCTGTGTATTTCGGAGCTAGTTTGCCTGCAAAAGCGTTCGCCGCGGAAGATAGTTGGTGATTTCTTTTCATTACTTTGTTGCCGACGTGTGGAGTCCAGTCTCTCCTTCTGAGATCGTAGAACTTTCTTTGGTTGTCAGAGGCATGTTCCAGGTGAGTCCTAGCCAAATCCCTTAGTGAATCAATTTCTTTTATTTTGTCGGCGAAACTGTTTGTGGAAGCGACCTGCGGGACTTCCTCGCTGACTAGTTCGTGTCCGAAATTCAGTGAAGCCGGTGAAAATCCTGTCGAATCGTGTTTGGCTGAGTTGATGGCGTAACAGAACTCCGGGATGTATACGTCCCACTTTCTGTGGTCGTTTTCAACGTACGTAGCTATCATCGATTTCAGGACTTTATTTGCACGCTCCACTGGGTAGCATTGTGGTGTGTAAGGCGGGGTTAGGAAATGTTCGACGTTGTACGATTCCAGGAACTTTTTGAAAGTGGTGCTCGTGAATTGCGTGCCATTGTCCGACATTATCTTTTTCGGGATGCCAAATTGTAGAAATACTTTCGAGCGTAGGGTTTCGATGATCAGGGTTACGGTGGATTTCTTTATCGCTAAGAGTTCCTCTTCGTGTCCGGTGTATTCCTGCGGTTGACGGGATAATGCGTCTGCTACCTTATTTAGGACGCCTTTTCCATATATTATTTCAAAGTCGTATTGTTGCAGTTCTAGACTCCATCTTGCTAGCCTTCCGGATGGGTTTTTGATATTTCGCAACCATTTTAGCGATTGATGGTCTGTAATTACTTTGAAACTGTAACCTTCCAAATACGGTCTCATCTGTTGGATTCCGTATACGATTGATAGGCATTCCTTCTCTGTTGTCGAATATTTGACCTCCGCCGGTGATAGGCTTCTGCTTGCGTAAGCGATCACTCTGTCTTTTCCGTCGTGTTTCTAAGATAGTGCTACTCCTAGTCCGCAGTTTGATGCATCGGTTTGCAGGTAGAATGGCTGTGAGAAATCAGGACAGGATAATACTGGTGCTGACGTGAGTGCTTCTTTCAGGTGTCTAAATGCATTTTTCTGCTTTTCGGTCCATTTCCATCTTATTCGTTTTTTTAGGAGTGTATTCAGTGGAGCTGCGATGGTGGAGTAATTTTCGATGAATCGTCTATACCAAGACGTTATTCCAAGGAAGCGGCGAAGCTGGCGTACGGTTTTGGGTGCTGGGAGGTCTGTTATTGCACTCGTTTTGTCTGGATCTGTTTTGATGCCTTCTTTACCTACTACATGTCCTAAGTATTTGAGTTCAGGTTGACAGAAATTGCATTTTTCGATGTTTAGGAGAAGGTTGGCGTTTCTAAGGCGTCTCAAGACATCTCGGAGGTGACGAAAATGTTCGTTCCTTGTTTTTGATATCACCACAATGTCGTCTAAATAGGCGAACGCGAAGTCTAGTTCGGGGGGAATTACTTTATCTAGTAGTCTCTGGAAAGTTGCACCTGCTGAGTGTAGGCCGAACGGCGTTGTTTTAAAGTGGTAATGTTCTTTCCCTGGTACGCTAAAAGCTGTTATATTTCTACTGGATTCTTTCAAAGGGACTTGAAGATATCCTTGTTTTATATCCAGCGTTGAAATGTAGTTTGCTTCGGACATCCTGGGCAAAGGATATGCGTCTTTTTCGGTCAGATCATTAACTGTCCTGAAATCGATGCAGAACCTGCAAGTACCGTCTTTTTTCTTTACCAGGACGATCGGTGAACTCCAGCCGCTTTTTGACGGTTCGATGGTTCCTTCTTCTAGCATTTTGTCGACTTCTTCGTTAATGATGTCCAACATAACGGGGTTGTGACGTCTATACGGTTGTTTCACCGGATTGCAGGGTTTCTTTAACTTTATTTCGTGTTCTATTAGGTGTGTAGGGCCTTTTACGTAATTGAATTTTTCTAGTTCTGTCTGTAGGAATTTATTTAAGTCGTTCTCTTCGAATGTAGGTAATGCTATAATACAATCGTCTAGGATGGTCGATGTTATTCCAAATTGTAATGTTATGTTATTTCTTCTTAAGAAATTGACTCCTAGGATTACATCTTCTGATAAGCCTGGCATTACTATAAATGTTTCTGTATGGCGTGAATTTCCGATTTCGCAGTCGGTTGTGAATTTATGAGAGATTTCGACGATGGAACCATTTGCAACTCGAATTGCGCCGGAATGGGGTTGCAGTGATTTTTCGAAGATGTCTGCTATTTTTGTCCCAACGTAGCTCGCGTTAGTCCCGGTGTCTATCAACGCTCGGAATTGTAATTGTCCTATTTTCAGTGTGAGAAAAATTCGGTTATCTTCGAATGTTTCGTCCGCGAAGTTTGCTAGGTACTGGTACGGGGTTACGGTTACTGGCTGGGGAGACCCCTCCTGGCCCCATCCGGTCAGGCGTTTCCCTGTTTTACGCAACAGTCTGTGCTCCAAACTCCGTCTCTTCCTCATCTAGAGCAAAACTTCTTGACGGGGTTTCTGCAGTCTTTCCGGAAGTGTCCAGGAGTTTTGCATCTGAAGCATGTGTTTCAATGGATGGTAAACACTGTGTAATCCGAAATCCAGCACACACAGGATCAGATTACTACAATTATAAACATACGTTTAGCATTATTTTATTTGCGTTAGTTGATGCAAACTACTGTTTTACATATATTGATATAGGGACTAATGGTAGAGTAAATGATGCTACCGTATTTTCGAAATCATCTTTATATGAACTTATTGAGCAGAATTTACTCAATATTCCGGTCAACAGCGTTTTCGTGGGCGACGATGCTTTCCCATTACGGACAAATCTTATGAAACCATATCCCAGAAGTGCCCCTCTTTCTTTGCAGCAACGCATTTTTAATTATAGGCTTTCTCGAGCACGTAGAATTTCTGAAAAGGCTTTTGGTATTTTAGTTGCAAGATTTCGGATCATCGAAAAACCAATAACAGTGAAAGTAGAAACAACCGAGTGCATTATTAAAGCAACGTGTGCTCTGCACAATTGGCTCTGGAAAACTGCCAGCCGTGCATATTTCCCCACAGGCTGTGTTGATACCGAAGACATTGAAAATGGGACTATCATCCCAGGTGAATGGCGTAAACATACATATGATGGAATGGTATCATTAGGTAATGTGGGCAGTAACCACTATAGCCGAGATGCAGCGCGAAAACGTGATTTATATGCTGAGAAATTTGTCATTGTGATAAGTCATACCACTCTACAAGTGCAGGTACCTAGGTACTATATGTAATAAACACAATTGAAACAATATTTTGTATATGTATTATTACATACCAAGTTTGATTGACTTTCTCTTGGGACAGAAACACCTCTTAAAAACACATCAGCTTGAGCGAACCAAAACAGTTTGGGTTTATATACATCCTCTGTTCCGGTGCCACTTTTATTAGCTTTTAGCAGTTTATTCAACTCCACTTTATATGTTGTTCGTATACTTTTAATTTTATTTTTTATATCGTTTATTGTTATTATATCATCTAGCTCCATTCCCGCACGAATTGGTTCGTAACTTTTTGCTCGCATTGTAACATTTTTATATTCTTCACTTTTGACATTCCACAAACACTCCTCTCTCTGGTATAATTCCAGAAATTTGGGAATATGGTTGTCTCTCCATTTAAAACTCGTCATTTTTAACAACAAATACCTAACTTTTACTTCCAAATATACTCAAAACAGCGAGCAACGCGACAGAACCCGACTGAATACTTGTTCACACGGTCACTGGCTGTTCAATGCCATTGAATCAATTCCGTTGATCAACGAAAAGTAGAAACACTATTCACTTTCATTGAAAGGCAAAATTATTGAACAATATCGTTGAACGACTGTTCACATTGATCTATTTTATTTCAATGACATAGATTCAACGATATTGATCAATGAAGTTGACTAATGAGAACGCGCCTTTAGATCCAAGCTAACGTAGTGTATGCGCGGGATATTCAAAAATAGACTTATAGATCTGCGGGAAATTTAAAAATACAATTACCCGCGAAATTTAAATCCGAGACTAGGAGACTAGCCGTTACCTAAAATTATAAATGAAACAAAACTATTTTTAAAATACTTTTTTTTTCCTAGCATTCCAAAATTGCTCTCACAATAAAATGTTAAAAGTTGGAATACTATAAAAAAAGAAGTATTTCACAAAATGGTTTAAGTTGGAATACTATAAAAAAAGAAGTATTTCACAAAATGGTTTTGTTCCATTTACAATTTGAGGTGACGTCTAACTTATTTTAATAGATTATTCAATATATATATATATATATATATATTGTAATGTTTAAATATTTGTCAATAGTTGAATGGTTATAATATCAACAGAGGTTGTTTAATATAACTAAATCAAATAATTTTTATTATATTGTATTATTTTATTATATATTTTGTGTATTTGTAAGAGAATTTTAAGTTAGAAATTATTTTATTATGTAATGTATCAATATTATATTTAGTACATAAATATGTTATTTAAAGGAAATTTCGCGAAAATTGATTATATAATGTGTAAAAAAGAGACAGATATATTTTTGCTATATTTGATTCTGGAATTATCCATGATAGACGAAGTAAGAATGTCTAGTCATATATATGAAAGAAAGAGATACACATATTTTTCCAGAAATGACTAATCTCTAGAACAAAAGAAAAGAAGCTTCGAGAAGTTTGAAACCTATAAAAGACTTGAACAGAGGTCGAAGTGGGGAGTTTATTATTGGAAGTCAAACAGTGAAGATCTGAGTGTGAACAGTCAATTTGAACAAACAGTTTTTAAAGTAGTTATCATAATAAAGTGTTAAATAGTGACGTTAAGAATAAAGTAAAACAATCAAAAAGTAAAATAAAGTGACAAAAAAGTGACATTACTAAGATTGAATCCAAAAGTGAAATTAAAACGTTTTTGGTCGATAAAAAAGAAGAATATAAGTGTACTTACCATTATTAATACAATAAAACGAACAGTAATCCAACAAACACTAAACTGTATCAAATTTGAGGAACAAACAAAACACAATAATATTACACGAGAGTCCAAACGTCTAATAAGGCGACATTTTGTCAAGGTCGGAGGTTCCAAGTATCGCTTCGTTCGTCTCCGTTTTTCATAGATCAACTACAGATTTTTCCACCAATCAGGAAGCAGGACTTTATTTCAAGGTCAGATAAAATTGTAAACTTTTAAAAATTTTTGTAGTAGTTAGTTGAATTTTATAATTTAAAAAAACAAAGGAATTTACTTGATATTTAATAATTAGTGTATTTGATAATCTTATTTGCCATTACATAAACAACATTGGTTAATTTAACTTAATTCACATCAAGTAAGTTCTTTTATAATTACTAAAAGGCCTTTTTCCTTATTAAACTTCAATATTACTGTTTTAATTTAACTATTTTGTAATAAATTTATAATTATAATTGAATCAAATTTTTCATTCACATACCTAATAATCCAACTGGAAACTGGCGTAACCAAACACCCCAGAGGAAAAGATCTTGTTGCTAATAATAATATCAAATATTAATCAGTCAAATTCATAAATAAATAAATCAATAAATTATCTTTAGAATCATAATATTCATTACAATATATATATTATTCAATAAGTCAATCACAAGATAGGGGTAGGTGCAATATTAAAACACAGAATGAGCATTATTATTATTTTTATTTTGTGTCTGACATTATCTCTGTTTTTTGTTGTTTAATATTGTCTCTCTTACATTTTTCCTTAAATTTAACGAACGCCATATTCATAAGAGCGTCGTAATCTTTATATTGATGGTCTTTTCCCTTCAAAATTTTATTTATTATATTTATATAATGATAAATACAAATGTTAAAACTAATATTTACAAATATATTTACATAAGTCTTATGCTCTACACAGAATATTGACGAAATGTCTGTTGAATCCTCCGAACGAAGAATTTTTTTTATACCCAATGCATTTGTTAAGTTGGGTAATCTCTCAAAAATTTTATTAGAAATCATTTTAAAAATTTCACAAAACTTTTGTGACGGGGCGCATAAAACATTTTTTTTATGTTCCCTTGCATAAATTAGCGAATTAGCTTGAAGTAATTCGTTTGTTAATATAATATTTTTGCATGAAATACATTTAAGGGTTTTAAATAATTTATTTGCCACTGCACCCGCCACATAAGGAGTAACAATATCTATTCCAGTATATTCTGATCTTTTTTTGAAAACTTTATATTTGGGGATATCTATTTTAGGTGTTATATCTTCTTTTGGCGTTTCACTTAGGAAATTTTTAAATGTGTCCAACGCCCCTGTGGAGAAATCTTTTTCCCAATTATATCCTGGCGAGTGTGAAGACATGAAATTATTTACTATTAAAGATTTTGTAGATGAAACAAATGCAGAACATGAAGGATTCGTATTCCGAATACCATGACTTCTAACCATGCCAAAGAAATTTTCAATGGCATCTTGGTTGAAGTTTCTTGGACTCAAATATTTGAATCCTTCATGTTCCAATTTTTGCCAAATGTATTCAAAACCTTGTTACGATACGAAAATTCATTAAATAATTGTCTTAAAAAAATATTTAAAATTTATTCTATTTCATTCAAATAACATCAATTCATGTTAAATGAAAGTAACTAAATAAATTATATGATTATTTTGGTTTGCATAGGTACCTAGTAGACAAAATGTATCTGGAAATAATTATTAACTTTCTGGTAGTTTTTTTTGAATTCATTATATTTAATTCTTATGATTAATTAAAATTTGTAGCATGTCCTAAGTTAAATTTTATTAAACAAATTTAAAATTCATATACTATAGGAAAAGTAATGCGCGTTGCCTTACCAGTAGGAAGTGGAATCTTCGATCCTTGTGTACTGTGGTAAATTGTTGGCTCCCAAAGCTAACAGGCAGAGCCGTATTCCTCTTTCTGTTGTTAATAAGTTTTTGATTTTGAGATGGAAATATATAATTAATCAATAAGATTAAATTTTCTTTTGTTGTGTAACATTTTTTTAAATCGTTAGCTATATTTTCCATATTGGGTTTCTTCGATTAAGTGCTTTATACAGAAGTTTAAAAGTGGATGAATGAGCCAGTAAGTCTCTGTTGTCGACTTATTTTTTTTGAAAAAATTTGGATTCGGCTTTGATATTTTTACATTTTTCTGTTCGACGTAGTTGACAGGTTTAGTTAATAAATTGGGACTCCGACAAATTTTGGGGTTTATTTCTTGGTCAAAGATCGCCGAAAGAAACGTTTTAAAACCCTCGTTGGTCGATGCACTGAACCACAGGGTATCCGTCTGGAAGAATACGGGATTTAATTAGTTTAACGGCGTGTGGATAAAAGTGATTGTGAGAAAGGTCGCTTTTTTTTCTGTTCCTGTACCTTGGAGATGATCAAGTCGATTTCTTTTTAAAATCTCCATTTGTTGGAAGTTAAATTTCCCGGTGATTGGTTCCGGGGTAAGTAGTAACTCATGTTTGGTATATTAGTTTTGTATATGGTATTGTTTTATTCTTAGATTTTTATATTGGGCTAGTCGAGAGTCAACCCAGAATTTCTTAAGTCTGCTAAAACTATCTAGAATCTTTTCTTACGGGCGTAGAAGGCATGGGTCCATCCGGCTACCGTCATCGTGAGTCGCTGTAGATCCGTAGCTGAAGTTGGGGCTAAAGAAAGCTTCGTCTGATTTCCATGTAAAGGAGACCTTATTTCTGGAATCCGAGAAAAGCACCGTTTTCTCTCTGAGGTATTCTTTTTTTTTAAAGAAACTGATGAATCTTTTTTATAAACGTTTTACCTGTTTTTTTGTAAATTTCGATTGTCAATCAGATAAGCTCTGCGCATGGAATATAATTAGCCTGACGGAGTAGTTCGGTTTTCTTATCAGCAAGCGTTACTTTTTTTGTAGTACCTAGACTGAACTTTTATTATCCTTTTTAATGCGTTAAAATTTAACTGATATTTAAAAATGTTATACTAGGTTTATGATTACCTACCAAATTTTAGTTTGTTCACTTTTAGCAATTGCTTTAAGTTTATGAAATCTTGTATTGAAATACTTAAGTATATTTCTTTAATTTTAGCTTGGATTTTTGAATTGACAAAATTTAACTTTAGAACTTTTTAATCGAGCATGAGTATGCTATTCTTGTAATGTCCAATTGTGGGGTTGCAAATATATAAAGTTTTTTTTTCTTAATAAACTTGATTCCTGTTCACCTGAACCTATTGTGTTTATAATAGCGATAATAGTAAAATAAATAAATATAATAGTGGGGAATTTGAGTAGTGGATTTATGACTTTAACGGGTATTTAACATAAAAGTCCAGACTTTTAGAACTCAAGTAATTATTCATTCAGGAATAAAGTGTGGTATTTATTTCAAAATTTGCACTATAATAAAATAATAAATAATAACTAAAATAAATAATAAAATCTTTCGCTACGGCCCTTGGAAGCGTAGCATATTTTGGCGCCCGAGTAAATAGTTTTCCGGGGTATATATTTTTCCCCAAGCACATATTCTTTGTAGCATCGAAATCATACTTCTGGTACCCCAGCACAATTAAAAACTCGTTAAGATAAAATATTTTATTCTAATAAACATAGCTTAAATTAATTTGAAATAAATAGTGGCATATATTTATAATGCCCTAGTTATAAATTGTATTTTTTGCGAGTATCCTCATTTTATAATTAAAAATAGAAAATTCAGTGATACTGATCATAAATTGTGAGAATTTATTCTATTCCTGGTTAGTTAGTACACTTGCTAGTACTTTGTTGCTTTAATTTTACTACAATATTGTATAATATTACTTGTCAATTAAGTCTTGTATTTTTTAATATAATATGGCTACATTTCAAATAAGTCCTGATAAGCTTACTAAAGAAGAACTTGAATATGAAATTAAATCAAGAGGTGCTTTACCTCAAGGTAATACAAAAGATTTAATACAAAAATTAAGACAGCTCATAAGGTTAGAAAAAGAAGGCCATAGTTTTAGTTATTCAACAAACTTTAAACCTGATGAAGAGTTAGCAATTTGCAAAACAAAACTTAATGAAACGAAACAAAGTTTATCAGAAAATTTTAGTGCATCTCTTATAAAAAAATTAAAATCTAGGCTTGCTCACATACTTAACAGAGTGGAATGTATTTCTTCATCAGATCAGACACAAGTGGAAGAACGTTCGAAATTATTATCATTGACTCTTGAATGTATGGAATATTTTGAGAAAAAGTATGACATATTTGTTCAACAAAATAATCCTGATGAACCTTTAGATCTCATTTTTCAAACAAGCATGGTTCAACCCTCTGCGAGTCACGTTTCGACCCCTATGGGACAAAATAAAGATCAAAATAGTACTGTTATTTCAGAAAATTCCAATTCACGACCAGTGAATGACATGAATAATATGTATTTACATCCAAAAGTAAATGTTTCTGATTGGGGTTTAAAATTTAGTGGGGAATCAGATGCATTAGGACTTAACGCATTTTTATTAAGAGTAAACGAATTAAGGGAGTCTAGGGGATTATCAACACAACAACTTTTTAGAAATTCTGTTGAATTATTTGAGGGAAAAGCTTTAATTTATTATAGGTCTCTTAAAGACAAAATTAGTGATTGGGACACATTGTGTAATATTTTTAGGGAAGAATTTTTACCAAGAGATTTTAATGATAAAATTTGGGAACAAATTAAATCTAGAACTCAAGGTGATAAGGAAAGTATTGCAATTTATATAGCATATATGGATAACTTATTCAGTAGATTGAGTGTAAAGGTTGACGATAGCGTCAAATTAAAAATTATTAGGAAAAATATTTTGCCTTTTTACCAAAATCAACTATTATTAGTAGAAGTTAATTCCGTAGAACATTTAGTAGAACTTTGTAGGAAAATTGAAGAAAATAAAAAAAATATTTTAGACTTTACTCCTCCAACATCTAGTAAACATACAGTGGAACTTGACTTAGCATACAGAGATGACAAAAGTAGTAAAAAGAAACTTGATAATTTAGAATTAAAAAAATCAGTTACATTCGGCAAAAAACAAAATCAAATTTCGGATAGCGATAGTTCTAGGGATCGATCAAAATTTTTAAGGGACAGCAGTAATGAAAGTTTACATAAGACATTGTCAAAAACACAGAAATATAAAAATAGAGTTAGGAATAGTAGTTTAGATTCTAAAAATAGCAAAAGTAGTTATGAAGGGGGTAAAATACAGAGGAAAAGGTCACATAGAAGTAGAAGAAGAAATGTAGATAAATATAGTGTAAGTAGTGTTGAGAGTATTAACGATAAAGTTGAAGATAGAGTAGATTATAGAGAGAGAAATAAAAGTGGCAGTAATGTAAATAGAAAGTTTGAATTGAAAAATAGAGATAGAGATTACTCTCAGGATAGAATCAGAAATTTGTCAGGGGACCGATATGTAAATAGAAATTTTTCAGGGGATAGAAATAGAAACTTTTCAGGTGACAGATATGTAGATAGAAATAGAGATTATTCTAGAGATAGATATGTAGATAGAAATAGGGATTATTCTAGAGATAGAAATGTAAATAGAAATATGGATTTGTCTAGAGACAGATACGTAGATAGAAATCGTAATTTTTCAAGAGACAGATTTTATAATAATAGGTCTACAGCATACAATAATCCTAACTCTACAATGGGTAACAATTTCAATAGAAATAATAGTAGATTTTCTTTTGGGCACAATCGTGGTCAAAATACTTTCACAAATCAGAATAGCAGAAATTTTAATAACAATTCAACTTTTAATGCAAATTCAGATGCTTCCAATGAAATTATTTGTTTTAAATGTCAAGGTAAAAATCATATAGCTAGAAATTGTAGAGCACATTCGGGAAACTCCCTGGGACACTAATCATAGACCGTGATTGTGTTCCCATTGAAAATAATTCGGTCTCAAATCAATTTCAGAAGGAAAATAACAATTTAAATGGAACCAATTATTCAAATGAAGAATTAAATTTTTACAATAATTACAGTAAACCAGTTTTGTCATACTTGTTAGCGCAAGCAGATAATTTGGAGTGTCCTTATATATCAGTTTCGGTTTATGGAAATAAATTAAATGGGTTATTAGATTCAGGGGCGAATAAAATATTTATAGGGGAAAGAGGTTATCACATTTTATTGAACATGGGAGTTAAATTGCAAAAATATCACAGTAATTGTAAAGTAGCTAATGGAGAAAATGTAGAGTGTATAGGGTATATGACCATTCCAATTCAACTGCAAAATAAAGTTCATGTTTTTGATTGTTATGTAATGCCTCAATTGAGACACACTTTAGTACTTGGGACAGTTTTTTGGGTAAAAATGGGTATTATTCCTGATTTAAGGAAGGGAGAATGGTTTTTTGGGGATAGAGAGGAAAATTTTCAATTAAATTCAATTAATACTACAGATGACTTAGATGTAAAACAGAGAGAAAACTTAAATTCAGTCATAGATGAATATTTTGAATCAATTAAAGATGTTAAATTAGGGTGTACCGATTTAACTGAACATGAAATAAAAACAGACAGTCTTCCAATAAGGTCAAAATATTATCCAGTAAGTCCTCTTCTGCAACAAAAAATTGATGAAGAAGTAACAAATATGTTAGAACTTGATGTGATTGAAAAAAGTGAGAGTCCGTGGAACTCACCAATTCTAATGATTCCAAAAGCTGATGGTAAATCTTATAGATTTTGTGTAGACTACAGAAAGCTAAATGCAGTGACTGAAAAATGGGCTTATCCATTACCTCTGATTAATTCTATTCTAGATCGTTTAGGTCATGCGAAATATCTCTTAACTTTAGATATTAAATCTGCATATTGGCAAGTTAAAGTGGCAGAAAATTCAAGGAAATATACAGCTTTTTCAATACCCGGTAGAGGTCATTTTCAATTTAAAAGATTACCCTTCGGTTTAACGAATGCACCATCAACATTTCAGGCACTTGTAGATAAATTATTTGGTCCAGAATTGGAGCCATTTGTCTTTAAATATTTAGATGATTTAGTTATTTACTCCTGACTTTGAAACTCATATTAGAATTTTAAAAGAAGTTTTTAAAAGATTAAAAGCAGCTAATTTAACCTTGAATAGGGAAAAATGTAAATTTTGTGGAAATGAATTAAAATATGTTGGGTATATTGTAAATAGAGCAGGTTTGTCAGTAGATCCTGAAAAAGTAAGTGCTGTAGTTGAGATGCTACCACCTAAAACACCTAAACAGTTTCGTTCTTTTGTAGACATGGTTTCTTACTATAGACGTTTTATACCTAGTTTATCAGAAATGATAGTTCCTTTAACTAGCTTAACTAAGAAAAACGTTAAATTTAAATGGACAACAGAATGTCAAAGTGCTTTCGAAAAGGTAAAAAATGCCTTAGTTAGTGCACCAATTTTATCATGTCCTAATTTCAATGAATCTTTTGTTTTACACTGCGATGCAAGTTCTTATGGCATCGGAGCAGTGCTTACACAGGAATACGGAGGTAAAATTCATGTAATTTGTTATCTTTCCCGTACTTTAAATAAATGCGAAATTAAATATTCAGTCACTGAAAAAGAATTGCTTTGTGTCATTTGGGCTATCGAAGAATGTAGATGTTATTTAGAATTATCAGAATTTGTAATTGTTACAGACCATAGTAGTTTGAGTTGGATTAATAATTTTAAAAATCCACAAGGTCGCCTCGGTAGGTGGACTTTGCGTTTACAACAATATAACTTTAAAGTTGTACATAGACCAGGAAAAGAAAATGTAGTGCCAGATTGTCTATCTAGATTTCCTCTAGGTTTAGATTGTATAGATAGTATAGATTTCAAAGAAAATAATGCGGATAAGTGTGTAACCTTGTGTTTTGCGTGCTACCAGATTCAAGGAAATAATAACCACGTAATTAAAAAAATAAAAATGTTTATTCCTATAAAATATATATACAAAGAAAAAAAAAATATAAACTTCTACGTCCGATCGGCGTCCGTCGCCCGGTTGCGATCCTCCCCAGGAGCGCTCGCTTTGGTCGCCTGACCCTGTATAAACAAACAAACAAAAATAAGAAAAAAATGGGCTTATCCATTACCTCTGATTAATTCTATTCTAGATCGTTTAGGTCATGCGAAATATCTCTTAACTTTAGATATTAAATCTGCATATTGGCAAGTTAAAGTGGCAGAAAATTCAAGGAAATATACAGCTTTTTCAATACCCGGTAGAGGTCATTTTCAATTTAAAAGATTACCCTTCGGTTTAACGAATGCATCATCAACATTTCAGGCACTTGTAGATAAATTATTTGGTCCAGAATTGGAGCCATTTGTCTTTAAATATTTAGATGATTTAGTTATTGTTACTCCTAACTTTGAAACTCATATTAGAATTTTAAAAGAAGTTTTTAAAAGATTAAAAGCAGCTAATTTAACCTTGAATAGGGAAAAATGTAAATTTTGTGGAAATGAATTAAAATATGTTGGGTATATTGTAAATAGAGCAGGTTTGTCAGTAGATCCTGAAAAAGTAAGTGCTGTAGTTGAGATGCTACCACCTAAAACACCTAAACAGGTTCGTTCTTTTGTAGGCATGGTTTCTTACTATAGACGTTTTATACCTAGTTTATCAGAAATGATAGTTCCTTTAACTAGCTTAACTAAGAAAAACGTTAAATTTAAATGGACAACAGAATGTCAAAGTGCTTTCGAAAACACCCGAGCTTCTAGGAGAGTTGGTTCCAGGTCAGCTCCCCAGACAACTCTCTTGATTTGTGTCGGTTCGTCGCTTTTAAGCCGGAGAGCCCCACCGCTCCCACCAGTCGTACCATCTCTACCGGTCTTCGGTTAGGTGGGATTGAGTGGTAGGGCGACGTCGCTTGATCGATCTGCGCGGATCGTTACACCCCCCTCACGTCGCAAAAAAAAATGATAGCATGCATTTTTTTGTATATCTTACCATTATAGGCGAGTAATCCCTTCTACGGCCGTCACCTTGATCTTAATCACCCTCCCGTTATTGCATCGCAGCCGGTACTTTCGTGTCCCTTTCTCCACCAGGCTGCGGGGGACGAGGCACTGGAGGTCGGACTCCCTGCATGGCTCCTCGGGTCGTTCGGGGGTGGACATAGTCTGGCTTGTTGGTCCTGTCGGCGTGCTATTCGCTGGGCCCTCTGGCGATGATCCGAACAGCTCCTTGAACCTCCGGATGATTCTTTCAGCTTCCTTCCCTGGGGTGATGGGTAACGGTCTGGCGGATGCCGTGGCTCGCGGCGGCGACTGTGTTCCCAACGGGCTCATCACCACTGGAATGTCTAATACTTCCTCCATGATCTGGTCGACGTCGGACATCTCGGTAGACTGATTTTGGCTTCGTTAAATCCTTGAATTTATATCTATTTCGAAGAGTGGGGCGTTAGGATATATCCCTTCCTACCTATTACTGATTGTTGATTTCCCTCTCTCCGGCGCACGGCTTTAGGTCTTTGACATGCGCTGTTTCGGTTTTTCTGCTACCTTCTTTCTTTACTCTCACCATTACCGGTGATAATATCGATGTCACCTCGTATGGTCCTGTGTATTTTGGAGCTAGTTTGCCTGCAAAAGCGTTCGCAGCGGAAACAGTTGGTGATTTTTTTTCATTACTTTGTTGCCGACGTGTGGAGTCCAGTCTCTCCTTCTGAGATCGTAGAACATTCTTTGGTTGTCAGAGGCATGTTCTAGGTGAGTCCTAGCCAAATCCCTTAGTGAATCGATTTCTTTTATTTTGTCGGCGAAACTGTTTTTGGAAGCGACCTGCGGGACGTCCTCGCTGACTAGTTCGCGTCCGAAATTCAGTAGAGCCGGTAAAAATCCTGTCGAATCGTGTTTGGCTGAGTTGATGGCGTAACAGAACTCCGGGATGTATACGTCCCACCTTCTGTGGTCGTTTTCAACGTACGTAGCTATCATCGATTTCAGGACTTTATTCGCACGTTCCACTGGGTTGCATTGTGGTGTGTAAGGCGGGGTTAGGAAATGTTCGACGTTGTACGATTCCAGGAACTTTTTAAAAGTGGTGCTCGTGAATTGCGTGCCATTGTCTGACATTATCTTCTTCGGGATGCCAAATTGTAGAAATACTTTCGAGCGTAGAGTTTCGATGATCGGGGTTACGGTGGATTTCTTTATCGGATTAGCGATTACCCATTTCGTAAATCGGTCTTGCACGACAACCAGGTAGATGTTTCCCGCTGTAGATCTTGGAAAAGGTCCCATTAAATCTATTGAGATAGTGTGCCAAGGTCTTTCTATAGTGGGGGGTTGCATCTTTCCAGCTGGTTGAAGTTGGGAAGGCTTAAACTGAAGACATTTGTTGCAATTCCGGACGTAATCGGCGATTTTTTTAAACATCTTTGGCCAGTAGTATCTTTGGGCTATCCGGCATATTGTTTTAGCGATGCCTAGGTGACCGGATGTATGGGAGTCGTGATTGTCTTGAAGCACCTGACTACGCATTGGTTCAGGGACACATCGCTTCCACAGATTATTGAACTCCGGGTCGGCTAGATTACGGCTGCTCCAAATATGTTTAAAGAGTTTTCCGTCCGTTATCTGGAAATCTGGAAATTTATCGGGGTTTCGAGAGACTTCTGAGAAGAGCTTGTCGTACCATCCACAGGTACCTTCTACCGCAGCTAACAATTCCTCTTCGTGTCCGGTGTATTCCTGTGGTTGACGGGATAATGCGTATGCTACCTTATTTAGGACGCCTTTTCTATATATTATTTCAAAGTCGTATTGTTGCAGTTCTAAACTCCATCTTGCTAGCCTTCCGGATGGGTTCTTGATATTTCGCAACCATTTTAGCGATTGATGGTCTGTAATTACTTTGACACTGTAACCTTCCAAATACGGTCTCATCTGTTGGATTCCGTATACGATTGATAGGCATTCCTTTTCTGTTGTCGAATATTTGACCTCCGCCGGTGATAGGCTTCTGCTTGCGTAAGCGATCACTCTGTCTTTTCCGTCGTGTTTCTGAGTTAGTGCTACTCCTAATCCGCAGTTTGATGCATCGGTTTGCAGGTAGAATGGCTGTGAAAAATCAGGACAGGATAATACTGGTGCTGACGTGAGTGCTTCTTTCAGGTGTCTAAATGCATTTTCCTGCTTTTCGGTCCATTTCCATCTTATTCGTTTTTTCAGGAGTGTATTCAGTGGAGCTGCGATGGTGGAGTAATTTTCGATGAATCGTCTATACCAAGACGTTATTCCAAGGAAGCGGCGAAGCTGGCGTACGGTTTTGGGTGCTGGGAGCTCTGTTATTGCACTCGTTTTGTCTGGATCTGTTTTGATGCCTTCTTTACCTACTACATGTCCTAAGTATTTGAGTTCAGGTTGACAGAAATTGCATTTCTCGATGTTTAGGAGGAGGTTGGCGTTTCTAAGGCGTCTAAAGACATCTCGGAGGTGACGAAAATGTTCGTTCCTTGTTTTTGATATCACCACAATGTCGTCTAAATAGGCGAACGCGAAGTCTAGTTCGGGGGGAATTATTTTATCTAGTAGTCTCTGGAAAGTTGCACCTGCTGAGTGTAGGCCGAACGGCGTTGTTTTAAAGTGGTAATGTCCTTTCCCTGGGACGCTAAAAGCTGTTATATTTCTACTGGATTCTTTCAAAGGGACTTGAAGATAACCTTGTTTTAGATCCAGCGTTGAAATGTAGTTTGCTTCTTTTAATCTGTCCAAGATTTCGGACATCCTGGGCAACGGATATGCGTCTTTTTCGGTCAGATCATTAACTTTCCTGAAATCGATGCAGAACCTGTAAGTACCGTCTTTTTTCTTTACCAGGACGATCGGTGAGCTCCAGCCGCTTTTTGACGGTTCGATGGTTCCTTCTTCTAGCATTTTGTCGACTTCTTCGTTAATGATGTCCAACATAACGGGGTTGTGACGTCTATACGGTTGTTTCACCGGGTTGCATGGTTTCTTTAACTTTATTTCGTGTTCTATTAGGTGCGTAGGGCCTTTTACGTAATTGAATTTTTCTAGTTCTGTCGGCAGGAATTTATTTAAGTCGTTTTCTTCGAATGTAGGTGATGCTAGGAAGGTCGATGTTATTCCAAATTGTAATGTTATGTTGTTTCTTCTTAAGAAATTGACTCCTAGGATTACATCTTCTGATAAGCCTGGCATTACTATAAATGTTTCTGTATGGCGTGAATTTCCGATTTCGCAGTCGGTTGTGAATTTATGAGAGATTTCGACGATGGAACCATTTGCAACTCGAATTGCGCCGGAATGGGGTTGCAGTGATTTTTCGAAGATGTCTGCTATTTTTGTCCCAACGTAGCTCGCGTTAGTCCCGGTGTCTATTAACGCTCGGAATTGTAATTGTCCTATTTTCAGCGTGAGAAAAATTCGGTTATCTTCGAATGGGGGAGACCCCTCCTGGCCCCAGCCGGTCTGGCGTTTCCCTGTTTTACGCAACAGTCTGTGCTCCAAACTCCGTCTTTTCCGCATCTGGAGCAAAACTTCTTGACGGGGTTTCTGCAGTCTTTCCGGAAGTGTTCAGGAGTTTTGCATCTGAAGCATGTGTTTCTGGAGTCGAACGGCATGCTGTAGTTGGTTCTCAGTGTGTTGGTGGTTGACTGGCGCTTTTCGTCTTCTATTATCTCGAATTCTTGGGCTAAATCTTGTAACTCTGCTAATGTGTTGAAGTCTTGACGGCGCACGTACATTTTATATTCAGCCCGCATATTTCGGTATATTCTTTCTAATTCCTGTTGTTCCGACATTGTTCCTTCTCGCCGGATCAACGTCTGTATATCGGTGATGTACGCGCTGGCGGATTCGTTGATTTTCTGTTTTCTGTTTCGAATTTGCTCTTCCAATTGTAGGATGTACTGTCTGGGGAAGAAGCTTTTCTTAAAACTTTCTGCAAATTCGTTCCAATTGTGCCATTTATTGTGGTTGTTTCTGTACCACAGTAGAGCCGTATCGCCGAGCATTTCTGGAAGTGCCTTCAGCAAGTTGTCGGTGGAGATTTCGTATGCGGAGCTCAATTCGGTGATCCGTTCCATGAATGAGACAGCGTCATTATGTTTGTCGTTGAAGTGGGTGTTCCATTTCCTGACCTGGTTGAGGATGTCTGCCTGAGACTGATGAGCTCCATCTCTCTGGGTGCCGGCGGGTACTTTTTTGGTATGGCTCCGGTCTTTGGGGCGTTGTTTTTGATAAAAGTCTATAGCCGGTGTCTTAACTCGTCGACTGTCCCTTGGTCGCTGATACCGCAACTCTGGAGTTCTGGTTGCAGTTCTTCTTTGGATAAATTGTATATCCAGGAGATACCCGTCTTATTTCCTGAATCGGTGTTGGTAGCACGATCGTTCTCCGGCATGATAGGGTTATTTTTACTCGGGCGCCAATTTGTAACCTTGTGTTTTGCGTGCTACCAGATTCAAGGAAATAATAACCACGTAATTAAAAAAATAAAAATGTTTATTCCTATAAAATATATATACAAAGAAAAAAATAAAATATAAACTTCTACGTCCGATCGGCGTCCGTCGCCCGGTTGCGATCCTCCCCAGGAGCGCTCGCTTTGGTCGCCTGACCCTGTATAAACAAACAAACAAAAATAAGAAACGTAAATCCCAAAAATAAACACTTCGGCAAAATAAAAATGAAATTGAATGGAACTCGATCGACGGGCTAGCGGTCGGTCCTTAACAACGCCTTGCGAATCAGCACTTCGCTCGGCGAGTGTTTTCAGGATCCGGCCACGGGGAAGTCGCCGAAGTCAACACCTTCGACGACGAGAGGTTGCCACCAAGATCAACGCTCTTGGTCGCGGGAAACGGGGACGGCGTCGAAGTCAACACCTTCGACGGCGAGAGGTTGCCACCAAGATCAACACTCTTGGTTGCGGGAAACGGGGACGTCGTCGAAGTCAACACCTTCGACGGGGTAAAGGGCACAACCGAGATCAGCACTCTCGGTCGCAGGAAGGCAGAAGGTCGGTCAACACCCGAGCTTCTAGGAGAGTTGGTTCCAGGTCAGCTCCCCAGACAACTCTCTTGATTTGTGTCGGTTCGTCGCTTTTAAGCCGGAGAGCCCCACCGCTCCCACCAGTCGTACCATCTCTACCGGTCTTCGGTTAGGTGGGATTGAGTGGTAGGGCGACGTCGCTTGATCGATCTGCGCAGATCGTTACAAGTGTGCATGGTATGTAGGGATGTGTGAAAAGGTCAGAAAACATCCATTAAGATATCCTGTATGGAGAGTGAGTGATGAAGGCATGCTTTATAAATATGTCAATGATAACAATTTTTATGAACCCTTTGATAAATGGAAAATAGTTGTACCAAAGCCTCATAGATCTCAAATTTTATATAATGCACATAACGATCCAAAATCAGGACATTTAGGGATTTATAAAACTTATAATAAAATTCTTTCAAAACATTTTTTGGCCTAAAATGAAATCATATATTAAAAAATGTAGAATTTGTGCAGAACAAAAACCTGAGCAAAAGAAGATTGCAGGTCAAATGGGTAATAAACCAGAAATTAAAAAATGTTGGCAATATATATCCACAGATTTAATAGGTCCATTTCCTAAAAGTACTCTAGGTCATCGTTTTGTTTTAGTAGTAGTTGATTACTTTAGTAAATTCACTTTATTATTTCCATTAAGAACTGCTACAGCTAAAAATGTTGCTAAATTAATTAAAGATAACGTATTTTTAATGTTTGGGTTACCTGAATTACTTAGATCAGACAATGGTGGTCAATATAGATCAAAAGAATTTGAACTTTTACTTAAAGATTATGATATAACTTTTTTAACTAATCCTTTATATGATCCAGCACCAAACTTCACAGAGAGATATAACAGAGTTATTAAAACTATGATTCGTTCTTTTATCACCGATAATCAAAAACATTGGGATAAATATTTACAAAAATTAGCTTGTGCTATTAGAACTTCAAAATCAGAAATCACACAAAATACACCTTATTTTATTAATTTTGGATATGAAATAAATTTAGTAGGAAGTGATTATAAAGAACAACGGAAAAAAATAAACTTAGAACCTATTAATGATGAGGATAATTTAAGTGATAGGAACTTAGTTGGGGAAATAGAAAAACATATTAATAAAAAATCGGATAAATTAAAGGAAATTCATGCTTTTGTAAAGAAACGTTTAGAAAAGGCACATTTAACTTCAACTCATAATTATAACTTAAGACATAGACCAGTACAGTTCCAAGAAGGTCAATTAGTTTGGAAAAGGGAATATAATCTGTCAGACAAGAGTAAAAATTATTCTGCTAAGCTAGATAAAAAATTTTCAGGGCCTTATAAAATTGGGAAAAAATTAGGAGTAAGTACCTATGAATTAGTAGATAATCAGGGAAAATCTTTAGGAAAATGGAGCGTAAAAGATTTAAAAATTGACACTACTCAAGATGAGAAGCAACCTGAACACCGAAAGAATCAACGTAAAAAAGAGCAATAATCTCAAATGTTACAATTGTTTTTTTGACGACCCTAAGAATGATTTGGGTATATTGATTGTTATGTTTTACTGTTTATAAATATATGAATTTTTTTTTTTCATTGAAATTTTGCAGTCCCTACAAAAATGTAAAGATTGCAAATA
Source organism: Ophraella communa (assembly GCA_035357415.1). Classification (NCBI taxonomy): domain Eukaryota; kingdom Metazoa; phylum Arthropoda; class Insecta; order Coleoptera; family Chrysomelidae; genus Ophraella; species Ophraella communa. The sequence goes on from CM068995.1 coordinate 26,705,892, forward strand.
TTAGGTTTATTTTTTTTTCTCGACATCCTGTTATTTTCTTTTGTTTTATTTTGTAAATAATGCAGAGCTGTATCCTTCACAAGTCGTTCTTCGGACAAAATATATACATATATATTTCCATATTTGGGTTTATATTTTTTGTTTTTTGGGTTCTCTCGGATTTTACATTAGTTTTAAGTGACCGTGGAATCATTGTTATTGGTACACACTTGTGTGGTTACATTTGACATGGTCCAAAACTTTCCGCTTCAGTTAGACGAATACTATAATTCGTTAGGGTGTCTTATAGAGCTCACATTAGACCTTCATGAAGCATATCTTCTAAAACATTTCAGCTTGATGAATGCTAAAATTCATTTAGAGTTTTTTGAGCTTTTAGGAATATCTGTAAAGTATTTAATATTATAAATACCTATATTAACAATAATTATTTGAATTGTAGCTTCTTATTTATTCCTTTTTAACTTCAATCCACATCAGTGTCTACTGTTCAACCATCGGTTAAGTGTTCTGTCGATTCGATAAATTTCGAAATGAGAGCCAATGATGCTAAGTATTGTACATAGGACAGTCATTCGGTCAGTTCACAGATCTTTTGAAATAAGAGCAGCAATAGTCAATTCCCTATCTAGTCTATAACCAAGGTTTAATAGAATTTAGGGATTGTGGATTTTAGGGAACTTATGGATTTACTAGTTTTAATTTGTATTAGAATTAACTTTTAGAGTTTAATCTTCATATTTCTGTTTCATCTGGTTGAAAAGTCTTGACATGCCAGAGTTGATTGTAAATTTCATTAGTCAAAACTTTTAATTATAATTCATTCGCTTTTAAACTGCTTCTAATTTACTGAGAGCTTATTGTAGTTAATATTATAGATGCTTTTTTTTATTTTAAAAATTTCTTCGAAATTTTTCTTTTCAGAAGGGGGTAGTGTTACGATACGAAAATTCATTAAATAATTGTCTTAAAAAAATATTTAAAATTTATTCTATTTCATTCAAATAACATCAATTCATGTTAAATGAAAGTAACTAAATAAATTATATGATTATTTTGGTTTGCATAGGTACCTAGTAGACAAAATGTATCTGGAAATAATTATTAACTTTCTGGTAGTTTTTTTTTGAATTCATTATATTTAATTCTTATGATTAATTAAAATTTGTAGCATGTCCTAAGTTAAATTTTATTAAACAAATTTAAAATTCATATACTATAGGAAAAGTAATGCGCGTTGCCTTACCAGTAGGAAGTGGAATCTTCGATCCTTGTGTACTGTGGTAAATTGTTGGCTCCCAAAGCTAACAGGCAGAGCCGTATTCCTCTTTCTGTTGTTAATAAGTTTTTGATTTTGAGATGGAAATATATAATTAATCAATAAGATTAAATTTTCTTTTGTTGTGTAACATTTTTTTAAATCGTTAGCTATATTTTCCATATTGGGTTTCTTCGATTAAGTGCTTTATACAGAAGTTTAAAAGTGGATGAATGAGCCAGTAAGTCTCTGTTGTCGACTTATTTTTTTTTGAAAAAATTTGGATTCGGCTTTGATATTTTTACATTTTTCTGTTCGACGTAGTTGACAGGTTTAGTTAATAAATTGGGACTCCGACAAATTTTGGGGTTTATTTCTTGGTCAAAGATCGCCGAAAGAAACGTTTTAAAACCCTCGTTGGTCGATGCACTGAACCACAGGGTATCCGTCTGGAAGAATACGGGATTTAATTAGTTTAACGGCGTGTGGATAAAAGTGATTGTGAGAAAGGTCGCTTTTTTTTTCTGTTCCTGTACCTTGGAGATGATCAAGTCGATTTCTTTTTAAAATCTCCATTTGTTGGAAGTTAAATTTCCCGGTGATTGGTTCCGGGGTAAGTAGTAACTCATGTTTGGTATATTAGTTTTGTATATGGTATTGTTTTATTCTTAGATTTTTATATTGGGCTAGTCGAGAGTCAACCCAGAATTTCTTAAGTCTGCTAAAACTATCTAGAATCTTTTCTTACGGGCGTAGAAGGCATGGGTCCATCCGGCTACCGTCATCGTGAGTCGCTGTAGATCCGTAGCTGAAGTTGGGGCTAAAGAAAGCTTCGTCTGATTTCCATGTAAAGGAGACCTTATTTCTGGAATCCGAGAAAAGCACCGTTTTCTCTCTGAGGTATTCCTTTTTTTTTAAAAGAAACTGATAAATCTTTTTTATAAACATTTTACCTGTTTTTTTGTAAATTTCGATTGTCAATCAGATAAGCTCTGCGCATGGAATATAATTAGCCTGACGGAGTAGTTCGGTTTTCTTATCAGCAAGCGTTACTTTTTTTGTAGTACCTAGACTGAACTTTTATTATCCTTTTTAATGCGTTAAAATTTAACTGATATTTAAAAATGTTATACTAGGTTTATGATTACCTACCAAATTTTAGTTTGTTCACTTTTAGCAATTGCTTCAAGTTCATGAAATCTTGTATTGAAATACTTAAGTATATTTCTTTAATTTTAGCTTGGATTTTTGAATTGACAAAATTTAACTTTAGAACTTTTTAATCGAGCATGAGTATGCTATTCTTGTAATGTCCAATTGTGGGGTTGCAAATATATAAAGTTTTTTTTTCTTAATAAACTTGATTCCTGTTCACCTAAACCTATTGTGTTTAATTTTCTTTAAAAGAAGTTCACAACTGAACCCATCTAGGTTTTGAGCACCCTGGTAGGTTAAATTATTTTTTTTTATTCTGGTGTCTCATAGGACAGCTAGCTTGAGACTGATATCCACAGCCAGGGGAACTCGAGACAAGAAGATAGGGGGATGTGCAGGTCAGCTTAGTTCGACACCAGGTGAGATTGCTCTGGTTTACGTTGTATCTTCGGCAAGGTAAGGGTGTTTCTCATCTAGTGTCTTGGTATAACAACCAGTGGTGTCAAGCAGCGATAATAGTAAAATAAATAAATATAATAGTGGGGAATTTGAGTAGTGGATTTATGACTTTAACGGGTATTTAACATAAAAGTCCAGACTTTTAGAATTCAAGTAATTATTCATTCAGGAATAAAGTGTGGTATTTATTTCAAAATTTGCACTATAATAAAATAATAAATAATAACTAAAATAAATAATAAAATCTTTCGCTACGGCCCTTGGAAGCGTAGCATATTTTGGCGCCCGAGTAAATAGTTTTCCGGGGTATATATTTTTCCCCAAGCACATATTCTTTGTAGCATCGAAATCATACTTCTGGTACCCCAGCACAATTAAAAACTCGTTAAGATAAAATATTTTATTCTAATAAACATAGCTTAAATTAATTTGAAATAAATAGTGGCATATATTTATAATGCCCTAGTTATAAATTGTATTTTTTGCGAGTATCCTCATTTTATAATTAAAAATAGAAAATTCAGTGATACTGATCATAAATTGTGAGAATTTATTCTATTCCTGGTTAGTTAGTACACTTGCTAGTACTTTGTTGCTTCAATTTTACTACAATATTGTATAATATTACTTGTCAATTAAGTCTTGTATTTTTTAATATAATATGGCTACATTTCAAATAAGTCCTGATAAGCTTACTAAAGAAGAACTTGAATATGAAATTAAATCAAGAGGTGCTTTACCTCAAGGTAATACAAAAGATTTAATACAAAAATTAAGACAGCTCATAAGGTTAGAAAAAGAAGGCCATAGTTTTAGTTATTCAACAAACTTTAAACCTGATGAAGAGTTAGCAATTTGCAAAACAAAACTTAATGAAACGAAACAAAGTTTATCAGAAAGATTTTATTAAACAAATTTAAAATTCATATACTATAGGAAAATTAATGCGCGTTGCCTTACCAGTAGGAAGTGGAATCTTCGATCCTTGTGTACTGTGGTAAATTGTTGGCTCCCAAAGCTAACAGGCAGAGCCGTATTCCTCTTTCTGTTGTTAATAAGTTTTTGATTTTGAGATGGAAATATATAATTAATCAATAAGATTAAATTTTCTTTTGTTGTGTAACATTTTTTTAAATCGTTAGCTATATTTTCCATATTGGGTTTCTTCGATTAAGTGCTTTATACAGAAGTTTAAAAGTGGATGAATGAGCCAGTAAGTCTCTGTTGTCGACTTATTTTTTTTTGAAAAAATTTGGATTCGGCTTTGATATTTTTACATTTTTCTGTTCGACGTAGTTGACAGGTTTAGTTAATAAATTGGGACTCCGACAAATTTTGGGGTTTATTTCTTGGTCAGAGATAAAATATTTTATTCTAATAAACATAGCTTAAATTAATTTGAAATAAATAGTGGCATATATTTATAATGCCCTAGTTATAAATTGTATTTTTTGCGAGTATCCTCATTTTATAATTAAAAATAGAAAATTCAGTGATACTGATCATAAATTGTGAGAATTTATTCTATTCCTGGTTAGTTAGTACACTTGCTAGTACTTTGTTGCTTTAATTTTACTACAATATTGTATAATATTACTTGTCAATTAAGTCTTGTATTTTTTAATATAATATGGCTACATTTAAAATAAGTCCTGATAAGCTTACTAAAGAAGAACTTGAATATGAAATTAAATCAAGAGGTGCTTTACCTCAAGGTAATACAAAAGATTTAATACAAAAATTAAGACAGCTCATAAGGTTAGAAAAAGAAGGCCATAGTTTTAGTTATTCAACAAACTTTAAACCTGATGAAGAGTTAGCAATTTGCAAAACAAAACTTAATGAAACGAAACAAAGTTTATCAGAAAATTTTAGTGCATCTCTTATAAAAAAATTAAAATCTAGGCTTGCTCACATACTTAACAGAGTGGAATGTATTTCTCCATCAGATCAGACACAAGTGGAAGAACGTTCAAAATTATTATCATTGACTCTTGAATGTATGGAATATTTTGAGAAAAAGTATGACATATTTGTTCAATAAAATAATCCTGATGAACCTTTAGATCTCATTTTTCAAACAAGCATGGTTCAACCCTCTGCGAGTCACGTTTCGACCCCTATGGGACAAAATAAAGATCAAAATAGTACTGTTATTTCAGAAAATTCCAATTCACCACCAGTGAATGACATGAATAATATGTATTTACATCCAAAAGTAAATGTTTCTGATTGGGGTTTAAAATTTAGTGGGGGGCTTGAGACTGATATCCACAGCCAGGGGAACTCGAGACAAGAAGATAGGGGGATGTGCAGATCAGCTTAGTTCGACACCAGGTGAGATTGCTCTGGTTTACGTTGTATCTTCGGCAAGGTAAGGGTGTTTCTCATCTAGTGTCTTGGTATAACAACCAGTGGTGTCAAGCAGCGATAATAGTAAAATAAATAAATATAATAGTGGGGAATTTGAGTAGTGGATTTAGGACTTTAACGGGTATTTAACATAAAAGTCCAGACTTTTAGAACTCAAGTAATTATTCATTCAGGAATAAAGTGTGGTATTTATTTCAAAATTTGCACTATAATAAAATAATAAATAATAACTAAAATAAATAATAAAATCTTTCGCTACGGCCCTTGGAAGCGTAGCAACCTTTAATAGTAAATGGCAGTTTTTTTATTGATGGAGTTACACATCTGTCATTATTTTTGGAACAGTCTATAAAATAAAATGAATTTAAAACTGGCAGTGCATTGTGCCAAGTATTTATATGTTTAGAGGTGGCAGTAATAACACCCCTCAATTCTTTGCCCAAAGGAGGATTTAACAGATGTCCGTTAAGACTATCGAACAACATGTCTAAAAATAATATTAAATCTGCAGTTTCTGTAGCTTTAGGGTTCAGGTAAAAACGAGATTCTGGCTGCAACTCGATGCTGATCTCTGCTCGATTTTTCATTGTCGTTGCGACTGTCCGACTAAATACCCGTGTACAATTTTTCACTCTCATTTTTTTTTTTATTTTATCTTTGAGAATAAAATACAATATTTATCTAGACTGGCCATTTTGTCCACAACTCCTTTTAAATGATTAAAAATATGATCATTTATTCCACAATTGAAGGGCAGGCGATTTAATAACCTAGTTAAAGTTCTTCTACTAGGTAAAGAAAATATTTTAGACAGAAATCTGTAACCCTTTTCACTATTTTTGTAACAGGATAGTGAAAATATTTTATCATCTAAGGTAAATCTTCTTCCTCTAGGTTTTAATTTTTGATTCCTTTGCTGTTGCATAAAAAAATTTAGAGTGGTCATATTCACATTTTTAAGCCATTTTGTATGTTCCAGATTTCTTTCTAAATATTTCATTAATCGTTTTGGACGATACTTTTGTGCTTTCTTAGCCGCCGATTTCCACTGGCTAATTTTACGCCTCAAAATTTTAATCTCCGAAAAATGGAAAGAGCGTCTTTTATCAATTTTCTTAGATTGAGATAAACCTAAAAAATTTGTAGTTTTTATTTCCAACGAACTTAACAATTATTTGTTTTGTTATTAAAATTTAAAAAGTGATACTCTGTAATCATATAATGATCATTTACATAAATACATTTATTACTTTATTGTTTTCAATACATCAGGATTAGTAGAAATGGAAATTTTTATTTTTAAGTAGTATGTTAGGATCTATTTATGCAGCATTGTCTTAGCATAGCCCCTATCCTTTTTCAAAATACAAGATTCAAAATTATTTGTACTTTTAAGGTTATGTTTTGTGGTTATGATTGTGAATAAAAACTATGTGTAAGTGCTGCTACTGTAGTGTACAGGTTTAATTCTATTTTATTATTACAGTGACAACAATGTATAAATATATGTATTGCCAATAGGTGTTTATACTTACAAGGTTCTTCTTCATAGGCTTGAAAAACTCGCTTGCCTGGATACACCACAACAGGTTTTTTTATTTCTTGCAATGGACTAACAGCAGTACAGGTTGTAGCTTTGGATTCTAAAAAATGTTTCTTGTTAATTTAAATATATGAAAAGGAAGGAAAATTATGAAATAAGAATATATCATTGCACAACTACATATATAAATAATACAATAGAATTCATCTTTCACCAAAATTAGTGTTAAAATGTGCTTGACTGTTACTAATTATTCCCTTACACATGTTAGGGATCTTTTTTAGATTTTTGAAACTAATATGTCCTAGTTTTTTATGCCACTCCATGTATTCTTCATCAGTCTGAGCTAGGTGTGCTTCTTAATTTAGTTCTGAACACAGATTGACAACAAACAATCCACCAGGGGTTTTTTGTCCAGAAAGGATGACATTATCATCTTTGATGATTGTGACTTCTTTTTCTTTAAATCTAACTTCTCCACCATGTTCAGTTATGGCATGCACAGAGAGTAAATTTCTTGTTAACTGAGGCACATAGGATACATCTCTAAATAGCACATTTTCAAGTTCAATATTTCCAGATAATACAGCATTCATGCTTTCTCCTTTCTTAGCACTAAGAATTTTTGCACCAGAATATTCAGTGTCAGTTAAAATATCACATTTGTTTGTTAAATGTGATGTACAGCCACTGTCAACAACAAAGAGATTTGGATTTAGATTTTCACTGAATAGAGCTTCATTTACAGGCTCTTTCTTTTCCCTTTCCACAAAGAAGGTAACTCTGTCTTTGTTTTTCTTATCATGTTCTTCTTTGAAATAGCATTGTTCAGATGCATGATTTGTTCTCTTACAGTACACACATGGAGAATATTTAGAACTGTTCTGGGTGGATGTACTTTTTCTCTTAAAACAGTCTTCTTCATTATGAGTGTCTCTTTTTTACAATTTTTACACCATTTTTTCTTTGGACATTTTGGTTTTATATGACCAACTTCACCACATTTGTGACAAATAATTTTTGCTTTTGATTTTTGTTTGGTTTTGTAGTTTTGAGCACCAAAAGCCACATTTTGATCATCAGATTTGCCAGGTTTGTTAAAATTCTTGTAATTTTCTTCCACACAGAGTCTAGCAATGAGATTGTGCACAGTTCTTTCTGATACTGGAGTAGAGTCCCATGCACTTGGCTTTGAATAGGATAGTGATTTCAAAATCCCAGAGTTGAAAAGTATCTGGACCAGACAATATCGGGAAACCTTTTAGATCACTGTCTTCAGATGCCATTTTGTTTTTTCGTACTTTCCAACAGGATGACGCTAACACACAATTTGGTAGTTTGTTTTGTTTTCACAGTTTAAACAGTAACTTTTGATGTTACTGGGCCCATAACCTGTTAAGGTTTCAGGAAATATAAATACTTTTAACTGGTTTTTATTTTAAATTCAACGTACAGACGTAGACATTCAACAACACTTTTTTTTAAATTACTTCGTATCTATTGATTTACAAAGAAAGTCGATTGTTTTTAAACAAGACAAATAACTATCTCATATTTTGACAAATTATTGTTGACAGAGAACGCAAGTAACATTGTTCTAGTCTTGCCAACTTAACATATTTTGACAACAGTATTACTCGATACCGGTAATACCGAAATGTACCTATATTTGACATCAATACAAACATGTGATACGATCAAACACCAATGCAAAATGAAAGTTATTTTATTATTTTTTTTAGGGTTAAAGCAGGCGTCCCATGCATCCGTTTTCCGATGGTACGATGATCCGACTGACTTCCTATTGGACGAAATTTTTGGCGCCAATATTCATCCGATAGTTTTAAGAAGTCGAACGACGTCGGATAGAGTTGAATTTATTTTAACTTTTGTCCGATATCGTATGGTTTTTAACCTAACTTTATTGTTATTATATTTTTGATAGTGATTTGTATTTCGTTTCTGGTTGTTTATTTTTGATTGGAATTACGGAATAATGAATAATCCTCAGCTACAAATTCGCCAGCATTATTTGCGGAATCTAAATAACATATTACTGTTATCTCTCTTACTTTTACAAAAACATAAGAGAAAGAGACCCCAAAGACCACGCAGATTTTGGATTAGAAGTATTTTTGAAAATCGGAAACATCAAGTAGCTTATCACACTTTACTCAATGAAATGAGATTCACGGATCAGGACTAATATTTTAATTATTTAAGAATGTCGAGTGAATCATTTAAAAAATTATTGAACTTGGTTGGACCAAAACTAACAAAGATGTACTGTGTTCGTGAACCAATATCGTCTGGAGAACGACTTGCCCTAACATTAAGGTAACTTTTTGTACAGGGAATTATTACTATAAGTACTTTTATCTAAAAAATGTCTTTCTTTAGGTACCTTGCTAGCGGAGACAGTATGATTTCTATCAGTTATGCCTTTCGTATTGCTTATAATACAGTATCAAAAATAATTAAAGAGACATGTGATATAATTTGGGAATGCTTAATCAGTTCAGTTCTACTTGAACCAAGTGAGAAAGCTTGGTTAAATATTGCTCAAGATTTTCGACAAAAATGGCAGTTTCCACATTGTGTTGGTGCTATTGATGGGAAGCACATAATAATACAGGTAATGCGAGTAACTTAGGTCTGCTTTTTATTTATTTTTTATCTTTAACATAATATATAACTAATTTCATTAGTAACACAACATATTTTTTAGGCTCCCCCAAAGGCAGGTTCAACATATTATAACTATAAAGGTACACATAGTATTGTTTTATTAGCACTATTTGATGCTAACTACAAATTTACTCTGGTAGATATTGGTTCTGAAGATCGACATAGTGATGGAGGCATATTTAAAAATAGCCCTATTGGTAAACGTTTGATTTCAAATGATTTAAATTTTCCTGCTCCACGTGAATTAAAAAAGAAAAAAAAAAGAATATTATGTACTTACAGCTGCTTCAAAATTCTCTTCTTTTTTCAAAACTTCTTCAAATTTTTCCAAATCCTCCACACAATTTATCGGAAAATGTATATCAAAGTCTGTATACAAGCACCGGGACCCATGACTTTTTTCAAAAGTATCCATTTCTCCCTTTTCTTTTATGGCTGATAATATTTCAGTTGAGATACTGCGTATCAGATGGTTCTGTTCTATTATTACCTTAAGATTTGATGCTAAAATATGCAGAATAAGTAACTTTACATATAAAATTTCACTAATTAAATGTAAACATGACATGTTCATTACTCATTATATGCCTTTGACATGTTAACATAAATGAATACTAACCTTTGTCCTTACATCCTTGGCAACAATACTGATTGAGATTTTGTGGCAAATAATTCTCCTGTTGAGCAATAGCAACAGATTCAACATTGTGAACAGCAATGTTTTCCTGGAATGGTGGAATCAGAACAGCTGTTTCATTTTCTAATTGACCTAGGAAAAAACAGAATAATCTCTGGGATGAATGCATTGGCGATATCGCCAATAAGGTTAAGGAACAATATAACGGTGGGAAACCCCAAATAAACCAAAGAGGAAGCAATGAAAGTTCTAAGTTAGCTTCTTAAGTAAATGCCTTTATTCCAAGTTCAAGCTTTCGTTTGTGATTACAATATGTTCATCTGGATTGGTATAGAAAACAACTAATTCAGGTAGATACATACCCTTTAATTGCTTCCTCTTTGGTTCATTTGGGGTTTCCCACCGTTATATTGTTGTATAGTTATATATATATTGAGATAAAATGATACATTAAACAAATTAAATTCAGATTTAACTAATGAAATAAATATCCATGATAATTTTCTTAAAGAATTTAATTTAGGTTGATAAAGAAAATATTAATTAAAAGATCAAACGAACTTACCTTAAGTGAAGTTCGATCTTAATTATACGCAGAATTTCCTTCGAAGATGAAAACAGTGTAGTATTACCTCTTGTGCCATCTATCCCACAAAGTTCAAAGCTTCACGCTCCCGGCGCCGCCACCATCGCCACTATCCTGCCCCATATTGACAGACAACCATTCTATTACTAATCCAAAGCTTAAATATGTCGCCAATTAATGGGGTTTTTTAGTATGGGTTATTTTTGGGTCGGGTTCATCTTCGAAGGAAATGCTGCGTATAATTAAGATCGAACTTCACTTAAGGTAAGTTCGTTTGATATTTTAATTATACTTGCATTTCCTTCTTCAGATGAAAACAGTGTAGATGTTTAAAGCATAGCGACATATTTCCTACTCGGTAAAAGAAAGACATTTATTTTTATTAAATTGTATATTCTACAATAAAACTTTTATAGTAAAGAACATATTTGTTTATTTTTCAATAAACTTTACAAATTGAGCAAATACAACTTATAATAATTTTAACCAGTTAACTCAATCCTAATATGTTTTTAGCAAAAATTGATTTGTCAGTTATTGGTTTGTTATAAAACCGTGCAAAAATTCCCGATTTTTCAGACCAACCTGCTGTAGACCGTATAACATCAATGTTAACTCCTTTTTTAGCTGCTGTTGACGTCGATGCGTGTCGCGTACTGTGAGCAGAAAATATTGTGGTATCAATTCCACTATCTTTAAGTGTAGATTTAATCCACCGACTTATAGTCTGAGCGCTTGCTGCTTTATGTGGTTTTCTAAATGTCATGAAAAGTTTTGTTACTGAAGGAGGTCTAATATGTCTGGTCCTTTCTAAATAAGCCAATAATGCTTTGGCAGCACATAATTTCGGCAACTCATTAAAAAATAGAAGATATAGGACTGGTTGGGTCTGTTTCTGTTGGTTGTTTTTATTCGATTGGGAATTTTAATTTCAATGCAATCTTATTTATTCACTATGTCTTGTACCTCTATAAGAGATCATGTTTGCACTCTATGTGCAGTGACTAAAGCTATCAACGTCACGACTTTTTGAGAGATCAATTCTAATGATAATTGCTCATTAGGATGTAATTGTTCTAAATATGTAAGAACAATCTTAGGGTCCCAAATTTCCTTATATTTTGGTAAACTTGGTCGTAAATTTGAGACACCCTTAAAGAAACGTTTAATTTTATAATCATTTCCCAAATTTGGGGACAATATTAGAGCTAAAGCTGATCTATGACAATTTAGTGATCCATAGGAAGCACCTTTTTTATATTCTTGTTCTAAAAACTTTAAAACTAAATAGATACATTCATTAAAAGGGTTTTTCTTATTTATATTGCAAAACTCCCACCATAATTTCCAAGTAACATCATACTGTCTAAAGGTAGATTTACTAATTGAAGCAATCATTATTTCAGCTAAAGAGGGTGAAATTCCCTTTAACGCATATGCTTGCTTGATAAAATGCCTGCCACTAATATAAGTTGTTTGTATAGGGGGTGTGGTGTCCTGTCAACAGAAAATAGTAAATTAAATCTATTTATATAAGAAATAGAGAGAGTTTTGCCAGACAATTTAATATTTTTTAACCACCACTTTATATCTTTATTATCTTCTTTTGTGATTAACATTTTCCTATTGTAATTTCCATTGCAACGTTTTAGTGCTAAATATTTTTCCCTTGCTAATCTTTTAGTGTACACCCAACCATATTTGAATGCTGGGCATGCTGAAACCAATGTACCAATTAATTTTGCAAGTTGTCTTATCCAAACTAATTTTATTTTTTCAAATGTTTCCAACATTTCTGTTACCCTCAGTACTTTTTCACTAGGTAAAGAGATAGTCATTGATTTTGAATTAAATTTAAACCCCAAAAATGTACATTTGGTGGTAGGAATCAATTGGCTTTTTTCCCTATTTATTTTAAACCCCAATCTGGTTAAAAATACAATGGCATTATTGATATTATTTAAACAATTTTGATACGATTTCCCTATTAATAAAAAATCGTCTAAGTACACCACTGATAAAAAACCCTGTATTCTTAAATTAGATATTACAGGTTTCATAATTTTAGTGAAAACTAAAGGTGCTGAAGAAAGACCGAACGGTAAAACACAGTATTCATATAGTTCATTTAAAAATTTGAATCTTAGAAATTTTTTCGAAGATTTATCTATACTAATTGCAAGATATGCCTGTGACAAGTCAATTTTTGCTAATAAACACTGATCTGAAATTAATTTTGCAGCAGTATCTTTATTTTCCATCTTAAAATGTTCCACTGCCATGAACTTATTTAAATCTTTTAAATTTTCTAAATTTTCCATTTGATTTTGGGACTAAAAATATATTTGAGATGAACTCTCCAGCAGTATGTGAACACTACAATTTAACAAACGAATTAATTCTGTAGAAATATAATTCTTATCTTCATTAGACCAATTATGTTCCTTTGGAACTTGTCTTTGGTATTTAAAAAGTATTTTATAACCTTTTACCCAAGAGAGAATAACTGGGTCTTTGGTTATTTCTTCCCAGTATTTTAAATTATACTACCCCAGTCTTCTCCTCTAAATCCGCTTCCTGACAGATTTGTTGATTTCTTGTCTGCTCCTCTGTCTGCTGCTGCCTTGGGCTGCCACACCGTAATTGTGTGAACGCCGCTTGCTTAGAGGCTGATATCTCTCCTGGTAAGACCTCTTGCCTTTCCGTTTCTGTCCATTCAGACTCGAAGGCTCTTGAACTCTGAATGGACGTTTCAAGTTTAAAGGTTTTTTCACTACTTTAGTCTTTTTAAGTTCTTGACCAGATTTCTCCATATTCTTTGCTAATTTTATTCTTTCAGACAGATTTTCACCATACAGCCATGTATCGACCTCTGCAGTAGTAAACACCTCTCTTAGATCCGAATTAAAATTAAAATTAAGTAACTCTCTCCTCGTTAGGGTTTTGTTATTGTGAATATCTGCCATTAACCGAGCTGCATCCCCTACTGCCTCTATTATTTCCCTGCCTGTTGGATCCGAATTTTCCCCCCCTTCGTTTCTTTCTACAGAGTTTGAAACAAGTAGAGTTAAAGCCTTTCCTAAGGCTGCCTTGAGATTGAGATATTTGCAATTTTTCATCTCGTTTAAACACTCCTTCACCTACTGCTACCTTAACCTCTAGATTTATTTTTGGAGCTGCCATTAGCAAACAATTTCTAGCAGGAGGATATTTAGCCTTCAACGAATTTCTGGTATCTTCCTCCAATCCATTTTTTAATATTCCTTCCCACAGCGAGGCCAGTTCTGTTTGTATTATTTCTCCCGATTCAATAACTATTGTCTTTTTTTTTGCCTAACAAGTTCAGCATTTCTGTGCTAAAGCGAGGGAATCTTCATCATTAGAGTGATCTGGTGAATGAGAAAATGATCGTTAGACAAAAGGATATAATGTTTGAAGTTGCTCAAACAAAGAATTTTCATGTTCATGTCCACAATGGAGCATGTCTTCTCAGCCTACTATCAAGCTTTATTATTTGTAACAGCCCACTATCGAGCTTTATTGCTTATATAAGCCCACTATCGAGCTATTTGTATCAGCTCACTATCAAGCTGGATCTCCATATCAGTTCACCATTAAGTTAAACTTCCTTGTATCAGCCCACTATCAAGCTGTTTCGGTCACAATGGAGCCGAGTTTAACTTACATAACTCTCAATGGAGTCGAATTTATTAGCCCACTATCGAGCTTTATTGTTTATATAAGCCCACTATCGAGCTTTATTATTTGTATCAGCTCACTATCAAGCTGAATCTCCATATCAGTTCACCATTAAATTAGACTTCCCTGTATCAGCCCACTATCAAGCTGTTTCGGTTACAATGGAGCCGAGATTAACTTACATAACTCTCAATGGAGTCGAATTTTTTAGCCCACCATCGAGCTATCTTATAAAAATACATTCTTTCTCTATCAGGTTTACTAAAGCAGACATAGATTATGTTATAAATACTTACTATTATGTTCGTTATCGTAATTATCGAATTTTTCCCTAGATCTCGATCTCGAATACCTATTTAGGTATTTTTCTCTGACACGACGACCATTTTTCTCACTAGACGTTGACGTTGTCGTTGATTCCGACAACGAGCGTCTCCTTTTCTTTACTTTTTTCTTTAATTTACGAAGGATTCGTCTTAATACCATTTCCTCCTCCGAATCAGACGATGATGAGGAATCTTTTCTCGCCTTTCTTTTACCCATTTTCTAATTATTTCTCCGTAAAATTGTAATTTTTACGAGCGTGAAACATGAACTTGTGTTCATGAAACCACAGAAGATAAAAGTAATAGAATGGTTGTCTGTCAATATGGGGCAGGATAGTGGCGATGGTGGCGCCGCCGGGAGCGTGAAGCTTTGAACTTTGTGGGATAGATGGCACAAGAGGTAATACTACACTGTTTTCATCTGAAGAAGGAAATGCAAGTATAATTAAAATTAATACTATAATGTAGTAATATTATCATTAAGTGATTATATTTCTATAAATCATATTTACTAAATAAACCGTAAACTCTGTTTGAATTGAATTTTGAATAAAAGAGGAATAAATAAATAAAACCATAGAAAATATTTAATAGTACTTTGTAATTAGTTAAGCAATTTAAACACTGAAATTGTTAAATACTAGATTTAAGATATATGTAAATACTTTAAAAACTTACTTGTAATTATTGTGTTAATATCAAATTGTGACAGAAATGACTGTCAACTTAGTGTTATTAACAATGTTCGTGGATAAAGTATTTATTTCCAAAAGACAGAAAAAAACTGCAATTTCTAGTGGTATAAACAATGCTCCATGATTATATGTTCTTTAAAAAAGACAGTGAAAATTATAATCCAAGTGTTTGTGAACAGAGTCTCGTTGTAATATTGTGTTTCCAAAACTGCAGACAGGACTGTATTCCCCAGTGTGATGAACTGTACTATGTGTACTCTGAAAACATATAAACAATTAATTTGTGAATTAAGGAATCATATTATCACAAATAAGTGATTATTCAAAAGACAGTGTTTTAAAAATAAACTGTAATACACTGCAATATGTATTCTTATATAAAACATTGTAAATGATTGAAAAAACAGAATTAGAAGAAAACTACTGTAATGATATACGCCTTTAGAAACTAGGCTTTATTGAACATAAAAACCAACAAATATAAATGAACATAAAACAGATGTAAATGTCAAGTTCAATGTATTAATGACACTAGCTAGTTGCTAAGGAACGTCCACCACAAAATAATATTACATTCACCCCCCTTTCTTTAAAACATAGTCCTCTAGGTATTTTGGTGTATATCTGGTTCTCTGACTACGACGAAGAACATCATGAGGTGGGTCCTTGTCGGGAGACGGAGAACCTGGTGTAGGTTGAGGAGGATCTTGTTCAGTAAGCCTCCCGGTTTCAGGCGTCAATTGCAATGCTGGAGGAGGTACGTCGTCATTTATCGGGGCTAATAATTCTGGAGGAGATACGTCGTCATTTATCGGTGCTAAATGTCGGTTTGAGACGGTGGTTTCCCTTCCATCTGGGAGTCGCACATGGGAGTAGTCAGGATTGGCCTCCAGGAGTACAACCCGTGTAACGGCTGGGTCGTATTTGCTGTTTGGCGGCGGTAGACATCTCATCAAAACAGTTCCTGGAACAGACAGCCAAGTTGGGAGTGAATGTCCGTTTATGGATTTTCTTATGTGGTTGAACATTCGTTCGTGAGGCGTCGCGTTGGTGGAAGTACATAGCAGGGATCTTATAGAATGGAGTGCTTGGGGTAATACTTGCTCCCACTGCTCAATTCTAAGGCCTCTAGTTCGAAGAGCCAACTGTATTGTCTTCCAAATAGTGCCATTAAAGCGCTCCACCTGACCGTTTCCCCTGGGATTATAAGCTGTAGTCCTGCTGGTCGCAACTCCTTGGGACATCAGAAAATTTTTCAATTCCGTTGACATGAAAGCTGTACCTTGGTCAGAATGGATGAACGATGGCATTCCAAAAACAGAAAAAAGATTAGTTAAATGGTTGACAACGGTTTCTGCTGACAAGTCAGATGAGGGGAAGGCGAATGGAAATCTAGAGAATTCGTCTACAACCGTAAGCAGGTAACGATTTCTAGTGTTTGAAGGAAGAGGCCCCTTAAAATCGAGATTAAGTCTCTCAAAAGGTGCTGTGGCTTTGATTAGAACGCTGGTATTTTTAAAAAATCGGGGCTTGAGTTCCGCACAATCTTTACAACTCAATGTAATGCGTCGGACATCTTCAACTGAGAACGGTAGGTTCTTGCATCGCACAAAATGCACCATTCGAGTTACACCAGGATGGCACATAGTCTCGTGAAGTTCCCGGAGATCCTTTGAAGAAACAGAAGCGCAGACTCTTGACAGTGTATCAGCTACGGTATTTTCTTTGCCTGCACGATATGATATGTCATACTTGAAACAGGATAACTCCAGGCGCCATCTCATGATCTTTTCATTCTTGATTTTGCTTCGTCGTCTATTGCTGTCAAACATATACGATACAGCTTCTTGATCTGTGATGATGTGGAACGGCCTGCCTATGAGATAATGACGCCACTTACGAAGTGCTTCAACGATAGCTGCTGCTTCTTTCTCCATTGATGGGTGGCCCAATTCTGAGCCTGACAGTGTCCTTGAGAAAAAGGCGACAGGGCGACCGTGTTGAGAGAGCGTAGCTGCTAGTGCGTGCTCAGAAGCGTCTGTTTCCACTGTAAATGGTAATTTTTCATCAACTGACATTAACACAGCTTTAGAGATATCGGATTTCAGTACTGCTATGACCTCTTTCTGTTCCGGGGTCAGTGGGAATGATTTTGCTTGTACTAGTGGACGTATTTTATCAGAGAACTTTGGGATCCATTTTGCCAAGTGTGAGAACATCCCTAAAACTCGTTTAAGATCTTTGGGGTTGTTTGGAATAGGCATTTCTTCAAGAGGCCGGAGTCTGTCTTCGTCTTGTTTTATTGTATTATCGACAATATTATATCCTAAAAGGTTGATATTGGTCAAGGAAAATTTAGACTTCTGCTCGTTGAGAGTAAGGTTGTACTTTCTGGCTGTATCAAGGAAGGCTTCAAGGTTCATATCGTGATCTTCTAAGGTCTTTCCACACACTGTGACATCATCCAAGTATGCGTAGGTTTCCTTCAGGTTTTCTTTCTTGATGATCGAGTTGATAAATTTCTGGAAGGCAGGCACTCCATTGGTTACTCCGAAGGGAATCCTCTTGAATTGATAAAGGACACCATCGGCCTCAAATGCTGTGTATTTCTTCTCGGATTCAAGAATCGGGACTTGGTGATACGCGGATTTCAAGTCAATTGTGCTAAAATAATTGTTTTTAGAAACTTGATCGACAATAGTTTCTATCCGTGGGATAGGGTAGGTGTCCAGTTGAGTGAACCTATTGATGGTTTGCGAATAATCAACACACATTCGTTTTTTTCTTCCTTCACCTTTCACTACAAGTACTTGCGCTCTCCAAGGGGATGTGCTCTCTTCAATGATTTCATCTTCCAATAATTTCGATACTTCAGACTTGATGAACTTTGAGTCCTCTCTCGAGTGGTACCGCGATTTAACAGCTATGGGCTTGCAATTGGGATCCAGGTTTGTGAATAATGAAACTGGAGGAACGTTGGCTACCTTTAGCATGCAGATCAACAGAGGATCTTTTGATCCCCCAAGTTTCATCTCAAGAGAGGAGTGGGCTGCTAGTAAGTCGTGCCCTATTATCACATCTGCGCAAAGGTTCTTCATTACCAGTAACTTAGCTCCCTCATACAAATGACCTTGCATTTCTACGGTGACGTGACAGCAACTTTTCACTGTAGAACATAGAGCCGAACTTGCCATAGTGATTCGTTCGTTGAATGGCATGGTTGGAGCCCCGCATTTCACCACAATGTCCGAATTGATAAAGCTTGTTGTGCTACCTGTATCTATTAAAGCTTTACAGTGAAACTTATTAATTTTTATTGGAACAATCGCCTTCTGAAGGCTTGCCGAAGCTGCTGAAACTGCACCTATACTACTGGCTGAGGCAGTTTTTTCCTTAGAGTTGTTTTTTACAGACTTACAAACTTTTGCGTAGTGACCAATCTTACCACATTTCTTACATTCTTCTCCCCTAGCTGGGCATCGATCACGGTGGTGGCGATTATATCCACAGTAGTAGCAGAGTGTAGTCGGTTTGGATTTAGTAGCAGCAGTAAAAGGGGTTTCAAGGAGGTCTGCCTGGCTCATAGGCTCGGTAGAATTTTGCATGGTCGCTGAAAAATTGTTCATAGATGAGTAAGTTTGGGCATGTATATGGGCTATTTCTAGGGCTCTCGCTTGATCGTAAGCTTCGGACAATGTTAAGGTTTTATTTTCCAAAAGGCGTTGCCGAATAGTGTTGGATGCCAAGCCTGTTATAAATGCATCACGAATGTAGTCGTCCCTATTCTGTTCAGCCGTTACTGTCTTGAACGAGCACTCTTTCCCTAAAACCTTTAAAACTTGCAAATACTGATCAATCGATTCTCCAGGATTCTGTCGTCTTGTGGAGACGCAGTGGCGGGCATAAATTTCGTTCTTTGGCTTGATATATACATAGTCAAGAGCTTCAACGGCCGACTTGTACTCAGTTTGGTCACTGATCAATTTATAAACGGTGGGCGAAAGGAAATTGGTTAGGACAGTTACCTTTGCTGCATCTTGGAGTTCAACCTTCTCATGAACCTCTAGAGCGGTAAGAAAGTTAGTGAAGGTCTTCTTCCAATGAGTGTAGTCATCTTGAGCGGTTGGCGAGGCCGGGTCTACTGTCAAACGTTCGGGACGGAGATACTTGTCCATTTGGTTGTCGTGACTCTTTGAATTTATGTTCAATAAATTGTAATGATATACGCCTTTAGAAACTAGGCTTTATTGAACATAAAAACCAACAAATATAAATGAACATAAAACAGATGTAAATGTCAAGTTCAATGTATTAATGACACTAGCTAGTTGCTAAGGAACGTCCACCACAAAATAATATTACAACTACACCAAATCATTAAACGAAAAAGATATGCTCCTTAAAGAATTATCTGCCAAAAGTGATTCACTAAATCAATTAGAAAGCATGGTTGAACAACTTAGGGGAAATCAACCTGATAGTGTCAAACTTTTAGCGACAATGGAAAGCGATAAAGTTGCTGCCGCCAGAGCTGTACAACAAAATAAAGAATTAAAAGATCAGTTAAGCAGTTCATAGTATACCATATATTAGTGCTAATCAGTTATGTAATAAGTTTCAATACCAATCGATTGTCTTTCGTTAAAAGTCGCCATCTTGAGTTTTATCTATAAAAAGTGAATAATATGTTAGTAATTATACATTAATCAAAGTTTTAATAATTAAACTGATAAATTGATATAATCAACAATAACAATACTTACATCATAATTTCCTAAATAAATGGTCTTCAAATGGTAAACAATGGCTGGCTCATATCTATAAGGGAGGATCGACATTTCACCACTGTTGCCGTTCATAGAAGTTTTGGTCACGTGTTATTTGGACTGTCAATTCAAGGTATGTGTTCCGCAATGATATAATAATATATTGATTTGAACTATCATTTAATGTTGCGCCTTTTTTTTATATTCGTAAGAAGAAATCGTAATTTTATGCATATTATAATAATCATAAATTGAACATTGCGCTTAATAAGAATTTTTTTGAAAATGAACAGTTAATTAGATTATTTCAATAAATAATTGCATATAAAGAATCAATTTAGTTGTTAAATAAATTATTCTAATATTTGATATGGTTATATTTATTTGATAAGAAATTCAAAACTCAAATATTAAAAATTTTTATATATGTTATGATATAATTTATAATAATTGAACTAACTAAATGAAATCTATAATAATTTTGTGTCGATAATATGATTAATGTGGATATTTTAAAAGTAAATTGCAATTTCATTGAAACCACTCATCAAGAGATTTAAATAACTGAGCTAGTTTCTTTAATAAATTATTACGGGCAAATATAAATTGAATTTGTTAATAAATGTGGAATGTATAATTTTAATAAATATAAAATATAGAGTATCTACAGTGACTATAACAAGACAGTGGCGACAATGCAACTAAACCCCGCCCCTTCCGCCATGTTGAGGCAAATTTGAATATCAAATGCATGTAATTTAAATGGGAATCTATGAAAAAACTCACAATTTGGAACATAAATACCTAAAAATATACATTGTCTCTTGGATTTTGATAGGAATGGGTATCTTTAAATAAAACACACAGTTTTTATTTTTTTTATTTAATTATATCCAGTATAATAAGGAGAAAAAACGATACAAAGAAATCGTAATTATAAATTGCTTTGTAAGTATTATGAGGGACCAATCATGAAAAAAATTATATTACTAGTACAACTGTTATTATTTTCAAATATAACCATAAATTCAGATAATTATCAAATAAAATGTATAAATAACAAATTCAACAACATAAAATATAATATAAAT
Source organism: Ophraella communa (assembly GCA_035357415.1). Classification (NCBI taxonomy): domain Eukaryota; kingdom Metazoa; phylum Arthropoda; class Insecta; order Coleoptera; family Chrysomelidae; genus Ophraella; species Ophraella communa. The sequence goes on from CM068995.1 coordinate 26,727,168, forward strand.
ATAAAAATATAACATATATTACTCGACCGGTTTCCCAAATTACATTTGCATCGTTAAGATTATAAACCATAAAAATTATTTTTTTTTTATTTTATTTGATAATTATGGAAAGTTTTTTTTATTTCATAACAGGTTACCTGCTAATGACCTACTACTATATTTTTTTGAGGCGGATTTAAATTTCTTGTAACTAATTTTCAACCTGAAAACAGTGAATCTTTGAATTATTTTTGCTTTAAGTTGGTGACAATTTGGTAACTTGAAATGTATTTTTGACATTTCCTTTATAAAAAAAGCTTTTACATCTATGTTCTGGAGTGAAACAATATCTAAAAATTTTAAGAAAACACATTCCATTTCTATAAAATAATAAAAAACCTCTTCAGTAACAAAAAAAAGTGATTGTTCTTTAAACCTTTTGATTAAAGAGAGTTTTGAAAACTTGTTATATATTGGTTTTTTTGAACCTGCTGTACTAACACAAACAGAACAAGTTTTTGAAGTTTTTATAATACTTTTTAAAATATATCCAGAAATATTATATAACGAGTTTAGTTCGCTAAAACTTAAATTGTATTAAGGAGTCATTATTTCACTTGGAAGATTTACTTCCTCATACCCTGTATTTTTGACCTTAACAGAATCCAAAAATCCCCCAAGAAACTCCCGTTCATCTTCTTCGTAACTACTGCTAGCTCCACTTTTTAAATACTGTTATACAGATATTAATTTCAAATTATTTTTAACTTGTACCTCATTTGGTACTATTTGCTTGCTTCGCAAAACACTAAATAAATTTTCAAGGCAGTCTTGAGAAAACCGGCTAGTCAAAATAAATTGATAATTTTTTTGGTCCAATAGTTCTGACTGTAGTTCTAACTTTGATTGTGTTGAGATTAGAACACCTGTTTGTGAAGGTTTCCAAATTTTTTATAGCCAACCAACATATCTGAAAATAATTGCAAAAATTCTTTTAAAAATGATAGTGTTTCTTTATATATGTCAATATTAAATTTGCTAAGAGCACAAGAAGGATGTCTCGAAGTCATTAAATAAAACCATTTTTCTACTTGGTCAATAAACCATGCTGTTGTTAAATATTCTGGTTTATTTAGTTGTTCGGCCAAAAATTTGAGAGCACTACTAACTGAGTGACTAACAACATTAGTTGAAGTTGACACTTTCATTTTAGAAAAATGTGTCGGAAGGAGATCTTCTTCTGAAAGTTTCGGTGCAAGTTTAAAAAAATGATCTTTTTGATATATGTCTGAGATATGACTGGACATGACTATGTTAGAGGGTAGTCCATACTTTAGAACAATATTATTTGGTAACTGGATTATTTTATTTGTCACTAACATAGATTTAATATTTTTAAATAGGTGAGGAACATCTGCAAAGACATATACATGTTTATCATTATTTAATGGATGCAGAATCTTGCATTGTATAGGACTGTACTTTCCAGCTTTAATATTCCACGCTTTCCACAAAGCTTGATTACAAGGACCCATGTCTGATGTAATACTTAAAATATTCAAATTAAGCTGTTCAGCTTTCTTAAATATATCTATTATTATATTCTGGATGACAGATCCATTAACAGAGTCACTGGTAAAGTAATAGGCCACAACCTGTTTCCAACGTCCTGTAATACCTCCCAGCATAAAGACTAAGATGTGTGTTGCCAATCCTGAATGTCCAGGGAGTGTAACATCACCAAAATATTTATTCAAGGAGGTATCATATGTTTTTCCTGGAGTGATGGCCATTTCATCCAAAACCAAGACACAATCCTTTTCATCTGTTGAAAATTGCCCCACTTTTAATTCTAAAAATGAAAACACCTCATTTAGAATGCCTGAATCAAACTTCAAGTTCTGGAGTCTTCTCTGTAAAGTTCTGGTTGATGGGAGAGGGTATCCTTGTTTTATTAGTTCAGTATATCCACTACTACCACAACTAAATTTTAATTTTAAAGAACTTGTAACAGTGTTGTTGGTCCACTTCATTAGTTTTGTTGTTTTTCCATTTTTTTTTCTTTTCTTAAGCTTCTATTTGATCTTCATTTAATATTTGCTTAAGTAGTTCACAGTGTGAAGAATTGGGAGTTTTTTCTTCTCTTTTCGTTAGCTTCTTTCATATGGCTCTACAATTTTTTTGTATCGAATAGCTCTACGTTTTTCTCTTACATACAACTTCTTGTACCTGTTTAATTGAAGCTGTAACTGAGCTACTTCACTCATTGGAGAAATTTCTGATATTAACGACAAGGAAGCTGTACATAAACTATCTCCACTCAAACTGCTTTTAGACATAGATAATTGTTGAGCTGATTCTACATCTAATTTTAAATTTAAAGGAGATGGATTTGATAATTCTTCTGGCATAGTCTCATCAACAGCTAAATTTTCATCTAAAACAAATTATTAAACTATAATTGCAATTAAATATATTTAACAAAAACTATGTTTTCATTATTATATAAGTATCTGTTGCAGTTATTAACACAGAATTACACTAAACTAAACAAAATATCATTTTAGATATTTACTTACCTGGCAAATGTTCAGCTTTTTTTGGAGAATAAAATTTCCTTGGAACTGGTGATTTCCTATTAGGTTTTGTTTTCACAAAGGAAAATATTGTAGGAACAGCATTCGACTTTAAAACTTTCTTGCCATCTACACGAGCTTTCTCCCACATTTCAGGAGCAAAATGAATCTTAAACAAAATCTCATATTAAATTTTATCTCAATGATCACAATAAGTTTAAATTACATATAACAATTAGAAGTCAAAAAGCTATCTACCTACCTCACATAAACACGAATAGTCTGTTGGAGTCCATTTATCTCTTCTAACTTTAATAAGCCATTCTTTTCTTCTAGATGGATCTCTAGGAAAACGTTTCATGAGAAACACTTTTTTAGCAGAATTACTGCAATCTATTGCAGCACAACCCGGCATTTTCAGTGTGATAATCTAGATAAAAATCAAAACTTGATAAATAGTATAGAATTTATAGTGTTAAAGGAGCTTACAAAATTTCACGAGTTTTCCGATTCGAATTTAAATTATTAATAAGTCCAAATACAAGTCTTTCAATTGTTTAAAGGTAAAACACCTCTTTTTCACTGAATATTCACCAAAAAAGCACAAAATCAATAATTCTAATCACAAATTTAACAACCACTTCGTATACACCAAACGTAAACAAAGAGATTTTAGCCTCAACATGGCTGCCGAACGGCCAGCCAATCAAAAACGAGTCACCCTATTGTCGCCACTGTCTTGTTATAGTCACCGTAAGAGTATCGTAATTACAGCGCCATCTAGTGTTCGATAGCAGAAGCTTTGCTGAATAATAACAGATATCTAATATTTATGTGGAGAGTTAAAATTTTAATATTGAGTGTGCCACGGTTTTCTTCGCTATGAACTGAACCCGAAAGGTTACGTTCATTTAAGAATAATAAAAAAATAAAAAACTAATAGCAACAATTAAATAAATTGCGCGAGGGTTGTTAGTGGTCACTCTACTGGCAAATTATGCCCGAGCTCAGCCGTAGAGGGATGATACACACGTGAGCTGCGCCACCGACTTAAACGGTACAAGCCGGAAACCCCTAGATTTAATAGGCACTAACAACTCTTACACAATCCAACAAAATAAAATGAAGTAAAGTGAGCTAAATAAAACAACTCAGTTTCATAAACTAGACCCTCCTTTAATATAAAAAAAATATTGACCGAGAATTACAATCTTTAAGTTATGACTAATTGCACACACTAGCGCCCTGGTACAAATATGAATAAAATGATATGTTTCAGTGTGATCACACTTGCGACTTATAACTAAATTGCAATCGTTTATCAAAGTAAAAAGACAATACAAAATATAGAAAATTATAAGCTTATCTGCACTAGTGGTAGTGGCCTCTTGAGTTACTCCAAGCGGTGTGGCTCCCGAACAGAACAAGGAACTGCGAGTACCAAGATAAATACCAGTTCCAGAGATACTACCGGTACTAGGAACCCTTGCCAATTCCAAAAATATCTGCCAGTACCACAATAAATTAATGCCGGTACCCAGGAGAAATGCCAGTACCATAGGAAGATGCCGGTACCAAGAACCCTAGAATTTTATACACTAAATTACCAAAATTGCAAAGATATGACACAATTACTCAAGGAGATTTAATTCATTACAGTAAAAAAAAAACTGTTCATTTAATTTCAATACTTTGATTAGCAGAAAAATAACAACTACTAAAGGTTCCCAAACATTTACATTCAATTAATTTAGCCTAATACTATATAAGGAAAATAATAGATTGTACTGAAACTTGTCACTAAATTAAGTTACATTAAGACATCTTTAACTTTAATAAATTGCATTTACCAGATTTTGTGATTAACATTTTACACTATAACGCAGTCCATAGATTTTCCATGATTTAATAACTATAGGTAGTAAATTGAATTTAACCCTTCCAACAATTAGAAATCAACAGTATAGCAAATTCCACAAATTTACATGATTTACTACGGGTAGCAAATTGAATTTAACATATTTAATAATTATAAATCACCACTATAGCTAGTTTCACAAATTTACATGTTTTACTTCCGATAGCAAATTGAATTTAACAGGTCTAATAATTATAAATCATTACCATAGCGAATTTCGCAAATTTACATGAATTACTACAGATAGCAAATTAAACTTAACAGATTTAATAATTGTAAATCATCACTATAGCAAATTTCACAATTTTAAATGATTTAGTACAGTTGTAAAAACTTTAATTTATAGAATATGTTTGTATTACAAATGGAAGAACAGGAAAGATAGGTGTCTAGTTTTTGTATTGGCTAAACATTAACAAAAAAACATAAAACCATATGAATTTAATTATTATAACTGTATGGCGTTATTAAATAAATTTAAACAATATCACTGAATAGAGAGAATTAGATAAATAACTCACCTTGATGGAAGAAGGGTATACTAACTCGGTGGTATTTAATAGCTTGGGACGCTGATTCTTATACCCAAAAGCCGTCTTACAGTAGGCCGACGAAAAATCGACAGCAGTCTGGTAACAAATCCCACAACGTGGTTTCCTACTGAACACGAAGAAAAACAAAAATATCAACCAAACGTAATTTGATTCACTGGCCCAGTCGGAAATAGAGGTTTGGTTTCAAAATCCACACTTAAATGTCGCAGATGCACCACGATCAAAACCAAACCAACCAAAAAATGTCTACCTTCAGTCAACCGTCCTTGCAAGAAGGTCGTTCCCAGTCACCGTCCCCGCCAACCAAACTTCTCACGTTGACATTAATTAACCGCGCAGAAGTGGCCCTTTACTATTCTATTGTTGGAATAAATTACGGCTTTAACCGTAGACCACCTAAACCTAGACCGAATATAGCAGAAATAAAATAGAAGAAGTAGTACCCGATATTGTTGACTTCTAATATACGGACTGTCCCAATATTAAATTATAAAATAAATTTCCGAAAACAAATAAGATCTGAGGGTAATTAAAAAGGTTAGATAAAATGAAGTTATGGAAAAATGAGATAAAACGAAATTATAGAAAGTAATAAAATTAAATTATGAGTAAATACACGGCTGAACCTGACTATTTCCGCAATAATGTTTAGATAAACACTGAAAATTTTGATAATAGACAGCGGGTGAGTTTCATATCATTTAAAATTTTAATAACAACGTTAGATGAAAATACGCCTGTTACAAGTGATATACTTTATTAAAATGAATTTGAATAAATAACATATATTAAGGTATATTTATGTAAATGCTATATATATATGGGTTAAGTCCATATGTTGTTATTATTCATAGAAACAGGTAGTATTTGGAAGTGTTTAATAAAATATAAAACATTGATGATTAAATACAATAAAAATAAATAAAATTAAATTTAAAATTAAAACATACAATATATTATAATATATATATATATATATACATATATATGTAAAGGTAGTTTATTTGCTGAATAATTAGGTATTAAACCAGAAATATTGGGGAGTACAATTTTCTTTACAAATAATAGTTTTAAGTTTTTACATATTTACCATTACCTATAACATCAAAATTTAATATTCTCATATACATACCTAGATAATGGAAATAAATTTTCCGAAAGCTCGGTAAAAAGTATAAAGAGTTTACTTTTTCTAATTGCTGTACTCCCCAATATTTCTGGTTTAATACATATATATATATATATATATATATATATATATATATATATATATATATATTGAGATAGATATCTAATAGTTAATAATTTAATAAATAGAACTTACCTTATAATTTACAATAGAAGGATATATTAATAAGTTTTATAGAATCAGCATTTACTTTTTCTTTTGTACTTCTAAAGTTTCCAAGTTCATAATTTTCATAAGACATACATTTAATATAAAAAAAGAATGTAATGGGCATTTTATATTGAATAGGATCCATATTTTGCTATTTTATAACAATTAAATATTTCCAATCCATAATAAGTACACTTTTACATAACAATTTTTGTTTGTCCTAGTTCTCTTTTAAAATTCTAAGTTTAATCTGAAACAATAAAAAGAAAATAAAAATCAAAAGTATTAATGGTTTTCACATGTTTAAGAAATCAACATGTAATTTTAGTTAGTAAAGTATTTAAATTAATATTATAAAAAGGAAGTACTTACAAAAATATAAAAAGACAAATTGTGGTCTTCGATATTGTACAAACAAGTATACCAATAGATCATGAGTACCTAAAAAAGACACAAGAACAATTAAAAACATGTAGCAGGTGTGGTGAAACATAGTAAACCAGTTCTCATATCAATAGTGTTGGATATGATCACAGAATTTTTTTATAGAACACTTTAATAATAGTGCATAGTAGAATAACTATTGAAAAACTTAGTGTACAAACACTAACAAAGACATTTTATATTACAAAATGTATGTAAGATAAGTGAGTAAGTTGATTATATAAATTTTAAAATGTTAACCTTTATCAACACAGAGACTTTTATCTTATATTATATGTAAGAGATACAAATAACAAAATCTTTTAAAAGTTTAAATTTTAGTTGTTAGGGTTTAAAAATAGTAAATTTTAGTTAAATTAGGATTAGTTTAATGAATTTATAGTAATTTTAAATATAAATGATAGTTTTAATCCAAATTTTGAAAGTCTTAAAAAAATGACAGCTTGAGAAACTTGTCTCTTTCAAATCCAAAATTTCATAGCAAAAAGTCCATTAAAAATTATATTAAGAGAATTTTAGTAAATATAAAGATGAGAGTTCACTGTAAGTTATAAAGGATATTATTGGATTTGTAATTTAATTACCTTGATTTTCCAGAATTTTGCAAAATTTTGTATGTTAAAAAATTTGAAATCCGTTTTTTTATGTCAATTTTTCTGGAAGCCTATAAAAAGGCCAGAAATTTGATGATTCACTCTCTTTTGATTTTGGTAGTAGAGCAGTTAACATCTATTCTCTTTTGATTTTGGTAGTAGAGCAGTTAACATCTATTCTCTTTTGATTTTGATAGTAGAGCAATCAACATCGATTGACTCTCTTATGGTAGCAGAGCAGTTAACATCGTATGTATTAATTGATTACTAACTAGAAGAAAATTTTTTGCATTAATTAAAAGCTGTTTATGTTAAATTAATACACGTAACATTAAAAATCCATGCAGTAAAGTAATCAACTATTATTAAATTACATACCAAAGTAATAAATTGTACAAAACATATCAAGATTCCAATAGAATGTATGAGATTAAATCCAAGCGTCATTGATACAACCAAGTGTGGTAGACATCTTGTCTTTTTGTTATGCTATTCCCGTTCCAATAGTAAACGAAGTAGAAGCCGATCTCAGTGTTTGTTACGTTGCGCATGACCAGGACAATATTCGAAAGACTTTGTGATACAAGGTACGTCCGATAGTTAGGTTTTATATTTGTGTTTTTATTTTGTTGCATCTGTAAATTGATTTATTCTTGTATATCATCTTCATTCTTTTCATACCAGGTTATTCATCCATTTAAGTGTAATAAGCATATGAAAACCAATTAATAGTGTTTGTTTTAATTTATTTGTATAATTTATTTTAGATACATTTGAAATTAAATTCATTGTATTACAATAATTAAATAATATTTTAATTTGAATCCTACCCTGATAAGAGTCAAAATTCTAAATTTCAATTTGATAAAAAGTAGATTGAACTAGTTTAAAATTTTAAAGGCGCTCAACCATAGAACTACAAAAGAAAAAGTAAACTCAATATAAAATTAAATAGTATTTAACCATTAAAATCAATTAAAACATCATCAAATTAATAGAACTAAGTCGGGATATTGATAAATTAACTACAAACAATCATATAATAATAATCATTAAAATTAAATCATAATAAATTGTGGGATAATAACAAATAAACTATAATAAATCAAACAAAAAAAAAATAAAGCTAAATTAACCCTCCGTGGGTCGCGCAAAATTCTAAAAAATGTTGGGTCGCGTCGGTCTGTCAGACCACATTAAGTTAAAACTCACATATAATAACAATTGTATTTAGGGATGAAACAAACGTATTGACAGAAGCAAAAACAAAACATTTTCCTTTAAAAAAATATATTTCAGACACAGTACTGAAAATTTCTTTTATAAAATATGTTTTATGTTAATCAACTTCTAACATACAGACAGCATTAAAAATAAAAGAAGAATCAAACACTTTTAATTTCAAAATATTTTCAACTAAACGTAGAAACTGGTGGCAGTTTATGCATCATTAAATTCTATGGGAAAACATTTTCCCGGCATCGATTGCAGATACCTGAAATGTGCTCCAAACACATATACGTGTTACATTTAAAACAGGAAAAACGCGTTTTTCTATTCTTCTTTGATCCACAATAGAAACACCGTCCAGGTACCACATTTTCTTGATTATTGTCTGCATTTGGTTGACAAGTTATTTCTTCTAATCGAATCTTAAGGCTCCTTGGAAGATTTGCGATTTTCACACGATCATGTAGTTGGGATTCAACAAGTGCATTTACTATCTCGCGTAAAAAATTCCTCCGTAATATTTTATTATTAGGAACATTTGAATTAAATATTATTTGTGAATTTATACCTGCGATATTTAGAATGTGATAAAATATCACAACGGGCCATCTCCTAGTATTCCTCGAACAATTATAACTAGAACATAATCGGTCTACTACGTCAACACCCCCTTTTGTCCCGTTATACTCTGTTATAATAGCTGGTTTTTGAAAGTCGCCAGTATCTCTATCAATTTCATCGTCGTGATGGAGGCTTGATAGAACAAGAACATTTTTTCCTCTTTTAGGAATATATGACACCAATGTTAATTCTTCTGTAAACGCGAACATGCTTGTTCTTTCAGGTCTTGGAGTTGGCTTTGAAAATTCCAATGGAAGTTCCCTCTTGTTGTTTCTGACTGTGCCTATAAGTGTTAGCTTGTGTTCTGTAAGGAGAGTACGCACTAAAGGAAAAGAGGTGAACCAATTGTCCACAGTGATATTTCTACCAGAGCCGTAAATATTTTGAGTGAGCCTAAGAACTACATCCATTGGTGAGTTTGACATTCTGAAGGGACCAACAGGCTGTGTGCCTGTATAAACCTCCATATTACCAGTATAAAACATTTTTGAATCACATAATCCAAATATTTTGAAGCCATATTTGTTTGGTTTGGAAGGAATATACTGGCGAAAATTGCATTTGCCTCTAAATCCAACTAGCATTTCGTCTACAGTTACGTAATCAGAAAAATGATAGCCTTTTTGACAATTTTTATTGAATATATCAAATACTTCACGAACTGGGGCTAATTTGTCAAAGTTAAGTCTTTCGGAGCGGGTTGCTTTGAAATCGAATCTTATGCATCTCATGAGAAACTTAAATCTTTGTTGGGACATTACTAAGTGAAACAATTCAATCCCATACCCATCTCGCCTCCAAACATCATCTCTATGTGTACGGTTGCATTGGCTTAACCCTCCAAGGTAAAGTAGCCCCACCAAGGCTCTAATTTCATTCGAATTTGTAAGATTTGCATCTCTCGCACGTTGGTATCTTCCACTCGCGCGTATATCCTCAATATACTTGTTCGTACAAGAGACAATTACGTTGATGATTTCTTCATTAACAAAATAGTTCCACGCATCTATTGGTGTTTTCAGGTTTCTTGTAGATGCTGCAGATTGTGGCAGGTGTCTCGTTATGTTTTCTTGTCTGGTTTTTACGTTCCTCTTTTGGGGCGGATGCTTTCTCCAATGAGATGTTTTATCCTTTCCTAAAAACGCAGTGTAGGAATAAATGTGACTCGATTACTAGTTATTTAAAATCATTACCTATATAAGATAAACGTGTACTGACAGATTCATCACTCTCCCCTACATCTGAAATACTCTGCTCACTCCCACTTTCGTGATTTGAAAATATTTCTTCATCCACTTGCTCTTCATCTGTTTCATCATCATCAAACGGTTCTACTTCTTCTGCATCACTATCAACCTCTTCTAATAGTCTTAATAGACGTTTCTGTTCTTTCTCATAACTCCCCATGCTGTAACATTGCAATAAAATAACATATCTGCATAAAATAAACTGAAAATGTATAATTCTTACCTGATGCCGTTTTGATTGTCAGATACAGTGTGGGTCGCGTCGGAGTTCCAGACCGTATACGTATTGGGTCGCGTGGTGTATGAGACCGTTTTTCTGATTTACACAGTTATTCGTCACTTTCCAAAATCGAACTGAATACTACAGTTCCAAATAACCGTTGTCGTAGAATACCTGGCGCGCGCAGAAGTGGGAGATCTTGGATTAGATTTTTTTTTTTTTTTTTTTTTTATTTAATTCATTCCCGCAAAAATACTACCACCATTTATATATATATATATATATATATATATATATATATATATATATATATATATATATATATATATATATATATATATAATTAAATTTCTGTTATTTGCCGACTAATAGGTATTAAACCAGAATTTTTGGGGTAAACGGCAATGTTTTTTAAGAAAACTCTTTTACTTGTTTTCCAAGCTTTCGAAATACATTTATTTCATTTTCAAGGAATAAGTGTGAGTTAAAACAAAATTGGTGTTAACAACTTGGTAAATATAACATAAAAAAACTATTTTAACTTTAATTTGGAATTTAAAAAAATTTTTAAGTCAAATTATTTATAAAACAAAATAACGTCATAAAATTAGTAAACAACTTAATTGCTTACGATAAAATTTAATAATAAAAGAGTAGAAAATAATAGGTTATAATTTGATTTCTTCTTTTATAAAAAATGTGAATTTTGATTAAAATTTACTAAATATTTAATTGTTCTATGATAAAAAATAATAACGATATCTTATTCTTTTTTATAATTTTGAATTAAATAGTTTTTTTATGTTATATTTACCAAGTTGTTAACACCAATTTTGTTTTAACTCACACTTATTCCTTGAAAATGAAATAAATGTATTTCGAAAGCTTGGAAAACAAGTAAAAGAGTTTTCTTAAAAAACATTGCCGTTTACCCCAAAAATTCTGGTTTAATATATATATATATATATATATATATATATATATATATATATATATATATATATATATATATATATATATATATATATATATATATATATATATATATATATATATATATTTATCTATATATATATATATATATATATATATATATATATATATATACAGGGTGTTTCTTAAGTAATCTAAAATATTATATGGGGCGCTTCGTTACTCAATTTTAAGACGAAAAGTTCATATAAACATGTGTGATAGGTGTTGTCGTTTATGAGATACAGGGTGTTGTACGTGAAATTAATTTTTCTTGGTGACGCTACTGATTTATATTTTTTTATTATTTTATTACAAGCAACATGTGTTAAACATAAAGAAAAAATAATACATTTCAGAGCAAATGTTCAAAATGTCCACCTCCAGCTAAAATGCAAGAATCCGCTCGATGTCTAATGGATAACATTACAGCCGTCTATGATACGATTTTGAAGATCTTGTACGTTTAATATCAGTGTTGTGTAAACAAGCGATTTCAAATATCCCCACACACAAAAATCCAGAGGATTGTGTCCAGGTGATCTAGGGGGCCACGGGTGTGGAGATCCTCGTCCGATCCAATGGCCTGGAAAAACATTATTTAAAAACTCGCGTACAATCACTGAAAAATGTGGAGGAGCTCCGTCATGCATGAACCACATGCGCCTTCTAATAATAATAGGTACATCTTCCAAAAGAAGTGGAAGTTCATTTTCTAGAAAATGTTGGTATGTCTCACCGGTTAACCGTACAGGAAGGAAAAATGATCCAATTAAATAATCATCGATGATGCCAAGCCAAACATTGACCGAAAATGTTTGTTGAAATCGTTTTACACTTATGGTATGTGGATTTACATCTGCCCATATGTGGTCATTATGAAAATTCATAATCCCATGTCTAGAAAAGTTGGCTTCATCCGTAAATAAAATATTGGTCACAAAATTCGGATTGTTCGCGATTTCACGTAAAATCCATTGACAATACTGTATGCGTAATGGATAGTCAGTAGGTAACAAATGTTGAACACGTTGAACGTGATATGGATACAATAAATTATCTTTTAGAATATTTCAAACAGTTTTGTTACTAACATTTACTTCATCTGCAACTTTTCTTGTACTCGTTTCTGGATGTTGGTCAATAATTTGAAGAATCTGGTTTTCCAATTGGGGATTTCTCACAGTTCTGGGTCGTCCAATAATATTCTTCGATTTAGCAAAAGTTCCAGTTTCTTGTAAACGAATATGTAACTTAGTAAACGTATCTGAACATGGTAAACGATTATTTGGATAACGCTGGGCATACGTACGTCTAGCTTCTAAGGCATTACCATTCGCTAATCCGTACAAAAAATGCATATTAGCCATTTCAACATTAGTAAACACTGGCATAGTTATTAACTAAACAAAGAGTCAATCAAATAAAAATGTACGATTTTTGCGTTGGTTTTCAAATTTGACACTTGTCAACATTATTTCAAAGGCCACTTAGAATAAGCATGTTTTTGCGTATTACTTCTAAAAACCAGTAGCGTCACCGGGAAAAATTAATTTCACGTACAATCAGAACTGACTTATTACAATAAATTCAACACCCTGTATCTCATAAACGACAACACCTATCACACATGTTTATATGAACTTTTCGTCTTAAAATTGAGTAACGAAGCGCCCCATATAATATTTTAGATTACTTAAGAAACACCCTGTATATATATATATATATATATATATATATATATATATATATTGAGATAGATATCTAATAGTTAAAAATTTAATAAGTAGAACTTACCTTATAATTTACAATAAAAGGATATATTAATAAGTTTTAAAGAATCAGCATTTACTTTTTCTTTTGTACATCTAAAGTTTCCAAGTTCATAATTTTCACAAGACATACATTTAAAATAAACAAAGAATGTAATGGGCATTTTATATTGAATAGGATCCATATTTTGCTATTTTATAACAATTAAATATTTTCAATCCATAATAAGTACACTTTTACATAACAATTTTTGTTTGTCCTAGTTCTCTTTTAAAATTCTAAGTTTAATCTGAAACAATAAAAAGAAAATAAAAATCAAAAGTATTAATGGTTTTCACATGTTTAAGAAATCAACATGTAATTTTAGTTAGTAAAGTATTTAAATTAATATTATAAAAAGGAAGTACTTACAAAAATATAAAAAGACAAATTATAGTCTTCGATATTGTACAAACAAGTATACCAATAGATCATGAGTACCTAAAAAAGACACACGAACAATTAAAAACATGTAGCAGGTGTGGTGAAATATAGTAAACTAATTCTCATATCAATAGTGTTGGTCTTAATCACATAATTTTTTTAATAGAACACTTAAAGAGTACACAGTGAAAAAACTATTGAAAGACTTAGTTTATAAACATTAACAAAGGACATTTTATGTAACAAAATGTATGTAGGATAAGTGAGTAAGGTGTTTATATAAATTTTAAAATGTTAATCTTTGTTAACACAGAGACTCTTATCTTATATAATGTGTAAGAGATACAAATAACAAAATCTTTTAAAAGTTTAAATTTTAGTTGTTAGGGTTTAAAAATAGTAATTTTTAGTTAAGATAGGATTAGTTTAATTGATTTATAGTAATTTTAAGTACAATTGATAGTTTTATTTCAAATTTTAAACTCTAGAAAATATGACAGCTCCAGCAAACTGCCTATTTTTTAATAATAAATTTACAAGGAAAAAGTCTATTTAAAATTAAAGAAATAAATATTTTTGGTATATATAAGGATGAGATCTCACTATAAGTTAACAAAGATACTATTAGTTTTGTAATTTCTTTACCTTCATATTCAAGAATTTTGGTTAGAATTTTGCATTTAAACAATGGAATTTCGTTTTTTGATGTCATACTTGTCATTTTTCCTGGAAGCCTATAAAAAGGCCGGAAAATCGATGATTCACTCTCTTTTGATTTTGGTAGCAGAGCAATTAACATCGTATGTATTAATTGATTACTAAAAGAAAATTTTTTGCATTAATTAAAAGCTGTTTATGTTAAATTAATACATGTAACATTAAAATTACATGCAGTAAAATAATCAACCATTATTAAATTACTTACCAAAGTAATAAATTTGTCAAATCAGAGACTGATTCCAAAAGAATTTAAAAGATTAAATTTGAGCATTCTTTCTGCAACTGGTCCTTAGCCGCCATATTGTGGTATTACTGTTCCCAAGGCAGACGAGGAGAAGCCGATCCGAATTTTTCGTGCCATTCCATTTAGACAGTAGCAATTTTTAGAGAACGAACTTTATAATAAAAGGTACGTGTCATAGTTAAGGTTTAGTATTTGTGTATTTGTTATTTTGTGACTGTAAATTAATTTTATTTGTATGTATCATCTCCATTCTTTTCATATAAGGCTATTCATTTATTTATTTGTACTAAACATATGAAAACCAATTAACAGTTTTTTGTAAAATTTCTTTGAAATACTTGACATTAAATTTATTGTGTGTTAATTATTAAATAATATTTTAATTTGAATCCTACCCTGATAAGAGTCAGATTTTAAATTTAAATTTCAAAACAAATAGTCTGAGCTAGTTAAAATTTTGATAAGGCGCCCAACCATAAAATTACAGAAGAACAAGTAAACTTTATATAAAATTAAATAGTATTTAATCATTAAAATCAATCAAAACATTTGACAAAACCAATAAAACAAAACAAAATTATAAATTATAATAATCAAACCAATTAAAACATATCAAATTAATAGAACTTAGTCGGGATATTGATAAATTAACTATAAACAATTTTAATAATAATAATCATTAAATTTAAATCATAATAAATTGACAATACCAACGTGGGATATTAACAAATAAACTATAATAAATCAAACATAAAAATTAAAGAAAAATTAAATCATTATAATATATATATATATATCTCCCAGTCATAACAAAAATGATATTTGCTCACCATTATCAGAAATATCAAATTTCTTCACCATGCCTGCAAAAAATTTTAAATTAGAAAAAATGTACTATTAATTTCATAAAAAATATTACATCGTTTTGGAGGAGATGGCAGAATGGATTCATCTAAACTACCACTAGATGATAAAACTTTCTGAATCCTCTTTCTTTTATTTTCATTTTCCATTTCAGATGCAAGATCACTGGTTTCTTCAGCATCTTTGGCTTTATTTCGAGCTTTCATATAATGATCTGAGAAGAAAAAAAGCATTATTCAACATAAATTCTAGACAATGTCCCAAAACACGCTCTAAGTGGTTAAGTTTTTCAAAATTTACTATTCAGATCTGCTAAAAAAGAAAATTCAGTTTTAGAAATATACTAGCTTAGGCTTTGTGATATATTTTAAAGAATTTTAGAGGTATATTCTTGGGTTTCTAGTTTTGGAAAACTACCACAAACATAATAAATTTCAGCTTACCATAAATCTCCCTGTATCCATATTGTGGGCACTGCTTCCACTGTCTCATCTTCAAATTGGACTACTGTCCATGTTTTTTCTTCAGTCATATTTTTAAACTAAAACTCAACATACACGATAAATTTCTTATTTCAATATATAGGTACTACATATAAAAAAAAAGCACTGAATAGGTTATTATAGGAATAGAACAAGCAGATTTTTATAACCTAACAAAGATCCAATAATGATATAAAAATAAAATGTAAATTAAATTAATATTATTCTTATTCCTCACCCTGTATTTCAAAAATTATGAGCTCAGAATGTTTCTGTGAAGATTCAAGACACTTTCACGTGGTATATCGAAACATAAAAAGAGCGTTTCTAAGAGATCCTGTGTTTTGTTAAAAAAAAATATCAATATGTATGTATCAATGGAAAAATTATGTAGCTAGTTTCAAATTCAAGTTTCACACATTTATGATCTATATCACTAACATTGAATATTAACATGGGTTCAAGATCTAAATTAGCAACAAATGTGCCCAATTCTGATGATTTACAGGGTTGTTCACCTCATCTCTCAGATTTGAAAATTTATTTCCAATTATTTTGTATTGATTTTGATATAATACAATATTCTTTATTTCAATTTTATTCCCATTTTTGAGTGAACAACAGTTATTTGGGACAGCAGTTTGAAGAGCAAAATTCTGGAAGTTCACTTTTTTAAACTGATTCATGATATTTATTGTTGAGATTTGATTGTTGATATTTTGAAATTGACATTTTTGTTTTAAGTTTTGGATTTTTTTAAGTTGAAGTTGACAATTAGTAGAGATCGAAATATAATTTTTTGACAGCAACAGAATAAATAGAATTTTATTTAAAAAATAGATTAAAACGATAGAATACAGTCCAGAATAGTCAAATAGATTATAGCCCAACATTCAGTGGTCCTTCGAGCATAGCAGAACAGCCCTTGGAAAGAGATTTACAGCATGATTGAAGGAGGATTTTTAAAGTCAGGATACCGCGAGACTGATCTACAAAGAAGCGAAAAACAGAACACACGGAACAGCATCGCAGGTATGGAAGACTTCAGAGGCTTTTCAAGAAGTGAAATTATAGAAAAGAAAAACGAAGATTACTTAGCAGCAGCACCGATACCAACTGAGTCGTCATTGAGGAGCAAAGTTAGTAGAGTTAGTAGAACGAGCGAGAAGAATAGATCAAAAATAGAAGCTAGAATGAAATTATTAGCTATAGAAGAAGAATTAGCCAGACAAAAAGAAGAATTATTAAAAGAGGAAATGCAAAGGAAAAAGGAAATTATCGAACTGGAATTAGAGCTACAATTAAGTTCGAAAGGTGGATCAACCATCATTTATGATCTTAGTTTTGATAGAAACAGAGATTTGGAAGACATAATACATGAATCAGACACATACAAAAGCGTGAATAAATGGTGAGATAACGTACCCGAACCGGAATATACTCATTACCCCGAAGAAATTACGAGACCAGAACAGACATCAAAGAATTATAAAGAAATTGTAATATCAGATATACCAGAAGATGATTCGACAAAGAAACAGGGAAAATTGGAGCAGATTTTGATGCGGCAATGTATAGAAAAAGATCTACCAATATTTTCCGGAAATGTAAAGGAATGGCAGAATTTTTTCAACCAGTATTCCTATACAACAGAAGCACTATGTTTGTCAAAGCAAGAAAACATGTGCCGTCTTAGAAAATGCATAAAAGGAGATGCTCGGCGATCTGTAGAAGGATT
The DNA here is from genome assembly GCA_035357415.1 of Ophraella communa. Lineage (NCBI taxonomy): Eukaryota > Metazoa > Arthropoda > Insecta > Coleoptera > Chrysomelidae > Ophraella > Ophraella communa. The sequence continues at coordinate 26,745,105 of CM068995.1, forward strand.
GTTGATAACTGTATCTGCAGATCCAACTGTGGTTATAGAGGAATTGAAGAAAAAGTACGGAAGAGCGGATGTTATAGTTCGATCCTTGGTATCTGAAATAAAATCGTCGCCGATTGTAAGACCTAATGACTTTCTTGCAATGACAAATTTTTCGGAAACTGTCTCAAACTTAGTGCTCACCATGGAATCCTTAAACATGCACACCTACTTAGCCTGCCCACAGTTGATGGATGACCTTATACAGAAGATTCCTTACGGTATGCAGATATGTTGGGGAGAAATGGTAATGAAAAATAGCCACACGTCATACACCTTAAAAGATTTTCAAAAATGGATCTACGACAAAGCTCAAGCTGCCAGCTATGTCCAAAGTATCAATATTAACAGATCGATTAACACAAACATGAAGAGAACTATGGTGACATCAAGGAACGAAAAACCACGGGGCAGTGGATTATGGAAATGTGTTGTATGCCAACAACCTCATTACTTGAACAATTGTAAAAAATTTGAAGAACTCAGCATTGATGGAAAATGGAAGATAGTAAAAGAGCAAAAAATCTGCTTTTGTTGTCTCAAATCGTTTCACCGCATAGCTGACTGTCGAAACAAGCAGAAATGTGGAATTGAATCTTGTGAAAAACTACACCACAAGTTACTCCACTTCAACAGTACCAGAACACCCATAAAAAGCCCTGCTGAAGAGAGACAATGTGAAAACGGATCTATACAGTTTGCCCAACAACAGTCAAATGCATTAAGCAGTCATCATACACCAAGTCATACAATCGCTCACACAGCTCAGCACTTTCACAGCGAAATAATTTTGAAAGTAGCACCTGTGATTTTGAGAACAAAGAAGACAGAGATTCAAATTTATGCACTTTTCGATGAGGGTTCTACCATAAGTCTTTTGGATGAAGGTCTGGCAAATGAACTGGAACTTTTCGGAGAAGAATCAACCTTGAATCTACGATGGACAGACAAAACTATTTCAAAACACACACGTTCAAGAAAAGTATCCTTCGAAATTACTGGTATAGAAAGAGAAGAATTTTTTAAAATGGAAAACGTATACACCTTGACCGATTTAGACCTTCCAATCCAAAATGTAAATTCAACACGCCTTAGGAACAAGTGGAAACACCTAGAAGAAATAAGTTTTCCCAATATTGAGAGCATCAAGCCAAAACTACTTATAGGACAGGATTACTGGGAACTTATTGCGACAAGACAACTTATAGAAGGCCCAAAATGTTCGCCAGCTTTGTCGCGCACGAAACTTGGTTGGGTAGTGCATGGAAACATTGCTCAATTCAAGAACAGAGTTGACAATTACATAAATTTACACGTAAGATATGACAAAACCGACGAAGACACTCACAATTTAGTAAAGTATTTTTTTACGATGGAATCTCTAGGAATTAAATATCAAGACAACAAGAAACAAACCAAAGAAGATGAACAAGCAGAAGAATTAATGAAGAAAATTACTAGAAGAAAAGATGGCAGATGGAAAACAGGATTATTGTGGAAGAATGAAGAAGAAGCCCTTGTAGCCAGCAAAGAAGTAGCGATTCAAAGACTGAGAGGAATCGAAAGGAAAATGAAGACAAACGTTACATACCAAGAAACCTACTTTCGGAAAATTCAAGAGTGTAAGGATAAAAATTATATCCGTAAATTAACCCAAGAAGAATTGGATACCTTTCACAAAAAGGTTTGGTATTTACCCCATTTTGGAGTAGTAAACCCAAACAAGCCCAACAAACTCCGGTTTGTGTTGGATGCAGCAGCAAAAGCGCATGGGAAAAGTCTAAACGATTATCTACTGAAAGGCCCAGACCTGTACAACTCTTTGATTTCGATGATTTTTAAGTTTAGAGAAAACCAAATAGCTTTCTGTGCGGATATCCGAGAGATGTTTCATATGGTACTAATTCGAGAAGAAGACCAACATGCACAGCGCATATTGTGGCGAAATCCCAATACAGAGGAACTTGATACTTACGTATTGCAAGTGATGATGTTTGGAGCCGTTTCATCGCCATACAGTGCCCAATACGTAAACAATCTGAACGCGTTGGAGTTTCAAGACAAATACCCAGAAGCTGTAAATGCAATTATCAATAACCACTACATGGACGACTACCTGGATAGTTCAAAAACAGTTACAGAAGCACAGACACTCATTAACAATGTCATATCAATCCATAAAGAGGGAGGATTTGAATTGAGAGGTTGGATATGCAACAACGAATATATTTTTAACAACATTCCGGAAGATTTACGAAACTCAGAAAAGATTTTTGAAAAGAGCGCAGCACATCAAAGAATACTCGGACTGAAGTGGCAACCAAATGAAGATGTTTTAAGCTTTCCACTTGACTTACATAAAGTTGATACACGTATTTTATCAGGAGAAAGAAAACCAACTAAACGAGAAATGCTGAAGCTCATTATGTCCATTTTTGATCCTTTAGGCTTTTTGGGAAATTACACAGTAAAAGCTAAAATTTTGATGCAAGAAAGTTGGAAAAGTGGACTGGGTTGGGATGATGAAATATCAAATTTACAATTCGAAAAGTGGCGCAGATGGATTGCAGATTTGGAGACCATTAAATCACTCAATATTCAAAGATATAATCCCCAAAATTCAACAGAAACCAAAATTCAGCTACATGTCTTCAGTGATGCAAGTGAACAAGCAATAGCAGCAACAGCTTTCTTTAGGTTTGAGATGGAAAAGGATGTCAAAATTTGCCTTATCATGTCACGCAATCAAGTAAGCCCTTTGAAATCTCAAACAATTCCCAGACTTGAACTACAAGCAGCTTTGATAGCCAGCAGACTTGCCAAAAGTATACTAGATGGACACAGACTAGAAAACATTAAGAGAATTATTTTTTGGACAGACTCTACAACCGTACTAAATTGGATTAGATCAGAAAACTTTAAATTGCCGTTATATGTTAATCGCCGTGTTGAAGAAATTTTGGAAAATACTGATGTTTCGCAGTGGAGATGGGTTCCTTCGAAACTAAATATAGCCGATGAAGCTACAAGAAATGACAAAGAAACACAATTAGATGAAAAAAGTCAGTGGCTAAATGGACCTAATTTTTTGTATCAACCCCCGTATTTTTGGCCTGAAGAAAATCCTGAAAATTTTAGAAACAAGCAAGAAACAGTTTTAGCCATTGGAGTTCAAGAAATCACCAATGAATTTTTACCAGATATCAAAAGATTTTCGTCATTACACAAGTTACTGTTGTCTACTGCATTTGTATTCAGGTTCATTCGAAAAATTCAGAAAAGAAGCATTGACATTGATATATGCATGACTACAAGCGAAGTACAAGAAGCAATGAAGTTATGGTGTCTACAATTACAAAAGGAATGTTTTTCCATGGAATACAGACAGCTAATCAAATGCAAGCCAGTAAACCGGAACAGCAAAATTCTAAATTTATCACCCTGTATATTTAACGGACTAATTTGTATTAGAAGCAGACTGGACAATTGCCCTGAAAATATCATATCAAAAAGACCAATAATTCATGCAAACTAAGAAAAGGCAAGCCGATTATGCCTGAAATGGGACAGCTTCCAACAGAACGACTTAAAAAACCACCCAGAGCCTTCTTCTTTGTCGGCATGGATTATTTTGGACCGTTTGGCATAACAATTGGAAGAAGAAAAGAGAAGAGATATGGAGTCCTTTTTACTTGTTTATCGGTAAGAGCAATTCATTTGGAATTAGCAGAGACACTTAACACCGACTCCTGTGTACTAGCAATCAGAAGATTTATATCCAGAAGAGGTCAACCGCAGTGTATATTTAGCGATAATGGAACAAATTTAAGGTCTGCCGAAAAAGAACTTCGAAAAGCTTTAGAAGAAGTTGATAACGAAGAAATCCGGAAAACATGTTTAGCGAAGAACATTGATTGGAAGTTTTCAGCCCCAGCAAGTCCTCATCTTGGTGGAGCTTGGGAAAGGATGGTTCGATCAGTTAAGCAAACGCTAAAAATTATCCTGAAAGAAAGAGCACCGAGACCAGAAGTACTCCAAACTGTGTTGGTTGAAGTAGAACACATTGTAAACAGTCGACCTTTAACCTACGTTTCCCATGAAAATGAAATGGAAAGTTTGACACCTAACCATTTTCTAATCGGAAGATCCAGTATTGTAAAACCACCTGGTATTTTTGAAGAGAAGATCGATATACGAAAGCAATGGAGATTTTCTCAGCAACTATCTGAACAATTCTGGAACCGCTGGTTGAAAGAATACTTACCTACACTGACAACAAGATCAAAGTGGTTACAAGATAAAAAGAACATCGAAATAGACGACGTAGTAATTGTCATGGATAACCAGTTACCCAGAAACAATTGGCCACTTGGTCGTATCGTAGCGATGTATCCAGGCAAAGATGACAAAGTACGAGTGGTGGATGTAAAAACGAAGACCGGAACATACAGAAGAGCCTTGTCCAAGATATGTCCTATTGACCTTACAGAGATGAAAACAAATGATAATACACTTTTAGAGGGGAGGAATGTTGAGATTTGATTGTTGATATTTTGAAATTGACATTTTTGTTTTAAATTTTGGATTTTTTTAAGTTGAAGTTGACAATTAGTAGAGATCGAAATATAATTTTCTGACAGCAACAGAATAAATAGAATTTTATTTAAAAAATAGATTAAAACGATAGAATACAGTCCAGAATAGTCAAATAGATTATAGCCCAACATTTATATTCAATGTTGGTCCTTCTGAATGAGTAGATGAGAAAATTGGATATTTTTTGGAGACATTATTAATTTTATTTTTATAAGCTAATTGATTTTTCTCACTCCTCCTTATGATTTGTGATAGAGGTTTATCGCTTTTCTTAATAGATTTCAATATGGTCTGTAAAAAGTTTTCAAATGGGAAAGCACTGAAATCATCAAGTGTCCCATGATGTCTTACATCATTTGATAAATGCTTCAAGTTATGTATATTGTGTGACATGTTTTCTTGTCCATAAAGAATTTTGAATGTTTCAACAAAGTATTGGAGAAGAGAGTGTGCATAATCAATGGAATCATTATATTTCCGATTTGATAGAATTGTTGATGCTACATGTAATGTGATGAAATTTAGATATCTGTCTTTATTCAACTAATTTCTCAAAGCAACAGGTCCAGTATAGAATAAGAATTGTCTAAATTCTGTAGCTTTCCATCGTTTTACTTCTGTCAAACTTCTCGGTTTTCTATTAAATTCTAATGGCATGCATTTAGCAAAATGAATCTGATATATTAGTTACATTTCTGAAAGCAATTTTTGTTGAAGGTTTTCCACAGCACCATAGAGACATTAATAGTTTTTTGACCACACCAAGACAGATCAAGTGCATATAATCTAAGGGGAAGCCATCTACCATATCAAAATTTGGAATGCGTTCAATGACTGATGTACCATTATGATGATCGGCTTGAAGTTTTAATCGAAACCCACTGTCAGTTCTCAAACGGAGGTTTTTTGTTTCAGGAAAACAAACCCTATTACCAGAATAACTGCCTTCAATATGACATTTTGTGCAAGAAAAATATCCAGTGTGTCCTTTTGTATATGTAATGAATGATTTGGCTGGGGCATCGCAAATGAATGATTTGATAGTAACTTTATATTCCTTGCCATTAATAGTTATACCATTTGTAATCACATCAACAGCATCATCAACAAATTCTTTCAAAAAACAGTTTGCTTCCTTTGGTTTTTCATAACCATGATAGATTCCAATCATATCAACAATCTTATCTTCTGATAATCTACATAATATAGGATAAACCTGACTACTGGAACTTTTAGATAAAGGCAATCCATCAATGTTTATAATAAGTTCTAGTGTTGTTGTCTCTTCTGAATAATGAGATGACTGAACATAAAGATTGTTGATACATGTCCTTATTCCAAAATGATGGTATTTACCAGGATGGATACTTTTCAATTCAACATTCCTACAAGTTCCTAACAAGGATCTGGCATCTGTTGGCAACTCAGGAATAACTTCCTTCGTTATACTCAATAATTCATTAACAGCAGTGTGAGTGATATTATGTTTGAGTGCCACTCGGCCAACTTTGATGCAATACTGATAGGTTGGTTGTCAGGTGAATGATTACTATTAATAGAGAGTTTTCGCAGCTACAACGACAATTTTAACGTACACGTCTTTAATATTTTACGTACGTCTATTTCTTTGCGTACGTCAAATATTTAGCGTGTCACGACAAAGACGACGAAATTACGGATGTAAATGACGTCCGTTAAATGACTATTAGACCATAAAATTAAGGCCAAATTGAAGGAAAAGAAGCAAGCTGAATAATTTCTTCCATCGTCTATAATATTGCACTAATTAAAGTATGGGTGTAGGTTATGTTTTGTTGTTGTTTACCTTTTTTAACGTCCACGACAAGTTATGGCTGCGAAATCTCTGCTGACATTTGTTACGACAACGTAAAATGTTGCGTACGTCAAATTTAACGGTTGCTTTACGTATGGAATGCGAAAACTCTCTATTATTGAGACAAATATTACTGTTATTATCGGGATGGGGATAGTGATTGAGACGTTCAGTTTCATCAGTACAAAAGATATCCTGAGTATTCAAATGGGCACTATTCAGTTCGGATATGGGAAAAAAAGAGTCATCTTCATTTTCTGAAGAAATTGGGGATGTACTAGATTCGTTATTTGGATTAATAGCAGCTACATTTTCAACTTCTTCATAATGAAGATTTGTTGTTGCAGTGGAAGTCGATGGCAGTTGATATGACAACAAATAAGAACGTGAAAGCCGTTTAGCTCGCATGTAATGTTTGTTCAAGTGAGATCCACTCATCGTAAAATGAAAATAAAGAACTCAGTATTTCTATAGTAAAGATATTCATATATATATACGAATTCGAAAAACACAGCACAAACGGGCACAAGAAACTCTCGAACGTAACAAGCTATACCAACGGTATTCTCTTCTAATAGATCTAGTAAATATTTGTTAGAATTAATTAATTAATAGTTATACCATTTGTAATCACATCAACAGCATCATCAACAAATTCTTTCAAAAAACAGTTTGCTTCCTTTGGTTTTTCATAACCATAATAGATTCCAATCATATCAACAATCTTATCTTCTGATAATCTACATAATATAGGATAAACCTGACTACTGGAACTTTTAGATAAAGGCAATCCATCAATGTTTATAATAAGTTCTAGTGTTGTTGTCTCTTCTGAATAATGAGATGATTGAACATAAAGATTGTTGATACATGTCCTTATTCCAAAATGATGGTATTTACCAGGATGGATACTTTTCAATTCAACATTCCTACAAGTTCCTAACAAGGATCTGGCATCTGTTGGCAACTCAGGAATAACTTCCTTCGTTATACTCAATAATTCATTAACAGCAGTGTGAGTGATATTATGTTTGAGTGCCACTCGGCCAACTTTGATGCAATACTGATAGGTTGGTTGTCAGGTGAATGATTACTATTAATAGAGAGTTTTCGCAGCTACAACGACAATTTTAACGTACACGTCTTTAATATTTTACGTACGTCTATTTCTTTGCGTACGTCAAATATTTAGCGTGTCACGACAAAGACGACGAAATTACGGATGTAAATGACGTCCGTTAAATGACTATTAGACCATAAAATTAAGGCCAAATTGAAGGAAAAGAAGCAAGCTGAATAATTTCTTCCATCGTCTATAATATTGCACTAATTAAAGTATGGGTGTAGGTTATGTTTTGTTGTTGTTTACCTTTTTAACGTCCACGACAAGTTATGGCTGCGAAATCTCTGCTGACATTTGTTACGACAACGTAAAATGTTGCGTACGTCAAATTTAACGGTTGCTTTACGTATGGAATGCGAAAACTCTCTATTATTGAGACAAATATTACTGTTATTATCGGGATGGGGATAGTGATTGAGACGTTCAGTTTCATCAGTACAAAAGATATCCTGAGTATTCAAATGGGCACTATTCAGTTCGGATATGGGAAAAAAAGAGTCATCTTCATTTTCTGAAGAAATTGGGGATGTACTAGATTCGTTATTTGGATTAATAGCAGCTACATTTTCAACTTCTTCATAATGAAGATTTGTTGTTGCAGTGGAAGTCGATGGCAGTTGATATGACAACAAATAAGAACGTGAAAGCCGTTTAGCTCGCATGTAATGTTTGTTCAAGTGAGATCCACTCATCGTAAAATGAAAATAAAGAACTCAGTATTTCTATAGTAAAGATATTCATATATATATACGAATTCGAAAAACACAGCACAAACGGGCACAAGAAACTCTCGAACGTAACAAGCTATACCAACGGTATTCTCTTCTAATAGATCTAGTAAATATTTGTTAGAATTACATGGTTCACTTTATTAACATTATTGTTATCAAGTTAGTTTTTATAATGACATATTTTAGACACTTGTGTTTTTGAAGTAATAAAAAGAATTTACAAGTTCTGTCACTGCGTTATATTATATATTTTATACTGTTAATATTACTATAACAAAAGTTATCCTTATTTATTCTAATTTTCAAAAATACAAGTGTCAAAAATTTGGCATTTAATCGAAGATACCATAGCAGAACAAAACACATTGACATTCGGCACCACTTTATAAGAGAAGCCATCCAGTCTGAATATGTAGAGCTGAAGTACTTACCAACAGAACAAATGATAGCTGATATTCTTACCAAGAGTTTAGGAAGACCAAAACATGAAGCCTTTTGTCAACAACTTGGTTTGGTTTCTAGACAATAAGGTTTAAGGGCTGGTGTTAGAATTTTCACTTTATAAACATTATTGTTATCAAGTTAGTCACATAACAAACAACACCAAGAACCTAGACATCATGACCAACCAAGATGAACTTGCAGCGGCACACAGAGGGACTGCATTTAATGACAGGTTGAGAAAAAAACTTTTAAATTTTGAGATTTGCACTGTACACAGGAATATAAAGTTATTACATGAGAAAATAAATAAATTAACAAATAATATCAATCAAAATTTGCCACCTGCAATTTGGAATGAATTTAAAAATAGAAATAATAATACTTTTGAAAGAAAATTTAACATCACTAGAAAACTTAACGTAAAAAAACTCAACAACTTAAAATCTGTTGCATTAAATTCAATAAACACTCAAGATAAATGGTTAAAAAATCTTACAAACATAGAAATTCCTGTAGACATTGCAAAGTTCTTATCATTGGGTCACAAATTTACTATAGAGCCTTCAGCTAATGATATTTCAATAAAAAAACTGTTAGCGGACATTGAATATTTGTTGTTAGGTGTAAACAATTCTGAAAGAAATATAGCTAGAGCTAAGATCACTAATGTTATCACTAATTTTAAACAAAAGCCAAACCAAACTAACAATTTCTTAAAATCTTTGCTTTTCAAAACAAAAAGATTTCTTAAACAACAACCGGACTTAATAGTAACTCGTGCAGACAAGGGTAATGTTACGGTTCTAATGCTTAGGGATGAATACATTAGGTTAGCAAACAACATTTTGGAAGATGGTACATACTACAAAAAGATAAGACACAACCCCAATTCAACAACAACTCAGAAGGTTTACGAAATTACTAGAAGATTTGCTGATCAACTAACACGGGTAGAATTAAGTAAGATGAGATCGAGAAATACCATTTTGCCGAAGTTTTATGGTCTCCCAAAGATTCACAAAACTACCCTGAGTTTAAGACCTATTATTTCATCTATAAGCTCACCTACTAGTGGGATAGCGCAATACATAACGGATGTTCTCACCTCAGCATATGACAAAAACAACCCATATTTTGTTCACGATACATTTTCCTTCGCTGAAGACATGCAAGAAAAATCTATACCACTAAATCATGTAATCATTAGCTTGGATGTAGTCTCGCTTTTTAGTAACATTCCAATACAACTGGTAAAATCGAGTATAGAAAAACATTGGGAATCGATCAGCTTAAAATGCAATCTTAACATGGAAGACTTTTTGAAATTGGTTGATTTCGTCAACAACAACACATTTTTTGGATTTAATGACTGTTTCTATAAGCAGATTTTTGGTACACCTATGGGCAGCTCTGTTTCTCCAATTTATGCACAATACGTGATGGATGACCTCCTCGATGTTTGTCTACCACAGCTTCCTTTTGAATTGCCTTTCATCAAAAAATATGTGGATGACTTGATTTGTGTGGTTCCTGAAGATGGTATGGAGACGACAATAAATATTTTTAATAGTTACAACCAACATATACAATTCACTATCGAAAAAGAACAAGAAAATGCAGTTCCATTCTTGGATATGAAATTGATTAGACAGAATAATAAAATCATATTAGACTGGTACAGAAAACCTACCAATTCAGGAAGATACATGAATTTTAATTCATACAATCCAACAAAAATGAAAATCAACTTAGTTTTGGCAATGAAAACCAGAGTTAAAAGAATTTCACATAGTACACTATTATAAAAAAAAACCTTAAATTATTTTTTGATATATTTTCAGAAAATAGTTATCCAAAAAAACTTTTGAAGAGATTGATCTTCAATGATGCCAACATAGATACTGCAGTAGAACCCTTGGTGCCAGTTGAGGATAACAACACAAGAATTCATTATGGTTCCATTCCGTACATCAACCATATATCAACCAAAATTCAAAAAATACTGCAAGGTCATAGTATTAAAATTGCAAACCGAAGTATTCTACGTATTGACTCAGTTTTTTCTAAACTCAAACAAAAGGATGATAAATTAAATATCACAAATGTTGTGTATAACATTCCTTGTGGTAACTGCACCAGTTCTTACACAGGACAAACTTCACAAATGTTGAAACATAGAATAACACAACACAAAAGTGATTGCAGAAACCAAAAAAGATCATGTGCACTGACTGAACATGTTCTAGACACCTACCACAAAATGAACTATGATGCTGTGGAAATCCTAGAGAAAGAGAACAACAAAACAAAAAGAGAATTCTTAGAAATGGTAAATATACAAACACACCAACCTTCAATTAACAAAAGATCTGATATTCAAAATCTTAACAACATTTACTCCTATTTACTGACCTTTGAAAGTGACACGAATGATGAGACAGTTAACTCGATGACTTCTTTTATGTAATTATCAATCAACATTGAAGCACTCACAGATTTCCTGGATGTGAACAAATCAAAGGAGTGGCAGTCCAATTGATAGTAAGCATCTAGAAAATACCATTTCCTTGGATAATTGGCAACTATCCATGTGTGAGACAATAACAGTTAAAAGGTTTGATTAATTTTTTGCAACTAATAACCAAGAATGTAGGATGATGAAGAGTTAGTGAGGTGACAGATCACGACCTTGGAACCAGATAACATCTTCTCTGAAAACAACAATTGATGGGAACTAACAATTGGCAACTGTTAGTTGGTTTCGGATAAAAATTAAAGAAAACCAGAAAAATTACACAAAATTAGAAGTCAAAATTAAAACAACTTTGTATACAACCCTGGTATACAACAAAATTTAAAATTACCGCCAAAGTGTTGCTTGACATCTGACAAAATTAGTTTCTTTTTCGTTTTCGAATGTTGGTCTCACTCTACCGGTTTTGAGTAGTGGGAAGGACACATAAAAAAGACCCTTATCTACACATGTTTCACGTAAAATAATAATTTTTAAAAATTTTAATTTTGTAACGATGTAGTTTTTTAAATAGTAATTTTATAATTAATTTTAAAACCAGTGACAATTTTCTGTTTGATGTACTTTTGCTTTTATAATAAAACTGCTCACTTTGCAAGTAAGTTTTTACATAATTTTAACCCTTTGTCTCCTAAAGGTACTTCTAAGTACCTCAAAATGACCATACCCTCAAATGCCAGAAGTCGAAATCATGTATTTTTCATTATACCGTTTGAAATATGTTACTGTTTTAGTTGAAGCTATAAATAGGTCTGAAAGTGACTGCAGCAAAATAGCATTTTGCTGTTAAAAACTTTAGTAGAACGTTGAAAACTATTCCAATTTTTTTGCTATCTGCCCAAATAAACAAAAATTTAAAACCAAAACTCTAATCTACCATATTTTGCTGATGAAAACTTTAGTAGATCGTTGAAAACTATTCTAAATTTTTTGCTTTCTGCACATATAAACAAAAATTCTAAACCACACTCTAAACTACCATATTTTTCTGTTGAAAACTTCAGTAGAACGTTTCATCTAAACCAAGCAAGCTGTCATAAAATTTGCTATTACATGACTTTATTGAAGGTATTGCCTAGATATATCTCAAATATAGGTTCGTTTATTCGGTACTTTGAAGTGCCTTCAGCATTCTAAGCTCTACGGTTTGGTTTTACAAAATAGTAAGAGAACGAAAATGAAAGACTTTAAAGTACCTTTGGGTAATAATTAGGGTTGACATAAAATTGACTTCTGGGAGACAAAGGGACATGTTTTTCTTAATTTTAGCCTTGAAAAAGATAATAAACATTATCGAAAGCTTGGAATAGTAAAAAAAGAGTATTCTTTGATTACAACCCACCAAAAACCCTGGCTGTTTCCTCAAGTTTAAATTTGTTGTTTTTCAACTAGTCAGCCAAGACTACCCAAACATTTTGGTATATATATATATATATATATATATATATATATATATATATATATAAAGTAGGTTGTATTAGTCAGTTAGTAATTTATGTATGTCATATATTTTGACAGTTGTAATTATATAATATAAAATATACAGATATAAAATAATCTCCACTCCATTTTTTCGATCCTCCTCAACAAATATTACTATAACGAAAGTTATCCTTATTTATTCTAATTATATTTATGATCACAACGTACAACGTACGTGATACGAACACTAGAAATTGTTCAGTTTATATTTAAAAAAAGAAAAGCTTCTTTTCTTGCTACAAATGCTACACAACACGAATCTATTAGAGTACTGATTTGACATGCGTGACAATTGACAACTGAATGCAAGATCAGTGTTGCCAACACTAAACTTTACAATTACACTACTCCAATTTTCAAATTACCTTAGAACATAAAATAGTAAGGAAGGAGTTTGTGTTATATCTACAATGTTAAAATCTGGCGACGGAAGTCGGCCATATTGGATAACCATTTATGAAAAATTTAGTTTTCTGTTAAAAATTTGGATTAATTATTTATTAGTAAGTAGCTATTATTATAATAAATATACATTATATATACGTAAACTATATTTTTATGTTTAAATTAAATTAATACTTTGTATTGATCCCTAACCTATCTACTTAAATTGACATAGGCGTATCAATAATGTAAAGAGAATATTTTATTTTAATTATCATTAATTTACAATTATTTAGCTGTATATGTCAATTATTTTTATGTCTATGGAGTATTCTAAAGCAACGTTGTACAATAAATGTATTTGTGTATTAATTAATACATTATTACATTCACAGTTTCCCACGGGATGAAAATATTAGACGGAAATGGTTAAATATTGTGGATAAAGATAACTGGAGTCCAGGCAAGAATAGCTTTTTAGGCTCACAACATTTTACAGAACAATCATTTGATAGAATTTCTTTAGTAATTGTTTTACTAGTACCAAATGCTATACCTACAATTAAAATCGCAAGAATGAAATATGTAAGTAATTATTACATCCACAAATTGCTTTAATAATATTGACCAAATCTATATTTTTTCTCAAATCTATTTACAGATATTTTACTTAAACATATATTTCACTAATATATACCTTTTCTATGCAGGTAAGGACTAACGACCCTTATGCTGAAGAGATAATAACTACTAGCAGTGAAACTATTTCACCAGTTCCTGTTCCTGAAACTCTAGCATCTACTTCTGAAAGTCCTCGTAGGAAACAACTTATAAAAAGCATCTGTGAAGTATATTTAAAAAAAAGAATTTATTATATATGTAAAAGTAAAATAAATAATGTAGAAAAAATTAGACATGTTTACACAAAATTCAATTTAAGGGCCAATAGTGGTAGAATGAAAAATTTTAATAAAAATTGTATCTAGTACCCCCATTTTAGGCAATGTTATACTATTTTTTTCCTCTACTTTCCTTATTAAAATGGTTATTTTAATATATAATGATTCGTGTCCATACTGAATAATAATAGGTATGTTTCAATAAGGACATTATTTTTCTACAAATAAAAATATAGGACGCCACTGTTAAAAAGTAACTTCCGGTAGCCATCTTGGATAACCATCCCGGTCACCTGTCCTTGAACGAGCAATACTTTCTTACTATTTTATGTTCTAAGCAAATTACACGTTTTTACACGCAACCGTTTTCTTTTTCTTCCCTGTTTGTGATTTATATTTAGTACAACAGTGGTCGCTCATCAACATAACCTTAAGTTAGGTAGCTTATTCATGACATGGATACACACGGCGGTTGTCTAATACCACGTCACTTATTTGCGCGCGGCAAATTTGAATATTGAACAATACCATATTTTATTAATAGCACAATGAACAATTGCACTCATTGCCATTAACGGTCAATTTAGGAGAACTTCAATGAAATTTATCAGTTGAACAAGTTGACCATGTATATAAATTTAGTTTTAGTATACTTCTAAATTGCGAAGATGAAATTGTGCACTTGTTTATTGGTGTGACCAATTATTTCAACAGAAACGAAATCTACATGAAGAAATCTCGTTTTTGTACAAGAGGTATTATTCATATATTTCGATGGAATAATATTACAATAAACTGTAGTTTTCAATCCCTACTAATTAGCGATTATGACTTACCAAAAGCTTCTGAAATTCTAACAACGTCCATACACTGTACGTTTTACATTTATTTCAGGACGTCTTAGGTACGTCCATGAGTGGACATCCCTAAAACGTCTATAATAGGTCTTGGACGTTCGGACCAAAACTGGACATAGAATGGACGTCTTGGGAACGTCCAGTGCTGACTGGGTATCTAAATCACAATTTAATGTATCTAAATTATTTACTACTTTTATATGTCGAAGCGACATTCAAAATACTTGTTTCATCCAGAGCCAAACAATTGGCACTATAAGGAGCTTTTATTTCTTAGTGAATAAGCAGTCGCTTATATGCTCCTTCAAATTGTACATAGTTTGTAAATAGTTTTACCTAAAAAGTTCCTTGTATTTAAAATCTTAAAAATGTTATTAATTGTATTACAAAACCTGACAGTGGCTTCACTTTGAGATAATTCTGAAATATTTAATTCTTATCACAATATTCAATAGCATCAGCTACGCTATTCCTTAGTTAAAAGCACAAATAAGCCACTACTCACAATGCTTTCGCGCTCCTTTTGCCACACTTCTTTATCTGTCTTTGGTTGCTATGGTCCCATACTATCTCTTTCTAAGGCACATCCATTTTAGGTTATAATATCTATGTTGTGAACAGAGATAATATATTATGAATATTTCTTATTTTAATTTTGTTTTTCTGTAATAAAATGTCATCTGAGCGTAAATTTTATTCTGAAAGAGAAAAAAACTTATTAATACACTTAGTTGATGGACACAAAGACATTTTCGAATGCAAAAGAACTGATGGGGTAACAGTGAGGAGAAAACAAGAATCATGGAAAAATATAAAAAAAATGTTTAATGCGAATGACACGACAAAAAGAAGTGACAAACAGTTAAAAATCTGTGGGATAATTTGAAGCAGAAGTAAGTTTTATAAATATTGTTTAGGCCTATTTAAAAATAATATTATTTTGTAGAACCAGAAAATCTGATACAGAAAGAAGAAGACACTTTCTTGCTACAGGTGGTGGGCCTCCTGGGCGATGACACGGACCCCATCGATGAAAAAGTACGGTCTATAGTACCTACAATTGATTTTGAAGTAAATAATGATTTTGACAGCGTATTTGTATTTCAAAACGAAAACAGTAAGTGTACAAATAAATGCAAATATTTTAATAATTTTAATTTATATCTCATTTATTATTAGATACCTTGGAAGACATCACAACGAATTTCGTAAATAATCCTGTACCTGCTGCTGAGCAAAACATTGAAATGGTTGAAGGTAATTTATAGTATTACTATTATTAGAGACAACCCAGGGGAGACGTGTAACTCAATGTATTATTTTAGTTCGGCAAAACTTATCTGGGCGATTGTAATGAAAGACTTTTCATAGGTGGCGCTTTTGTCGATCTTCTGTAATCGAAAGTGGCCTCTTTCTGCTTGGAATATACGGTCAGGTGAAATACGTCATGAAATTGCGGGAAATTCAAAATAATGCAAACGCGGGAGATATGAATGTCTTTAATTTACCTGGCTTGGTTTAAAAGTATCTATTCACAAATCTAGTGTTTTCAATTACATTATTATGTGCATTTTGATCTCGTAGAGGATTATCCCAAAATTTTGAGCTGGAAACACACATCTGTAAAGAAACACTAAATTTTATTTTATCCAGCACCTGTACCATCGAAAAATAAAGTAATAATCTGTGATTTTGAAATAAATAAATACTTACTAAGGGTCTTCCCATGGGAAGTCCTATTTCTCCAATTTTGGCAAATATATTTATGGATAATTTAGAAAACAAAATCTTTAATTCTAGTTATAAAAGCAATATTGTATTTTGGTATAGATATGTTGATGATGTGTTAGCAGGTTTTGTAGGTAGCGAACGGCAGTTAGATATATTTTTTAATTATATTAATACCTTGCATTCTAAAATTAATTTTACTTTAGAAGTTGAAGAAAATAATTCAATTAATTTTCTAGATTTAAGAATTGAAAAAGTTAATAATTCATTAAATTATTCAATATACAGAAAACCTACACAAACAGATGTAACCATACCATATAATTCAAATCATCCACTATCACATAAATTAGCAGCTTATAATTCCATGATACATAGAGCATTTTCAATTCCAATGAACAAAAGTAATTTTAATAAAGAAATTGAGATCATAAAACAAATAGCTACATCTAATGGCTATCCAATACATTTGATAAATAAATTAATTAATAAGAAAGAACAAAAAATGTCACTAGAACTAATATTTCCAAAACAAACTAAAGAAATTAAAAGCTATAAAAGTATTACATATTGTGGAAATATTTCCAATGCAATTTCAAAAATAATATCTTCGGCAACATCAGCATTAATATCATTTAAAACACAAAATAGTATTGGAACAAAATTGTTAAATGTAAAAACAAAACTACCAAAATTAAAAAAATTTGGTGTTTACAAAATTAATTGTCCAAAATGTAATGCAGTATATATAGGTCAAACACAAAGAAATTTTGAAGTAAGATTTAATGAACACTTAAGAGTATATAGATTACAACAACCAGATAAGTCGAACTATGCAAAACACCTACTGGAACATCCAAACTCACTTATACACACCAATGACATTCATATACTACACATTTGTGATAAAAAACAAAATTTAGATTTTCTAGAAGAACTTGAAATTAAAAGATATCTAGCAGATCAACAGTTTAAAGTAGTTAATAAACAAATAAATCTTGGAAGTTCTCCACTATTAAACTGTTTACTTTGATTGAGTCTTCATTTTATGCATAGATAAGACATTATTGTAACATAAATATATTAAGTTATTGTAAAGATCAGCATGATATAGTTTTTTCCTGGTTTTTCTATATCATTGCACAGTTATACTGATCTTAGAGGGAAATACATCCAGGATAATCCCTTAGGGCTAATAACATCTAGGCTTTAATATTATTATGTCTTATTACTTCCTTACTTGGTCTAGCCTTAACTCCTTATCAACATCAAGCACCTAGTTACAAACAAACAACATGTAATTTCAATATGTCAATCTGACGATGCTAGTTATAGCGAAACAGCTGTAATTGATTTTAAAACGAATTTTTCAAATAAATAGTGGAAGTTTAGTTTAACTGTGCAGTTATTTATTGTTCTTAGTAAGATGAACTTCCAAAAAGTAGAGGTTAACACAATCAATTTCTTTAAATAAATACTTCACACTTAAAACAAACTTTATTTATTTATATAAATTATATCCTAATAGGTAAACAAATAATATGCGTAAACAAATAATCTGCGATCAGATAGTTGATCAAAATGCAGTATGTAACAGTTTTCTTACACATAAGGCTTTTTTGCGAAGTAGGGCAGAATACATTTTAAATATGGGTAAACTTCTGCAGTTTTTTATTTTTTGTAAGTGGTTTACTTTCTTTTATTTCCAAAACTTTTCGTTTACACCACCAAGGTTTACCAATTTTCCATATTCCTTTTATTATGGCATTTTTCACTAGGTCCATATAAAGTGGACATTGTATAAAAGAAAAGTCTAAATTTTGTTTAAAATAGTTTTCAACTTCCTTTGAAATATTTGGAATACTACAATGAGATTCCAGAAAATCTTCCAACAAAGTTATACCAGTACCTACTGCAATCACTGGTTGTTCCGCAGGATAAATCAAGCGCTCTTGATTGCCATCCCATTCTTTAAAACTTATAAATAAGTTGTGCGGTTTATCGGAGTTTGACAATAGAAATTCTTTGCAAATGGAGCAATCAATTAAGGGGCCCATACACGGTCAATATTATTGTACAATATATTGCGCAATGTTATTGAAGGAGCGACCATACACGGTCAATATTATTGTACAACCCACGGTTCAATTTAGATTGCGCAATTCCTTGATGAGTTGTCGTGCATCTTGATTTGGTTCGCCACGTTGAGTACTAGTACAAGTTGTTTGAGTGGTTAAGTTGGTGAAGTTAAAAGTTGGTCATGTGTGATTTGGATGCTGCAGCGTGTGTGGTAGTTGCATTGCTAACCAAACCGAAGAAGAGGAAGAAGCGGATATGGATGAAAGAATGGTTAAAAAAAAGGAGTGAATTTACTCATGAAAGACTGCTGAATGAGCTTCGAACAAGTGAGCCAAATGACTTTAAGAACTTTGTCAGATTAGACGCAGAATCGTTTGATGAGTTATTACAATTGATTGAGCCTTATATTAAAAAAGTCGATACTACTATGAGAGATGCTATTTCCGTGAGTCAACGTTTGTCAATAACTTTACGCTACCTTGCTACAGGAAACTCTTTTGAAGACCTCAAATTCACGAGTGCTATTTCTCCTCAAGCGATTGGCAGAATTGTAGTTGAAACCTGTAATGCGATAATACACTGCTTGAAGGATTATATACAGGTAAATATAAAGAAATATTGATTGCTTAAACGAACATTTTATTTACTAAAGTTAAATCACTGTTTGTTGTGATTTTGCTTTAAATGAAACCCAAACATATTTGTTTATAAGAACAAAATAAACTAACTTTCCTGAATAAGTTTTTTGTCAATAACTGTTAAAGTTACACTGGTGGTTGGAAGTTAGTAAGGTAGGCTGAAGCACTCTGAGTTGACACAGGTGGCTGCTGGTCTGAGAAATATTGCATTGTGGATGGTTGAGAGACCTGCTGTGCTGGTTGTAACGGTTGATTATTTGCAATTGGTTGATCATAATAGCAAATGGTACTAGCCAGTGAACCACTGTACGGGGTAGATGTACGGCTCATATGTACATTAATTTGTACAGAATCTCTGCTCAAAGTACCCATCTGCCCTTCAAACAAAATATCATTTATGGCCTTTTTAGCAAACATTTGCTGCTGAGTGTCCATTTTCTTCAATTCCACTGCCCAAGCCATAGCTATCTTCTCATAATCATCTGGGGGTGTCTCCAGCCGTTTACGGGCTTTCGCCAATAATTCTTCATTTGCATTAAACTTTGGCTTTTTGGAGCGTCCAGGTTTTGCAGGTGCAACTGCATTCTGAAAAAGAAGAGAACAAAATGTACCACGACTGAAAAGTAACAACACCTTAATTTCCTACCACTACTCAAAGGGTAGTAGTTTATTTTAACAAATACCTAATTATAGGTTGGGGTCGGACTTTGTATTCACTGGTAGAAATATCCGCACCTAAAGAGAAATTATAGTGTCTTTCAATGGATTTTTCTTTACAGATACCGAAATCAGAAGAGGATTGGAAATTAACAGCACAAGAATTTAATAAACGGTGGAATTTTCCAAACTGCGTCGGTGCTGTCGATGGGAAGCACATCGCTATTCGTAAACCACCTGGGTCTGGATCGCAGTACTACAATTATAAAAATTTTTTTAGTGTTGTGTTGCTTGCAGTAGTGAATGCAAATTACGAGTTTACTATGGTTGATGTAGGGATAAACGGACGGGTATCTGACGGAGGGGTCTTGGAATGTACTGATTTTGGAAAGGCTTTGTCAAATAAAAGGCTGGGCTTACCACAACCTGTCATTTTGCCAAACAGTGACAAAAAATTACCATTTGTTTTCGTTGGAGACGAAGCCTTTGCACTAACCGAAAATTTCATGAAACCATTCAGCCAAACCGGCTTGACTCCAGATGAGGCAGTATTCAACTATCGACTATCCCGAACTAGGCGTATAGTTGAAAACGCTTTCGGAATTTTGGCCAGTCGATTTGGAGTTTTTCAAAGACCAATAACGGTAAATATTGAAAAGGTAAGCACAATCGTATTAGCGTGTTGCTATTTGCATAACTACCTAAGACGAAAAACTGAAATTAGCTACATTTGTTGAGGCAATGTTGATACAGAGATCCTAGAATCGGGCCAACTTGTAGACGGGTCCTGGAGGGACGTCGTTCAACCAGTGCCACTACAACCTCTCCGTGGCCGGAATACATCGAACTATGCTAAATGTGTACGAGATGCCTATTGCGACTACTTCAATAATGAAGGTGAGGTTACTTGGCAATATAACTTCATATGAAACACATATTTACGAAGTGATTTCGTATCTAATATGCTTCAAATGAAAGGCATTATAGCTAATCATAGTAAGCTATGGACAAAGTGTAGCCATTAATAAAGAGCTTGTAACTAATTGTAAACATACTTGCATAATACAGTTTGGAAATAAAAATATATTACTTACGAGAGATGTGTTTATTTCATTTTCTCCGCTCTCTTCCTCTACTGACATGGTACTAATAGACTCTGTGGGCTCTTCTAAATCACTCAAGAATTTCATTTCTTCAAAATACCACAACGTGGGCTCGACAATTTCATCAGTACCAGCACCACTTCTTTCAGAGTTTTTTATTCGTCTCAACTCTTTCCGAAAATTAGTTCGAAGTGAATTAATTTTCTTTACCAATGCCTTCCTGTCAGCTTCAGGATATCTTTCATTATACTTCTGCAGTAGTTGGTCGTACTGCTCGTTCTTCTTTGTTCTGTTGCTGTAGTCCTTGGACTTATTGTCCCACAAAGCCAGTAACGAACGGTACACTTCTATTACCTCTAATAAAAACTTCCTTTCATCAACATTCGACATGTTTACTGACAATTATACTTAACACAGTACTCTGTTAATGTTATGATTATTAAGATTCTCTTAGATATAAATAGACGACCATACTTATTTTAACTATATTCTTTATTAATAATTGTTCGTACATACAACATCTACATTCTACATACCAACGACATGAACAACGTGTGTCATGTTTAACAAAGAGGTTATGAACATGTCGTTCTGACAGACGTAAAAAGTCGAACATAGAACACAAAAGTTAACACTCCTCCTCGATTTTAAATCTACATTTGAAAATCGCAACGTAACTATATAAATACAATATAAGATCAAACCTATAAATACTTAATTAACGCCTATTTCAGTTTTAAAATTAATAAAATGTTCTTTGCCAAGGGCTTTAGTTAAAATATCTGCCAAATTTTTGTCAGAAGATACATATGCAATAGAAAGTTCTTTACTAGCAATAAGATCTTTAAGGAAGTGGTTTTTTATATCTATATGTTTTGCTCTTTTTGAATTTTCATAACTTTTAGACATTAATATGGCACTTTTATTATCACAATACAGCAAAACATCTTGAATCAGTCCGAAATCTATAAGTATGCCTTTAAGATTTATCAAATCTTGAGCACAGGCTGCAGCTGCAATATATTCTGCTTCTGCAGTAGAGAGTGCGACGCAGGTTTGTTTTCTAGAGAACCAGGCAACTGAATTGTTTCCATGCTTGATCATGCAGCCACTCACACTTTTTCTATCTGTTTGGACCTTTGCCCAATCCGCATCAGAATATCCTATTAGTTGTATGTCGTTTCCTTCATTTTGTTTGTAAATTAGTCCCTCATGTTTTGTGTCCTGTAAATATCTTAATATTCTTTTACCAGCGTTCCAGGTGTCTTTATTTGGCCTGTCTAGGTATCTGCTTAGATACGAAACCGCGTATGTTATGTCTGGTCTGGTTGTGGTACTTAAGTACATTAATCCACCAATTAGTTGTCTGAAGGGGACGTCTATAACTTCACTTTCTTCATTGTATTGGAATCCCTTTTCCATTGGTGTGGCTTTTCCCTTACATTCTTCCATGTTGAAATTCTTTAATAGTGTTTCTATAAATTTGGTTTGCTGAATTTTTATTATGTTGCTTTTATATTCTATTTCCATCCCTAAGAAAGTATTTATTTCTCCTAGGTCCTTAGCTTGAAAGTTTTCTTTTAATGCATTTATTATATCTTCTGAGTTTTCTCTGTTTCCTATTACTAACATATCATCTACATATATTAATATGTATACTTCTTCACTACAATATAAGCAACATTCATATCCTGATCTTTTTAGGTTGTGTTGTAATGCAAATCTGTTAAAGGTTTCATTCCAGACCTTTGGTGAATCTTTTAAACCATAGAGCGCTCTGTTCAATTTTAATATTTTGGATCTTGACTGACATCCTTCAGGGGCATAGATATAGGTCTCACTTTCTAATTTTCCATTTAGGAATGCTGTTGGTATATCCATTTGTCTTATGTTCCAATTTTTTTGTAGGGCTATTGAAAATATTAGTCTGATTGTTGACATTCTTGCAACTGGTGCATATATAGATGTATACTGGTCTTCTTGTTCTGCTTCAAATCCTCTAGCAACTATCCTTGCCTTCTTTGTTCCATCTCCTTTGGTCTTAAACACCCACTTTGTGTTTATTGCCTTTTTTCCTTTAGGTAGAACTGCTTCACTCCATGTTTCAAATTTTTTATGGGCTTCTAATTCTTTGTTTATTGCTATATTCCATTCCTCATGTTTCTTTGCTTCACAATAACTAGTTGGATCATCTTTGGCTGCAAGTAAACAATAAGCTGTATATACTTCATATTCCGTAAGATACTTTGGTTTCTGTATTTTTCTTCCTCTTGTTGTTTTTCTCGTTAGCTGTTTATCTTCTTCCTCAGGGTTTTCTTCAGAACTTTCATCTTCAGTTTCAGTTTTATTTTCATTCCTGATATCCTCGATACTATCCAGTTGTTCATTTTCATCTTCTCGTACTATTATTTCATTATTGGTCCTATTTGTGTTTTCTGTGATCCTTTTATAGTCTGTTTCACTTTCATTAAAAGTTACATCCCTGGAGCTTATAATTTCATCTTTTTCATAATCCCAAAGTCTGTAACCGGTGGTGTTATAGCCTACCATTATACATGATTTTGCACGTTTCTCCAGTTTGTCAACTCTAGGTAGAGTTACTGCAAAGGCTTCGCTTCCAAATACCCTTAATTTGTTTAAATCCATCTTATTATACCATCTCATTGCAGGAGTTTCCCCATAGTTTGCTTCTGTTGGTGATCTGTTTAATTCATAGGCTGAACATTGCAATGCTTCACCCCATAGTTTCTTGGGTAAGTTTGTTTCTGCAAATTTTGTCCTTACCTTGTCCAGCAGTATACGGTTCATCCTTTCTGCTATTCCGTTTTCTTGAGGAGTATATGGTACTGTGTATTCTAGTCTTATACCTTTTCTACAACAAAAATCTTTAAAATTATTTGACGAAAATTCTCCCCCATTATCGCACCTAATTCTTTTAGTTTTTACACTGTGTTGGGTTTTTAATAATTTGATGAAGTCTTTTATATTTTGCTCAGCTTCATTTTTGTATTTTAAAAGTTTAACTACTGTGAAATGTGAATAGTCATCAATCAATACTTGAAAATACCTATGACCTTGTGGTGTTGGTGTTGAAACTGGACCTGAAATATCTGTGTGTATTAATTCCCCAATTAGTTTTGTTCTTGTTTTATTTTTGTGAAAATTATTTCTACTCTTTTTACCCTGTTACCCTTTTCTTTCAAAGTGCAATTAATTGTTAAACAAAAAAATATATTAATTTGCGTGGGCTAGCTCTTATATTCGTAGAGTGGGGTAGGTACAAATTTGGTTAATCCGCGTATCGGACCATTAACCGTAACCCAAACTATCAACTGTCAAACCCTTAAAATCTATGACTTAAATTTATGTTTTGTGCAACTCTGGCTTCTGGTTGAATAACGGTGAGGTTGTGATAAAATGAAAAATAAAATATATATTAGTTTCAAGAGTTTGTCTAATCTAAATGTTTGGTAAATCTTATTATTATAACAATGAACAGTGAATGGATAACCCCAGCGTATATATATACCTTAGGTGTACACTTTTTTTCCTTTGAGATTGATGGTAAGTACTATTTCTAAATATTGTATAAATATACTAAGTGGTATTATTTCAGTTATATTATCAACTTAAATTAAATTGGAAGGATTTAACTACCTAAATAAATAGACTTAACAACTAGAGTGTTTAACCTTTAACTAATTAGTAGTTAATGAATAAACTAAACTACTTTTACCTATAACTACTACATGAGGTAACTATCCTTCATTGGTAACTAATAAATTAAATAACTAAACTACCTATACCTCACTAAATAAACTATCTATACCTACTTAATTAGAACTAACAACTTAGTTGAACAAAACTATCCTCACTTATAATAAAATTAACCATTTGCACTTAATTAGTAACTAATAGTTTAATTAGACTAACCTATTTTTACTTATAACTAGATTAACTATCTATACCTAATTACTAACTAATAATGTAATTCAACTCAACTATTTACTCTAATACTTTCTTTTAGATTTTACACCACTAGAGTCTCAAATCCTGGTGGCAAAGAAGGTCTATCAGTAGTATGTTGGGAAGAAACAGTATAAAATGGTTAAATCTCACCAAATTGTTATTAAACTTCCTTGCTGGAAGTAATAGGACAGCTTGGCTTTCTTCGTGCCCTGTAGCTGGCTTCCAAATCACAGGGGGAACAGCTCACTATATATTCGAATAATATACACCAGAGGAGAGATGAACAAAGTAGAAGACAGTAACAAGTAGGTATAAGACAAAACCAAAAAATAAAAGGTCTGAAAATAAAGAAAAGTCTTATAAAATGTGTTTGAGTTGTGCTTGAGGAGATAATAGGTCTTCGATGGGACTTACCGTTGGTGTAAGGTGACCTTAAGGTAAAATATTTGTGTCAATCAAGAATTGAATCCGCTATATGCGCCTATTTTACTAAATAGAAATTATTCTTGATTAGTTGAGGTAATATTGGGGTCTATATCCAGAAAAATCCTGTATTTGGTACCCTTGGCACACGTGCACCCAACAATCTCAACTTTTTATTTTAAAAAAAAAGTGGTCAACTGGTAACGGAAGTGATTTCAGGACTGTCTCCAACCTATTAAGACCAACAGCCCAACTTTGAGTTCCATGAACAATTAAGGTGGCTTATAGCATTTAGAAGGGGTCAAATGTCATGTCACTCAAGGTTAATAAAACATGCTCTTAACCTAACATGTGACAGTTTAGATGAAGAAAACAATTGCAAGAACAAATAACAAGCTATACTACCTACTATATAAGACTAATTGTGATATGAAGGTACTAACTGACAGAAGACAAAGTCAACCCAAACTATAACAATAAGGTTTTCTTATAAAAGAACTCCAATATCACTTTACTAACTACTTTATTTCTAGGTTCTTCACCAATATGAACAAATAACAAGCTATACTATCTACGGTATAAGACTAATTGTGATATGAAGGTACTAACTGACAGAAGACAAAGTCAACCCAAACTATAACAGTAAGTTTTTCTTATAAAAGAACTCCAATATCACTTTACTAACTACTTTATTTCTAGGTTCTTCACCAATATGAACAAATATGATGAAAATCAATAAAGATAATATTAGACCTGTAACAACTCCACCCTAACCACAAAAAGGTTTTCTTCCAGAAAACCGTAATGGAGCAACTACAAAAAAATTTAAAATAAATACGTATATATACAAAGGAAGACAAGTAATACTATTCTAAATCTAAGTCGTCAGTTTCATCACCATCTGGTGGGTGACTTTTTAAATCTTTAGCATGCCATACTCCTAAATTTCGTCCTTTGTCGTCCTTAAGCTCATAAGACCATGGAGATAGGATTCTGGTAATGTGATAGGGTCCTTCAAATTTTGGAGCCAATCCAGATGTTATTCCTTGAGCTTTATTTGACAATGTGTATACACGTTTCCAGACTCGTTGGTGAAGCGTGAATTTATCATCTCTTCTTCTGAGATTATAGCGAGCTCGACTCTTCTTAAATGCAGTCTGAATTCGTTCCGCTACATCCTGAAACACTTCTAGGAGTGCCTTTGATCGTGATAAGGGGTCGTAGGTATCGTCGAGAATATCCAAGGCTGTGTTGTCTGAACCTCGAAGATTTAGTTCTCGGGAAAACATAATGAAATTTGGAGTCATTTGGGTGACCTCATGGCGGCCGGACCGCATAGCACAAGCAACCTTTTGCAAATATGTATCCCAAAGACGATGATTCTTTTCCACATAAGCACTCAACATAGTCTTGAGTACTCGATGATACCTCTCAACAGTGTTACCCTGAGGAGAGTAGTTTGAAAGGTAACGTTTCTCTACACCATACTTGTTCAAAATCGTATTGACCTGATGACTATGAAACTGTTTTCCATTGTCCATAATAACCTTTTCTGGTACACCAAATAGGAGAAATACATTATCTTCTAGATGTTCTGCGATTTTTGAGGAGGTGGCGTTTCGGAGAGGAAAGAACAAGACAAATTTGCTGAATACATCACAGACCGTGAATATGAAAGTGTATCCTGCGGTCGAACGGGGAAGGGGTCCAACTAGATCTATGCTTAAAATTTGCCAAGGACGTGTAGTAGTCGGAGTCATGCTTAGCATCAAACCTTGTGGTGCTTTTTGTTCGGGTTTAGTCTTGAGGCAAGTTTCACATCGGCGAATATAACGAGCGATATCTGCTTTCATTTTTGGCCAATAATAGTTATGGCTGATCCTACCCAATGTTTTATAGACACCTTGATGTCCACAGGTGACGGGTTCATGGTGTTCCTGAATAAGAGAAGTGCGTTTTTCTTTGGGAATTACTAGTTTCCATTCTTGACTTCGACTGATGAGATTTGGATACGGCACCTTTGACAGTTTATAGAGCTGGTCATTCTCGATTCTCCAATCGGGATATTTATCTGGAGTTTCCCTTATTTTCTCTAGTTGACGGATGTACCAAGGATCTTTGATCGAAGAATTGGGTCGCGTGGGATGTATGGCTTCGATACAAGGAACTGATCGGGAGAGAGAGTCAGGTACTACATGTTCTGCTCCTTTCCTGTGTACAATCTCGAAGTCGTACTGTTGTAGACGCACAGCCCATCTGGCCACACGACCAGCCTGGTCTTTAAAATTGTACAGCCATTTGAGGCTGTAATGGTCGGTAATGACTTGAAACCGCGTCCCTTCTACATAGGGCCTGAATTTCTCCACGGCATGCAATACCGCTAGGCATTCCTTTTCGGTGGTCGTATACTTACGTTCTGCTTTAGTAAGCGATCGGCTTAGATAGGCGATTACTTTCTCTCCGTCTTCGAACTTCTGGGATAAGGTGGCTCCGATTCCATAATCACTCGCATCTGCTTGAATTATAAAAGGTAGATCGAAATTAGGACAGGTAAGTATTGGAGCTGATATCAGATGTTCTTTGATTTTCTGTAAGGCAGTCGTGCATGCATCATCCCAACAAAATTTTACATTTTTATGGAGTAACGCAGTCAACGGGGCTATAAGAGTAGCAAAATTTGGTATAAATCGGCGATACCAGGATGCCAGTCCAATAACTCTACGAACTTCTGAGGCGGTTTGTGGATTGGGAATGCCAACAATTGCTTCAACCTTTTCGGGGTCCACTAGTAAACCAGATTCATTAACGACATATCCCAAATACTTAAGTTCCGGTTTACAAAAATGGCATTTCTCTCGATTGAGCGTCAAACCCGCATCGTTAAGTTTCTTAAAAACTTTAGCCAGTACATCCAGGTGTTGATCAAACGTTGGAGTGCAAATGATTATGTCGTCCAAATAGACGAATACGAATTGTTCCAACTCATAACCTATGACACGATCGATGAAACGTTGCCATGTCGCGGGGGCTGAATGTAGCCCAAAAGGCATTCTCTTACATTGAAATAGTCCTTGCGTGGGGACAACAAAAGCCGTTAGAGGTCTGCTAGACTCAGCCACTTTTATCTGCCAATAAGCTGATTTAATATCAAGCGTCGAAAGATATCTTGCATCCCGTAATTTGTCTAGGGTGGATGAGACAAAAGGTATGGGATATGCGTCCTTCTCACTAACCTCGTTGAGCTTCTTGTAATTGACACAAAAGCGGTAGGATCCGTCAGGCTTTCTAACCAAAACGATTGGGGAAGCCCAAGGTGAAGTCGACGGTTCTATAATGTCTTCTTTTAACATCTTATCTAGTTCAGTATTCACATGTTTTTGCAGAGCCGGTGAGAGAGGGTAATGTCTTTGTTTTATAGGTTGGGCAGTGGTTTTGATCTCATGTTCGACTAAATCGGTACATCCTATTCTATTACCCATTGAGCGGAAAGTGGTCTCGATCAATTCGTCCAAGCGGCTCTTTTGTATCGTCGATAGAAGCTCGACGGATTGGATGGCCATTATATCATTCCGGGGTAGATCATTGTCTGTCCGAAAAGACCATTGTCCGGAGTATAAATCGGGAACGATGTTCATTGATACCCAAAAATCTATGCCCAAGATAGCGGTGTGCGGAAGGCTAGGTACCACCATTACTTCCATAATTTTCACTCTATCTTGTAGTTGGATCGGTATAGTGATATAACCAATAATGGGACATCTTACACCGTTTGCTACCGTACATTCCATAGGTTGTGCAGAAGGGTTCAGTGTACACACTCTTTTGAGACGTTCCCAACCAAGGTTACCGATAACCGTCTTTGAACATCCACTGTCCAACAAAGCTAAAAATTGGTTACCTAAGATCGTGATGGAGAGATAAGGTCGAGTGTCATGTTTTGCATGAGCTAGTACAAAATCTAGTAATATGGACATGGCAGAGATTTTGGAGGTCGGATTTTCGATAGGTGGTCCTGACCGACTTACTGTGGACCTGTCCTGAAGTTTTTTGTGCAGCTCGGGCAATTCTTAACCATCACTCCAGCATAACCACACTTGAAGCAGAACTTCTTACGCGGATCAGGACAATTTCGAAATTTATGTGTATCTTTTTGACAATTCCAACACCGTGGTTGTTGGCTAGTGGTGGTGGAGTGAGAAGCAACAGAACTCAGTGTGGAAGAAGGGTCTCCTAGAGTACTGGTCATATTCTGGGTTTGATTGGAAAAGTTTCCTTGTTGGTCCGTGTTTCCGGAGGTGGTCCGTATGGCAGAGATATGTTGTGGTTGAGGTGGGCGATGGTATGCCAGTTCCGGTTCGAGTAAGTATCTGTAGGAGGTAGAAGGAGGGGTGAATTTCTTCACTCTCTCTTCTGTCTCCTCGACGGCTCTACATAACCGTATTAACTCGTGGACTGTCCTAACCTGATGGAGAGCTAATTGACTCTGGATGTATGGTAAAAGGTTTCTTCGTAGAATATTTACCCGGTACTCTTCTGATGGAGGATGGTCTAATCGGCGAAATAGGTTCTCCACTGCGGTTATGTAAGTCAGTACTTTTTCGTGACTACCTTGAGTTCTACGGCGAATTTCGTCCCATAAACTATACTCATAGTCATATGGTCGAAAAGCATCTCGTAACTTCGTCGCTAGGTCATCCCAAGAATGAAAATTTCCTGTACGGAACCAGTACAACGCCTCTTTTTCGAAGAGTTCCGGGGCAGATCGCAGAAGTTGGGGTTTACTTATGCCACGCGACAATCGGAGTTCCTCAACGCGTTCTAAAAATTCATTGACGCTAGAACGCCCATTAAATTTAAGATTCCACCTATAAATGAGTGGATTTGAATGTGTTCCCTCTTCGAAACCAGATCTAGAGGTAAGATTTGGTCCCAGATGAAGATTACGAACCTGTGGGGCGAGAGATCCCACGGTATCCACAAAATTTCTTAAATGACTAGGTTCTTCTAGTGTCGTCATATTGCGGGGATATTCCGTCTCATCAATAGCCACTATCTGTGAGATATCGGAGGCGAAGTGAACTTTGGAATTGGATGAACCAGGAAGCTCCTCGTGCGTTCTGTTTAGTATTTGTGGAAAAGGTGCTTGAGCTGAATCCAGAGATGAACTAGATTGTCTAGTTGGACTTTTGTTCCTCTGTGGATGAGAATGGTTTAAATTGTCCTCCGGGTGGTCTAAAATGTCTCCTACGATGTTTAGGCTTCTTGAAGTATTGGGTAGACATGGAGGGTTCAAGGTGTCCAGAAGGGATTGCTCGGTCTCTCTACTAACCAATGGATTCCGTTGTTCTGTTCCGATAGCGGCAGCCGGATCCTCACGTGAGAGTAGATATCGGTTTACCAATCGTGTTTCCTCACCTCTATTTCTTCGAGCTGGACTAACCATTTCATATGCCATATTTAAGTTGGTAAATAATTGGTTACATTGTTCAGTAAGTTTGCATCGTTCTTGCTCTTCTTTCCGGGTGTCTCCTTTAAACCTTTCTAATCGATGAGTTAGGTGTATCAGTCGCGCACATATTCTACGGAAATCATTTTCATAGTTATCTGGATCAAATTCATTTATCATTTCGGCTAACTCTTTTACTTTACCTCGACAAAGTGCATATTCTTCAGTGAATGACAATGCAATGCATGGGGTAACTATTCCTTCATTTCCTGTTTCCTTTTCAGATCGAAGTATCTGACGTAATTTCGCTCGCTTTTCTTCTACCGTAGCCCCAACCGGTATCCCTCTTATGCGAAGTTCATATGTTAATTCCTCATTCTTTAACCTATTCACTTCCATGATAATTAGTATACAATGTGTAGTTCCCACTATGCTCGAAGAAAATGTAAAATACCAAATAAAGTGTCTATTTCTATAGTAATTTAAGGTTCGCAAAATATAATGCAACAAATGGAAGAGTATACACAAATATAAACAAGTAGACATACAATTCCCCCCTCCTTCCAGGAAGAAAAGAAAAAAAATACACCTACACCTGTGTGCAATAAAAATTCTCCAAATATATTCAAATTTTAAAATGTGTACTCAGTATGTTTTAGATTTTAAGTGTAAATATGTAAATAGGTTTTTAGAGTTAAGTGTATATATGTAAATAGGGTGTTGGGTTAGAATTGATTTTTATTTTCTTTTGTAGAATGAATTTTTATTTTATTTTTATTTTCTTTTGTAGAATTAATTTTTTATTTTTATTTTTTGTTTATTGTAATGGCAGTGTTAATATTTACATGATAAATTGATATAAATAAAAAGAATAAATGACAACCTCTGTGTAAAGAACAACCTTTATACAACCCTGAATACGAATTGCCAAAAAAACAACCGAAAAGCCTTTAAACCACGTTGGTGCGCCACTGTTACCCTTTTCTTTCAAAGTGCAATTAATTGTTAAACAAAAAAATATATTAATTTGCGTGGGCTAGCTCTTATATTCGTAGAGTGGGGTAGGTACAAATTTGGTTAATCCGCGTATCGGACCATTAACCATAACCCAAACTATCAACTGTCAAACCCTTAAAATCTATGACTTAAATTTATGTTTTGTGCAACTCTGGCTTCTGGTTGAATAACGGTGAGGTTGTGATAAAATGAAAAATAAAATATATATTAGTTTCAAGAGTTTGTCTAATCTAAATGTTTGGTAAATCTTATTATTATAACAATGAACAGTGAATGGATAACCCCAGCGTATATATATACCTTAGGTGTACACTTTTTTCCTTTGAGATTGATGGTAAGTACTATTTCTAAATATTGTATAAATATACTAAGTGGTATTATTTCAGTTATATTATCAACTTAAATTAAATTGGAAGGATTTAACTACCTAAATAAATAGACTTAACAACTAGAGTGTTTAACCTTTAACTAATTAGTAGGTAATGAATAAACTAAACTACTTTTACCTATAACTACTACATGAGGTAACTATCCTTCATTGGTAACTAATAAATTAAATAACTAAACTACCTATACCTCACTAAATAAACTATCTATACCTACTTAATTAGAACTAACAACTTAGTTGAACAAAACTATCCTCACTTATAATAAAATTAACCATTTGCACTTAATTAGTAACTAATAGTTTAATTAGACTAACCTATTTTTACTTATAACTAGATTAACTATCTATACCTAATTACTAACTAATAATGTAATTCAACTCAACTATTTACTCTAATACTTTCTTTTAGATTTTACACCACTAGAGTCTCAAATCCTGGTGGCAAAGAAGGTCTATCAGTAGTATGTTGGGAAGAAACAGTATAAAATGGTTAAATCTCACCAAATTGTTATTAAACTTCCTTGCTGGAAGTAATAGGACAGCTTGGCTTTCTTCGTGCCCTGTAGCTGGCTTCCAAATCACAGGGGGAACAGCTCACTATATATTCGAATAATATACACCAGAGGAGAGATGAACAAAGTAGAAGACAGTAACAAGTAGGTATAAGACAAAACCAAAAAATAAAAGGTCTGAAAATAAAGAAAAGTCTTATAAAATGTGTTTGAGTTGTGCTTGAGGAGATAATAGGTCTTCGATGGGACTTACCGTTGGTGTAAGGTGACCTTAAGGTAAAATATTTGTGTCAATCAAGAATTGAATCCGCTATATGCGCCTATTTTACTAAATAGAAATTATTCTTGATTAGTTGAGGTAATATTGGGGTCTATATCCAGAAAAATCCTGTATTTGGTACCCTTGGCACACGTGCACCCAACAATCTCAACTTTTTATTTTTAAAAAAAAGTGGTCAACTGGTAACGGAAGTGATTTCAGGACTATGTCTCCAACCTATTAAGACCAACAGCCCAACTTTGAGTTCCATGAACAATTAAGGTGGCTTATAGCATTTAGAAGGGGTCAAATGTCATGTCACTCAAGGTTAATAAAACATGCTCTTAACCTAACATGTGACAGTTTAGATGAAGAAAACAATTGCAAGAACAAATAACAAGCTATACTACCTAAGACTAATTGTGATATGAAGGTACTAACTGACAGAAGACAAAGTCAACCCAAACTATAACAATAAGGTTTTCTTATAAAAGAACTCCAATATCACTTTACTAACTACTTTATTTCTAGGTTCTTCACCAATATGAACAAATAACAAGCTATACTATCTACGGTATAAGACTAATTGTGATATGAAGGTACTAACTGACAGAAGACAAAGTCAACCCAAACTATAACAGTAAGTTTTTCTTATAAAAGAACTCCAATATCACTTTACTAACTACTTTATTTCTAGGTTCTTCACCAATATGAACAAATATGATGAAAATCAATAAAGATAATATTAGACCTGTAACAACCCTCTATGCAGTTCTTGCATATGTCATTACTGTATGGTAGCCCAAGTTTCTTCAAGCTGTATCTATTAAGATGTCCTAATATTCTGTGCCATAAGTTAATGTCATTTTTAGATTTGTTTTGCTTTATATTATTTTGGTTTACAATGTCAAAATTAATATGATCTGTGTTTAGATTACTTTGATTTGAACTATAATTTTCTCTTAATTCCAATTTTAAAAAGAATAAATTATTTAATGAGTAGCAATAAATAAATGAATTGTTTTGAATTAGTTTAGCAATTGTTTCTCCACTTTCATTAGATTCAAATATTACCTTTGTAAGGTTCCGTGTTCTATGGTGTATTTTTAGATTCCGTGCCTCTTAGGCTAGTTACTTGTTTCATGCACAGTTCGGCTATCACGAATGTTTTTGACGTTTAGGTTAATAAAAGAGAAGAAGTTAGTTTTAGTTAGTGTGTTCTTATGGAGAGTTGGGTTATGTCGGATTATTCTTACGATTTCTGTATTAAGGTTTAAAATAATGTGGTGTAATGGAATAAAGCAAAGTATTCAACAAAATATAATTTAATTTACGCCCACAACCCTACAATCTCAGAAGTGGGATACCCGAAATCCACATGCACAGAAGGATTAAGAAGATACTTGAAGAAAATATATCGGCATGTCGGCAAGCGAGACTGAAACGGTGGTAGATGGAAATATTGATCTACAAGATGTGGTACAAGCCACTGTTAAGGCCCTAGTAGAATACGAGAATTTAAAGAGAAATGAAAATGTGAATGAAACACCTGTAAGCAAAATAAGTAATCATGAACTATCAGCGCTAATCCCGGAATTCTCCGGTACAGAAAGAAATCAAAATGTTCACGCCTGGCTTGACAGAATCGAGAAGATCAGGGAAATTTACTCTGTACCCGAAAATATAATACAATTACTCACCGTTGTAAAATTAACAGGCAAGGCAAGAGAATGGTATTTGAGCAGGTCAGATTTAATCACAAAGAGCTGGTATGATTTCAAAGCGGATATTAGGAAGATGTACAGTAGCAATGTCGACCCAATTGCACTTAGAAGAGCAATGGAAATTAGGAGATGGAAAAAATCAGAAACCTTTTCAGCGTATTTTCACGATAAGTTAATACTGGGCAACAACGCCGGTGTAAGTGATCAGGACATGATTTTCTATATTATCGACGGACTCGACGACCGCTTACTACAAAATCAAGTACGTATGATGCTTTCCACTATCAAAACCACCGAAGATTTATGTACTTTGATGAACTGCGTGGTAAAAGAAGATAATCCAGGACCTTCCAGGCCGATAGGCCAGAGAAGCGCCACGAGTAGCAGTTTCCCTGCAGCAACGCAATCTACATTTCAGACAAGACCGACGGCTGTTATAAAATGTTTCAATTGTGGCCGTTCGGGGCACAGAATGAGTGAGTGTCGCCAGCCAAGACGCGAAAGAGGTTCGTGTTACCGGTGTGGAAGTGCGGGTCATAAAATTAGTGAGTGCCCAAGCAGAAATTCTCAGCAAGGAGGCAATAGTGCTGCCTCCTCACAACAGGTTCCAGACTCGACCACAAGAGGAACGATGGCGCTAGTCGAGGAACAGGTCTGCTCCACGGAACCATATTTAATAAATTTAACATTAGACAGGTATGATTTAAAAATTATTGGCATGGTTGACAGTGGTAGCCCGATATCACTTATAAGTAAAAATTTTGTTAAGACCCAGGACATTGTTTTAAAAGACAGCATTAGGTACCAAGGAATAAATGGGTCAGTTTTAAATGTTTTAGGATGTTATGTAGACAAAATAAAAATTAACAACATTGTACTTGAATTAACTTTTCATGTAGTAGATGAAAATACTATGAATTTCAATTTAGTATTGGGGCGCAATTTTTTTAATCATAAGCTCATTAGTCCGGTTACTTTCAAAGAGGGTAAACTGTTTATACAAGGCAAGGCCGAAGGTAGTTTTAATCATGATATTTCTGAGTTCCCATTTGCCGAAGTGCTTGCACTTGAAAGCTCATATGATGATGCCGATATTAGTTTAGAACCTAGCTTAACAGATAATGAGGTCACTCATATTAATGATATTTTTACTAAGTATTATTTTCAAGCAAACAGGCCTATAACACCAAAGGTTGAATTCGAAATGCAGTTAACTTGAAAAAGATTGAACCCTTTTCATATAAGCCAAGGAGATTATCACTTGCTGAGAAACAAGCCCTTGATAAGATTATATTAGATTTGCTAGATCAGAATATTATTAAGGAAAGTAATTCACAATTTTGCTCACCCATTGTCTTGACCAAGAAAAGGTCAGGTGATTACCGGCTCTGTGTTGATTACCGGACTCTTAATAAGTATCTAGTGAAAGATAATTTTCCTTTGCCCCTCATTGAGGATCATTTAGACCAACTTAAGGGTAAAAAATACTTTACTAGGCTTGACTTAAAGAATGCCTTTTATCATGTAAACTTAGATAGCCAGTCCCAAAAGTATACATCATTTATAACCCCCTCTGGTCAATATGAATTCTGTAAAATGCCATTTGGGCTAAGTTCCAGCCCCTCCACTTTTGCTCGTTTTATCAATAAGATCTTTCAGCCCTTAGTAAAGCAAGGGAAAGTGCTAATATATTTTGATGATATTTTGATCCCAACAGAGAGTCTTTCAGAGAACATAACCATACTTAAAGAAGTCC
Source organism: Ophraella communa (assembly GCA_035357415.1). Lineage (NCBI taxonomy): Eukaryota > Metazoa > Arthropoda > Insecta > Coleoptera > Chrysomelidae > Ophraella > Ophraella communa. The sequence continues at coordinate 26,781,723 of CM068995.1, forward strand.
TACGGTTAATAACTGACAATTTATTAGAACTCAGGTTAGATAAGTGTCAACTGTTGTATAAGGAAATAGAGTTTTTAGGCTATTTAGTTAGTGAACAAGGCATACGACCTAACCCAGTTAATGTTGAGGCTGTAGATGCATACCCCGTTCCTAAAACTACTAAAGATGTACACAGGTTCTTAGGCATGGCAAGCTATTTCCGTAAGTTTATCAGGAACTTTTCAATAATAGCAAAACCTCTGTATGAGCTTTTAAGAAAAAATGTTAAATTCTTGTTTTCTGATGAACATTTAGAAGCATTTGAAACTATTAAGTCAAGGTTAGTTTCTCAGCCAATCTTAGCAATTTATAGTCCTCTAGCAGAAACAGAGTTACACTGTGACGCTAGCTCGGTAGGGTTTGGGAGTATACTTTTGCAGAAGCAAAATGATGGCCACCTTCATCCAATTTTTTATTTTAGTAAACGAACCAGTGACCATGAAAGTAAATACCACAGCTACGAACTAGAGTGTTTGGCTATTATATACTCCCTTAAAAGGTTTCATGTATACCTTCATGGCATTTCCTTTAAGATTGTAACTGATTGTGACAGTTTTCGGCTCACTATCGAAAAAAGATGTTGTCCCCCGCATAATGAGGTGGTGCCTTTACTTGCAGGACTATAGCTACACTATTGAGCATCGCTCTAATACTAAAATGCAGCATGTTGACGCCCTCAGTAGGGTTAATACTATATTAGTTTTGGAAGGAAACACTTTGTATCAAACTCTAGCTTTGAAACAAAGTACTGATGATGACATTAAAAGAATTCTTGATGTCTTGAAACAGTCAGAACATCCATTATTTGAATCAAGAAATGGTCTTGTTTACCGAAAACAAGGTGATCACATCCTATTTTATGTCCCCAAGGATATGGAATACGAGATTATGCACACATACTACAATGGCATGGGACATTTTGGAGTAGACAAAACTCTTGAACTAATCAAAAGAACCTATTGGTTCCCAAAGATTAAGGCCAAAATTAAAAACCATATTAGTAACTGCTTAAAATGTATTGAGTTTAATTCAAAAGCGGGGCCAGCTGAAGGGCTTCTGCACAACATACCCAAGGGTAAGCTACCATTTGAGACAATTCACATAGATCATTATGGGCCTCTAGGCAAATCAGGGGGGTATAAACATATTTTTGAGGTAGTTGACGGATTTACTAAATTCATTAAATTTTACCCTTGCAAGAGTACTACAACGGGTGAGGTAATCAAACACCTCCAGGACTATTTCTCCAATTACAGCATACCCAAAACATTAATTTCAGACAGAGGTACTTGTTTTACATCGCATGAGTTTAGGGATTTTATGGAACAAAACGGAATAAGACACATTCTGATTGCAACAGGATCACCAAAAGCCAATGGACAAATTGAGAGGATGAATAGGGCTCTAACTCCAGTACTGGCCAAAATGATGGGTGATGGTTCCACTAAATGGGATGTTTTATTGAAGAATGCAGAGTTTTGTTTTAATAACACAGTGAATAAATCCACTGGCCAAACACCATCAATGCTGTTGTTTGGAAGAAATCAATTAGGAAAAATACAAGACAATATTAGAGAAGCACTCCAAGATTCCGTTGATACAGGGAGCAGGGATTTAGCTCAGATCAGAGACTCAGCATCTAAGAAAATCAGTGAGAGCCAAGCCAGAAACAAACAGGCATATGACAATAAACATACTGAAGCGCACAGGTACCAGGTAGGGCAATATGTCATGATATCTAATTATGACACAACACCGGGTGCCAACAAAAAATTAATACCCAAGTTTAAGGGGCCATATGTCATTAAGTCAATACTCCCTAACGACCGTTACATTGTAACAGATATTATCGGGTTCCAAAATACACAAATCCCTTATGACGGAGTAATAGAAGCTAGTAGAATCAAGGAATATGCCCCCAATACAAGTCATTAGCTTAATTTGTTTTAGTAAGTAGGTACTTGTTTATATATCACCCAACTCATCCAGTGTCAGATAAAAATTTATGTTCTATTCACTCATTATGTGAAATTAGGAGATTTATGTAGGAGATTTATGTAGTTTTATGAAAATGAAAACTGTAATGTAAATTATGAAAAACCATTATGTGCATTAGGGAGAGAATTATTATGTATGTTAGAAAACCATTATGTGCATTAGGGAGAGAATTATTATGTATGTTAGAGAGCCATTATGTGCATTGAGTAATAACTTATGTTTGAGGATTAAGAAAATAATTATGTCACTTATGAATTTTTATGTTTACACTGTATTATGTACTAATTATATCTACAATTATGATTATTATGAGCGCTTATGTTAAGAAAATGTTTTAGAATCATTATTTATGGTATTTTATGTTTTTGTGATTGAGGTCAATCACCTTTGTCAGGATAGCCGAACTGTAAGGTTCCGTGTTCTATGGTGTATTTTTAGATTCCGTGCCTCTTAGGCTAGTTACTTGTTTCATGCACAGTTCGGCTATCACGAATGTTTTTGACGTTTAGGTTAATAAAAGAGAAGAAGTTAGTTTTAGTTAGTGTGTTCTTATGGAGAGTTGGGTTATGTCGGATTATTCTTACGATTTCTGTATTAAGGTTTAAAATAATGTGGTGTAATGGAATAAAGCAAAGTATTCAACAAAATATAATTTAATTTACGCCCACAACCCTACACCTTAAAATTTTTGTTTAAAAGCTGTGATACTGATAATAAATTATGAGTCATACCTGGTACAATAAGAGCCTCAATTTTTATTGTTTTACCTTGACATTGACCTCGTAAAGTACCTTTCTTTGTTGCATATAGTTCTTGGTTATTTTTGGCAGTACCTATTTTAACTTCCCTTTTCAAGTTTATTACATCAGTCATACAATTTTCCAACTCTCCTACTACCATATGTTGGGTGCAGCCTGAATCTAAAATAAATTCATTATTATTTAAAAGTATAGAACTACTTAAAGCTATAAATGATATTTCATCTTCATTCTTTCTGGCTATATGTCCTTGTTGTTTTCCTCTAAAACCATATCCTTTTCCTCGATAATTGTATCCTCTGTGACTTCTTCCTCCTCTTGAGCTTTCCTGATTTTTCTGACAACATTCAAAGCTTTTGTGGCCTGCTTTTCCACATTTGTAGCATGTGATCAAGTTTGTTTTGAACGATACATCAGGCATGCTACTTTCATTGTTCCCTTGTTTACATCGTACCTTCATTTCTTCATCTAGCAGTCTTGATTTGACAAAATCCATGGTTATTTCTGTATTAAGTGTCTCTATAGCGGTTATAACTGCTTCATATTCAGTATTAAGTGATATTAGTAGATAACATATTTTGTCAGATTCTTCTATCTTGGACCCCATGCTTTCTAGTTCCCTTATTAATATATCAAATTTATGAAAGTGATCCTCCAGTTTTTCGTTTCTATTGAGTTTTAGGGTTAAAAGTCTCTTCTTTAGTGTTAATTTAGTAAATATACTCTTTCTTTGGAACACATCTTCAAGTGATTTTAGCATTTGCTTTGCTGTAGTCGAGTCTTTAATAATATCTAGATGTTTGTCGCTTGTGCATTGTACTATGATGGACTTTGACTTAGCATCTCTTATTTTAAATTCTGATTTTTCTTTTTCAGTTTCAAAGTCTGTTACCTCTTTTTCTAGTGTATCACCCAGTTGTTTTTCCTCTAAAAGGGCTCTTACTCTGAACTTCCAGTTGTCAAAGTTTTCTGAATTTAACTGGGGTACTACGACTGTTTGGCTTGAGTTCATCTCGTTTTTCTTTTTACAACTTTCACAATTTTACTGCTAGATAAATTATATTGTACTTTTAGTGTTTATTTCGTCGTGTTCTGGGCCCATAACCTGTTATGATTATTAAGATTCTCTTAGATTTAAATAGACGACCATACTTATTTTAACTATATTCTTTATTAATAATTGTTCGTACATACAACATCTACATTCTACATACCAACGACATGAACAACGTGTGTCATGTTTAACAAAGAGGTTATGAACATGTCGTTCTGACAGACGTAAAAAGTCGAACATAGAACACAAAAGTTAACAGTTAACACTATATAAGCAACACACACACAATTCCAAACGACACTAGCGTGAGCAGGTGGGTAGCGAACTGGCAGACTGACTGTATTGCGCAATACTACCCATACACGACACAATATTTTGAAGATTGCACAATATATTTCTAAACTTTTTGAATTCACTCAATATATTCCGCAACCTGTTCTTCGCTTTCAATCTTACTCATACACGGTCAATATTATAGTGCAATATAAAATATTGCACAATAATAGTGCAATATAAAATATTGCACAATAATATTGACCGTGTATGGGGCCCTTTACCCTTAAAATATATTTTATAATAAAGCCTCCAACATAAGCAACTGAAATAGTTGCTACAGTTCCAGAAGTGACTGCATTAGCTATAGTTCGTTCGGTGGATCTTTTCCCATGACCTTGAACCATATACAAACGCAATACATCAATACATTAAATAACACGTAGGTCGTAGATTGATAGTTTAATAAGAATATGGCTAAAGTGACGGTGGACGTTATTTATTATTGTATTAAAGCTGGTGATATTTGCAAAATATTTTATAGCCTTTTAGCAATATGCTACCTAAATGTTTAGTTTAAAAAAACTGTTAGTATACCAGACGGTGGACGTTATTTATTATTGTATTAAAGCTGGTGATATTTGTAAATATTTTATAGCCTTTTAGCAATATGCTACCTATATGTTTAGTTTAAAAAAACTGTTAGTATACCAGAGTTTAATGGAGCTATTCTTCAAACTTGCTATTAAACAAATTTACTGGGAGTGCGATATCGAGTGTCGAAGGTGAAAGACGTGTAACGAGTTTCAAACGTGACCGGTTCTGATCACTTTACGAGGCTTATAAATAAATATAAACAAATAGAAAAGACAATAAAAACTATATATAAAATTAAAACAGTAGTGAAAATTTAAAAAAATGTCCAGTTCGGATCCCCCTGACAAAGGGGGAAGCGTAAATAAGAGCGGGTATACAGGGAATACAGAAAATAATGGATATTCAATCGGGACAACGAGTACAATGGAGAACCAAAATATGAATATGGAGATAAGACACAATGGAAAAGAAATACGTTTGTCTGGTCAGACAACGTCAGGTATTTCTAGTCAATTTAATAAAAAGTTTAAATTAAATAAACCAAATTTATATTCAATGGATAAAATCTATGTATTTATTGAAAAAAGCAATGAGGAAAATATAGGTAGGTTGCACCCTATGTCAGTAGGACACATACTACACAAAAAACTAAAGATAGAAAATATCATTAATATACAAAAGGTAGGTAGAAATAGGATAAGAGTAGAGGTGAAAACAATTAAAGACGCTAATCAGATAGTAGAAAATGAAAAATTAAAAGAAGAAAATTTAAAAGCTTACATCCCCAACAACTTGATAGAAAGAAAAGGAGTTATAAAAGAAGTGGATACCATATTTAACGATGAATATTTATTGGAAAACATTGAATCTCCTAATACAATCACCGGAATCCGCAGATTCAAACGTAAAATAGAAATTGATGGGGAAACAGTATTGGTACCGAGACAAACAATTTTAGTGTCATTTGAGGGAAATATACTACCACCTTTTGTTATAATCAATAAAGTTATTTGTCCAGTAGAAAAATACATTCAAAAAGTAGTACAATGCTACAATTGTTTGAGGTATGGGCATGTTGCCAAACAATGCAGAAGTAGTAGTACTTTTTGCATAAATTGTAGCCAGAAGAAGGAAGAAAATCACGTCTGTAGGGACCCTGAAGATACCTTATGCTTTTATTGTAAAACGAAAGATCACAAAACTATATATAAAAAGTGCCCAGAGTTCGAAAAACAAAAACGAATAAAACAAATTATGTCAGACAATAATTTAACGTACACAGAAGCAAAAAATTGGGAAAACAACTCATACAGCAATAGAATAAGTAATAATAAATTCACAGTACTAAATGATTTCTCTAAAAACTTCCCAACTTTCCCAAGTCATACTAACAATCAATCAAACACTAATTCAAATAATAACATAAATCATACCAAAACAGTCACTACATACAACTATCAGACACAACCAACAACATCACATAGCCAACACAAACAAATAAAAAAACGCAGAATACATTCTCCTAACAAGGAAGTTACACAACCCCCCATGTTCCCTAGAACTTTTGGGCCTAATAAACCGGTATTCCAATCCAAAAATAATAACAAAAATGAAAATATGGAAATGGGATCTCTACAAATAGAAGAAGAAGAAGCAAACACGTTTATTCAAACTTTCTTCCACATTTTTAAAATTATAATAGAAGAAACAAATTCCTTTGAAGAGCTAAAAAAAATTGATATTGATTATGTAAAAGACGGGTTGACGAAATTAAAACTTTATCACAATAACATTCAATAAAATTAAAATACTACAATGGAACGCGCGATCGGCGAGTGCCAATAAATACAGTTTAATGAAATATTTGTCAGAGGAAGAAATAGATATTTGTGTAATATCAGAAACGTGGTTCAAAAAAAATCAAATAATAAATTTTCCAGGATATAATTTAATTAGAACAGATAGAGAAGATGGATATGGAGGCTCGGCAATACTCATTAAGATAAAAATTAACTTCAAAAAATTGGACGTTGCTTTAAAAAAAAATAATAAAATGGATATATGTGCCGCAGAAATTAATTACAATAAATCACTACAATTCAAAATAATTTCACTTTATTGTCCACCAAATATTAATACCAAGAACAGCGACTGGGAAAACCTATTACAGCTGATGGACAAATCAAAAGGAATAATTTGCGGAGATTTCAATGCCCATAGCAAAGTATGGGGGTCATACAAAAATGACCAACGGGGAATACAACTAATGAATATCTTAAATGATTACGACCTTATATTGGCAAATGACGGATCATCAACTAGATTAAATCGCAATGGAGAAAACTCGACAGTAGATTTAACACTCAGCACACCCTGCCTGATAAACAACATGGAATGGAATACAATAGATGACACACTAGGTTCAGATCACTTTCCAATACTGATCACAATTATGGCGAATCAAAATAAAGATCACAATTCAAATAGAATAATTCAACCAACAAATAAATGGAATGTCAACAAAGCCGATTGGCCAGTGTTTAAAAATGAAGCTGACACATTTTTCCTCAAACCAACACCTACATTTAATAACATAAATGAAAAGTACGAATACTTATTACAAGGAATAAACACGACAGCACAAGTAACCATTCCGTTAAACAAACCATTCCAAATAAATACAAGAACAATACCACCCTGGTGGGATAGTGAATGCAACTCATTGATACAAGCAAGAAAAAATGCAATAGAAGATTACAAAAAAAATAGCACTCTAGAAAACTTTATCACAACACAAAAGATAATAGCGAGTACAAAAAAATGTTTAAAAGAAAAAGCAAGATTATCATGGAGAATGTACTGTTCGAAGTTAAACAAAAACACACCGTTATCAGATATATGGAAACAAGCAAAAAAAATGAAACGAACTTTACAAACGACAGAAAAAATATATGCAAATAACGACACATGGAAAGAAGAATTATTGGACAAAATAACACCACCAACAACAGTTTATCGAGATGAGGATGAAGAAGGTAATCAGGAGGAAGAAACAACGACGATCTTGGATAACAACATAACTTTACAGGAACTAGAGATGGCAATCAAGCATACAAAAAACACAGCACCAGGTATGGACAGTATAAAATACCCAATGATAGGTAATTTACCGAATAACGCTAAAAAGTTTTTGTTAGAAATATATAATGAGATATTACAGATTGGAAAATGTCAAATAGAAGATTGGAAAAACGTAATTACAGTACCAATATTAAAACCCCAAAAAGACCCAAACAATCACGAATCTTACAGAAGTATATCTCTTATATCATGCATTCAAAAAACCTTTGAAAGAATTTGAAACAGGATAGAATGGTGGCTGAATCAAAATAGTTTATTACCTATTCACCAATATGGATTCAAGAAGGGGTACGGCACTATGGATGCAATCTCACAAGTGGTCACAGACATACAAATTAACCTAGGAAACGATGAATACACAGCGGCAGCATTTCTGGATGTTAAAGGAGCATACGATGCTGTAGAAATACCCATATTGAAGGAAACTTTAAAACGAATTGGGATGCCAAAGAAAATTACTAATATATTATGTGATATGATGACAGACAGGAAAATATTTATCAGACAATCGGACACGTACATAGGACCAAGGCATACATCCAGAGGGCTACCACAAGGTTCAGTTTTATCGCCACTGTTGTTTAATATCTACACTATAAATTTGCACCAAAGTACTGATAATTATACACTAGTACAATATGCTGATGACTTTGTAATATACGTCAAAAACAGGAAATACCAAAACTGTCTAAATAAACTAAATGCGGCAACATTAAATGTTATTAAAGGTATGGATAATCTAGGTTTCGATCTGTCGATACAAAAAACAAATGTAACCATTTTTTCGAGACACCGCATTCCAGAAATAATAAATTTACAAATAGGGAAATTTTTATTTCCTTATAAAAAAGAAATTAAATACTTGGGAGTAATACTGGACAATAAACTAAACTGGAAGACGTATATAGAAGAAATAAAAATCAAATGTAATAAAGTCATCAACTTCATCAAAATGATCAGCAAAACGTGGTGGGGGGCAAATACAGAAACATGTTTATTGTTCTATAAAGCTTATGCAAGATCTATCCTGGATTACGGTTCAATATTGTATGGGTCAGCATCTGCAAAAGTAATAAAACAGTTAGATATAGTACAAAACAAAATATTGAGAATATGTCTAGGAGCAATGTCAACAACACCGGTAGAAGCCTTAAGAGTGGAAGCATTAGAACCTCCTCTAGAACTAAGGAGAACATTTTTAGCCGAAAAAATGATTCTGAAATGTAAGGAAAAGAAATCACCACTGATTACAACAATATCACAACTAAACAGACACGACTTAACAAACAAATTTTGGGAAAAAAAGAAATCACCATTATTATGCATAGCATTTCGAAACACACACAAAGAAAAAATCCTTACACACGAAACTAACAACTACTTTGAAAACATAGAACATTCTGCGCAAATAATAATCCCAGAATATACAGAATTACCAGAAATCAATAAAATAAAAATCAACAATATTATGAAAAAAACACACAGCAACACTGCAACAATTTACACAGATGCATCAAAATCATTCAAAGGCACTGGTACAGCATTTTACGTAGAAGAAACGAAGGAAGAGAGAATCTTCACTCTGCCAAAAAACTGCACGATTTTTCAGCTGAAGCAACAGGCATTACAAAGGCATTGGAATATGTAATTGAAAACAAAAAAAATAAAGCGTTTATACTATCAGATTCACTATCCGTTATTCAATGTTTGAAAAACAATATAGGAGAAGACAACAAAAATCCGCATATAAAAAGAATTCAATCATTACTATATCAACTCAGATCTGATTGCGAAGTACAAATAATATGGGTAAAAGCGCACTTTGGTATTCCCGGAAATGAGAAAGCTGATAAATTAACAAAAAAAGCACTGAACAAGACGCTGATGTTCTAAGCCGTAACTGACTGCATATCTATATATAAAAAAAGTGTCAAGAAACATGGAAACAAGAATGGAGCCTCTACATTCAAAATAAACCAACTAGATATTCACTCCTACATAAAGCAATACCATCACAGCTTTGGCATAAAAATACAAATTACTCACGTAGGGAAATCAGCAGTATAATACGTATGAAATTTGGACATGCTTCATATGCAGCTCATTTATACAAGATAGGAGTAATAGATTCAAATTTATGCACAGTGTGTAATGTCGTAGAGGACTTGGACCATATATTTTTTGAATGCAGAAAACACAAAAATGCAACGGATTTAATGCTAAAAAATCTTGTGAAGGCAAAGCTAGCTCTTCCTGTCAACTTACTACATCTTCTTGCGTTAAATAATTTAGAAATAACAGAATGCATAGTAAATTTTATTAGAATGACAAATGTATTCGTTTAAAGGAAATAACTAGATTTTAACATGACCTTTGTTATCTTTACCCAACTGTAATCATATCCTTCTATCCGTGGTCTACCTGTTTGTGTGTTTTAACAATGCCCTGAACGACCCCTGGGCGAGAAGAATTGTGACCCTGTAAAAATCCTTTTGTTCTGATATTACGCAATTACGAAAGATGCTGATAGGCAAAATGAGAATATGCAAATCAGAATTGCTTTGTTAGGGTTATGGCTGCAACCATTACTATTGGACAGTCCCACCCACACAGTTTAACTTTGAAAAATAAATGGGTTGTAAAAATAAATAATTCATAATAATTCATGTTTATTTAAGGCTTAAATATATATACAATAAATTTTATTTGAATTGGATTATTTTCTTTTCTTTTTTTTATAGCATATACTGTCCGCCGAGATATTTTCAAAGCAGCAGCTACCCTCTAACATAAAAAATTTATTAATAAAAGTATATTGCAAAATAATATTTATTTTCCTTCTTTAACACTTGAAATTGGTTCCAAAGGTCCCCCATTTTTCTTTCTAACTCAAAATACTCCAACAAATTCAGGACCAGCTTCTGTGCTTGCGAATTCAACCTTTTTCCAGGCATATTCTAAAAATGAAAACTATTTATCAATGGTTCTAGTTATCCAGAAAATTAGGTCAATATTTTCTACTTTGGTGAAAACAAAATGTGTTTCATATAATTCAGTTTGATGGAGTTCTATCCAGAATCATAATGATATGTCAATTTAAGGTTAGTTTTCATTGCAAAATAAATTAATAAGAAGTAGATAAATAATATTCACTTACCACAATTATTCGAACACTCAGGTATAGGTTAGTTGTTAAAACAACTGTTTTTCAAATAAATTTATATGCAAGGGGCAATAACATGGATAAAAATCTAAAATAAAAATGTAAACAATTTATTTGGTCTGTCAATTTACAAATTCACAGATAAACCACACATAGATAAGAGATATATATACTGAGATAGATCAGAAACTGCCATTAGAACCTCGACACCAAAACGATATTCGCGACACCTCGCGTCTGGAACCAAGAACTATAAGATAAAGCGGGAAACTTAAATGTATTTAAATATTAATAGGTTTTGATTAATATTTTGATGGGAAAAATCTCCAGGTCTCTTCAATAATACACAAATATACATCTTTATGAAATATTTATTACATTCAATAAATTATTTACATGTGCATGACAAACTCTATGTAATTCTTGAATTCTAGACAATGGTTTTTCTTTTAAATCTAACCATCCAATTAATGACAACCATAGATTGCATAGCTGAAATTAAATGTTCAATTAATATTTATAAGATGTTTCTCTCTTAAAATTATTAATTAATCCCAAAGTTCCCACAGTTAAAGTATTTTAGACACAACACAAACATTAAATAAAGAACTGTTTAATAAAACTTACAAGGTTTATTTAAAAAATTAAATTTCACGGTTAATTTAAATTAAAAATTGAATAACCGTGAAATATTAAAAAGTTATTATTTTAACGCTTTTATTATTTTATATATTTTAATTCAACTTACTTGTTCATCTTTAGGAATTCGATGCATTTGATATCCTGTTTTATCGGAGTTATTGCATCCAGGAACACAACATTGAAAACTCATTTTTATCTCTAATTAATCACGAATTGTAACAAATACTTCTTATACACTATAAATTACTGTAAAGAGTAACCGAACTTGACTTACTATAAACACAAAATGGCAATGAAATTCACAAAACACGACAATTCTTTGACAGATGCGACATATGAAAGCACACCAGCGTTTTTTGCGGTTGGAACCTCAACTAAAAACAATGAACTTTTATTTACATATAAGATTCCTAACCATGAAACCACAGAACTTTCATTGTGTAGGTTACACCTATCATCGACATTCGTCATATGGCTATCTCTGTTTGTTATATTATGCTGTATTGGAACAAACGGTTCAATTTTGGGGTTTTAGTTTCTGTGAGTGGAAAAGAGACGTACTACAAAAAGTAGTATGTTAATAATTTCAGCCATGGGAAAAGATCCAGCGAACGAACTGTATGTCAGTTGTCAAATCGTCAGCATTTATATTCTGAAGGTTATTAGTCATACTAGTTTCACTGGAAGATTTTTTGGAATCTTGATCAGTTGCCAAAAAAGTATTTAGGTTACTAAGTAAAACCCCATCATCTTACTCACAATTTTTCCCTGACCCTAAATATATAAGCCCATTTAAAATTTGAGTTTTCAAACTCCCCACAAACTGGATAGTCGTGGGATTATCATTATTGCCTAAACCAGATCTAATAACTCCAAATAGATTTTCTATAGCATCTTGGTTAAGGGTTCTGGGTTTAAGCGAATAAAATTTTTTTTCAAAGTGAAGGAACTTCCACAATTCTTTGGCTGCACGTATTGTGGTCAACCAACCAATCTGAGATGGTGGTTTGTTTCTGAGTAGACCTTTTTTTGTATATCTTACAAATCGCCACCCTCTGACCATTTTAAACGCCTTATCCCAATATGTCAGGTGGGGGGAATCTTTGGTGATTTTGCATTTTACCTCTTTTCCACTAGGTGGAAACTTTGAGCTACCATTGAAACTATCAAATAATTCATCCACCTGCTGGACAAACGTAGCGGTGGCAATTGACCTTTGTTCCAATTCACCTAGAATATAAATGAAAAGTTTAATATAGTTGGGGCAAAATAAAAACGGTTATGCTTCATCCATAACATCCGTAAAATTTTTGGAATTATTAAGAATAGCATGTAACGGTTTTATTTCGTATGAACCATATTTATTTTAGTTATGTTACTACTACAACTAAGCCACAAACCCATATTTTTTGATAATAAAATCACACATATTTTTACATTATAAACTTGTTCTAGATGAACTGACTAACAATTATCACACATGGTGTAAATAAATATAAAATTATTATTTATTATTTTATTTATATATCTCTAGACATCAGTAAAATAGACTATAAAATAAAATATGCTTACCTCTGGAAAGCAATGTGTACAAATATGCAGAGACAGTTCTACTGAGAATCTGTGCAGCTAAGTTGACTTTCATCGAATATTTCATTTTAGGGTTCATGTGATGATTTTTGATTTTATGCATGGCCCTAAAAATTAATGGAGATTTGGAATCAATCTCATATGCTCTTCTAATGTCATTAAATCTTGCTTGCATTACAGCATTCTGATATGTGGGAACCTGGACATCAACATTATGTTTTCTAAATAATGATGCTGTGCATTTAAAAGGTGAGGTGGGTCATAAATTGTGAAAATTTTCTGGTCTCCAATCAATATGTATGGAGTGATTACTGACGAACCCAGTTGTTTTAATGCATTAATATTTGTGGTACCACAATCATTTATTGTAGCAACGACAGTTAGTTTTGCAATATCTCGACAAGCCTCAATCACCTCCACAATAATTTTGGCCAATTTGGTTCCAGTAACCGCCCCATTGGAAAAATAATACGCAACAGGTTGCTTCCAAGTATTTTTAATGCCTTTAACCATAAACACCAAGGCCTTGTTGGCAACTGCTTTAGAACCTTCTTGTATGTCATCAAAGCCTCTTATTTTATCAGCATATGCATCATACTGAATATGATGTTTTATATCCATTTTATCCATCACCATCACACAAAATCGATCATCATCCTCTTTAACGGACTTATTAATGTGCTGCAGTATGTGGACATTAATTCCACTATCAAATGGTACATGTCTTAGAAGGTCCAATAGAGTTTTCTTTGAAGGTAGAGCAACAATTTTTCTCAGTAAGCTGTAACACTTCGGACCTCTCTTCAATAAAGCCAGAGCCAAAACTTTTTCCTCTATTGTCCACCGTCTTCCTTTAGGGACTTTTTTAGAACATCGAACTTGAGATATTAAAAAGGTGGCCACTGTCGATGGTAAGTCCCGAAACAATTCTTTTACTACACTAGAATCAGAAAGTTTCAAGATTTCCTTTAGATCATGGCCTCTACTTTTTGATATTTTTTTTAAATGCCTAATATGGGCCTCTTTGCTCTCAATCAGCTTAATCAGTTTTTGTTTACGAGGACTCGCAGAAAGTCTGGAGATATCTGGAATTCTTCTGAACAGTTTTTTTGGCTTTAGGAGTCACAGCGGATACCTCTTTACTGGGACCTGCTTCAACTTGCAACTGATCCTCTGTCTCGTCTGAAAATAACATATCTTTTTAACTTTCAAGTCATAGTCATTAAATTTGAAAGAAAGCCACAGAATTCAAATGAACTGTTAGGAAGCAAAAAGTTTACTACTGGGCAAAACTTGAAATTAAAATATTTTCTATTAATTATGTTTTAGTTTTAATCAAGGTAATGTTTCTACTGTTTTTTTTTTGGGCACACATTTACAATTTTTATTTAGTTGTCTAGTTGTCGCTTTATTGCTTACAATTCAGTGGTTAGTTTTTTTATAATTTTATTTTGCATCTAGGCAGATGCTGATACAATTCTTGTAAAATACCAACATCTTCACTAAATACAATACAATTTAAGTTAGTGGGTAATGTTACATTATGTTTTATTAATTCTGCGTACAATTTATTGATGCTGTCCCAGAGGTTTGTACATTCCATAATTATATGTGTTAAACTTCCATATTTCCCGCATGTGCAGTCAGGGACCCTATTCTCAAACAGTGACATATTTTGTCGCATGCGAGAAATCCTCTTTGTCGAAGAAAATCTGAATAACCTTATTCTCAAAAGTCACCTTTGCAAATTTTTGATAGACAAATTGTAGAATGGTCAAAAGCAGCCGACAATTTATGTCGAATGCGAGAATTTCATTACTTGCGAAATTTGTAGCTTATCATTATACATGTTAATTTTTGTTAATTTATATGGGAAATGAAACCACAATCCTTTTTTATGTTTTTATTTCAACGTTAAAAAAACATAAAATAGAGAAAATGGCAGTTTTATTAATTGCTATTGAAAATTTAGAAAATAAAGAAATGTATTAACGGCCTCGAGAGAGACGAGGAATATGTAGAAAAGTTTTTACATTATTTTCATCTCATAGAAAGTTTATTAAAACGTTCAAATTAACTAAAGAATTACCTAGGTAGGGACTAATAATTAATCTAGAACCCTTAATAGAACAAGGGAATCGTGAAAGTGCATTACATCTCTTGAAAAAAGGTATTTTTCTGATTGTATCATAATAGGTATATAGATATTATTAATCTAAAATACTAAAGTAAGTGAAATTGTAAGTACCTATAAGTGGAAACACTAATTTAAAAGTTATGAGTATTGTTAGTCATATGCCAAGCTTTTACTACTAATTGTAATTGTAATTTGCTGGTTTTGAATGAAGCTTTTTAATTTTTGCTTGCATGAATCCACCTTAAACACGAGCCTCAAACAAAAAACATTCCAATCTACTTACACAAATACAAATTGATACAAATATAACTATCAAAGAACCAAAACTCACATCCTACATTGGCATAGAACATATTTGAGAATCGTTAAATCGGTGTTGCCAGCTCCTGATATTCGACAAAATATGTCACATGCGAATTGGAAGACGAATCCAATCGAGAATACCACAATTTGAAGTTGTGCGACAATTTTCATCGACAAATGTCGAATGCGACATATTTTGTTCGACATTCGAGAATAGACCCCCTGGACTATCAAGTATTCCTATCTTAAATTGGTAAGATGGAGATTATGCATGGAGGGACCTTATTCTATTTATGGTTGTAATAAAATGCCTTTTGGAAACTGAACAAAACCATCTTTTTGAAGGGATACCTCTTATACAGTTAACAAAATTTAATCCCGTTGTAGAGTGATCATATTTTTCTTGCCAGTTAGTTTTTAATCGAATTTTGTACAGTGCATTAAAATCAGTATATGGTACAATTTTTTTATCCGTTGTTACTCCTGTTTTAAGGGCGGATTTGGCTAATTCATCTGCAATTTCATTTCCTTTTATACCTGAATGTCCTTTAATCCAAACAATGATAACTGATTTATTTTGGGTGTATATATCAAAATTGTATTTCAGGATCTCCACTTCTATATGAGATAAGTGTGTATGTTTGTTTATATTGTGATGTTCTTATATTAATTTTTTGAACAATTGGTAGATTTGAATAAAAAACAACCATTCTACTTAAAGGACGAATTTATTCTATATTGTTTTCTAAAATATAATTGATACATGCCCTCAAAATACACTTAGCTTAGTTATGCTGAATAGGTATAATAAAAATAATATAAATAATAAACTAAAACTGAGTAACCTCATTAACAATTTAAATTAACAATTTATACAGGGTGATATTATCATATCACACCTCCCCCGTAACCGAAAAAAAAAAAACAAATTTAATAATTATTTGTTGGTTGCTGGTGGAATGGTTTTACCCTATTTTTGTGTACTTTTAGTCTTTTATTTTCTACGTCAATTACTACATTTACAGGCTCATTTTCTAAAATTTTATATGGACCTTTATAAATTGGTTTTAATTTAGAAGCGGTCTCATCATGAAGTAAAACTTCATCCCCTACTTTATAGTTTGTCTCTATCGCTTGTATGTCATTGTTACACTTCGTTCTGATTTTTATTAACTTACCTTGTTTTTGAAATTATCTCTGTCAACAATTTAAATTAGTCTCTATTTTGTATGAGGTTTGCAATAGTTTCCATCTGAAATATAATATTGTCAGCTGTTTGGGAATAATAATGTTTTGTTTACGTCTGAAATATAATATTGTCAGCTGTTTGAGGATAGTAGTTTTATTGGTTATAAACTTGGTCAAGCGTATGATTACTTTCAATTCAAGCTGACAATACAATACCCGCTATTCTAATAATTAAAATCACTGTTTATTTAATTTGTATTCACAATTGGCGATTTCGACTACCGATTGGGGCGCTGGCATTCGTAAACAAACATGGTGGATAAGAAGTAATAATTTTGCCGGGTATATCTACTTATAGCGTTTTCCATTCGTCGCACTGGGGCAGAACTCGCGCTAGTTTTGTGTTCCATTCGTTGAACTCTTTTCATTTTTTTGTGTTCCATTCATGTGTCACTCCAACTCCGAGCGAGCTAAGGGCGAACCGAGGGCAATAATTTGGCACTAGCTATTTGATCAAGGGTTACGGTAGTTATTATTATTACTATTATTGTTATCAAATGTCAATAAAAACAGTCTCCGGGTCAAATTAATTTTCGTGTTCCATTAGTTTTGCCCTAGAGCATGCATCTGACAGCACTGGCCTTGAATTCTCTAAAAACCGAGTGCGATGAATGGAAAACGCTATTAGTGAGGTTACTTGTGATTTCACATTCCATTTGGCTTGTGTCTTCGTAGTGTTCGCTGTGTTTTTATATATTTTAACTCTTTTGACTATTTTTGGTGTATCGCGCTTATTCCCGTTCTTCTCTCTTTTTATAATGGAGAACGACGAACTGTATTTAGGTTTGGCGTCAGTGTTTTCCTATCTACAGGCGAACTTTGAAAGCAGATGTTTTGTAGAAGGCGAAGCACTCTTAAATGCTAAACACATTATTCTGATTGGCAAAACTGCAGTAAATGAAATATCTGTAGAGATACTAGCATTGTGCCTTCAAACCAGTGCAATTAAAAGTGCTCCCCATGAAATAAAGGGAAAGTTGGATATTCATGGGAATATATTATCAGTTTCCCAATTTACATGCAGTTGCAAGGCTGGCCTTTCTGGAATATGTAAACATATTGCTGCTGTACTCTTAAAATGTACAAGGTAATAAATACTTATTTTTAATAATTATTTTATTCCGTGAAACAAAACATTTTAATTTCTTTTCACTTACATTCTACTCTAATTCTAGATCTAGCATTTCTTCTCTGGAAAAGCTCTCTACTACAGATGTTAAATGTTACTGGAGTCGTAAAAAGAGGGAAGTGGAAGAAGAATATGAAGCAAAACCAATTTTGGAAACATCTTGCTTTGAGTCCAAAGTTACTGAGACAAAGGAGTTGACTCATGATCAGCAGCAAGAGTGTTTCCAACTGTTATCTTCAGTTTGTCAGAAGTCTAGCTTGACTTTGCATTTGTAAGTTGATTTCTTCATAGAATTGTAATGTTTAAGTTATTTTAAAATAGTATCATTAGTAGTAAGTATAAATTTTTTTAGAAAAGGACGAGCTACAGTTCAAGATTTCAGCATGGAAGTAGAGGAAGTAACAATTCCGGAGGCTTTCAATGTTATAGTTTCTCAGGCTGCAGGGTCTTTATTTTTGGAAAATCTTAATTTAGATATCAAAAACTATTCTTTAAAACCATGCTGCACATCATTAGCTAATGATATACTGGATTTAACACCTTTTAATAAAGCCTTGATGTGTGCTCAAAAATCTACCACTTGGCATGAGATTAGGCAGTTACGAATCACAGGTACTTATTTATATTATTGAAAAACTATAAATCTATAAAATATAATAAAAGTATATTTTTTTAAACATAGGTACCTATGTAGTATTTCACGTTTGGTGTTCTTTTAGGTTCGAGATGTTATTCAATTTACACCTACTCTAAAGATTATTGGAATACTAAAGCTACAAACTATTTTTGGCCAAAAAAGCTTCACAATAGATATGTTGAACATGGTTTGAAATATGAAAGTGAAGCCTTGAACAAATATAAGCTGATTAATAATTACACCGTTATTGAAATGGGGTTAATTATTTGTAGACA
This sequence comes from Ophraella communa, assembly GCA_035357415.1. Taxonomy (NCBI): domain Eukaryota; kingdom Metazoa; phylum Arthropoda; class Insecta; order Coleoptera; family Chrysomelidae; genus Ophraella; species Ophraella communa. The sequence continues at coordinate 26,800,707 of CM068995.1, forward strand.
ATATCCTTGGCTAGCTTATTCCCCAGATGGCATAGTAATGGAAAACGGTTATCCGACAAGACTAGTTGAGATTAAATGCCCCTATAATGGTAAGTTTGTAATAAATTTAAACATACATATGGCAGATAGTTGGTTATCGCTGGACCTAGTTATGCAGGAACTGCGCAACCCACAAATACCTTATTTCAAAGTACCTACATTATAATAGTTCTTATTATACCTACCTATTCTTTTTTGTTTAGAATCCTACAAGCCAATTATTTTCTTCGTATGTATCCCAAAATGAACTAAACTAAAAAGACATTAAAATACTAAGATTTTCAGATGTATCTTAAAATATTACACTCTTAAAATAGGTAACACATTTATAATACGAACAAAAAATTGTTTATAGAGAAACAATTTAGAATAATAGAATTTTTTTAGTAAAAGTTTACTACTTCTTACTAGGTTCTGGATTTTTATGATTATGTAATAACTAGTAGACTAATTCGCCTTTGAGTTTATTCTATCCAATTTTGTTGATTTTACTTAAATAAACAAATATTTTTACTTTTCATTTTCCAGGTCTCGACAATGATGCGATTAATTTCGTCCACACCTGTTCATTTTTGGAAGTCAGTGCTGACAGAGGTGTTGCACTAAAAAAAAGACATGCCTACTATGGACAAGTACAGTTGGGAATGGCGATATTAGGTTTTATAATGTGTGACCTTATTTTATATTCAGCACATTCAAAAACATTTTTAAATATCGTTGTGCATTTTGATGAGCAATTTGCTGCAGAAATGATTCTGAACATCACAGCGAAATATTTTACCCACATGTTGCATGTAATATGTAAAAAAAGGGAAAATAAATCTGAAAGTAGTCAATAAAACAATTACATGTGATTTGTTAATGTAATTTAGTACACTCTCTCTTTCTCTCCCTTTCACTCTCTTTCTCTCCCGTGAAGCATTTATTCTTCAATGAAGAAATATATTATTAGTATTATGTATTTTTATTACAATACACACACACACAGTACAATACAATACAATTTTTATTACAATACATGAAAATCCTTGTTTTAAGAAGACAGGGCGTGAACTCTGTAACAGAATAGAAAAGAAATTTCTTTCTATTTTAGGAAATTTCTTGTAACGTTACTCTGTATGTCTATTCGGAGGTTTTCGTGTAGTTTCGTATGCGTATTCGGAAGATAGAAATAGAAACAGCTAAAAGGGTCTTTCTATGTCTGATTTGTGGTTTCTATGGCGCAAAACATTAAAACAAATGTTGTTACCGTAAGGTTTATGCCCTAGGTACATCATAAAGCATTGTTAGGTTATTGTTTTTTATTAAAGAAGTTTTATTTTTAATTAAAAATGAGAAGTATTTTATTAATTTTTCTTGTAAACAAGATTTTTTTTCTGTATAAACAATACTTAATTGATGCTATACATTAACACGGTAGGTATCTGTGTTCCGTCATTAACTCTCAGCAATTGGCATTGTTTTTTAGTTTATCATATTATCAATAAAAGCCTATCTTTGGGTTTATTAACGTTTATTTTGATTTTACCACAACTACCTAGCTAATATTGTCTGAACTCTCAGGAAGTTCTAAGATATTTGTCGTGTGTCGTGGATGTCTCTTTTCGATACTCTGCATTTTTCTTCAATCTTCTTCTTCTGCCTCTTCTATAAAATTCGCAATTACCAAATCCATTTCACTCAATTAATAGAAAAGCACAAAAAACAACAAAAAACGCAAAAACAAAAAAAGTAATAACAGCTTAAAATGACAATATTGACATTTGTGATGGCAAAATTACTGGTATATAGGTTAAAAATCGAAATGTTTTTAGGTTCATTAGTACACATTTCTCTATATCCGAATTTGCCCGAAGGATTTAGGAAAAAGTCATAGAGAGTAGGGTTTGTTAATAGAAAGAAAGTTTCTTTCTTTGCTATTTCTTTTCTATTTCTATCTCTATCGAGTTACAGAGTACGCGCACTCTCCTCAAATGACAGGTCCACGTTTAGTAGTTAATGCTCAGGTCACGGAAGTCGCCACTATCGAAAATAAAATCACAATCAACAAGAAATCCGTTAATGACACAACAATTCTGAATTTAAATGTTGTCAACAATATTGTTTGACAGTTTGTATTGTATTTTCTCGTTAGTAGATATATTTTCCAGCTGGAGTTTTTGTACTTGTGTGATAGATAGTATTGTATTTTCTTAGTAATTATTGTATTTTCTCGTTAATAGTTATATTTTCTACTTAGTATTTATATTTTCCAGTTAGAGTTTTTGCAGTTATTTATTAAAATATGGTTTTATGTGTTCTGTTACGGGTTGCCTTTATAAAAATAACTATAAAAAAGTGCATTGTTTACGAAAGGATCCACAGGTAAGAATTTGGTTTTTGAAATCTTCAGCGTATACCTATTTATTAGTATATGATGCATATTATATTATTTCTATGTTACATTAAATTTGTAGATCCGAAGAAAATGGTGTGATGTTTTAAATAGACCAGATTTGGTTAATGTAGCTGGAAATGACCGTTATATATTTAAAATCTGCATTGACCACTTTACAAAAGACTGCTTTTTCTCACAGAATAGAAATGTTACCAATTTATAATTAGATGCTGTGCCTACTCTAAAACTTCCAGGTAAGAGAATAATTTTAAAATTTTGATTGTGAATTAAAGCAAAAACTTTTTTAAATAACAGGAACCTACAAATAGGGAAGTTGAAATACCTTACTATTATAGGTTAATGTACAATTTTATTCTCAATTTCTAATTATGAGTTTTATATTGACAACTCAGTTTTATAATATTTAATACTTCTTTTTCAGAAACCAGCATCTCTCATTGTTCTGATGATCCTCTAACAACAGAAGGTACTCCCAGGACACCAGAATGCAATAGATCCATTTTAAAAATAATTGGGAAAACAAGAAAAATAAATTTGACTCCTAATTGTAATAAAATTATCTTGCAAAAATAAAGAATTATTACTTATTTTATTTTTATTTCTATATGTCATACCAAATTGCTAACAATATTAAAATACTTTAAAAATATTTTGAAAAATATATTTATTATATTTATCAGAATATTTTTAAAATATTTTAATATAAATATTTTAAATTAACCAATAAAATAAAAATACAATTATATGGTTTGTGCTCAGGTCACGAGCGGCGCTGTAAACACGTTTTTAAAAAACCGTTAGAGTCGGCTATCTATAAAGTTCTTTCTAATCTATGTACTTTCTAATCTATAGATGTTTTTTGGCGACAGATACGCAAGATACTTGAGTATCATGCACTAATGACGTCATAAGTATCAGTTTGACGTTGGATAGATACTCAAGTTCGGCAAGTGACAGTTGCTCTAACCTCGAAATCTTTTCAAGAATTACGTATTATTTATTAAGAGTAATAAAGGTTCTTTCAAGCACGTGGTTTAGGAAAATTTGACCAATCAGGTTACATCAGAGAGAGAGATAGAAAGTTAACGCTTGAGTTTACCACTCTCATTCATGGGTAAACGTTTTGACAGATTAATGTATCATGCGTATCAGATATGACGTCATAGCTAAGTCGCTCGAATGCAACATTTTAGATACTCGTGATACTCAAGTATCTTGCGTATCAGCATGTATCAGTCGCCAAAAAACATCTTTTGTTTGAAATCGCCAATATTAGGTTTGTTCAAGCAGCAGTCAAACTTGGTATCAAACTGGTTGAATCATGCGCAGTAAGTAAATGGTGTTCGAGCAGTAGAATACGCGCATTTAGTGAAAACGTCACGACCGCCATTTTGTTATGCTAGGTTAGTTATTGGATGCCAACAAACTTTTAATCGTATGTTAATAGCACAGTGGTTGATTAGAAACATTTATTTTATCTATTTCTGAACTATTTTAAAACTAAAAAGGTATGTACAGAATAGTATTATGTTTAAAGTATATATTTGACACAATTTTTTGTTATAAAATGTATTATTAACGTTATATATTTATTATCTAATTGTTACTTTCAGGTTAGGATGGCTATAACATGTTGGGCACATGATTGTGGTCACAACAATAAGAAAAATGAATGCAAGTTTTACAGATTTCCTAAGGATAAAAAAGTTCTGAAAAAATGGATAACTCTTTTAAGGTAATTTTTATTTTATTTAATAATTCTGTGAAGTAATCGTTCAAAATATTATAGGAGAGATATAGAACCAGGATCTGGAGCTAGAGTGTGCAGCTGCCATTTTCGAGAAGGAAACAAGGAAAATCTTCCAGAGTTATTTGACCATAACAAAAGAAAACTTTTTGGTGAGCACTACCTTAGTCCAGAAAGGAAAAAAAGCCAAAACAAGTCCATTCCATTTTCTGAATTAAGGTATACCATTTTCTTATTTGTATTTATTATATTTTATCTATGAAAATAATCTATTTACAGTAATATTTTACTTTTTTCTAACATTTTCTAATTTGTTTTAGCCCATCAACCTCTACAACAACTGAGGTTTTAGCCAATAAACCCATTGATGATGGTCCATCAGTTTCCATTACCGAACCCAATTTATCTTCGACTATGGAACAAAGTTCGTCTTCAGTTGTCGAACCCAGTACTTCAGTTACTGAAGCCAGTACTTCAGTTACTGAAGCCAGTACTTCAGATACAGAACCAAGCTCATCTTCAGTTGACAAATCTGCATTGTCAAAACCATCTATGGCAATGCTAGAGGCAGAAAATTATTTATTAAAATTAGAGTTGAACAGGAGAGATTTGGAATCGCTCAGACAACAAATGAGTTTTTCTCAGATTTGTGAATCTGATAAACTTATTTTAGAGTATACAGGGCTACCTTCCAAAAAATATATTTCTAAGTCTTAACAAACTAATTGAAAATGTGGATATTAATTACTATTTGAAATGGAGATTTGAAAAACTCAGTAGAATGGATCAATTACTTGTTGTATTAATGAAATTTCGACATAATTATTCACATACAGATTTAGCATTCAGGTTTAAAGTATCTGAGGCCACAATAACAAACATAGTTGTCACATTTACACATATTCTTTATGAAGCTCTCTATGAAACATTTTTAAAACAAATACCAAGAAGATCAAAAAATAAATCTTGTCTGCCCAATTGCGCAAGCTCTTTCACCAATTGCAGAATAATTATTGACTGTACTGATATCTTCTGTGCCGTACCAAGAAAATCTATGAAAAGTCAAAGGTAATTTTGGTCATCACTTTATTTCAGTAAATGTTTACATTAATGTTTTTTTAGACTCACCTACAGCAGTTACAAACACAGAAATAGCTTTAAAGGATTGGTTGGTGTCGCCCCGAATGGAGTCGTCACCTTCATAAGTAATTTATATCCTGGGTCAACAAGTGACAAAAACATTGTTAGACATTGCAAGATTTTAGAACAAATGGAGCCAGGGGACCTAATACTAGCTGATAAGGGATTTCTAATTCAAGATTTGTTACCAAGTGGAGTAAAACTGAATATACCTCCATTTTTAGCAACTCCCCAATTTTCTAAGGAGGAAATTGAGCGAACCAAATGTATTGCTAGGGCAAGGATTCACGTTGAAAGGGCTATTAGGAGAATGAAAAGTTACAAAATATTAAATTTTATTCCAGAACCGCTTTTTAATTATAGTTCTGTAATTTTTAAAACTGTTGGTGCTTTAACAAACCTGCAGTATCCATTGATTAAGGAAGTTTCACAGTTTTATATAGATAGTAATACATCAACACCTCAAAATGAATAATTGCTAAACCTTAGTTTTTTTTAATTATTTTTATTTCATTTTTTCCTTATAAAATAAGCAAAAGTGCAAGTGCACACATACTGCTTTATTGTTACAATCCAATTAAATACTTTTACTACTGTAAACATTTTCTTTGATGTGTTGTAAGATTAATTTAATATTTTTAAAAAATATTCAATGATACATAACTAATATTATTTGTACAGTACAAATATGATTGATTTTCAATAAAGATGATTTAATAAAATTATTTTGATTTTTATTTAACTCTAAATCCTTGTTGAATTCATTGTGGAAAAATATGAAATAGTAAATATTACAATCCCAACTCAAACAAAATATTTCAGTAAAGTGATTTAATATAACTAGGTATTTAATTTGTTTTAGTAGATTATTTTTAAATTTACTTGAAATACATAAATTGATGTAATTTGTACTATTATTGTTTTATATCTTGATTATTAATTAATGTACGATTTATCAAAACGTCTGATAAAATAATAATAAAAGAAAGAAAATGTTTCAAAGTAAATTTTTTATTGATACCCTAATCTTAAGAAAAAAATGTATTAAATATATGAAGGTTAAAGAAAACAATTTTATCCAAAAATATTTATTTATTCAAATATGGCACAAAAATATTTAAATAAAAATCCTTTAAAATTGATAGGTTCGCTCCCCATTCCAAATCCTTATTTACTAATAAGACCTCAGTATCTTGAGGTGTCCAGACAAAAAAATAACATTTTTCTCTACCAGTGATGTAAAGCTGTCCTTGAACCTGATGATAATAATTATGACTGGGATCAAGAACAGCAACATCGTTATCATAGTGAAAAAAGTATTTTTTTGCCATAACACTTTCCCTTATAGTAGCATTTCTCATTCTATATGGACATTTTATTTCAAGAATAGCATCTTCTCCTATTAAGCCATCGGGACTGGCTCCTAGAAACCCACATTCTTCTAACCAAAGTCCAGTAGCATCTACATGAAGTCCAGTTAGCTCCATGAATTTTTTTAATGCAGTCAATTCATGGTTCCTTCCCCACTGGACTGCTTGTACACCATCTAAAGTGTAACCTTCCATTAATGATTTAAAAAAGGAAGGTGGGAATTTGCTTCTTAAGCATGCACCCAATATACTACCAAATTTACTAGCAGTTATTCGGTTTTTTCTGGCAATTAGCCAGCATTCATTCTTGTATTGCCCTATAGTTGCTCTGGCAATGTTGGAAATGTCTATTGCTGACACCCTGCATTTTTCCATTAAAAATGTGTTCTTATCCTCTGCATTTATATATTCTTCAGAGAATAAAATCTCTTCAATACATGGAACTACTGCTATTTGTTCTTCATCAGTTTCAGGTTTAAGAAGCCATGAATATCCTACTACATTAGAATCTCCTAGCATTTCCCGAAATTCATGAACATTTAGTTTGCTTTTTTCCTTAATAGCCACATATTTCTGTGTAGGTGAAAATAACTCTTCAATTGTAAGTACTTCTTCTTCGGCAGTTGATTTACCAGGAGTACCCCATACTTTCTCTTTATCAGTGGCACTGATATTATAATGGGCATAATAAAGTAGAGCACCCATATGATGGCACAGATCGACTCCTCTTGGGCAAGTACATTTCTTGTCGACAATACACCTCTTCTTTAAGTCAACAGATATCTGAAAAATTAACATTGCTTTTAGAACAACCTCATGCTACAAAAGAAAACATATACTTACATCAACTGAATAAAATTTGTTTTTCATGCTTGCATGAACTTCGCCTTTAATTACAGCTGGTTCAATGTTTCCATCAAAAATAATGTTTCTCACATGACCACTTTCGAATGAATTTTCTCCTCTCTTCAACTGATTTTCATCATTTTTAAAGAGATCAGCTATCATTGAAAACTTGATTAGATGGTTTGTTGCCATGTTCTAAAAGATAGGTTAGGTTAGAAATATAAAATATTTAATTATTTAAAATTGGGAAGGATTTGATAGAAATCAATGTGTGAAAATAGTTAAGTAATAATAAATATATCATGTACATACCTTTACAATCGTTAAATATTGTGAATAAAGTAATACAACCAAATTTATTTTCTATCACTTGCAAATTCAATACACAAAATTGTTTATTGGCATCCAATCACTTGACCTACACCAACTGATGACGCGTACTAAATGAGCGTATTTTAAATTTGAAATTCGCTGTTCAAGCAGAGTGATGTATTTGGTTGCAAACCGTTTGAAACCACACACACTCTAACCAAACCCGTCCCTTCCAGAATGCATCCCTCTAGGAGCGGTGCATTCCGGGAAGAACTTCCTCCACCCCCCCATCACGTCCGATGGGGGCCTCAGTCCTCGGGCTTGTGCTTTCCCTTCAACTATCTTGGTTCGGAGATGGTTTCCAGGTGTCTTCTTTTTGGTCCGGGACGGTGCTAGGCACCTTTATCCTCCTGTCTTCTTTTCTTGGGCGTTCTCGAGTGTGTGCTTTTCGCTGCCTCTGAAAAGTTAGCCCTTAGTCGACGAACTGCGGCTAAAGGTAACCTTAGAGAGTGGATCCACTTGTTAAAGCTGTCCCTACTCAAGAATCTGCACATCTCCCTAAGGATGGGCAGAGTCTTTTATAGGTGGTTCCTCTTCTGTCTGCTTCTTGACAGATGTTTCTTCTTAGTTGTCCAGCTGTTTCCTTGGTCTAGGATGTCTCCTGTGGTCCTGTAAGAGAAATTAACCAATACTTACCTTAGTTGGCGAAGCTCGTGAAGAACTCCCTCATCTGCTCCATTTGGCTGGCGAAGACTTTCATTACTTCGAAGATGTCCGGCTTTTGTTGGGTTGGCTTCGCTGCTGGTGCTTGTTTGGTGGCGTTGGCGTAGCTGACTCCTGGATTGGTCCTCCTTGTTGGTGCTGCCGATGGTGGTGCTGTCGTGGCTGCTGCTTTCGGGGGGGCTGCTGGTCCTGGATTTTTCTTGGGGATTTTTGGGCATCCCCTGTAGTTGGCCGGGTGCTCTCCATTGCAGTTGGCGCAGGTGGCTGGTCTTTCTTTTGGCCTCTTGCAGTCCTCGGAGCGATGATTTTCTCCGCATCTGACACATTTTGTCCTCATGTGACAGGTCGACTGGCCGTGGTTGAATCCCTGGCAGTTGTAGCACTGGGTGGGTCCTGTGCTTTTCCTATTGGACATCCTGAATCTTCTTGCTGTCCTCTTTGTTGACTTCTATCATATAGATAGGTAGTTTCCTCTTGTTTCCGTATCTGGAAAAGAGTTGGGTTATTTTACTTACCCTGATGTCCTGTTGTTGGAGGTCTCTCTTTATTTCTTCTGTGTCTTCTTCTGGGGTGAGTCCTTTGATTACCGCCTTTTTACTCTTTTCCTCTGGATCTATGAAGGTATACCAGTCTATACCTTGCCCTTGTAGTTCCTTCAGGTACTTGGTTAGTTTCCTGTAGTCATCGGGGGTTTCTGTGTTGATCTTCACTCCAAGCTTCTCGTTGTACTTACCAAAAGAAGCTTGGATTTGTCTTCTCCTGACCTCTCCTCTTAGTCGTGGGATCATCGTCACTGTTTTGACGATGATTGGTGGTGGTCGTCTCGTTCTCCTTGCCTCCGTTGTTTCCTCTTGCGTTTCTCTCGCTTGGGTCTTTTCCTTTCTTTGTTGCCGTTGGATTTCTCGCAACGGCATAGTGTTCTCCACTGTCTCCATTTGCTGATCCGGCACTGCGTTTTCTTCGTCGGTTGATTCCGCCGTCGTTTCTGGGTCCTTCCTCCTTGGACTCCTACTTCTGGATCGGATTTCTTCCTCTCTCTTGTCCAGCATCTCTTTCATCTGTCGTCTAAGGCCCTTGTTTACCTTTTTGACGGATTTTAGCTCCGCCATCGTCGATTTGAGCTGGGCTTTTTGTTCTTCGAACATCCTCCTGAGTTCTTCAAAATCCATTCGCAGTTGACTTTGTTGGTCGGTGGGTGGCGGGCTTTCTTGACCCTCCATGTTGTCCCTGTCCTCCTTCAGGTCCTAAAAAAATAAATTTTTATTAGTAATATACCCGGTTTTACCCGGATGTATATCGTAAAAATTGGATTACAAATATTTACTTATTGTAATATTTACAATAGCAAATATAAATAATCGTTATTTAATCGTTTGGGATTAAAAAATCCCGTTTAGAAGTCGTTTAAGACTTCCTGTCGATTAGCGTAAATGGTTCTCAGAACTTCCTCGTTAGCTTAATGCTTTCTCGGAAGTCCGTCTACCTGCTCGCTCGTAAAATGCAGTCTGATAGCTTTCTCTGCTTAGGTAGAACCTTTCGCTTCGAGAGCTCGTCGATCACTGTAATGTGAGTAGAGAAGATTTTAACACGACTGTTTGAAACCAGTCAAAACAATTTGAGGATTATTGTAAGGATTTAAAATCAGCGCATGCGTTTTATGTGTGACACAATTTACTGTTTTAGGTTAGCATCTGGCATTTTTGTGTATGGCATTTATATTCCGAGTTTTTGAAGCAGTTTTATTCTATTCAGGTAATTATATTAATGTTTCTTTATTGAAGAATAGATAACTCATGTACTTAACTCAGTAGTTAATCATAGGGATATTTATTGACATCAGTAATTGGCAACTATTTTATATATCATTATATTTTCTAAATTAGGAGTTATTATCATGCTATTTATTTTGCTTAAGTTGTAAACTGGAGAATAGAGACTTTTTATTATTATTTATTATTAAAGAAGTTTATCTTATCTTAGAAGATTTTTATACACCTTCTTGAGTTTTGAGAAAATTTCTTTTTAAAACAGATTCCATACAAAAATTTTCTTATAAAATATTTTTATATTAGTTACTCAACATTTTTTTTTATTTTCAGATGCAAGCAGTCTGTGATCACAACCTGCTTATAAGAGATGTTTTTATTGGATACCCTGGTTCTGTTCACGATGCAAGAGTATTTCGTACTTCTACTCTTGGTACAAGTTTAGTTCAAAAGTGTGGAGATTATTATATTTTAGGAGGCAGTGCCTACCCCTGCTTAAGAAATCTGATGACTCCGTTTAAAGATAGGGGCAACTTAAGTAGAAGAGAAACTGCATTTAATCAAACACATTCCAAAAATAGGTACTTAATTGAACATTGTTTTGGCGTATTAAAGCAGAAGTGGAGACAATTATAGACGGGGAGCTGGCTACAGAAAACAGGGTCGATAAGGTGCGCGCCATTTCATCTTGTAAACTGACGGGCCCAACTTAGTACATCACCAAACGCCACTTCTTAAGGTCGGATATGAAAATGCCAGCCGGTTTTCCCGGACGAAAAAATTGGGTGAAAAACCTCATAACGTGCGCGAGTGAAACCTTTTGCAACGTGTAGTTTGAACCTCAAGTAAGAGCGGTGTAATAGCGCAAGAAGTTTTGCGGGCCGGAAAACCCTCGTAAGAAGTGATCGAAAGTGTCGGAAAATTCATCTGAAAAACCTCATAACGTGCGCGCGCGAAACCTTTTGTAACGTGCGGTTTAAGCCTCAAATAAGAGCGGTGCAATAGTGCAAGAAGTTTTGCGGGCCGGAAAACCCTCGTAAGAAGTGATCGAAAGTGTCGGAAAATTCATTTGAAAAACCTCATACCGTGCGCGCGCGAAGCTTTTTTATTAAGTTTTTGGGGTCTCAACTAAGAGCGGCCTGATAGCGCAAGAAGTTTTGCAGGCCGGAAAACCTCCGAAAAAAATTGAGGAAAATCAGCGTAAATTTTCCGTCAAGCCGAATACGAAAAATTTTCATTTCAAATATACGCTGATTTTCCTCAATTTTTTTCGGAGGTTTTCCGGCCTGCAAAACTTCTTGCGCTATCACACCGCTCTTAGTTGAGACCCCAAAAACCTAATAAAAAAGTTTCGCGCGCGCACGGTATGAGGTTTTTCAAATGAATTTTCCGACACTTTCGATCACTTCTTACGAGGGTTTTCCGGCCCGCAAAACTTCTTGCACTATTGCACCGCTCTTATTTGAGGCTTAAACCGCACGTTACAAAAGGTTTCGCGCGCGCACGTTATGAGGTTTTTCAGATGAATTTTCCGACACTTTCGATCACTTCTTACGAGGGTTTTCCGGCCCGCAAAACTTCTTGCGCTATTACACCGCTCTTACTTGAGGTTCAAACTACACGTTGCAAAAGGTTTCACTCGCGCACGTTATGAGGTTTTTCACCCAATTTTTTCGTCCGGGAAAACCGGCTGGCATTTTCATATCCGACCTGTGCTGACCTTAAGAAGTGGCGTTTGGTGATGTACTAAGTTGGGCCCGTCAGTTTACAAGATGAAATGGCGCGCACCTTATCGACCCTGTTTTCTGTAGCCAGCTCTTGGACTATTATACCATGTAAAGTTGCGTAATATCGAACAGATAGCACATTTTATAAGAGCATGCTGTGTATTACACAATATGGGGATAAAGGATGATTTTGATGCTGAGGAAAATGATCATGTTCCTTTTCCTCCTAATATAGAACATGATGAAAATGATATTCAAGGTGATGAAAATGATATTCAAGGTGAAGAAGATGGTATCACATACAGAAAATATCTAACTACTAGAATGTAATTATAATATAGTAGTAGTAATATAGTAATAGTAAATATTTTATTTGTAAGATTTTTTATTAGTAGAATTTAATATTGTATTATTTTGTATGACTTTAATGTATTAATAGTACATATTTAGCCATGTTCCACATGTACTTTTTTATTAGCTTTTTATGATTATAGGATTATTCATACAGAAAATCATTGACGAGTTTCCGACATGATTGTTGTCATTGATTTGTCCATATCTTCTGTGAATATCTATTATTATTTGATAGGAATTAATATTTCAGAGCAGAAACTTTGTATATCATATTGTTATTATGATATTGATAATAATGTATGATATTAAATATTTTTAGTTGTCCATTTAAGTTGATCATTATTTTTTTGTCTATGGATTATAATAAAAATGATTTTTTAGTAATTGATTTTGAATTTTGATAATTAAAATAACTTAATTTTTTTAAATAATATTTAATAAAATAAATTAGATTTATCTTCACAGATTGTTTGTATTGCCACATAACAAATATTTAAAATTTACTGGAATGTATACTGCACATACTCCTGATGTCACCTAGATGTTACCAATTGCTGTATGAACAAACCTCATAATGTAATAACAGTCTTCCATATGTAATTTTACTGTAATAATGTTAATACTTGCATTTTTTGATACTATTTTATTTATATAAAGGTCTCCATAAATAAAACTTCTGTTTATAAAAATATTTGTTTTTATTAAAATTTTATAAAAATATATCTCTGCATAATCAAGTTAGTATATCACAAAATATACTGTCATTCTTTGACTAGTTTAAAAAATATAATAGCTGAGAGTTCTAAAATAAACATATACTTAACAGTAAAAAGTAAAAAATGACTTCAACAAAAAATATATATCACAAAAACTAAATCAATAATATCACATAAAAATCTAGTCAAAATTCATATTATTTAAAAAAAATATCACAAAAAAATCAGTTGATCTGTAAGTCTTTAAAATATAAAAAAAATTCCTATTATTACAAAATAAACAATAAAATAAACTTAATCAGTTTTTAAAATATTATTAAAATTTCTACCAAAATAAATAAAAAAAAATATCACAAAAACCAAATACAATATACATATTTACAAATTTTTAGGCACTTGTTTTTCTTTTTTAATATATTCTTTTAAAATTTCGTTTCTTTCCTGTAGGAGCCTATTTCTCTCTTTTTTAACTTCTAATTTTTCTTTTTCCACCTCCAACATTTTTTCGATTCGTTCTTTATCAATTTTTAATTTTTCTTTTTGATATTGAAGGCGATCTTGTCTGATGTTCTCCAACGTATCTTTTTTGTATTTTCCTTTTAAATACCTCTTTTTATCTTTTAATTTAATATTTTCTTCTTTTGTTAATTCTTCATCTTTGGTTTGGTTATTATTGTCATTTCCCAAATCATTAGGAGGATTATTTTCTTGAGGTTGTATTACTTCGTTTGCCGATAACAAAATTTCTGGATGAATATTTCTTTTTTTTTTAAATAATTCATCCATTTCCTCCGCGAATTCAAAATATTTTCTGTCTCTCCCAGTTTTTTTATTATTTTCAATATACTTTTTATAGTTGCGTTCAAGTACTCTCCATCTGTTTTCACAATTTGATGGAGAATACTCCAAGCCCATATTTTGAAAAATATATTCCGATATTTTTACCCACATTTTTTTTAAATTCCTGATTTCTACGCATCCTACTTTGCTGCGTAAGTTTTTGTAGGCCTCAATTAAAACTAAAGTGGCATTCTTGGACCAGTGATTATATGATGCGTCTCTTGATGTACCAGGAAAGGTTTCCATATTTAAACTACTCGTACTCGCAATAGCTGGCAGTATTTGAGTTGTCTCTGGCAGTATTAAAAATTCTTGAAGTTCTACATAAAAAAAAATTTATAAATAAACTGAAAAATGTCGGTTTTTACCTTTTACCTCCATTTTTTTCAAATATCACAAATCTTATGACTAAATATATTTATAAAATCCAAAAAATAAATAGAAAAATACAGTCAATAATACAAAACACAAAAAAACTTATCAACAAAATACAAAATCAAATAGCGGTGGTGTATCACATATACGTATATGGTGTATCATATGTATTGTCTATGGGTGTATCTTGCTCGATAAACCACAAAATCTTACTTCTTTTTTAACACAGAACGTTTTTTACCACAATCATTATTAGTGTTCCGCGGCGTTTCTAATTACCACACAGATTTGACATTTGAAATTCGTGATTTCTAAATTTCGTTCAAGCAGTAGTAAAATCTCAAACTAGTTTGAAATATGGTTTGGTTCGCGCCTGCGCGTACTAACAGTCCATCAAACTATCAGAGATTTTCTGCTTGAACAAACCTATTAGTAACTTAAAAACAGGTGCATAGTTTCTTCTTCTTCTTCTACTTTTAGTTAATGTCGTACGAGACCATAGGTTAAAATTTGAATTACTGGGTAAGTTGTTGTTTTGTTGTGACCACATGTTCTATGGTTCTATGTTTGGGTGACTGATTGTTCGATCGGTCAGAGGCGGAGTAACGGTGTTAAACCTCCGAACGGTTCCGGGAAAAGGAAGTTTGGGTTGTATGTCATCATCGGTTCTCGCTCTCTTTCCGGCCTTTCCTCGTGCCTCGTGCTTACCGCTAGGTAAAATATTTCACGAGCGCTTAAAAAGCATTCTGGGCACCAACGTTGCCAAACGTTCCATACGAGTTTTTCATTCATCTTTTTGTTAAATTTTTTTCCTGACGTTTGACAGTGGTTGTTTTGTGTATTTGACACTCTTAGATCTAGCACTAATGTGATATGTGATTATTTAATGATCTTTGGATTATTTTCATCGTATTTGTGCTACGTATGTATGTACATATTTTTGGTTTTCATGTTTCAGTTGTATGAATAGTTTGTATGACGAATTGGGTAATTGGGTTTAGTTTCTTTCTTGGAGTTGCTTGGAGCAAAGATAATTAAAAAGTTTATAGTGCCTTCGTTAAAGACTTTAGTTTTAGTTTAAGCTAGCATTTATTATGAACACTACTTGTAACATTTGTGAGAAGGTTTATTCCTGCCACCGAAGTTTGAAAAGACATCTTCGAGAAGTACATGAGATCAGTAATTTAAAGGAAACATCTTACGATTATAACAAATGGAATAGCAAGTGTCATGAATGCTTCTTGTCATACAAGACAAAATTAAGTTTGATGAAGCATTTAGAAGATGTACATAAGTACAATTTTCAAATAGAAAATCACTTTTTTACTAATACCGCTGGTAAGTTAAGATTGCCTCTGATTAACATTTCAGTTTTATTACTTACTATTTATATACCATTATAATTACTAATCATAAATAGGTACTATAGTAAATAAAAATATTTTAGAGTTTGAAAACTGGAAATCTTCAATTGAAAGGGAACAGCTCTGTTCTTATGTCATTGCATTTAGAAAAAGACGTGAAAATGATTGTGTCCAATATTATAACTGCAATCGAAGCAAGAAAAATTCTGTAGATAAAAAAGTCAACATAAAGCGAAACAGGAATCCAAAAAGTCAAGGATCCTGTAAATTGAGTTTTGCCTGCATCAGTTTTATAAAAGTGAAAACTGAACACAACCAACTAAAAGTGGAATGGAACAGATCTCATAATCATCCTAAAGAATTGCAGCATGTTCCTCTTTCAAAAGAAGACAAGAAGTTGGTTGCCTCAAAATTAATAGCTGGAGTTTCTGCTCATAAGTATTTAACAGTATAATATCATTGTAATTTTATATTAATTTTATATTTTTTAGAATATTGGAAACAAATTATAACAATATCGGTGAGAATTTAAAAAGAATTGATCTGCTAACAACTCAAGATATTCAAAACATTAAAAGTCAATATAAAATAGAAACAAGAGAGGGGAAACGGCATCCTAACGATGCAATTTCTATAGACCTTTGGACAAAAGAACAATTTAAGTCTGATAAAAATATGGTTTTATTGTATAAAACTCAGAATGAAGAATCCTCCATTCTACAAAAAAATGATTTTTGTCTTGTAATCATGAATGAGTTCCAAAAATCTATGTTTAAATTATTTGGCAATGGTATTGTAGCTATTGATGGGACTCATGGTCTCAACAAATATGATTTCGAAATGACTACAATAATGATAGTGGATGATTTTGGAGAAGGTGTTCCAGTGTCATTTATGTTTACAAATAGGAAAGACAAATATATTTATGAGATATTTTTTAAGGCTGTTAAGGATAAAATTGGTTTAATTGAACCACAGGTATTCATGTCGGATATGGCAGAACATTTTTATTCTGCATGGTGCAATGTAATGAAACCAGTTAAATACAATTTATATTGCTCCTGGCACGTAGACCGAGCTTGGCAGAAGAACCTAAATAAGATATCGAATAAAGATAAACGTGCAGAAGTCTACAAAACATGCAAAGTTTTGCAGAAAGAATTAAAATCAGATGGGTTCATTGAAAAATTAGTTTGTGTCATAAACATGATGCTAAACGATAAAGACACTAAAAATTTTGGAATATACTTTAGAGATAATTATTTAAAAAATTATGAAAAATGGGCATACTGTTGCAGAAAAGATTCAATGATCAATACAAACATGAGATTAGAATCTATGCACAAAATTATAAAATATTTTTATTTGGGGCACAAAAAAATTAAAAGATTAGACAAGGGCTTACATGCAGTTTTAAATTACTTAAGAAGAACTAGTATTGAGAGAATAATAAAGCTAACTAAAGGCAAGAATACTTCTTACAATGCTAATATTTTTAAACATCACAAGTTGGCACTTGAAAGCAAATTTGAAGTAAGTCCTAAAGATGAAAATCTTTGGGAATTAAAAAACAAAGAATATACACATCTGGTCATAAAACATATGTCAGACAGTTGCTGCAAAATAACTTGTTCCTCTTGTGAAATTTGTGTTCATATGTACTCATGTACGTGCCCAATTTTCATTAACAGTTTAACTATTTGTAAGCATATACATTTCATTAAAATTAATGTAGAAAATAAAAAATACTATAGACATTTATGATAAACCTGTAAATATTGTAGAGGAACAGCATAATGAAAATGTTGCAGCTTGGATTAGTAACATAAGAAGTGTTAACTTAGAAAAAAATTCAAGATACCTTTAACAAGTTAGAAAATATGGATTTGAATCTATTAAATAATGAAATAATATTTCAAATAAACTCCCATTTAAATGTTTTATACCATTTGTCAAATGTGACAAATATAAACTGTGACTCTTTTGAAGTCGTGAAGGATAGTGATAGTGAACCTTCTAATAAAAATATTGTAAAACAGACAAGATTCTTTTCAACTCAGAAAAAAAGAAAAAGATCTAATCTTAATAACAAAAATCCTTCCCAGAAAGAAATTGATAAAATTAATAAATTATTGAGCGCTAAAATAAAAAAAAATCAATGTTAAATATCTGCAATATTTAAAGTTTTTATTACAAATGTTTGTAATTTTTTTTAAATTTATGTATATTTTTTAATTTCTATTTGTAATAATATACCTACCTACTTTATAAGGAGTTTCATTTATATAATTTTCAAATTTAAATTTAAAAATACCGACTGTAAAACATTTTTACATACATTACCTACACCCCATAACCCCAACCATCCACTATTTATTTGTGTTAATAATATGCTTAAAAGTCATATATTTGTTACACTTACGCATTTATTTAGTGTTACAAATAAAACGTAACATTCAACTATATTTACATGCATCTTAATTCAAAGGAGAAATCATTATGAGATACTCCTACAAAAGCAAATTGCCTACCTAGGAGGCTAAATTTTAACTATATTAAAATAACTATTTATCTATGAACTTTGTCCTTTAAAACATTCTTGATAGAACACTATAACCCATCAGCTACTTCTTTTTGCTACCACTTAGTTTCTTTAATGTTTTCAAAACAAAAGCTTATTTTGGATTTGCGATGTACTGTGTATATCATGTTAATATTCCTTTAAAAAATCTAAGTTGCACTCATTACATTACTGTCAATTCTTGCTCTGTAATTGGGTTTATGATCTGAGTATTGTATTCCAAATAAATAAAATATTAAAATCTAAAATTGCACTCTATAAAAAATGTATACTTATCACAAAAATCGACAATTATTGTTTCAGAAATCTCAAATATATGCATTGTCAATACCTATAAATTCAATTTCCTTAAAATCATAAAATGGAAAAAGGTTTATGAAACAATTGCCAATTTTTAAGATGTGTAATCTAATATTTTTAGTTTTACGAGTAGATATTCCACAAAATAAGGATTGAAACAGTAACTATATGCTTATAATTTTTAAATAGTAGAGTAACAATTGATTCCCCAAAGTAACTAGAAAAAATTTTTTCTAAAAAAAGTCCAAAAACGATCTTCTTCTTCTTCTAATTTGTGGTGATGGGCTTAATCTCGAAGGAACTATCCAGCCAGATTAATAAAACGATCTTCTCTTACTTTTAACCTTAATACAAACACGAATATGAAGAAAAAGAAGAAGATTTATAAATTTGGCAACGTTGGTGTCCAGTGGCGCTATTCTTGAAATTCCCTCAAATTTTTACTCCCCAGGGAAATGATTTCATTTCTATTCCCACAAATTTCACTTGATTTCAAAAAGCAGTATTCTTGAAACCAGGGAATAGAAATGAGTGAGGGAAAAAGGAAACAGCGTTGTCGGAGTTCTCAAAAATGTACCACCAATCAAAACTTAGATAATTTTGACAGTAACAGTAAATTGTGATGCATAGCCATGAATTTTAATCATTTAATAAAAAGAAGAAGACTAAGAAGATGTTTTCAACCTAACTTTTTTGCTTTTTGCGGCATTTATACTTGTGACTTTTACTTTTTGTATTCGTGTCCATCATAGAGAAAATGAGTCAAAAAGGTTACTAGTGACCAAAAGATATAATGATAGGGTTCCTAAAGGCAAAACCCGAAATGTATATGGGGAAGTTTACTCCCCAATTTACAAAGGCGTATTGTAAAGAATTATGGGAAGAATTAACTTTATTATTAAATTCGGTTCCCAATGGGGCTTCCAAAGATTGGTGTGGGTGGCGAAAGGTAAGTCATATTTTTTTAGCACATAGTTAGAAATTGGTGCTTAATACACAAAGTTAAACAATACATTGTACTTTTTTCTCATCAAATAGGTTAATTATTAGTTAAATGAAAAAGTACTTCATAAAAAATCATGTTTTTTTCATTTTGTTTTCACTTTATAGGATATAAAGCTTATCCTAACTATAATTTTAACCATAAGGTCTTTGGTGTACCTCTTAGTACTCTATTAAGTTAAGATGTATAAAAGATGTATTAATTTAATTTTTGATGATTAAAAACATCAAATATTTATGAAAATATTATCTAAGTATGATATTAGAGATTATACAAGCTTACCTACAGCAAAGATCTTGGTAAACACAGGTCTTGAGCAAATTTATCTCCTCCAAATTATAGTAATAGTAGAATAAGTAGGTAAGTAGATATTTAATTTTAGACTTGGATTGATGTAAAAAAGTACTCAAAATCTAAATTGGCTGCAGTCAAAAAACATCAGTGTGGCACTGGAGGGGGTCCTCCAGTGAAGCCACCGGGTGATTTTGACGAAAAAATTTTTGAGATGATAACTCCAGTTGCAGCCAGTGGAAACGAAAACGTCCCGGAACCTAATATTGAAGAAGATCATGAAATGCAAGACACAGAACTGGAGGACATATGCTTAGTAAGTATATTTATTCAAGTACATTAAAATTATTCTGAAGCTTGCAAATACATTATGGTAATTACACTAAAAGGGTAAACTCTTTTAAAAAATGTTTACATTTACAAATAAATAAATATTTATATTCACACATTCTGTGTTGAACATGGGGAAGTAAAAAACTGTGTGCTTTGCAAAGAAAATATGAAAATGAGCATAACTATTTAAAAGATAGTTCATATTATTTTCTTTTAAATATTTCCATTTTTTCCGATAGGCTAGTTTTTTAAATAAAGTAATTTTAGCTTAAATTAACAGATAACTAAATATATTAAGAGTCAGCAACCACTTGTTATATCACAATGTTCTCAAAATAATTAATTTTCTGGAAAACTATATCACCCGTCTACCTCAAATAAAAAAGTTATGAAGAAAAATGCTAGAAGAAATACTTCATTCCTTCCTACCTTCTCAAATTTTGTAAAATATTCCTGAAAATAGTAGGCAACACATGTTACATTTTGTATAAAATACTTGTCTATCCATTTTTTTAAAATAAATGACAATTAATTCAAATAATATTTTGTTGATAGGTTGATGAAATGGATATTCTTAAATATTGATAATATTTAACTCATTGGCTTACGTTAAAGGAGAGTTAAAGGGGTTTAAAAATTTCAAAAAATATGTAAAAAATAGATGACTGGACTAATTTAAATAAAA
This sequence comes from Ophraella communa, assembly GCA_035357415.1. Lineage (NCBI taxonomy): Eukaryota > Metazoa > Arthropoda > Insecta > Coleoptera > Chrysomelidae > Ophraella > Ophraella communa. The sequence continues at coordinate 26,821,617 of CM068995.1, forward strand.
TCTTTCATTTAGGTTAAATAGTGTGACCTTTATAACCAAACACAATATTAAACTCATTAGTATATATTACAGTGACTAGTAGTATATGTTAAGGGGGTATTAAAGGGGTTTAAACATTGAAAAAAAAATACATATAATATAAACAAATAAACTAATTCAAATAGTATTTTGGAAGTAGGTTAAAGAAAATTGATATTCTATTAAACAATTTGAAAATCTACCACAATCTATTAAAAGTTTCTATAATCTAAATCTATTTAAAAATAAATTGAAAAAACATCTTCTTATGATTAGAACTAATTAGTTTTTTTTATATAATGTTGTTACTTGTTTTATTTACATTTATTTTATATTTGTATAAATTTTGTATCATCGCCTTATACCAGCACTAGCTGTTTGGTGATGTATTTTTGGTTAAAATAAATAATTATTCACTCATTAGGTTAGGTAAAGGGGATGTTAAAGGGGTTTAAAAACTTTTAAAAATTGTAAAAAATAAACAACTAAACTAAATTAAATAATATTTTGTAAATAGGTTAAAGAAATGGATATTCTTAATTATTCACAATATTAAACTCATTGGCTTACTTAAAGGGGTGTTAAAGGGGTTTAAAAATTTAAACTAGTTGTGTTATCACACATGGTACTTTTGTATTATTTTTTTAATATTCTTAAATCCCTTTACCACCCCTTTAACAAATATCAATGCCATGCCTTTTTGTTATAGCTTGACAATGAAACTGAAACTACAATCCAAGAAGCCACAACATCCAACCATCAAACTCCATCTGGTTCAAGCTGGTTGAGAAAAAGCCAAACCAGTCATACGGGTAAACAAAACCATGAGGTTGACAGACTCAATAAAAAATAATAAAGAATTTTTACAATTAAACTCTGAAGGACTCAATGATACAAAAAATTATCGTGTGGAAAAGTTACGCTATTTAAAAGAGAAACTTGAAATAAAAGAACAATATAATAAAGAAAAGATAGCACAATTTAAAAAACAGACAGAATTAGTAGAGATGATTGCTACATCAATTAAAAAAATTTCCGACATTATTGAGGAACTTTTGTAGATTATATTATATTAATATTGTCTTTGTAATATGTTTTGTTCACATTATTTTTAAGTTACAATCTTTTTTTTGTTATCTACTTATATTAAGTTCTTTTAGTGTAAGATGTTTTGTGATGAAAAGAGTAAATAATATTCCTGTGTAGTTTATACAAAGTAGCTCAAACAAGTCAAATTTTATTTTTTGTTCAATGATGTCGATATAACGTCACTGGGACGTCATAACTACTTATTTTAGCAACTTATTTTTTACCTATTCAATTAATATTTTGCAATAGATTAAATAAAGTTATTAAAAAAAAGATGAAAGTAAAATAATCTCAACTAATGTATTATTCCTACTAATCTATGAACTTTGAGGGAACGCACCAAGTGTGATAACACAACACTTTTACCCACTAAATATGTGACATACCACATTTATCCACTAAATTTATTAATGATATATTGGGGATTGGGAACAGAGACAGGTTCGAGGTAGCTGCATAGAAACCTTAAACAAAATGATTTTGTATAATGTTTTGTTGTAATTGCCGAGCACGTGCAAGATCAGGATTTCTTATCACCCTATGTATAGGTTCAGGATTTTCCACATTATACATGCCATAGTCTGGCTCTTCTGGGTGAGGTTCATTTGGCTCCGGTACATTATTATCGATGCATAAATTATGCAGTATACAACAAGCATTAACAATTTTCCCAGCTACTGTTGGGTGGTAGTGCATTGTCCTGTATTTGATTAGACATCTAAACCTGTTCTTTAAGACTCCATTGCATCTTTCTATAATGGACCTAACAGAACGAAGTCGAGAATTGAACAATTCCTCAGCAGGAGTTGCAACTTGGGAAAGAGGAGTCAAAATCCAAGGCCTGGTTGGATATCCTAAAACAAAAAGTATAACTTACATCTTCACAACTTTGAGATATTTGGAAATGATATGAATTCAATAAAATAAGATATTTTAAATTTTTAAACAACTTTTTCAACATTGAAAATGCATCAATCTCAATGAATTTGAAGTCACCTTGAAATGAGTTTATGAATGAAGCTTTAAAAGTTGTTTGATGATAAAACAGGAATTGAAGTAGCTTTTAAAGTTGACTTAATTATCTTCTTTAATCTCAATATTACGGAGTCTTTTAAGAAAACTATACCTGAATCTCCCAGCAGAAAATATGTATTATTTGGATTTCGCCTGTAAAGCTGCTCCATTGCCTGGGACACAGGAGATTGATTCCAAATATAGGAATCATGAGTCGACCCAGGAAATCTTGAATTTACATTTAGGATTCTGAGATCAGTATCACATATCTAAAAGATATTTTTTATTGTTTGTTAAGTTTTATTTTCACATTTTACTTACAAGCTGCACATTAAGTGAGTGGTAATTCTTACGGTTCACATAAATGTGCTCTGGGTGTTCTGGATCACCCCAATAAGGGGGTACTATAGCAACGTGGGTGCAATCAATACACCCTATGACCCCTGGGAATCCATATTTTTGAAAAACCTAAAACAAAAGTGAAATTAAACAATTAATACCATTACTTGCTAAACCAGCACACTTTTGATAAGTTTGACTTTATAAATAAAAGATTCATTTTTACTTTTCCTCAGCCAATGAACCTAATTTTAATCAAACTTTTGCACAGTTAATTGGACTGCTCTTTATAATTACACACAGTAATAAACTCATGGATGTATGTTAATGGGGTTTAAAAATTTTAAAAATAACCTAATAAACTAATTGTAATAGTTTTAAATATTCACAATATTAAACTCATTGGTGTAAGATAAGGGTGTATAAAATGGTTTAAAAATTTAGAATAGAGGTTAATAAAAGCTACAGCTACCATGGGCCACATGTCATTGACCTATATTGCTTCTAGAGTGCCTAACAACTTTTGTGGCCAATTCTACATATAGGTACCCACCTAGTTCGAAGTGCATTTCGCTCTGCCACATTACTTGGGAAATGTATGTGCTGATTCATAATTTGCAGCTGATTCAATGCATTCGTAACCTCTGCAATGGAGCGGCTCACAGATGATTGACTTATACCCACAAAATGATTTGAGCCAGTAATTTCTTGATGGCTGCCTGAACCAAAAAATCTTAGCGCAGCCAACACCTAAAATATAAGAATAAATTTTTTTACTAATTTACATACGTTTCTGCTACAAACTTTTTGCTCACACAAAATATAACTAGTATACATACACACATCATATGTTATGGCTGTAGTATAGTGTAAGCTTTTGTGATCCTACCAAAAACAAAAAAAAGTTTTACCATATTTACCTTAGTTTGAGTGGTCAAAGCGGATGCTCTCGTCGGAGCCTCTATATATGGTGTTACCATTTCAATAACATCTTCAACTAAAGGTTTTGTTAACCTAAACATTTGTACAAACTTTCTATTAGAAAGTTGGAACGGATTAGTCTGTGGAAGAACATCTCTTCCAATGTTCATCTCTTCCCAAGCCTCCTCAAAATCGCCAATCATGGCATCATGCCAATACACAAGTTGGTTCAATTCATTGTCCATTTTGCACTATTGCACTATTAATCAAAAACTCAAGAATAAAGTTGTACCTACTTAAACTTAAAAACCAGAAACTTAGTCTAAAAGAAGTCCACAAAAATACTAGAATAATAAATTAAAACCAAAACTGCTGAAACAAGTCGAAAACCAATAAATAATAACCCTATCACTGACAAAACACAAGCAAATGATAAATTTTGAGGTTAAATCTAAATAATTTCACGTTATTTTGGCTATTTCTCTCAGTCATGACCAATAGAATAAAATTCCACTGGGGAATAATAATTTCCCTCATTTTTTGATAGAAATTTTTCAAGAATACAGCATTTTAAAAATTGAGGGAACCACGCCCACTTTTTGACATTTCCCCTCGGAATTTCTATTCCCACAAATTCAAGAATAGCGTCACAGAATGCTTTTTAAGCGCTCGTAATATTTCATCGTAAAAATGGTTAACGGATTTTCTAGTGGCATAGCACTTTTAAGGAACTAAATGTGTTGGATTTAGTAGTTGGGACAAGGAAGTCCTGTTTGGTAGTAAAATTTAGTTCTATCTTCGTAAGAAGGATTTTTGGTAAGAGACCGAATACAGAGTCAGCCCATCTAACATCTCAGGGTATGTATAAGTCTGGTTATAAGGGACTGAATATTCATTAGAACCTTCTTGTAGGCTGTACCGTTTTGGGGAGAGCTGGATCTCTCAGGTGGGATAATTTGCTGGTTCCGAATACTAGGAGTTATACTTTGGCGTTGGCACAATCCAGTTTTTTTTGGTAATCACTAGTTTTTATGGAGAGATGGTTTGTACAACAAGATGGAAGACTTCACCTTGAATTTCTTAAGTTATGTTATTTTATACTTTATTAATTTCCTACAAGGTTAGACCAACCTTACTAGAGATAATATTCTAGGACCAATAATTAATTAATTAAAGTATTGTATTTCAGCATTGTAATAGGAATATTACTGTAAATCTACAGGACTGGGGTAGGGGTTAAATAAGATTGTTCATGTAAATTATTCTTTTTTTTATGGCTTATAACTTGTAACTGGGGTAGGATTTAAATAAGATCGTACATGTAAATTATTCTTTTTTTTATGGCTTATAACTTGTCACTGGGGTAGGGGTTAAATAAGATTTTACATGTAAATTATTTTTTTATGGTTTATAACTTGGAACTGGGGTGGGATTTCTTTTTTTTAATCACAGATTGTGTTATTCAAATAGGGTAATCACCTTCTTTACTCGGTCTCCCTTCAGGAGCCAAGCAGTAAATTGTTGGATCATTTTCTTTACTTGGTTTCCCTTCAGGAACCAAGCAGTGATATATCACAATGTATTAATAACGTATTAATCATAACTTATGTACTTTTTAGAGAAAGTTTTGTGAACCGTCCCTTTCCCTTTGATCGATCAAATGGAGCGGATTGGATAAGGAATACTGTGGAAGCCTAAATAAATCTGCAACCTTATATATTGTTTTCTTTCCTTTTATAAAAAAGAATCAGCGTCCAAGCTAATTGGACCCTAGAAGGTGAGTACCATATTTCATTCTATTCAGTGGGTACTGTTCTCGTAACATCGAGGGACTTTGGGATTTGGGTCAGCTCTTCCAAATTCCTGGCGCGGTATAAATCTACCAGAACCCTTCGGCTAAGCTAGCGGTGTTCTGCTGTCGTGCTGAAAGCAACAGTAACCCCTGTTGGTTGTAAATCATTTTCAATTAATTGGTCCTCAAGAAAAGAACGTAGCATCATATTTAATTTTTCTCTTATTTTTTGAAGCCACTAAATTATTTCTAGCATTGTTTAATGCAACTTGTAACCTATATTTTAGTTCTAACGGGTAATCCTCAAAATTATACAAAGGTTCAATTTTTTCCTTTAAATTAGAAGGTAAGACACAGGTTTTCCCAAAAACTAACTCGTAAGGAGTATACCCAGTTGCAGAGTGAACAGAGGTATTATACGAGAAACACCAAAAGGGTATCCAAGAACTCCAATATTCTTTATAATTAGAGGTTTGAATTCTAAGATAAGCATTTAGATGTTTATGAGTTTTTTCTAAGGCTCCGATTGTTTCATGGTGATAAGCTGTAGTGTTAAGCCGCTCAATTTTTAATAATTTACAAGTTTCGCTAAATACGTTTGCCATGAATTCAGTACCCTGGTCTGTTACAATAGTTTTAGGAACTCCATAGCGTAAAATAAAATTTTCTACAAACGCTTTAGTTACTGTGTTGGCTTCCTTATTTTCAATAGGGTAACCTTCTACGTATTTACTTAGTTCGCATTGTAACGTCAGTATGTATTTATTGTCATTGTCATCTGATTCTAACGGTCCTACAAGATCTAAAAAAATTGTTTCAAATGCAGCATGTGCTGTCGTTGTTATAGTTAAAGGTTGTTTCAATTGTGTGTTATGCTTGCACTTTTGACAGTCGCTACAACGATTTACAAATTTTTCTACGTCTCTTTTTAAACCTGTCCAAAAATAATATTTTTTAATGTTATTGTACATGCGGTTTATACCCGCATGACCACCTGTTGGTAACATGTGAAAGTCACTTAAGATTATTTGTTGCAAGTCTTTGTCATTAATATGTTGTTTATCCTGTAATATACATAATTTAATACCCTTTTCTTTAAATAGATTAATATTACTTAATAATTTGCTTATAACTGGCCAGTTAAATTTATTTTTAATTATCAGTAACTCGTTTATTTTACTCAATGTGCACATTTTTACCAAGTCTCTCAGCAAAGCACCAAATGCGAATGCTGATAGAGAATCTTGATTAATATAAATAGTATTTTCATTATCAAAAATTATATTACTTGTTATATGATATTTAGGGTATTTTTTAACTAATTGTTGAAATTTCTTATTTTCTATAATTTGCAATTCGACTATATCAGAAGGTCGTTTCAGTAATTCAACTATGTCAGGTTGATCAGGCCCGGCATTATTAGAAGTATTTACTTTTACCTCAGATTTAGCTGACTGCTCTCTTGTTATTGCAAAAACATTGTTATCTTTATCTTTCGACATGTTCTTTAAATCATCTGAACTAATTTCTATACGCGATAGTGCATCCGCTGTTACGTTTTCTGAACCTTTCACATAAAAAACATCGAAATCGTACTCCTCTATTTTTAACCTAAACTTAGTTAATCTACTGGAAGGGTTTGTCATGCCAAATAGATAAATCAAAGGCCTATGGTCGGTCAAAATGGAAAACTTTCTATTATAAAGGTATGGCCTAAATTTGGATATGGCCCACACGATAGCTAGTAATTCCTTTTCGATTACAGCATAATTCCGTTCCGCTTTATTTAAAACTCTACTAGCATACGCTATTGGTTTATCATTGCCGTTTGATAGTGTAGCTCCAAGTGCGATTCCTGAAGCATCTGTACGTAGTATAAATTTATTTTGTTCCGAAAAATCAGGAAATTCTAAAATTGGGGGGCTTACTAAAGCTGATTTTAATTTTTTAAACGAATCTTGACATTCGTTAGACCATTCAAAGGCAACTCCTTTTTTCGATAGCCTATTAAGAGGGGCGGCAAGTTCTGCAAAATGTTTGATGAATTTCCTATAGTAATTAGCAAATGCAACAAATCGGTTTGCTTCATTTGAATTTTTAGGTATCGGATAATTTGTCATAACATTTATTTTTTCGGGATCGGGTGCAACACCCTTTTCGGATATTTTGTGACCCAAGTACAATAATTCCTTTTTTAAAAATTCGCACTTAGTGGGATTTAATTTTAAATTTACCTTCCGTAACCTTTCTAAAACTTTAGTTAAATTTACGTTATGTTCTTTTAGATTATTACCAAATATAATTAAATCATCAAGATAAATGAAACATGATTCGTAGTTTAAACCCGACATAGCTAGTGTCATAGCTCTAGAGAAAGCATTTGGAGAAATTTTTAGTCCCATAGGTAACCTAGTCATCTGATATTGCGCTCTATCAGTTGTAAATGCGGTATATGGCCTAGATTGTGGATCTAATTCAATTTGATAATATCACTGATATAAATCTAAATGTGAAAAATAGGTAGCGCCCGCTAAGGAATTTAAAATATCATCTATACTAGCCAAAGGAAATCTATCACATTCGATTCTGTTATTAAGTTGCCTATAGTCTATAACAACTCGCCATTGATTTTCCGGATTACCTCCTTTTTTTTACAATTAATAAGGGAGAAGACCACTCAGATGTTGCTGGTTCTATTATGCCTTGCTTTAACATTTTATCCAACTGATTATATATCTCGTTTTTCTGCGAATAAGGTAATCTATAGGGCTTTACATATGAAGGGGTGGTACCGGTTTTTAGATGAATCTTTTGCTGACAAATATTGGACACTGTAAAGGGATCGTTTTCGATATAAAATGTATCTGCATATTTCGCACAAATTTTGTCTATTGACAATTTCTCTTCTTTGTTAAGTGATTTAGTATTAATTGTATTTAACAACTTATCTACTCTTTCTACTGTTATAGGAACGTGATTAAAGGAATGTACATTGTAATGAAATAATAGTTCTATTTTTGGTTTAAAGTTTTTCAGATTTATATCCCTATAATTCGTATTTAAAATGCGTATGGGAATTTTATTATTAACTGGCTTTACTACTGCACTGGCAGTTATAACTCCCTCACAAATTTCTTCCGAAAAAGCGATATATTCTTCCGAATGACTAACATCAAAATATTTTATAATTTCGCACCTAGCAGGAATTATAGTATACTCGTCATAGTCAGCATACAACGGTATTTCATTTGTTTCATTCTTTATAAAAAGTGACAAGAAAAAATGTTCATAATTAATGTTAGCTTTATATTTAATAAATAAATCTCTTCCAATTACACCGTCAATGTCACTGGAGAATTCATGTAATACGGAAAACTCATGACAAAGCTTATATCCGTTAGGTAGGTCAAGATTAATATTACAAGTTCCAGCAGTATATGCTGATCCCGCAATACCATTTATTCTAATTGTTTTATTTTTATTTACTTTAGTTTCATAATCTAAACATCTACTACATCTACTTTAATATAATTTAACCCATTCATGTTAAATAAATAATCTAATTTAGTGTTCTCGAAAAAACTGCAAATTTTCTCGATCGGGTGATTGATTAGCTGTTGGGGTTACATTATTTTCCATATAATACGCATTATGTTGTCTACCGCCTTGTGCTCCTCTATTTCCTCTACTTCTATTACTATTATAATTATTATATCTATTATTATATGAACTAAAATTATTATTATTTCTATAACTATTATTATTTTTAGATTCGAAACTACCCCTATTACTAAAATTTCTAAACTGATTACCTCTACCCCGACCCCGAAAGTTATTGTTAAAATTTCGGCCTCGGCCATAAAAGTTATTTCCTCGTCTGTTATTCGAATTACTCCTCATATGAAAAACTTGTGAGGAACTAGCCGTTCTCATAGTTTCCTCATCCTTAGCTCCTACTATTGCATTAGCCAAACTATTATAATTTCTAGCTTTAATAATTGTTTTAATTTGCTCGTCTCTGAGTCCATTAGTAAACACGTTAATAGCTATTTCTCATTTACGCCCGTTAGAGTCCTTTCTACCACGTTATTACCTTCCGCTTGCGATATTGATAACTTTACCATTAGGTCTTCAACTTTCTTTCCAAATACGTCAATTGGTTTATTACCTTGTTTTAAATTATGTAGTTCTACCGAAAGTGCCGCTACCGATTTTTTAGTAATAAGTTTATCTTTAATAAGGTCTTCATTAGAATCATAAGTTTGATTTAACCTAAGCTTTGCACCGTGAGACAATCTAGCTTTTAAGACATATTTAGTTAACGCCTGTTTTCCGGTCTCGTTCAAAAAACTGTCGTATGACTCGATTGCATCAATTAGTGTTTTTATGGATGACTCGGTGTCATTCATGCAAGGAATCAAGGAAGATGCTGTCTTTAAATCAAATGCTTCCCCCATTTTCTCTTTCTGTTCGACTCTGGGGATACTACTTAGATTTTGCCCTAATCTATCGTTTAAAATTTCCTTAATTTGATATACTAAAATGACTATTCCGTCAACAATAACCTTTACCTTATTTTTGATTTTTATATCATGATTTTCCTCATTAAATTTACTTCTAATTAAATTAAAATTACTTTCTATCCTATCTACACTATCAAATAATTTGTTAGTTTTTTCTAAGTTAACACGCCTATCTAATGGGTCTTCCTTAATATTTCTTAAAAGTACCGAAAGTTCTTCATGAATCTTTTTAAATGGTTCGTCTGACATTTACTATTCAATAAGTACACAAAAATATGGTAAATAAAAATTACTTACATACATTTCATAAGAAGTACACTTTTTTTTATATATATATTTCATCATCTCGTAACTTATGCTATAATAATTAGGTCACCCATCAGCTTTGTGTAAAATGTCCAACTCTTAATAATACCATACATAGATTTACCTAAAAAAAATATACCTAAAACTTAATGTTTCTTTCGTTAAACAAGTTGTTGGGAATTGGTTATCTCTTCTCTAATCTTTCTTTCCAACGCCTTTTTGCACCGCTTATAAATTACAACAGCAATAATAATTACGACCAACACAAATGCTGCAACTCCAATCACTTCAAAGGTAGAGACTCTGTTTTTCCCAGCTGCTCCAGAAACGCCACCACTGTTTCCAGCCTGTGCTATTACTATTTCCTCTTTGGATTGATTAGTTCCCATAGTTTTCTTTCCTTATTTCGTATTTAAATAATCTATGTTCTTCTTGATACTGATATGAGTACTAAACCATCTTAAAATTTTACTTAATAGTTAGTTCTTGAGTGGCAGGATCGCCATGTGATGTTCTTATATTAATTTTTTGAACAATTGGTAGATTTGAATAAAAAACAACCATTCTACTTAAAGGACGAATTTATTCTATATTGTTTTCTAAACTATAATTGATACATGCCCTCAAAATACACTTAGCTTAGTTATGCTGAATAGGTATAATAAAAATAATATAAATAATAAACTAAAACTGAGTAACCTCATTAACAATTTAAATTAACAATTTATACAGGGTGATATTATCATATCACAATATTCGATAGTTTTCGTTACCATGTATTTCATTGCCTGAGAAATAGCAAACATTTCTGCAGTATATATCGATGCTTCCTTTGGTAGTTTATACTTGTAGGAGAATTTATTTCTTATGTCATAGAAAGCACATCCAGCCGCATTCTCGGTTCTTGATCCATCAGTATATATATATATATATATATATATATATATACTGGTAGTGCATCCAGTTTGTGTTAATTATTTCATTAAAATTTTCATTGGAGTCTAATACGTATGTTTGAATTTTTTTTGAATATAGGATGTCTAATGATGCTGAAAAATATGGAGCTTTTTTGCATGAATAAATTATATCTGAATATTCTGATTGTAATGTGTATGAATTAACTATTAATGGAGTTGTTTTGTGTTGCCATTATGGATAAGTTAGCACCAATACCGTTAGATTGTTGACAGCATTTAAACAGTGTGCATCTCTTGAAATGGCTCTGGTTAAAAATTTATCAGAAATTAGTTGTCGTCTCAGTTCAAGTGGGGGTTTATTGGTGTGGATTGCAGATATCCCATACATATCCTTAGACATTTGTTTTTTTTACTTTCGATTTTTCGTAAATAAGTGTTTGTTGCTGATCCATATAAATGGCAGCCATAGTCCAATACAGATCTTATCAGTGTGCTATAAAAAAGAAGTGCTACATTTGGATCGGCGCCCCATTTTGTGTGGCAGAAAGCTTTTAGAATATTAATACTGTTTTCTGATTTATATATTATTATATTATTTATATATATTATGAAAAAAACAAATGTTTCACAAACAATTCTACTATATTTAATGTATATTTTTTGGTTTTAAGTCTTTCAAATATTTTTTTTTATAGTGATCATGCAAATTATATAGAAATATGTGTATGATCTGTGTATTTTTCAATGTTGTATTGTTGATTCAAATAACACTATTCTATTCAGTAAAAAATTATGAGTTCTCTTCATATCAATATTTGAATATAAAAATTGATGTTGTTAGCTTTTGATTTTGTAATTTCATCAACTTACGTTTGTCTGTCTCTTCCTTTTCTAAATCTAGTCCAATACGATTTGCTTCTACCACAGTGAACTTAATCGGTACAGCAATGTGGTTTTAACTTCCAGGTATTGATATTGCTATAATCTTTGTTTTCAAAATGATTACTACATATTCTATAATTCCTCATTTCCATGTTAGGATAACTAACACCAAGTCTTTCAAACCAAATTTTTCATCTGAAAACATATAAAACATTATTTTTCAATACAATAGATGTTAACATATAATTTTCCACTCATAACTTTTGTTTACCTATTAGGATATAATTTGTATATTTCTACAATCATTTTGATTACAAAACATAATTTTAGTTTTATCAAATGTGAAGGACTCTTAGTACCTACTTATTTACTTACTTGGCTATATTTTTGGGAAAGTAATGCATTTTCAGAACTTCCTGTTCATTGTTTCCACAAATTAAGCAGATCGCACCCATTGTTAGTCTTTCACTATTCACATAAGTAGAAGTGAAGAATAATTAATAAACTTAAGCGTAAGGTTATAAATAAAACTCGAAAGCACTGATCAAAATATCTAAACACAGCAATGCACACGATGCACAAATATAAAAATGGAGGTTAGTGTACTAGCTCAGGGCTGTTCCGGTCTATTCCTCTTCTGTGTGAAATGTACAATTTCGTACCCCGTTGTTTAGTTATTCAGCCAGTTCTAACGTTTTAGATTCATTTTTCAAATTATAGATGTCTATGTTCTTGAAAAAAATAATTTTTTATCGACTTATGTACATATTATGGTCATTTTAGCAATACACTTTCATAAATAATAAGAAATTAATTTTGACAAAACTGCGATCAAAATTGCAACACCGTAGCAACATCAGCACCCTCTACGTTGGTCTTTCTTCTTACAGACAAAGAGAAACTTATTCCAAAGAATATATGACAAACAAGGACAATGTATTTCACTCATTAACTGTATTACCGAACTAATATGCCCATTGAAGTTACACGTCTCCCCTGGGTTATCTCTGCTAATATCATCAATATGTGGATATCAACTTAAATAAATAATTAATTAAATAAATAAATGTTTTATAAATTATATATTTATAGATATGGGTGAAAGTGACCAGGAAAAAGAAAATAGTGCAACTAGAAAACCAGTTGGTGAAAATAAGAAGTTCGGGCCTAAAGGAAAAAAAAAGGAGAATTGTGGATGAAGAAGTAGAACTCAGAAAACAAAAGCTTAGAGAAAGCATAAAGCAGCAAAGAGAACTGCACGAGGCCAAACTGGATGCTGTCGAAGCAGAAAAAAATTATTGGTGTTCAAAGACAACCTTGTTGAATAAAAATTGTACCTGTAATTAAGTCTACAGAGTGTTAGAGTAAACATTTTTAACTGTACCAGTACAGTCTATAAATGTAGACACAAAAATAGATATAGGTATATTTTGTAGGTGAATGTTTATTTTGGTTAAATAGTTTTTTTAATAATTGGAACATATTTTTTTCTTTTTATTTTAAAAGAGTATAGTTTTTTATTATAGTTAAATACTTTTCAAGATTATTTTTTTAAGTTTCTATATTAAATACGTTTGTAAAGAGACTTTTTATTTTCATTAGAATATTTAGAAGATATTTTTTGTTTATATTTTAGATTATTATCTTTTGTTTCTTTAACTGTGATTTTTTATTTCTTTAACTGTGATGTTTCATTTTTTATTTCTTTAACTGTGATGTTTATTTTTTTGTTTCTTTTACTGTGATGTTTATTTGTCAGTATTAAATATTTAATATTCATATTTGGGCATAAAAACACAGAATATATTATATTATTATCTATTAGCAAAATGTATTTCTATAAAATCCCTTCGAAAATGAAGTGCATTGCCATTAGGATCATCAATAATGTAGTTATCAATTTCACTATCATCTTCCATATTATCTGGGCCTTTTCTTGCAATATTGTGTAATACAGCCAGTGCACAAATTATAGTTACTGATGTCTCCAACTTGGTTTCTAACGTTCTTTTTAAGCAAGGAAATCTTTTCCAAATTCCAAATAAATGTTCTACAATATTTCTTGTTCTTTTATGTGCTACATTATAATTTCTTTCTGCCCTAGGATTTATTACAGGAGTTAATAAATATGTTTGACATCCATACCCATTATCTCCTAATATTTTACCTAAAACATATTTTACTATTATTAAATAAGGATAATATAATTTTATTTACTTACCAGGTATCTCATTATTTTCATATTTTATTCTCAATGAACTCCTCTGAAATATAACATTGTCGTGCATTGAGCCTGGATAGCGTACAACAATATCTAATATTTCAATTGCTGGTCCACATGCCACCTAAAAGTAGTAAATTTTAAAACATACCTAAAGAGAAGAAGCATTTCTTTACCTACCTGTACATTCAGAGAAAATATTCCCTTTCTATTTCGGAAAATTTCTCCTATTTCTCCTCCAGGATTCTTTACTGGAATGTGAGTTCCATCAATACAGGCTGATACAGAAGGAAATTGTGCAACTTCAAAAAACTCCCTGATATTTGCTTGATTATTTTGAGGAAATTTTACAAAGTTTCTGAGTTGTCTTGCAAGTAATACAGAAATTTTTTTAATTATTCGGGAAACTGGACTGTGACACCCCTCGAAGGTCCCCACCCCCAATCTAAAAATATAATAATAAAAAAGATAACCTATGTGTTTTGCTTTTTGACCAATGCTTACTTACTTGGAATTCACCCGTTGCATAAAACCTAAGAGCCACAAATAATTGTTCAATAGGAGCGATAGGTAAACCGCGGTTATTAATAGTTATTAAATCCTCGTAAATTAAGGGTAATAAAACATCTCTTACAGTTTCTTTTGAAAACCTATATCGTCTCTTAAAATAACGTTCTTCATAAAATTGGAATGGTTTTTCCGCATCTCTAATATACCTTTTAGGTATCCTCTCCTCAATATTTTCCTCCACAAATTCAACAAAGTCAATAAAATCGTCGTAATAATCCATAATAAACACTTTTTCAAACACTGTCACTTACTTGTCAACAACCTAACCTAAAATGATGCTAAGGAATGCTCAAGTCACCTTTTAGGGTTCCTTACACTTAAGGACTGTTGTTGACTATGAAATGAAATTTGTACTCAAGGTAAACTTAAGGGTTAAGGACGACTTAAGAGGGGCGTCAAAAATGTGACAGCTGAAAACGGGTGGCAAGCCTGAATTGTACCCAAAATGTCAATCATTTTGTAAACAACAAATCTAAAGAACGTCTTTAAATTACGTATTCAAATTTTAACAGGATATAGCTTAGACCTTTCTCTAGGAGATAAGGTTTTTTAGTTAGATAGATGGATAGATGTTTAAGAGGTGACCAGAAGCCTATTCCACTGCGACCTTTTCAGATCTATTGTGGTCCTCGAAAAACTAGATTACATCCCCCAGTCCGACTCTCTTAACGAAGTCTATAAGCTTTGAGACTGTAACCTTCATGTAGTCCCTTGCCAATGGATATTCTTCTCCTAAAGTCAGGAACCGCATATTTACCAGTCCGTCGCACTGACATAAGATGTGCTCTGGTGTTTCCTCTTCTAGGTGACAGAATCTGCACAGATCCGTCTCTGTCAACCCCATCAGCTTAAGATGCCTGTTTAGCTTACAGTGCCCCGTCAATAGACTTACTACAGTTTTGACCGTTTTCCTGTCTTTACTCAATAAGTCTGACGTAAACTTTTGCGAATGTTCCATTATGAACTGTTTCGCTTGCCTTTGTCCTGGTGAATTCCACCACAATTCCCGTGATTTTTGTGCCACCCATGTTTTCATGGCCGTCTTTATTATATTTTTTGCAATGCCGCAGAAAGGTTTCGGTCCAATAAAAGGCATTGATGAGCCTAGTTTAGCCATTTCATCTGCCTTTTCATTGCCTTTTAGACCCCTATGCCCTGGTACCCAAGCTACCGTAACCTTGCTACGATCTCCCAGAGTATTCAGAGCATGCACACAGTCCCATACTAGCCTAGAATTGACCTCTACAGAATCTAGTGCCCTTAGCACCGCCTGACTGTCTGTGAAGATGGCTATTGAACGGTACGTCCTATCCAGCCTTTTAATTTCTTCTACACAGTAGTGAATTGCCGTGATTTCTGCTTGGAAAATCGTGGCATTTTGGGATAGACTTACTGGGAATGTTATCCCTTGGTTCCTTCCGACTACGCCGGCTCCCACGCCATACGGCGTCTTTGAGCCGTCCGTGTACCAGGTTGACTCCGCCTCTACGGGTACACCTTTTTCCCAGTCTTCCCTACCTGGTATAACTATTTTAAATTTATTGGCCAAGCTATATCTCGTGACTGTTGCGTCAATGGGTTGCCCAAAAATGTTATCCGCTTTTAGTTCCTTGATTAGCTTAATCTGTGCATGGCTGCTCTCGCTTCGCCCTGTATATATATATATGTGTAGTGGTGGAATGTTTAACAAGACTTCCAGTGCAGCTAAAGGAGTAGTTTTTATGGCCCCCGTAACGCACAGGCAAGCTAACCTTTGTATGTTACTTAATAGCCTTACTGCTCCTGTTTGCTGTGTCTTTGTCCACCATACCACTGACCCGTAGGTTATTATGGGTCTAATAACCCTTGTATATAACCATATGGTCATTTTGGGGTTAAGCCCCCAATTTTTTCCACACATTCGTCTACATCTGCCCAATGACAATATAGCTTTCTGCGTGGTTTTTTGTATGTGTGTGTTCCATGAGAGTCTTTGATCCAGGAATACTCCTAGGTATTTTATTTCTTTGACTACTGGAATCACTGTTCCCCCCAATGTTAGTGGTTTTAGACCGGCCAATGTTGTCTTTTTTGTGAAGTTGATAATTTGTGTTTTTTGAGCATTGACTGTTAGTCTCTCTTGCTTACACCAATTTTCAACCGTGTTTAGGGCTATCTGCATTCTGTCAGATAATACCCCGGCAAATTTGCCTCTGATGACAATCGCTATGTCATCTGCATATCTTAGACACTGAAAGTCTTTTTTGGATTATTCGTTGAGGAGATCGTCTACTAGGGTTGCCCAAAGTAGTGGTGACAGAACGCCTCCTTGTGGACAACCTCCTCCTGCTTTCGCTTTGATGGTAGCTTGCCCTAGTGAGGATATTACAATCCTATTCTCTAGAGCTGCCTTTATCCATCTGCATATCACTTGAGGTGTGCCCCGTCTACTCATTGCATCTATCAATGAGTTCGTTGTAACATTGTTAAACGCTCCTTCTATGTCCAGAAAGGCAGCCATTGCAATCTCTTTGTCCTCTATAGACTTAGAGACCAACCTATTTAGGTCATCTAATGCCGTTTCCGTTGATTTACCTGGTTGGTGTGCATATTGACGATTGCTTAGAGGGTGCTCTTTTAGCACTTCGTCTCTTATGTACCTGTCCAAAAGCCTCTCTAAAGTCTTTAGTAGAAAGGATGACAGGCTTATTGGTCTGTATGATTTTGGTGTTAGGTCCGATACTTTACCAACCTTTAGTAAGTAGATGACTTTAACCTTTTGCCATACTTCTGGTAAGATACCCCATGCCAAACAAGCTTTTAGTATCCCACTTAAATGTGGTAGCAACTCCTCCACCCCATCTGTAATAGAATGGGGTGTATACCATCCATCCCTGGGGACTTAAATGGTTTAAATTTTTTGATTGCCCATCTGATTCTGTTAGGTCTTGTGACTTCTGTAGCCATTTTCCAATCTGTCGAACTTGGCCTGGTCAGCTTTTGTTCCAGATTGGTTAGCCTTACTGAGTCATCCAGAATTGTTGCGGCAGGAAAGTGTGTGTATACCAGTTCTTTAAGACTTTCCTGTTTGGTTTCTGTGTAAGTGCCATTAGCTTTCTTTAAGAAACCCACCTCTTTACTGGTTGTTCCATCTTTAGCCAGGACTTTGTGGATTCTGGAACATGCCGGAGTGTCTGAAATCTCGCAGAACTTCCTCCACGTTTCCCTTTTGGCTTTACGTATTTCTTTATTGTATTGCGTGAGCTTATACCTATAGGCATCCCAGTCCTGGCTGCTTTTGGCTTTATTAAAGAGGCTTCGGACCTCCGCCCTAAGCTTCCTTAAGCCGTTGTTCCACCAGACTGTATTAGTGCCTTTGTTTTTCCTTGTTTTTTCAGGGCAATTTTCATGGTATGCCACCAATATAGCTTCACTTACCACTTTTGCCGCCGCGTTTGTAGTTTTAGTACTATTAAGTGGTTCAATACCTTCCTTGAGATTGTTACTGAGGGCTTCTTTATAACCCGTCCAGTTCGTATCTCTTGGGTTACGGTATTTTGTTTCCGACGGAAAAATGTTTAGATCAACTCTTATGTGTCTGTGGTCTGAACTTGAAGGTTCTTCAGACACATGCCAGTTTATGATGTTATCACCAATTTTATTCGTGCAGAGTGTTAGATCTAAAACTTCTTTGCGCGTTTTGGTGACAAAGGTAGGTTTATTTCCTATATTGGAGATAATTAAACCATCGGATAAGATAAAGTTCAAAATAGACTCACCTCTTTTATTGATGTCCGTGCTGCCCCATATTGTATGGTGTGCGTTCGCATCACATCCTATTATTAACTGCAATCCTTTTCCCACACAGTATGCAACAATGTCGCTTATTATGTGTGGTGGACTTTCAGTCTCATCTCCAGGGAAATAGGCGGAGCATACTACCAAGCTTCTTTCCCCCTCGTCCGTGGATACTGTTAGAATACTTGTAACAACATCACCAGTGCAGAGCACTGGTATTAAAGTACATTGTATTCTATTACTGTAAATTATACAAGCCCTTGGCCTTACGGCCTTAGGGGTTTGTAATATCTTACCTGATTTGGTGGATTGGCTGGCTACCTTATCGCCTATCCTCCAGGGTTCTTGCAAGAGGGCCACATCGATGCCTTCTTGCTCCACTCTTCTACACACTGTTGCCGATGCAGCTTTAGCGTGTTGAAGATTGGCTTGCAAGAACCTTACTTCTCTTCTTGCGAAGAGCTCTCCATTTCTTCCTCAGGAGGTCTTCCTTGAGCGGAGTCTTCCTTCTCGTGGACTGACGTCCTTTTGAGCGGGCTGACTCCACTCTCGGGAGCTTCCTCCTCCTGAGCCCCCATGGGTGTTTCCCTTGTCTCCGTGGTGGACGTTGCTGTTAGCTTCTCCTTTTTGGCTCTGAAGGTTACCCTTCCTAAGCCAAAGTACGGGGTCATTTTGAGCCTCTGGATCTCCTCCTTGGATTCCTGATCCATCGAGAATGTCCAGAGTACTCCTTTCTCTGTAGGCTTGCTGCCCCAGACCGTCCATAGGTCTGTTCTGAGTCCATGGTTACTTATCCTTAACCTATTAAGGACCCTTTTGGACTCTAGCCTTTCGCCGTCTTCGTCTGGTATAAATACCACACTTGCAAAGGGTTTGGGCATGTCCTTTCCCTCCAGTGCCATCAGGGATGCGCCATCCCACGGCTTTAGAGTTGGGGAGACCTCCTTAACCCAGTTTGCCGTTGTGTCGTCCACACAAGTGAGTTCCAGATATCCCGGTCTAAAAGTGCTCTTCAGGAAGCGGACCTGCGGTCCTCCCTCCGGAATCGACTCATAGGCGGCCATGACGGATTTTTGGACTGCCTTCAGCTTATCCTGATCCATCTTGGCCTCCGGGAAACCTGTACTTACCACAGCTACTTTTATAGAAGCTGCGGCTTCACTAAAGGTTAGACCTTCAGTCTTTGGTTTCTTCCCTTTGCGCTGGCTTTCGGGTGGTGTATTACCGTGTGACCTTGGCCTTTTTGAGCCTGTGGCTGGTACGGTTTTTTGCTTAGGGTTCACTGCCTTTGCCGGCTTTGGCTGTTCCTCCTTTGCTTTCTCCAAGGATTTGGTAAAATTGGCTTTAATTACGGCCCTTTTGGCTTGGATGTAATTTTGGCCTTGTTTTACCAGTTTCTCTATCTTGGCTTTGGAGATGCCAGATAGTCTTGCAAATTTAATTTCTTCGTCTGTCATAAGATCAACCTCCTCCAAAGTAGTGACCCTGACAGCCTTTGAAATTTTTTGCCTTTCGGCTTTGGAAGATCCGGGCCTTTCAGCCTGAGGATTTTTCGAGGAGGTACTTGGCTCTGCAGCTTTAGTATCCTCCTTAGTTTTTTATTGCCCCGGCTTCTTAGCCTTGGGCTCTCGTTCTGGTTTTTTTTGAGAATCCATAAGAGTCCCACGAGTAGCTAGGGAAAGGTGGTCCACTCCTGCAGAGCCCCGCATGCAGGAGTAAGGTCTGCCTACGATGGGGTGCGACCCTGTGCCCCAAAGGAACCGTTTGCGACACTATCACCCCAGTGCCATTCAGTCATCGTCACGGTATCTAACAACTTGGACTTGGGGAATGTTTTTCGACCTTCCGGTCTAGATCCGCTGGATTCAGTTTCAACAGGGTCACCACGAGTAGGTTGCAATCAGAGATCACAAAACTCCCAATCTAGTTGAGAGTACCCAGCGGTCTTGGAATGGTTTAATACCAATACCCTGAGATAGTTCGTTTTTCCGTTCAGCTTTACGCCGATTAGAAAGGGAACCAGAGCCCTCGACCCCAGGTTTTTTAGTTAAGTTTTATATTGTAATAAAAGAGATATTGGTGTCTAAGTGATGGTATGTTTTTAAAAAGTTTGACAATTTGTGATCACGAATTTTAACGCCAGAAGCTTAACTCCTAAAGAAAGCATAGAGAATGCGACTGGCAAAATATGAAGTTAAAAAAAGGTATATTTTTTGAGATTTGTTGCACGCAAAATTTGAAAATTGCACCAATCTGTCAATTTAGTTCAACAGTTTTGGTGGCGCTATTTTCAGAGACGTATGTCTATTCTAATTCTCCAAGTCCAAACACAAACTTGACTTAACATAACCTAACCTTATTTCTCTTTATAACGTCAAAATCATAGATATTATAACCTAAAATGGATGTGCCTTAGAAAGAGATAGTATGGGACCATAGCAACCAGACAAAGATAGATAAAGAACTGTGGCAAAAGGAGCGCGAAAGCATTGTGAGTAGTGGGCTTATTTGTGCTTTTTAAATTTTTAGCGTGCTATTCCGTAAATATTACTCAATATTTTCACATCGCGAATACATAGACTTATTAATTATATACGTGTGTATTGAATTAAAAAAGAAAAAATGGTGAAATCATGTTCAGCTTACAACTGCACGACTAGATTTACTAAGGGAACTGATATAAAGTTTCACAAGTAAGTACATAACTGTTTGTAAAATTTGAGAATATATTTTGAAATTGTATTATTTTGATGCCTTATCAAAAATATGTCACCATTTTTAGTTTTCCTAAAGATCCCAATCATCGCAAAAAGTGGATTTTGGCTTTACGAAGAAAAAACTTTAAAGCAAGCGATTCAGCTGTTCTTTGTAGTAAACATTTTCTTCAAAGTGATTACTACCAAACTGTTATGGAAAGCTTTCGATTGAAAAAAGACGCTGTTCCAACTATTTTTGATTTTCCCGTTCATTTAAAGAAAAAGGAAAGAACGCGAAGACCTTTAAGAAGTGTAACCACTAGTGTAAATGGTGGGTAATAGGTGCCTTTTTTTTATTTCATTTTCAAATAATTTCTTTTTGCTTTTTACATTAGTAGAAGTCTCCCCTAGTTGTAGAGTTATACGGTGATCTCTTTGGAGATTTTCATATGTATTAACATAATTTAATGTTGTCTATTTTATGAGTTGTAAGTTGATAATTCACCTACAACTATTTTACTGTAGTCTTGATTTTTGTTTCCATCACATTAAGTCTTACTACTGTCTTCCTTTCAATTGACATTTTATTGTATTTTTAGCCTGATGATGGTCCTGTGGACCGAAACTAGTTGCAAGTACCTTTCATTATTAAATTAAAATTGTGGGATCGACTTTGTGTTTTTCTTTGAACCCTTAATTTTTTATAATTTAATTGTGGATTTTCTACATTTATTTATGTTGAGAAAATGCAAAAATAAATATTTACGCTTGGAAAAGTTATTTTAATTCATTTCCAAACCAAATTTCCTAATAACTGTATAGTGGACAGAATTAATTTGAATTTTGTATTTATTTTACATTGCCAGCTCGCGTATTTTGCCACCGTTCTATCTCTCTCGCACTGCTAGTGCGACACATGGTAGTATACGCTGTGTATTGACAGGGCACATCCATTTTAGGTTATAATATATATGGTCAAAATATATTAATTTTAGTGTTTTGATTTTAAGTATATAATTGTCTATATTAATATTCGTTTATAATTTACCAGAAGTTAAAAAAAATTAATTTCAAAGTATATTTTCACAATTTGCGTTGGTTTTTACATCGTTTATAGCATTATCCAACTGTGATATGTGCAGTGTTATTGTTGTTGGAATTTAGTGTTATGAACCGTTGTTATTTCCTAAATTACTTTTTACTTAACCACAGTTGTCTTATTTTAGTCGAATTGGTAAAAATGTGAGTTTTGAGAGACCTGATTTTTCTTTATACTTTTTTAATCTTTAAGTTACCTAATCATTATCTTATATCTTTATTTGTTAAATAACATAAACCCAACCTAAGGGATTTACATTTATAAATTAAAACCACATATGTAAATATTAACAGCAAAGTGTTAAACTGTTTTTCTAAATAGGCAGGATAATAATGTCCACAAAGTAAGAGTTTCTACAATATTTATTTACATGTTCAAAATGTATAAATATGATACATTTCTCTTTAGACAATGTGAAGAATTAAAATTTACAGTCAAATATGTAAAATTTTTATTAAAACAGTTTTACAAATTTGGGTTGGATACTGGATACTTCTGTTATCTGTTATATCATCCATGGCAATATCATCTTTACATTCAGCATATCCTCAAAACAAAACAAAAAGTTTGCAAAATATAATTGTTTTTCAAACTTATACTCACAAAGGGTACATATCCCCTTTACCATTGAAAGTTTGTTGGTAAATTATAAAACAGACCAAAGGGTTCCATATTCATGTCAGAACAAAGTTCATAGGTATCTATCCATAATATGGTGAACTGGGTACATATAAATAAATAAGTCCTGAAAAAGAAAAACATAAAACATTTACTTGTTATTTACTAATAATATGGAGATGTTATTTAGTAATGTTTAAAATGTAATTGAACCCTAAAATAAACATTTGTATTTTAAAACACATAGTAGCTGCAGCAAAATAGGTTTCATATTGATGTAGCCATGGGTTCTATAAGGTTCCAGATTCAATGTTTTTGAACAAAAAATTCTAAAAAATAAAAGATTAGAATTAAAATAAAAAATTATTAATTATTTATTATAAATAGAATAAAACCTGCGTAGGCAATTACTTGAGGTCCAAAGTTTTTGAGGAAACAGTTCTATAAAATAAAAGATTAGAAATAAAATATAAAATTTTTCATAACTTTGCTAACTCACTTACAAATTTTGTCAGTCTTCTTACTATCAACAGAATACAACCAGTGTAGGCAGTTACTTGAGGTCCAAAGTTTTTGAGGAAAGCTGATACATCCTAAATGTGAGGAGTATTTGTAACATTTGTCTTTCTCTCCTGATATTCTGAAATTGCTTGTTGAATATATGGAGGATCTATACATTTAAGCCCTTTTCCTATTTGATTTCGAATTATTTCAGGAGCTATACATTCAGTGAAAAATTTTTTTAGTTTGGAAAGCATTTCTTCATTCCACAATTTTTGATCCCTTTCAATTTCCTCTATATATAAATCAATATTATCACTGACATACACTACAAAATAACATTTGCTTCTATTAGGTATGTTCAATTGTCCTTGGATCTAAAAGAAAATCAATTAGAATGTGTTCCAATAATTAACTTATTTCAATGTTAGTATCTGATAATAATAATTATGTTTCCTTTTTAGTTGTATTTTATTATTGCGTTTTTCCAAATAAATTTTGATGTTCATTAAATCAATTATTTCGCTAATATTTTAGTATTCAGTTTTGAAGCAGCATGGAGACATTTTATTTCAAGTAAAGCATCATGTCCCTACAACATTTTAATGAATTAGGGATTAGTACTACTTTAAATAATAAATAGCATTTTAAAAAATACACCGTTAAAAATATTTACCATCAGGAGAAGCTTCAAGGTAACCGTGGTTCAGGTCAACCCACAAACCAGATTCTACCACTGCTACATTTTGAAGTTGTTCAAATATGCCTTTTGCAACTCTCTCTTTTAAAATACCATATTCCATTGCCTCTGTCATGCAATAAGTCTTTTTTAAAACAGTTTTTACAAGCGAATGACAAGGTGTATTTTTTCTTCTCTTAATAACCTGTCCGAAGAGAGAAGCAGTTAATCGTAATTTTCTATGATTTTCATATTCATTATTGCCAAACTGTCCTACGGTTTGTGCTTGAATAAGATCTCTTTGACTGACTGTTACCTAAAGAAATATTAAAAAAGTAAATAATGTAAGTAAATAACAGCAATATTTTGACTTACTTGTAATCTTTTTAAGATTTCGGCTACTTCATCCTTCATTTCTTCTGGATTTTCAGGTTGTTCAGGTTGTTCAGCTTTTGGCCCATAATCTACATTTTCAGAAATCTTTCTTCTTTTAGTTGTGGGTTGTTTATCTAAAACTTTATTTGTTGTACCATGTTGTCTTTTACGACATTTTTTCTTTTCATGATTACTTTCTTGTAGGGAGAGGAACTTTTTAAAATGTTTTCCAGGAGAGCATTCAGTAACAGTTTTGTATGGACTTGTATGCCATTGAGCATGTTCATTATACCTCAGACCTGATAATTGGACTCTTCGTTGGTATGATCCCCTTTGTATAAGATTCAACCTCTTTCCTTCATTAAATCTGGCTACAACATTCATTAATCGTTCAGCTGTATTATTGTTTTGGTTTTCTATCAGCAGGTGTGATTTTCGTACAAGAAGATCAAAATAAATATATTTATATATATAACAGCATATAAAAGACAAACAGTTATATACCATGTAGGTGATTATACATTGACGTTAACTGTAGTTGTGGAATAATATTGCTTCCAGTTTGCCCCACCGAATTACATGTACCAGGACGACAGGAAGAATGGTTTCCAAATACGTGATGCAGCCCGTTTCTTAAATCCGTTTTTAGAAGATCTATTTCCTGTTTAGCATGTTCATAAATTGAAGTTTTCGCTCGTTTTACAGGGTCAAACATTTTTTCTTGTGTCAAAAGTTTCCTTCCTTCTAAATTAATCCTTTTGTCCTTTATGATTTCCCTTAAGCGCTTTCCATAATTTTTCAAGGCATGGTTAGTACATTCATATTTAACAACTTCTGTTCCATAAGTGAGTTTTTCTAATATATTTTTGTATACACTGGAGTCACCATCAGCGATAAATTGGCGGTACCTTACACCATGCATGCTTTCACTACAGTTAAATCCTTCCACAACCATATTAGATTCCATTGCAGGAGCCGATTGATTCCAATTTTTGAAGCACACGTGCTGCTTAACTACTAAATTGCGGTTAGAAGCTCTAGCACATATAGCACAAAACTTGTTTCTAACTGCTATGAAGAGTACCTGGCCCGTATATTTTCCAATTATAGCTACCATACCTGATAGGGCATTATAGTTTGTGCCATAGGATCGTTTACTCCAGGAACCATCAACATATACTGTTATCCATGGTGTGCCATCTGAAGAAAATTGTCCTTTTTCTACAGCCCTCTCTTTTTCTGCAAGACCAGCTCTTTCCATGGATCTTACTAGAGAAGCTTCCCATTCCTGAAATTTTTGAGTATAATTAAGTATATTTTACATAACTCAATTTGTAATTTTATTAAATATTATCGGATATGTATATTATGTGTCATAAATAATTGTATTACCTTTCCTATTTCATTTTCAATGTTGTAAAATAAGTTGGAGCTCATAGTAGGTATATCCATACATGACAATATTTCACTCATATGTGAATATGTGGATCCAGAAGCCAAAGTTCCCCAAACTGCTCCAACATTTATCAATGATTTTTTTCTTTTCGGATCCTCAGTTTGGTATTCGTATTCCCTTGGACACATTGAACATTTAAATATAATTATACTTGTCAATCCATTGGCTTTCCTACGTTCTTCTTTGACAGTTAGCATGCCCAGTGTACATATTTTGGAGTGGTTATATTGTAGGCGAGTAGCCCAATTCAATACATAACCCAGTTCCACTATCCTATTTCCTGTTATAGGATTTTCTGGTATAAGTCCTTTTTCAAATTCTAATTAATGACTCATAATCCTAAAAAATTATGCCATAAGAATTTATATCTATAAATTCCGAATATTTGTTAAATTAATCGCAGTTAATAATATTTAAAATAATTAATAGTGTTGAAGTTTATCAAAATAATCCAAGTTGCAGTGTTTACGTATGTCAAGTAATTGACGTTTTTTCAATTTAACTAGTTGTCACTTACATTTTTGTCGCGATATATTTCTTGTATTGTTTCGTCAATATATAGTTCAAAACTCCGTTGTATTAATATAGAAACTCTTGTTGTTTAAATCACAACAGGTTATTGGCCCAGACGCTTCTAATTATAACTGGAGAGTTTCTTTATACTAATAGGAGTTGAAAAGTATTTGCAATGGATTTAAAGGCATTCCATATTGAAAAACTTGAAGGAGCTTCAAATTGGACGAGATGGAGGCGACAAATTGAACTCCTGTTACGTCATCATGATATTCAAGAAGTGGTAACTGGTGAAAACGATTTACAAGAATCGGAATCAGAGGAGACGACGCCGGCTGTTAAATATTTCAATAAAAAAGATGCACTAGCTCAATTGATTTTGGTTGGTAGTATGAACGATGCTAACGTGGAGTTAACCGCAACGTGTAAAACTTCTAAAGATATCTGGAATAAATTATTATCGATTTATGAACAAAGTTCTGGTCAACGTATGGATAGGCTAATGGAGCAGTTTTTTAGTAGCCAAAAAGATCCGGAAGAAAATGTTATAACGCATATAGCTCGTCTTGAGAGAAATTTCAGAGAGTTAAATGATGAACTTAAACGTTTAGTTAAAACTCAACTTCCAGACCTACTACTAATGAGCAGAATTATGTCCACACTTCCCAGTGAATACTTTGAGTTTAAGAGTGTTTGGGAATCCGTTCCAATTGATGAAAGAACAATTAACAATTTAACAGAACGTCTGCGATTAATTGAAATGCGTCTGCCTAATAAGAATGCTGAATCAAGTGCATTTATTGCGAAGTCTAATGTAAAGAAGAATCCATCAAACCAAAACGAGAGTAACGTTAATGGTGAAAAGAAAACTCTTAAATGTTTTAAGTGTCATAAAATAGGTCATTTTGCAAAGTATTGCAAGAAGAAAAATGAGAAGAATAAACCATGGTCTAATAATAATCATAATAGCCCCAAAGGTGATGCTTTTTCTTGTGAAATAAATTTCGATATGAATTTTTGGATGCTAAAAATGACGATAACACATGGTTGGCCGATTCCGGTGCTTCAGTACACATGACTAATAATGATACGTTTTTTCAAACTTTCGAACCATTCAATCCTCCAAAAACAGTCCAAGTTGGTAATGGCAATACGATATTAGCTTATGGCCAGGGTATTGTCAACGTTAAAATGAATGTTTATAATAAATGGGAAATAAATCATCTTGAAAATGTATGGTTTGTTCCTGATGTCAAGCGAAACTTATTTTCAGTAGGACAAACATTAAATAAAGGATTTGAATTTAAAGCTCAAAAAGATGGTTGCACAATTTCGAAAAATGGCATTTTGCGTTTAACTGGCAAACGCACCACGTCAGGCCTTTATGTTTTAAATATGAAAGTATGTGTACCTGAAATACCTGCTGAAGTGCATACATCTTTGCATGTTGAGAATTTGCAATTATGGCACGAAAGATTATGTCATCAGAACGTAAAACATGTTAAAGAAATTTTAAAGAAACATAATATTGAAGTAGCCAATGATAATGATACCAAGTTATGTGAAGGTTGTATTTTTGGCAAACAGCATAAAAGACTTTTTAAAACACGAAAATGTAGACCCACAAAACCAGGTCAAATTATTCATGGCGACGTGTGTGGACCAATGCAAGAAAATTCAATAGGTGGTGCACGATATTTTGTTTGTTTTACCGATGATTATTCAAAATTTCGTAGGGTATTTTTTATAAAATTAAAATCAGAAGTTGCATCATGTTTACAACGTTTTATAAATGAAGCATATACTGCTAATATCAAGATAATTGAATTTCTTAGCGATGGTGGAAAGGAATTTGGTCAAGAAGGTACTTCAAGAAAGAGGAATAAATTTCCGTATATCAATGCCGTATGCTCCACAGCAAAATGGGTTAGCAGAAAGGGAAAATAGAACCCTTGTAGAAAGCGCTAGATCCATGATATATTCGAAGAACTTACCAATAAAGTTGTGGGCAGAAGCTGTAAATACGGCTGTACATGTTCTTAACAGGACTGGACCAACATGTGAACCTAAGAAATCGCCAACTGATTTGTGGACAGGTAAATCTGTAGCCATACATCACCTGAAAGTATTTGGAACACCTTGTTATGTTCACGTGCCAGAGCAAAAGAGAAGAAAATGGGACAAGAAAAACGTAAAGGGTCATTTTGTTGGTTATTGTGGAGAAAAGGATGGATTTAGAGTCTGGCTTCGTGAAGAAAATAAAGTTATTACTAGTAGAGACATAATTTTTGAGTCTGAAGAAAGTTCTGAAATTGAATATAAGGAGAGGAATTTTGCAAAATTTAGAATTGATATTAGAAATGAAGAACAATCTGATGAACTTCCAGATGAATTAGTCTCTTTAAATGGTAGTGTAGAGTCGCTAGAGAATGAAGATAAAGAATTGTCCAACGATGATAACACAGATATAGGGCCACTGAGAAGAAGTCAGCGCAACATTAAAAGACCATCTTATATGAAAGATTATGTATTTCTTGGAGAAAGTCAAGAAGCACCAGCTTCTTATGATGAGGCTATAGAATCGGATGAAGTTGAAAATTGGAAGAAAGCAATGAACGAAGAGATTAAATCCTTACATGAAAATGAGACATGGGCCCTAGTTGACTTGCCACCAGGACATAAGATTGTTTCAAATCGATGGGTTTTTAGAATTAAAAGAAAAATGGACGGTAGTATAGACAGATACAAAGCCAGATTGGCTGCTAAAGGTTACAGTCAAAAAGAAGGAATTGATTACGAAGAAACTTTTAGCCCTGTAGCTCGCTTTGATACAATTAGAGCAGTTTTAAGTGTTGCAGCCTCAGAAAAATTATTTATTCGTCAATTCGATGTTAAAACTGCATTTTTATACGGTAAACTTTCGGAGGAAGTTTTTATGAGACAACCAGAGGGCTTTGATGATGGCAGCGGAAGAGTATGTAAACTAAATAGGAGTTTATATGGGTTAAAACAAGCCCCGAGGTGTTGGAATCAAAGGTTTGTAAATTTTTTAAAACAAGAAAGTTTACAAGTAAGCAATGCCGATCCATGTCTCTTTATTCGCATAAGGAAGTCAACAAAATTAATAGTTACAATTTACGTAGACGATGGGCTCCTAGTGGGGAATTCCAATGATGAAATTGATTCTTTTTTAGAAGTTCTTAGTAACGAATTCAAAATTACAGTAGGTATTTTGGATAGCTACCTGGGATTAACAATTAAGCAGAAGAAAAATTGTGATATTTTCTTGCACCAGACGTCATATATAAAGAAAATTTTAAGAAAATTTAATATGCACGAGTCCAACTCAGTTGTTACTGTGTTACAACTCGTGACCTTGAAGAAAGTGATCTATTACAGAATAACGTACCTTATAGAGAAGCAGTGGGTAGCTTGATGTTTCTAATGATGGCTACTAGGCCCGATATTTCATATGCCGTCAGTATTGTGTCGGAACATTTAAATTCACCCACAGTTTCTGATTGGCAAGCAGTGAAAAGAATTTTCAGATATCTGAAAGGGACAACTGAACTTGGGTTGCTTTATAAAAGTAACTATCTCAAGGCAAATGTTTTAGATGTTTTTAGTGACGCTGATTACGCTGGTGACGTCAGCACTAGAAGATCAAGAACTGGTGTAGTAACTATGTATTCTGGAGCAGCTGTTAGTTGGTTTAGCCAAAAGCAAAAAAGTGTAGTACTATCTACAATCGAAGCCGAATATATAGCGGCCAGTGAGGCAACTAAGGAATTAATTTGGATGAGTAGACTTCTTGGTGAAATTGCTATTCTAAAAGATATTCCAACACTCTATGTTGACAATGCGAGTGCTATGAAATTGGTTAAAAATCCAGAGTTTCATAAAAGATCCAAGCATATAGAAATTAAATTCCATTTTATTCGTAAAAAATTTGCTGAAAATGTTATGAAAATTAAGCATGTTGCCAGTGCCGAACAAATTGCCGATCTGTTAACGAAATCTTTTTCAAACGAAAAATTCGTCAAACTTAGAAGCATGGTAGGCATACACAGTATAAAATAATACGGCGGAATTATTTTGGGAGGAAGTGTTGAAGTTTATCAAAATAATCCAAGTTGCAGTGTTTACGTATGTCAAGTAATTGACGTTTTTTCAATTTAACTAGTTGTCACTTACATTTTTGTCGCGATATATTTCTTGTATTGTTTCGTCAATATATATAGTTCAAAACTCCGTTGTATTAATATAGAAACTCTTGTTGTTTAAATCACAACAAATAGGTTTACTCAATTTAAGGGGGGAATTTGCTTTATGCGTTTTAAAATAGTATATTAAACAACGCATTTCATATGGAATTCTGTTATGACACGAGTTCAAGTTTAAAAAACGAATCGCGAAGCGATGAGTTTTTTAAAGAACGAGTGTCACAACAGCCATATGAAATAAGTTGTTTATAATATTTTTTAAATTTTGCCCTTTTTACCATTTTTTAAATTAATTTTTTATTTTTATGTAATTACGAAAATTTTTATTTTAAAAAGTATGTCGGCAGCACTGTGTAATTTATAAAATTTGACAGTTGTGACATTTAAATTATCAAATGTTAATGTTTTCAAATATTTTAAAATGGCTAATACATCAATAATAATATATTATATAAGTAAAAGGTGATATTCATACTCACAAATACTTTTTTAAAGAACAATATAAAATTAATAAATTGCTATTAGCCACAAATGTCATTGTCAATAGTCTTGCCTTTAGAAACTTCACTCATGTCGCCAACCATTTAAAACAAAAATTTGCGTGCGTAAAAGTTACATTACGATACGCAAATGCGTTTTATAATGAAGATTTTTATAAGTGCAAAATATAAAAAAACGATTTTATTATTGCTTATTAGGTATCTAAATATACACCAAAAAAAGGTAACACCGTCTCTAGGATAGGTAAAAAACAGAAAAATAATTGGGGTTTGCTTAGTAAAATTTTTTTCTAACGCCATCCGTTTTCAAGATAAAGGGCGTTGAAGAAAATAAAAATTACACATTTCTTACGATTTTGCCGAAACTACTGGCACCATTGCAATGAAATTTTATACGAATATGTTTTGGAAGCTGATATATCCCATGAATTTGTTTTTATAACTAACTCTCATAGAGGGCGCTAGTTACATGATTCATCAAAAATTTCTTATAAATGCAAATTCTGAAAAAAGATGGCCATAAAGTAGAAAAATGCAATGATTTTAAGAAATTGGACATAGAAAATCGCTGGGATTGGGTCAGAAAAAATAAAGTCTGTTTTAGCTGTTTAACTTCTTCACATCACACAAAGATATGCCGTCAGAAGAAGAATTGTGGAATAAATGGTTGTTTATTCAAACACAATTCTTTACTACATAAAGATATTGCAAAAATCGCTGAAGAACAAACCAACCATTGTGTTAATAGCAGAAACGAAATTCTTCTGAGAATTGCTCCAGTAGAAATAAGGGGACCAGACGGAAAAATAAAAATTTTTGCGCTTTTTGACGAGGCTTCCACGGTTACCATGATAGATGCAAGTATAGCAGAGAAAATTGGAGCTTCAGGACCTGCTGAACCATTGAGGATTCGATGGACTAACTCAATGACTAGTCAGGAAGAACATTCTAGAAGAATATCTATCAAAATTCGAGGAGAGAATGAAAACACTGAATATGTCATGAATAATGTAAGGACAGTCGAAAATTTGTCTCTTCCGGTGCAGTCAATCAATGTCACGAATTTGAAGAAAAAATGGGGTCACTTGAGACAGATAAATATCACATCATTTGTAGATGCAAAACCCTCAATTTTAATTGGTCAAGATAACATCGATCTCATTATACCCAGAGAAGTTGTGGAAGGTTGTAAAAATGCACCTGTGGTATCGAGATCGAAATTAGGATGGGTTGTACACGGTAATATTTGTAAAAATTATACTTGGCGTACTGACGAAGATTTTGCTTTATTTGTGATACATGAACATGACGATTTAGAAGAACTTGTCAGAAATTCTTTCAAAATTGATAGTTTAGGCGTAAAACATTACGAAAATTTACAAAACCCAGATGATTGTCGTGCCTTAGAGATTTTGAATCGCACCACAAAAAGAATCGGTCCAAATCGATGGGAAACTGGTTTATTGTGGAAGAATGAAAATTTGCGACTACCTGATAGTAAGATGACCGCTGTAAATAGGTTAGAGTCAATAGAAAAGAAAATGGAAAAAAATCCACAGTTTGCTGAAGAATATGATAAGAAAATATCTGAGTATTTAGCAAAGGGATATGCAAGAAGAGTAACAGAAGAAAAAGGTCAGTCCAACAATAGAAACATCTGGTATTTACCGCATTTTGCAGTTTCAAACCCGAACAAGCCCGGAAAAATACGATTTGTTTTCGATGCAGCTGCCAAAACTTGTGGAAGAAGTTTGAACGATTTTCTTCTAAAAGGTCCGGACTTATTGAACTCATTACTTGGTGTAATTTTCAAATTTAGACAGAGATATATAGCCTTTGCTGCAGATATAATGGAAATGTTTCACCAAATTCATATAAGACCAGAAGATAGACGAGCTCAGCACTTTTTGTGGAGGGGTGGAGACAGATCTAGAGAAATCGATGAATATGAAATGGTAGCTATGATATTTGGTTCGGTTTCATCGCCTACTAGTGCAACTTTTGTAATGAGAAAAAACGCACTGGATTTCATAAACACTTTTCCTGATGCAGAGAGAGCTATTAGAGAACAACACTATGTCGATGTCTATCTGGATAGTGTGGATACAGTAGAAGAAGCTGAACAGTTGATTTCATCTGTGATCGAGGTACATAAAAGAGGAGGTTTCGCAATCCGAAATTGGACTTGTAATAACAAAGAAGTTTTGCAACGTATTCCTGAAGAATATAGAAATGTTAAGGTCAAGGATATGGACTTTGGAAAAGAAACATGTTTACCTTCCGAAAAAATATTGGGATTAATTTGGAACCCAAATGATGATACTTTTTCTTTTGCAATTAAGTGGAGTAAACAAGATCTTCAAAATCTGTTAGGAAAAAGTCATGTGACAAAAAGAGAAGTTCTGAAAACTGTGATGACTATATTTGACCCTTTTGGATTTCTTAATAACTTCACAATAAAAGCAAGAATTCTGCTTCAGACTATTTGGAGTTCGAAGATCGGCTGGGATGACGAGTTGAATGAAGATATGATGAAGAAATGGAGAAAATGGGCTGGACAAATAGAAAAAATTTCCAAATTGACAATTTCACGTTGTTATCTGAAGAATATATTCGAGGTCAAAAAGGTTCAATTACATGTATTTTGCGACGCAAGTTCTCAAGCGTATGCGGCTGTCGCTTATTTAAGATTCGAAAGCGAAGAATCAATTGAAACATGTTTCGTGATGGCTAAAGCAAGAGTAACCCCTTTGAAGCAATTATCGATTCCAAGACTTGAGCTTCAAGCTGCTGTTCTTGGATGCAGACTATCTGTTACTATAAAAGAAAATCACAGTATTCCGATTGATGAAAGCTACTTCTGGAGTGACTCTAAGACAGTCATTAATTGGATAAGACGTGATCCTGCAGTATTTCAACCATTTGTAGCACACAGAGTGGCGGAAATACGAGATCACTCTGATGAACGTTCTTGGAATTGGGTGCCCACAAAAGAAAATGTTGCAGATGATGCTACTCGGGAAGATAGCATGAATGAATGGGACTCAGATAGTAGATGGTTGAATGGTCCCAGATTTTTGAAGTTTGGTAGAGAAAAATGGCCTGAAGCTGATTTTATCATCGAATTGGATGAATCCGAAATGAAAAAGAAATTTTTAGGACTTCGAGTCTTATGACAAAACCACCCTTACCAGAAATTTCCAGATTTTCATCTTGGTTAAGATTGATTCGGTCAACAGCCTGGACTCTGAGATTTATTGGAATCATTCGAAAAAAATCACAAGCAACTGGTGAGTTAAAACCTGCTGAGATAAATGAAGCTGAGAAATTATGGATAAAATATGTTCAATGGGAAAACTTCTCAAAAGAAATCAAAATGTTACTAAATGGTATTCGTATTGAATCTTCTAGTAAACTTTTCAAACTGTCACCGATTTTGGATGCTGATGGCATTCTTCGAGTGAAGAGTAGAATTGTAAATTCAAATGATTTGACTGAAGACACAAAATTCCCGATTATTTTAGACCCAAAAAATGATTACACAAAATTATTAATTTTTCATTATCACCGTATCGCAAAACACAATGGGCAAGAATTTGTTACGAATGAACTCAGACAACGTTACTGGATACTGAATATAAGATCTGCTGTGAGAAGTTCATGGAACAATTGTCAGTTGTGTAAAAACAAGAGAGCAACATATCATATTCCTGAAATGGCGGCACTACCAACTTGTCGTTTTACTTCCTTCGTGAGACCCTTCACTATAGTAGGTATGGATTATTTTGGTCCCATGTATGTTACTATTGGACGCCGAAAAGAAAAAAGATACGGTGTATTGTTCACCTGCATGAGTGTTCGTGCCGTGCACCTAGAGATAGCACATTCGCTGAGTACAGATTCTGCTATTATGGCAATTCGAAGACTGGTTGGTCGCAGAGGATGTCCAAAGAAAATTTATTCCGATAATGGAAACAATCTTAGAGGTGCACAGAAAGAACTCAAGGAAGCATTGAAACAATTAAATCAGAACCAAATTATAGCGACTTTAACAACAATTGATATTGAATGGTATTTTATCCCACCATCAGCCCCCCATATGGGAGGGAGTTGGGAACGTTTAGTTCGGTCTATTAAAACGACATTAAATGTGATACTTAAAGAAAAAGCTCCACGCGAAGAAACTTTACAAACTTTATTCATAGAAGCAGAATATATCGTTAACTGTCGCCCATTAGTCCATGTTTCACTGGATCATGCTGATGATGAAGCCCTGACACCTAACCACTTCTTGTTGGGTACTTCTAGTGGAACACAGATTGCTGGAAAATTCGATGAGCACGATTTGGTATCACGGAAACATTGGCGGATTTCTCAATTATTAGCGGACCATTTTTGGCGCCGATGGATTCGTGAATACTTACCTGTCCTGAGCAAGAGAACGAAATGGTTCGTCCCATCCACGAGAAAAATTGAAATAGGTGATGTGGTTATACTGGTAGACTCAGAATTCTGCCGAAATGTGTGGCCTAAAGGAATTGTTACGGCTGTCCATCCAGGCACTGATGGCCAAATTCGAGTCGTTGATGTGAAAACAAGTATGGGTATATTCAGACGACCAGTGGCAAAATTATGTTTATTAGATATTCAAAAAAAGGAGTAATGAATATGAGTTCATTACTGGGAGGGAGTGTTACTGAATATCTTATATTATTTTTTATGTTATACACTAATTACTTTGTATCATATATGACAGTAGTTGTCAAATAAATAAAAACTAAAAAAGTGTCTTGTCTTGTTTGATAATTATATTAAAATAAAAGTCTAATGCCGGTATTCATAGTCAACCCTCAACTTGAGCACTGAGGGAGACTTGGGTAAGGGTCACTTAGCACTCAACCTCTTACTTGTTTCATAAACGTCACTTAACCAGCCCTTAAGTGAGTAAATACGTTTTCGGGGTTTTTAATGCATTTGTGTTGGTTGTGCTGGCTTATCTTACCGTTCTATGGTTGTGAGCATGCGCCAAATAATAACATACTTTTTGATATCTTCATTATTGAATTTGTCGATTGCTATGGGTGTGTTCGGGGATCACGCTTTCGAGCTATGTAGAACCAAGAGCCATATAATGCAAACGAGGAATAGTAGTAGATAGCGGCAAATGGCGCAAATAGCGTGCTCCCCGAACACACCCTATGTCTAATCAGATGTTGTAGTACAAGTGGCAGTAAAACATTGGTGACACAGTTTTTTAAGCAAACGATTTACTTCTTCAAATTCCTCATCACTCTCAAAAAGTTCATCAAATTCTTCCATTTTCAAAAAAAATGTATGCAAACTGTCTATAAATATAATAACTATTCTTCCTTAATAAAAAACTACCTAAACATAAATAACTATTTCTTATTATATATGTAATACCTATTTACTACCATAAAAAATGTCAATAATGTAATATAATAACCTATACAGAGCATAAGATATGTCAAATCTGTCGAATATAAAACTCTCAAGGTGCCCTCAAGGGTAGTCACGTCTTCACTTGAGTTAAGGGTGACTTGAGGGACCCTTAGATCTTGAGGGTTGTTTATGAAACACCCAAGTGCCCTCAACCTACCCTTACCCTCACACTCATACTTAAGGGATGACTATGAATACGGCCATAAAACTCAAGTATTCATTGCTGACAAGCATTAGAGGAGAATACACTTGTAGAGTCCTGTTTCCTGATTGGTGGAAAAAGTCTGTAGTCGCTCTATGAAAAACGGAAACGAACGAAGTGATACGTGGAATTTCCGTCTTTGGTAAAATGTCGTGTTGTTAGACGTTTGGATTCTCGTGTAATATCGTTCTTTGTTTGTTCCTCCAAATGGATATAGTGTTTAGTGTTGTTGGATTATAATTCCTTTAATTGTATAATGCCGGTATTCATAGTCAACCCTCAACTTGAGCACTGAGGGAGACTTGGGTAAGGGTCACTTAGCACTCAACCTCTTACTTGTTTCATAAACGTCACTTAACCAGCCCTTAAGTGAGTAAACACGTTTTCGGGGTTTTTAATGCATTTGTGTTGGTTGTGCTGGCTTATCTTACCGTTCTATGGTTGTGAGCATGCGCCAAATAATAATATACTTTTTGATATCTTCATTATTGAATTTGTCGATTGCTATGGGTGTGTTCGGGGATCACGTTTTCGAGCTATGTAGCGCCAAGAGCCATATAACGCAAACGAGGAATAGTAGTAGATAGCGGCAAATGGCGCAAATAGCGTGCTCCCCGAACACACCCTATGTCTAATCAGATGTTGTAGTACAAGTGGCAGTAAAACATTAGTGACACAGTTTTTGCTAAATCTAAATCATCTTTGGAGTTCTCGTTCCTCAAACGTTTCCAAAGGATTCTGCATGTCCCTAATATATTTTTTAGGCAAACGATTTACTTCTTCAAATTCCTCATCACTCTCAAAAAGTTCATCAAATTCTTCCATTTTAAAAAAAAATGTATGCAAACTGTCTATAAATATAATAACTATTCTTCCTTAATAAAAAACTACCTAAACATAAATAACTATTTCTTATTATATATGTAATACCTATTTACTACATACCATAAAAAATGTCAATAATGTAATATAATAACCTATACAGAGCATAAGATATGTCAAATCTGTCGAATATAAAACTCTCAAGGTGCCCTCAAGGGTAGTCACGTCTTCACTTGAGTTAAGGGTGACTTGAGGGACCCTTAGATCTTGAGGGTTGTTTATGAAACACCCAAGTGCCCTCAACCTACCCTTACCCTCACACTCATACTTAAGGGATGACTATGAATACGGCCATTAATAATAGTAAGTACTCTTATATTCTTCTCTTTTATCGACCGAAAATGTTTTAATTTCACTTTTTGATTAGTTTTTAATGTCACTTCTCGCACTTTGTTTTACTTTTTGATTGTTTTTTAATTTGTGTTTTTAATGTCACTATTTAATACTTTATATTAACCACTTTTAAAAACTGTTTGTTCACTTAGTTCTAGTTGACTGTTCACACTCACTGATCTTCTCTGTTTGACTTCCAATAATAAACTACTTTTAACCAGGGACCCGGACCGAAATGAAATAAACGGTTCCGGTTCGGTTCAGGTTACAAACAAAATAGAAATTTTGGGTTCGGTCCGGTTCCGGTTTTTTTTAAACATTCGATTCGGTTCTCACCAAATTTTTCGGTCCAAACGGTTTTTTTCGGTCCAAATTTACCATATTATTACAATAATTTCTTTTAATTAGTAGAAGTATTTCATTTTTCTAGGATGCAAGTTAGTTTTAATTTACAGTAGTTTTATTTTTTGCAGAGGTGCAAAAAAGAAACTTTTATAATTATGCACTATAATCATATAGATATATTTGTTGACCAGAAGTAAATGTAAAATAACGTAAACAATGTTTTTAATTTCACTTTTACTAGTGGATGGTTAATATTAATTTAAAATAATTTTTAACAACGTGTTTGCTTCTCAGATTAAATAATCTGAGGTTTGCAGGTTTTCTTGCGTCAAACGTCAAAATCCATATCAATACAGGTGACATATAGGCACGAATACATATAACAAGGATGTGAAACTCCTATGCAGAGCTATAAGCGCCCGTGGCTGAATTTACGGCTCCTATCTGGGCGGAGTCTAGTCCACGGTCGTTGCGTACTTTGTACTGCGCATCAGTTCGAACATCATACGATCATAACTATTCGAAAACACATGCGGTTGGTTATCTCGCTCGCACAAAGAAAAAGACAGCCTGTTGCGCAGTACGGAGTACGCAACGACCGAGAATTTAACCCTGCCCAGATAGGCGCCTTTTCTCCTGCTACCCTCTCCACTCGAGTTTCACATCCTTGTTATATGTATTCGTGCATATAGGGTTACAGAACGTACTAGACTAGACTAGAGTACTAGTTCTGTGCATGAGATAGACTTCTTTTCAAGTCTGGGTTAAATAATATGGCTAATTAGCCACAAATAAAAATCAACTAAACAAAAAGAAAAGTAATGAACAACGGAACCGAAAAAAACCGATCAAATCCTTTGAAAAATTAGGGGTTCCGGTTCGGTTCAGAAAATTTAATTTGATACAAAATAAGGGTTCAGTTTCGGTTCCGGTCCACGAAAAAATATCGGTTCTGATTCGGTTTTTAACGGTACGGTCCGGGTCCCTGCTTTTAACGACCTCTGTTCAGTCTTTTATAGGTTTCAAACTTTCTAAAAATTTCCTGAATTATCATTTGCTAAGAACACTATATGCCTCTCTTTCTTTTTTAAATATGACTAGACATTCTTACTTCGTCTATCATCGATCATTCCAGAATAAAAATATAGTAAAAATATATCTGTCTTCTTTTTACACATTATCTGTCTATTTTTTACACATTACATAATCAATTTTCGCGAAATTTCTAGTAAGTCTTAAATAACATATTTATGTACTAGATATAATATTGTTACATTACATAATAAAATAATTTCTAACTTAAAATTCTCTTACAAATACACAAAATATATAATAAAATAGTACAATATAATAAAAATTATTGGATTTAGTTACATTAAACAACTTCTGTTGATAATGCTCATTATACTATTATAGAATATTTAATTATTACAATCAGCCCCCGATTATTTAAAAATATTTGTATAGTCATATAGAAGTTTTTTTAAATAATCTATTAAACATTTTTAAATTCTAATGTATCATACGATAATTTTTTATACTAACCAAGGTACAAAATTTTGTTTTGTGAACATTTTATAAAAACGAAGAAGACTTATTCTTACTGTTCCGTGTTCTATGATCAAATCAAATGTCAAATTTTAAAATCATCTGTTTATTAACTGCAAATTAAATTTGTGTATGCTTTAATTAATAGGTTTGTTCAAGCATAAATCAGATTTGGTTGCAGACTATCAGATGCGTGCGCCTTAGCTCTATACCGTTCATGCAGTGCAATTACGGATTTCAAACTGTTGTGGATTTCAAATTGTGTGTTCAAGCAGAAAATGAAATTTGGTTGTGGATGGTTTGCTGACAGTTAAAATAGTCCACGGAGTTTTTACGGGATTTCTAATTTAGTCTAGCTAACTTGCGCATTGAATTGTTAATTTAACCTATATTTAATAATTTTTATAATACTGTTTTCTTTTTAATTTACTTCATTTTTTCTGTGTTTTGTTGTCTGTTACGCATTTTAATGTGACAATCTTTTGGTTAGTATAATAAATCTTCCTTCAAGATCGTGTGGAAATATAGTGAGTATATTAGTTTCTTCTTAAATTAACATTTAATAACATCAACAATTTTTTACTGAATTACTATTCTTTATGTACCCATGTTTATATATTTCCAGAATAAAATATATAATGGATGACAGTAATTCTTCAAGCTCTGACTCTTCATCGGGTTTACCTGATTTATACAGTGATGATGACCTAGACATAGAAGCAGTGTTTATTGATAGAATTCGTCCTAAAAACGAAGGTTACTTTGAACAAACCATTCCCGTATACAGCGAAAAAGAATTTCAGGAACACTTTCGCATAAGCAGGCAAATTTCCCAAGAAACAGATTCCAAACAAGTGACCATTTTAAACATCATTTAGGAGGATTTGGTAAACTCTCGGCATTACAGCATGTTTTAATATTTTTGTGGTTTGCTGGTCACCAGACAGCATCGTTTAGAGATGTAGCTGATCACTTTAACATTTCAATTAGTTCATTATACAATGTAATCAGAAGAATTACAATGTTTTTGAATGGTCTGTCCGAGGAAATAATTAGATGGCCTGAAAATCAAGATAGGGCAGAAATTTTGGAACATTTTAAAAATAATGGGTTTCCTGGTGTAATTGGAGTTATCAATGGAAGTCATATAAAAATAGACAAGCCTGAATATGATGCAGATTCTTACCTAAATAGAAAAAAATACTACTCATCAATCCAGGTAAATATAGAAATATGTTTGTTTTTCTTGCTAGTGCACTCATATTTTTTCAGATTCAAGTGGTTTGTGACCCCAATTTATTATTGAGGGATATTTTTATTGGTTATCCAGGATCTGTGCACGACAGTCGCGTATTTAGAAATTCACCTTTGAGTAATGATCTACTAAATAAGTGTCGCGATAACTATTTGCTAGGTGATAGTGGTTATCCCTGCTTACGCCATTTGCTGACACCATATCCTGATCATGTACATCTGACTGCCATTCAACAACGATTCAATTTGAAATTGAGTAAAAATAGATATCTAGTTGAACATTGTCTGGGAGTTTTAAAAGAGAAATTTAGGCAACTTTACCATGTAAAACTTAGAAGTGTCAATAATATTGTTCACTTTATAAGAGCTTGTTGTGTCCTTCACAACTTGGCAGTTAAAGGTGAATTTGAAGCAAATAGGTTTGAGAATGTAGTACCACTTCAATGGGCAAATGAAGACCCAGTTGAAGGAAATAGAGAAGGTCATGAGTACCGTAATTTTATTGCAAGAAATGTTTTGGATGATTAGTATTTTCAAGTTTTGAGTTATATAGTTCTTTTTTTGGAAACTTCAAATTTAAAATTGTTTTTAAAGTGAGAATTGAAAACTAATATTTTAAATATATGTCTACCACATCGTATTTTACTGTATAAATAGGAAAATAAAGTTTTGTACAAACAGTATAAGTGTTTTATTGAAAATAGTACAAATCAAATTTAAGTTTTGTACAAACAGCAAAAAAAATTTATTATAATATAAATATATATTATAATCAAATGTAATCATTTGAAGAACAAAAGCAAATAACACATAAATCACAAATAAATATCACAAACTATATAGTCATTAATCACAAAAGAGAAAAAGGTACATCTGTATTTCCTTTCTTTAAAATTTCTTCCAATAGTTGATTTCTTCTTTCAATAAGGTCATTTTTTCTTCTGGTTTCATTAAGTTTTTCTCTTTCAATATCTGTCTTTTCCTGGTATCTTTTTTCTTGCATTCTTAGGATTTGGCTCTGGTATTTTAGTCTGTCATTTCTAATTTCTTCCAAAACATTTGCTCTATTTTTTGTTACCTTTCTTCTCTTTGAATTTATTTGGCTTCTGGTCACATTAGGTTTAATACTGTTTTCAGTAGAAGCAGTCTGTTCGGTTGCATTTTTATAGTCTTTTTCTTCTGTTTCATTGGCTATTGAAGTAGTTGGTACTGATTTAACAGCAATACTATTTTTGATTATGTCTTTTGATGACAACAGAATTTCAGGATTTATGTTTCTTTTCTTTGAAAAAATATCATCCATCTCATCAGCAAATTCAAAAAGTTTTCTCCCTCTACCAGTTTTGTTATTGTTATCTACCTACTTCTTATATGTAATGTATTACCTAAAAGTTGAGGCTCCAGAAAAAGAAGAAGAGGCGCGAGAGAAGTGACGGGACGCGTCATGTGGAGGGAAAACTCTCTCTTAGGTGGGATGTCAGGTTAAGTTGGAAACTGAACGTTGTTAACTCTTTTTTTAGTAATAAAATATATGATTAAATATATTTCGTTTGTATACCAATACCGAACACAAAAGTGGCGACGAGACGGTTAAGAACTCAAATTGGTTATAAGTAATTTATAAAAGTTACCGAGTATGTTCAGTCCAACTAGTCCAAATAGAAGTAATGCTGGTCATGGCGAAATTGTAGTCTTGCCAACAGCGTCTCAAGGTAAATTAGAACCTTTTGATATTGCGATAGAAAGTTTCTCGTCGTGGTTTGAGAGATTTGAAATATATTGTGATCTAAATAATATACCCGAACCAAATGAGTACCAGGCAACAAAGCGAAGTATTTTTCTGACAACGGTAGGCAGCCGCCATTATAACGTAATGCACAGAGCGTGCCTCCCAAAGAAAACCAGTGAATAAAGTCTAGAAGAACTAAAAAATATTCTAATATAAAAGTATGAGCCACCAGGGTTGATCACAACGAATCGGTTTAACTTTAGCAGAAGAGACCAACAGCTAAACGAGAAAGTACATGATTATATTGAAGTACTACAAGAGCTAGCCACCAAGTGCAACTTTGGAGCAAATGCAGAAGAGCAGTGTAGAGATCGATTAGTTTGTGGCATACAGTTTAGGTTTAAGAAGGAAGTTATTAGCAGAACCAAACTTAACTTATGATAGAG
The DNA here is from genome assembly GCA_035357415.1 of Ophraella communa. NCBI lineage: Eukaryota > Metazoa > Arthropoda > Insecta > Coleoptera > Chrysomelidae > Ophraella > Ophraella communa. Next base: position 26,864,848 of record CM068995.1, read on the forward strand.
CAAAAGAAATTATTTATCAAGAAGAGAGTATTAGGGAGTATTCAGCCCAACTTACTCAATCAAATGTCAATAGAGTAAATTTTGAAAAAACTTCACAGAATCTTAAACAAACTAACCAATCCAAACATGTATATGATAAAACAAAGAACCGGAACAGCAACCCAAATACAACAAATAGCAGCAAATTCATTGTGAATTGTTACCGGTGTGGTCGAAAACATAATCCAGCATCTTGTCCTGCTAGAAACTGGACCTGTAATGCATGCCATAAGAAGGGGCATATAGCACCCTTGTGCAAGTCTAAAATCAAGAATGTCCAAGAAATGGAAGAAGTAAGGGCGAATGATGAACTAACAGAAGATCAAGCAGAGGAAGACACCTTATCCAATATGTTTGGCGAAGCAAGAATTTACAATGTAAAGGTAAATGATAAACCATATGTAAAATTAAAGTCAGTTTATAAACAAAAAAGTCATGTTAACATGAATAAAGAATCACATCATAATACTTTTAAAGTAAAGTCAAGTCAAACTAAAGTGCAGTCACAGAAAGTAGATAAATGCAATTTAAACATTCAGCCGTATTCCGTATCTCGTATGTTATTTTTAACGATAGTCCGTTATGTTAAAATAACGACCGTATTTAACTATATTGTTAACTCTGATATGATTACGTATCGAGCTTCCTTAACGATATTGTTAAAATTCTATGTTAAAAAAGAAGTAAGTTTTGATTCTTATGAAGCGAGATGGAGTGATACACCTTTAACTAATGTAAAAAGAGATAGATTCGGTCCCGTTAGAGTGTAACCCTTATATAACATAACATCAAAACGCATACCAGTAAGCGCATCACGTGTGCAATTCAATAGAAGGAAAGTTTTAATCCAAGTGTTTTAAATTTGATTAAAAATGGAAAGACAAGTTCGTCTTCCAAAAACAACAAGGGCTCAGTATGAGATGCTGTTGGAGTTTTTAGAGAATAATCCTGTTGTGATTAGAGGAAAGAACAAACCATGCGAGGTTAAATACATTAACAATTTGTGGGAGCAATTCGCAAATAGAGTGAATGAGAAAAAAACGGGACCATTCAAAACCAGCCTACAATGGAAACGAGTGAGTATTTACATATTATGCATTTTACATAGAAACCAAATGCTTATCATATTTAATTGAAATACATATTTGAAATCTATATTTTATATTTCAAACCCGTAGTTAGAGTCATCATATTTGAGACTGAACCATTACTTGTTTAATTTAATTAAATTTATCATTAGATTTTCACTGAATGGAAAATGAATACAAAGAGAAAGAGTCGACTCCTACGTGTAGCAGAAATGGGTACAGGAGGTGGTCCCCATTCCGGTAAACAACTGAGCGATTTAGAAGAACGTCTTTTATCTCTGCTATCGAAAATTCATTTAGGAGACGATTCATTACCAGATTCTCTCGGTGGCGGTGTGTATAAAAATGTTAAATGTGTATCTTTAATCTAAGTGTTGTACAATTTTTCAGAACCAATCGTAACTCACCCATCAGTTGTTGTGGAGATGGTTGAACATACTTATGACCATGGTAACATATACTTATATAAATTACTTCATTCTATCTGAAATATGTTTCAGATTATATCAAAATTAATTATCAAAATGAAGAACCCGATTTAATGCCAGAAAGTAGAAAGGATGCAGATTTTAATGAGAGTAATGGTTAGTATTTGATATTTCCTAATGAATATTTGATTTTAACAAGTTAATAATTCACCTGCAGATATATCCTTTACTTGTCTGGAGAATGAAGTGGAACCTTGCTCATCCTTTCAAAATTCGACTCCAGTTGAAACTCCAAAAAGTAAATTAACGAAGAATTATAGGAAAAGTGAGTTTCATTTACAAAATTTTTTAATGTTACAATTATATTTCTCATTTTTTTAGAAACTGATTCTAGATATACAACTAATTTAGTATCTGAAGCTGTGCAGGAGTTCAAAAAAGTGCAGGAGGCTCTTGTTAATTCAACGATACAAAATCAGCACGCTCAAAATAAAATTGCAGAAGCATTGATGAATATAGGCTCTGCACTAACTACTCATAATATAATTTATGAGAAAATGGCTCAGAGCCAAGAAAAAATTGCAGAAGCTAAAATGATATCATCAAGAGCTTTGGAAAAAATGGCCGAGGCAAAATTAATTTCAGCAAAGGCTAAGGAAAAATTGGCCGAGGCTGAAGTGTCAAAATATCACTGAACTGTTATTTGTGTTTTTTTTTCTTATCTTTGTATGTTTTGTATATGTGTTATTTCTGGAAAGTTACTTTATTTTTTATTCATAATTTAACAATGTACATTCATTATTATTCTTTTTATTATTATATTCTTCATTCAATTGAAATGTTTTTTTTAATTTATCCTCTATTCCATTCAAGTACTACATAAACATCTAAAAATATGCTTCACGGACTTTCGAAATTTCAAGAAATAGAGAACGTATAGTTATATCTATACCTAAAAAATCACAAAAATCCCACATTTTTGATGTTTTATTTACATACAATACAAAAATATTTCTCACAGATATTTCGTATTACAAAATCTCACACTTCAGATTTCTACTTCATTAAATACAGTTTAAATTCTTATTGAAAGTGGTTTTGTATTAAAGTGTTCCTTATGATTCGTCCCTGCTGCAGCCATCCATCATCTGAAACAAAGAATAGTATACTAAATTCATTCAATATTTCAAGCTGCATTGCTTAACGATAAAAATCATACCTTCACCTCTTTGTACATTATTATGCCTTTGAGCATCATGAATATTGTCAATATCATAATCATCATACTCTACTTCCTCAACTTGTTCCTGAAGTGTTCTCTTTCGGAGCATGTTGTGTATAATGACACAAGATAGAATTATTTTTCCTGATTTAACAGGATCATAATGAAGGGTTCGGTGCTTTAACAGACAGCGAAATCTTTGTTTCAACACTCCGAAACACCTCTCAATTGTGTTTCGTGATCTTATATGTACTGTGTTATACCTTTCTTCTTGGCTTCCAGGGGCAGCATTTGATATAGGCGTTAAAAGCCAAGGTTGTAAAGGATACCCAGCATCACCTATAAAATATGTTCGTTTATCTACATGATTTATTACTAATGCCTCTGAACTTACCAATTAACCATGAATTCACCAATTCCCCATTTCTAAATATTTCCTCTAAGTGCCGTCTCACAACTGACAAACTCCAAATAGCTGAATCATGAGTGGATCCAGGGAATCTCACATTACAATTTGTAATTATTAAATCTGCATCACATATCTGAAAAATTAAAATGTTGGGTTACCTGTAGAAATTAAATATTTTCCTAACGCACCATTTGAACATTAATGCTATAATAACCTTTTCTGTTGTAATATGCAAGAGCAGGACGATGTGGATCTTCTTCTTGCGGCGAAATTATAGCAATATGGGTACAATCTATGGCACCAATAATACCAGGAAATCCAAATTTCTGTACAAACCTAAAAATATTTAAATTAGCAAACAAATACTGAATATATAAAGCATATTCCTCTTACTTCTCTTTCACTACAGTTCTTTCAGCCTCTGTTCTAGAAAAGATAATCCACTCGTTCAATAGCTGATTAATCATAAAATCAGTGAAGCTACTAAGGATTTTGCTGAGAGTACTTTGACTCAAGCCAATATTAAAACCATGACCAACACATCTTTGGTAGCTTCCATTTCCAAAAAAATTTAAAACTGCTAATACCTACCATCAAAACAATTTATGTTATTGCATTCAAATAAGTGTAAGGTTGAAATTACCTTCAGCTCTACTGGAACAGCTGTTGACCGCTGTGATAGACTAAAGGGTCTATAGAGATTTATTAAATACCTGGCCAAATCTTTTGGAACTCTAAAAAGCTTGATGAATTCCACACTAGTCATTTGAAATGGATCACTATGATCTCTCAATCGTCGCCTTTCGATCCTCAAATGATGCCTGAAATAACAATCATTTTAAGACGATAAATCAGACATACAAATATACTTTCAATTGAATTACCTTTGATTTATGTTCACCACTTCGTTCAATAGACCGAAATCCAAAAAATTTACAGCATTTATCAAAGCAGCCATTCAAAATTAAGTAAATACCACTGTTTCACAAATTTGTTAATTATGTTGGGTTACTAAAAATAAGAAATCACCACAAATATATATCAAAAACGGATTATATTCCCTTCATTTATTTCGCAAACGAGATCGTTAAGACATAACAAGCTGCCAAACTGGTCCAGTTATTTAACAATAGGTTTTTAAAAATAACGATGGATAAAATAACGATTCTCGTTCAAATAACTATGCGTATGATGATACAGAATCGGAATTTTTGGGCATATCGTTATATAACATAAATTCACGCTTAACGATGGTCGTTAAATAACGTAACGTGTTACGGAATAGCACTGATTGAAAGTAACATTTTATATAGCAATGTCAATGAAATAATCAGTCAGAGTCATGTCTAACTAACGTGCAATCACAAAAAGTAGATAAATGCAATTTAGGAATTGAAAATAACATTTTTTATAGTAATGTCAATGAAATAAGTCAGTCAGAGTCATGTCTAACTAGAGTACAGTCACAAAATGTAGACAAAAGTAAGTTAAATATTAAAAACAACACTTCAGAAACTAAAACAAATTTTATAAATCACCATAAACCAGAATTAATTCTCTTGTTGTAGACAACAAAACATTGCAGATGGAAATAGATTGTGGAGCAGCTTATTCCATAATTTCTAGTAAGAAGTTCAGTTCTCTGTATCCAAATCGCCCTCTTTATCCATTTGAGCTCAAACTTTCTTCAGTAACAGGTCCCCTCAACGTTGAAGGCTATGCATCTGTCACAGTAACAAAACCAAATGGTAGTGAGTATATATTACCATTTGTAGTGTGTACAGAGTCAAGCTATATTCCATTAATAGGTAGGAACTGGTTGGATGTCTTAATGCCAAATTGGCGTTCCTTATTGAATACTGATTTTAAAATTAATAATATTCCCAGTAACAGAGTTCAGGAGTTTTTAATAAAGTTTAAAGTATCTTTCCCAAGGTGTTTTAGGTCAAATCCAGAAGGATTTATTGAGCATTTTTCAGCAAACTTAGTTTTAAAAGAGAATGCTATTCCAGTGTTTCACAAGGCATATCCTTTACCAGTTAAACTGGAAGAAGTTGTTAAAAAGGAATTACTGAGAATGGAAAACCAAGGGAAGTTAAGTCGTGTGACTCATTCAGAATGGTCGTCTCCAATATGGCCAGTAAAAAAGAAGGATGGCACATACAGGCTGTTCGGATTTAACGAAATCCTCTCTGAAACTCCCTCAAAATATGTTATACGACGCCAACCCGGGCCTGTATATTTTCAAATCTCTACTATTTCCCTCCGCTCAAAAAATCAATAATCCCCTTACCAATCACGACATCCCGCTCTCAACGGCTGGATGTGCACGCAGAACGTCTCCAACGCTCTCTCTCTCAAAAAAACCTCAACAGGTGCATGTGTGGCTTTTCAACCTGCTCTCTCAACGTTTGACCCGACCGGTCACAAAATAATGTAAGAAATAAGTATAATACCGCTAAAATCATAATAGTGAATTGCCGATGTAAAACTCTTAATTGTGATGCTCAATTGATGTGTAATACCAGTACACGAATTATTAAAAGTGAAGTAAAGAAGGTAACAAGTAGTGTTTTATTCCCACGCCATGCCTTCCCAATTAGGACAATGGCGGATGACGCCATTGCTTATCAAACTGAGACTGGTACAATAATTTAATTAATTACGGTCCTTCGAGTGGTGTATCTAAAGTACCAGTCTCTGTTCATGGTCCAGTATCGAGCCGGATTTGTGTGATCCAGTTATTTTGAGGCCAATTTTTTGGAATTAAAGACAATCAACAGTTGAAATTTCGTACCCAATTCGACGAAGATTACAGAACGCCGCTAGTTTTTGCATCCCAGATGGAAAAAGCAGCCTCCCGAAGAATCTACTAGAGTTCCCGTCTGCACCCGGCAGCCCTTAAAAGAAAGAAGTCCTTAAAAGAAGTGAACATTTATAAAACTGTAAGTCATTGTATATATTCTCTTTTATATTCGAAGTATTGAAGGAAGCACAATAAATAGTTAGTAGAAACGTAGAAAGGTTCACATAAGGTATATTTAAACTGTGTAATGTTTATCCTTTCCCTCTCCTTTTCTTTCAGCAGCAGAGAAATAAAATCGCCGATTACCTGTGTTTTAATTTGCATGCAAATATTTATAATGTTTAATGGTCAATGTGAAACCTTTTTAAGTATTTAAACAAATATGTGAAAATAAAATATTTTTTATAAAGCTCAATTTACTATGCAAGAAATTTAATAAACTCTAATGATGTGATGTTTATGGATTGCATTTAGGTCATATTTATATATACCGGGGGGCAATGAAAAGTAAATGTATAAGTATGTAGCACGTTTTAAAAAAAAAATATGTATATATTTTGTTACAAGCAATTGTTATAAAGGTAACATTTTTTGTATCGACTCTTAGTTAATTCTCTCTCTCTCTCTCTTTGTAACTAATTGTATGAAAGCTCCTTCTCTCTTTGAATATAACGTTATAACTGTTCGCGATTGACATTGATTCACTACATATATAAAGTGAAAAGAAGATTTCTTTCGTTAACTCGTTTTATCTCTTTCTCTTGTTAACTTGTTCGTTATTTTTTGATTTTTTGACAATTTACTTGTATGATAAAGATAGACGGATGCAATATCTAATATCTCATTTGATCACTGGCTTCTATTTGAAAAAATTTTAAAAAATGGATACATTAAATAAGCAACGCTCTAGCTGTAAAGCCTCGATTACACGTATATCCACGTGGTATGATAAAAATCACTCACAAACTGATAAGTATGCATTTAAATTTCGTTTAGATAATTTAGAAAGTCATTTTAAAAAATATTGTGATATTCAAGATAGTATTGAATCCGCATCTGCAAATATTGAGACTGAACTTCTCGACCGGGAAAATATTGAAGAAAAATATTACTCTTTACGCTGTAAATTGCAACATGCGTTTGACTCTTTGAATTTAACTCCCACACCTGTGAGTGCAACTAGCAGTATACAGGGTGAGACTCACATTCGGCTTCCTTTCATAGATATTCCAGTGTTCACTGGTGATCGAGGGGTCAACCACTAACGGTAATAGGTGTACAAGCTTTGGTAATAAATACGTAATAACCAGTAATAAGACGTAATAAACGGTAATACAGGTTAATAATTACGTAATATCCGTAATAATGCGTAATAACTGCGTAATAACACGTAATATACGTAATACTTTAATAATAAATACGTAATAACTCTTAATAATTAGGTGTTTTTTTCCACCCAATTTAGGTATATTTGTTTTGCTTCAAAATATTTTGGCCTTATTTATTCACGTGTGACCACGTGAGGCCAAACAACCAATCAAATCTATGAAAAAGCACCACCGAAAACGCACAAGTTCGAACCAGTCGGGTTAACGCCGAGTGTATACCGACATTGTGTTTTGTGGAGGATTCGAGATTAGTTTGCTGTTTTGTTTCTGTTGTTAATGTGATTATCGAGATGATTATTCTGTGTATTTAAAACTGAATTCTAGTTTTTAGTTATGATTAATTTGATCTGATTATTGTGTTTTTTGGATGCAAGCAAGGTTAGTTAACAAAACTGAAGAGTACCTAGAAAAATTTTGTAATAAATCGTTGGGATGATAGGATAAGATAAGATGATAAGGTGTCAAGACCATTATATATAAGAGCTTTCAAACCTCGTTTCAAACATACCCTCTTGTAGGTACGTTAAAATTAACTGTTTCTAAGAAAGTGAATATTTAATAAAATTATGTCATTTTTTATTTTAATTATTATTATACAGGGTGTTTCAAAATTGAGTACAAATGTTTTAAGCTCGGTTTTAAAGGAAGATTTGCCAGCCAAAAATAAATTGTTTTTCTCGCATAAAAATATGTCATAACTTGCTTTGTTTCCGAGATAGAGGATGTCAAATTTTTTTTTTATCAATTGCTCAAAAAAACCGAGCAAAAAACTTTTGGCTGATTTTGACAAAATTTGGCAAGCTTATTTGTCGTCATAGTTATTTATTCCAGTAGCGTCCCAGAGGGTCATTTAATTGATATTTACTGGTAAAAATATAGTACGTTACGTCCCGTGGTATGTCACTGCTTTTTCAATTCAATTGCTTGCCAAATTTTGTCAAAATTAGCTAAAAGGTTATCAAGTACCTAATTAATGAATAACCGAGTTTTTCTAAAAACTTTGACACTCTGTATTTCGAAAACAATGTTAGGACATATGTTTATATAAAATAAGAAAACGTAAAAAACAATTAATTTTTGGCTGGTGAATGTGCCCTTGAAATATTTTTGTAGGTACTCAATTTTACTACTACAAGCTGAACTCGAGGCTACATTTAATATTGTTTTTCGCTTTAAAATATTTCATTTATAGATACGAAAATGGAATTAGTTCAAAGGAAAGAAAAGTTGAGACGAATACTAATCGACTTCCAAATACAACTGCCAGATTACCTATTTCTTTTGCTCACTTACAATGGATATGATAACATGGTGTCTCTATCAAAAATAGATAATCTAGCTATCGAGAAAATGGAGACTTTTGCAAGAAGTAAGCTTTCCCAACTTTTAAAAGGTGAAGAGAAACAAAATTTTTTCGGCATTTTCGATGCAATGCCAGACCTATTTGAAGTAGTGGAAGGAGATAGACTACTTCTTTTTGATTTGAAGGATAAAATAGAAAATATATTGCAGCCAAGTCCGCGACGAGGCCTTCTACAAACGACAGTTAGAAATGTTGAAGAGAAATCTGTAGGAGCAGCTGACCTGGACGAGGACCTGAAGCAAAAAGCAAATGAACAATTGAAAAATCTAATAATGAATTATGTCCAAAATAACTTGAAAGATGTAAGTGAGACAAATATGCAGTTAATCAAGAATATTGACTGTAATGTAAACATGAACGAAAACAAGGCAAAGATTTCCTGTTCTTTTTGTTCCTATAAAACGACAGTATACTTCACCATAATGAATGTGAAGACTGGAAAGAGGAAATGGGTACCTTCCAATTTCACGAGGCATCTGAAAATTTGCTTGACAAATAAAACATCCGGAATAGTGAAGAAAAAATCGGACAACAAACAAGTTAACTTGTTATCATTTGTTCATTTAAGGAGTGAAAACGTCGCCGAATACTCAACTCCAGTAGAACCTGAGATTCTAGAAGTTTTGGACAAGGCTATGGACGAATCCGAGGACGGATGTGATTTGCAGGGGTCTCCAGTCTTGATAAAAACTCTGAATCCTCTGTAGAATCCTCGGTAGAATCAGATAAAGACGCTACCTCGCAAACGATCACTAAAGAAAGTGTATTGCTCAGTGAGCATTATTATTCGGTTTATTTTGATGAAGATTGGTTTATTGGTAGAATTATTAAATCTGATGATAACAATCGAAACAATACACATTATGTAATAAAATTTTTAGAAAAAAATTTTGATAAATTTGTCTGGCCAAAAAGGGAAGACATCCAACAAATAAAAGAATTTATTTTTATGGGCCCATTCAATTAGAAGGCAATGAGCCATTCACAGTAAAAAAGAATGATACAATAAAAATCAAAGCAAAATATAAATCAATAAAAAGGGATTTCAGGTCTCGTTAGGACAAAGTTCATTCTTTCTTCAAATCACTTGCAAAGTTATAGGTCAATAATGACAATAAGCGTATTGCAAGGGGTTTGATGAAAAATGATCTTTTTTTTAAGTTTAGGATGATTTTGTAATACTGATGATATACAAATAAAGTCTTTTTTCCATATGTTTCTTCTTTCTTAGTAATAACTCGTAATAAATGGTAATAACACGTAATATTTAGTAATAACAAGTAATATTTCGTAATAACACGTAATATTTGGTAATAAAACGAAATAATCGGTAATAACACGTAATATTAGGTAATAAATTGTAATAATGTTAATAATTACGTAATAAATGGTAATAGGTGTACATATTTTGATGGGTGGTTGACCCCTCGCTGGTGATAGTACGAAATATAGTGCTTTTTTTGAACTCTTCACCGCATTGATAATAAATAATTCTAAACTCACCTCAAAAACAGAAAAGTTTTATTATTTAAAATCATATTTACGCCACGAACCTTTGCATTTAATTTCTCAATTGCCAGTAAATGAGAGTAATTTTGATGTTGCAATCGGACTTCTTAATGCGCGATATAATAATGAACGGCAGATAGTCACTGCCCATTTTAATAAACTCATGTCATGTAATGTTATTAACAAATGTACAGCACAGCAATTAAGAACATTTACATCGGAATCTCAAGCAATAGTACAATCTCTATTAAATTTGAATATAAGTAAAGAGGATTTGTTTGACGCTTTAATCGTTCATTTATTAAAAAGTAAACTTGACTTTAATACTAAAAAAGCATTAGAGGAAAAAGAACCCGATCAAAAGCTAATTAATAGCGATTGTTTCTTTGATTTTCTTAAGAAAAAATGTACAGTTTTAGAAAATTTACTTGCACAAGATCAAAAAGGGGATAACCACACACTCTCACATCGTAATCAGTCTTCTAGTATGAACTCTCCACACAATAGTAGGGTAGCTTTGCTCTCACATCAAGACTCTCATTTAGATCAATCAACTATACTTGTAGGTACCAATGATACTTCCTTTCAACGTTCGGTTAACACAGCTTCTAGTTCCACTCCTCTGAGAACCTCATTATGTAGCTATTGCAAAAACTCGGAACATAAAATTTATTCATGCCCTAAGTTTGGTGATATTCCAGTCTCTAAACGTCACACTTTTGTTAAAACTAATCGAATGTGCTTCAATTGTCTCGGCTCTAAGCATTTAGTTTCTGATTGTCTCTCTTCGCTTACGTGTACTATTTGTAGAAAGAAACATCATTCCCTTCTTCACATGTCAACAGACAGCCCTAAACGGAACATAGCTTTAACTTCGTTGAATCGATCGACCGCAGGTGGTGCAAAATCTAATAATATTGGTGTGTTTACTGGATCTTATAATGATGGTCACTCTGGTAATGCTAACACTTCCCGATGCCAACCCTCTTCCTCCCCGCAAGAGGAGGAACCACCTCCATCTTTACCCAATTTAGCAATGTTGAATCTCAACGGAAGTCATGTTCTTTTAGCTACAGCTAATATCCTTCTACACCCACTAGAAGGTCCTCCTCTCCGAGCTCGAGCGCTTCTAGACCCAGGTAGCCAAAACTCGTTCATTGTATCAGACTTAGTCAAACAGCTGAATGGTAAAACGTTTTACCAATCCTTACGGGTATCTGGCATTTGTAATAACAATCATAATATAACGTCCATGATGGATGTCACCTTTCATTCCACCATTGATGACTCATTAAGCTTTAATACCACGTGTGCAATAGTTAAGCAAATAACAAGACTTCTACCTCAAGTTTTCATTGACAAACAATCTTTGAACATTCCTGCACACATGCTATCGTCTTTAGCCGACCCTGATTTTGGAACACCCTCCCGAATCGATGTTCTACTGGGAGCTGATATATATTATTCATTATTAAAAACAGGAATTCATAGGTTAGGGAAAGAACTTCCCACTCTTATTTCCACCCACTTAGGATGGGTACTATCAGGTGTAGTCCCTCCTACCTGCATCGCTGGCAGACCCACACCTTTAGCGGTTTCTCACTCCTTTCACGTTACAATGGACACCCCTCAAGAAGTGTATCTAGATTCTCTTATGGAAAAATTTTGGACTCAGGAAGAACTTCAGACGGTAGAGCAACCATCTGAGGAGGATATCCGAGCCGAAACGATTTTCACTTCCTCTCTCCGCACGCTTCCAAATGGACGTTTCCAAGTAGATCTTCCGCTAACCCATGATTCCGCCTATACTTAACTCGGAGATTCCTTTGTAGCAGCAAAACACCGGTTCATATCTCTCGAGAATCGGTTAAATAAAAATGTAAAACTAAAAGAAGAATATCGAAAATTATTATTTGAGTACGTCCAATTAGGACACGAAGAGTTTGTGCCTTTGACATTAGAGACCCCTCAGTTAGAACATAAATACTTTGTTCCCCACTTATGTGTTTACAAGGACAGTAGCTCCAGCACCAAAGTCCGAGTAGTGTTTGACTACTCATCCAAATCCTCTTCTGGAATCTCATTGAACGATATCTCGCTAAAAGGACCTAGGGTCCAACCCGAACTTTTAGACATCCTGGTTAGATTCAGAAATTTCAAATATGCTCTTACTGCAGATATTTCTAAGATGTATCGCCAAATTCACTTAAACCCTAAGTTCCGATTTCTGCAAAATGCACTATGGAGAGACTCGCCTTCATCTCCGTTCATTTGCATCCAACTTAACACTGTCCCCTTTGGCCAAACCAGTGCTCCGTACCTGGCCTGTCGCTCTCTCAAAGAAATAGCACTAAGGAACCCTCAACACCCTCGTGTTCAAGAAGCTCTCCTGTCACAAACGTATGTAGATGACATATTGACAGGAGCCAATGACATTGAGGAACTCAAATGTTTGTTTCATAATCTCATATTAATACTGTCTCAGTCAGGATTTGAACTTCACAAATTTTGTTCCAATTCCACAGACCTCTCAATGAATCATTTTTCCAACTCCCCGTTTGTAAAGGATCTTAATCTAGATGAAAACCCCAGTAAAGTGTTAGGAATTGTCTGGAACCCCAAAGCTGATATGTTGCAAATATCAGTCCCCTCTTCTTTTGGCAAATGTATAACAAAGCGACAAATATTGTCTACGATTTCGCAATGTTTTGACCCTCTAGGTATTATTAATCCTGTAATAGTGCAAGGAAAGTTGATAATGCAACAGGTATGGTTACTCAAGCTGTCATGGGATGAACCCATAACTGACCCCTCCCTTATTAAAAGATGGAAAGTGTTTGTGGAAAGCATCTCTTTACTGACCACTTTACAAATCCCACGGTACACACTTCTGAATAAAACGGTGCTCTCTCTAGAGCTTCATGGTTTCTGTGATGCCAGTTTAGCGGCATATGGAGGTTGTTTTTATTTACGAGCAATTTATGTAGATGGAACTGCTTCCTCGCAACTTATCATGTCTAAGTCCAGGGTAGCCCCTTTGAGTAAACCTTTAACCATCCCAAAGTTAGAACTATGTGCAATGACCCTTTTAGCCCAACTCTATTCTCGTTTGCGACAAATTTTGGAAAAACAAATACAAATCTCTTCATTTATCTTATGGTCCGACTCACAGATAGCTTTGTCATGGATTCAAAGTATCCCTACTCGATGGGCAGTTTTTGTCCGCAATAGAGTCGCTCAAATTCGACAATTATCTCATTTAGCTGAATGGAGACACGTTAAATCTCAACTCAACCCTGCTGATCTGTTGTCTAGAGGTCAACCTTTACAAGAGCCTGGTAAATTTTGGTTCTCAGGGCCATCATTCTTATGGGAAACCTCACAAGACACTGCGTGTCACAATTCATTTTCACAGATTTCAAACCCTCCTGAAGAAAGTAAATGCTCCTTTGCTGCAACAATTCCCCAATCTAACCAATTTTTGGATTTAATAGCTCGTTCTTCGTCTTTTGTTAAACTAGTTAGAACAATGGCGTATGTATTTAAGTTCATACAAATCAGCAGACAAAAAATTACCTGTGAAAAACTCCTCTCTCGTGACGATTTATACAAATCATTATTGTTCCTTGTTCAACAAGTGCAGCAGCTTCATTTTTCCACTCTACTGCGTGCACTCCAAAGAAACCAAATTCCTTCCGATAAACGTCTCGCATCTTTGAATTTATTTCTTGATAAAGATAACATTATCAGAGTCGGCGGAAGACTCTCACATGCCAGTATACCTTCTCAGCAGAAGCACCCTATTTTATTGCCGTCAAACAGTCATTTTCCTCCTTAGTTTTACAAAGAGAGCACATAAGATTGGGTCACAGTGGTCCCCAAAATGTACTAGCGAATGTGCGCTTACAGTTTTGGCCCTTAAATGGATTGCGCCAAATCAAAAGAATCATTCACCAATGTAGCTTGTGTCACAGATTCAAGGCTATCACCGCTCAACAAATCATGTCAGACCTTCCAAGACGTCGCGTTACTCCCTCTCGCCCATTTCAGACAGTTGGCATTGACTTTGCAGGGCCGTTCTTGGTAAAAACCTCCTGCTTAAAAAAGGCACCTACTTCTAAATGTTACATTGCTCTCTTTGTCTGCTTCTCGACCAAGGCTGTGCACTTGGATTTGGTGTCTGAATTGTCAACTGAAGCTTTTATCGCCACACTAAAACGATTTGTTTCACGACGAGGAAATCCCTCCGTCATTTATAGCGATGATGCCACCAACTTTGTCGGGGCACATAACCAACTGAAAGAAATCTTTCAATTCCTCATAAAAAATCTAACTCCCGTGTATGATTATTTGATCACCTCTTCTATTGAATGGAAATTTATCCCTCCCAGGTCCCCACATTGGGGCGGACTGTGGGAGGCAGGTGTGAAAAGTGTGAAAACTCATTTAATCAAATCACTTACCAACATGACTCTCACGTTCGAGCAATTCAGTACGGTCCTTTCACAAATTGAAGCCATACTTAATTCAAGACCTTTGTATCCACTTTCTTCAGATCCAAATGATCTGAACCCATTGACTCCAGGCCATTTTTTGATCGGAGCACCATTGATGTCATTACCCTATAAAGACGTATCCTCACTTCCTTTGAATCGCCTAAAGTTTTGGCAACAGTGCACTCATGTGCAACAAATTTTTTTGGAAAAGGTGGTCAGTGGACTACCTCAATCACCTCCAGAACCGGCCTAAATGGACAACCATTAGGCCAGATATAAAAGTTGGAACCATGGTACTTGTAAAAGATGACGATTCCCCCCCTCTTAAGTGGCCTTGGGAACTTAGAAATTAAATAACTATGTATATTGTAGGTAAAAACCCTTGATTGTAAGTTCATTTAGTTAGTAAGTTAGTTTATTCTACTTCGTAGTTTTAGTTTATACAGTGGAACCCCGGAAATCCGAACCCCGGAAATCCGAAAGTCCGGAAAATCCGAACATCATTTGCTGATTAAAAAAAAAATTCGAACTGGTGATTATAGGAAAAACAAACTACGCACGTAGATCTGGTACAAAACTGGTGTTTATTCTTAACTTATAAAACATATTTACATAACTTTTAAAACGAAAACAGGGTAAAAACTTAGGCGGGGACAAAATCTGTCAACTTCTTTTGGCGCAACGAAGTAAACCGGCTTGAAGACGCCATGTTGCGCCAACGCCGCATGAACATTACGTCTGTCGTAGTAGCGGCCGGGTGTTGTTCCACGTAACGCAGGGCCAATTCTAGTGCATTTGCAGCGTCCGCGTGTGACACGAGATCGGGCGTCAAGTCATTCTCTTCACTTTCTTCATCTTCATCAGCACCACCTTCCCTTCCATCCATCACCATTGTCACGATGTCTTCATCATTTAAATCTTGATTTCCGTCGTTGTCTTGGTCAATCCATTCCTGGAGACAATTTTCTTCTGCTCTTTTACATCCAGGGATCTGTTGGACCAATGGAATTAAGTCACTTAAATTTGTCTGGGTGGAAATCGTTTTCTTCGAATTCCAGACTTGGCCACAGTTTTTTCCAAGATTTTTGAATCAAAGATTTGCTGCATTTTTGCCAGGCTTCTGCAACCCAGTAAATAACGTCCCTAATTGTAATCTTTTTCAAGCGATCCTTGATGGAGGAATCCTCTTCTCCTTCAATTAGGGTTCGCAAGAGCATTTTTCGGTAATAAAGCTTGATGTTTTGCAGCACGCCTTGATCCATTGGCTGCAACAATGGGGTTACGTTTGTGGGCAAAAAATTGCCTTAATGTCACCCTTGACAAGCACCGTATCAGCTGGGTGAGAGGTGGCATTGTCAATTAAAAGCAATGCTTTGTTTGGCAAGTTGTTCTCTTCGTTAAATTTTGTTACAGAGGGAACGAACTGCTTCTCAAACCATTCCTTGAATAGGTCACCATTCATCCATGCCTTCCTCTGATTTCTATAAAATACCGGAAGGGAGTTCATATTAATGTTTTTCAAGGCACGAGGCTTAGCAGCTTTTCCAATCACCATTAGTGGGATTTTGTTCGTTGCCGCAGCATTGCAACAGGCTAGAACAGTAAGGCGTTCTTTGTTCATTTTAAAACCTGGGGCAGAGGATTCCAATTCTGAAGCCAGACTTTTGGTTGGCAGAGCTTTGAAATTCAGACCTGACTCATCGGCATTATACACCTGCTGGGGTGAGAGGTTTTCAGAACCAATCAGGTCTGAAAATTCATTTAAGTAATCATTAGCAGCGGCGACATCGGCGGATAACTTTTCCCCTGTTATTGATAGCTGACGAACGCCGTGTCGATTTTTCCAGCGATTTAACCAGCCGTTGCTGGCAGTGAATGAAGAGTCGCCATTCAACATTTTATTTAGTTGCAATGCCTTCTCTTGAATCAAAGGTCCGCTGATAGGTACACCTTTCTGTCTTTCCTGGGTGAACCACAAAAAAGTCGCTTCGTCGAGTTTTTCATAAACGGAATTTGATGAGTTGCAGCGTTTTTCAAGTGTTTTTTCACTAGTTGCACTGCAGAACTGTTCAATTTTAGAACGATTTTTTTTCCAATCGGTGATAGTCGCTTTGCCAACACCAAATTCAACTGCTAACTTAGTGGCAGTTTCTCCGTTGTCGAGACGTTTCAGCACTTGAAGTTTTTCTTGAAGTGTACAGGCACTATGTTTACGTTTTCCCGACATTTTAAACACAATTAAACTTTAAATTAACACGGTATTGCACACACGGTATAAACACTCTATCGCTCGATATTCAACAACATAAACAAGGTCTGAACTCACCACTGACACTGTCTCGACTGAGCCGACGCGGCGGGTAGGTGAGGGAATGGTCAGCCGCTATTTTTAACCCGTGTTGTCATGGTAACTATGATTTACGCAAGCTAAGTAGGTCACTGAACCCCCACCACATGCCACCTATTGTTTTGCCACGTACATCTCTGACGCCCGACTTTGCCTTACGTTTTAATGGCACATCTGAGGTTGACTCTAAATGAAAATATCATTTTAAGAGTATTTTATAAAAAAAGTCCGGAAAATCCGAATTTTCCGAAATCCGAACAGGTGTCAGCCCCAATTAGTTCGGATTTCTGGGGTTCCACTGTAGTTATTGCTTTTTCGAAGCAATTTGTAGTCAGGGACGCAGTTCTTCCCTCCTTCCCGTTGATCTACAGGTCACTTACTCTCTTTTTATTTCTTCTACTGGATGCTGTCCGGGATAAAGTAAATATCTCAATCCAGTCTTTGGTACTCAAGCATGTTAGGGTTTGAACCCGAGAAACCCTATTGAAAAAAAAGGAATAGTGAGGTCACTCCAATTGTGGGAGTAAGCCTATAGATTATGCTGGCTTGACTGCTGATCACAGTCTTGCTGGATACCTCTCTCTCTCACTCTCCCTTGCTCGTTCTATCTCTCACAAATTCGCTCGCTCTCTCTCTCGTAAGCTCACTCGTTCTCTATCTCTATCACTCTTTCGACCTCTTCGATAAACGTTATGGGTGACAATGGTCATTGTGGAAACACGGATTGGGACTGCTCTCTTTAAAGATATTTTAATTTGCCTTCTTCACTTCAACCATTTATTGGGAGATTCCGTATCCTTCGCTGCTTGATGTAGTGGGGAGTCTTTTCTTGGCGATGACCCATGACTAGTCTGGACGTCAACGGGCAACATCACTCGAATACGATGGACTTTTCTCCATGTTGAGCAGTTCAGGACGCGTGTCCATTGATGCCTGCATCATTGCTTTTTTCTCTCATTTTGCTGCCCCGCCAGTATGTTCGGATTTAACGAAATCCTCTCTGAAACTCCCTCAAAATATGTTATACGACGCCAACCCGGGCCTGTATATTTTCAAATCTCTACTATTTCCCTCCGCTCAAAAAATCAATAATCCCCTTACCAATCACGACATCCCGCTCTCAACGGCTGGATGTGCGCGCAGAACGTCTCCAACGCTCTCTCTCTCAAAAAAACCTCAACAGGTGCATGTGTGGCTTTTCAACCTGCTCTCTCAACGTTTGACCCGACCGGTCATAAAATAATGTAAGAAATAAGTATAATACCGCTAAAATCATAATAGTGAATTGCCGATGTAAAACTCTTAATTGTGATGCTCAATTGATGTGTAATACCAGTACACGAATTATTAAAAGTGAAGTAAAGAAGGTAACAAGTAGTGTTTTATTCCCACGCCATGCCTTCCCAATTAGGACAATGGCGGATGACGCCATTGCTTATCAAATTGAGACTGGTACAATAATTTAATTAATTACGGTCCTTCGAGTTGTATATAAAGTATCATTCTCTGTTCACAGGCTATGTGCTGATGTAAGTAGAACATTAAATCCTAGCTTAAAGGTAGATATATATCCCTTACCAAGGTTAGATGAGATCTTGCAGTCTGTCTCAGGAAAAAATTATTATGTGGTCATTGATCTATCTGAAGCATATTTACAGTTAAAAGTTAATCCTGAGTGTCAAAAATTGTTAACAATTAAGACATCATTAGGGTTATTTCAGTTTAATGCTCTGATATTTGGAGTAGCAAGCAGTGCACCATCCATTTTTCAGTCCATCATTGACCAAATTCTTTCAGGTCTAAATTCTGTCAAATGTTATCTGGATGATATTATTATTAGTGCAAATGACATAGAAAATTGTTATAATTTAACTTTTGAAGTTCTAAAAAGGTTAAATAATCATAACATTCGTGTTACAGAAAACAAATGTGTTTGGTTTGAATCGTCTGTAGAATACTTGGGTCATTTATTAGATGCAGAAGGATGTCATCCTACAAACTCTAAAGTCAAGGCCATAGTAGATGCTAAACCACCTAAAAATGTATCAGAATTAAAATCTTATACAGGCATGTTGAACTTCTATTCTAAGTTTATGCCATACATGAGTAAAGACCTAAAGCCATTATACAAACTAACGGAAAAGAATGCTAAGTTTGAGTGGACTTCACAATGTCAAGAAGCTTTTCAGTTGAGTAAACAAAAATTGATAAACAATCAAATTATTGTCCCTTATGATCTATGTAAACCATTGATAGTAAGCTCGGACAGTAGCCCTTATGGTATAGGGTGTGTTCTTAGTCATTTAGTTGAACAAAGAACAACCAGTGGTGTAAAAGCTGTAGAAAAGCCCATTATGTTCGCATCATGCACCTTAAACAAAACACAACAAAACTATTCACAAATAAAACGCGAAGGATTAGGTGTCATCTTTGCTTTCCGAAGATTTTACAAATATATATGGGGACGGAAATTTAAACTTGTTATTGATAATGCTCCTTTAAAGAGTATTTTCAACCCTAGTAAAAATCTGCCTATTTTGGCAACAGAACGTTTAATAAGGTGGTCACTGTTTATTAGGTCATTTACTTTTGTTATTGAGCACAGGAAAAGTGAATTGTTATCACCTGCGGACGCAATGTCCAGGCTTCCATTGAAGTTCTCCACTTTTAAAGTGTTTGCTTTGATTGAGTCTTCATTTTATACATAGATAAGTAATTGTAACACAAATATATTAAGTTATTGTAAAGATCAGCATGATATAGTTTTTTCCTGGTTTTTCTATATCATTGCACAGTTATACTGATCTTAGAGGGAAATACATCCAGGATAATCCCTTAGGGCTAATAACATCTAGGCTTTAATATTGTTATGTCTTATTACTTCCATACTTGGTCTAGCCTTAATACTACCTAAACATCAGGTACCTAGCTACAAACAAACAAAATGTAACTTAAATGTCAATCTGACGATGCTTCATAGCGAAACAGCTGTCATTGAGTCTTTTAAAAAAGCAATTTTTAAATAAATATTGGAAGTTTTGTTAAAACGAAGAGTTTTTTATTATCCTTAATAAGATGGACTTCCAAAAAGTAAGGGTTAGTACAATCAATTTAATTGAAAAATGATATGGTTGAGCCCATCTACAATATTGAACTGGTACCAGGGTTACCCTTAACAGTACCAGATATAGCTAGGGAAACAAAAGGAGATGCCACTTTAAGTAGAGTCATGGAAATTACCATGTTAGGATGGAAAAGTTTTATCACAGATCCTAGCTTAAAACCATATTTCGACATAAGATCGTACCTTTCTGTCGAGCAAGGCTGTCTTATGTTTGGTCAAAGAATTATTGTGCCCATCTCTTGTCAAAAACAAGTCTTGCACATGCTACATGACTGTCACCCAGGGATAGTTCGATGTAAGCTACTAGCCAGGGAAAATGTGTGGTGGCCCTCTTTAAATGCGGATATTACTCTCATGTGTCAATCTTGTGAAGTCTGCAGCGTTGTCAACTTTAAACCAATTACCTCAGAACCTATTCCTTGGACAAAAACAAAGTATCCAATGAGAAGGTGTCACATAGATTTTTTTCAATTTCAGACAAATCATTTTTTAATACTAGTAGATTCATTTAGCAAATGGGTAGAAGTTTGGCCATTATCATCATGTAACACAATTTCTACATTGAATACGTTAAGAATGTTTTTCGCAACTGCAGGCTTCCCTGAAGAATTGGTCTCAGATAATGGTCCACCTTTCGATTCTCATGAGTATTCATATTTTTGCACTCAAAACAATATACTGGCAAGTTTTTCGCCTCCTTACAATCCAAGAAGTAACGGTTTAGCAGAGCGGGCCGTTCAAACAGTAAAGAAAGGATTGAAAAAACTTGTTTTACAACAAGAAAAAGCTTCCACTTATTCAGTGAATCAATTGCTAGCTTCTTTTCTATTATCCTACAGAACCACTCCATGTACAGCAACTGGACAAACTCCCGCGTCCTTATGGCTAAAGTTTAGACCACACACCCACTTATCTTTAATAAACCCAAAATTCCAGAGTCATGATTCTTCAAAAGCTCCTTTTAAAGAAAGAGATAGTGTATATATCCGACTAAAAGTCCAGTTATAAGGGCAACTACGGTACGCCCAACTGGAGCAAATTTATTGTAAATATGAACGGTATTTTGAAAACCGTAAGTTTAAACCAAATGTCCTTAGCTCCCTTACAAGTAAAGGAATATACAGAACCAATTGTTCAGCCACCACAATTAGCTGTACCTCCCGATTTCACCTTACCAAAAGACACCCAAAACAAGGATATACAAAAAGAGAATAAAAATGTATCCGAACTGGCCCCGGAAATTGAAGAATCGTTAGGAAAAGAGTCTTTCAGCTCAAATCCTGATTCCAACGGCGAAATACGACGATCCGGAAGAATCAGAAAACCCATGTTTTATTTATGTTATTATTTTGTTTAAATATCTGTTCAAACATGTATGTTTTATTTATGTTATTATTGTTCAAACAAAAAACCCAAAGAAGAGAAAGATGTAATGTATTACCTAAAAGTTGAGGCTCCAGAAAAAGATGAAGAGGCGCGAGAGAAGTGACGGGACGCGTCATGTGGAGGGAAAACTCTTTCTTAGGTGGGATGTCAGGTTAAGTTGGAAGCTGAACGTTGTTAACTTTTTTTTAGTAATAAAATATATGATTAAATATATTTCGTTTGTATACCAATACCGAACACAAAATTATAGTTCCTTTCTAGGACTCGCCAGCGATTTTCACAATTAGTTGGTGTATAATATAATTGAAACTGTTCACTTAAGTTTCGAGATATAACTTCCCACATTTTTTTTAAACTTTTCATTTCATTCAAAATTTCATTCAAAATATATAATAAAATAGTACAATATAATAAAAATTATTGGATTTAGTTACATTAAACAACTTCTGTTGATAATGCTCATTATACTATTATAGAATATTTAATTATTACAATATGTAGGCAAAGTTATATAAGCTAGTTCCGAATATTTTCAAATATACTGCACTGAAAGAGGGTTCATCAAGAGTAATCAAATGATAGATAGATATTAGTCAGCTGACTAATATCTAAAAGATAGGCAGGGCATGTGTGTAACTTGACTATTACTATATATTGATAAACCGGCCCTGAACCAAGTAGGATGTCGAAAAGGTATACCAGCACTCGGGTAGCTGGGGCGTGTGCTCCCTTTCCTCGGCCTTCCGTCGAAAATCTTCAATCTGGAAGCTTTGTGCCGTAGACTAGAGTAGCACCTTTTTAGCAAAAAGGTTCCTCGCGTTTTATCCACGTTTTGTTTTTTAAAAGTAAACAAACAATCCAAACAGACCAAGGCTTGTTAAATTTAGATTGATATAATTATTTTAAAATAGTACGTTACACTATACGGGTCAAAAGTTTAAATCCAGCTGAATGTCTTCCATAATAGCAGGAAATATCTCATCACTGCTATTATGGAAGACATAATTTCGACCGCCTATGAGATTTCAACTTTTGGCCCAGGAGTAAATGTTAAAAACTTTTATCCCTGCTATTAGACACGAAAGCACTTTTGACGAAAAAAGCATAGGTAAGCATATTTATATGAACGCAAATACATGAAAATTTGCGTAATTTTTTCTCCGTCTAAAAAGATTCCCCTCCTAAAACAGGATCTCCCCTTAATATAGTTACCTACTTTTGTTGATAAAAGAAACAGGAAATTATAACATTTTTTTGTAGCTGAAATAACTTACGCATTAGTAGTAGTAGTTTAGCTGTCCTACCGAGCGGTTGTGTTTTGTTTGCAGTAAGACTATTGCTCAACCTATGTTATTGTTTTTGTTTTGATTTGGATTTTTGATTCTCATATGTTGTTACCTTATTAATACGTGCTGTTAATGACCTACATTTGAAAGTAAAAAAAAACAACACCGTTGCCGACTCGAGTTTTTAAAATATGGAAGAACAAATAAGGGATGCTATTGTAAACGAACTTAAAAATGCAATTTTGGCAAGCGAAGCAAGAATAGTTTTAATAGTCGAAAAATTTAATGAAAAAATTCGAAAATTGGAATCTGAAAATATTGGACTGAAAAGACAGGTGGAAAAGTTGGAGAGGGTATCTAAAGAAAATAATTTAGTTGCTTTTGGCTTGATTTCAGTACCAGAAGAAGTTTATCCAGAAAACATATGCGATAAACTTAACGATATTTTGGAATTAAATATAAAAACTAATGAAATTAAATTGATTGTACTAACCCTTACTTTTTGGAAGTCCATCTTATTAAGAATAATGAAAAACTCTTCGTTTTACCAAAACTTCCAATATTTATTTAAAATTGCTTTATTAACTTTAATGACAGCCGTGTCGCTAGACTTAGCATCGTCAGATTGACATACAAACGTCAGATTGACATGACAAACGGCTGTCATTAAAGTTAATAAAGCAATTTTAAATAAATATTGGAAGTTTTGGTAAAACGAAGAGTTTTTTATTATTCTTAACTAATGAAATTACTGATTTACAATCTAATAGGAGGAAAAACGGGTAAAGAACCTTTAAAAATTAAACTCAGTTCCAAATTTACAAAAAATAATATTTTAAAAAACTGTAAAAAGCTTAAAGGCACCAATATTAGGATTTCTCCCGATTTAACAAAATTACAACAAGAAAGAAATAAAATTTTAAGAGATCATTTAAAGGAGATAAGGAATTCGACTAACGATAGGTGCTATATTAAAGGTGAAAAAATATACAAGAATAATCAAATTATCACAGTAGAAGATATACAAGAACTAAATCGATCTTTGAACCAAAGCCGTACAGCAAGTGCTCCAAATACTCCTATACAATCAGGTAAAATATTTCAATTAAATAATCTTGAAGAGACTGCAATTTCGGAAGCAGAAAACAAAAAAGAAGAAAAATCTGTATCTAATCAAGTAAACACCAAAAAGCAAAAAAGTGATCAAAATAAATTTGAAAAATCAAAAAACAAACCATTTATCACACCGAGGCAGACAAGACTTGGTTCCGCCAACCAGAAATAAATGGATAGATTTATAAAGGAGTACAACCACAAAACCATATTAGGAGATTTAATAGACGTTGCGGCCCTCAAAGAAAAAGTTCTGAAAAACGATAATAAAACTGTAAGTGTTATACATTTTAATATAAGAAGTGTAAATAAAAATTTTGATCAACTATATATATTTTTTAGCCAATTTAAAAATTCTTTTGATATTATTGTATTAACTGAAACTTATAAAATATTTAATGAAAACATCTTTTCCATTGAAGGTTACGATACATTGTACAATAAAGGAAACCTAAATAAAAATGATGGAGTAATAGTTTACATAAAATCAAACATAGTTTATAATTACACTACTGTGCAAATTGGCGAATGTAAAGCATTAGAATTGGCGATAAGCGAAAAAACACAAACAAAAAAATATATACTAACAGCAATGTACAGATCACCATCTACTAATCCAAAATTATTTAATACCAAATTATTAAATTATCTTGATCAAAGAAAAAAAAATATCAGTTTACATATTTTAATCGGAGACATAAATCTTGATCTATTAGCCGATACCGAAGACGTAGAAGAATACAAAAACATACTAAACACCTATAACTTTGAATCCTATATAAACAGAATAACGAGGCCAGTCAGTAAAACTTGTTTAGATCATATATTTGTGAATAAACAAAAAGAAACAATTTGCCTCAATTCTTATATTTTGAATTATTTCATTACGGACCACGCACCGGTGATATTACAATTTAATAATGATTTATGTATAAAGAAACAAAATTCCTATAATATTAAAAACTACATAAATTATAATACTTTAAAATCTGATTTAACAAAAGAAAATTGGGATGAAATATATTTAACTCCAAGCGACAATGTAGATATATTGACTGAAAATTTCATAAACAAATTAAATCTTTATATTAACAATAATACAGTAAAAATTAAAGAGAAAAGAAATAATAAAAACAAAATACGGAAAAAATGGATAACGCCTGATATTGTCAAGACAATCAACGAAAAAAATAATCTATACACACAATTACAAACAAATCCCGGCAATGAATGTTTAACAAAAAAATATAAATTTTATAAAAATAGTATAAGAAAACAAATAGCCAACTCCAAAAAAAATTATAAACAAAATTTAATAAAAGAAAGCCCCAGGACTGCGAATGCCTTGTGGAATACTGTCAATAAAATGTGTCCAAACCCTATAAATAAAAAATATATTGAATCAATTGAAATAGATAATTACATTATAACTGATAAACTGGAAATAGCAAATCACTTTAATAAATATTATTCAGAATTAGGCGAGAAATACGCAAGCAAAATAACTTATCCCACAAAATTTAAAGAATCAATTAAAAATATCAGTCCATCAATGTACTTAAATCCATGTAGTGAAAATGAAATAATTACTATAATACAAAACTTAAAACAAAAAAAATCTCCAGGATGGGATGGTATCCGCTCGGAAACATTAAATGAGATTAGATATGAAATTGCTAAGCCTTTGAAATCTATTATAAATAAATCGTTTGAAACAGGAGTATTTCCTAGTTGTTTAAAAATAGGCACAATAAAACCAATATACAAAAGTGGAAACACAAACAAAATAGAAAACTACCGACCAATTTCTCTTTTATCTAATATATCAAAAATTTTTGAAAAATCATTAAAAGAGAATTAAAAATACTATACGAATCCTTGGTGCAATCACAACTATCGTACGGAGTATTAGGATGGGGGGGGTGTAGCAGAATGCCATTTAAAAAATTTAAATACATTACAAAAATGGATATTGAGAATTATATACAAGAAACCTAGAATATATTCAAGTGAGAACTTATTTAAAGAACTTAATATATTAGATATACGACAGCTTTTTTGTCAAAGATTACTGTTGTATGTTAATATTAATAAAATAAAAGTTGCCCCTCTAAATCATGGATATGAAACAAGGGCGCAAGTAGATCAAATAATGTACATCAGTAGATCTCAAAAAATTATTGGTCAGCGATGTGCCTATTACTTTGCCCCTCGATTACTGAATCTACTACCTGTAGAAATAAAACAGATTACTTCACATAAAAAATATAAAACAAAAATAAAACAATGGATTTTTTCATGTGGAAGAGATGTTTTCAATAATCTAATAAGTTTAAAGTATTCACGTTGAAAATATATGAAACGTTGTTTTTGATTGTACATAAAAATAGCAATATCTCATTGGAGTGTTAAAATTGTCTTTTTATTATTAATGCATTTGAAAATTTGTAAGTGTTTTAAAGTATAAATTTGTATTTGTATCACGCACGAGCATTCATTTGCTTCTGTGATTATTCATGTTTATTTATATATGTTTACTCTCTTTTTTATTACCTTAATTATACAAATCAACATAGTACGTAAGACAAATTATATCTTTCTATGTAATTAATGATTTTTTAAATAAACATTATTATTATTATTATTATTATTATTATTATTATTATTATTATTATTATTATTATTATTATTATTATTATTATTATTATTATTATTATTATTATTATTATTATTATTATTATTATTATTATATTCATCTGATGAAATAGTTCCAAACTCTCTTCCTGGTTTTATTATAGTCTCTTGCTCTGACTCGATGTCTTGTATTTTTTGTTCTTCATTAACTTCTACTCGTAGTTCCTCTCCTGTGATATCCTATCCTTCATTGTCATCTTTATCAGCATCACTCGGAAGAATGTCGAAATCTTCTTCATCAGCATCCTGTGGAAGAAGGTCGTCTAAATCCTCTGCTTCAGCATCATTATTTTGGAAGTTGTCTATTTGATTTCTCCCTTCTTCGACACTCTTTCCATTTTACAATCTAGTAAATAAAAAAGTTTTTGCATTTTATTCAAATTATATCCAAATACTAATTTATTATTATATACGCTTGAGAAAAAAACTTGTTCCAAAAGATTTTGATAAATAAATGTACCCTAAAACCAAAGCAGGAAAAGGAGTGGAAGCGAAATCGGGAGTGACAACGCCAAACATAATTCAATGGCGGCATACGTATTCAGCTCAGATTTTTCCATCTGAGGTATTCAGACACACACCACCACGTGTGACCGAAATTGTTTAGATATATACAATAGTTTATGATATGCGTCATGTAGAATAAAAAAATAATAGTTTTGAAATAAAAAAGTGCCTCTTCCTCATCTTATAAACAATTAATCATCTAAAATATGTAAAAAAGAAAATACCATTACATTTCTTTCTTTTTTTTCAAACTCAAAATTAACGCCATCTAGCGGCGAAGACGAAAGTCAAAACCAAGTTTTGAAGTGTAAATTATGCTCTTTCATATGAGCCCAAATTTGTTCAGATCCGTCCAGAAATCTTGTTTGAATTGAACTTCCCCCACCGCTTTATTTTGATAGATATAACAAAACATTTTTGTCAAAAAGTTTAGGTAAATAGTCAGTAAATATGAAAATGATACCATCGGTATACTTTCATCAGGGAAAATTCTATAAAAATCTTTTTCTACTTAGTGTTGGTTGTTACGCCCTCTAGCGGACGTTTGACAACCTCGAAAATAATTTCCAGCAATTTTTCTTGGCTATTTTTATAATGATTTTTTTTTCTAAATCTATACGACCAATATCTTATGAGATATGGCCGCTAGCTACCCTATCACCCTGTACATGAAAGTGCATCGTACATACCCCTCCGCATCAGCTCCCGCTGCCGCTACCGTTCTAGCGTTGGTTTGAGTCGACTTTTTAATTTGAATTGTTTTTACCTTTAGTTTATGTAATAGGAATAATAAAAAACGTTGTACTTACAGATTTTTTCTTTTTGCCAATGACTTCTTGTTTCTTTTTTTGGTCCTTGATTTTTGTCTCGGCATAATACCTAGAGGTATATCTAGTGTACAACGTAACAAACTAAAAACAAAATATGGTGTCTCTTTTCACCAGAGCGAAATTCACAATAAGAAATAGTCTCTTTTCACCACTGAAAAAATTACACAATCACGGAGAAATATAATACCGAAAAATAAATAATATACTTTCTCTTTCACCGGAGCGAAATTCACATTAAGAAATAGAGTCTCTTTACACCACTGAAAAAATTACACAATCACGGAAAATTATAATACCGAAAAATAAATAATGGTGTCTTTTTCACCTGAGGGTATTTTATATAAAATATATATATATATATATATATATATATATATATATATATATATATATATATATATATTGTTATGTTTTTGTGTGTGTGTTTGTTTATGTTTATTATGTTATAATGAATTTGATTTTATTACAGACACTAACATAACTTTTTACTTACTGAATTAATAATGTCTCTCTTTCTCAGGGTTCTGTGGGTTCATAGGCTCTATGTATTATGATTTATTATTGTTTTACTATTCTAATTACTTGAACGCCAAATATCAATTGTTATTTTGTTTTATTATTATCATTATGTTCAAAAAATAAAATTTCTAATTATTAAATTTTCTAGTATATTAAAAACAGATCAATTACCTTCAATGTAGTGTTTTATTACATAAGTGTTTCAAAAGACACATTTCATTATACAAATACAAATTCAAATTGTTTAAATGTTCTTTCATACATCACACATTCACGCTAATGAAACTAATCCTATTACAGTTAAATATGCAACTCACATAACAATTATGAGTGAGTTTTTTAAGTTTTACAGTTGGTAGTCCTTTCTGTAATTACAGTTATACAAAATGAACGATAGATTACTCAACGTTATTGAAAATTTAGTTTCTCACGCACTGGTAAGTTTATATAACAAAAATTCATTAAATACCTTTTTAATACTTCTTCTATTAGTGTTTGATACTGTCTCAATGTTTTAAAACAATATGAATACCTTTATATTGCTTTGTAGACTGTGGTAGAATGCACGTGGGGATCTCACGCCTTCCTCCCTCGTGAAATCCGGTTCAAGATGTTACGAAGATCACTCAGGACCACCTTTTACTTTAAAGCACGTGTAAAAGGTAACTTTCACTGGTCACAAATCACTATTTATTTATCTAATTACAATTTTAACAAAATTTCACATATGATTTTAATTAATCTGTTTCTAACAACTTTTCTTAATAAAAAAAACCTTTTTGTCTTTACAAAAACCAAAAACTCCCTAATTCTCTTTTTTCAAAAATCAATAACTACCCCGATTTTCCTTTTTTTCTTTTTTATATTAAAATTCGCCCTCTATATCTCTAAATTTTATATCATTCCTTGTCCAATCAAATTAACCTTATGGTTGTTTATAAATAAATTTAATAATATCTAGTAAAGATTTGCTTTGAGAATAGAAAACATTACATCTTATATTTCTAAATTGAATTGTTTGTGTTTTATCTGTAATTATTTAATTTATCTAAATTACGTTAATCTTTTTCTTCTGTCATAGTTGACATAACAAAATATCTCTTTAAAAGCTACCCTTTATCAGGTGACAATTGTTGTCACTGTCATTTGACTCATAACCCCATTATTTTTTTATTTTTCAGATTGTATAGTTAGATGTAAGCAAATTTCAGTGAAAATTCTATATGTACTAATTTTGAATAATTTGTTATAGGCATCATGAATACATATCTAGATAATACAAAGCAACCATCAACCTACTCGTCTGTATGATAAATCTTATATTATTAAATCTTATATTATGTATCAGGTGATTTGTTGACAATTTTAATTTATGTAAATATAATTTAAATTTTATTACTTTCCTTTATCTGTTTAAATTTAAATAAACTACCTTTCCTCTCATTGATTAATAAGATTCTTGTTAAATATGTTAATTTTCTAATAAGGCCTTTTGATTACGTTACAATATATATATATATATATATATATATATATATATATATATATATATATATATATATATATTCGTACAACGATCCGTTTGGCCCCTCAAACTGTTTAAATTTATACAGATATAAACGTTTATATTTATACAGTTATTACTGTTTAATGATGCTTTTGGCGCCTTTAAAAAATAATTGAGCATTATCGAAATAGCTTTAATACAATGACGTACTGATAACTATAATTTACAATTTTTTTGTGAATAAAGGATTATGGATTGGATTGTCTAATTATTAATTATGTTGGTTATTAATAATGGAAATAGGAATAAGTTCGCACACAATTTTCGAATTATTTTCCAGCAATTAAATTGATTTATGAAACCATGCCTTATGAAAAAAGTGAATGTTTATATTTTCAAATAAAGTAGCGATTGGAGGTTTTTAAGAAATAAACCTTTTTTCCATTATTTTTATGGGCATACTACAATTTATTGCGAGTTTGCCAATTATTTCATTTTTTTTCGTTTAATAAATTAGTAAACCAAAAGGGAAACAAACAAAAATATACCAATATACCAAGGTACATTAAAAAGTTTATAGGTGGCGAACGGATACTATTTAACAAAAATATAATACGAGGGTATATCAAAAAGATGGCTGATGGCCAACGGATAAAAATTTAGTACCAGGGTACATCAAATAGGCGGCAGATGGCGAAAGGATACTATTTGACAAAATTATAACTTTCCGTGTGTCGCGTGACAAGTTCTACCTTTTTTTTAGTTCATTTCTTTTATATAGAATATGTGAAGGTGCAGGGAAGTATTAATCCAAAATACACAAAACGCTATAATAGAATATAATAGATATTCTGTAATAAGGTTAGAATGAAAATTGAATGCGAGTGGAAACCACGAGATAACCTAGTAGCAGACTATATTTTTAAAAAGGATCAAAGATTTTTAATATACAAACAGTTTGGAATACTTTTCATATTCATACTTTTTGGTAGTAAATTTTCCAGTAAATCATTTACACTTTTTGTAATTTCAGGTATAGTCAAATGCAGTCTTATCCTCAACAAAGACATACTCACAGTTTCTGTTTTCTATTATTGCGTTTAAACTTCCAAATAAAATGCGTAAGATGAATAAGACAGACTTGTGCAACTTTAATGGGAAAAAAAGGATATGTTTTTAGTTTTCAGTGATTTAAAAAAAAAATTAGTTTTTTACCAGCTAAGTTTTTATTTAAATATGTCAGTTTTGTGGCTTTGACAATTCAAAGTGACAATCAACATGAATAATAAGATGCAATTTTCTGCCTATTTATTATTGTTATGTCTTCTTACTACCATACTTGGTTTAGCCTTAATCAACATCAGGTGCCTAGCTACAAACAAACAAAATGTAACTTGAATATGTCAATCTGACGATGCTAATAAAATTTCTAATTATTAAATTTTCTAGTATATTAAAAACAGATCAATTACCTTCAATGTAGTGTTTTATTACATAAGTGTTTCAAAAGACACATTTCATTATACAAATACAAATTCAAATTGTTTAAATGTTCTTTCATACATCACACATTCACGCTAATGAAACTAATCCTATTACAGTTAAATATGCAACTCACATAACAATTATGAGTGAGTTTTTTAAGTTTTACAGTTGGTAGTCCTTTCTGTAATTACAGTTATACAAAATGAACGATAGATTACTCAACGTTATTGAAAATTTAGTTTCTCACGCACTGGTAAGTTTATATAACAAAAATTCATTAAATACCTTTTTAATACTTCTTCTATTAGTGTTTGATACTGTCTCAATGTTTTAAAACAATATGAATACCTTTATATTGCTTTGTAGACTGTGGTAGAATGCACGTGGGGATCTCACGCCTTCCTCCCTCGTGAAATCCGGTTCAAGATGTTACGAAGATCACTCAGGACCACCTTTTACTTTAAAGCACGTGTAAAAGGTAACTTTCACTGGTCACAAATCACTATTTATTTATCTAATTACAATTTTAACAAAATTTCACATATGATTTTAATTAATCTGTTTCTAACAACTTTTCTTAACAAAAAAAACCTTTTTATCTTTACAAAAAACAAAAACTCCCTAATTCTCTTTTTTTCCAAAATCAATAACTACCCCGATTTTTCTTTTTTTCTTTTTTATATTAAAATTCGCCCTCTATATCTCTAAATTTTATATCATTCCTTGTCCAATCAAATTAACCTTATGGTTGTTTATAAATAAATTTAATAATATCTAGTAAAGATTTGCTTTGAGAATAGAAAACATTACATCTTATATTTCTAAATTGAATTGTTTGTGTTTTATCTGTAATTATTTAATTTATCTAAATTACGTTAATCTTTTTCTTCTGTCATAGTTGACATAACAAAATATCTCTTTAAAAGCTACCCTTTATCAGGTGACAATTGTTGTCACTGTCATTTGACTCATAACCCCATTATTTTTTTATTTTTCAGATTGTATAGTTAGATGTAAGCAAATTTCAGTGAAAATTCTATATGTACTAATTTTGAATAATTTGTTATAGGCATCATGAATACATATCTAGATAATACAAAGCAACCATCAACCTACTCGTCTGTATGATAAATCTTATATTATTAAATCTTATATTATGTATCAGGTGATTTGTTGACAATTTTAATTTATGTAAATATAATTTAAATTTTATTACTTTCCTTTATCTGTTTAAATTTAAATAAACTACCTTTCCTCTCATTGATTAATAAGATTCTTGTTAAATATGTTAATTTTCTAATAAGGCCTTTTGATTACGTTACAATATATATATATATATATATATAAATATATATATATATATATATATATATATATATATATATATGTTATTGATTTAACAACACTTATTTTAAAAAAGATGCAATATGAGAATTAACCAGATGATGACTTTATAAGTCGAAACGTCGTTAATAAAGATGTTTTAAAGTAAATTTGACCTTTTAATCCAGAACTATAATCCAAATATATATATAAAAAAATATAACACAAAAATGAAAAGAAACTCGAAGGTCTTATCATTTACACTTCGAATTTTAAAATAATGGTGGTCAAGTGGCAGTATAATAGTAGTATGAGCGCGAAAACATAAAAATTTTCATTTGTTTATTATTATCTATCGTCTCAGTCCGTTACTGACAACATTTTAGTAGTTTTACCACAGAAAATAACTGGTAAACTGAAAATAATCGGTTTGTGAACAGTTTTCTGTTATGTTGGAACCAACTTATAGAGGGCGAGAGACGCATGCATTTTCTGAATCAACAAGGTTGTCAGGTTTATTTTCCGAAATAGCTGGACTAGATTGTCAAAACCTTAGAATTGACTAAAAAATTATGTTATTGGTAATAGAAAAATAAACGATAAAAAACTAATTTTGATTACTATTTACTAATGTTATAGTAAGTGATCAATAAATAATGTAAGTTTTTATTTCTTTGGTAACTTTGGCAACATTGTTTATCACAATTTAAATTTTTGTGTGATTCAATTTTCAATAGTCATCTCCATTCCTACAGATCAGAATAAAAAGCTCGTTTTTTATTCAATATATTGACGCGCTGTAAATATTATCATTTTTTTACTAACAAAATTATGTATAAATGCAGAAAACTTGAACTGCATATGATTTGATTCAATAGCTATTTCCATTCGTCCAGATCTGGGTGAATATCTAGTTATTTGTTCAATATTGTCGCTCTCTAAATATCATTTTAGGCCGCTTGCCCACAGCGACTTTTTGTAGCGATGCAGTAGCGATGCTGTCGCGCGTTCGCATCGATACGGTCGCGAAGCGGTCGCTAGCTGTGTGCCCACGTCCACGAGCCCAGATTCAGTCGCGATGCAAACGCGATACTGTCGCGCTTCTGTCGCGATGCAAACGCGATTCAGTAACGGCATAAAAATACCTGCGATCGCTACAGTTGCAAGATGGACTCCGTTGAGGCAACATTAGTCACGTTGTCTTTGGTGCTGCTTTTACGTAAGCAGCCGAAGCGTAGGCAACGAAAGCAGCGTCAATATTGGGTGCACCCATTTAATAAAGAGAGATTACTTGGTGGACATCATGTAACAACGTTTAAAATACTAAAAAACTATGATCTCAAATTCCGAAGTTGTTATAGAATGTCATATTCGACGTTTTGTGAATTGCTTTCCATTGTAAAACCAGA
The DNA here is from genome assembly GCA_035357415.1 of Ophraella communa. Classification (NCBI taxonomy): domain Eukaryota; kingdom Metazoa; phylum Arthropoda; class Insecta; order Coleoptera; family Chrysomelidae; genus Ophraella; species Ophraella communa. The sequence goes on from CM068995.1 coordinate 26,899,126, forward strand.
GTTGACACGCAGAAATACAGTGATGAGACAATGTATATCAGCTGAAGAACGACTAACAACAACTTTAAGGTAAGAAAAACCAAATATTATGTTAATCGTCTTTTAATAGTTTTTGCACATTTTTAATCACAGCTTTAATTACAACTAAAAATACTACTTATTAATAATTCAATATTAATCATAAACAGGTTTGTGATTTCTTACTTTTTATTTTATGGCGAATATAGGTTTGTTATAATAGAATCTTGTGTAGAATCATCATTACTGAAATTATATTCATTATCATTATGTTGCAATGAACTACCTGCAGTATTGACATTGGCACCAGCAGGCGTTGGCGACGAGTGGTAGTTATTTATTAGTTGCGACACGCTACTTTCAGTACTTGTACGAATGTCGTAGCCTTAGTGTCCAGACTGATATCCATAGTGAGTGGTGTATGCAGACGTTTGTGCCATATTGTTATATTTGCGAAGTAAATTTATCATTTCAGCTTTCGCATCAAGTTTATATTCTTCCTTTATGGAACTAAAATGTGGAAAAAGCGAAAGTAAAAAATGTTGATCTGGATGTTGAATGGTGGTCAATTTCTCAGTTAGAATTTCGTATAATTTGTTTTGTGCATCATCAACGCCATCACTTTTTTTAAGCTTCTTTGATTTTGGAGTAACAAAAGATTCCAAACAGCCTTCGGAGTCGTTTTCCTCAGTAACTGTAGGTTGACTTGGCGGTCTGATTTCGGTCAAAGGTTGTAAAAATGTCAATAATTTATAGTAAACATATTGTTTTCTGGGTTTAGCCCCGGACCCACTGGGACAGTTTTTTTCCTTTAGCCGTTCTCTGTTAAAGGAATCTTTTAAACTTTTCCATTTTTTCTGGAGTTCAATAGCTGGAAAAAGATATACAAGTTTATTATTTTTATGCAATTGAAAAATTAATGCGAGTGGAGCTAATATGGCATAGTAATTTTTGATTTTCAATAACTTACAAAGAAATTGATCTATAAATAAATAACTATCACCGGGCGCCCGATGTACACGCGGAAACATAAACAATGTGACATGACTGGAGAGAAAGAAAATGTTGTTCTAGTATGAAAAGTTTACTTCAAATTTTCAAAGTTTACTTGATAGATCAATTTCTTTGAATGATATTGTAAAAAAAACAGAAAAAAATTCAATGCTGTGGCTTCTACTCCGTTCACCTATTATACCCTATTTTTTTCAAGACGGTAAAAATAGTCATCAGGTATATGTATGTATTTTATAATAATTTATTTTCTTTTTTCCTTTTTTTACAGGTACTTAGCAACTGGATGTAATTTGACAGATCTTCATTTGGATTTTAAATGTGGACATACTACTGCACGTACGATTGTGTAATAAAACATCTCTTGCATATATATGTATAGATAAGTTTAACTTTTTATTTATATCAAACACATCTTATTAGTTTAAAAGTTTTATTCAAAAAGCCCCCATTTTCGGTCACTCACTCCGACGAGTTCATAACTCTTGCTGAGTCGCCGGAATTGGTGACGACATAATTTACATTATTTCTAAATAATAATATGCTTAACTAAACTTATATAACTTATTAATAAACGTAAAAATCTACAGAGTGTTTTCAAATTAATAAATATATAAATACATAAACCTATAAATATAAGTATAAATATAAAACATGCAAATACAAATACAAATACAATTACAAATATAGATATAAATACCATTACAAATATAGCGCTATATTACATCTCCCACGGAAAGGAGAAAAAAAATATATTCTTCACTTAACCAATTAGACATATATTTTTTTAACTATTATATAACTTTACCCTATTTTTGTGAACCTCTATTATACGGTTGTCTACTTTTAAAAAAATATTGGGATCTTTCTCCTCAATCACAGTATATGGACCTATATGCAATGGTTCTAATTTATTTTTAATTACATTCTTTAACATTACTTTATCCCCTACTTTATATTTTACAGATTTTATGTCTTTATCATACATAGATTTTCGTTTGCTTTTTGATACAACTAAATTATGTTTTGCATCATTACATGCTTGTTGTAATCTATACTTTAATTCGTGAGGGTAATCTTCAAAATTATATATAGGATCTATCCAAGAATTTAAATTAGAAGGGATTTTTGCAAGCTTTCCGAAAATAAGTTCGTAAGGGGTATATTTTATATCAGTATGTACCGTTGTGTTGTAAGCAAAACACCAATACGGAACCCAAGAACTCCATGCATTCTGAAATTTTGCAACTTGAATTCGCAAATAAGCACCCAAATTCTTATGAGAGTTCTCAAGAGCGCCTAGTGTCTCGTGATGATACGCGGTCGAATTAAGTTTCTTAATTTGTAAAATTTGACAGACTTCTTTAAAAATACCCGCCATAAATTTAGTACCTTGATCTGAGACAATTTCATCTGGAATGCCGTAACGTAATATGAAATTATTAGTTAGTGTAGTTGCCACTGTATTAGCTTCCTTGTTTTTTAATGGATATGCCCCTACAAATTTAGTTAACTCACACTGTATCGTTAAAATATATTTATTATTTTCTACATCTTCTTGGAGTGGACCAACTAAATCTATAAAAATTTTTTGAAATCCTGATGAAGCAAATGTGGTTATTTAAATTTTGCCAAAAATACCTCTTTTAATATTATTGTACATCCTGTTTATACCTGCATGTCCTCCAGTAGGGAGAATATGAAAATCATTTAGAATAATTTGTCTAGTCTCATTATCTAAGATATTTTCTACATCCTTTATAACAGATATTTTGATACCTATATTTTTAATCTCGTTACGGAATTTCATTAACAATTTAATTATTTGTGCACTTTTTTGATTCTTTAAAATAATTAATTCCGGAATTTTATTTTTATTATAAATATATTTCAGGTCTCTCATCGTACCTAAGTCTGATGATAATCGAGGATCCTGATAAAAATATATGATTCGCGAATCTTTATCACATATTAAGTTTCCAACTATATAATTATCTTTTTTATTTTTACATACTAAATTGTCGAATTCCTTTTTGAAATTATATTTAAACTAAACAAATCTTTAGGCGGTTTCAATAATTCTAAAACTCCAGGGTGATCAATCCTTTCGTCAGAATCATCTTTAAAACTACTTAAAAATTTTTTTTCGATGTTTTTTGATTGTGCTCTTGTGGTAACAAAAATTGAATCACTTCTTTATTTGAATTTTTTAGTTCTTCTGAAGATATATCGATACGTGATAGCGCGTTCGCTACAACATTATCTTTACTCTTAATATATTTTACTGTAAAATCGTATTCTTCGAGAATGAGTCTAAATTTAATTAATCTACTGCTGGGATTTGTCATTCCAAATAAATAAACTAATGGTCTATGGTCGCTCAAGATCAAAAATTTTCTACCAAATAGGTAAGGTCTAAAGTGTTTTACTGCGAAAACGATTTCTAAAAGCTCCTTCTCGATAAAGCTATAGTTTTTCTCGGCTTTATTAAGAGATCGGCTTGCAAATGCAACAGGTCTACCATCTGAATTAGATAGTACAGCACCTAATGCATAATTTGATGCATCGGTTTTAAGTATAAATTCATTTTCAGGTGCAAAGTTTGGATATTGTAGAACCGGTGGATTACTTAGAGCCTTTTTTAGATTTTGGAAAGAATTTTGACAATCTTTAGTCCAAATGAAAGGGACATTTTTTCTCGTGAGATAATTTAAAAGTTGAGCAATTTTTGCAAAATTTTTTACATATTTTCTATAATAGTTAGTAAAAGCAACGAATCTTTTAACCTCTTGAGAATCTTTGGGCAGTGGAAATTTTTGAATAGCTTCTATTTTAGAAGAATCAGGAGAGACACCTTCTGAAGATATTTGGTGACCTAAGTAAAGAATTTCTTTTTTCAAAAATTCACATTTATCCGGATTTAATTTTAAATTAACCTGTCTTAATCTTTGAAAAACTTTTACCAAATTTTTTATTATGATTGATTAAATTATTTGCAAAAACTACAAAATCATCAAGATAAACGAAACAACATTCGTAGTTTAGTCCCGACATTGCAATTGTCATTGCCCGTGAAAATGAACTGGGACTTATTTTTAATCCCATGGGGAGTCGAGTCATTTGATATTGACCTCTATCGGTTGCAAAAGCTGTATATTTCGTGCTATTTTTGTCTAGTTCGATCTGATAATAATCCTGAGATAAGTCAAGATGAGAAAAATACATTGCTCCTGATAATGAGTCCAAAATTTCAGATATACAAGGCAATGGAAATTTATCATCTTCTATTTGCTGGTTTAATTGTCTATAATCTATCACAATTCTAGCCTTTCTAACACCATTTTCATCAAAACCCTTTTTATTTATTATTATTAATTAACAAAGGTGATTGAAACATTCCTCTATAATCCCGTCGCGAAGCATTTTATCTATTTCATTATGAATTTGTGTTTTTTGTGCATGTGGCAGTCTGTAAGGTTTAATAAAATGTGGTTTTGTTGATTCTTTAAGAATAATTTTTTCTTTATAAATATTGCACACCGTGAGCGGATCATTTTCAAGCTGAAATACGTCTGAATATTTTACTAAAATTTTTTGTAATGAATCTCTTTCGTCCGAATTCAAATGCTGGAAATTTATTGAATTTAATAGTTTATCTGCTCCACTGATAGAATTTGTTGGCTTTGCTTTAAATTCGCATAAATTATAGCATACTATTGTTTCTAATTTTGGATTAAAATTTTTTAAGATAACTTCTTGATCTTTAACATTTAAAATTTTAGTAGGGATTATATTTTGGTTAGAACGAACTAAAGCTCCCGCTACAAAGACTCCTTCACACAGTTCACCCGGCAGAACAACATAATCTCCGTTGGTTTGAACTTTAAAATATTTAACTATTTCGCATCTACTAGGAATTGATATATATCTACAATTTTTGTTCCGAAACAAGAGGAATTACTTGTCTGGTCTTATATAAATTAAATGAGAATAAACACTTTTCATATTCTATCGTAGCTCCGTAGTCACAAAAGAAATCTGATCCCAAAATACCGTGCATTTAAATGTCATTTGCAAGGCCGTCTAGGAGTTGAAATTCCTGACAAAGTTTTATTTTATTTATTTGTAATGAGAGATGTACTGTGCCAACTGACACTACTGACCCACATAATCCATTAATATGCATTTTCTTTGATGAATTAATTCTTTCGCTAATAACTACTTTATTATTTATATATTACAAAACTGTGGAAGTAATATGGAAAAAATTAAAAGACATCTCCATGCCAGAACCAACAGAAGAATCACATTTAGAAACCGCAGAAGGATTTATGAAACATGCTAATTTTCCTAACTTAATTGGAGCAATAGATGGAAAACATATAAGAATTATAAAACCATGTCATACCGGCTCAGAATATTACAATTACAAACATTTTTTTTTCCATCGTGTTGCTAGCAATATGTGACGCTAATTACAATTTCATAGATATAGATGTCGGATGCTATGGAAAGAGCTCAGATTCAACAATACATGACAGCAGCGAATGGGTAAAAAAGTTACGACAAGGAAATTATAATATACCTCAACCAAGACCTATATCTAACAATGGAATACCTATTCCGTTTTCGTTTATTGGCGATGAAGGATTTGCCTTATCACAACACTTGCAAAGACCATACGCTGGAAAACATTTACCACGAAATAAGAGAATATACAATTACCGCTTGACGCGCGCAAGGCGTTATATTGAATGTACGTTTGGTACATTGATTAACAAATTTAAAAATTTCAACCGGCCAATAAACGTTAAAGTTGATTTTGCTACGAATATTGTTAAAGCGTGTTGCGTATTGCATAATTTTATACGTAAGCGAGATGGGTACAACTTTGATCACACTTTGAGTATAGTCGGATTCCAAGATTCACCTGCCAGAGATAATTTACATTTAATTGGAAGACGAAGATCAGAACTAAGTGGTACTGCAATCCGAAACATATATACTGACTATTTCACCGGTGTAGGATCTGTACCGTGGCAAGATTCAAAAATTTGAAATAATGTAACCTAAAATAGCTATAAGTAACTAGAAAGAGCTGTAAACGTAACTTGATTCACTCATTCTAGAGCATCTCATTATTCTCACCACTCATCTACATTTAACATGATAAAATATTTTCATTTAATGCAATTAAATAACTTACCACAAGCATTCTTTTTGTTATTTGTTTTTTCTCCAAATCCTGAATCAAATATTTCATTTATCTCTTCCTATGCCTTTCTTTTTGCAATTTTATTCGAATACTCAGGAAGACGCGAGTCCCATATTACAGGACGGTTCTGAATTGCCATAATAAATGTTTCTGTGTCGAACGACTCCATTTTGCATGTGACGGACAACAGCACTCTCGACCTGTCTGTGTTGCACTGATGCTCGGTTCTCGACTCACGCGTCACCCTCCCTCCGTTCTCTCCCCGATGTCGTCCGACACGGTCGCGCATTTGTATCGATGCAGTCGCGATGCTGCAGCGCGTTAGTAGCGCGTTGGCATCGCTTCTGTAGCGCGTTGCAAATGCGACTAACAGGCGTTAGTAGCGACAGCATCGCTACAAAAAGTCGCCGTGGGCGAGCGGCCTTACTCTGCAAATTATGCAATTATTATTACCCCGATCTGAACGAATTTAAATGAATATTGATTCATATAATATGCATTTCGAGTTTTAAAACCAGTAGCATACATTTTGAAAACCATCGATTTACTTATTTCTTCAACAATTGAATTATTTAAACATAGATGAAATAATATATATGGTTGCTAGAAAAAGTATATTGCTAAAAACAGTATTTTCAAGACATTTTTGTAATACTTTAGAAAAGTAGTAACCTATTAAATCTTGTAGAAATATTTTGTTTGCCATATTCCACCTAATAAAATAACAAAAAATTAATCAAATAGTTTTGATTTAGAAAATTATACTAATATTCTTCCTGGTCTATCCAAGTATTTAAAGTAGACAAAGGATGGCTCAAAGGAAGAGTAGCATTAACACTTCTCTGAGATGCCCTAGTAAAGCCTCATATGAAACTAAAGAAATATGCTATCCAGGAAATACTGATTATTTAGTATCATGAGACAAATTCACAGGGGAATAAGCACACAGTAGCAGTAGTACACAAAATACCACTGATTTCAATTTTCCAAATAAAATACAAATACTTCAACATGGGCTAATACTATTGGTAGGTACTCAAAAAGAAAAAGAAAATTCATATATCTAAAATGCAAAATACCTAGGTATATCAATACCTAGGTATTTTTAAAACTAAATTTGATATTTAGATCTGAATCATATATAATAAAATAAATAATCAATACATATTAATTGTAAAAAAATTAAACCAGTAAATAAACAAATTAAAACTTACCTCTTATCACTTCTGATTACTAGATGGGGAGTGCTTTCAAATGTAAATAAAATATGAATCTTTATAAAATAAATAAGATTTTTTCATTTGTGTGAAAGATACCAGTTAAAAAATTAAAGTTACAATCCTATTGGATACATTTTAATTTCAATTGATTCCACAAAGTATGGGGTTGACATTTTTGGAATATAATTAATAGTCATAATTTAATGATACAATTAGTTTTATTAGGATATACCCATAACATTAACAATTATGTTGTTTAGTACCTACTTACAAGAGTTTTTATAGCTAATTGTTGCTAGTCACAGGTCCATATAAATATTATTTTTATAGGTACTAGATAAGTGTGTTAACATCATAGGTTACTCCAAACAAGGCAATATTTTTCATTCACTAAAATAAACTAAAAAGTTTGTTGTGTTTTATTTTGTACTCTATTTTTCATTAAATCATGGATCTGGGTGGTAATTTACATAGGTATGTGCAATATACTCTCTAAAAAATAAATGAGATTTATTTATTTAGGCAGTAAATAATTAGCAAGGTACTTACTTGAAGTCATATTAAAAACAGACCAGAAATATATTCTATTTACATCTACTTCAACACCTTCAAATAATACATCCATCAGAAAGTAAATAAAATCTCTCTTAGACATGCTTTCCTAATCAGAAAACTCTAATACAACTAACCTCGTTTAAAGGTACACTCAAACCAACGCGGGAACGCGGGAGCGGGAAAGCGGGAGCGGGAAAGCGGGAGCGGGAATTTGAGCGGGAAGATTTTGAACGATCACACTGACGCGGGAAACTGAAACGGGAAGTCAAGTGTATTGGGCATTTTTAATTTCCTGTATCAGTAAGTTTTGCTAAATAATTACAATACAAGATGTCCGAAATTTCATCAGATGAGGAAGAGGCACTCTTGTTATTGGCACTAGCAGAAGATGAAATAAGGTAAGTACAAAGGTATGTTTTCTGTATTCTCTTTGAAATTTAAATTTTTTGTGGAGACAGTAATTTCATTTATTGATCAATTTCATATGTGAGACATGTATATAATTTTTTTTTTCAGAAACAAGACAAGAATTTGGGTACATAAAATTAATTGTGACCGGCTTCTTTATGGAGAATATCATACAATAATGCCTCAATTGCGACAAGATGAAAAAAGGTTTTATAAGTATTTTCGAATGACTAGCGACTGTTTCGATGAAATATTAAAACTAATTAAAAGCGATATTTGCAAAAATGATACTAATTATCGTGAAGCAATTTGTCCTGAAGAACGTTTAGCAATAGCGTTGAGGTAAGCTATTTTTAAATTAAACAATAAATGTATACCTACATTTTGAAAAATTATTTTATTTTTTGATACACACATAAGTACAAAAACATTCGGTCTAGTATTGCTATTTAGGAATATGGGTTAAATGATAAAGTATGAATTCGCTGCTGAAGGAGCTGTTTCGCCTGGATTTGATGGTGTGTATGATTGTCTAGGATCGAAAGTGTGAAAACTGTTTTGTTCCAGTGGTTGTAATGAGATGTAGTGGGGTTTCTCAGATGGTGCTGTGTCTGCGGGCGAGTTATACGGTGGTGATACTGAATCAAAAAGTAAAGTAGCAGTGGAAACATTAGCACTTGATTTGATTTGCTTCAGTTCTTCTTCCATAATAATTTGAGCAATTCTCATTTTTGTTACGGCTTGCCTTTTGGGAAAATATGAATTTAATGTTTTTGCATATCCTGCTAATATAAGTTCATTTGCAGTTTTCTTGTTTTTATTTTCTAAATAATTAAGTACGGAATCTACGGGGGAACTGGTCTTTTTTTCTGCACGAAGTCGTTTTGAGGAACTTGTAGCTGATGACGTTACTGAAGGTACAGATTCTGTCTCAGGTATAGGAAAAGGTGAATGTACTGCTTCTTCATCGTGGGCTTCTGTGACAGAAACCTTGTTTATACTCGTACTGCTTCTTCATCGTGGGCTTCTGTGACAGAAACCTTGTTTATACTCGTATGTTCATTTTCAACCTGATTTTGAGAAGCGAGGTCTTGTTCCTCTATGTCGCGCACGTTAGAATCTGTCTGAGCAAACGCTAAGAACGGTCGAAAAAATTCCATTTGAGTGGACCATTGCCTATTCTTATAATTTTTCTTCGCCGCTTGCCCCGTTGTAGTTTTGATACTTCTCAAATATTTGGCATAAGTACCTCTCAGATTCTTCCACTTCTTTTTTACCCATTCCCCTGAAAGAAAATAATAAAATAAGTAAAACAATTCAAAGTAAGCACATTAGTCATCAGGATATGAAAAAAAACAAACGCCCGAATAATACAAATACCATTCTTCTAAGTGGTAGTTACTGTATTACTATGTATAAAGTTATAAATTAAATCGAAAATATAAAAAGTTATATTAATCTATTTAAATGACATTTGCATTAGAGTGAGTTGTTTGGGCGTCCTGCATATCATCATATATATTTTTTTAGATTTCTTGCCACAGGAGATTCTTTCCCTACAATTGGACACAGTTATTGTGTAGGATTTACAACAGTGGGAGCAATCGTTAAAGAAGTCTGTAGCGCTATTTGCAAAAGTTTGCAAAATATTTATATGCCCGAGCCAACAAAAGAAATCTGGAAAAAATCGGCTGAAGGATTTTATAATTTGTGGCAATTTCCTAACTGCATCGGCAGTATAGATGGGAAACATATAACTATAAAATGTCCTAAAAAACTGGTTCAAGCCACTTCTGTTACTTAAAAAAGTTTTCCATTGTGCTAATGGCTATAGTCGGACCTGAATATACATTTTTATGTGTCGATATCGGAGGATATGGCAAAAATAGTGATGGTGGGATTTTCGAACAATCAAACATGGGGAAAAGATTTGCAACAAATTTAATGAACGTTCCAGAAGATCAAAACCTACCCGGGACCAACCAACTTGTTCCGCATGTTTTAATCGGCGACGAAGCTTTTCCTTTAAAATCTATGTTAATGAGACCTTACCCCTATAGGCAATCTCGAACTGATATTCGAAAAGAAAAATATAATGTAAGACTTTGCAGAGCAAGACGCGTTGTAGAAAACGCTTTTGGGATAATGGCTCAAAGATGGAGAATATTCTATAGACCTATTGAAACTTCAGTTGAAACCACCATAATACTCGTCAAAACGGCGTGTATTTTACATAATTTTTTAAGAACAAAAAAATGTGATTCTTTATATTATGAAAACCTAGATCCGCCAGAACCCCGACTGGATGGTTTCATCAACTTAGAAAATGATCCACGAAGAGCAACTAATATGGCGTTTGAAATACGTGAAAGTTTCGTTAATTTTTTTAATAATGTTGACCAATAATCGGTTTTGTGTTATTTTAAATTAAATACGTTGTTTATTATTTGTTTTAGTTACATATATATAAATATAACACACCGGGTTCTTGTCACTACGTGGCAAAAAAATGAATTTTTAGAATTGATATGAATAAAAACTTTAAAAGGGATTGCTTAGTTTTAGTGTACCTTAACCTTACTTTACTCAAATGTATCTCAAATTGTTGATACTTACCGTCTTTTCCAAGGTCCAGTCCTATTTCTTTCCAAACTTTATCTTTTTTTCGAATGTTTTTATAATCCGGGTGAGAGAGGTCATTAATTTTTCCGTCTGGTCCATACTGCACATTATCAAACACACACAATGACAACACCTGTTTCAATGGCGGGATTGTAGCGAACGCGGGAAATATCCTGCACGCCGCGAACCAAAATTGTTTCGCTGCCGATACGCGTTTTGACGCGCGGGATATCGCGGTGGTGTGATTGATTATGTGTCCCGCCGTAAAATTACGTCCCGCAATTATTTCGCTGACGCTCCCGCTCCCGCGTTCCCGCGTTGGTTTGAGTGTAATTTTGCATTGTTGGCAAGATACCCTTCGTTATTTTTATATAATATGTATGAAGCAATACATTTCAATCTCAATATCAATTTAAAAAAAAAGGTATAGGTATTTACACACAGCACGCGTGCTGTACGCGTACTCTGTAACTCGATAGAGATAGAAATAGAAAAGAAATAGCAAAGAAAGAAAATTTCTTTCTATCAACAAACCCTACTCTCTATGACTTTTTCCTAAATCCTTCGGACAAGTTCGGATATAGAGAAATGTGTACTAATGAACCTAAAAACATTTCGATTTTTAACCTATCTACCAGTAATTTTGCCATCACAAATGTCAATATTGTCATTTTAAGCTGTTATTACTTATTTCGTTTTTGCGTTTTTTGTGCTTTTCTATTAATTGAGTGAAATGGATTTGGTAATTGCGAATTTTATAGAAGAGGCAGAAGAAGAAGATTGAAGAAAAATGCAGAGTATCGAAAAGAGACATCCACGACACACGACAAATATCTTAAAACTTCCTGAGAGTTCAGACAATATTAGCTAGGTAGTTGCGGTAAAATCAAAATAAACATTAATAAACCCAAAGATAGGCTTTTATTGACAATATGATAAACTAAAAAACAATGCCAATTGCTGAGAGTTAATGACGGAACACAGATACCGTGTTAATGTATAGCATCAGTTAAGTATTGTTTATGCAGAAAAAAAATCTTTACAAGAAAAATTAATAAAATACTTCTAATTTTTAACTAAAAATAAAACTTCTTTAATAAAAAACAATAATCTAACAATGCTTTATGATGTACCTAGGGTATAAACCTTACGGTAACAATATTTGTTTTAATGTTTTGCGCCATAGAAACCACAAATCAGACATGGACGCATTCAGGGAAAATTCAGCCAAAAAGCGCTACAGCGCAGTTGGCTGTAAGTTACTGAATGGTCTTTTTAAAAAATGACAGAAAGTTTCGTACTGTGGTTTCGTGCTTTTGTCTTTGACACTGACCATAACGAATAACCTTAAATAATACATTTGTTTACATTTTTGTAATATTGTTGACTGAGTGAAAGCTGTGGAAAAATGAATAATTTGGTTGAAATATTAGACGATGAAGACGAGAACATTGTATTTAACAATGTTATTAACCTTAATAACATTATTGCTTACGTGGTTGAAAATTTGGGAGCACCTTTAGAAGCTGCTGCGGTATTACCTAGAAGAATTCCTGTTCGGAACCAGTATTATGTAGAACACACAATCCCACTATATACTGTTGATGAATTTAGAAACCATTTTCGAATGTCAAGGCAAACTTTTCAGGTCAGTAAGTATTACATATTATACAGGTTTGTCCACAAAAAAATGCCCCACATTATAACTCAACTTCCTGTATAAAGAATAGAATAGAGAATAGGAAAAAGGTGCTTTACACCACCTTTTATTTAATTACAATTAATATTTCTTAACATCAGATAAAAGTTGGGAGAATACTTTTGTAGTCTGTGCTTCTTACAATTTCAGGTACTACTAAATGAAATTGGAAATCGCCTGCCCCCTACAAGACAACCACAAATAGAGCTAGAAAAGAAAGTATTGTTTACAATTTGGATTTTGGCAAAACCTGAAAGTTTTCTGGCATGTGGTGACAGATTTGGAATTGCTCAAAGTAGTGGCCATTTTATATATCGACAAATTGTTACTATTCTTTCTGATATGGTGCCAGAGTTTATTGTGTGGCCAACTAATAGGCAATGTGAAGAAAATTCAGAAGTAGGTGATATATTAATAATAATAATAATAATAATAATAATGACTTTATTAACCAACTATATAATACAAGAATACAAGAAACAATTAAATTAAATACTGTTGGTTAAAAGGCGCAAGATCAGCATAGCTGTTCTTCCTCAAGAACCCGATTTTTTTTTTTTAGTTTAGCAAGGTTTAATCTGCAAGAGAAGATTGGTCGTTATACAACATCTCAAAAGTTTTACGTTTAAATTTGCTAATATTCATATCCTTAAATTCTGGTGGTAATTTATTATAATTCGAAGCCATAAGAAACCGAAATGATCTTTCAAACATCGCTGTTCTATGCTGAGGAATAGTAATAGTGTTTTTGTGCCTAATATTGATATTGTGTATGTCACTTCTATATCGAATTTTATTTAACAGGTAAGGTGGTCTTTCTGTAATAATAACCTTATGAAACAGTGTTAAGGAATGTAACTTTCTTCTATTTTCCATAGATAACCAACGGTTATAAGCGAGGGTATGAGATATTCGCTCATATTTTCTTATTCCAAAAATCAGCCTTAAGCACGAATTTTGTAATTTTTGGAGTCTTTTTTTGTCGAACGCACTCAAGCATGAATCGTAAACATAGTCGCAGTGATTTGCATGAGAGAGAACTAGTGCATCGCAAAGATTAGTTTTTAGTTTCGAAGATAAGGCATGTCTATTTGGGTAAAGAGCTTTAAGTTTTGCATAACCTTTTTGTAACACATACGAAACGTGATCAGAAAATCTTAGTTTTGAGTCTATGATAACTCCAAGATTTTTAGTTTTTTCAACCCATTTTAAAACTTGATTATCTATTTTGATGTTCATTTCGTCCAATTCTAAGTTACCAAAAGGTAGAACATACGATTTAGAAGAATTTATTACAAGATCATGATGTGTGGAAGTCTGTATCAGTGTCGCTAACTCACTAATAATTATATTTTCAGCTAGAAGTAGATCATTTTTACAGAAAGAATAACGAACTTGAGTGTCATCAGCGTACCTATAAGCTTCAAGTTGATTAAGTACTGACGGAATGTTACTACTGTATATGGAGAATATTATCGGTCCAAGAATTGACCCTTGAGGTACGCCTCTTTTAATAATACCTTTATTAGAAAATTTTCCTTTGTAGAGTACTTGTTGAGTTCTATCCTTAAAGTAATTTTGGAAAAGTTGAATTGCTGAACCACTCAATCCAATGTAATTTAAAATAGAAAATAACATTTCGTGATTTAGCATATCAAAAGCTTTGCTATAATCCAACAAAATTAAAACCCCACATTTTTTCTTATCCACTTCAGTTAAAATATCATCCACAATATTTAACAAAGCCGTGCCACAACTATAACCTGCTCTGAATCCTGACTGTTCATGAGGAATTATTGAAAACATATGTAAATGCGATTTTAACTGAGATTCAATTGCCCTTTCCAAGATTTTGGATAAGGTGACTAAAACAGTTACAGGGCGTAATTCATTTAAACCTGATGGATCATTAACTTTCGGAATTGGAGACACCAAACCATCTTTCCAGCATTTGGGAAACACAGATTGGGTCAGGCAAACATTTACTATATGTGTAAGATAAGGTAATAAATGGGGACATAGAAAATTTAAAAGTGTTATGTTAATACCGTCCAAACCCATAGCTTTAGTTTTGATTTGCAAGATGTATGCTGCTATTTCTGATTCAGTGACAGGCTGAAACTCAAATTTCTTTTCGAAGTTAGTTTTATAATTATTTTTGTAAAAATTTAATGTGTCTTGATGTGGTTGATTACTGATACTATTTATAGAAAGGAAATAATTATTAATATTATTTGAATCAGTTTGAAAATTAAAACCATTTACATTTTGGTTTTTTGTACCGATTACTTTAAATTTTTTCAATATTTTCCATTTATCTTTATTGTTACTTGTTTGCAAGGTGTGTTCTAAGTATGCTTTTTTTTCTGCTCTTATAGCTACCGTTGTGTAATTACGAAGATCCTTATAGTAATTCCAGTGAATTATATTATTAGTAGATTTAAATTTTGCTAATGCATTTTGCCTTAGCTTTTGCATGAGTCTGATATTAGGTGTAAACCATGGAGAAAATGGTTTAGAAAATCTTGATGTTTTCATTGGAGCATGTTTATCAAAAATATTTAAAATAGAGACATTTAAAAAATTTAGCTTATCATCAATATTTTCAAAATCATATACCTGGTTCCAATCAAAATTGTAGACATCATTATCAAAATTATCTATATTAAATGATGAAAAATCTCTATATGTTTTATAAATCGGTGACGGTTTTGGAATGTTTTGATTTACAATAATATCAGTTATGTTGTAATGCTTACTTTACAAAATCAATCAATGCATGAGCACAAGTCTAAATTAGTTTTTTGTTTCTTTTTTGTGTACTAAACAAAAAGATGCAGAAATATGAATTCTGTTTTTGATTGATTAGTAAACTAAACATAATTTTATTTTTTTGTAGGTATTTTGTGAAAGATCCAGAGGAATTCCTAATGTTATAGGAGCAATAGATGGTACGCATATTTTTATTAAACAGCCAGTTGGAAACGCTGTTGATTATTATAATAGATATTAGTGCCATTCAGTTATATTACAAGCTGTCTGTGATCCAAATAAAAAGTTCATCAATATAAGTGTTGGTCATCCAGGACGCATGCATGATGCCCGAGCTTTTCGCAGAAGTGGTTTATATGGTAGGATTACCAATGGGGATGATCCTATTATACCCCCTCAATATCATATAATTGGAGATTGTGCATACCCTCTTCTACAAGAGCTTTTAACACCATTTAGAGATACAGGACACTTAACTGAGAGGCAACGTCTGTTCAACTTCAGGTTCTCAAGTATAAGATCAATTATTGAAAGAGCCTTTGCTCTTTTGAAGGGGAAATGGAGAAGGTTGAAATATTTAGAAATGTCTGACATAGACCTGATGAATAAAGTGATCTCAGCTACCTGTGTCTTACACAATCTAATTATTCAAGAAGCTAATGAAGATGATGAAATAGAAGGTTTAGATGATGTTGAACAAGATGTAGCTGAAATAGGAGTGAATGAAAGAAGACGTCATCAATTAGGCGAAATGAAAAGATTGGAGATAATGAACAATTTACATTAAGGTACAATTGTGCCCCAGTTATACATGGTCTCCCAGGAGTTCATCCCAAATATTTGAGATATGATAGAGACTAAAAATCACACTTTATGTATATACTTTAAATAAAGTTTTAATCTCGATATTATTCAACAGGGTTAACTTATTTTAGCAACCTTAACTAATTTAAGCAATAATTCATATTACCAGAATATCCTTTATTTAAACCTTTAATAAACAAATCAAAAATACATACAATTTACTTTCGATTTAATTTAATTTCTACCAACTTTGCAAGTAGACGATTCCTCTCGTGTCCTATCTTCACTATTTCGTTTAGATGATGATTACTTTCATCAATTGATTTTAACAAGTTCCTGTCTATGCTGCAACAATCCTTTTCTTACATTTTTTTTTGAAATAGGGGTTGTATCTGGCAATTTACCTTCGGTGTCACTTGTTTTTCTGCTGCTAACAGGAGAGATTATCTCACAATTTTCCTTAAGACTTGCAGGCAATTCACATATTTGGTTTGTCACAGTAGATGTTGGCAATATGAAGGGATTAATCACAAGTTTTGCTCTTTTTTGTGATGGTAGATCAGACTCAATTGTTTTAATACTCTCATTTATGGTTTTGTCTAAATAAAATATTTCACACATTAAACCATAATACTTCCAGGGTATGTTTCCTTTTCCTGTGTTTCTTTTAGTGTTTTGGTTATCCCTTATACGCATAAATGTTTGCTTAAGGTTTCTGAACTTTTTATCTAACATATCTTCATTAACTGTATAGTTATGTTCTTTAAAAACTTCCATTATCTGTTGCCACAAAACTTTTTTCTTTATTTTACGGTCCCGGAATTGGTTGCTTCTTGTCCGATACTCTTCTAATAAAAAAAGTGTGGTTTTGTCATTCCATATGAATTCTAAAATGTAAAAAACAGTTACAAATCATGTAATTAAACAAAAATTAAAATTAAACAACATACCATCAGAATCCATGCTTTTTCCAGCATTTGTGCCATGGATACTATTTTTTGTATTTAAATATGTTTTATACCTTTCCTTCACAAATGAATCATCTGAAATTAAAACAAATAAAAATAAAATAAATAAAACATGATTTAATAAGAAACTAAAAAACTGCTTACTGATTTTAGGTTATGTTACCTGAAAGTAATCTCTGCATTTCTTCATCATCCTGATAATGAAAATATAAAACCTGGCCATCAATTTCTATTGGCATTTCAAGAGAAGCGATACGCACTCTGGTGGCTCTAATGTGAACTAGTTTCCGCCACATTGTTTTCTAACCACACTTTCCTATCGTTTGTTTACCATCTTTAAATCGTTTTCATTTAATCTTATTTTATCATTTATCAAAAAATTGCCCTTTTAAAGGCAAAGCAATACCTCCGATCTTATAATGGCGTCTAATAATGATTATTGTTCAGTGCCGCAGTGCAATTCCTGGGCCAAAAGAGATACTGAAAAGAAATTAACTTTCCATAGATTTCCCGATAAAAATGACCAAAGGGTTTATATTGAAACGGAGATGGGACGAGAATTAATATCGAGAAGAAAAGCCTGGATATTAAAGGTTCGGATTGGTAAACCAATCAGCAAATTTATGAAAGTGTGTTCACTCCATTTTAAACAAGAAGATTATATTAACAAAGGTAGGGAGGTATGTTGCATAGAGAAATATAATTTTGTCTATGGTATGTTGTTTTCATTTACTCAAATATAATTTATTTATAGGTGAAAAAAACAAGACGAGGTCGTGTATTGAAAAAAACAGCTGTACCATCTCAGAATCTGCCGTCGTCTGTTGTACCATCAATTGAAAAATCAGATTCAAAACGTGCAGAAAGGCTGTCTAAAAGAACAAGAGTGGTATGTAGCCAAGCGGGAACAAGTACTGAGAGGAGCCAGAGCGACAACGACATAAAAGAACAAGAAAAATGTGTTTGTGAACAAGAGACAAGTAGTGAAAGTATTCCTAATATTGCCAGTTCTACTGACATAATACAGAAGCTAGTTCATGATTTTGAAGTTCAAGTTAGTATGGACAAAATTAATACATTAAGTGATCTTTTAAATTCAGAAAGTGCTTTGAGAAGTTTCACAGGCTTAAATAATTTCCAAATTTTAAACTGTTTGGAAGAGATGGCGAGAAAGGTACTGCATGACACAAGGTCTCATAGACTTGGTATTAGAGAAAGAATAATTTTAACAATGACTAAATTAAAGTTGGATCTCAGTTATGTTACTCTTGCCACCTTGTTTGGTATATCTAGTCAGCTTTGTAAAACTTATTTCTTCGATATGCTCCCTATACTTAGTGCAGTTCTTAAGCCTACCATTTATTTCCCATCCTGTGAAGAAATTTCTAAAAATATTCCTAAGTGCTTTAAAAATTTTTCAACATGTAGAGCTGTTTTGGATTGCATCGAAATATTTGTACAAAAACCTAGTTGCCTTTGCTGTCGCATAAAATTTTATTCACATTATAAAGGTAATACGACAATCAAATTTATGACTGGTGTTTCTCCAGCAGGTATGATAACCTTTATTAGTCAATCTTATGGTGGACGAGCATCTGATAAATTAATTTTTGAACAGAGCAATTTCATTAACAAATTATGTCCTAACAAAGACTCCATTATGGTTGATAAAGGGTTTTTGATAGATGACATATGTGCAATGTATAAAATTAAATTAATACGTCCTCCATTTGTAAGAAACAAGAAACAACTTTCTCCTGAAAAGGCTATTCTTAACCAGCAAATTGCTGCAGCAAGGGTACATATTGAGAGATCAAATCAAAGATTAAAAATTTTTAAAATAGTTAATGGTAAGCTTCAGTGGTCCCTTGTACCCAAAATTGATGAAATCTTCACTATTATTTGTGGTATAACAAATCTTTCAAGTCCTATACTGACAGATGAAAGATTTATCTAATTTTATTTAGCTAGGATTACTCAATTTTTTTATCATGTGTAGTGCTTTTTATAAATAAATAAATGTCTTATTGAAAAAATGTTTTATTATTAATAGATTATTAGTTTTCTGTAACATTATTTTGTTTAGTAAAGCGCGTTACCAATAGATATAAAATTAGTATATTATGGTGCTTGATTTCTTTCAAAAACTAACGCAAAAGATTCAAACTGTCATAAATCTCACGAATCTCTTAGAAACTGTCAAACATTCTACAGAAAATATTGGATCTGCCTACTTGGTCATTTGAAAATCTAGATTTCTATTGGTTAATTTTTCAGTTTCACAATGGAAACCAGTGTTATAATGAGTATCATTATGGAATTGAAAATTGGCATTTAATTGACAACTTATTATATAGGAGTAGAAAAAACAGTTTTATATTATTAACGCCTGAAAATATTTTCAAAAACGTGATCATTCACTTCTACTTCTTAGATTACATGCAGACAATGAATTACACTTCAAAGTCAAACGGGGTTGGTATATCTACAAGATATTTAACACCAACCATTCTGGTTTGAAATTAGAAGGGACAATATCACTTGTAAACCGATTTCTGTGTATTTTCACCTCAGTACAAGGTAGATATTCTCCAATATTTTGAAAACTTTGTAAGGCATTAATAGTATAAAACTATTATTCGATATATATTGTTTTATTACTATTGGTAACTACCTCCACTTTCACATAATACATGGAGCATTTTTGTATAATAATTGAATTTTATTTTTTCCAGCATCATTTTGCTGAAATTGTAATCAAACAATACTTCGACTGTTATTGATGTATCATTAAATGATGCATACAAAAACAAAAAACATTTTTGCACATTTAATATGCTCATCCCCAGTTGTATTTGTCCATAATACTGATGTTTTTCTTTCAAAGTGTATGCACCATCTTTTTTGACAATGTAACTACATGATAAAATGGCATCTTCAATAGGTGATGTGGAACCTACGAACAAATATAAATATATATATCACAGTTTAATTGTTTCCATAACAAGTTAGTCTTGGTGTTATTGTTGACATAGGAGCTCCAGGCATTGGTTGGTTGATTGATAAATATAGTCTGATCATTATTTGATTATTAATCAATGCATACTGTTACTTACCAGAATACAAACATTTGATTTCTAATAATGCTACTGGTTTCCCGTTTTCAATTATTACACCATCTGGTGAAAATCCCAACCATTTATTTTGAGGAAAAGAAATCATTCCACACTCTAGGACTTCTTTAGAATGGTTTGCAATAAATAAAGCTCTTGCAGCATTTTCATATGTTAATCCATGCTTTGTAAATTTATTGCTAAAACTTTTGGGCCAAAAATATTTTTTGCTTTTCATTTCCCAGTCAGATCTACTGAAAGTAAATATTCCATAGCACCTTGATCCAGTGATCCTAAATTGTCTGGCTCTATGCCATTCAGATGAGTTTTGACACATGCCCATCATTTCTTCAGTTTCTTCATTCATGATATTGTGAAAAGTTTGTTCACAACAAACTGATGGAAACTCACATATCATCGATGATAACTCCATCATTATTACAGATTGACAGGCATGATTTAAAATTACCGAAGTTTTGTCCTCAATTGTCATTAGTATCTCTGTTGGTACAAAGACATTTGAAGAAGTACGTCCTTTTCTGAAAAAATACAATCACATAAAACAGGTTTTGTTAAATTTTATGATATATTTACCGATGTTTTGCAATTGTGGAGTTATGTAAATTTTTAATATAGTACTCCAAAACTGAGTCATTATCAGCTAGAATCAAGTCACATCGGGAATTCTTCTTTTTCTTGATGCAAGGCATTTCGGCTGTTGGAATGGCCTTATATTTTTCTTTAACTGATCCTTTTGTTGATGACCAAGCACATTTTAATTCGGTTTTGGAAACATGTTCCAACTCTGACAACCTTTTTCTAAAATTATTTTTAAAATTGTATAAAGTTGATTAGTAAATTCACAATAACCTACCTGCTTAAAAGGATTAGAAAAGCTGAAATGTGTTTACATCGGCCACCAGCTCCTGCTTTGCAAGAACAAAACATTTGCTTAATCTTAATGTATCCATCTATAATTTGGAGTTCTCCACTCACTTGATGAGGCTCCGATTGCAGAGCGCTTGTCTGGAGACAGAGAGCACACACTTTTGTCACTGAAGAGTTCCATTCAGTTTTCCCATATAATATTATATGATCTGCATTGAGGACCTCTTCACCTTCTATTACACACCGAGAACTTTCGGTACCTTCAACATACCTCAGAAATTCCAATAAACTTAATTTTAATTGGGCCATTAGTCTTTGTTTATAAGAATACGATTACAGTATTATATCACTATAACTTAACACTGAATCTTACGCCAATAATTATTATATCTCAATAAACAACAATATATAAATTTAAACAACGTTTAAATGGAATAAACTATGCTTCAAATAATCTAAACACGAAATAAACAAAGTAAACAATGAGATCGATATGAAACAAAAAGCAAGGTTAGAAATCAATGTGGTAGAAAGTACTTCATCTGTCCGCCGCCCGGGCGCTGAAATCTTAATTTGAAATCCCAATAGGAATAAACCTATCGCCAACACCCAAATGATCCAAATCCATTATTTACTTTTTTTTTCACTCCGCTTTATTCAATTTACAGCGCAACAGCGTTAAAAATATATGCTTGACCGCTGCATAAAGCGCTGCAGTACACTAAGCCGAATATCGTACGTTCAGTCAACTGCTTTAGGAAAGTGCTGCAGCGCTGCTGTTCCCTGAATGCAGCCTAGAAAGACCCTTTTAGCTGTTTCTATTTCTCTCTCCCGAATACGCATACGAAACTACACGAAAACCTCCGAATAGACATACAGAGTAACGTTACAAGAAATTTCCTAAAATAGAAAGAAATTTCTTTTCTATTCTGTTACAGAGTTCACACACTGGGCTCTGATTCTAAGTAAAAATTTCGACTCGAAATTGTC
This sequence comes from Ophraella communa, assembly GCA_035357415.1. Classification (NCBI taxonomy): domain Eukaryota; kingdom Metazoa; phylum Arthropoda; class Insecta; order Coleoptera; family Chrysomelidae; genus Ophraella; species Ophraella communa. The sequence goes on from CM068995.1 coordinate 26,921,409, forward strand.
GGCCATGACAGTCGAAATCTTTAGCGATTCCAATAGTGGGACTCTGTAACATGAAAGCGAAAGCAATGGCGATCGTTATCGAAAGATTTCGTGATTTGGTACTCTGTAACAAGATTCGGACGTAATCGACCAGACCGAACGCCTAATCGGAAAAATAGCGAAAACGAATTTATTTTCGTTGCGTTTGGATATTTCTAACCTATAATTCCACTCTTTTTGGCACAGTAAACTTTTGTTTGTTTCTTTGTGTTAAAATCACAGTTAAAATTCTGAAAATTATTTTCAATAAAATGGATAGAAGATTGAAAACTCATCCCAATCAGTGGGCTGCCTTCTTGGACTTCGCCGAAAAAAATCCTGTTGTAGTCACAAGAAAAATAGAAGGACCTTTTGGAAAAGAAAAGTATGAAAGGTTGTGGGATGAACTCACTAATATATTGAATAGCTTGGGATACTTACAAAAACCTAAAGACAAATGGCAAAAAGTGAGTAAGTGAATAATGATTATTCATATTTTAAATTTTGGTATACTTTCCTAATTTCTTTTTTTTCCCTTATTTACATGTAGGCAGTCGCAGATTGGAGGAGTAAAACCCGTGCAAAGGCTGCTGATATTAAGATCCAATTGACAAAAACAGGAGGTGGTGGACAGGGGAGACAATTAACTGAACATGAAAAAAGATTAATTGGAATCATTGGATGGACTTCCATTAGGGGGGATGGAACAACAGAATTAGGAACTGTAAGTTATACTACCAATTATTTGGAAAGAAGTTATATTTTGTTGCTCATTATTACTCATATTGATTTATAGCACTGGGAGTTGAATATCCCTCATCATATCGAAATTTGCTTAATAATTGAAAAAAGGCAATATCATTTCAGGAATGAATGATTTCATTTCATAAACACTAACCACACTGTATTGATACAAACACAGCATTTTCAATTATACTATTTCAGATACAGCCATCATCTGTTCCAGTATCGGACCTGCAAGAAATGCCCAGTAGTTCAAAATCTAACCAAACTGAACATAATTATTCGTTCCAAATAATGCCCACACCACTGAGGAATGTTGAAATCACTCCACCCCCACTGCTTCCACTTGAAAAATCTATTATCAATGAAATACCTAGTGGAGAAGAACCGCTGATAGAGAATGAAGTTCCTTCCTTGAAATCATCAAAAGTTATCAAAAAATCAGTAAAAGTGAAACAACCACCCAATCCATCAAAATGGAAAGTTACACCTACAAACATTGAAAAAATGCATGAGGAAACCTTAAATGTATTGGGAGAAATAAATGCCAATATAAAAAATCTATCAGATTCACAAAATAGAATGTGCACCATACATGAGCAATTATTAGAATTATTCAAAAATTGTAACTAACAAAATATTTTCTAACTCTCATTTTTTTATAATATTATGTTCCTTTATTTTTAATCTGATGATGTTCCTTTTATTTTTTTGTACTTACATACTTGTGTTCATTTTTGTACCTGAAGAATATTAGATTTTATTTTAATTCACTCGTTTTGTTGTACTTACATACTTGTGTTCGTTTTTGTACCTGAAGAATATTAGACTTTATTTTAATTCACTCGTTTTGTTGTACTTACATACTTGTGTTCGTTTTTGTACCTGAAGAATATTAGATTTTATTTTAATTCACTCGTTTTGTTGTACTTACATACTTGTGTTCGTTTTTGTACCTGAATAATATTAGATTTTATTTCAATTCACTTGTTTTGTTGTATTCCTCAAAGTTCATTATTTGACAATAAAATGGGTTTGTTATTTATTTGGCATTTTTGAATTCTTTGTTTCCCTACAAAGCTCAGATTTGGCAAGAAATGGGGAAATGCAGATACCATCATGACTTAAAATAGTATATCACTGGTACCAGCCTGCAATTTTTTCAATTGCTGATATAAAATTCTAAAATCTCATCTGCACTATTTGTATTGGAATAAGTAAAGAAAATTAATCCAGTGAAAAGTATTTTATTCATTGAACTACAATATTTTACATGTAAAAACACTGGTTACTCATATTATTTTCAGAGTTGAAAGTATCTGGTTACTATAGAATTTCTGATATGGATCCCTTCATTGTAAATATTTAGTGGTACTGCTGGATTATTTCCTCTGAAATTATCTGGGTCTTCCACAACCATACCTTCATCAATTGGAACTCTCCATTTAATGCACATGTTATGCAAGATACAACATGCATTAATAACTCCCACCTTTTGTGGTTCATATCGAAGTTTCCGTTCCCCTAGAAGGCAGCGAAACCTTCCTTTCAACACACCATTGACTCTTTCAATGCAATTTCTTCCAATAATGTGAGAATCATTATAATGCCTTTCAGCAGTATGTGGTAAAGCACCCTGTATAGGTGTCATCAACCAGGGTTCTTGAGGATAACCAGAATCTCCCAATAACCAAGTGTTCCGTTGGCCATTTTCAAATGCATTTTGAAGATGAACTTTAACTTGTGACTGTCGCCAAATAAATGAATCATGAACACTCCCTGGAAATGTGGCATTAACATTCAATATTAAAAGATTCTGGTCACAAATCAACTGCACATTTTTTGAATGGAACCCTTTTCTGTTCACATAGTTATGTTCTTCATCTCGAGGAGCAATAATGGCTATGTGAGTGCAGTCTATTGCTCCAATAACTCCAGGCATACCACACTGCTCAAAAAACTTGACTTTATTATTGTTCAATTCATCCCCTTGTGGAAACCTGATCCACTCTTCATGAAAATGATTCTGAATGTGCTCAGACACTTCGGTAATACACCTACTAAGTGCTTGTTGACTTATTGACAACATATGTTCTTGGCCTACACCTCGCTGATAATTTCCTGTAGCAAAAAATCGCAAGACTGCCAGTATCCTTAGTTCACATGGAATTCTTGTTACTCTTGTAACATCTTGCATTATTGGTTGGAGTTCTGTGAATAGGAAATGAGCCATCTCCTTATTCACGCGAAATAATTCAATGAATCTTTGGTCTGTTAGACTAAAAGGATCACTTCTGTCACGGAGAAATGCACTTTCTTCTCGAGTGAGACGCAGTCGATTTCTTCGTTGAACAGCATCAATTATTGCAATATTCATCGGCAACATTTTCGATTATGATTCCAGTGGGGTGTTGATAATCTATGACCTATTACCTATTATTTATTTTCTGGTATTATATTATTTTATTATTTAATCAATTAATCATCAACATTTGACAGTATTTCACTGACGGAACACGAAACACGAGAAAATATGCAATATTATTTGTGTATTGTGTTGGCATTACTTTTTTTTGTGGTGTTGCCAAGTTTAACTTCATCTTTATCGTTTGAGTTCGTATGAAATCGTATAACGATAGCGAAAGCATAATCTGGTAAAGCGAACTACATATAGAGTACCGGAAAGCGAAATGGTTACTTCGCTTCGTTTCGCTTTCGATACGCTTTCGCTATGCGACACGAGTTACAGAGTCCCACTGCAAGTGATTTCGACTTTTGGTAATATCTGGGGATAATTAATTTATGTCATTGGCATAAATATATGATTGGCATACATTTTTATATTTTGAACAGCAGTGGGATTACGAATGATCAACTCGAATCGAGTACGCCATTTTAAAACGATGCTAGCGATTACGATGGCTACTCGATGCGACTAAATTCGATGCGAGTCAGTCGATATGTATGTAGCTATCGAAATATAAAAAAGTAAGGTTATATATCAGTTATTTGTTGTTGACATTAGGTTTGTTTTCACATCAAATCACAAACTTGTTTCTTACAATTTTCAAACCATTCTTGTGCGCAAGTCTCGTTTGAAATAAATCTCGATCTGATCTGTGATTAATGTGAAAACAGTAGACAAAATGTGTATGATTAAATAATTCGTATGATATTACCTAAAAAGAAGATTAAAAAGAAAGAGGTTATTGTTATTGTTTACAAAGCTATGAAAACTGTAAACATGTGTATGAGTAAATTATCCTTAAAGTATTCTTCCAACATAATTTCTAAATCTGAATCGTCAGTGTCGGATGACATTAAATAATCAGATTCATCAGAATACATGTCTTTTTAGTTTAAATAGGTTTATAATGATATTAAAAAAAACAGGAGAAAATAACAACAAAAAATATAGAAACTAATTGACATAAGGTTTAATACGCGCATGTGCCAACAATCTGCTGGAAATTAATTCTCAAACTGCTTGGACTGTCACCAAACTGTCAGGAAACCATGTGAAAACATCCGACTAGTGATTGGAAATTAGTTTCAAACTAATGCGCGAACACAAAATATCGACTGCGCACACTCCAAACGTTAGAAACAAGTTTGAAACCAATGTGAAAACAAACCTATTGTGGTATAACGGTCTGTTATTTTTTTAATATAAAAAGTAGGGTTGATACCTACATAAAATGGCTTTCAAAATTTCGGACAGTCATTGGCAGATAATATGTTCATTTATGGAAAGTCATACCGATTTTGCATGTGGAAAGTTTGTAGGCCCAGAAGGCAAGGCAAATCACCGCAAATTGTGGGAGATATTATCCCAACAACTTAACGCCTTAGGTTTGGGAAACCGAAGTGTAGAAAAATGGCAAAAAGTACGTTTTTATTAGTTATGTGTTAGGTTAGCATATTAATCAACCCATTTTTTTTAGACGTGAGCAGATACCAAGTATCTTATTAAAAAAAAGGCAACGGCACAGAGGTGTGATATACAAATGACAGGAGGCGGAAAACCCAAAAGCATCCATTTTACCCCATTTGAAGAGAGAATTCTTGCAGATACATAATATTTTATTTAATAATTATTATTGCAGGTTCCTCAAAAAGAGATGCCTATTATTCTTGAACAATGTGGACCAGTAGAAATTGTTAAGTCCTACAACAAATCAGAGGTAATGAACAAATTAAACTTATTGAACTTTTGTTTGAATACTCAAAAAAAATTTTAGATTCCACCACTTAGCCCCTTACCAGATGTACAAGTAAACAAACAAGTCTCAACCAGCTCTGCAAACTTAGTTGAAGACCATGATTATTGTCCAAGATCCAAAAAAAAGAAAACTCAGTATGACAAGGAAAATGAATTGTATAAAGAAACAATAGATGAATTGAAATTAATACGTGAGGAGTTGAGTGGTGTTAATCAGAATTTAAAAACAATGAATAATACTTTCAGACTAATAAAAGATATTTTACTTAAAAATTAAATTTTAGTATAATTTACATACTATAACAATTTAAATTTGATCTCATTTATTTTTCATTTCTATGGTGTGTTGAATGTTTACTGCCATATAAAGTTTCAATCAGCCAGCTGGTGGAAAAGTAGGTTTAAATGAATATTGTATTATATTAGAAAACGATATATCATACTCCACACTATGTAAGTCAAAAACTAATCATAGAATCAAGTTTTTCAATAGACCAGCTGACTGGTCATTAGTCTGGATACTTGTTTTTTTAGAGCTGTGTTAATTTTCTGTTAATTATTAAAGTACACTTTAGTTGTTTTGTTTATTGTTCTATATGTACCTATATGTATTCTATAAAATATTTTTGTGACTTGTTTATAAATAAATAAAATAAATCCAATATGTTGTTTCAATAAATTTATTAGAATTAAGAAAGAAAACATATAATATGAACATAATTGTTGTTTTATGTCATCATAAATACAAATAATAAAAAAAACTTCAATTTGTAAAATATCTTCCAACTACAATATTTCGAGCATTTAACCCATCTCTTCTTATTTGTTGCATAGGCAATATAATACCCAGATGTTCATTATCAATATTATCATCAATTTCTCCTTCTGGTAGGATGTTCCTCTCTATACACATGTTGTGTAAGGCACAACATGCTTTTATAATATCGCACAAAAACGCAGGATTATAACGTGCTGAGGTTTCTCGTAACAGGCACCTAAATCTCATTTTTAATGTACCTATACACCTTTCAATGGTGTTTCTTGCTCTAATGTGTGCAGTGTTGTATCTTTCTTGAGGTGTACCAGCTTGGGGGTTTTCAAAAGGAGTCATTAAAAAGCGACTCTGTGGATAACCAGAATCACCTATAAGCCACCCTACTTCTCCTAGATTTTCGATGTAATTTTTTATTTGGGAATTGTTCCAAATAAAAGAGTCATGGCTTGATCCTCCATAATTTGCCAAAACATTAATAATGTGTAATTTACTATTACACACCAATTGGCAGTTGATTGAATGAAAACCTGAAATGAATGATAGTTCAAAACTATATCAACCTTTATATTTAGATAACAAACCTTTTCTATTAATAAAATTATGTTCCTCAATGGCTGGCTTTAGGATAGCTATGTGAGTTCCATCAATTGCTCCTAGTGTCCCTGGAAAACCAAATCTATCCATCCATTCCCGCTTATTATTATTTCTTTCCAATGGTGTTGAGGGAAACTGGATTTTTTCTGGTACTATAATATTAACAATAGCTCTAGTTACCTCATGGATGCAATTGTGAATTGCCGACTGACTTAGTGCAGAATTATATTCCTCTCCTACACATCTTTGGTATGAGCCAGTTGCATAAAACCGTAGGGTTACCATAACTTTTTTTTCCACCGATATTCCAGCTACTGTTCGCCGATTGTATAAATGCTCACGAAGTCTTTCAATAATGTCTCGTGCTAGTTCCTTATTGACTCTATACAACTCTTTAAATCTAAAGTCGGGAAGTTCAAATGGATTATATAAACTCCTCCTGATCAAGGATATATTAATTTCCCTCCTACGCCTACGAATGTTCTGTATTCTGACAACAGGAAGCATTATTATTAGTAGTAGGTATTCCCTGTTGGATGGAATGAAAATAAACAATCAACTAAATTAAAAAATGAAAACGAAAAAACGATGGGAATTTACAACTTACAACAACAGAAAGAAGATCAAGCAAAAACAAAACCACAGATAAGAGACATACAGTACAAAACAATTGAGTTGATGAGTTGTTCCATTTATTCAAATTGTCATCCCAATAGATCAAAAATTACGAGTTTACCCGAATCCTACTCGAAGGAAGATCATAATTGCATTTTCGAGACGGTTCGAGTTATCACACGTATCGAGTGCACTGCTCGCATCGAGTTTTCGTGATCCCTCTCCAGCTGTTTGTAGAGAATGTATGTTGTATTAAGAGGGGCGTCAAAAATGTGACAGCTGAAAACGGGTGGCAAGCCTGAATTGTACCCAAAATTTCAATCATTTTGTAAACAACAAATCTAAAGGTTGCACCAACGATATTTAACGAAAGTTTAACGTTAAACTCAGATTATAAATGGTGTTGGAAACAATATCCAACAACCCTTGTATCTAAATTAAAAACGTATGTTAGTTATCGTATGTGTTCGGCACCGCATTGCGCAAGCGTCGTCGTGGCACAAAAGCTTGAGAAGTTCAGTGTTAGTCGAAAGTTGGTAGAGAACAAGTGACAAAAATTGTATATGTAAAACGTAACTTTAGCTCTGGCTTCTTGCCATCTAAAAATAGGAAAAAGTTTGTTAGCCCTGGCTTTTAGCCATCTAACTGTGTAAATATTGTACAGTGAATAAAGTGTAAATAGAAAATTATTTCTTTTACGACCTTTACTACTTTTATAGTCCACTAAACCATCGAAGAATTTATTTATGTTTCGTACATACTTAAAAATGGTCCTTCGAGCCGGATTTTCTTTGCTATTAATGTATAACCATTTAAATGTTTTGGACAGTTTTTGAATCTTTAAAGTTCGATTTGCTACATAAGGGTTTAATTTTATGGGTTCAGATTTTAGCCAAGCTAAAACTATATTTGAATCTGAATAAAGAAAAACTTCTTTAATTTTGTTTTTTAACAAATTATAAACTTTTTCAGCTAAATTGGTTAATAATAAGGCACCATTTAACTCTAGTTTTGGAATGGTTAATTTGCTATTGATTGGGACAATTCTAGATTTGGAACAGATTAGATTAACATGAATTTTATCAGTAAAAATTGTTCGAGCATAGAGTGCTGCTCCATATGCTACCATTGATGCATCACAGTAACCTATGATTTCAATTGCTATGGCTTCAGTAAAAACTAAACTTCTGGGTATTTTTAAAACTGGCATGTTCATAAGGGCAATAATAAAAATTTTCCATATATGTTGCAAATCATTAGGTAGGACCTCATCCCATTTGATTTTGCTAACCCATATTGCTTGCATTATAATTTTAGCTTTGACCAAGACTGGGCCAGCTAAACCTAGGGGTCGTAGAATTTTTGAAATAAAGCTTAATACTTGTCTTTTTGTCATGCATTCATTGATTTCAATTTTTGGAGCAGATAATTTAAAGGTATCAGTGACTGTGTCATATGATAGACCTAATGTTTTTACCACAAAATTATTCTTATTTATATCGATTTCATCAAAATGTTGATTCTTTATAGGAATATCACTTAAGATTCTTGAATCATTAGCGCACCACTTGTGCAGGGAAAATGACCTTAGTTGCAAGAGGGAGATTAGTTCATTTTTTAGTTTATTTGTTTCTTCTATAGTATCACCTCCTGCCAGAATGTCATCTACATAAGTATTGTTTAAAAGTGCCCTTGCAGCCAATGGGAAATTTTTTCCTTCTGAATTGGCTAATTCAACTAAACACCTTGTGGCTAGAAAAGATGAGCTTCGTAGCCCATATGTCACAGTTTGCAATTGTAGATATTTTAGTTCACTGTGTGGTTCTCGCCATAAGATATTTAGAAATTTTCTATGTTCTGGATGAATAAGAATCATTCTGAACATTTGCTTAATGTCTGTTGAAATAGTATACTTATAGGTTCTAAATAAAGTTAATATATCAAAAAGTTCATTTTGAACAACAGCACCATTGTATAAAAAATCATTTAAACACTTTTTACTTTTTGATTTCATACTACCATCAAAGACAATTCTTAGCTTTGTGGTCTTTTTGTCTTCACGTATTACTGGGTGATGGGCCATGAAATAGACCTCACCACTATCTACAACTTTTGGGTCATAATTTACTATTTTTGCATGTCCAAGATGAACGTATTCATCTATAAATTTTTTGTACTCCTGGTATAGAGATGGATTTAAGACAAATCTTTTTTCTAAATTTTCAAATCTTTTGATTGCGACAGAAAATGAGTTTCCTAGATTGAGGTGTTCTTGCTTTAAGGGCAAATGAACTTCATATTTATTATCAATTACTTTAACAGAATTTTGAAAACTTACTTCACAGGCATCCTGCTCATTTGTGAACTCTTTAAATACTTCAGGAACTTTTTCTGTTTCCCAAAACTGAGAAATAGTGCTATCCAGATCACTGTAAGTTGCATGCATACACATAAGATTTGAGTTTGAAAATTGATTGACTGGCACACAACCACTAACTATGAACCCTAAAAGAGTATTTTGAAGAATTAGACCTTCACACATTATTTTTTCAGATAGTAATATCTTAAAAGTAACATCTGCACCTAGCAAAATATTAATTTCACTGCTTTGGTTAAAACTATCATCTGCTAATTGAGCAGAATCTGGTAAAGCATACCTTACAGTACTAAAGTCAAATTGAGGCAAATTTCCTGTGATATTGTCTACAATTGAACATTTAATGATTGCACTGTACTCACATGTTTGTGATTCAATTTTTAAATCAACAGCTTTTTGAATTCTTGTAGTATTTTTTGAAATGCCCACTACATTTAAATGATTATTATACATTTTTAAATTCAACTTTTTTACCAAATTACTTGTTACCAAAGAAATTTGAGATCCTGTGTCAACTAAGCCTCTCACTACTATATAGCTACCTGAAGGTGATTTTATTTTTACTTTTACAGTTGGCAATATAGTACTCACCTGGCTTTTCCTGGTAGAATTAAAATTTATTACTGCATTATTTAACAAGGAAATATTTTCCTCTTCTATTGTTTTGACAATGTTTGATACTGCTGTTTGCCTTTCTATGTGGAGTAATGTATTATGAGCTTTATTGCATATATGGCATTTTAAATTTAGTTTGCATTTGTCAGTATGACTATTTAGACATAACTTGCATAGCTTTTGCTTATCTACAAAGGAAATTCTTTCACTAACAATCAGGTAAAATGTCATTGCGGTGATATTTTTTTATGTGAGTGAACGTTAATTAAAAGGCAGAAATTAACAACCATTGTTTCATTGAAACACAAAAAAGACCATATTCATAGTTCTTACTTAAGTCGTCCTCAATCCTTAAGGCTACCATAAGTGCAAATTTCATTTCATAGTCAAAGGAAGCCTTCAACAGTCCCTAAGTGTAAGGGAGTGTCTACCACTCCCACTGCTGCCATCGAAATTCTGATAGATCTTCCTCCACTCCATATCTGGATGGAAAGGGAGGCGATGGCTGGTGCATATAGAAGACTAGTAAAATGTCAGGATGCAGGGCAGAGCAGTGTCATAGCCAGGGCCGGAGAGATAATAAAAAAATCATCCGATACTGGAGATGGTACCAGATGCAATGCAACCTAAATACAACTACCACAGTTTAAATGAAAAGATTAAATTCAGTTTTATTCCAAGCTACTCTCCTGTTTTTGGTGGTCTGTGGGAAGCGGGAGTAAAAAGCGCAAAGTTCCACATTAAAAGAGTAATGGGCGCAACCGAGCTCACATATGAACAATTTAATACTTTAATTGTGCAAGTAGAAGGCATCTTGAACTCAAGACCACTCATGGCCATGTCACAAGATGCAACAAACATGGATTATCTAACTCCCGGACACTTTCTTATTGGAGTCCCCATAACCAGCTACCCAGAGCCTAACATAACCGAAATTCCAAAAAATCGAATAAAATTTTGGAACCTTTGCACCCAAATGCAACAGCATTTTTGGAAAAAATGGCACCAAGACTATTTGACACAGCTTCAAAATAGGCCCAAATGGAAAAAGAGCCTACCCAATCTAAAAGAAGGCATGCTGGTTTTATTAAAAGAAGACAATACTCCTTCTTTTAAATGGACAACTGCACGCATAACAAGAACTATCCCTGGAAAAGATAACATGGTCAGGGTTGTAGAAGTAAAAACCAAAAACGGGACCTATGTCAGGTCAGTTACAAAAATTGCTGTCTTGCCGTTTTATGAGTAATGAAGTAGTTTGCAAAATATTAGTATGTAAGGATTAGCAATAGGTAAATATCTAGTGTAAACAATTTAAATTTATTTTTAAATTATAAATGCAAATTTGTTTTGTAGTAATTAATAATTTAAAGACTTTTTAGCCTAGTCATATAAAATACTTAAAATAAATATTCAGACTTTCGCAGTCAAATTTAAATTTAAAGACTTTTTAAGTCTTGTTACATAAAATACTCAAAATATTCAGACTTTCGCAGTCAAATTTAAATAAGAAGCTTCATAAATTTAATAATTAAGTCGCTTTCTTTTCCTTAAAAAAGGGGCTCAAAATGTTTTAAAAATTTCACATGAAATCCTCAGGCCCCCAGCATGTTGGAAACAATATCCAACAACCCTTGTATCTAAATTAAAAACGTATGTTAGTTATCGTATGTGTTCGGCACCGCATTGCGCAAGCGTCGTCGTGGCACAAAAGCTTGAGAAGTTCAGTGTTAGTCGAAAGTTGGTAGAGAACAAGTGACAAAAATTGTATATGTAAAACGTAACTTTAGCTCTGGCTTCTTGCCATCTAAAAATAGGAAAAAGTTTGTTAGCCCTGGCTTTTAGCCATCTAACTGTGTAAATATTGTACAGTGAATAAAGTGTAAATAGAAAATTATTTCTTTTACGACCTTTACTACTTTTATAGTCCACTAAACCATCGAAGAATTTATTTATGTTTCGTACAAATGGAGTTTACTTTGCACCGGCGTTTAATGTGAGTTTAACTATGCTAAACTTAGATCTATTTTAAACGAACAATTTTGATGGTTTAAACTGAAAGATTACTTAAACTCATTGAAATGCGCAAGCGCTTATTTATCAGTTCATTAGTTGAATGACAGTCACAACTGTCACAAGTCACAACGTCAGGTTGATAAGTTGATATTTCATTTCATGGTATTTTGTGTTTTATTTTTATAAAATGAATATTAATGTGGAGTATGAAGATATATTTGACGACGATTTAGAGATATTGGAAATTATTGAAAACGGATTGCCGAGACGCATATATGAACGTAAACATTATTTTCAAGAAATGGATAACTACACTTTTTTTTAGAAAATTTAGGTTATACAAAGAAATGGTTCTAAACGTTCTTGAGCAGATAGACCACATGTTAGAATATCCCAATGATGTGTAAGTATATTATACTATAGTAAACATAATAAGTGAAATATAACAGAATTTTGCCTACTAATGGAATAACAGTGTATCCCAAATCAACCAATTACTCATGACACTTAGGTTTTATGCTACTGGAGGACATCTAAATTCATTGGCAGACTTTGGGGGTATGCACACATCTACCATATCTAGAATTGTAGCTAGAACTTCCGATGCGATAGCAAGTCTCTATCCTCATTACATTAAAATGCCAAAAGATTTAGTAGGTGAACAAGTAAAATTTTATGACATTGCAAAATTTCCAAAAACCGTTGGTGTTGTGGATGGGAAGCACATAAGAATAAGGAATCCAGGTACCTATTCAGAAATGTTACTTTGCAGATACTAAAAAAAATATTCATCATGTTTAATAGAATACTGAAAAATATTTTTTTTTAGGTGGTGACAATGGAGAGATATTTAGAAATCGGAAAGGATATTTTTCAATAAATACCCAATTAATTTGTGATTCTGACATGAAGATTTCAGACATTGTTGCGAGATGGCCTGGATCAGCACATGATGCAACCATTTTAATGAATAGCAGAATTTATACCAGATTTGAAAATAGAGAATTTGGCAATGGTATTTTGTTAGGTATGTATTAGCTTTTATATCCAACTTACTGTAATGGATGCAGAATGCAGTCTGTATTACTAATCAAAGGTGGGTTTCTAGGTACTTTTAGTAACCAATCTTTTTCAAGGTGCAATGTGATTGCTTTTACTTCCTGTGACTTTCAAGTTTACTCGTGATAAAATTTGATGGGTTCTACTACGTATCATTATTCTGTATCCATTTCTATAAATTTTGTATTCATTGCTGTGAACCCAATCTAATAAAATATCTTATTATAGGGGACAGTGGTTATGCATTACAACCATTTTTGCTAACACCACTGAACGAGCCTGTTACACGAGCCCAACAATTGTATAATGAGTCGCTTATAAGAACAAGGAATATTGTGGAACGGACCATAGGAGTTTGGAAAAGTCGTTTTCCATGTTTAGCATATGGTATGCGTATAAAAACAGAAACAGCTCTGTTAGTGATTGTAGCTACTGCAGTTCTACACAACGTAGCTAGGTCTATGAACGAACCAGAGCCACCTATTTTAACTGGAGATAGACTAAACTATTTTATTGATTTACGCCAAATGGAAAATCCTGGAGTACCACCTGATATGCAGGTAGCTGGACAAATAATTCAGAGTGACATTGTAAATAATTATTTTGGAAATATTTAAAGTTATTGAGTGACAGATAAATCAGTATATTTGGAGTTTTATATGATAGTTGAGTTGGTGATTGTTAATGTAATGTATGTCTAATTTCATATTGTTATTGTATGTTGCAAAAATTTCTGTATATTTTACATTGTAATAGGGTTTATCCCATGTTACTGACTAAATAAAAAAGTATTGCTTGTAGTAATAAAGTGTTTTATTAGGTATTTGCAAACATTATATAGGTAGCATTACAGATGATGATTACCATTTTTTTAAATTGAGATATTACAGGGTAAAAGTACTATATTATGCACATAACATTAGGAACAGTAACTTCAGTAACTCGACCCGTAATTCGTGCTCCTTAAATTCCATCTTCACTAAATTCTGCAGGTGTAGCTTCTGGTATTTGGCAATTTCAAGTCTTTCATCAAGAAGTTTATCGTACTTCTGTGAGATATCCGAGGTTGTTAACGTTTTAACAATAGTCCTGGGCCTCCTTCTAGATAGCACAGCTTCAGATTGATTAGGAGTATCCTAAAAATTATAGCATTATTAATTTCAGTAATATTAGGATTTTGAAGAAAAGATGATAAGACAAGTTGCTATTTTCTTACCTCACAAAGTGTTTCAAATGACTTCAGTGCATCACTCGTACAGGATTTCAGATCTCCCACTTTATAATGTTTCCAATTATTTTCTCGAGACACTGATTTCTGAGATTCATCACACTAAAAATCAATAAGTAATATTGTATCAAAAAGAAATAGGTATAATGCCAATGAAATAATCTTCAATGATATGAAACAGATAAATTTAACAAAAGAACCTACTTTTTCAGTCGAGATGTTATCATCATGTTTCCGTTTATTTTCTGAAGCCACTTTTCTCAAGTCTGTCAAATTTCTTCCATTTTCTGTATCACTATCGTCATACATAATTTCAATATTATCATTTTTTGGCTTGAATGATGTGCTTGGCTGTGAGAAATCACGTGTAACCATTGGCTTACTGTCCCCATCACGTGCATTTTCCAACCCTTTCATTATCTTCTCGCTCACAATCGATAATAATAAATCATCGCCGGGTTGCTTCTCCTCTGTGACGTTTGGTAATCCACCTCCAGTTTTATATAGCTCCCTCCTTTGAAACGCTAGAGACTTTCTTAATAGTTTCTTCCTATTATCATAGCACCTTTTCAAACATTTGACATCTCTAGGGCAAGATGCTCCAGAGCTATTAAATTCTCGCGCTATACTTTCCCAAGCTTCATTCTTTTCTTTTGAAGTTACTGCATCCGTTTTCTTATTTTCCAGGATACTTTTATATTTCGCAACTACATTTATCAACAAAGATTTGTCGTTATTGGTAAAATTGGCAGATCTCTTTTTCTTGGCAAACTCCATCATAATATTTTCAAGACAAGACACAGGCATAGGATATAAATGTAAATGAATAAGAACGCAAACAGTAACAGCCAACGTCCCAAAACTCCTCCCAAACCTATTTTTGAGGTTATTACGTTTGTTTACAGTATATTAGCATTCTGAAACTAGCTACAGACAGAAATTCCCTAAACTTTTGTCGTTTAGTTAATCCACTTCGTTATCCACTCGGTGCAAAGTGGAACTATTAATGCCTGTATGCACCATTTTCACGTTTTATCGTAATTAGCTAACCACGTCTAAGTATGTAATCACGGTTAAAAACTCGATTCAATGCACCAAAGAATTTTGCACTTAAATTAGCTAATTGTGATTTGGTAATTATTGCCAGATGGCAACATCGCAATTTTTCTAGGAATCCGTCATGTCTGTCACAATTTGATGTTGATTGATGTGAAGGTTACGGACAAAGAGGCTGTGTCGGGATTCGGGTGTTTGAAATTTGTTGTAACTAATAACATTACATATTATTTAAAATAATATATTTCGATTGTACATAAATTAATGACAGAACTTAAAATCGAATCTTCATGATACATGTCATTCTTAACTACTAGATCTCAACAATAAATATATAAATAAATAGTATATTACATAACAAGTGTGGAAAGTGTAACATTTTGCACGAGTTAAAGTTTAGCACGAGCCGCGTAGCGGCGAGTGCAGAAACTAAACGAGTGCAAGAAATACACTTTCCAACGAGTTATGTACACTATTTTTCCTACGACCACGTAAAAAATTCTTCAACAAAAGTATTTTTTAAAGTAAAATCACAGAATACACCTTATTTTGTGGTAAAAACCAATCAGCCTTGGAACTTCACTATCTGGAGAACAAATTTTATTTCAAATGCATAACCCAGTACCTAATCTTTTTAACACTTTATAATGTCAATTGAGTTTTCTTGTATACGTAGTATGTATTTGAACACAAATCACAACAAAGTTCAAATATGTTCAAAGCAATGAAATAATAATAGACACAAAGATAATTGTAAACATAAACACAAACATAACTTCAAAAATCCACATTCGACACATGCACGGAACATAACACAATATAAAAAAGAAGAATAAACTGTTCTTCTTTCTAAAAGTGTTTTTATAAAAATAATAATACTGAATAAAAATATGTTTATTTTTTAAAAATTTAACTTTATTCTTACTTTATACAGAAAAATTTGTATTGGCAATTACAATACAATATTTGACACAGGGAAGATTTAAAAAAAAATAAATGGTCTTTGCTTTGACATTCATGTGTTTTTACTATTGATAAATTTGACGTAAATGTCACAGATCATAGAACTATATTTTTTTACTTTTCAATACGTGTATTGATATTTACTTTTCAATACGTGTATTGATATTAGCTACTTTCTTAAGTACAAATAAGTGTGCAAACTAGCACTTTCATTTGTGGTCGTAGGAAAAATAAAATAAAGGCTTGATCACAGAACACAACAAATTATAAATGTCAGCTTCAATTTATTTCCTTTTGTTTTAAGAATACAGTTTAAAGTGCAATTCCACATAGTTATTGGAGACATAAAATTGCATATGGTATACTTATTATCATAAGTTAGGGCTTCAACCTCTTCAAGAAGATCTACCTTTGTTAGTTTCGTGAGGCGAAACAGGGCTTCAAAATAATTTTGTCTCTTATTCCAACGCCTAGGAAACCCATCTGACAATATGTCATTAATGTCTAGTTCATCATCAAATAATAGGTCTTCCACTTCCATAATTATTATTTTTCACTACCACAGTTTATAACTACCCACTATTGACAAAAATACATGTAAATGAAATCAGAAATCAGAACCAAACAAAACATTTTAACCCCACTTATTAACTAACCGCGGTTATCTAGTCTTATAATCCCAGGCCATCGGGCGGTTAAAAGTTAATTGCGGATTAGGAGAAAAAAGGCTTGGTGCATAAGAAAAACATTAAGTAATCACGGTTAAAGTCTTAATCAGAGAAGTTATACAATGGTGCATACATGCATTAATCTAAGTTTATTCATTAAACCTAGTTTATTTAAACTTCCGTTATTTCGAATTTGGTGCAACAGCCCATTACAACAATTCTCCAAATCCAAACACAAACTTCACTTAACATAACCTAACCTTATTTCTCGTTTATAACGTCAAAATATATTCATTTTAGTGTTTTGCTTTTAAATATATAATTGTCTATAGTCTAGTCTAAGTCAAAAAAATTAATTTTAAAGTATATTTTCACAATTTGCGTTGGTTTTTACATCGTTTATAGCATTATCCAAGGAATTTAGTGTTATGAACCGTTGTTATTTCCTAAATTACTTTTTACTTAAACACAGTTGTCTTATTTTAGTCGAATTGGTAAAAATGTGAGTTTTGAGAGACCTGATTTTTCTTTATACTTTTTTAATCTTTAAGTTACCTAATCATTAATCTTATATCTTTATTTGTTAAATAACATAAACCCAACCTAAGGGATTTACATTTATAAATTAAAACTACATATGTAAATATTAACAGCTAAGTGTTAAACTGTTTTTCTAAATAGGCAGGATAATGTCCACAAAGTAAGGGTTTCTACAATATTTATTTACATGTTCAATATTCATAAATATAATAGCTTTCTCTTTAGATAATGTGATGAATAAAAATTTACAGTCAAATATGTAATATTTTTATTAAAACAGTTTTACAAATTTGGGTTGGATACTGAATATGTCTGTTATCTTTATATATATCCCCCTCACCATTGAAAGTTTGTTGGTAAATGATAAAACAGATCAAAGGGTTTCATATTCATGTCAGAATGAAGTTCATATATGGTGAACTGGGTACATATAATTGAGAAAATGAGTCGTAAAAAAGAAAAACATAAAACATTTACTTGTTATTTACTAATAATATGCAGATGTAATTTGGTAATGTTTAAAATGTAATTGAACAATAAATTAACCATTTGTATTTTAAAACACATAGTAGCCCACAATAGGTTTCATATTGATGTAGCCATGGGTTCTATAAGGGTCCAGATTCAATGTTTTTGAAGAAAGAGTTCTAAAAGATTAGAATTAACAGTAAAAATTATTAATTATTTACTATAAATAGAATAAAGCCTGTGTTACTTCAGGTCCAAAGTTTTTGAGGAAACAGTTCTAAAAAATTAAAGATTAGAAATAAAATATAAAATAATTCATAACATTACTAACTCACAAATTTTGTCAGTCTTCTTACTATCAACAGAATACAACCAGTGTAGGCAGTTATACTTGAGGTCCAAAGATTTTGAGGAAACAGTAGCATATATTTTGATTTATTTCTCCAACAATTTAATTATCTAAACATAAGTAGATGAAATAACGTATATGGTTGCCAGAAAAAGTATATTGCTAAAAATAGTATTTTCAGGACATTTTTGAAATACTTTAGAAAAGTAGTAACCTATTTTGAATCTTGTAGAAATATTTTGTTTTCTATACTCCACCTAATAAAATAATCAAAAATTAATCAAATAGTTTTGATTTAGAAAATAATACTAATATTCTTCCTGGTCTATCCTAGTATTTAAAGTACACAAAGGATGGCTCAAAGGACGAGTAGCATTAACACTTCTCTGAGATGCCCTAGTAAAGACTCTTATGTGAAACCAAAGAAATATGCTATCCAGATAATGCTGATTATTTAGTATCAAGAGGCAAATTCACAGGGGAATAAGCACACAGTAGCAGTAGTACACAAAATACCACTGATTTCAATTTTCCAAAGAAAATACTTCAACATGGGCAAATACTATTGGTAGGTACCTACTCAAAAAGAAGAAAATTCATATATCTAATATGCAAAATATCTTTTAAAACTAAATTTGATATTTAAATCTGAATCATAGATAATAAAATAAATAATACCTACCTACCTATTAATTGTAAAAAAATTAAACCAGTAAATAAACAAATTAAAACTTACCTGTTATCACTTCTGATTACTAGATGGAGAGTACTTTCAAATGTAAATAAAATATGGATCTTTATAAAATAAATAAAATTTTTTAATTTGTGTGAAAGATACCAGTTAAAAAATTCAGTTACAATCCTATTGGATACATTTTAATTTCAATTGATTCCACAAAGTATGGGGTTGACATTTTTGGAATATAATTAATAGCCATAATTTAATGATACAATTAGTTTTATTAAGATATACCCATAACATTAACAATTATGTTTAGTACTTGTAAGAGTATTGTTGGCCAATCGCTGATAGTCAGCTTATCCCACTTCTTTAGGTATCTTGAAAACAGGTGCACAAAGTGTATTTCTATAGATACTAGATTTGGTTAGTTATTATCGTAGGTTATTTAAAACATTATTTTTTTTTTGCTCCACATTCTCAAAATAAAAATAAACTATAGGTAAGCTTTATGTAGGGTGTGCTTTACTTTGTACTCCATTTTTCATTAAATCATGGATCTGGGTGGTAATTTAGGAATGTCCAATACTCTCTAAAAATAAATGATATTTATTTATTTAGGCAGTAAATAATTAGCAAGGTACCTACTTACTTGAAGTCATATTGAAGACAGACTAACCTCTGTTAATGTTTACAAACATTATAGTAACACTTTTGCAATAATCATCAAACGTTTTGGAAAAGTATTTATATTTTTTCCCCACAAAATATATTCTAAAAATTTACATCTACTTCAACACCTTCAAATAATACATCTCTGATCAAACTAACAACTAACCTCGTTTAATTTTGCATTGTTGCCAATAGATTTCAATCTCAATTTTAAAAAAGGTATAATTACATACTTTCCACTTTATTTCAATTTTTCTTTAGACCATGTTGATGTGTGTATATTCAGAAACCGTAATATGTTTTTATTATAATTAATATATTTATTCTAATAAATACCTTAATTAGTAAGGGTTAGTACCAGAGCTGGGTAGTATCCGGATACTTCTGTATACGGATACAATATCTGGATACTTTTTATGGATCCGAAAGCTCTTTTAAATTTTGTACCCGATATCCGTATCCGTGACCAAATTTTAAAGTATTCGGTATCCGGATACTGTTTTTAATATTCGGATACTTTTAAATATTGTTTATCGCCCTCCGATAATGCACCTAACGTAGGCACAACACTGCCCTTCCTTTAATTCAGATGTGTCTAACATGTTAAATCCCATTTTTCGTACTGGTCACCGTCACCGTTATAATATATTATATTCTAATGGAGCTTTGTTTTTACCTATAAATCAGTTATAAAGTTTCATAAGTACGTTATTTATTTTTTATATTTTCTATATCTCTATTTTCAAGAACCCTTTGTACCCTGTATTTATAATTATTAGAAGAAATTATTTTTCGGATATTATAATAAAGGACATCCTAATATTTATATTTTTATTTTAGTGTACCTACAAGTACAAATAAGTACACCCCCTAAAAAGTTTGAAAACTCGGCTGGTCCGACGCTGGCCAAATTCAATATCAAAAGCTCAGGCAGTGACACGAAAAAGTTTTTCGTTAGCTCATCATTAAATGTATTTTTATTATTATATATTACATTAAAAATACATGCACATCACATAGTTTTAATACTAATAATTTATGTCCTTTTTAAAAAAAGTATCCTTCAAAGTATCCGGATACTTGTATCCGAATACATTTTTAAATGAAAGTATTCGAACTTTTTAAAAAAGTATCCGGATACATTTTGAGTATCCGTATCCGGTATCCGGATACTTTTTTTTAATATCCGACCCAACTCTGGTTAGTACTGTTGTGCGAGTACGCCCCTGACGCTATGACCCAGACGCGAAGCAGTCGGAAGACGCGAGAATCTTCGAGAATATACGACGTCCGATGAGCGAAGCATCTAGACTCGAGACGATCGAGAATAGACTGGAGTATGCTGGAACAATACTTACCTATATAAAGGACCGATTTGAATATTTTTAGTTAGTTAGTAGTATGTTGTTAGATAAATGCGAATAGAAATATTGTCTTACATAAATTAAAGTATTGTAAATAAATTGTGTTACATAAATTAAACAGTGTTAGTGATTTAAATAGTATAAAAATAAATTAAAAAGACTAGTAAAAATAAATAAACGTTACATTGGTGTCAGAAGTGGGATATTGTAAATAAATAGCGTAAAAAAAAATAAATAAATAAATATGTCGAAAAAACTTTGTGACTTGAAAGTGACAGAATTGCGTCAAGAGCTGGAGGATCGTGAATTGGAAACAACAGGAAGGAAGACTGAGTTGTTGGAGCGACTTAAGCAAGCATTGGAAAATGATGGTTTAGATCCAGAAAATTATATTTTCGTAGACGACTCTTCTGCTACAATTATTTCTTCCTTAAATAAAGTTTCTTCCGATATGTCTTCTTTGAAGAGTGATATTTCTTCCGATATGTCTTCTTTGAAGAGTGATATCTCTTCCGACATGTCTTCTTTGAAGAGTGATATCTCTTCCGACATGTCTTCTTTGAAGAGTGATATTTCTTCTTTGGAAAATAAAGTTTTTACTGATATGTCTTCTTTAAAAAATGATATTTCGTCTTTGGAAAACAAAGTTTCTACTGATATGTCTTCTTTAAAAAATGATATTTCTTCTTTGGAAAATAAAGTTTCTTCTGATATTTCTTCTTTGGAAAATAAAGTTTCTTCTGATATTTCTTCTTTAGAAAATAAAGTTTCTTCTGACATTTCTTCTTTGGAAAACAAAGTTTCTTTGGATATTTCTTCTATGGAAAATAAAATGTCTTCATTCGAAAAAAAATTGAAGAGAAAATAAGAGAAATGGAAAAACAAATGGAAGAGATGGAAAGAGGAGGTAAAGAAGATATGGAAGATTTAGGAGAGGAAAACGAGGACGAAATGAGAAGCTTCAAAGTGGAGCGGAAACCGAAATTGGAAGGCAACGAAAGTTCTGTTCGTGTTAAGGCCCCAACCTTTGACGGAAAGATGTCTTGGGAAAATTATCTCAAACAGTTCGAAACAGCTGCAAGAGCGAACGGATGGTCCCAAAAAGAGAAGGCAATAAACCTCACCATCGCTCTGAGAGGAGACGCTTTGGATGTTCTTCAGAACATACCAGTGGAGGACACAGATGATTTTGAGCAACTGAAGAAAAGCTTGAACATGCGATATGGTCACGAACACTTGGAGAACTTGCACCGATCGCAGTTGAAGACTCGAAAACAGAAGCGAGAGGAGACACTTCAAGAGTACGAAGTAGATATTGCCAGATTGGTAAGATTTGCTTACCCTTCAGCTCCAGAACAAATGATGGAATGTTTAGCTGTTGAAGCATTTCTTGATGGACTTCGTGACCACGAAATGGCAAAGACACTCCGTTTAGCCCACCACAAAACATTAGTGGACATCTTGTCTGCCGCGCTTGAGTATGAAGCGGCTTCGAAAGCTTGTGGAGGATACAGTAAAGTAAGGTCCGTAACGGAAGAGGAAGATGAAAATAAGTTAGACCAATTAGTAAACATGATGAAGAACTTTACTGATAAGAAAAAGAAGAAGACCATCAGGTGCTGGAATTGTGGTGAAATAGGACATGTTCGCAATTCATGTAAACGCCCTGGGGTCACTACGAATCAAGAAACTACTCCACAGGAAAACTAAAACGGGTCGGCCTAGAGGGGGCAGCTTCGACCCGGAACGTTTCCAAAGACCCTCTCATACTAATAGCCTCTTTGAAATGCCGCGAAGACAGTGTATATGTAGATGGTGAAGTCAACGGTAAAAAGTATACACTATTGGTGGATACTGGAGCGA
The DNA here is from genome assembly GCA_035357415.1 of Ophraella communa. NCBI lineage: Eukaryota > Metazoa > Arthropoda > Insecta > Coleoptera > Chrysomelidae > Ophraella > Ophraella communa. The sequence goes on from CM068995.1 coordinate 26,944,294, forward strand.
CCAGAACGATTATACGGCCAACAACTATAAATAGCCGTAAGAAGCTTTTACCAACAAGGCTACGACTGCGAACTGCCACAGGTGATAGAGCCAACATCCTTGGAGAAGTCCAGGTTCAAATAGGAATTGGCTCAGAAAAGTTCACGCATACTGTTATTGTCGCTGATATTGAGGAAGATGTCATATTAGGAATGGATGTGATGAACTTACATGGTTTCCAACTGGATTTCAAGAACAGAGTTATCAAAGTCGGTTCCGAAGAAATATTCCTTCATCCATATGAGGACAAAACCGTGCCAGCCGTTGTCCAGGAGGATACTGTGGTACCTGGTAGAAGCGAAACGATCATAGTGGCCAGACTGCAAGGAACTATGGACGAAGGAATACCTGTGATGATGGAACCATGGAACCATGATGAGGAGGTCGGTCGAGGAATTTTGATAGGAAAAGGATTGGTCACTTCTGCTAAAGAAATTCCAGTACGAGTTATAAATGTCAATGATCACCCAATTACGATCAAGAAAGAGACCAAAGTTGGAACCTCCGTACCAGTAACATCTATAATTCGACAGACAACTATTCCCGATAATTCCAACGATAAGTTTGAACAAATGGTGGCGGTTGCTGGTACATCTTTAAACCGAGAAGAGAAAAGAAAAATGAAAGATTTTCTTCATCGGTATCGCAACATTTTTGTACCAAGGGAGGTACCTCTGCTGTAAAACATAAAATCGACACGGGTGATGCCAAGCCAATTCGTCAATCAGCTAGAAGATTACCACAGGCAAAGAGGCAAGAAGCTGAAAGGATTGTTCGAGAAATGGAAGAAGATGGAGTGATAGAACCTTCTACCAGTCCATGAGTCTCTCCGGTAGTCTTGGTCAAGAAAAAGGATGGAACTACGAGGTTCTGTGTAGACTACCGTCAGTTGAACAATGTTACCAAGAAGGACAGTTATCCTCTACCTCGAATCGACGACACCCTGGACACTCTAGCTGGAAGTAAATTATTTTCTACCCTAGATTTGAAGTCTGGTTATTGGCAGGTAGAAATGGACCCAAGAGACAAAGAAAAGACAGCCTTTACCACCGGTTCTGGATTATTTCAGTTCAATGTCATGCCATTCGGACTATGTAATGCTCCTGCGACATTTGAAAGACTGATGGAGAACGTATTGAGAGGGTTGTCTTGGAAAACGTGCCTGGTCTACTTAGACGACATCATTGTCTTGGGGAAGACATTCGAAGAACATCTAAAAAACTTAGAAGACGTTTTTAAAAGACTTCAAGCTGCCCAACTGATGCTGAATCCAAAGAAATGTCAGTTATTCCAAGACAAAGTTAATTATCTGGGTCATATTGTCAGCAAAGAGGGTGTGTCTGTAGATAAGGACAAGGTCGCTTCTATCAAACAATGGCCACAACCAACTAATAAACATCAAATAGGAAGTTTTCTTGGTCTATGTACATACTATCGCAGATTTATCAGGAAGTTTTCAGACATTGCTAAGCCATTAACACGCCTTACAGAGGAAACGAGAGAGTTCTGCTGGGATGAAAACTGTCAAACGGCTTTTGAAACTCTGAAGAAGCATTTAACCGCAGCACCGATATTAGGCTACCCACAACCGGAAGGAGAATTTATTTTGGATACAGATGCCAGTAATGTCGGAATTGGAGGAGTCCTTTCACAGATTCAAGATGGACAAGAGAGAGTCTTGGGTTATTTTAGTAAAGTGCTCTCCAAACCTGAGCGGAATTACTGCGTTACGAGAAGAGAACTTCTGGCAGTTGTAAAGTCTGTGGAACACTTCTACCAATATCTTTGTGGAAGAAAATTCTTAATCCGCACGGACCATGCAGCCCTAAAATGGCTAATGCAGTTTAAGAACCCTGAAGGTCAAATTGCCAGGTGGATCGAACGACTCCAAGAGTACGACTTTAGGATCGAACATCGAGCTGGGATAAGTCACAGAAATGCAGACTCCCTTTCCAGAAGACCGTGCCCAGAAGAGTGTTCTCACTGCAGTAAGACAGAATTAAAAGAAACTGCAATACTACGAACAACTGTAGTTAACGACGACTGGGCACCTACTAGAATTAAAGAAGAACAAGATAATGATCCTGTTTTAAAGAAAATGAGAGAATGGAAGATAGAAGATCGTCGACCTACTTGGCAAGAAGTGTCAAAATTCTCTACAGTCCTTAAATCATATTGGGCCCAGTGGGAGTCCTTCATTTTGGAAGGCGATTTATTAAAGAGAATAATTGAAAATGATGACGGTTCCGTTAACAGAAAGCAATTAGTTATACCAAAGAGTAGAGTAGCCGAAGTACTACGACAGTTACACGACAGTCCATCAGGAGGTCATCTTGGTGTTAAGAAAACCCTGCAGAGAGTTCGTGAAAGGTTTTATTGGATGAATAGTTCCGATGATGTTAAGGACTGGTGTAAGAAGTGTACCATCTGTGCTGCTAGTAATGGACCTCAGAAAAGAGGAAAGGCTCCCATGAAACAATATAACGTTGGTAGCCCATTTGAGAGAATTGCTTTAGATATTGCTGGACCGTTCCCCACTACTGAGAATAAGAATAAATACATGTTGGTGGTGATGGATTATTTTACGAAGTGGGTTGAAGTCTACGCCATTCCAAATCAAGAGGCAGCAACTGTCGCAGACGTGCTAGTGAAGGAGTTTATTTGCCGATATGGAGTGCCCTTGGAGATTCACAGTGACCAAGGAAGGAACTTCGAAAGTCAACTCTTTCAAGGAATTTGCGACAATTTAGGAATGAAGAAAACAAGAACTACAGCATTGCACCCACAATCAGATGGAATGGTAGAACGCATGAATAAAACCATTGGCAAATATCTATCAAAAGTAGTATCCAATCACCAAAGGGACTGGGACCAGTATATTTCGCTCTTTACAATGGCTTATCGATCCGCCGTCAATGAATCAACAGGTCAAACACCAGCAAAAGTCTTGTTTGGACGCGAGATGAGGTTACCATGCGACCTCGAGTTTGGATGCCGACCTGGAGAGGATATAGCTGGAGAAGACTATGTAATCCAGTTACGAAGAAAAATGGACGACATGCATGATTTGGTTCGCTCCCATCTTCAAGTTGCCAGTGACAGGATGAAGAAACGGTATGATACCCAAGCTATAGAGGGATGTTTCCAAGAAGGTGACAAAGTGTGGCTCCATAACCCGAAAAGACAGAAGGGGTACTCACCAAAGCTACAACAATCTTGGGAAGGACCATACATCATTAAGAAAAGAATCAGTGACGTCATATACCGTATAATAAAGACCCCGAATGGAAAACCTAAGGTAGTACACCGAAACCGACTGGCGAAATTTGAAGGAGATCATGACCAAGAAGAAGAAGTCGTAAATCAAGTCCAAGATACACCCGACCTTGCTTTCGAAGAATTTATGGGTGCATATGGAGGTACTGGGAAAGCTAGATGCGGCGTGACTATTGAGAAACAGCAAGACCTGTTCACACTTCCTGATGACTACTCATTGGCCCATAGCGTTTCCGCCACTATCAGCGACGGCCGAGGATTAGCGTCTGTCTTTCGAAGGAAGTTTGGTCGACTGTCAGAACTTCGAAATCAGTTACCAGCCACTGGGAAGGCTTTGATACTTCGAGATGACTCCCGTTGCCTCTTCTATCTGATTACCAAGAATACCTACCAAGACCAGCCCACTTATCGAAATATATGGGAATCATTACTTAACTTGAGAGAGCACGTATTGGAGTCCAACATACAGAAGCTAGCCATGCCGAAAATAGAGTGCAACTCATTGGATTGGAGGGTCATCCGAAATATGGTGGAAGTAATCTTTCTAGATACCGAAGTCCAAGTGTTGGTATGCAGCCATTCGCCCCGTGTCCAGCTGACATCAAAGACCATTCCATGTTATTTCCATGCAACTGGAAATTGTAGACGAGGATTCAGTTGCAAGTATCTCCATCCAGTCTCAATTGCTTAAAAGTTCCAGGAGGAACTATCTCTTAAGGAGGGGGCAATGTTGTGCGAGTACGCCCCTGGCGCTATGACCCAGACGCGAAGCAGACGGAAGACGCGAGAATCTTCGAGAATATACGACGTCCGATGAGCGAAGCATCTAGACTCGAGACGATCGAGAATAGACTGGAGTATGCTGGAAGAATACTTACCTATATAAAGGACCGATTTGAATATTTTTAGTTAGTTAGTAGTATGTTGTTAGATAAATGCGAATAGAAATATTGTCTTACATAAATTAAAGTATTGTAAATAAATTGTGTTACATAAATTAAACAGTGTTAGTGATTTAAATAGTATAAAAATAAATTAAAAAGACTAGTAAAAATAAATAAACGTTACAGTACAATAAATTTCATTAATTAATTATTTGTTAGGAATGCCGAAATCTTATTTTATTTTTTTTATATATCGATATTTTAAATCCTAAAAAAAATTTGTTACGCCTATGACACAACAATAACTCACAACAATAACACAACAAACTTCCAAAATGTATCCAAATAGGATATTTAATAAAAATTATACAAGTATTTTTCATCTGTTTATGGTCTCAAGGTCAAATGTGTGTCGTGTCGTGGAAACATTCAAAGATTTACGAAGCAAAATTCATATTTTCATCTCTGTCTAAGATAAAGAAAGTCAACAAGCTCTAAAAATGTTTAAATTTATAATAAAAATACCTTAGACTAGGAAAGAGAGAGGACAGCGCATGGCAATGAAAACCTTATGCGTGTGAGTGAAGCCAATTTTCAAACGTTTGGTGGTAAACAAATTTGGAACATCGAATTGTATTTTTTTAGTTTTTTTATTAATTTTCACCTTTTTTAATAACCTGAATAGACATTTGAAAATGGTTAATTGTGCAGTTTATAAGTGCAACAGTCAGAGTGCTAAAAAAGAGGAAGGAATTTCATTTCATAGGTAAAAAGTATTTTAAAACTATTTCCTTGAAATTTATTTTTATTAATATTACAGCTTTCAGGTAATAGATGTTTAACTTAATCACATATGTTATGTATGATAACTTAAATTAATAGTACATACATTTTGAAAATTGTTTTCATTCAGTTTTAAAGATTATTTTTCATTTAATTGTTATTATTTGCTCATAGATGTAATAGTTTTGCAGTGGCGTGGAACAAAAACATATATTTAAAATAGATTAAATAGATTAAAATTGTAATATTTATTAAATAAATATGTTTTAAAATGTTTTTTTTTGGAGCAGTACATATTTAAAGGCTTTTTTAAATTAGATTTGTAATACGAAATAATGAAAATGATTATTTAATAATCGTGTAAGAAAAATATTATGATACGTCTATGTCAATATTGTCCGCCATTAGTTTGGTGGTAAATGGGTTACATAAATTGATTCCAATGCGCAGTCCTCTCTCTTTCCTTGTCTAAGAAAAATACTAATTTGAAACCACTATCGCCATCTACTCTACATTCTTGTAATTTAAAAATAACCAGATTTTTCACTAAATTCAGGCAGTTTTACCAAATTAGAAACGCCCCTCTTAAGGTTAAGTTCATTAGTTTGTTTTGTTCGGGTTGTTTAAATTTTATTTATTATTATAATAATTAAAATGAATTATTTGGAAGACGAATGTGAATGTGTAACCAAAAAGTGTCCTTTCAGCAAAAGGAAATGATATTGGATTTTATATAAGAGCATCTGGATTTTATAAACAATATTCTGGGAGAGAAAAGCCAATTTGAACCACTTTGTCATCTGACATAAATTTATGCCTCTATTTTACTACAATAATGATGCTCCGGAAGATTAATAATATTGTTCTGTACGTTTTCATATCCATTTCTTGATTATGAATTTATTATTAAAAAGCACTTTTTTAGATACCTTTAAGAAATATTAATAAAGAAAGCTCTCTGCAAAAAGTCCCTCATAATGAGCTCTGATGAATGTCACACTTGAAAGCAGCAAAGAGATAGGTTATTATATTATTTATTTTCATTGACAACAGTTTTCATAAATTTACAAACTTTCATTTTATTTATATTTTTTAGTTGGGTGACAAATATCAGTTTCAACAATGGCAGGAAGATTTGATAAAATTTACAGTACCCTCAATGGATAGGGAATCAATAAAATCAAAGCTGTACATATTAACTCAGGAGAAGCAAGAAACAAACAGCAATCTCAATTTTTTTTAAATAATGGTTATAGTATCTAGGTTAACCTTGGGATACTTTTAGGTTTTCTATAAAAAAATTCTTTAATAAAATATGACAAAAATGCTATGCTATTTTAATTTTTTACCTGATGCAGACATAAATTATGTTATATAAACTTAATTTATATATTGAACATGCCATGCCACCAACTACATCTAAGTAAATATTGGACTTATAAGGCTACACCTATTTGAATCAAAACATTTTTACTTATTTATGTGGATGCTAAGTCAAAAGTCAAATTTCTGTACAAGAGAAATATTGTTTGATAAAATTTATTAATAAGGTTTCCGTTATCTTTGAAACCCACCATTAGGTATGGTGTCAGTTTGTATGCTAAATCCCCCAATAAATATCCCTCATATTGAAATCTTACAGTTCCATCAACAGTAGCCTCATAAAGATCTGATTTTTCCAGTAACCTTTGATCATGAATGGATCCTGGCTCTCCAACATAAACATGTGTAAATAATTTATTTTGATCACATACTGCCTGCAATAATATAGTGATATTTATTCCTATTGTAATATGAGTTGGGGTGTTCTGTAGGAGCCAGAATCTCAATATGGCTTCCATCAATGACTCCATGTATACCTAAAGCAATAAAAATATTAATCACAGTAGGTAAATTAAGTAAGCAGGATATGGTGTAAATTGTATCATTATGCCAATAAGTGTATAACTTTATTAAAAGTATTACTTTGTTATTAAGTAGGTATAAGTTATATTAGTATAGTGTAATGAAAATAATTAAAACCCTAATATCAAGGTTTTAATAAACTTGAAAACTATACTAATTACATTCTGTAAATGTTGTTTACAAATATAACAAAAGAACAAAAGTATAACAAAGGTATCTTGTACAAACAAAGGTTTAAGATGAACATGTGACATAAATAATGACATTATGTAAATGCTACCAACTACACTATATAAGTATCATCACACTCTATTTAAAAACATAATTCTTCAAATATGGTGGAGGTCGTGTGAAACGAGATGATCTGCGAGGAGGGTTAGAACTTGAGTCTAGTTGAAATTGAGTACTGAGATTTTCTGGCAGGATATTTTGATCTTCCTCATTTCCATGGTCTGAATTGGGCAGTCGTGTATGATCCTCAATGGGCGGTGCTGTGATGACAGGTTCTGCTAGAGCTTGAGGTTCTGATATATCAGGTTCTGCTACAGCTTGAAGTCCTGAGTCATCATCGTCTTGATGATAACAAGATCCAGGTTCTTCTCCCGCAGGTGCGAGATGACGCAGGTTAACTGTAGTCTCTATTCCATCCGGCAGTCGAATAAGAGCATAGTAGGGATTGGCTTCCAGAAGATCTACTTCTTTTACAAGAGGATCATACTTGCTTTGTCTTACAAAATTGCGCAGTAGTACTTTTTGTGGGGTACTAAGCCACGAAGGTAGGGCTACTCCAGATGCACATTTTCTCTTGTGAAAGAACATTCTCTCATGGGGAGTAGCATTGGTTGCAGTACAGAGTAATGATCTAATTGATTGTAAAGCTTCTGGAAGAACTTTTGCCATTGTGACACTGGTAGGCCTTTAGAGTGCAGTGCTAAATTTACCGTCTTCCAAATGATGTCATTATACCTTTCCACCTGCCCATTTCCACAAGGGTTGTAAGGAGCAGTTCGGCTTGTAGCTATCCCTTTTGAATGCAAATATTGTTCAAGTTCTTTTGAGATAAAGGAAGTACCCCGATCAGAATGGATGTAAGCAGGATATCCGAAAATGGAAAATATTTGGCCTAACGCTCCAATCACTGTTCTAGCAGATAAGTCCGTGCAGGGCATAGCAAATGGATATCTTGAGTATTCATCAATTATTGTTAAAAGATATATTATCTGAATCGAGTGTTAGATGGTAGAGGTCCTTTAAAATCTACACTGAGTCTTTCAAAAGGAGATGTAGATTTAATAAGAGTACCTTGCCTTCTGCAGAAGCGAGGTTTAACTGCTGCGCAGGTTTTACAGGCGGACGTAATTTTCCTTATCTCTTTAATAGTGTATGGAAGATTTTGAATCTTGATGTAGTGATGCATGCGAGTCAATCCGGAGTGGCATAGAGATTCATGAATATCTCTTAGTTGGTTGATTGGATGTGAAGAACTACAGAATCTTGATAAGGCATCGGCCACAATGTTTTTTTCCGGGACGATATGTTATATCGTAGTTATAAGCAGCCAATTTAAGTCGCCATCGAGTAAATTTTTCATTCTTAATTTTACCAGGGTGTTTCGTGTTAAACATATAAGATATAGATTTTTGATCAGTTATCAACTGGAATTTGCGGCCAATTAAATAATATCTCCATTTCTGTAGTGCTTCAATTATAGCGTAAGCTTCCTTTTCAACAGCAGAATGATGATGTTCACTTTTAGCTAAGGTCCTGGAGAAGAAGGCAACTGGTCGTTTATTTTGTGAAAGAGTGGCTGCAATGGCGACATCTGAAGCATCAGTCTCTACACAAAAAGGAGTGTTTTCTTCTACATTGTATACAAAAGATTTGAGGATACACGATCGAATGTCATTAAAGTCTTTAACAAGCGTAGGTTCAAGAGGAAACTTTTTGCAGTTTACTAGTCTATGAATTTTGTTAGAAAACTTAGGTACCCATTTAGAGTAATAGGAAAAGATACCCAAAACTCGTTGTAATGATGGTTTGTTACTAGGAAGTGGGAAATCAATCAATGGTTTGAGCCTATCTGGATCAGGACGTAAAGTGTTATTCTCAATAAGGTAACCAAGAATCTTGATAGATTTTAAGCTAAACTAAGATTTTTGTTTGTTAATAGTGAGATTATATTTCTTACATGCTTCAAAGAATTTGTTTAAATTGTGGTCATGTTCACTCTGGTCTTTACCGCTGACTGTTATATCATCTAAATAAATGTTAACACCTTCTAGACCTTCTTTTGTTTTGATCTCATCCATTTTCCTTTGGAAGGCTGCAACACCATTAGTTACTCCCATTGGAATCCGTTTATATTGCCAAAGTTTTCCAGCAGCTTCAAAGGTCGGTCTTCTTTTCGGATGGGTATTTGATAATAAGCACTCTTTAAATCAATTGTACTGTGAACATTGTACCGAGGTATATTGGAGACAATTTTCTCTATGGATGGCACAGGGTATGCATCAAGGAGTGTATATTTGTTAATAGTGAGGGAATAATCCACAACCATGCGTTTCCTATGCATCCCTTTTACAACGAGAACTTGTGCTCTCCACGGTGAATTACTTTTTTTCAATGACACCGTCCTTTAGAAGTTCGTTAACATGAGTTTGAATGAACCTTTCATCTTCTTCTGAGTGTCTTCTTGACACTCAGTGAGTGTCTTCTTGACACTGAGAAAAAAAACCCTAGATCTAAACCACAAAAAAACTATAAAAATTCATTCAAAAAATACTGATATATCAAATAAAAAAAAAACTATAAAAGTTCAAAACACAGTCTTAGAAACCAAAAACTCATTAATAAAGATCTTGAGTAAAATCTTTGAAATAATTTACTGCTTCTTGTAACGTACTTGCTGTTTTCTCTTGTGCAGCAGCAAGTTTTTCTTTAGCAGCAGCAGATTTTTCTTTAGCAGCAGCAGATTTTTCTTTTGCAGCTGCTATCCTCTTTAAAATATGAATTTTTTCTTCATAGTATTTACTTTTTATCTCATTTTTGCGATCAAGAGACACCTTATAATTTTCTGCTGCTTCAGAGGTATAGGTTAATTTTTTTCTTGTTGCTCGAGGAAACTTTTTTTTTCTTTGAGCATTATTGTTTTCGGTGGAAATTTCACATTCTGGTTCTACTGGTTTTTCATGAGAATCAAAATTCAGATCTGCTTCAAAGGTAAAATCTGAACTTGAATCGGCAATATTAGTATGGCCTTTTATCAAAACAGGTTCAATTGTTTCGAGAACTTCCCTTTCAATATCATCATTTATTGGATTCTGCAATGCAGGTCCACCGCCAGTTCCCCTTTGGTGTTTTGTGAACTGAACCTGTTTTGATTTTGTTCTTGATCTTAAATCATGCCAAGTCTGAAACACATATTAAACTGTAAAGTATCTACTAAACAAATATAAACACATACTTTTTACCTTTCTCCAAGATTTACAATCCTTATTTGCGCCACCCCCACAACTATTGAGGTGCACTTCTATCTCTTGCCACAAAATTTGGGAATCTTTTTGGGTAAATTCATTGGAGAACTTTCCACTTTGAAGTTGTGGATGTTTTTTTATAAATTCCAACATTAGTTGCTTTTGCTCCTTCGAGGCGTTCGATTTACGATTTTTAATTGAGTCCATTTGGGATTAATAAAAAAAGAAATAAACAGGATTAAAAAAATGTCACAGCCAAAATCTCACAACGAGGTTATATTTTACCATAGAACAATTAGAAAAACCAAACAATTCGCTGTTGCCACATATTTTTCAGCTTGCGAATGATTTAATTTCTTTTACACTGCGAACGGTGATCAAGAACAGCATTTTCATGAAGTATTCGCAAGTAGACCGTTCGCAGTGTTGCGAGTGGTTGCAGTTGCGAACGATCTCAAGAATAGCCACCCTGGAGGACTTTAAGTTTCAATAATACTTAAGTTTTGGTTAATGAATGCAGTTTCTGGATAGAGCACCATGGGAACAAAAATCCATGATTACTTTTATTTAGGTGTTATTAAATGCCCCAGTCATTGGACTGTACTTAGTGCCATAAAGTCCAGATTTTATTTTTTTCAAATTTGGATTTAAAAAATATGAGCCTCACAGAAAAAATTTTAAAAACGTGGGCAGTGTAATTATTGTTAGGCAAGTCTATATTTACCAAATTTTAATATTCACTATTTTTTTAGGGAATGCTCGTCTTTGGACATCTGAGTCGACAAAAGCACTTATAAGTTTATGTGCTGAATATGCTGAACAATTCCAAACTGGAGTTAAGAAATATGCATGGATTAAAGTAGCTAAGGAATTATCTAAAAAATTTAAAATTGAGTTTACAGCACAACAGTGTGACACCAAATACAAAGGTCTGAAAGCAGAGACAACCAAAGAGACGGTCAAGTACATGAGCATTTTTGTTCGACTGTCCAATAAAATAGTCCTGCTAGCTCTATCCTTGTTTAGTTCACAAGTGTATGAAATGTCACATCTTTGTCATATTTTTGGAAAGTTAGCGCAGATGGCACTAGGAGCATGGAATTTTTGACACAACGGCAAACCTTAGAACATAAAGTTTATTTCATATTCTGTGGTAAATGTGAAATGTGACGTGTCAACTGCCAAAGTATTCAGTCGCCATTATTGTTTTGACGAGTTGTATTAACTGTGTTTTTTGTGGCGTTTTTAGAATAAATTCAATAATTAGAGTTCTTATTTATAAACTGTGTAACAGTGGGTTGTAGAACAATTATTTTAGACTTTTGTTTAGTGATTAGTTTGTGTGTAACGATAATTAAAAAACGATGTGTTGTTTTATGCATCATTTTAGTCTATATCTTGTCATTTCTTTGAAAAGTTAAGAACCACTTCCATATTTCACGTTCGGTATGTTTTCATTGCTCCTGTAATTTGTCCAATAGGCCATATATTATTTCGAGGACCACAATCATGTTAACTAATGATAATTATAATATATTGTTTACATCATTTATGTTTCATATAAAACTACTTTTTGTATTTTTCAATAAAGTATGTTTTTTTAGTTTTGTATTTAATTTTTAATGAAAGAAATAAGAAAATAAACGAAAAAGGGTTTGCCCGCGTTTTTTTAAATTTCCTGAGAAGCGCTAGCGCCATCTCAACTCACTTTCCGGTTCTGGTGGACCAATTCATTACTGTAGAACAAAAATTTAACATGTACTTGGGTGCCTCTTGGTTGTCTCTGTCTGAAAGCAATGTATAAAAAAATTAAAGATCACAATAGTAAGTCTGGGAAAAACCACAAGGTGTGGGAATACTTTGATTTGATGGACAGTATTTTATTCAAAAAACCAGAAATAAATGCCAGGGCAACATGTGGCACAATACAAGGTTTAGTTCAACAAAATAATATAAGACATCAAGCTGAAAGTGATGAAGAAGAAGAATGTCAAACTCCAGGTATTCAATTACAATTGATTTATTTTGCCTATAGGGATATTTCAGAATTTTTTTCTTATGGATATTTTTAACTGGTTCTCATTAGGTCCAGTAAGTGAAGAGGTTTAATATTGTTATCTACTACACCAACATAAATTTCAAACAGATTTGTTTTTTTTTACTTTTAGAGCATGATATCAGTATCACAAACACTCCTAGAGCAGGCACTTCAAGTGCAAAATATTCATCATATTTTTCAAAGAAAAGAAAAGTTGCTGAAAACACAGCTGAAAGGCGTCATAGAGAAAAATTGGCAAGACAGGATCGCTATTTGAATCTTCTTGAAAGACTGACTGTAGCAGTTGAGAATAAAAGTGATTAGAAGATTCAAAATACCACAACAAACAATTGGATTGGCTAGATTTATTGAACAGTAAATTTTTACTAACAAATAAAAAAAGTTTGATGCACTCAACAGTATTATTTATGTTTTATTACTAGGGTATAATTTCCTGAAGAGTTTCAAAGTAATTTTTTCTAGATTATGAATTATTATTATTTATGTAGCTACCTATATTAATAGTTATTTTTTATATGTTATGAATTATTGCTATTTTTTTATTATTTACATACCTACCTACCTACAGTAAGAGTTATTATGTTAAATTTAAAATTAATATTTTGGTACCCATAAAAAGAAGTGCAAACTTAAATGTAGATTTAGATATAGGAAAAGTTGTTCAATGTTTTTTGTAGAGTTGATTTTTGTTTTTAAATAAAATACATATTTTTTAACATTGACTTTTTATTACAAATACCAAAATTTATTAGCAAAGAGACATAGGTATCACTATGTAGCATTTTTCTCTCACAAAAAAATTTATTCTCAAAAAAACATATCAAATATAAAAACAATATATTTAAAACTAACAACCTCCTTGATAATAAGAATAAACAAACTATACTTAATTTCATTTTTTTTTTTTTTTTTTTTTTTTTTTTTTCTACGGAGTAGATTTGGCAACAATATATACACAACTTGTTTGTTTTGTGAGGTGTAATTTGGGTAAAATTTACCAAAAATAAGTGCATTTAAAATAAAAGTAACTGTAAACCGAGAACTTTAGATTTAGATGCATCCGTAAGTTAAAAATATCTTTTTTTGCGCTAATTATACCGCTTTTAATAAAGTTCCAACTTTTTTTTACGAAATTTCACCTTAATGCAGGTGAATTAATTGTTATCATAAAGTCTGCTTTACCGGATTTTGTAGGCCGCTGTTGCCACATTGATTTAATTTATATATTTCTACAAATATTAGTTATATTGATATTAACAGCACAAGCGATGGACACTAATATAGAAGCAGCGTTGCAAAAAATCTCTGAAGCTTTATCTATACAACTAAGCAATTTCTCATCGGAAATAAAAAACGAGATAAAATCATTAAGAGATGAATTAACTAATAATATCAACAAGCTCCGATCCGATTTCGATAAAAAATTTCTAGAAACAAATGATAAACTCCAACAAGTTGAAAACCAATTAAAAATAGCCAAAAAAGAAAATGATTCACTCAAACGAAAAAATAATTTGGTTCTCAAGGGATTACCACAAACTGAAAAACACAATGGAGAGCTACTAGAGATTGTTATGGATTTCTGCAGAAAGGAGATTAAAGTGAATCTGAACTGCAATGAGGTAAATTACGTGCGTAGAATTGGTAAAAAGAGGATAAAAACCGGCCAATTTTATTAAGTTTTGTATCGCTACACAAAAAGTATGAGGTTCTAAGAAACTGTACCAATTTAAAAGGAACCTCCTACAGTGTTAATGAAGATCTCTCCAAAGAAGATTATATTAAGAAGATGAAGAACAGAAGAACTGCTAAGGACCTGAAGGCACAAGGAATGGATGTGCTTATTAGAAATCAAGTATATGTAAGCCAGCACAGTGAGCCTCAGATTAGGGATGGACCAATGAATCAAGATTACTCCGCGCAGAGCAGATTCGTGGAAGACTCAGCTTCGGAAAGTGACGAATCCGTAAACCTAACACATACTTCATTGGCGACAAAGCAAAACCAAAAAAGAAGACGTTTAACAAAGAAAAAAGACAGTAGTATTGTGAAAAATGGTGGACTAGAGTTTTTTCTCCTTAAAAAATAAAGTAAGATATTCACATATGAACCAACTAAATATATTATTCTGGAACTGTCAAGGCATAAACAGTTTGAACTATTTTGGTTCCCAAGATATTCATAATTTTTGCAGATTCCCAATAATAGGTCTTGTTGAAACTTGGATTACCTCCACTGACCCTGTGCTTCCTAACTTCTTAAATAACTACAGCTTTTACCATAGCAAAGCTTTAAAAGATAAACAAAGGGGCAGAGGCAGTGGAGGTATCTTAATACTAGTAGATAAGAATTTAAAGGAACTAAAGTATGTTGGAATTGTTGATGTTTGTAATATGTGGTTGTTTATAAGGATACAAATAAATCTCATGTTTTTTATATTAGGTGTAGTGTACTTAAAGCCAGGGTTGAATGACCACACATGTATTGAACTTTTGGAAGAAACTGTGAGAGGTGTTATCAGTAAGTTCTCTGCTGATCAAGTAATTATTTATGGAGATTTTAATGCAAGAATAGGTCATCTTAATAATTTCAATAGTAAGGACCCTCAAGATTGTTATATAAACGTTGAACCTCGCGAATCTAAAGATAGTATTGTTACACTTAGAGGAGGGTTATTGGTTGAATCACTTGAGAACTTGGGCTTCATCACACTAAACGGCAGATTTGATGATTATCAAGGTGACTTCACATACATCGGACAATCAGGTAGTAGTGTAATTGACCTAATCTGGACTAATTTAAATAATTTTAACAATTTATCAAATTTTTATATTAATACAAATTTCATTTCCGATCATGTAAGTTGTGTAGCTTCCTTAGCTTTTGAGCATTATTTAGAAAACGAAAGCAATGCAAAATCTGAGTTCGTAACTAAAAGATACAAATGGGATATTGCAAAATCCCAAGCATATAAAAATATCATGTCACAATATAGTTTAAATCCCAATCTTACTGATATTGAGGAGCTGGATAATCAATTAAATGATGCTATTATCAGAACCTGTAGATTTCTGGGCATGGAAAAATTACATACTCAAAGTAAATTTCTACATTTTCACTCAAAACCGTGGTTTGACAAAACTTGCATTCTCGCAAAAAAGCAGCTTAACTTGGCTAAAAGAAATTTAAAACAAAATAATCTAGATCCTAACAGTATAAAATCTTTTAATTTGGCTAAAAAGAATTTAAAAAAATTACTAAAAATAGAAAAAGTATATTTAAAAGAAACCAGCTAATAAAATTCGAAAACATAAAAAACCCAATTCAGTTTTGGAAAGAAATCAAAACGAATAAAAACAATTTAACCAATGCTATAGGAATGGATCAATTTTTAATATATTATAAAGATTTCTATAAGCCTACCTCACCCTTAGATTTTCAATTCACTGATGTTCTTCACCCATATTTAGATACTCCGTTTACCATGCAGGAGATCTATTATGTCTTGAATCTAGCAAAAAATAACAAAGCACCTGGCGATGATAACATATCTAATGAATTTTTTAAAAATTTGCCCTTGGATTGGTTTTACTATTTGAAAAATATCTTTAATAAAATTATATCTGAAGAGGGACTACCACCTACTTGGTCAATAACTAAAATGATCCACTTTCATAAAAAAGGTACATTAAACGAGCCAAATAATTATCGCAGCATAGCTCTGCTTAATCATAAAACGAAATTGTTTACGCAGCTCATTAATGTTAGACTCACAAATTACACTGAAAATGCTGAAATTCTCCCAGAATGTCAAGCAGGATTCCGTAAATTTCGCAACTGTGATGACAATATTTTTGTACTACAAACTATTATTAATAACTACCTGCGCTTAACCTCAAGAAAACTTTTCGCCCTATTTGTTGATTTTAGGAAAGCCTTTGATTCCTTGGAGCACAGCATCCTCTGGGAGAAACTTTATTTACAAGGAGTTAGTGCAAAAATCCTCAGAATTCTCCAAGCTTTATATAATTCAGCTTACCTTTATATTGAAGGAAATGGCAACATTTCAGAAAAAATTAAAGTAACCAGGGGAGTTTTACAAGGTGACTCACTGAGCCCAATTCTTTTCTCAATATTTGTTTCAGATATTGATAAATATTTTATAAACCATAATGCTAAAGGTGTTATACTTGACAGCAAAACTAACATTAACATGTTAATGTATGCTGACGACCTTGTCCTCTTTGCAGAATCACAAGTTGAAATGTCCCGTAATTTAAGAATTTTAGAATCCTATTGCCATAAATTTAAACTGGAAGTTAACCCTTTAAAAACAAAAATGGTTGTTTTCCGTAGATCAGCCAACATGAGCAAACAGCCCCAATTTATATATAACAACTCTAAAGTAGAACTAGTAAACTCTTTTGAGTACCTAGGGGTAAAATTCACATTTAACGGACTTTTTTTAAATAATTTTAAATACCGGGAACAAAAAGCAAGACTATCACAGGGAGTAGTTCTAAAAATCATAAACTCTTCTCATATAGCAGACTTAAGTGCAATCAAAACCTTATATAATAACGTTGTTATACCCACATTTACTTATGCAAGCAGTGTTTGGGCCCTTCGATACTTGGACCAAATTGAAAAAATTCAAAGTAGTTTTTGGAAAAACCTATTATTTATACAAAAACGCACAGCTGCATATATAATTCGAACAGAAGTTAATATCTGTAAATTAGGTTATTTTATTATAAAGCAAGCGCTGGAACTTTTGAGCAGAATAGCAAGACATGAAAACACCAGGTACACCTATAAAGCACTTTTGCGTTTAATTAATTTATATAAAGATGCTAATGTTAATTTAAAATACAATTGGATACACCAACTACAAACCTGCTTACAAAAATACTGCCAGATTGATCTAAATACTACCAATATTGATTTAAATAATAAAGAGCAAATTCTGTCTAGATATCTGAATCTTAGCTATGAAGAAGATATAAACAAAATTTTGCTCAGTACTTACCATCCCCAATATAAATTTCTTCTAAAAGAATACTCACCGTTTACATTAAATAATTATTTAAATCAGACAATCCCCCTCTATATTAAAAGATTAGTTGCACAATTGCGCACTACTAATGCCGAAACTCTGTACATATATGTAAATAATAACTCGTACCTGATTAAAACAAAATCAATATGCACAATTTGTAACCAACAAACACCTGAATCCCTTGAGCACATCATCCTGACTTGTCCGATGTATAGTGGTTTACGAGGCTCGTTGGTAAAATTTGAGAGATATTCAGATGACCTTGACGTCTTATTAACTTCAAACGACGTTAGGATAATGCAAAAGCTTCACAGGTTTATAAGCGAAGCAATGAAACTTAGAGCATTCATAATAAATGAATGACTGATTGCATCTCAACCAGTCCGAATCTTTATTTTCTGTTATGTTTATTTTTTTTTTTTTGAGATATCCTTACTCTAACATATGTAATCTAATCTACTCCTCTTGCTCATGTAACATGTTATACTAGAGAGCAATAAATTATTTATTTATTTTATTTACTTAATTTCATATATTTATAACAAATATTGCATTAGTTGCTGCCTTTTTGCAATGGCAATTTGGTTTTGCTGTCTTGCATCATATGGGACTACTTCATTATTTTCCCTCTCTCTTTCTACTTCTACTTCAAGATTTACTATATCATCTGCCATGTCACCATTTAAAATGCAAACATTATGCATAATACATGCTGCTACTACCAGAAGGCAAATTAAATCAAGCCTTTTGGTGTCAAGACGTTTTAACCTTCTAAATCTACCTTTTAGGAGGCCCAAGGCATTTTCAATGATTACCCTGATTCTAGACAAGTGATGGTTGAAATTTTTTTGTTGTTGAGTCAGGTTTCCGTTATCTTTGAAACCCACCATTAGGTATGGTGTCAGTTTGTATGCTAAATCCCCCAATAAATATCCCTCATATTGAAATCTTACAGTTCCATCAACAGTAGCCTCATAAAGATCTGATTTTTCCAGTAACCTTTGATCATGAATGGATCCTGGCTCTCCAACATAAACATGTGTAAATAATTTATTTTGATCACATACTGCCTGCAATAATATAGTGATATTTATTCCTATTGTAATATGAGTTGGGGTGTTCTGTAGGAGCCAGAATCTCAATATGGCTTCCATCAATGACTCCATGTATACCTAAAGCAATAAAAATATTAATCACAGTAGGTAAATTAAGTAAGCAGGATATGGTGTAAATTGTATCATTATGCCAATAAGTGTATAACTTTATTAAAAGTATTACTTTGTTATTAAGTAGGTATAAGTTATATTAGTATAGTGTAATGAAAATAATTAAAACCCTAATATCAAGGTTTTAATAAACTTGAAAACTGTACTAATTACATTCTGTAAATGTTGTTTACAAATATAACAAAAGAACAAAAGTATAACAAAGGTATCTTGTACAAACAAAGGTTTAAGATGAACATGTGACATAAATAATGACATTATGTAAATGCTACCAACTACACTATATAAGTATCATCACACTCTATTTAAAAACATAATTCTTCAAATATGGTGGAGGTCGTGTGAAACGAGATGATCTGCGAGGAGGGTTAGAACTTGAGTCTAGTTGAAATTGAGTACTGAGATTTTCTGGCAGGATATTTTGATCTTCCTCATTTCCATGGTCTGAATTGGGCAGTCGTGTATGATCCTCAATGGGCGGTGCTGTGATGACAGGTTCTGCTAGAGCTTGAGGTTCTGATATATCAGGTTCTGCTACAGCTTGAAGTCCTGAGTCATCATCGTCTTGATGATAACAAGATCCAGGTTCTTCTCCCGCAGGTGCGAGATGACGCAGGTTAACTGTAGTCTCTATTCCATCCGGCAGTCGAATAAGAGCATAGTAGGGATTGGCTTCCAGAAGATCTACTTCTTTTACAAGAGGATCATACTTGCTTTGTCTTACAAAATTGCGCAGTAGTACTTTTTGTGGGGTACTAAGCCACGAAGGTAGGGCTACTCCAGATGCACATTTTCTCTTGTGAAAGAACATTCTCTCATGGGGAGTAGCATTGGTTGCAGTACAGAGTAATGATCTAATTGATTGTAAAGCTTCTGGAAGAACTTTTTGCCATTGTGACACTGGTAGGCCTTTAGAGTGCAGTGCTAAATTTACCGTCTTCCAAATGATGTCATTATACCTTTCCACCTGCCCATTTCCACAAGGGTTGTAAGGAGCAGTTCGGCTTGTAGCTATCCCTTTTGAATGCAAATATTGTTCAAGTTCTTTTGAGATAAAGGAAGTACCCCGATCAGAATGGATGTAAGCAGGATATCCGAAAATGGAAAATATTTGGCCTAACGCTCCAATCACTGTTCTAGCTGATAAGTCCGTGCAGGGCATAGCAAATGGATATCTTGAGTATTCATCAATTATTGTTAAAAGATATATTATCTGAATCGAGTGTTAGATGGTAGAGGTCCTTTAAAATCTACACTGAGTCTTTCAAAAGGAGATGTAGATTTAATAAGAGTACCTTGCCTTCTGCAGAAGCGAGGTTTAACTGCTGCGCAGGTTTTACAGGCGGACGTAATTTTCCTTATCTCTTTAATAGTGTATGGAAGATTTTGAATCTTGATGTAGTGATGCATGCGAGTCAATCCGGAGTGGCATAGAGATTCATGAATATCTCTTAGTTGGTTGATTGGATGTGAAGAACTACAGAATCTTGATAAGGCATCGGCCACAATGTTTTTTTTCCGGGACGATATGTTATATCGTAGTTATAAGCAGCCAATTTAAGTCGCCATCGAGTAAATTTTTCATTCTTAATTTTACCAGGGTGTTTCGTGTTAAACATATAAGATATAGATTTTTGATCAGTTATCAACTGGAATTTGCGGCCAATTAAATAATATCTCCATTTCTGTAGTGCTTCAATTATAGCGTAAGCTTCCTTTTCAACAGCAGAATGATGATGTTCACTTTTAGCTAAGGTCCTGGAGAAGAAGGCAACTGGTCGTTTATTTTGTGAAAGAGTGGCTGCAATGGCGACATCTGAAGCATCAGTCTCTACACAAAAAGGAGTGTTTTCTTCTACATTGTATACAAAAGATTTGAGGATACACGATCGAATGTCATTAAAGTCTTTAACAAGCGTAGGTTCAAGAGGAAACTTTTTGCAGTTTACTAGTCTATGAATTTTGTTAGAAAACTTAGGTACCCATTTAGAGTAATAGGAAAAGATACCCAAAACTCGTTGTAATGATGGTTTGTTACTAGGAAGTGGGAAATCAATCAATGGTTTGAGCCTATCTGGATCAGGACGTAAAGTGTTATTCTCAATAAGGTAACCAAGAATCTTGATAGATTTTAAGCTAAACTAAGATTTTTGTTTGTTAATAGTGAGATTATATTTCTTACATGCTTCAAAGAATTTGTTTAAATTGTGGTCATGTTCACTCTGGTCTTTACCGCTGACTGTTATATCATCTAAATAAATGTTAACACCTTCTAGACCTTCTTTTGTTTTGATCTCATCCATTTTCCTTTGGAAGGCTGCAACACCATTAGTTACTCCCATTGGAATCCGTTTATATTGCCAATGTTTCCCAGCAGCTTCAAAGGTCGGTCTTCTTTTCGGATGGGTATTTGATAATAAGCACTCTTTAAATCAATTGTACTGTGAACATTGTACCGAGCTATATTGGAGGCAATTTTCTCTATGGATGGCACAGGGTATGCATCAAGGAGTGTATATTTGTTAATAGTGAGGGAATAATCCACAACCATGCGTTTCCTATGCATCCCTTTTACAACGAGAACTTGTGCTCTCCACGGTGAATTACTTTTTTTCAATGACACCGTCCTTTAGAAGTTCGTTAACATGAGTTTGAATGAACCTTTCATCTTCTTCTGAGTGTCTTCTTGACTTTATAGACACAGGCTTGCAGTTGGGAGTTAAATGCTCAAACAGAGCGGCTGGCTCAACTTTAGAACAAGCAAGACTAATAACGTTAAGAGCTGGCATACTACCGCCGAAGGATACCGACACACTTGAATGTCTTCCGAGAATGTCATGACCAAGTATAACATCGGCACAGCAGCCTTTTAGGACGTTTAACTTAACATCTGAGTAAACATTATTCTGTGTTTGCAGGCTTACCTTACAGTAAGCTTTAATGGGGACAGATAAAGAGGACGAAGCCATTGAGACTGCAGATGTAGTGGAATAAAGCTTAATTTCATTTTTGGATACAAATGAATCACTAATGTAGCTCTCTTTACTTCCAGTGTCGATTAAACTATCTGCAGAAAAACCATTGACTTTTAATGTGTAACCTTGCTTTTTGTGTGCTACCAGATTCAGGGAAATAATAACCACGTAATTGAAAAAATAAAAATGTTTATTCCTAAAAAAATATATACACAAAGAAAACCAAAATAAAATATAAATTTCTATGTCCAATCGGTGTCCGTCGCCCGGTCGCGATCCTCCCCAGGAACGCTTGCTTCGATCGCCTGGCCCTGTATAAACAAAATAAGAAACGTAAATCCCAAAAATAAACACTTCGGCGAAAAATAAAAAATGAAATTGAGTGGAATTCGATCGAGGTCAACTCCCTCGATCGACGGGTTAGCGATCGGTCCTCAACAACGCCTCGCGAATCAGCACTTCGCTCGGCGAGCGTTCTCAGGATCCGGCCACGGGGAAGTCGTCGAAGTCAACTCCTTCGACGGCGAGAGGTTGCGACCAAGATCAACACTCTTGATCGCGGGAAACGGGGACGTCGTCAAAGTCAACACCTTCGACGGCGAGAGGTTGCCACCAAGATCAACACTCTTGGTCGCGGGAAACGGGGGCGTCGTCGAAGTCAACACCTTCGACGGGGTAAAGGTCACAACCGAGATCAGCACTCTCGGTCGCAGGAAGGCAGAAGGTCGGTCAACACCCGAGCTTCTAGGAGAGTTGGTTCCAGGTCAGCTCCCCAGACAACTCTCTTTGATTTGTGTCGGTTCGTCGCTTTTAAGCCGGAGAGCCCCACCGCTCCTACCAGTCGTACCATCTCTACCAGTCCTCGGCTAGGTGGGATTGAGTGGTAGGGCGACGTCGATTGATCTGCGCGAATCATTACACCCCCCTCACGTCGCAAAAAAAATGATAGCATGCATTTTTTTTGTATATCTTACCACTATAGGCGAGTAATTCCTTCTACGGCCGCCACCTTGATTTTAATAATCCTGCCGTTGTTGCACCTCAGCCGGTATTTCCGTGTCCCTTTCTCCGGCGCAAGGCTTTAGGTCTTTGACATGCGCCGTTTCGGTTTTTCTGCTACCTTCTTTCTTTACTCTCACAATTACCGGTGATAATATCGATGTCACCTCGTATGGTCCTGTGTATTTCGGAGCTAGTTTGCCTGCAAAAGCGTTCGCAGCGGAAGATAGTTGGTGATTTCTTTTCATTACTTTGTTGCCTACGTGTGGAGTCCAGTCTCTCCTTCTGAGATCGTAGAACTTCCTTTGGTTGTCAGAGGCATGTTCCAGGTGAGTCCTAGCCAAATCCCTTCTT
Source organism: Ophraella communa (assembly GCA_035357415.1). NCBI lineage: Eukaryota > Metazoa > Arthropoda > Insecta > Coleoptera > Chrysomelidae > Ophraella > Ophraella communa. The sequence goes on from CM068995.1 coordinate 26,967,326, forward strand.
TCATTTTGTCGGCGAAACTGTTTGTGAAAGCGACCTGCGGGACGTCCTCGCTGACTAGTTCGCGTCCGAAATTCAGTAAAGCCGGTGAAAATCCTGTCGAATCGTGTTTGGCTGAGTTGATGGCGTAACAGAACTCCGGGATGTATACGTCCCACTTTCTGTGGTCGTTTTTAACGTACGTAGCTATCATCGATTTCAGGACTTTATTCGCACGCTCCACTGGGTTGCATTGTGGTGTGTAAGGCGGGGTTAGGAAATGTTCGACGTTGTACGATTACAGGAACTTTTTGAAAGTGGTGCTCGTGAATTGCGTGCCATTGTCCGACATTATCTTCTTCGGGATGCCAAATTGTAGAAATACTTTCGAGCGTAGGGTTTCGATGATCGGGGTTACGGTGGATTTCTTTATCGGATTAGCGATTACCCATTTCGTGAATTGGTCTTGCACGACAACCAGGTAGATGTTTCCCGCTGTAGATCTTGGAAAAGGTCCCATTAAATCTATTGAGATAGTGTGCCAAGGTCTTTCTATAGTGGGGGGTTGCATCTTTCCAGCTGGTTGAAGTTGGGAAGGCTTAAACTGAAGACATTTGTTGCAATTCCGGACGTAATCGGCGATTTTTTTAAACATCTTTGGCCAGTAGTATCTTTGGGCTATCCGGCATATTGTTTTAGCGATGCCTAGGTGACCGGATGTATGGGAGTCGTGATTGTCTTGAAGCACCTGACTACGCATTGGTTCAGGGACACATCGCTTCCATCGCTCTGTTATTGCACTCGTTTTGTCTGGATCTGTTTTGATACCTTCTTTACCTACTACATGTTCTAAGTATTTGAGTTCAGGTTGACAGAAATTGCATTTCTCGATGTTTAGGAGAAGGTTGGCGTTTCTAAGGCTTCTCAAGACATCTCGGAGGTGACGAAAATGTTCGTTCCTTGTTTTTGATATCACCACAATGTCGTCTAAATAGGCGAACGCGAAGTCTAGTTCGGGGGGAATTACTTTATCTAGTAGTCTCTGGAAAGTTGCACCTGCTGAGTGTAGGCCGAACGGCGTTGTTTTAAAGTGGTAATGTCCTTTCCCTGGTACGCTAAAAGCTGTTATATTTCTACTGGATTCTTTCAAAGGGACTTGATAACCTTGTTTTAGATCCAGCGTTGAAATGTAGTTTGCTTCTTTTAATCTGTCCAAGATTTCGGACATCCTGGGCAAAGGATATGCGTCTTTTTCGGTCAGATCATTAACTTTCCTGAAATCGATGCAGAAGCTGTAAGTACCGTCTTTTTTCTTTACCAGGACGATCGGTGAACTCCAGCCGCTTTTTGACGGTTCGATGGTTCCTTCTTCTAGCATTTTGTCGACTTCTTCGTTAATGATGTCCAACATAACGGGGTTGTGACGTCTATTCGGTTGTTTCACCGGGTTGCAGGGTTTCTTTAACTTTATTTCATGTTCTATTAGGTGTGTAGGGCCTTTTACGTAATTGAATTTTTCTAGTTCTGTCTGCAGGAATTTATTTAAGTCGTTCTCTTCGAATGTAGGTAATGCTATAATACAGTCGTCTAGGATGGTCGATGTTATTCCAAATTGTAATGTTATGTTATTTCTTCTTAAGAAATTGACTCCTAGGATTACATCTTCTGCTAAGCCTGGCATTACTATAAATGTTTCTGTATGGCGTGAATTTCCGATTTCGCAGTCGGTTGTGAATTTATGAGAGATTTCGACGATGAAACCATTTGCAACTCGAATTGCGCCGGAATGGGGTTGCAGTGATTTTTCGAAGATGTCTGCTATTTTTGTCCCAACGTAGCTCGCGTTAGTCCGGTGTCTATCAACGCTCGGAATTGTAATTGTCCTATTTTCAGTGTGAGAAAAATTCGGTTATCTTCGAATGTTTCGTCCGCAGAGTTTGCTAGGTTCTGGTACGGGATTACGGTTACTGGCTGGGGAGACCCTTCCTGGCCCCAGCCGGTCTGGCGTTTCCCTGTTTTACGCAACAGTCTGTGCTCCAAACTCCGTCTTTTCCGCATCTGGAGCAAAACTTCTTGACGGGGTTTCTGCAGTCTCCGGAAGTGTCCAGGAGTTTTGCATCTGAAGCATGTGTTTCTGGAGTCGAACGGCATGCTGTAGTTGGTTCTTAGTGTGTTGGTGGTTGATTGGCGCTTTTCGTTTTCTATTATCTCGAATTCTTGGGCTAAATCTTGTAACTCTGCTAATGTGTTGAAATCTTGACGGCGCACGTACATTTTATATTCAGCCCGCATATGTCGGTATATTCTTTCTAATTCCTGTTGTTCCGACATTGTTCCTTCTCGCCGAATCAACGTCTGTATATCGGTGATGTACGCGCTGGCGGATTCGTTGATTTTCTGTTTTCTGTTTCGAATTTGTTCTTCCAATTGTAGGATGTACTGTCTGGGGAAGAAGCTTTTCTTAAAACTTTCTGCGAACTCGTTCCAATTGCGCCATTTATTGTGGTTGTTTCTGTACCACACTAGAGCCGTATCGCCGAGCATTTCTGGAAGTGCCTTCAGCAAGTTGTCGGTTGAGATTTCGTATGCGGAGCTCAATTCGATGATCCGTTCCATGAATGAGACAGCGTCATTATGTTTGTCGTTGAAGTGGGTGTTCCATTTCCTGACCTGGTTGAGGATGTCTGCCCGAGACTGATGGGCGACACCCAATGACTCCGTCGATCGTCTTATTGTAGTCCCCTCGTTGAGCTCCATTTCTCTGGGTGCCGGCGGGTACTTTTTTGGTATGGCCCCGGTCTTTGGGACGCTGTCTTTAATAGAAGTCTTTAGCCGGTGTCTTAACTCGTCGACTGTCCCTTGGTCGCTGATACCGCAACTCTGGAGTTTTTGTTGCAGTTCTTCTTTGGATAAATTGTATATCCAGGAGATACCCGTCTTATTTCCTGAATCAGTGTTGGTAGCACGATCGTTCTCCGGCATGTTAGGGTTATTTTTACTCGGGCGCCAATTTGTAACCTTGTGTGCTACCAGATTCAGGGAAATAATAACCACGTAATTGAAAAAATAAAAATGTTTATTCCTAAAAAAATATATACACAAAGAAAACCAAAATAAAATATAAATTTCTATGTCCAATCGGTGTCCGTCGCCCGGTCGCGATCCTCCCCAGGAACGCTTGCTTCGATCGCCTGGCCCTGTATAAACAAAATAAGAAACGTAAATCCCAAAAATAAACACTTCGGCGAAAAATAAAAAATAAAATTGAGTGGAATTCGTTCGAGGTCAACTCCCCCGATCGACGGGTTAGCGGTCGGTCCTCAACAACGCCTCGCGAATCAGTACTTCGCTCGGCGAGCGTTCTCAGGATCCGGCCACGGGGAAGTCGTCGAAGTCAACTCCTTCGACGGCGAGAGGTTGCCACCAAGATCAACACTCTTGGTCGCGGGAAACGGGGACGTCGTCGAAGTCAACACCTTCGACGGCGAGAGGTTGCCACCAAGATCAACACTCTTGGTCGCGGGAAACGGGGGCGTCGTCGAAGTCAACACCTTCGACGGGGTAAAGGTCACAACCGAGATCAGCACTCTCGGTCGCAGGAAGGCAGAAGGTCGGTCAACACCCGAGCTTCTAGGAGAGTTGGTTCCAGGTCAGCTCCCCAGACAACTCTCTTTGATTTGTGTCGGTTCGTCGCTTTTAAGCCGGAGAGCCCCACCGCTCCTACCAGTCGTACCATCTCTACCAGTCCTCGGCTAGGTGGGATTGACTGGTAGGGCGACGTCGCTTGATCGATCTGCGCGAATCATTACAAATGGTATTATAGACTTGGAAAGACTCGGAGGCGAAGCGGCTGAGACTTTTGATGAGGTTGGACTTGGATGAATAGTGGCTGATGTCTTCCAGTTGCTTTCGTCAGAAGTGTCATCATGATCTTGAGTGGAAGCTGAAGTTTTTGATTTAGATTGACATACTCGAGCAAAATGACCTTTTTTGTTACATTGTTTGCAAATCGACTCTCTAGCTGGACAAGTTGAACGAGGATGTCTCGCTCGACCGCAGAAATAACACTTCTGCTGGTTTATAGCTGCATTAAATAAATTTTTAGAAGAAACTTCTGTCTGAGATGTAGCACATTTGTCTGATATTTTCTTAGAGAAACTGGATGCAAGTTGGACGAATATGATTCTGAAAAAGTTTGGGCAGATTCTAAAGCACGTGCCTTTGTGAAAACTTCGTCCAATGTTAATTGGCAGTTTTCTAACAGCCTTTGCCTAATGGTATTTGATGAAATTCCATTTGTTTTTACTTTATCATAATTTATTTTCATTGTCATTATTCTTGTCATAAGAATTTGAAAAATGATGGATTTTATTTACTCCAAGTGAGCCTTTGTTTGTACTAAAAAATTAGTTGAGAATTGTCAATTTTTGATAGATGTCAAATAAATAATTGTGAAAAAACGTAAAAGATTTTAGCCAGTTTTATTTTTATTCGGTTTGGACTTAGATATTTTGTTATCATCTTTCTCCACCGCCTGTGGATGATCCCTGCCGGGAATTGGAATTGATAGGAGGATCTACACAAACCAGCGCCGCCAGCCGTTTCAACATTTTTAGCAAAAATCGAACCAGAAACCTTTAAATTCAGTTTAGTCGTTAGTCAAACAAAGTGGTGCCGAAACCCGGGAATTATTTAATAATCCCTTTCAATTGAAACCAGGACGCCTTCCTGTAACAGCTCCCGAGGTCGACTAACCTTTTTTGAGTGGAACAACCAGCCAGGACAGTTCCAGCACTAGTTCCGGAGTGACAACCTTTAAGCCAAGAGGACTTCCGGTTAAAGATAGCGGACTATTGTTGTAGTGTAGCAAAGAAAGACACCGTCGTTCCTGTAAGAATTAGCCAATTTCTTAGTCATTTTTATCCTATTTTAATTTAAAATTTAAAATAAAACTTTATTAAGGCTGAGTCGAGTCAACCGACACCCCAATCCAGAGGAAGAGGGATAAGGAAGACTAAACCGCCCGCCAGAATCACCTATGAGACACTGGGAAATCCTCGGATAGTACACGAGGAAACTGAAACCTCAAATGTTCCTGTCGTTACTGTCGGAAACTCCAAAGCCGGTTCAAAATCCTCGTTGAAAGCAACTTCAGTTCGGACGACGGCAAGTGTTTTGAAAAAACGAGCTGAAGCAGAGGCACTTGAGAGGAAGTTGAAATTTCGGAAAACAATGCAAGAAAAAGATACTGAGCTCGTTTTAATTGAGAATCAGCTGGAGGATTTAGCTGAGGACTTGAGTAATCTCCAAAGCACTGAACCTTCATTTGAACGAGACGAGAAAGAAACATTATTGAAGAAAAAAGAGAAATCTCTTTTACGACAGCAAACCAAGTTATCCTTAGAGTTAAAGAATCTGAAAGAGAATTTAGAACTGGAAATGCAACTCATCGACAAAGAAAAGGATATCGAGTTGGAAGAAATTGAAGATGAAGAGAAAGAAGATAACGACAGTGTGTTTTTGATAATGAAGAAGAGGATCAGGCTGATCGCACCAAGAACTGGATTGGAGAACAAACAGCTGACAGAATCGTGGAAGAAACATCACATCAAGAGCAGGTTCGCAACAGGAATCATTTTACGACTAACCATACCATGGCAGTTGGACAGCCCCTAGTTTGCCCAGTTTCTCCAGTACAACCTGACGATGGAGAAAACGTAACAATGAAACAGTTAGTGGAAGCTCTATCTAGTCTCAATTCCCGAAGAGCCCCCACATTTGTCGAAAGGGACCTGCCAAGTTTCACGGGAAAACCTGAAGACTGGATTAGTTTTAAAAGCCAGTATGATAGAACGAATAAAGAGTATTTTTTCACAAATTCTAATAACCTCCTTCGTCTACGCAAAGCCCTGAGTGGAGAAGCGTGGGAGTCGGTAAAGTTTTTGTTTAATACTCCAGAAAATGTGTCCGAAATTCTCTCTACCTTGGAGTTTGAATTTGGAAGCCCCGAAAAGATTATCAAGAGCCTCATTCAAAATGTCGAATCAACGCCAAAACCAGACATAAATAAGCCCGTCACAATTATCCAATTTGCCCGTGCAGTACAAAGCCTGGTGACTACTGTGAAGAGCCATAAGCAACAGGGATACATGGATTCTATCTACCTTTTGGGCAAGTTAGTTGAACGTCTTCCTCCAGTCATGCAGCGTAATTGGCGAAGAGAAATTTTGCAAGATCCCGACAAGAAAACCCTGACTGGATTTCGCGATTTTGTTGTTTTTGAAAAAACTATGGCTTGCATGGCGACAACTTCCGCCCCAACGTCAACAGCAAAGAATGAAGAGCGATTTGATCAGAGACGCAAACGGGGGACAGGAGCGATCCACTCCACATCGTCATCAGCTGGAAAATGTGGATATTGTTCTAGGACAGGACATGTGATTGAAAAGTGCTGGAGTTTTTGCAAATTGAAAATAGACGACCGATGGAAGGTAGCAAAGGATAAGCGTTTGTGTATTGGCTGTTTGGAACCCGGGCACAAATCTAGAACTTGTAAGACGAGGAAAAAGTGTCCTCAAGCAAATTGTCCACACTACCATCACACTCTCCTGCATTCTGAATTTACAAATGAAACTCCAGCTGCTACATCTGCCGCAAATGAAGCAGCCGCAAATTTTGAAAATTTAGAAGTTGATCAAATCACCTCAGGGGCTCATGGAACAATGGCGTTTGTAAAAGGGTGTGATGGACCATTGCCGATTGTTCCAGTTCGAGTAAAGGGACCAAAAGGAGTTGCTAAAGTTTATGCCTTACTGGACGGGGGAACGAGCAGCAGTTTAATTCGAAAAAGCTTAGCAAACCAGATTGGATTAGAGGGTGAAATGACAAAATACAACTACAGCGGGGTTGGAGGGCTAGTGTGTGACGAAACAGCTCGTCGAGTTGAGTATAGTGTTTCTGGAGTCTATCGTGGAAGCTCGTTCGGAGTAGTTCGTGGTGCTATTGCCGTTGACGAATTGCCTGGATCAAACTACTCGATCGATGTGGAAAAAATTAAAGAACGATGGCCTCACCTTAAAAACGTCCCAGTCAAATCCATGACAAATGTTACTTTTGATCTGATCATCGGTAATAATAACCCGCAACTCATTTTACCGAGACGGTTTGTTTCTGGAGGAGAAACTGAACCCTGGGGATGGAGAACTCCATTAGGCTGGACAATCTCTGGAAATTTTTATGGAGACTCCGGGAGTATCAATGTTGCTCATGGAATATGTCACTTCTCGAATGAATATCTTCACAGCCTTATAAAGTCCAGCTTTTCCTTTGATGATATGGGGGTGAAAATAACCACCTCCAAAGGTATTAATTTAGAAGAGCGCAATTGAAATACTTGAAAATACGACAAAATATTTCGACGGGCAGTGGGAATGTGGACTTCTCTGGAGGCGTGACAATGTTGAATTTCCAGATTCATTAGAGATGGCTAATAAACGGTTAGTTGACATGGACAGGAAAATGCGTAATCCTGAGTTTCGCCGTCAGTACGTTGAAAATATTAGAAACTATGTATACAGTGGCTATGCAAGGAAGCTCACTCCTTCAGAAGCTCAATTGACTACTCCAACAACTTATGTAATCCCACACTTTGGCGTCTTCAATCCCAACAAACCAGGAAAATTTCGGCTCGTAATGGATGCCAAATCAAAGGTTAATGGTCTGTCGCTAAACGACGAATTATTAAAGGGACCAGATTTGATACGACCTTTAACAGCTGTTCTGTGGAACTTCAGGATCCATCGATTTGCGCTAACCGGTGACATCAGTGATATGTTTCATCGCGTTCGAGTTCGGGAAGAAGATCAAAACAGTCAAAGATTTTTGTGGTGCGACGGGGATGAAAGACGAGAACCCGACCAATACTTGATGAAAGTCCTTATATTTGGAGCGACATCGTCACCAGCCTCTGCTATTTTTGTTAGGAATAAAAATGCGGCTTTATTCTCCAGTGAGTTTCCAGAGGCAGCAAGTAAAATTCAAATTGATTTCTATGTCGACGATTGCCTTACCGGTGGAGAAACCGTGGAAGAAGTCATTAACCTAAGGAAGGACATAAATATGATTTGTAGCGCTGGAAACTTCAAAGTTTGTAAATGGTTGTCAAATTCACTAGAAGTTCTCCAATCGATTCCTGAGGACTTGCGAGCAGCTGGAGGCAAAGGTTTAGGTGACAAGGAAACCATTGAGGGAGAACGAGTCCTTGGATTGTGATGGGATCCAGCTTCGGATACTTTCAAGATTAAGGTTGGCTTCCATAAAGTAAAAGAAGATATCCTCAAAGGAGAAACTCCAACTAAAAGAGAAATGTGCGGAGTGGTTATGTCTCTTTTTGATCCTCTGGGTTTCATCAGTCATTTTAAGATTAAGGGACAAATTCTTATACAGCAGGCTTGGAATAGTGGAATAGGCTGGGATGATGAAGCTCCAGGTGAAATCTACTTGAAGTGGAAACAGTGGATAGAACGACTGCCAGAGCTGGGTCTTGTGGAGATAAAACGAGCATATTTTCAGAAGAAGCCTGATAAAATACAAATGGATGTTTTTGTAGATGCTAGTGCTGAAGCCTACTCAGCTGTTATTTACTTACGTTCAGGATGTAAATACGGACCGGAAGTAGTTTTCGTTGCCTCAAAAGCCCGAGTCTCTCCGCTGAAAAAAACTATTCCGAGGCTTGAACTGCAGGCAGCACTCATGGGAACCCGACTCATGACAGCTATTGCTATTAAAGAAGAACTCAAATTAAAGATTCATTCGACATTCCTTTGGAGCGATTCTAAGACGGTTTTAAGTTGGATCCGGTCACCAAAGGCCAGGCTAAAAGAGTTTGTAGCCAATCGGGTTGGAGAAATCCAAGAGAATACTTGCTCCTCCGACTGGCGATGGGTCCCCACGAAACAAAACCCAGCTGATATCGCACCAAGATTCGACTCAGTTATATCCTTCACTCCAGACTCCGACTTCTATAGAAGCCCTTCATTTCTTTTGGAGAAAAAAGATGATTGGAGTTTCGAAATGGGACATATCGACGAAGAAAAAGTTATAGAAGGTTCAATTAATGCAGTGATTGTGCCTACATTTACTAAAACTGGAGAGATGGAATCCGTTCCAAACCCGAATCGATTTTCGTCATACAATAGACTTTTAAGAGCACAAGCCGCTGTTTAAACGAGTCGTGAAATTTTGGAAGCTAAGAGATCCTCAATTGAAGCCTTGTTCTGATGGGAAAATCATTTCACTTCTAGACACGCAGGACTTAAAGGAGGCTGAGATACTTGTTCTTAGATTAGCCCAATATGAAGCATTTTCTGAAGATATCAAGCAATTAAAAAACAGTCATGGACAATTTCAAAATCGCAAGAATTCTTTGTGGAGACTTTCACCATGTATAAATGATAATGGACTGTTGTGTGTCGACGGACGTCTTAAAAACGCAGATGTGTCAGCTGAATTGAAGTATCCCATCATTTTACCAGCTCGCCAAGCAGTAACAGACCTTATAATAGACCGTGAACACAGAGACAACGCTCATCAAGGTGTAAAAACAGTTCTAGCGAATCTCCGCCAAAAATACTGGATAATTGATGGTGCTCACGCAGTTACACGTAGTTGGGCTCGCTGCTGGGAGTGCAAAATCCGTCGAGCCAGGCCAACAACCCCACGGATGGCTGTCCTTCCAAAGTTTCGTGTCTCGCATCATCTTCCTACTTTCACCAACGTCGGGATAGATATTTTCGGACCAATTTACGTAACGGTTGGTCGTCGGCATGAAAAGCGATGGGGCGTAGTGATATGCTGTCTTACAACTCGCGCAATACATTTGGAAATTGTTTACGACTTATCCAGTGACGAACTTATTATGGCCATTAGTCGCTTCATCGATTCCAGAATGCGGCCTAGTTTAATTGTCTGTGACAATGGAACGAATCTTGTAGGAGCAGCCAGGGTTACAAGAGAAGTCGGGGAAGGAGCTAATTGGGATCTGATTCGTTCACACGGAAAATTCAATATGATTGAATGGGTATTCAACCCACCAGCCGCGCCCCATATGGGAGGATCATGGGAAGCAATGGTTAAACTCACCAAAAAATGTTTGACAGCTATCCTAAAAGATAAGTTTCCGAAGGATTCGACTCTTTTAACCGCTATTAAAGGAGCCGAAAACATCCTTAATTCCAGGCCTCTTAATGAGCTTTCCCCGGATCCAGCAGATCCAAATCCCATTACTCCAAACCATTTGATAAGAGGAGTATGCGACATCGGTCCCTCAATTCCAACTGGTACTCAGGGCAACAGCTTTGTCCGGGAAAAGTGGAGACTGAGTCAACAGCTAGTGGAACAGTTTTGGGTTCGATGGATAAAGGAGTTTTTGCCAAAGCTCATCCGAAGGGAGAAGTGGCACGACGCAAGTGAGCCGTTAAGAGTTGGAGCTATTGTCCTCATCCTTGACGAGAATCAACCGATTAATTGCTGGCGTCGAGGATATATTTCAGAAGTTTATCCAAGCAAGGATGGACAAGTGAGGTCGGTTCAAGTCACTACAATCGATCCAAATACGCAGACCAAGAAGACCGTGCTAAAGCGTCCAGTAGTGAGGATGTGTCCACTAGGATTGACAATAGAAATCAAATCCACAGTTTGAGTTTGATTTCGGGGGCCAGAATGTTTTTACTTTATCATAATTTGTTTTCATTGTCATTATTCTTGTCATAAGAATTTGAAAAATGATGGATTTTGTTTACTCTAAGTGAGCCTTTGTTTGTACTAAAAAATTAGTTGAGAATTGTCAATTTTTGATAGATGTCAAATAAATAATTGTGAAAAAACGTAAAAGATTTTAGCCAGTTTTATTTTTATTCGGTTTGGACGTAGATATTTTGTTATCATCTTCCTCCACCGCCTGTGGATTCCTGCCGGGAATTAGAATTGATAGGAGGATCTACACAAACCAGCGCCGCCAGCCGTTTCAACATTTTTAGCAAAAATCGAACCAGAAACCTTTAAATTCAGTTTAGTCGTTAGTCAAACACCATTTATGAATGCATCTCGGATGTACTCATCTCGATAGTCATTTGCTTTGACGTCTTTAAACTCACAGTTTGTACTAAGAACACGTAATGATTGAAGGTATTGCTCTACTGTTTCATCAGATTGTTGACAACGAGTCATTAACTTGTGGCGTGCAAAAATTTCATTCTTTGGTTTAATATAAAGTCTGTCCAATAAGGTCATTGCTTCATTATATGAGGTGCAATCGCTTATTTGTTTAAAGATAGAGTGACTTACGTGGTTGTACAATAGATTCAACTTATCATCGTCTTTTGCATTGATAGATGTAATGAAAGTCTTGAATGTCGTTTTCCAATGAGTCCATCTTGAAGTAGCTTGGATAGTTGTATGCTGAGTGTCAAATCGTTCTGGTTTCAGATATTTTTCCATATTCTTCAAAAGTTTAATTCAAGTTTATTAAATTGTAATGAAAATAATTAAAAACCTAATATCAAGGTTTTAATAAACTTGAAAACTGTACTAATTACATTCTGTAAATGTTGTTTACAAATATAACAAAAGAACAAAAGTATAACAAAGGTATCTTGTATAAACAAAGGTTTAAGATGAACATGTGACATAAATAATGACATTATGTAAATGTGTAAAGTATGCTATGCCAACTCTATGGCATTCGTTACCATAGATACTTGTTTTTCAATATAGTTGTCAGATATATATATAAAATACAGATTGTCAACGTATATACATTGTAATAAAGTAATACAATTATTTAAAAGTTTTCCACGTTAATATTGTTTTTTGTAAGTTCAGTGATACTTCGGCCACGCGCGTTATTAAAACTTCACATGGTAGCAGAGCGTAAAAGTTTGCAAGAATAACCAAAGTGAGTACCCAGAAATAAAAATTAGAATGTCAAGCGCAAAGATAGACGCGCTCACAAAAGACAATTACGACACATGGGTAATCCAGGCAAAAGCCGTGTTAGTGAGACAAAAACTGTGGAAATACATTGAAAACCCCCTTTCGACGACCGCAACTGCCGATGATGTAGAAAAGAACAGATTAGCTAAATCTGAACTCGTTCTTATTATCGCTCCATCTGAGCTAAAACAAATAAAAAACTGCAGCACTGCGAAAGATGTTTGGGACAAATTAAAAAATACTTACGCCAGTAAGGGACCTGCTCGAAAGGCGTCCCTGTTGAAACAGCTTATCCTGACGAAACTAGAAGGAAACGACGTACGCAGTCACCTTAATAAGTTTATGGATACGGTGGATAAACTGGCCGACATGGACGTGACAATCAACGACGACCTGTTAACAATAATGATGTTATACAGTCTCTCTCCTGAATATGAGAACTTCAGAGTTGCTATTGAATCCCGCGACAACCTTCCGAAACCAGAAGAGCTTAAGACCAAAATATTCGAAGAGTTTGAAGCACGTCATAACCAAAACATGACCAATATCGACGAACCTGAATCCTCATATGAAGAAGAAGCACTGTATGCGTCTTGTCGTATCTGCAAACGAAGAGGTAACATCTTCAAACGCAAGAATCATAAAATATGCACAAACTGCTGGAAGAAAAACAATGAGAAGCCTAAGAACCAAAACTCTGACTCTCATCGGAACAACTATGCTACACAGTGCCTTCTTACAAGCAACAAGAACCCTGAGAACAGCATTTGGATCCTAGACAGCGGGTGCACTTCGCATATGACTTATCGACGAGACCTGTTCAAATCAATCGAGAAAACTTCGAGAAAACTCAACTTCGCGACCGAAGATTGCACTGCAGAGATACAGGGAAAGGGTACAGTCTCCTTTATTTCTAAAAATGGAGATGGTGATGCACTCACTCATCTGAAGGACACGCTGTACGTACCTAGTCTATGCACTAACCTACTCTCTGTCAGCAAGATGACAGATGCCGGCTGTTCTGTCCTCTTTACTAAAAACAAAGCGATAGTCAACAACCCAAAAGCTGGAATAACTCTCACTGCACAAAAACAAGAAGACGATCTCTACTACATCAAACCAAGCAAGCATGAGTGCAACAACCTGGCCAATGATAACGATGACACAGCTCCGACATCCTCAAAGAAACTGGACTCATCAAACATCTACGAGTGGCACAGAAAACTTGGCCACATGAACGCCAACGATTTAAAACTTGCACTTCAAAATAAAAATCTACTTGGCTTGAACTTCGATGCTTCAGAAACATTACCGTGTTGCTAAACCTGCATCCTAGCTAAAATGCACCGAGTACCACCTCCCCGTGAGAAAACAACTCAACGAACATCTGAACTCCTAGAAATCGTTCATACCGACGTCTGTGGACCTATCCGAACGCCCACAATAAGCGAAAACAAATACTTCGTCACCTTTATTGACGACTACAGTCGCTACAGTCGGGTGTACATGATGAAAAACAAAAGTGATGTCTTAGAAAAATTCAAAGAGTTTAAACAGATGGCTGAAACGTACACAGGGAAGAAAATCAAAGTCCTACAATCGGATAATGGTACCGAATATGTCAACAAAGACTTCGACGCTTATCTGAAACACTGCGGAATACAACGAAGGCTTAGTGCGCCTTACACCGCACACCAAAATGGAGTAGCTGAACGAAAGAATCGTACTCTGATCGAGAAAGCCAGAGCCTTACTCATCGATGCTAAGGCACCATTAAAATGCTGGGGCGAAGCTATCATGACTGCCAACTACCTATCTAACAGGAGTCTGAATAGTGCCATCAAGAACATAACACCATTTGAAATTTGGGTAGGCCGAAAACCGTGCATCAATCACCTGTACATATTTGGCTCCAAAACGTTTGTTCTCATCAAGGGTACTAATGGTCATAAATTCGCACCGAAAGCAATTCCCGGCATGTTTATTGGATATTCTGAAACCTCAAAAGCTTTCAAAATCTTCATACCCTCCAAAAATAAAGTGGTCACATCAAAAGATATTCGTGTGATACAATCCATGTTTTACGACGAAACAAACAAGCATAATATCACCGATTTCTTCACCGATGAACCTCCAAAACCATCAAAAATGTCCAACCTAAAACGTAAACAAGTTACCATACACTTTGACGACATGGAAGAAGGAGACGACACACCATTTGACAGCATTAGTGATACTGATGATGACGCAGACCTCGACAATACACTGCAACAAAATTTAGTCAACAGCACTGAAGATGTTAAAGAACTGGAACAAGTGAACAACGAAAGTGATTACGAATCCTTTTCCGGTTCTAACCATGTTGACGATAAAGAACCCGTTAATGCTGATGCTGAGGAAACTATACCAAGATCTTTGAGAAACAGGTCAGCAATCTCAACTCCTAAGCGATACGACGATTTCATCCTGGCAGCTGCCGAAGAGATTGAAAACCTTCACAGACCCAAAGAACCTCTAACCTTTAAAGAAGCGATAGAATCATCTGATAATCGAAAATGGCAGGACGCCATGGACAACGAGATGACCTCATTAAAAGAAAATCACACTTGGGACCTGGTTGATCTACCTAAAGGACGTAAAGCTCTACCAAGCAAATGGGTGTACAAAGTAAAAATGAACCCTGATGGTTCCGTCGAAAAGTACAAGGCCAGAATGGTCATTAAAGGCTATTCCCAGATACCTGGAGTGGACTACGATAGAACGTTCAGTCCCGTGGTTCGACTGAGTACTGTACGATCGTTACTGGCAGTAGCTGTCCGTGAAAACCTAAAACTGACTCAGTTTGATGTAACCACCGCTTTCCTTAATGGCGAAGTTAAGGAAGAAATATATATGAAACAGCCTGAAGGCTATCAAGATGGAACGAAACGGGTCTGCAAGTTGAAACGCAGTCTATATGGCTTGAAGCAAGCGCCACTCTGCTGGAATACCTGTATAGAAGAGTTCTTGATACAATCCGGATTCAAACAGAGTGAGGCTGACC
This sequence comes from Ophraella communa, assembly GCA_035357415.1. Taxonomy (NCBI): domain Eukaryota; kingdom Metazoa; phylum Arthropoda; class Insecta; order Coleoptera; family Chrysomelidae; genus Ophraella; species Ophraella communa. Next base: position 26,982,336 of record CM068995.1, read on the forward strand.
CGTGCTTATTCGTGAGAAACCGAGACCAATCAAAAGTGATTGTAGCTCTCTACGTCGACGACGGGATTGTAGCACACGACTCAAAAATAGCAGGCGAAGAGTTCTTAAGTGAACTTAAAGCTCGATTTAAGATTACTACTAAACCCGCGTCATACTTTCTGGGAATGGAACTTAATGTGCGAAAGGATACAATATCCCTGTGCCAAAAGGCATACACAAAGAAAGTGCTTGAGAAGTATAGAATGACGAAATGCAAACCAGCACCATCTCCTATGGTTAAAGAAAATGAAACGGGAACCGATGAAGATAATACGACTACATTCCCCTATAGGCAAGCTGTGGGTGCTTTGGCTTATCTTTCAGTTGGCACAAGACCTGACATCTCCTACGCAGTCGGGGTAGCATCGAGGAACCTTGCGGCACCTACAAAAGATGATGTCATGCTTATCAAGCGCATATTTCGCTATTTAAAAGGGACCTTAGATAATGGTCTGACATTCACTAAAAAGTCACCGTCACACTTGGTCTGCTACAGCGACGCAGATCATGGGGGAGACCAGACTACGGGAAGATCGACATCTGGTATAGTGTGCCTTTACTCTGGTGGCGCAATAAGTTGGAGAAGCCAGAAACAGACAACAGTATCCATATCTTCAACGGAAGCTGAGATAATAGCGGCGAGTGAAGCAGCACAAGAAATCTTATGGTTAAATAGATTACTCAATGATTTAACAAGAACTGAAATACCCGTCCTGTACTTGGATAATAAGTCAGCTGTTTATCTCGCACACAACCCCAAGTACGAGTATCACAAGCGAACGAAACATATCAAACTGAAACACTTCTTCGTTCGGGAATGTGTCAGCAATGGAGACTTCTTGGTAAATCAAGTTTCGTCCGAGAATCAGTTAGCAGACATGTTAACGAAACCTCTGTTCGGGCCTAGAATACTGGGATTAAGTTCCAAGATGGGAATAAAGAATTTATCTTAAATTCTGAAAACTTCGGAGGATGTAAAGTATGCTATGCCAACTCTATGGCATTCGTTACCATAGATACTTGTTTTTCAATATAGTTGTCAGATATATATATAAAATACAGATTGTCAACGTATATACATTGTAATAAAGTAATACAATTATTTAAAAGTTTTCCACGTTAATATTGTTTTTTGTAAGTTCAGTGATACTTCGGCCACGCGCGTTATTAAAACTTCACAAAATGCTACCAACTACACTATATAAGTATCATCACATATAGTTAGTACCAAATGTACAATGTAATAAAGTATTTTTACATATTTATGTGTGTGTAGAAGCAATAAGATGATTTTGACAATCTAAAATCCTACCTGGAAAGACACTTAATCTTTGGAATGCCTCCATAATAGAAACTGCTCTTTCTCTTGTTGGCCAACAAACCATTTTATACCTTTTATTTGCTTGCAGAAGTCTTCTGCATGTTCTGTACAGAACTTCCCAGCAGGTCGATTTAACCAATCCAAAACCTGTATGTTCGCATTTCCCGTATCTCTCTATATTACAATGATAAGAGAAAACTAAATAGCTCATTATAAAATTCAAATAAAACTATTACATTATGTAAATGGTCATCATCTTTGGCAAGTATCTGAAATGTTACTGACTGGTAGGTATCATAATACAAGCAATTTTTAGGTAGGTACTTACAGAAAACTTTCAGTATTTGCAAACACCACAAGGTTACCATTGTCTGCTTTTCTAAAGGCAATTCAGGACGGTCTTTGATATTGCGCTCCTCCTCAAGGGTAATATTATGCAGTTTGTTCAATAAATCCTCAAAGGTTGAGGGAAGCATTCTAAAATGCTCTTTAAATTGTCTGTCCCGCAATCTAGGCACCGTTTCTTCTGCGTACCCTTCAAGTTTACTGGCTTGGTCGTCTTCCTCATTATCACTATCATTAAATATAATTTGATTGCCATGTCCAAAAGCACATATAACTCTAAGATAATTTCTATCTATATAACCAACAAGATAAATTATTAAAAAACACCACCCAAAAAATTGAAAATTAATTTACACAAAAAATTGAGGTTAGGTGTATTCCTCTGGATCGTTCGGTATATACGATTTGCTCCGACTTATCTGCCATCAGGGGCCTGTTTCATAAAAGTGACAATTCCTGTCGGACAAGTGCCAAACAAGACTTTTGACAAGTTTGAGTTTCATAAAATGACAAGAGTAGATTATTAGTGACAAGTGACAAGCCTTATATTACAAGTTTGATTTTACAACTGTAGGTTAGGTTTTCGTTTCATAAAAAGTAAGTGAATGTAAAGTTGTCATTTTTTCCTAACATTTATTAGTGTGAAGTGACAGGAGCTTGATATCCTGTCACCCCCCGATTTTCTCGTAGATTTGATAGAAAATGTGGTCTAGCGACAGTGATGAGGAAGGCAACGTCTGTGTTTCGTCAAAGAATTAATTTTAATTTTAATGCATTGATGGAGTTCAATCAAAGATTTCGAATTAATTCCATAAAAATGGAAGAAATAATAACATCAATCGGTCATCGCCTAATACATCCAACGAACAGAAATTATGCCTTGTCTGCTTCTCAACAATTACAAATTGCCCTGCATTGGTTTGGAAATGGTGGACAGTACCATGAAATAGGAGACATGCATGGCATCTCCAAAGCCACGGTTTGCAGATGTGTAAAAGCAGTCGTGAATGCCATAAATGATATTTTATTTCCAAGAGTGGTATGTTTTCCTCAAAATATCATAAACATCGTGCAGCGTTTCAACGAAGTTGCCGGAATGCCAATGGTTGTTGGCTGCGTTGATGGAAGAAGCATTTGTTGATAGGAATGGAAACCACTCTATAAATGCAATGGGAATTTGTGGCCCTGACTATAAGTTTTACTATGTTGACTCCAACTGGCCTGGAAGTGTCCACGACTCAAGGGTTCTTCGAAATTCACGAATATTTCAAAGATTTGAACAAGGTAGGTACTTGGTTGAGTCTATAAAAAACTGTTTACTTGCAATAAATTGCTACGGGAGCTAGTAAATGCATCGAAAAATAATTCACCGAAAAACAATTCACCGAATGAACAATTCACCGAATAACCCAGACCCAATTCCCACAAGGAATTTTGACTGATTTAAGCAGCCCTTGCCTAAATTGAATTTATTGTTGGTTATGGCTGTAAAATAGTTAAATAAAATAATAAATATGTATTAACATAAACTATATTTTCAGGATGGAGACCAATACCTGGGGCGATAATTTTGGGTGATAGTGCTTATCCCCTTAGAGACTGGTTAATTCCTCCAATTTTAAGAGATCCCGCTGATCCGGCAAATGTAGTATTTGTTCAACGACATAAGCAAACTCGCCGATTTATTGAACAAAGTTTCGGAATAATCAAAGAAAAATTTCTGTGCCTAAATTATTTACGTGTGAAACCATTGTTTGCAGCTAGAATTATTAAATGTTGTGTTGCTCTCTGCAATATTTCTAGAACTTTTGACGATGAGAACTGGCTCCAAAATTTTGAAGTGAGGAATGATAACGAAAATATCCAACCATACGATGGACAAATATTGAATGAAGATCTATTAATACAGATTATAAATCATTTTAAATAAACATGTGAAAAAAATGTTATATAAGTAGAGTAGAATTAAACAGGGAAGTTCACTTTTTGAATTGCATGGTTTTATAAATCACTCTGTGCAAGATACAACCGATTTTAATTGTAATTTTCAACCAAGACCATTCAATAGAGAATGAAATTGCCTTTCAGAATCTGAAAACATTTTCAAAAAATATCAATTTTTAAAAAAGTTACAGGGTGGTGAACTTTTGAGAAAGTTTCAAAACGTGGACTTCCCTGTTTAATTCTACTAATCTAATTGTTTCAATAAAAAATTAAGACGGAAAATACTAAATTTAATTTATTTAATTGAACATATTATGAGGATAATGTCAACCGACTTCTAATAAATTATAAATATAATTCATCTTCACTTGTATAATCTACAAGGGGCAAACTTTCATAAAATTGTCTCGTGAATCTTGACTTTTCAAGTCCATGTTTTTTCTCTAGGTCAAAAATTTCCAATGCAGTTTTGTGATTCTGCATTTCTAAATAGGTCACCTGCAAAAAAAATTAATAAGTCACAGAAATAGCTATCTAATTTTTTTTACTTGTAGCCTCAGTTTTTTTTCCCTCAGTTCTTCAAAAATATTTTCATTACTAGGAACTTTACTCGTACGTAATTAACAGTATCTTCATCTGCAGTATCTACACCAATCCCATTTAAAACCGGCGAATCCTTGCCCAAAATTTCATGGACGAGAAGGTCTATGTCCTTTTTTTTCGCCACAACACCTCCTCCAGTGCCCGTTTTTCTGGCGTTGTCCAATTTTTCCACTGATCTTTTCCTGATATTTTGCCATAAAACGTCCCGACAATAAGAATAAGTCTTTGTTTCATTTATAAGTCCCATTGCGAGTGCAACTTTCCTAACTTCACTCCACTGTGCACATTTTAAAGACTTTGTCAAGGTGGGATTAAATTTTCCAAATAACACTTCCTTCCGTTCTCTTATTGCACGCAAAAACTCGATTTTACCTAACTCGCGAGACATTGTAATATTTCAGTTTCTTGAGGTTATAATTTTTGACGTTTACTACTCCTACACTTGTAGAAATACAATTGTCCAAAACGTGATTTGACAAGTGTCAACATTTATTTTATGAAACAAAATTTTTGAATACTAGTCAAACAACACTTGTAACTTATCAACTTGTCACTTTTATGAAACAGGCCCCAGCTGATCAAAAATCCGTCGCCTCCCGGACGTATAAAACGAACGTTACTACTGTAATAGGCATGATGACAGTCAGTAAGAATCACTAAAATATTGATTTGTTATAATTATATAAGATACGGAGATTCTAAAGAATTTACTCATTTTTATATTACATATGTGATTACATTTATTTTAGTAAAAATATAAGCACTAAATTTAACAATCCGCCATATTAGCTGAAACACCAATCAGAATACCGTGACGTCGTACTTTCGTAAATATTGTTGACATTGACATTGGAACGTAAACAAATATCTTATTCGGAGTTTTTATTGATATATTCTTACATTGTGGAACCTCACACCATCGATACACATTAGGATTCATGACTATTATAACTATTATAATCGCACAAAATAAGTAAAAACAAAATAAACTTTTTTAACCACACTCTTTTAACATGCAAAATGTTTGAAGTTTGACGTTTTTACCATAGAATCCACAGATGACACGGGTCACAGTGTAGTATAAATGGTATTTACGAATCGATGATGTCATAGATAGACGCCATTACTATTCTAGCGTTTTGGCGTCAAATTTAAAATGCATTTTTAAAAAGTAAATTTCTCATTTAAAAACTCTTTCTTTGCAAAAATAACATTTATTTTAGATAAAGTATATACGTGAAAACATCGTGGATCAGTTTTTTAAAATCAGTCATCATGCCTATTTTAAATGTTTAGCTTGTTACACTTTAACATTAAAAGTATGGTCCGTAAGTCTACCGGATGTAACCATAGAAGCGGTTCCTCGGTCCGTAAATGCTGAAATTTTGAAGTGTGAATATTAACCGTGACTTACGGACCCCGGTTCCTGAAAAAAGCGGTTACACTTCTGTACCAGAACGACCGATCTTTGGAGGTCGGTTGTTATGGTTCAAAATGGCGACTTTAGTGCCTTGAGGTTATGAGACATATATTTTTGTGATAAATTGACTGGTAATTAGTAAACATATTAACTTGTGATAAATTTTACAATGGAGGTAAGAAGTTGATTTTGTTACGAGAATACCTATACTAATTTGAAATGTAAATTTTAGGATTTGGATTTGACTGTTTTGTGTACCTGTTTCCATTGTAACAGAGAAATAGGTATTCAGAACAATAAACAACTAAAAGGTTGTATTAACTTTCACTATTTATTCTATAAATTGCAATTACAGCTGTAATTTATTTATTTATTCTATAAATTGCAATTACAGCTGTAATTGCAATTTATAGAATAAATAGTGAAAGTTAATACAACCTTTTAGTTGTTTATTGTTCTGAATAACATGAATTTTCACACAGTAAGGGTTAGTACCATAAATTTCATAGAGAAATAGGTACTTTGAGCCAAGTAATAGAAGGGCCAACACATGATTGTTTCATAAAATATGACGAGATTACGTTTGACAATTCAAGTAATGTTGCAAAAGGCATTTTCAAATCTCCGGCAGCAACAGAAGACGTGAAGAATGTTCCAGCATCTACAAGCAACAATTTCATTAGTACCTGGACAGATCCCGCTGTCAAACTTCTTATTGCTACTTATAAGGAATTAAAGGCAAAATTTACTTCACCTCAGCATAATAAAAAGACAATCTGGGGCCTGATGAGTCAAAAATTAGAAGGTAATGGAATCAAAATGACAGCCACCAAGTGCGATGAAAAATGGCGAAACCTAAAAAAGAAGTATGATGCAATAAGGAGATCAAACCAGGAAACAGGAAATTCCAAATCTAGGAAGCATTTTCATGATCTTCATGAAATATACTTCAAAGATCCCCTATTTTCACCACTTGCCATTGTCAGTAGCACAGGAGGAATAACTGTTCGATCAGATACTTCTATTCCAAGTACATCTAAATTTTCACCGACAGGATCATCTGCACAGGTCAACAATGATCATACACCAAAAAGTGGGAAGAAACGAAACACTTCTGCATTGAGGAATTGGAAAAAAAAGGCAAGCAAGACATGATGAAAAGATGAAATTTAAGAAGGAAGTGTTTGAATGGTTAAAATTGAGGGAGACAAACAAGTGTAACGCCTCCACCTCCACGCGAGTGGGATGAGGAGTTCTTCGGTTGTCCTGGTCTCAACCTTTACGGCCTTCGGCTACGACTCCAGTCGAAGACGGGTGTGGATCGCTTCTTCGTTCCAGGAAAGAAAAATAACCTTGTGATTTAGAGTTGGGCGCCAGCTAGGCAGTATTACCACTATAGGCCTCTATTGTAGTCTCTACCTAACCTAGCGAAAGTAGAGAAGAAAAAAAAAGACAAACCTTCCGAACCAGAAATAAACTTTATTAGACCTTAGGACCCGAACAGCTTTGACAGTATCTGTTAAACTTAATAATAGAAACCATTGGAAGTTTACTATACTCCCAAACTTATTATACATTTAAATGACAATAAGTGTACAAACTTGTTAGTTCACATGATAAACAAAAAATAATAAAAACAGGCCAGAAAACCATTAATAAACTTTAAATGATCAAACTCATGAGTTATTCAATACTAAACAGTAATGCGCAAGTCGACCAGTCTGGTACCACACTATTCAATTCAGGGCAAATCTTTTAAAGATAAATTACACTCATTACCATAACTTGATAAATGTTTTCGACAGCTTTACTATGAAAGACCTACCTTTATAGAACTAATTTCTAATGACAAAAAAATTATGACTGTGTCTGTGCTGGTGAAGCTAGCAAGACACTCCTCTTGAGAGGAGTTATATGATAAAATCTACCAGTTGATGTTTTCAGTCCTTCAGATCTTCCTCTTGGTGGTCGACAGCCTTTGTTCTCACTTTGTTTTAAAAATGATAACTCACAGCAGGAAGTCCAGAGGTCCCTTAAGTCCCAAGGGAAATGCACTAGGATGCTTACAAGCCACAGATGGGTGATACAAATGCTCCTTAGCCCCCCAAGTGGACCCTTAAAAGAACACAAAACTCAAATTATAACCAAGGCCTACCTTAAACTATGATAAATTGCCACCCCCTACTTTACTAGGCACATCTTATACTTGCTAGCCCACATGGACTATCTAAAAGGTACAAACTAAGTTAAGTCTATACAAGAAAACTAATAAAATAGATGGCCGATACATGAAAAAGAAACTGAACGAGTTATAAAAAATAATGAGTAACTGACAAGGTGTCTTATAAACTAGTTATACTCTGTAGAGATAATGCAGAATATATTATACACTTTTGCCCCCCTTACCTTACTTTGTGGGAAGAAAATTAAATAATTACCCCTATTATGAGTAATTACATATATTATATATAGTATATAGATAAAAAAAACATACCTTCCAGACGAAGGGAAGTTCGACTATATCTCCTGACGAAACCAAGACTCGTAATCCACTCCAGAGCCCCTCTTTCAATCTCTTCGAACGAAAACAGCAAATATAAAAGGAAAGACTCGTCCAATTTGGGATCCTACACACGGTAGCTTACCATGAAGGCCATAACCAATTATTTATAATACAATTTCACCAAAATCAGTAAAAAATACCGCATCCACTAGTCTTCACGGCAATAAAGGACACGAATTTTAATAATCCCAATTAAGGATGATCTTGCAGACCATTACAAATTTAAAGATTCGTGTCTTTGAACAATCGTCCTTACTTCACACTTGCACTCTCTCTTTTTCTGCCAAAAACGTCACTTTTCGACTTGTCTCACCACACGACACGTCCTTTTCCCCCCACCGGATGTCCAATCAAAACCATCGAATATCGATATGCTACCGAGCCAGCGATCGCAAATAACCAGAGAAGGCACAGAGCACACAAATCTACGCGATTTCAACGACTCCCGAAAAATCGCCTAAATGGACTATGAATCTGACGGATGATAACTTGACGGACAGCTGATGTAAACAAAATAAGTAGAATACACTGAATATGGAATTGAAATGAAGAAAGAAAGAGTTTCTATTTGAAATATACGTCCTAATGAAAAGTCATAGGCAATGAAAACCCCTCAAGAGCAAGAAGGTATGATTAAATCCATCACTTTAAACTTGTTTCGCTTTAAAGAACTTAATCCTCTGTAAACCCTAGATAAATTATAGCATTTATCAAGCTAAAATGTTTTAGGTGGCTAGACCAGGGGGACAAGATATGTACCCCAGTACAGTTATAGTACCATACCAAACTAAAAACCCTAGATAAACTATCCTAAAGCTAAGTAAACCCCCCCAAGTAAAGGACTATAGACAAGTACTCACACATATGCAAATGACAAGGATTAAAATGTTGTGTCTCGATGTTATGACTGGGATAGCTACAGCCTGCACCCTTTTGCTGGTGAGAAGGTGGCAAGGTATGTCCCCTGGGCTGACAAAAAGAAACTAAAGACGAATACAAGGTATCTTACAGCAATCTTTGGTAAGAGGTAAGTGTTGTTTCCTTGTTGCGCAAAACTGGACTGTTACATCACCCCCCAACTTCAAGAAAATTCACTGGAGAATTTTCACCAGCGCTAGCTGTACGTAAATCCTTAATGCTCCATGTTCCCTGATCGTTACCTTTGTCGTCCTCTAACTGGTACATCCAGGGTCCTATTTTTTTCTTAACATAGAAAGGTCCAACCCACCTAGGAGCGAACTTGCTTGTTTAATAGGCCGCAGCATCCGAGAGGGCAAAATTCCTCCTCCAAACAGCCTGATGGGGCAAGAACTCTTCGTGACGACGGCGTAAATTGTATGTATTCCTATTCTTTTCAGAAGCCTTATCCAAGCGCTTCCTGACGTCGGCGTATATATCCTGTAAAATTTTAGGCCTACCCTCATCGGTAACTTTGCTGGGAACCTCACCAATTGCTTTATATATCTTATCCCTTCTACCGTAATCACGTCCGTCTAGAACCATCTTCCTCCCAAATGTTACAAAGTACGGATCGTGGCCTATTGCTTCATGATAAGCGGTACGAGTTGCACACGCCAATTTTGCCAAGTTCACATCCCAAGATCTATGATTATCAGACACATAAGATGCGACCATCGTCTTCAAAGTACGATTGAATCGTTCGGTGGGATTGGCTTGGGGATGGTAAAGAGCGTTATATCTAACCTCCACTCCATAGGACTTAGTCAACTCCTTAAAAATCCGAGATGTGTACTGAACACCATTATCGCACAAGAGCAAACGAGGAACCCCAAACAGTAAAAATACCTCCTCCTCAATCCTCTTTACCACGAACTCTGCCTTAGACGACCTAAGAGGAAACACAAGGGAAAACTTACTGAAGCAATCCATAACAACCAAAATGAACTTATGTCCCTGCTTGGATCTAGGCAAAGGCCCCATGAGATCCGTTGATATAATTTCCCACGGCCTCATTGCTCTGGGCTGACGAGACATCAAACCCTTTGGCGCTACATTTTCGATTCTATGCTCGGCACACTTAATACATTTTCTTACATAACGTGAGACATCGCTCTTCAGTTTTGGCCAAAAATATTTTTCACAGATCTTCTTATACGTCTTCAAAACGCCCATATAACCTGCAAGAGGTTCGTCGTGAACCTTACGTAGAATCGAAGCTCGTTCTCCTCTAGGAACCACCTCTTTCCAATTCTCCCAAGTAAGAGTTAAAAAAGCCAGAAGAAGGGCGAACATACTTAAATAATCGATTTCCCACGATACGCCACTGAGGGTACTCTAACGGCTTGGTGTTCACTCCCTCAAATACTTTATCATACCAACGATCTCCAGTAGGAACGAAAGCATCAACGGCATCGATCACAGGAACCGATCGACTCAGAAGGTCAGGAACAACATGATCTTTCCCTCGGCGATGTATGATCTTAAAATCGAATTGCTGGAGTCTGACTGCCCATCGTGCTAACCTCCCCGTGGGGTCCTTTAAATTCTGCAGCCACACCAGAGAAGCGTGATCTGTGATCACAGTAAAGGGTACTCCCTCCAGATACGGCCGTAGCTTCTCGACAGACCACAAAACCGCAAGGCATTCACGTTCGGTGATCGAATAGTTCCGCTCCTGACGACTTAAAGACCTACTTAAATAACTGATCACTCGATCCCCTCCTGGGGTATTCTGAATAAGTACGGCTCCGATCCCATAGCCAGAACTATCACACTGTACGACGAAAGGCAAGTTGAAATCCGGACAATTAAGGACGGGTGCGGAAACAAGACATTCCTTAAGTCTCTGGAAAGATGCATTACATTCCTCAGTCTATACAAACTTACGACCCTTTTTCAACAGGGAAGTGAGGGGAGACATCAGCGTAGCGAAATCAGGGACAAAGCGACGGTACCAAGAGAAAGTTCCAATAATACTCCTTACTTCCTTTACTGATGCTGGAACAGGAATACTCAGCATGGCCTTGACCTTGTCTGGGTCTACATGCAATCCATTTTTATCCACCACATGCCCTAAGTAATTGAGTTCCGGTCTACAAAAGAAACTTTTACTCCATCTCACCGTGATACCGGCCTTACGCAACCTAGAAAGTACCTCTTCCAAGATCCTGAGATGTTCCTCTAACGTATCAGCAATAATAACGATGTCGTCGAGGTAGGTGAAAACATGCGGCTCCAACTCAGGCCCAAGGACACGATCAATCAACCTCTGCCAAGTAGCAGGAGCATTGTGGAGGCCGAATGGCATCCGACGGAACTGGAATAATCCACGACCCGGAACAGTGAAGGCCGTATAGGGCCGAGAAGCCTCCGCTACCGGCACTTGCCAATAGGCAGACTTAATATCGATCGTCGACAGGTAGTGGGCATTCCTCAATTTGTCCAAAATAGATGAGATATAAGGCAGAGGATAGCTGTCTCTTTTTGTAACCGCGTTCAATTTACGGTAATCGACGCAAAACCTAAAAGACCCATCCTTCTTCCTGACCATCAAAATGGGCGACGACCAAGGACTATTGGACTTTTCTATGACTCCTTGAGAAAGCATCTCATCGAGTTCCTTATCGATATGCTTCTGAATCACAGGCGACACTGGGTAGTACCTCTGCTTTATGGGGGTAGCATTACAAACGATGGTATGTTCCGCGACATTCGTACACCCTAAACTAGACCCCATAAGTTCACGGTTCCTAGCTACCAGGGCATCCAAACGAGCTTTCTGCAGGTCAGTCAAAACGGTTTTTCCGCGAAGATGATCTACCACACCGACAGTAACAGGCGAATCTGAAAAGTGCCACTCATTGTGCCTTAGATCTGGAACAATCCCAACAGCTCGCCAAAAATTCGCTCCTAAAATAAGCATATGGGGCACTTCCAGAACTACAAGAACAGGCAAAACCTTCAAACGGTCCCTGACTAAGAAAGGTACTAGACATTCTCCTAAAACTTCGCAAGTCTGGCCATTGGCTACGCGACAAGTAGACTTCTTTGACTTATCCAACTCTAAACCTAGACTTTGGAATAGCTTCCAACCACTACTCCCTGCTATAGTTCTAGAAGCCCCCGAGTCCAATAACCCCAATAACTCAGTCCCTAAAACATTTACCCTTAAGTACGGTCTCTCATCATTAATGGCGTGATCTAAAATAAAATCTAGTACAGGTTGTAACAGGGCCGACCTTCCCACAGCATCCCTCACTCGACCACCTAAGGGTGCTGGGATCCGTTTCCCGACTTACAATTGGGACAATTCCTGACTGTAAAACCTTCCTTCTTGCATTTAAAGCAATGCAACTTTTTAGGAACGAGGCAACCAATAGCTTTGTGTCCTGGTTGGTTACAACGGAAACACACAATCTTACTAGGAGCTTCCCTGGGAGTATCGAAACTTGTTGAAGCAGTAGCAACATCAGCACTTCCCTCACTCTTCCCATCAACATCTACATAAGCCAAGTCTCTCTCTAAAACGTTAGCCTTCCTACTATTAGGCTCCACATAATTCCTTATGCAATCTCGCCTCTCCTCCATGCTACGACACAAGTCCCTAAGTTCCCCCAAAGTAGCCGGCAAAGGATCACGTAACCTATCCTGATAAAAGGGATTCAAATTTCTCATAATGATTGATAACTTGGCTTGACGTATTCTGTTCCGTTGTCACTTCTGAAAATTTTTATGTCATTTCCAGTTTGTCTCTTGACGAATCGTTGGAATTCCAGGAATTTTGAGAAAACGTCACTCTTATGCTTGAGAAAATGAACAAAGCGATATGAAGTACATTGGTCTTTGAATAAAACGAAGTAATTCGCACCACCAAGAGATGTACACGATATTTTTCCACAAACGTCCGAATGAATGTATTCTCCTGGTTTCCATTTGGTGACGTGGCAATTACTCTTGAAAGGTTTCCTCATTTGCTTTCCATGTTGACAGGTGCTACAGAATAAGCCATCCACTTCTTTGATTTTGACACCAGGTAGTTGACCTTTGTCAGCCATTTCTTTGAGCGATTGAAAATTTAAATGGCCTAACCGTTCATGCCAGAGTATAACTGGATTTGTTTGTGCCGAATTACTCTGTTGAACTTGGGGAACTTCGAAAAGCATTCTATAACACTGATTAGATTGCTTCATTCCAGAGACAACTAAACCTCTAGCATTTTTAACTTCAATCTTGTCATTGTTGAAAACAACTTTGAGGTTTTTGTTGGTTACTGCTCCCACCGAAAACAAGTTTTTCTTCAATTGTGGTACATACAGTGTATTTTCTAACGTGAAAAGTTGCCTTGTAGGGGAAGGTAGGGCAAAGTGGCCACCCTAAGGTTTTGTGATTTTTTTTCCACCTCTAAAATTTTTTGAATATCTGAATATTTGCACACAGATAGGATGACTACTTAGGAACATCAGGGTACTACAACATTTTTCGAAAAAAATTAATTTGAAGTGAAAATCTAGTTTTTCGCAAAGGAGGTCAAAGTGGCCACTTTGCCCTGACTAGACGGGTAAAGTGGCCACTGTGCTCGATGTGATGTTGAAGAGTGAGAACACAATTTGATTGCTTAGAACATTTTTATTAACATTGCAAGTCGTATGAAAAACGAAGTGAAAGGAAAATTAAATAAAAATGACGAACTCAAATAAGAAAGTTTTGAATCATCAACCACAGCATTTTTCACAAGTGAAGTCAACGTCACCTTCTTCACAAAATGAACAGGCCTCGTGAGCCCAAAGGCGACAAACATTACACCTGATCCAGCCCTCACCACTCCTGGAATTAGCATAGTTTTCTCCGCAATAAAGACACAATGTTTCTTCTTCATCGGTATCGCTGGAGCTGGAGCTTTCAACAACCAGCCTCAAACTTGCTGTTTCTTCGAAGAGTTTTCCATTTCTTTCCCCATATCTTCATCTTTATCACTAGAGCTTTCAACAAGCTTCTTCTTCACCTCTTTCTTCTTCTTAGAAGAGTTTTTCGTTTCTTTTTCTTCCCGTAGTTTTTTGCTTTTTCAAGTCCGTCTTTGTAGGGGCTGGAAGTCAACACAGCTGACGTTCCTCTTTTTCTTGAAGAACGTTTCACATTGTCTGCTTTCGGAACGGGAATAATATCCCTAGGAGACACTGCAAAACATCCTCTCTATGTTGAAGGGATTGGTGTTGCTGGTGGTGGTAGTGGTTCACTCAACTCTTCGTGTGGGTCTTCGAGAGCTATATCCGTCGCTTCGGCAGCAACAAAATCAGACTCAGAGAACACGTCTTTATTCAGTGGCACAATTCCAGTTGCTCTGAATCCATTAATCGCTACTGCCGGAGTTGCTGCTTTCAAGAAGGCCTCTCCTAGCAGCTGGCTAACTTGGAACATGGTCACAGTTCTTCCCGGATTGTTCCGTAACCAACGTTCAATAGCCTGAACGTAGAAAGTATTTAATGGGTCCATAAAAGAGACATCAAGGGGCTGTAGCTTATGGCTACAGTGGGTGGTATACACACAACTGTAGTGTGATTAGCCCTTGCTTTCTCAATAAAAGGCAAGTTCTTCGTATGAGTTGTGTGACCATCAAGTATAAGTAGCACTGGATCATCGATAGACGGCTTTGCATGTCGTAAAAAATGGTCAAACCACTGACAAAAAATATCGGTTTGCATCCAGCCAGAAGGGTGACATGTAAACTCGGTACCAGCTGGTGCTCCATCTTTGAGTTCAGGTTTCATTCGTTGTCTTGGAAATATAACAAGAGGTGGTATAAAATTTCCTCCCGCTGACATGCACATGGTGAAAGTTGCCAGAGTCCCTCTCTCAGCTGACGTTAAACTGCCTACTTGCCGTCTTCCCTTGAGGGCAAAGACTTTAGAGGTCTTACTCTGAACAGTAGTCAACCCAGTTTCGTCGACATTGAAAACTCTGTGAGCAGGAAACAATTTATCTTTCTGAACCTCATGTAGAATCCTGAAAAATTTGTCAACATTTTCTTTATTGAATGCACGAGCTCTTGCGGCTGAAGTTGCTTCAGGTTTCCTCAGTGCAATCTCTGGGTGACGCCTCATGAATCCTGCCACCCAATCTTTACCTGCCATCTCTTTATCTTTGTTGAAGTTGTGAGTTATATTGTTTTGTTGAGCCAACTGATACGCCAAATATCGAAGATCAGCTACAGTTATTCCAAAAAATCTGACCTCCATTTCCAAGACATGATCGACGATCATCTGTTCCTGAGCTGCATTGAAGACAGGACGATACTTGCCTAATAATTTTGTTGTCTCTTTTGCATCGATATTCTTGTTCAAAACTCTCCTTTTCAATGTAGTTCTTGGAACATTGAATGTGGAGGCAGCTGTTTTTAACGCCATACCATCATTCCTTACTGCATTGATTGCTCTTTGCATTGCTGCAGGATCCCATTTTTGCTGATCATTTTTTCTTTTATAATTGTACACCATCGTTTATCTCTAAAAAATAAACAGGAATAACACCTGTGAGAAAGTTCGTCACAAACTAAGAAAAAGAATTGATTTCACAAGTCAATTTGTTTTTTAGAGTTCTAAGATTAAGAACAGTATTTATCAATACCTATTAAGTGAATCCACACATCCAACGAATTAATTGAGTAACAAAATTACCAAACTCATTTGAATTTTCGGATAGTGGCGGGCAAAACGGCCACTATTGTGACCACTTTGCCCGTTTGGGAGCCATGACAGAAAATATTTCATACACGAGAAAGTAGTGAACGTTTTGCAACGTTCTACCCACCATTGTGAAGCTGAAACCATGCTTTTTCCGTGAATGTTTAATATACAAATGCAATCATAATAGGTTTTTATATACAGTATGTAATATAAGTCACTTACCTTAAATAATTCACTTGGAAAATGCGAAAAAACACTCAAACTCCACGAATAGTACAGCAACGTTGCTCGCCGCTCGGTTGATTGGCAACTGCTATCAGAGGGTATAGTTCGACCACAAATTACGTGACGGTAGCGCTCTGATGTCGTCATAATAGTTGATGACCACTTTGCCCGCCGTGGCCACTTTGCCCGCTCTTCCCCTACCATTAACTACAGCCGTTAACCTTATGGAGCCAATTCCTTCGGCTTGTATAAATGAATTATCTCCTATCTGAATGGCAACTTCAGAATCAAGTGGTTTCAACTCGCTGAACCATTCCTTGTGAGAAGTCATATGCTTAGAAGCAGCACTGTCAGCGAGCCAAACATCTTCATAGCCAAAAACCCGAATGTTATTTTCTTCAGCGCTCAGAGCTTGATTTCTTTCTTGAGAAGATGGAAAACTATTATTTCCTTGGTCATGTTGACTATTTCCGCCAAATTTATTGATTCTCTTTCTGCATTCTGATTTCACGTGGCCCCTCTTTCTGCAATAAAAACAGAAGATGCTCTGCTTGCTTTTCAGCTTGTTATTGCATTTATCGAAGGATGAAGTGGAACTGTTCTGTTTATTCTGGAATTTCACAGCAGCAAACGCAGTAGATGATTCTTCTGATTGATGCAGTCTCAATTCTTCTTTAAGGAGTCTAGCAGTTAGATTATCGAAAGATTGTTTAGTCTCATCATAAGAGTCCCAAGCAGTTACGAAGGGTCCATATTTATGAGGTAGACTACTTTTTCTCCGACATCGGCTAATGCTGCTGCCATTGCCTCCACTTTGCTGACATGTTGTGCGATACTATCTGTTGCTGACATTTGATAGTTGAAAAACTGTTGTTTTAGCATAACTTTATTCACTGATTGTACTGTTTAGGTTTGTTTCCTTTAATAAACGAATGTTTTAGATTAATTGTGTTTTTTTTATTAACAATCACATTCATAAAAATGTTTCATAGAATCTAACTGAAAACTAACTGTCACTCTAAAAGTCAACCACCAGAAGGGTGGAGCTGCGTTCCTGCTTTTAAATAAAATGCTAAACACTACATTCCTCCTCTACTTTGAACAAAACAAAAACTTACTAACATATATAAGTATATAAAAGAAATAACTAAATAATAAACTTCATTCTGTAACAATAATGTACTGTAACCATTAATCGGATTCAAAATCTGTAGCATATTCTTCTAGGTAACTGGGCTTCTTTCGATTGCGTTGAGATCTTCGGGTAGCAGTTGATTAAATAAGGTGTTCAGGGTCAACGTTTGTACTGGGAGTTTCATTTTCATGATGTTCCTCATCTAGATTAATGTTGGAATCTTCATGTGCATCTTCAACCTCATTATCCTGGGAAACTTGAGTATCTTGTGAGGACAACGAGACATGTTCATCTTCTTCGTCATCTGGTTCCTGAGCTGAATTGTTTTGGCTGATTGGTGTTAATATATTTTCCACCATATCGTGAGTAGTTTGTCGGAGGTTAATTTTCCATGAAGTTCTCGAAGGAAAAGGTCTGATTGGTTGTGATTCAGGGTATGCATTAAGAGGAATGGGTTCGGTAACTACTTGTTTTGAGGTATTTTGATAAAAATGTTTGAAGAATGACGAATTTCTTTTTATGATCTTTCCATCTCTCTCTGCAATAATTTGTGTACCTTTTACTTGATTTATTTTGTATGGACGTGGATCAAATCTGGGTGTGAGACTGTTCTTTTTAATTTGCTTACATAAAACTAAATCTCCTGCTCTGAAGTTGTGGATTTGTGTGTGTCTTCTTCTGTCTGCATACTCTTTCTGTTTTCTTCTATTTTCTTTATCTTTTTGTTTTGCTGTGTGATGGTATTCATGTTGAGTTTCTAGAGTCTTACACATTGGTAGCATATTGTTGACTTTTCTTTGAAAAACTAATTCAAACGGTGTTTTTTCTGTGGTTGCATGTGGTGTGCTACGATAGTTCAAAAGAAACTGTTGAACTTGTGAATCAAATTGTTTGGTTTCTAGTTGAGCACAAATAAGTGATTTTTTAAATGTCTTAACAAACCTTTCTGCTAAACCATTCGCTTCAGGCCAATAAGGAGTAACTCGTAAATGCCTTATACCAAGATTTTCCAAAAATGCTTTCATTTCAAGACCATTGAACGGAGGGCCATTGTCAGACTTGATTTGTTCAGGGATTCCAAATGTGCTGAATGTTCTTTCAAATATGGTTTTGATGCTGGCAAAATTTGTCGATGGTACTACTTCTGCTAACGGGTATCTCGAATATTCATCTACTAATATAAATATATATTTGTTGTTAGGAAATGGACCAACAAAATCTATATCTAGTCGACTAAATGGGGTATCTGGCAACTTTGATAATATGATTGGATCTCTGTGTTTTGTATCTGTTACGGCTTGGCATGGTGTACAATTTTTAATGAATGCTTCTGTTAATTTATCGATGTTTGGGAACCATACTTTGGTGCGTAGTAATTGCTTCGTTTTTACTATGCCCATGTGTCCTTTATGTGCTAATTCTATGGCACTCATTTGAAGTGAACTTGGCAAAATAATGCGTGTACCTCTTAGTACTGTGTTGTCTTGAACAGTTATCTCATCTTTGACTTTGCTGAATGGTATTAATTCTGACTGATTCCAATCATTTTTGTTGTTTCTTATTGTATCTATTAACTCTGTTAGTACTCTATCATTTCTGGTCGCTTCTTGAACCTGTTCTACTGTCATGGCTTTTGGTGTTGAGATGCGTATCAAAAAGTTGACATATTCTTCAATTTTGGTGTGATCCGATGTTGTTTCTAATGGATACCTTGATAAATAATCTGAGGGATTTGATTTTCCTGTTTGATGCACGACTTTGAATTCATATGGTTGTATTCTTAATAGAAGTCTTTCAATACGAGCACTGGGACATGCACGAGTATTTCCTAAAATTTTTACCAGCGGTAGATGATCAGTATGGAGCGTAAATTTAGAGCCATACAAGTATATGTTGAAATGCTGAATTGACCATGTGCATGCTAATGTTTCCTTTTCTATTTGACTGTATCTCTTTTCAACCGGTGTTAACGTTCTACTTGCATATGCAATAATGTTATTTTCTTGTGTAAACAAAGCACCAAGGCCTTCAGGTCCGGCGTCAACAAAGAGATCAGTTGGTTTGTTGATGTTAAAATACGATAAAGTAGTAGCCTGTGATAATTGTTGTTTCAAATATTTAAATATCTTGTCATGTTCCGACTTCCAATTCCATTCTGTGTTTTTAAGTGTTAAGTCTCTCAATATTTTTGTATTTTCTGCTAAGTTTGGTAAAAATTTCGACAGATAATTGATCATGCCTAAGAGGCTTCTAACTTCTGAAGGATTCTCTGGTGGTTTCATGTTTAAAATGCTGTTTATTTTGTCTGGATCTGGTTCTATTCCTTCACTTGAGAACACATATCCGAAAAACTTGATTTTTGGAACACTGAAAGTACATTTTGAAAGATTTATTGTTAAATGAGCTTCTTGTAATTTTCTTAAAAGTGCTTCCAACGATGAATTGTGTTCTTCAGCTGTCTTTCCAAAAACTAAAATGTCATCACTGTAATTAATTATATCTGGAATGTTACCAATAACTTGCCTTACAGTATTTTGAAAAATCTCTGCAGCAGCATTTATTCCAAAACTTAATCGCTTGTAACGATAAAGACCTGCATGTGTTGAAAAAGTTGTTATGTATCTACTTTCTTTACTCAATGTTAACTGATGATATCCATCTTTCAAATCAATGGTGCTGTATAATACTGATCCGTTTAATTGATTAATGATGTCATCAAGTGTTGGGGTGATGTGTCTCTCTCTTAAAATTGCTTTGTTGGCAGATCTCATATCAACACACAACCTTATCGTGTCTTTGTTTCTTTTTGGAACTATAACTATTGAGGACAGCCATGGTGTAGCACCAGTTGCTTTCTCAATTACATTCTGAGTTTCTAGCCTGTTTAGTTCTTGTTCTACCTTATCTCGAAGATGGTAAGGGATTCTTCTATGTTTTTGTGCGACAGGGGTTATGTTTGGGTCTATGTGTAGTTTGACTTCATAGTTTTTTAGATTTCCAATGCCTGAACAGATCTCTGGATATTTAATTTGAACATACTTGCTATCTATAAGTCGGCGATTGATGTTGTTGGTAATATTGATTAGATTCAGTCTGATTGATGTATTATAACTTAGTAACGACTGACAATTACCTTTAACGACATGAATGATGGCTTCTGTTGAATTATGTTTATATGTTAATGTTGTTGTGAATTTTCCTAAAATTTCCAGGTTGTTGTTGGCACAATATGCATATATGTTTGTGTTGTCTTCAACAAGGGTTTTGTTGTTTAAACTCGAAAATGTTTCTTCGCTTATTAAATTTACGGAACTACCTGTATCTAAAATAAAATTAATTATATTGTTGTCAATTGCAATGTTAACAGTAGGTACGTCACTGATTTTGTTTATAACTGAAATCTGAAAAGAGTTATCAGAGCTATAGCCATTATCATTTATACTTTCATTGTAATTTGCCATCTGCCTATTTGGTGTTCTTGTATCATTCGTATTATCTCTGTTTCTGTTTTGATTTGACGTGGACGGTTGTGAAAATTGGTGTGGGTTCAGGTTTCTATTTTGAGAGTGCGTTTGTTTTTGTTTGGCTATGCAAGACTTTGCGAAATGTCCCAACTTGGAGCAAAAATGACATGTGACATGTCGGGCTGGACATTCTTGTCTTCCATTTACATGCCATCTGTTTCCACAGTTTTTGCATAGACTACTTCTATTCGATTGATTATGTTGGTTTGATATGTGTGCATTTGATCGTGTATTAGTGTTTATTTGATTGTTTGAGTGTTGATTATATTTTGTTTTGTTACTTGTGTTACTTTTGTTGGTTACTCGTGATACTACTTCTGTATTCGGTTCCATTTGTTGAGCTTGTGTGTCGGTCAATTCATATGCTTTGGCTTGGGCAAGCAGTTGTTCTAACGTTGGGTTTTCAGCCAATCCGTACTTTCGTAATCTAGTAGATGTGGTGCATTGAATTATCTGTGACTTGATTTCTCTATTTTTATCGTTAAAGTTGCAATTAGTACTTAGTTTGAGCAGTCTCGCGTAGTATTCCTCAATAGATTCTGAACTTTGTTGTTTTGCTTGTCGAAAGCTAAATATTTCAAATTCTGTATTGATTTTTGGTACAAAATGATTGTTTAATTTTTGTTTAGCTACCTCATACGATGTTAAAGGGGGTTGGGATGGGGGTGGATCAGGAAGAGAACAATAAATTTCAAAAACCTCCTCACCTGCACAATGTAGAAGCATCGCTTCCTTCCTGTCGTTATCTGTGATTCCAGCGGCAATTAGGAAATTATCGAATCGTTTAAGCCACTTCTGCCATCGGGCCCCAATGTTTTCTAAGCTGTTGTGGATATTGAAGGTGTCAATATTAGCGAAAATGTTGTCAGCAGACATCCTCTCTGTTTAATTTTTACTCTCAATATATAGTAGATAAACTCGTCGCCAAAATGTACTGTTTAGGTTTGTTTCCTTTAATAAACGAATGTTTTAGATTAATTGTGTTTTTTTTATTAACAATCACTTTCATAAAAATGTTTCATAGAATCTAACTGAAAACTAACTGTCACTCTAAAAGTCACCTGTCAACCACCAGAAGGGTGGAGCTGCGTTCCTGCTTTTAAATAAAATGCTAAACACTACAACTGATGATCTCTGCTCATGTATCAGCTTGATTCTTGACCACATTTCTGGCGCGTTTCCACAGGACATGATGGTTTGGAGTTGTGAGAATTCCATCGAACTAGATATGAGAAGCATGGCTTTAGCGTTAGAGTCTTCCCATTCTTTCAATTCTTTTTCTTGAGCTGCATTCGAGGGTTTTTGGGTTATTCCATTGACCAGGTTGATTAAACCTTCTGATTTGAAAATGATTTCCATTTGGAATTTTCATAACTGGAAGTTGGTGCCGTCGAATTTCTGAATATTGAGACTCCTGAACTTGTCCATTTCAATCTTCACAGTGCCTGAACTTACAGTTTCCTCAGGAAGTGAAACCAATGTGACAGTGATAAGGCAAAATTTGAGTCACAACTTCAAACTTGGGTACGTGCTTACAACTTCCTTAACTTTTGCCCACTTTCGGAAAAACTGTATCCCAATCACCTACTCGTGACCTGGGCCCATAACCTTTTATGAAAAGCCGTGATTTGAAATTGAAAGTGGAAAGGAGAACCCAAAAAAACCAAAACTATTTTGATTGACTTTTTATATTTATATAAACATCAATCCGAAACCTTAGATACATAAAAAATAATCAGAAACAGAAAACAAAGCTAACTATAACAGTCAAAGAAGAAACCAGTTCTAAATGCACAGCCCTGTATATTGCACATGTAAAAATGCATACCCACACTTTATCTTTATTGCGGAGGAATAGATGTCCAAACAAATCAATACCAACTATTTCGAAAACAGCGGCATCCCTTACACGATGTTTTGGTAAAGCCACAGGGGTTGATTTATAGTTTTTCGAATCAAATCTTTGACATATGGTACATTTCGAGATGACGGACTTGATGCATTTTCTACCACCCAGTATCCAAAATTTTACCCTCAAAACTGAAAGGAGTCCCTGTACGCCAACATGACATAAATCAATGGGCTGTCAAGTATCAAGCGATCTACTACAGGATGTTTTGCAGGTAACACTGCTGGATAGCGAAATTCTCTTGCATCTTCTCTCTCGGATATTTTCGTCTTGATGCGTAAGATACCGTCCTCATCTTCAAAGGGTAGCAGTGATGAAATCTTATCTCAAATTGTATGAAAAGCATCCAGTTGAATACATTTAACTACGAAGATTTCTGCCTCCTGTCGCTCTTCAACAGATAATTAACCATTTCTTCTATTCGTAGAGTGAGTACAATTGAAAATGAATCTTCGAATCCATCCAATGAGATTGATAATCCTCCGATATTTCGAAAAAATACTGATGAATCCAAGAAAAATCTCTTTTCTGGTGCGTCAACAAGGATAACTCTTTCTTTCGGTTCTCTTCTGCAACTAAATCTTCATTTATCTCGTATTCTTGTTGTGGCCATTGACTCTCATTTAAATATAACCATGCTGGTCCCTCCCACCATCTAGATTCTAACAATTGTCTTGCTGTACATCCTCAAGAAGGTAAATCTGCGGGGTTCATTGATCCAGGGACATGGAACCAACGTTCTTGTCTCGAAAAAGTTCGTATTTCTTGGATACGATTCCATACGAAAGGTTTCCATCTGTCTCCTCTTTTGATCCAAGACAATACAGTGGTTGAATCTGACCAATAAAAAATTGGGATATCTTCTTTGAAAGCTTCGCTGATGGACTGCAGCAGTCTGACTCCTATTGATGCGGCGAGTAGCTCAAGACGGGGTATAGATATTCTTTTCACAGGGGAGACTCTTGATTTTGCTTGTATCAACTGTACAGTGATTCCGTTAATTGATTTTGTCCGTAGAAAAATCACTGTAGCATAAGCAAGCTGACTTGCATCCATAAAGACATGAAGACTTACATCTCTTGATGTTCCGATGGATTCGTGCATAACCCATCTGGGAATTTTTAGATTTATCAGAATATTAAGCTCACCAAGCCAGCGCAAGAAACTATTTTTCATTTCATCTGGTACTTCTTCATTCCATCCCAGTTTGAATATCCATGTTTTTTGTAGTTGCGTTTTTGGGAATATAAGTACAGGAGACAAGAATCTGTGGTTTATGCAGAATTTTGTAGTAGATAAACTAAAACACGTTCGTGACAAAATGCGTTATATTTTTGTAAAAAATACATCAAGTTTATTTGGAGTAACAACGGTCACTATGGTTACAATTGACAGGCATGTTCAGAACTACAAACTAAAAATACAGTTCCATAGCTAATAAAAATAAGAGTATAAAGTAGTGTATTGCGTTTTGCATACCGTATTTCTACACCTCCCTTCAATACTTTAAACGTACAATTCCCAGTTAAATTAAAAAAAAACACTTAACAAAAACTTACAAATTTCAATATGTTAAGATAACTTGCAAAATTATAAATTCAGTAACAAGACATTTGCAATGATAATTAACATAATATCAAAAATAATTGTTATTTTTACATTTAAAAAAAAATGTTTTATTTATTTTAACTCTGCAATATTTAAAGATTTTCTAAAAGAACAAAACTTTACTTTACTGAGCGCTTTAGTGAACATATCAGCTTCTTGCTGATCTGTTGGTACATAAATCAGGAATCAAATCTACGCTGACTATCAAGACGGTGAAATTCCTGATATACAAGGTATACTCAAATTACGTGAGAATGTTACACCAGTGTACGTAAAATATCGAGATCCTCCTTATGCGATTAAAATATTAATTGAAGAGGAAATTGATCGCCTTGTACGCGACGGGTCATATGAAAAAGTAATGCACTCAGATTGGGGAACACCCATCGTTCCAGTTCTAAAATCTAATAATACTGTTAGGCTATGTAGCGATTATAAAACTACTGTTGTTCTAACTGCTAGTTGTCTGGGTCACTGGTTCGTTTTTGGAATAAAATTCTAATGACTGGCTGTCCGCCTAAAAATTTAACTAATCCCTACCTTAGGAGCTGACGTCTATCCACTGACGGTGGAGGTAAAGGGACTCTTTTTGCTTAACCCTTTCGGTACGTATTTTAAGGTTTTTAAAAATTAACTTTTTTACATCAAATTTGCGATAAATATGCTGTTATTAAGAACTTCTACATGAATTTACATTTTTTGATTTTGTAGTTCTTGAAAAAAGTTCGTGGGATATATGTGACCCACTAGGATTTTATCGGGGATATATATGTCCCAATAGTAACAAGAACAGGTATTTTGAAAAATATATATTGAACTCAAAGCATTTACATTTCACTTATGAAATTCACAAAAATAAGATTTGATTCTATATTTTACTTATGAAAGTAACAAATAAGTTTTTAGTCTATATTTTACTTATGGTAAGGTAAAAAGCAAGATTTACACAAAACAACATCGCAGGCCACGCAAATAGTTTTGGTCCTTTTTTCAATTTTCCTTTTTGCGCAGTAGCAGCATCTGCGACGGGATTTACCTTCTGTTGGTAGATGGTCGCCAATATTGAACATGGCTTTAGCCCTTAGCGATGGTCTTCCTAGAAATAAGAATACATTCTGTAGCAACCAAATAATTATATTACATCTGTTTTTAGAACCTACCTGAAGTAATTCTTCTCTGGAATATGGCCCTTTCTTTTCCATATCCTATTAGCTGTTCAGCTAATGTAACTAAAAATTCAATGAAAGGCATCTTCTTATGTTGCAGCTCTTGGTAGACTATCCAGCTATTTGACACAGCTGACATCAAAAGTTTCTGAAATACTTTCTTCCACCACTTATTTGATTTGCGGTTTGGGTCATACAGAGCCGAAAATTGATCTGCGAGATCTACGCCGCCCATGTAGATGTTATAAAATGAAATGGCTTCTGGACAGGGAACGCTTTTCTTTGAGCCATCTTTTTCAGTTCTAGAAACTTCTGTTAGGATATTTTTGTGACAGTTACTAAGAACCAGGACCTCCTTAGTATCTTGCCAAATCATTGCCAAAGAACCAAAGTTGTTGCATAACACTTTTGAATCTCCCCGTTGAACAAGCTTGGTTTGAAACTTTGGCAAATCTCTGCGGTTTCTCATACAGGTTCCTGTACAGGCAAAATCTAATGTGTTCACCAAATCGACTGACATAAATAATGCCACATCTTTCTTCCTGATAGTTTCACATAGTTTTTTCACTACTCTCTCGCCTAATGTTCCAATGTTTCCAACTCTGGTTGATTCCTCTTTACCAGCATATACGTTCATATCATAGATGTATCCTGTCTTAGAGTCACAACGCTGCCACAGTTTTATGCCGCGTTTGATCGGCTTCAAAGGAAGGTACTGTTTGAGAGAAGACCTACCTTTGAATTTTGCCATTGTCTCGTCAATACTTTGAAATGTCGAGTCTGAGCGCACACGTTGAAATGACGTCTTCAAACAAGCTATGAATTCATCCACATAATATGTCTTACCAGCATCGTTTGGTTTATCGGGCTGATTGAGATAAAGCTTTGAAGATAGTAAGAGAAATCTGTCTCTGCTCATAGCTGTTTTGATTGTTGAGTTACCTAATGATTTATTTTGAGACCAGTACATATGAACTTTTGGGACACGATTGTAGGACATAACCATCATGCTACCTACAAGAACCATTATTTCATGAGGATCAGTTTTCTGCATCGATTTCTTTTTGTTTTGTTTCAATATTCCCAACCTCTGATTGGTACAATCCGAAATAAACATGAATAAACTTTTAGGAAAAAGTTTGAAAAATACATCTAGAGTTGAGGAGCTTCGATCTAGACTTGCAAGTATAACCGGACTTTGCTCTACTGGTATTTGTTTCCGAGGTAAAAATGAATCATTTGCCTCTAACCAGATAACAGCATTTGGTTGTGGAACATCTTCACCTGTATCTTCCTCGACAATCTCTTCTTCCTCTGATTCTGAACTTTGCTTTCTCTTTATTCCTCTTCGTTGATCATTACCCGCTGCTAAATCGTCGTCGCTTGACGAAGACAAATCCTGCTCAGCATTGTCATGAAAAACAAGTTCATTGTCATGAAAAACAGGTTCATTATCACTCTCCTCGCTGCATAACTCGCCATCTACTTCACCATCAGGAGTGTATTCCGAGCCGCTATCTGTAGCGTACGGATCGTCAGGCTCTGATTCAAGATCAGATAAGTTCTGGATCAAATCTTGCTGTTCTTTTAGCGTTAGAGGCTTATTTCGTCTGGAATGGAATAAAAGAATATATTATCAAAAATTACGGCAGGGATAAAGAAGTCCCAAGCTCAAACACTATAGGGACATATATGTCCCATAACACACGTGACGCAGTTTTTATACAAACACACTTATCCCCAAATACTTTTTTGTATTTTTTATTGTTTATTACAACAAAGCAATACATACCTGTTCATATTCACTCAAAAGAATGGCCTGGGAGACCAAAAACCACTTCAGACACTTTTTTTCGACGTGCACCCTTGAAATCATAGGTGATACTGGCTGGTCGGCTGATTTTTTACCGGCGGGAAACAATTTTTGCATGTCGTGCGGACTGGAATTACTATTGGGACAGCGGCTACTGCATTTTAGATGGCTTCTGAGCTCAATAGTAATTTTTAAACAGGGCTTGGGACAAATACATCCCGTCAGTACCGAAAGGGTTAATAAACGCTGTCGACGAACTATCGTGCAAAAATAGACGTAAACTTTTTATATTTTATTTTACACCAAAATTATTGACACATTTATCAAAATTGACAATTCTATCTTCCATCAACAAATTTATTTTTTTAAACCGTTGTTAAGCAACACAAATTCTACCATTATTGGCCCCCAAATTAAGGTACTAAAGGTGCCTGAATTTCCATACTCAAACCTAAAGGGCAAATTTTAACAACTGGACGTTTCAAAGTAGTTGGCTTGTCTTTTCCGTTGTGCTTCAGAATCACCTCTACGGTTCTTACTTGTCCATCATCGCCTGGAAATACCTTGGAAATCACTCCTCTTTTCCAACAATTTATGGGTGCGTTCTCATCCAAGACAAGTACTAGTTCTCCAACGCCCAATGGGTTTACGTTTTCGTTCCATTTTTCTAGACGAACGAGTTTTGGTAGGTATTCGCCGATCCAGCGTTTCCAGAAGAGTTCCACCAGTTCTCGAACAGAGGTTGTACCTTCTTTACCAGCCGGAATAGACGGTCCTATATCGCAGACGCCACGGATCATTTGGTTTGGTGTTATTGGTTCTGGATCAGTAGGGTCCGTTGACATCATTGTAAGTGGGCGAGAGTTGACTATATTTTCCGCTGCTTTCATCGCTGTTAAAAGTGTCGTATCGCGTGGGTATTTCTCATGTAGGATCGACATCAGACACTTCTTTATCAATTTTACCATGGTTTCCCATACCCCACCCATGTGAGTTCTGCTGGAAATTGCCAAACTCTTGGAACTTTTCAAACTGCATTTCGTCCCAGCAAGTTTTTAGTTTCCTCGCCGCTCCTACAAAATTTGTGCCGTGGTCACAAATGATGAACTTCGGGCGCATCCTCGAATTCACAAAACGATTGATAGCCATAATGAGCTCATCCGTCGACAGGTCGTGAACAATTTCCAAATGTATCGCACGAGTGGTTAGACAGCAAATAACCACACCCCATCTTTTTTCGTGTCGACGACCAACAGTGACATACAATGGTCCAAATAAATCCATTCCCGTGTACGTAAATGGAGGTTCGTGATGAGCAAGACGATAAGCTGGTAAGGCTCCCATTTTTGCTGCTGCCGGTTTGACTCGGGTGCAACAACGTGCCCAGCTTCTGTTGACTGCGTGCCCCACGTCTATTATCCAAAACTTTTGACGCAAATTGGAAAGAACCGTCTTTAAACCTTGATGTGTATTTCTTCGGTGCTCCTGATCAATGATGAGATCGGTAATAGCATGGTGTGATGGAAGTATAATGGGATACTTACACTCCTCCGAAATGCCCTCAGCCTTCCTTATTCTTCCGTCAATACAAATGATCCCGGCTTTATTTAAAATTGGTGATAATCGCCACAGTTTTCCTTTCTTGTTAATTGGCCGATCACTCTTAAGGTTTTTTAAATCCTCTTCAAATGCCTCTGCTTGTGCATATTTCCAAATCAACATTTCTGCTTGCTGTGTGTCATCGGCTGTGATTCTTGACACAATAATCCCATCTGGTCGTTTTTTCCAAGGACTTACTCCAGCACGACTCCTCCAAAACTTGACAACCCGTAAAACAGCTGCTGTTGCACGCAATAATCGCTGAAATGTTCCAAATCGCGTAGGCTCGGGAACGATTTCCAGAATGGAGATACAATCTTTCTTTTCAACTGAAACAGCATTTACAACACCATCCGTGTCCCTGGTTTCCATGCTATTCTCTTCAAAATTCCAGGTTTCCTGTGACTGGTAAAGAAAAGCAGGTGCTGTGTACCATATTGCAGCGGACTGGAATGATATGTCGCTTTCTAATCGTGTTGAGATATCTGCAATATTTAATTTTGTGGGAACCCAGTGCCAATCAGAGACATTTGTTGATTCCTGAATTTCACCGACTCTATTGGCCACGAACTCTTTCAATTTTGCCGAGGGTGATCTGATCCATGATAGTACAGTTTTGGAGTCCGACCAAAAATAAACTGTAGTCAGCTTGATTTTAAGTTCTTCTTGAATCATAACCGCCAACCTGGTTCCCATAAGCGCTGCCATTAACTCCAGCCGTGGAATAGTGGACTTCTTGAAGGGAGCGACTCGAGCTTTAGCCATCATAAATGCTATCTCCACATCGTTTCCAGTGCTTCGTCGAAGATAACTTACGGTTGAATACGCTTCAGAACTTGCATCCACAAACACGTGCAGGTGTGTACTGGTGTTTTCATCCGGTAGTGTGAAATAACAACGAGGGATACATACTTCTTTTAGTTCCGTAAGTCTTTCCAGCCATTTCTTCCATTTGATGTAGATGTCGGTGGGAATTTCGTCATCCCAACCGATACCGCTTCTTCAGACCTCCTGTAGTAATATCTGCCCTTTTATTTTGTAATGGGAAACGAAGCCGAGAGGATCAAAAAGGGACATGATCAATCCACACATCTCTCGTTTTGTGGGAACGCCTCCATCCAGTACTGATTGTTTCACCTTGTGGAGCCCCAAATTCAATTTAAAGTTATCCCTCGCTGGATCCCATCCAATTCCAAGGACTCGTTCTACATCAAAATCTTCTTTATCTACCAAATCCTTGATTCCTATGGCTCTCAATTCACGTGGAATGCTCTCTAACACTGTTTTTGAGTTAGAGAGCCATTTGCAAACAATAAAATTGCCTTCTGCACAAATGTGGCTCACTTCCTCTCGCAGTTTGATAACCTCCTGCTCTGTCTTGCCGCCTAAAAGGGCATCATCAACGTAAAATTGTTCCTGTATTGCTGCCGCTGCTAATGGAAATTGTTTTTCGAACATTTTGGCGTTCTTGTTTTTAACGAAAATAGCTGAAGAAGGAGATGAAGTTGCTCCAAAAATCATAACTTCCATTCTATAATGCTGTGGTGGTTTGTCACTGTGTCCATCGCGCCACAAAAACCTCTGACTGTCTTCTTTTCTTATTGAAACCCGATGAAACATGTCACTAATATCTCCAGTGAGGGCGATTGGATTAGTTCTAAAATTCCATAAAATAGCAGTTAACGGTCGAATGAGGTCGGGGCCCGTGAGAAGTTTGTCATTTAGAGATACTCCACAAATTTTTGCTTTGGCATCCATCACCAATCGAAACTTGCTAGGTTTGTTGGGGTTAGTCACACCGAAATGTGGTATAATGTAGGTCGATGGTTTTAAATCAGCTGTTTCTTTTTCAGTAAGTTTACGGGCATAGCCTTTGTTTAAATATTCTCGTATTTTTTCCTTGTAGGCTTTAGCAAAATCAGGGTCACGCATTCTCCTTTCCATTGAAAGTAAACGGTTGACTGCTAGTGGTTCAGAGTTTGGGAACTTAAGCTGATCTTCTTTCCATAATAATCCACATTCCCACTTACTGCCATTTTTGAGCGTAGTCTTTTCTAAAATGTTTAGAGCTCGCATTTCATCCATGTTCTTTCCTTTCGTTGTTGTGATTTTCACCCCCATATTATCGAAGGAGAATGATGATTTGATCAAGTTGTGTAGGTGTTCGTTACTGTAGTATCCATATACTGTATGGACGCTGTCTCCTCCGCTTTCTAAGCAGCCAGACATTGTCCAACCAAGCGATGACCTCCAACCCCATGGTTCGTCATGTTTTCCAGTTACTAATTTTTTTGGAAGAATTAGATAGGGATTATTGTTCCCTATAATGATGTCTACTACGACTTGACTCATCGATTTAGCAGGAACAGATTGAAGGTGAGGCCACTTATTTTTAATTTTTTCTACGTCAATGGAGTACGGCTTTCGAGGAAGGCTTTCAACAGCTATGGCACCATGAAGTACACTGTATTTACTTCTCTTGAATACACCAGAAACTTCACATTGGACTCGACGGGCTTCAGAATCCACAACCTTGCCACCGACGCCGGCGTAAATATAATCGAATATTTTCCCTTCCAGTCCTAAATTGTCTGCAAGGTTACGGTGAACAAGAGTAGTGCTGGACCCACTATCCAAAAGGGCATAGGCTTTTACGCTACCCTTTGGACCTTTAACGCGTACGGGAAGGATTGGTAAGAGACCGTCACATCCACTGACAAATGTTACGTTTCCTTCCTGGTTAACAACTTCAACATTGTTCTCATGAAATTCTTCGGTAGGTACTGATATTGGCGTTATCGGGTGTTCTTGCTTCTTTGCGGAATGTAAAAGCTTGTGATGTAACCGAGTACAATTATTTGTAGCGCAAGCTTTCTTAGTGTACGTGCACACACAAAGCAGATTTAAGGTAGACCGAGCTTCGCGAGGCCTAGCGAGCTCTAGCGATGCGAGAAAGTGTGCACATAAGATTAAAACCCGCTTGCGAATGTTTTGCTAGCTCGTAATTAGTTCTCCGCTGTCAATTCTTTCAAAGAGCACACTAAACTTGGAATATTTTTAAAATGGATGTAACGTGTTTACTGCTACTACTAGAAAATTCGTTGATCGAGAAACGGTTGAGGAGCAGTAGAAGAAGAAGAAGGTGCTGGTCACACGAGATTAACCTGGGCAGATCAGCATATGGGGAATTCCATCATTTATTTGCGCAATTAAAAGAGGACCCGCAAAGATTTCATGGATATTTTCGAATGAACTTAACTACTTTTAACTATATTCTTGGAAAAATAGAGGGTCGCTTGCAAAAGCAAAACACAAATTTTCGTTTAGCTATTACTCCAACTGAAAAACTGGCAGTTACATTAAGGTATTTATTATAAACTTATGGTAGATTAGTATACAGCTAGTTATACATCCTTATAGGTAAAACTGAAAATTTAAACATAACATTGTTATTCTACAAACAAAACACATATTACTGAAAACGAAAAACAAGATTTAAGGTGTCTATGATGTCTAAGTCTGGGTCGAAGAAGTCCACGACGCCGACGGGTCGTATGTGGCCTGATATGCTGAAGATGATGTCAATGAATCATTTGTATATGCTGAGTGTTGAAGAGGTGTGAATGTTGTGTGAGACTGAACTGAAGATGTGGGCGAAGACAATGGATTGGTATGTTCTGGGTAATGAATAGGCGTGAATGAAGTGTGAGGCCGAACTGAAGAAATCGACGGTGGATCACTGTATTCAGCATGAGAAGATGACGACATTCTGCTACTATGTTCTGAATGCTGAATTGACCTTTTATCTAAGTTTTGGCATTTAATAGCGATACTTGTTTCCTGATAAATTAGCTCTTGGAATTTAAATCTAACGTACATTTGACGGTCAATAGGTAAGTTGATTAGTGGTTTATGCAGACTCATTAAAAATTGATGACAATCGTCTTGGAGAGCGGATGTTTGTGAATTTTGAAGATGACTTTCTATTAGTTTAATTTTCTTTCTTTCAAGATCCAGAAGAGCACTATCTAGGGGAGTATTACGCGCTCGTTTCGTTTTTTTTGTCAGATATGGATTTGCTTGTGCCTGGCGTTTCGTGTTCATTGTTTGCCTGTGCAGCCTGCTCCTCTTCTCGTCTTTCTTCTGTTTCAGGATTAACATCAGCACTCTCTTGCGTTTCTTGATCATCAAACAATTCTGTTTCCTCGACGCGTTGAGGTAGATTACTTTGCATCTTTCTCCCAGTCATTTGATCTTTTAAAAATAGCATAGATTTGAACCATACCCATGATGATTCGCATGCCTGACTGCCTCCCGCATCCCCAGATTTCTTTTTCCCAATTTTTTTTACTTCCGCGTGGAAGTTGTCCCGTAAATGTTTCCACTTTGTTTTGGCGACATCAACTGGAAATATAAAAAAAAAACATATATAGTTTTGCAATAATGAGTACTATAGTTTTCGAAAACTCATTCAGAAATATGGACATTTTTATAACAAAAAAAAGTCAACATTAATGTTATGTTTTCCTTGCATTATGTAGTCGTGCAAAATAAGTTTTAGGAAATTTTTATTTGTAAGAAAATAATTATACTATTTTTACTTTTATTATTTTCAGATTTCTAGCCACCGGCATATCATACAGAGCTTTAGCACATTCGTTTAGAATGGGTTTTTCAACAATAGCTGGAATAGTAAAAGAAACGTGCAGAGCAATTTGGGAGGAGTTACATTCTATTCATTTGGCTATACCTTCAGAAGATGACCTAAAAAAAGTGTCAAAAGATTTTTTTGTGAAATGGAATTTTCCCAATTGTTTTGGCTGCATTGACGGGAAGCACATTCGCATTAAATGCCCTAGCAACAGTGGATCGATGTACTATAATTACAAACAATATTTCTCCATTGTTTTGCAAGCAATTGCCGATGCAAATTGTAGGTTTTTATTTATAGATATTGGCGCCTATGGTAAACAATCAGATGGTGGAGTATTTCGTGAGAGTGCCTTATATCACCACATGATCTCCGGTTATTTGAATATACCACCAGATCGTACATTACCTGGCACCGATATTCGTCTACCTTTCGTGTTACTAGGGGATGAAGCTTATCCTCTGTTGGAACACCTTTTAAGGCCTTTTCCCCGACAACAGCTCAACGAATCTAAGAGAATATTCAATTACAGACTGTCGAGGGCCCGTCGAGTATTTGAATGTGCATTTGGTATTCTTGCCGCAAAATGGCGAATTTTACTCAAATCTATAGAATGCAACCCGGAAAATGCAGAAACAATTGTGAAGTGCATTTGCGTATTGCACAACATAATAATAGATAGAGAAGGTCTTCAAGCCGACATGATAGATATGAATTCCAGTTTATCAACGAACCGAAAAAACAACAGTTCCACTGCAAATGCTCAAGATTGTAATATTATTTGTGCGTTGGGCGACAATTTGTAATATGAGTTACCTGTTGATAGTGAATTTATAAAAATATTTAGTTAACTTTTTTTTGAAAAAATAACAATATACCAAAAGAAAAAATGTAATTTACAATAAAACAAACATTAAGCTTAATTTCGTCTTTAATTAGTTGTAAAAGATACTTCAATAATTAACAGAATTAATAAATGTTTATCACACAAAAATTATGATAGTTAAATACCTCGGCTAGGGGTGAGTAAGTTCATTAGCTCTGACTATTGTACAATATCTGTTTCTTTAAGAAATTATAAGGGCGCCACTGAAATCTTTTTATTTTTTATGATACTACTGAAGAAAGTTGTTTTAAGCTGAGTTATTTAAATAAGTATCATAAGATGACAGAAAGATGTCAGAAAAAACTGTCTATGAAAATAAAAACATGATTTGAAAATATACAAACATATAAAAGATAATAAGATTTCCTTGGTGCTGAAATTAATGAGGTAGAGAATACGTTACAACAAACTAATCCGCAAACAGTTCTTTAAAAATACTTATTCTAATACAGTTGACGATATAGATAGATATACACGGAAATAAAAGAGAAAAAATATGGTTAGGTTAGGTTAGGTTAGGTTATATGGGAACAGTAAACTTGATAGATCACAATAAACTTATCTGTTACAATAGTGGACGATCCTTCGCCGCACCTTGGGGTCGCTACGGCACTGTCTAGGTGGTTCCAAATGATTATGGAAGACCACTAGTGGAGGGATGATCTGCCCCAGTTGTAGAGATAATCCAGTTAAGAATGTACATACGAGAGCTTAAAGTTTACAAGCTGTTCAAGTTTACGGAATCTCCAAATGCAAGAGATGCTTCTGGTTAACAGAATCTTCAATTAAAGAGTTGCCTCTAGTTTACTGTATTATATTCCAACTTTCTGTATATGACAGTAAATCAATAGAAGAAAATGAGACTGGGAATAATTATTAAAACCTCTTGAACTCGATAATGCCAACTCATTAGTACACCTCGTAGCGTAGCTACTTTGAACTTCCAATTATAATTATAGGGACCGTATTCATTATTTTATTATTAAAAATGTTTTAGGATAGATGGAGCTAGCGGTACTAATTGAATTTAATATTTAGATACCAGGTGCTTAAAATGTTAACAGGTACTGTTACAAGATATTAGAAACTAGTTTATGGGATACTTCAATAGTCCACATGGAGCTGTGCCCTTTCAGCATAATATGATATAAATATGTATAAATATTTCAAAATTAATAATTTAAAATACTTGTTTTGTAATAAAAAAAGACACGCTAATAAAAAAAAAAACTGTATTAAGTAGGTAGTCTATTTCATTTTTTAGGTTAAATATAGAATATTTACATTGATATTTACCTGTAATTCCACATGTTGCGGACACTTCTTGCCATAATTTCGCAATTAAATCACGGTTGTGGTACGAAGGACTTTTTTGATCCCATATGGGTGTTCGTAAATAAATTTCTTGTATAAATTTTTCCACATCCATTTTTAAAAACGTAACCAAATCGGCGTCAAATCACAAACTGTTTTGCCTTTAATCGCTCTGCTCGGATCGTCTTGGCTCGGATCGTCTTGGCTCGGACTCGCTCGGACAAGCGGTAAGTATGAACGCGGCAACTTTAAATCACAGAATTATAATTTCCGCCTTTCTCGCATAGCACGACCTCGCTCGGCTCAGTCGCCATTGTGCACGTACACTTAGTTCTACATTCTCTTGATTTGTGACCACGTTTTAAACAGGAAATACAGAGATTTTTTTTCTTTAACTTCTCTCCAGCGGTCATCCACAGTCAGCTGTATGAACTTTCTACATTTATCCATCGTATGTCCAGCCTTCTCACAAATAAAGCAATTTTCATCGCCAGCTGAAGTTACATTAATGGCACCTGGCCCCCGTTTGCGTCTCTGTTCTGATGTACCTTCGAGTTTTACAGGTGCACATTTGAGTATCTTTACAGATATTGATTTTTCCAGTTCTATGTACTGTCCAAACCCCTCTAGATTATCTTTTTTCCTTGGAGTTTGAAGTAAATATTGATGCCATCCTCTTTGCATTACAATCGGCAGACGTTCTAGTAACTTGTCAAGGAGGTAGGCACTATCCATATAACCTTGTTTTACATGACTCTGAATTGTGGAAACAAGACTTTGCACGGCCCGTGGATAAACAACCACAGTTTCTGGATTGTTCATATCTGGCTTTGGAACAGATTCAGCAACATATATTAGGCTTTTTATAATTTGTTAGGGCTATTGAACAAGAATTTGACAGATTCCAATGCCTCTCCTTTTAATGCTTTCCGTAATCGCAGAAGGTTATCCCCGTCAGATAATCTGTACTCGGCGGTAGTTCTATCGTACTGCGTTTTAAAACTCATCCAATCTTCAGGTTTACCTCCAAAGTACGGCAGATCCTTGTCAACAAATGTCGGTGTATGTTGTGTTGTCATGTTCTGTAGAACTTGGGCTAAATGAAGGATTGGGTCAGTGGTGAACATAGCTGTTGACTGTTGCTGGAAACTAGAAAATGGTTGTGGTTGTGATTGATCAGGTGTGGGGGTTGGCGCCTTATCGGAACTTTTTTCATATTGGTGGTCAACCCACTCACTAGTTCGGTGTTCTTGGTATTCAGATTCACAATCTCCATCGCTAATATCTTGTTCATTTTCCAAATCAATAGCTTCCAGATCCAACTCACACTGTTGCTTGATGATATCCATGTGCAGTTCTTTGTTTTCTTTATACTGTCGGATTTCCAATCGTAAGACTTCTGCCTCTTTTTCTACAGCCTTCTTTTCCTTACAAAGACTCTGTAATTCAGCGTCTTGTTCTCCAGAAGGGACCTGAAGTGCTCTTTGAGTTATTCTTTCTTTGACGTCATCCAGGTTCGCTACAAGATCTAATAATTGACGTCCCTTACTTTGTATGTTCACCTGCACGTCCAGCATCTTTTGTTTAGATTCCATTTCTACATGCTTTTTTCTTAGGCTCAACGATGGCTTACTAGAGACGGTCTTTGTTTTTTCTTGCGCTTGTGGTCTTACAGTTGTCGTTGGTCTATAGATGCTTGGATTTCCCAACTGGTCGTAAGTGAAATGAGCGGGTTCCGTAATATTTCTTTTGCCACTTTTTGACAACGTAGGAGCTTTGTTTTCTTGCATGATCAAAACAAGATGTAGCAGGGTACTTACTCAGCAACAATTCTCTTGGGGCGTATCGTGTCTTACTTCGACAAAAATAAAATTGAATAATAGTTCCCGGGTTTCGGCACCAAAAATGTTGTTCTAACTGATAGTTGTCTGGGTCACTGGTTCGTTTTTGGAATAAAATTCTAATGACTGGTTGTCCGCCTAAAAGTTTAACTAATCCCTACCTTAGGAGCTGACGGCTATCCACTGACGGTGGAGGTAAAGGGACTCTTTTTGCTTAATAAACGGTGTCGACGAACTATCGTGCAAAAATAGACTTTTTATATTTTATTTTACACCAAAATTATTGACACATATATCAAAATTGACAATTTTATCTTCCATCAACAAATTTATTTTTTTAAACCGTTGTTTAGCAACACAAATTCTACCAACTACGCTCAATAAGTTTCTTGTGAATGACAAATATCCGATTCCAAAAATTGACGACCTGTATCAGAAATTAAAATATGGTCAGTATTATTGTACTTTTGATATATTTAAAGCCTACCTACATATGAAAATGTCAGACGAAAGTGCTCTGTTACAAACCGTAAGTACGCATAAGGGTTTATATAAGGTAAATAAACTTATGTTTGGAATCAAAACAGCACCAAACATTTGGCAGAGATTTATGGACGAGAATATCACCAATGATTTGGAAGGCCCTGCCTGATTTTTTGATGATATTATAGTGATGGGTCGTACACTAGATGAAACTTATCACCGAATTAGACTTCTCATGGATAAATTAAGAAAATTTAATTTGCACCTAAATAAATCCAAATGTAAATTATTTGAAAAGAGCGTCACGTATCTTGGACATACAATTAGTAAAGAAGGTCTACAGAAAACTCCAGAAAAGGTAACAGCAATAGCATCAATTGAAAGGCCATCAGATGTTACACAACTACGGCAGTTTATAGGTATGGTAAACTATTACAATAAATTTATTCCGGATATATCTACTAAGCTGCTACATCCGTTATACCAACTGTTACAAAAAGATAAAAAATTTATATGGAATTCTGATTGCAATGCTGCATTTAAAAAAATCAAGGAGGACATTATGAGCGATAGAGTTTTGATACCATTCGATAAAAACTTACCGTTGATAATTGCTACGGACGCATCGCCGTATGGATTAACCGCGATATTGTCCCATAAAACAGCGGAAGGTGAAAGACCTATCGCTTTTGCATCTCGGAGTTTAACCAAAAGTGAATGTAATTATAGCCAGATAGACAAAGAAGTTACAGCGATATTTTGGGGATTACATAAATTTTTTAATTATTGTTATGGAAGAAAGTTCACATTGGTAACTGATAATTTACCTCTTACATCAATTTTTCATCCTGAGAAAAGTTTACCAACACTGACAGCACAACGATTATTACGATACACTCTATATTTATCTGGATTTGATTATATAATCCAGTATAAAAATTCCAAAGAAAATGTTAACGTTGATTATCTTTCAAGACATCCACTACAAGTAGATGTCGATCATGAAGAATTTCAAGTTAACCAGCTTATTGAAGAAGTTTTACCTGTAACATCAGAGATGATAGCAAGAGAAACAAAACAAGATCCAAAATTAATTCAAGTTTATAACGCATTACAAACTGGAAGTAGCCTATGTCAAACTGAATATAAAGGTATGGAAGATCAACTAATGATACATGATGGATGTATTTACAGAGGCATACGCGTTTTGGTTCTCTATAAATTTCAAAATCAAATACTTACCGAATTACATATGGGTCATATTGGAATCGTAAAAATGAAAGCTCTTGCCAGAAGCTATGTATATTGGAAAGGTATCGACAATGACATTGAAAATATTACAAAGGGTTGTCGAGGTTGTGCTAAAGTTCTAAAAGAACCATCTAGAGTACCAATTCACACATAGGAATCTCCATTATATCCTTGGCATCGTCTACACATTGACTATGCCGGTCCATCCATGGTAAATTATTTTTTGATTGTGGTAGATGCAAGAACAAAATGGCTGGAGGTGGTTATAATGAAGAAGATTACCAGTTATCATACAATACGTGCTCTACGAGAGATTTTTGCTAGATTTGGATTACCTAATACGATCGTAAGCGACAACGGATCTAATTTTACATCACACGAATTTCAATCGTTCTTAAGATCAAACAATATTTATCACAAACGAACTGCACCAGCACATCCATCGACAAATGGCCAAGCTGAAAGATATATGCAGACGGTTAAAGATGGATTAAGATCAGCCAAGGATGATAAGGGTGATTTACATCTGAAATTGCAACGACTATTAATGCAGTATAGAAAAGTTGTCAACACTGCGACAGGTAAAAGTCCAGCTGAAATGGTACTCAACTTTAATCTAAAAACTAGAATAGATTTAGTTAAAGTGTCTGATCAGCCAAGTAAGAATAACGATGATAATGAAGACAAACTTATTAGAGAATTTCAAGAGGGAGAGAAGGTTCAAATAAGGCTATATCAAAATCACGATTGTAAATGGATATTTGGAATAGTAAAAAAACAGGATGGGAAGTTACACTATATAGTAGATGTTGGCGGCACAGATTATAGAAGGCATGTTGATCAAATGAGATCTACAAATGTTGATATCAATCGTTACATTCTAAACCCTCGAAACTATATATCAGAGATGACACCAGTTGACGAGCCGAAAATATCCACTTTAACATCAATTATGGATATACCTGATGATTCTGCATTGGAATCAGACGTTCCGGAGAGACCTGGTACGCTAATGGAATCAGCTGCATCTACGCATAAAACAGCGGACCATGCAATACAAACACCTGTAGCGGATCAGGCAATCCAGGTACCTAGGAGATCGTCCAGGAAGCGGAAACCAGTAGTTAGATTAAATCTATGACTTTTTATTTTTAGTGGGAAAGACTGTTAGATATTTGCATTTTATTAATATTCTATGACGGGTAACCCTGGTAATGATCTTATTTGTTAGTAGTTATACCATCTGTGGTAATGATTAGATATATTTTGGCATTCCTGTCATGTTTATGATTTAATAGTCATTAATAAAGTGTAGAATTGTTTGGTATTTCTTGAACCCAAGAGTATTAAATAGATATATAACAGCTTTGATTGTTTCAAAATTCATTTTGTCATTCTTTTTCAATGCAGTTTATAAGTAGTTGTCTCACCTAAAATTTACCATATTTAGCTGTGGTTGTTTAGGTTTTACTATTGCTTCTCTTTTAAAATTTGAAAGAATAAGAGTTTTAACCTAACCAAATTCAGTTACACATTTTCGTGACACGTGGCAAAGGTAGTACTAACCTTTCTCAAATTTTAATATGTTAACTTAGTAAAAAAGTTTTTTAAAATGTAAACAATTTTGATTCAATTTTTCTGTGATATTTTATACTGGCTTGATTGGCTTTTTGCTTTTCTGGATGTAATCCAATGGTTCTTCACTTTCTCCAACTAACATCTAGACTTAAACCTCAATTAGTGTAAGTTACTTATTGTAAATAAGTTTTTTACTGATTTGTAATCTCATACTAATTCACATTTGTAGAACCCTGATGATGCAAATAAAGATTTGCGAAAGCTTGGTATACTGAAAAGAGTACTGTTTTCATAATTTTTCACGTCCTTTCCGCTGCATTCCCAACCAATTTTTGAAGTTTATATCTAACTGATCAGCGTTGATTACAAAGGTTTCTACCTTTTCTAGATTCTATAATGGGATTTTTTGAAGATATTAAGAACAATTACGGAGTTGCAGCTGTTGGATTTCTGAAGGGATGGTCAAGAGTTAATCAAAAACTAGCCAGAGAACGTAATAGAAAAATATTTGTATTGCAATGTAAAAGAATTGGTGTTCTTCCGAAACATATTAAGATAAATGATCAGGACCTGCAGAGTGTACATGAAATAAAATATTTAGGTTTTATGATGGACCATGAACTGAAATTTAATAATCACGTAGATTACATAAATATGTAGGAAAATTGGAAAAAAAGTTGGTTTTTTAAGAAGAATTTCACCATTTCTGTCAATGCATACTAAGCTTACGGTTTACAATACATTAATTCTACCACATTTTTATTACTGTTCGCTAATTTATACAGGTTGTTCTAGAGCTAGTTATGAACGATTACAAATTATTCAAAACAAGGCGATGAGAGTAATTCTGGGATGCAATAGGTATACTAGTGTGGAGTTGATGACGAATTGTTTAAATTGGTTAAAAATTGAGAAGTTTCTGTATGTACAAACAATGATTTTCATCTTCAAAATTATCAATAATCTTTTACCGCAATATTTACATAGTTAACTAGTGCCAATCTCACAGATACATGATAAAAACACAAGATCAGCAAATTTAATCAATTTTTATGTGAAAACAACCATTAAAGGAAGTTCAATGAATTAATTTATTCCATAAAGGTGTTGTAAAATTTAAAAACCTACCACAGTACATAAAATTAAGTCAAAATGTAAAAATATTTAAAAAATCATTGATTATATACATTAATAGTAATCCTACAGAAATATAGTGGTTCATATTTATATATTTATATTCATATTCATATTTGAAGTCACATTTATTTCTAATAATATACATTTCATATAATATTTTATGTTTTCCATCTTAGTTTTATGTGTAATTGCTTGTATACAGTACTTTTGATGCTTTTTATATCTTATTTTGTGCATGTTTTAATTCATATTTTACTTGTATTATACTTTGAATTATTTTGGAGTTACTTTATACATATTTCTGTTTATTTATGGTACAGTTTGTTTATACTTTTTTATTTATATTAGGTACTTATTGTGCATTTCTATTTCTATTTATATGTTATGTTTACATGTTATATATTTATATACTTATATTTTATAATTCACAATTTACTTTTTGCATTGTTTTCCGTTTTATCTAATTATTTTTTGATCATCTGTTTATTGAATATGTATTTTATTGTAAACATTATCTATGATAAATAAAGCATAATAATAATAATATTATACATAGTACATAGTACACTATAAACTTTTAAATATGGAAATTAATTTAAATCATAAACTCATTAAATCTTTAGAAAATAAATTAAATAATTTAAAAACAAATATTATCAATAGTACTAATGAACTTATTTGTAACAATTTCATTTCAAAACAGATGAGACATTATAACAGATCATTTTATAAAGTCAAAAATAATAATATTAAAAAGTTAAATTCATTAAGGGATGAATTGTTTAATGAGCGACTTAAGACTTGTGATTCGTGGATTAAGAATCTTTCTCAAGTTAATCTTCCTCCCAATGTTTCCAAAATACTCTATTTAGGTCCCAAATTTAGTGTTGAACCTAGGTTAGGTGTTGACATTCCAATTAAGTCATTGTTAGCTGATGTTGATTGCATTTCTTCCTACATTTCAGATATTAATGTTAGAAATCTAACGATAGCTAGATCTGTCAATATGATTACTAATAATGTTTTTCAAAACAAACCCCCTTCTTTTCTTCGAAATCTCTTTGAGGAGACTAAACACTTCCTGAGGAATCACCTTGAACTAGTTGTTACAAAGTCTGATAAAGGTAATGTAACAGTGATTATGTTAAGGAAAGAATATTTCAGGCTTTCCCAGAATTTATTAGACCAGGACACTTCTTATGTTTCCTTACAGTCTGACCCGACTTCTGGGATTCAAAGGAAATCTAATTCTTTAGTCAAACGTTTATTTGATAAAAAGCAAATAGATTTACTTACAAGGAAGAAACTCACGTCTTACAGTGGCACTATTGCTAAGTTTTACACCCAAAAATTCATAAACCCACTTTATCTATGAGACCTATTGTCTCTTCTATTGGCTCACCAACTGAGTTTATTG
The DNA here is from genome assembly GCA_035357415.1 of Ophraella communa. Lineage (NCBI taxonomy): Eukaryota > Metazoa > Arthropoda > Insecta > Coleoptera > Chrysomelidae > Ophraella > Ophraella communa. The sequence continues at coordinate 27,025,748 of CM068995.1, forward strand.
CTAGTTTTCTCACAGATATATTGACAAGAGCTTATGAAAATAATGATTATAGTGTTAATGACTCATTTCATACTTTTGAATTATTCAATAAAAACGTGTTACCACCAAACTACGTTCTTGTCAGTCTGGACGTTGTCTCCCTTTTTAGTAATGTTTATTTAGATGCAGTTATTCGTGCAATTCATAATCATTGGGAATCTATTAGTTCGGTTTGTACCATTAGCTATGACATGTTTATTGAACTGATTAGCGACATATGTAATAGATGATCTGCTTGACATAGTTCTTCCTGTACTCCCTTTCCATATCCCATTTTTAAAGAATTATGTTGATAACATCATTTTAGCTGTTCCTTGAGATTCAGAGACAGAACTCTTGAATATTTTTAATAGTTATGACCCTTACATCAAGATCACGTTGGAATGTGAAAACTCTAACAAAGCTGTTCCTTTTCTTGACATGTTGTTTATCAGAAATGATGAGAATATAATATTGATAGATTGGTACAGAAAATCATGTAGCTCTGGGAGATATCTCAACCACCTTTCTTACCATAAATTAAATATGAAATTCAACTTAATCAAACAAATGACAACAAGAGTAAATCAACTCTCTGACCCTTCTTTCCGTCAAAAGAACCTAAATATCCTCTTTAACCTTTTTTTAAATATTTCCTATCCTAGATCATTACTTAGGAAAATTATGTATGGCACATCTGTTATGTTAAATGCTTCAAACTCCATTTCCAACAATTCAGGTGCTAGGGAACGGAACTCAATTGGATCCATCCAAGGTTCGCCACCTTGTGAATTCTCATATGTATCTCTTCCTTATATTAAGGGCGTTACGCCTAGACTGTCTAGACTTTTCACACAACAATTACCAAATTTTAGGATTGCATTTAGGAGTTCCTTAATACTGAAATCATTGTATACTACAGTTAAAGATAAAATTCCTTTATTAGATAAAAATAATGTTATTTATAGACTCAGTTGTATGGGTGTAAGTGACATAAGGTTACATCCTGATAGATTTTCATTGGCCTCACATTCCAATTCTACGGGGCATTCCATTGATTTTCCAAGCTTTGATTTTCCAAAACCGATATCAATAATTTGAGTGGTTTATATTCATTACTACTTACGCTAGACAGTAATTATCTCATTCCCAGTAGTAAAAATTCTTCCATTTCAGAGGATTAATCTTATCTTCTTTCTCTCATTTACCCCATTACAATTTATGAATCTTTAAAAATATCCTTTCAAAATCACTATGATCAATGTTGAATAATTCTTCTGTTTTATAATTTTAATTTCTTGATTCTTCAAATCAAGAGCGTTTTTTCTTGTTTAATACGCTGTGAGAGTTGGTTTGAAGCGCATTAACTTGTGACGTCATCAATTAAACCACGAAAATAAGGTTGCAACGCTTGTCAAAAAAAGTCATAGGTTATGTTATGATGTGTTGTTTATGTTTTCTGTGATGTTTTTCTTTCACAAGCAAGAAGCAAGTTGTATTAGTATTACATAAAGTAACAAATTCCTTGTGTATTATTATGGAAGAAACATTACTCTCCAGTTTTATTGCTAATCAGCATCGTGAAATGCAAGAATTCTTTTTTATGTCCTGTGGCTCAATTCTCGACTTTTCACATACCTTTATTCACATGGTTAAACGTAATTCTCACATGGGAATTAGAATTCGGTATTCTCCATTCGGAAAAAATGTAGAATTCGGTGAACTCTCCGATTTTCATAAAAATTTTATGAGGGGTCTAAGACACCATAATAATTACGAAAATGAATTTTTTTTTCCGCGGAAACAACTAGAAACAGTAAAAATTGCTAAAAATTTCAACCCAAAATAAACATAACCTAACGCTTACCTGTTGTAAATACGAGAATTAATTCATATTCAGCAGCATCAAATGGTTTCCAAATACATTATTTTTTATAATTACATCATTTTTAAATTCAATAAAATTTCCACAACTTTAATATTTATATAATTTTAAATAAATAAATTCCATAATTATTGACTTCATTTCAGACATAATATGTCAAAATAGTAAAAATATCACCAAGTGATGTTGCCCTGTTGCCAGACTAAAAAAATATATAGCTATTCTTGTGTATTATATACAAATGTAAAATGTACCTTATTATATAGGAAATATAAAATATACGCTTGAAATGTGTAGGAAATATTAACCTATCGTACAATACCAAATTTAATGCATTTATGAATAATAAAAAATATTTTTTAAAAGTAAAATAAATAAAAGCAACAATTCTTAAACAAACTTCTAAACTAGACATAAAATATAAAGAAAACAAAAACATTTAAATCCTCTTCCCGACCAACTGACACAGATCAAAGTGTATTATAAATTACTATCGCCCACCTTAATATCTGAAATAAAATAGTGAAAAACCCAAATGAAAAACTCTAAATACTTATTTTTATCCCAACAGCAACAATAGATAAAATAAACATAAACAAAAAATAAGTCGGAAAATAATTAAAAAATAAACCTTCATTTTTACAACATATTTGACAAAAATCAAAAGTTTCAAAATAAACCTTCATCATCAGAAGGACAAGAGATTGAATTTTGTTTGGATCGTACAGTTTAGGTATCTGCTAATTATAAAAAGGCTTCTGTACGATTCAAAGAAAATTCTAGGCAACTATTCAAAACTACAAAAACCAAAACATACATTTTGAAAAAATTAAAATCGACTGAAAGTATATTTTTCTTATCAAATACTCGATATATGTATAGTAAATCTTGGCAACATTGTCAAATCATTTGAAGTTTTAACCAAATTGGCCAATAAGAGTTTTTGACAAAATTGACAGTTTGTTAAAATAAAAGATTCTGTGCAACAAAATTAATAAGAAAATAAGTTTCCAAATAGTAATTTTACTTTATTTGTGTTTTAAATTATCTTAAGAATGTTTATTTAACAGGAAAATGGTCTTAAGCTTAATATAATTGCCACATTTACAACTGATAAGTGATAGGTTATGTTTACTTTGAACCTACATTTTTAACAATTTTTACTATTTCTTAGTGTTTCCGCGGAAAAAAAAATTTATTTTCGTACTGATTACAATGTCCTAGACCTCTCATAAAATTTTTATGAAAATCGGAGAGTTCACCGAATTCTACATATTTACCCTCCACTCAACCATGTGAATGTTTTCACGCAAAAAGTGCACGAATATTTTCCCGTAGTAAAAGTCTTGTGAATCTTTCAATTTCCAGTGGAATTCGTGCTGACTGCAGACATACAACAACATAACCTTCTTTTTTACAGTCTTTCGTCATAGAGAAGAGTGCTTCGTTTGCCGTTTTTTTCAATTTTTAATCGCATTAATTTGGTTTTCAGTGTTTTGACGAATAAATTCTATTGTTCTTTATTTTTATTGTTATAGTTCAGTGTTTTTATTGTTATAGTTCAGTGTTTTTATTGTTGTAGTTCAGTGTTTTGTAGTTATAGTTTAAATTGAAATTTCTAAATATGGACGAAGCTGCTTTACTTCTCCATTTAGAACTTTTGGAAGAGGTGGAGGAGCTAGAGAACAATCCACCTAGAGAATTTTGGTCAAAGTGGAAGAACCAAGAAGGAGATCCTTTCACCACTTTAAGTAGTAAACATTTTGTAAAATTATTCAGGCTGTCGAAAGAAGTGGCGTTAGAGCTGCTCGCAGAATTGGAAACCATTTTAGAGCCACCTTCGAGATTATCAGCGATACCATTGGAAATGAAGGTAATAAATTAAATTATTCATGAATAACAAATTTATTTTAAATAACATATTTTTAGCTACTCATTACTTTGAAATTCTTGGCAACAGGGAGTTACCAAAACCAAACTGATATTGGTTTAAATAAGTATCTTCCCGTTAGCCAATCAACTACATGTCGTTGTATCAGAGAAGTAATTGATGCTTTAAATGACCCGAGAATTTTTAATAGATGGGTTAATTTCTCATTTAATCGAGAAAATTTAAATCAGATGAGAACGAAGTTAGTACTAAATTTGTGATTATAGTGACTGGTTTCTTTAACTTTTAACTTTTTAGATTCTATGAAACATATCATATACCAGGGATTGTGGGAGTAGTAGATTGTACTCATGTTGCAATTTTTCCACCCTCTGGAAATGAACATGTTTATGTTAATAGAAAATCATACCATTCGATAAACACTCAGTTGGTAAGTTTAAATCTAAAATGTAATACATGTAATATTTGTCATGTAGTCATTTTATTACATGGAATTTTTGTACTTTCTAGGTGTGTGACATCAATTTAAGAATTTTAAATGTAAACGCAAGATATCCAGGTAGCATACATGATGCGTTTATTTGGAGAAATTCAAATGTTGCGAGATACCTAGAACAAGCCAGCCGCAACAATAATGATTTCAACTATTTTTTAATTGATAATCATGATTATTAACTTAAATTCTTTTATCATATTATATTTTTATTTGTAGGAGATTCTGGTTATCCCTTAAGGAAATGGTTGCAAACCCCAATTCCTAATGTTGTGGCTGGCATTCCAGCAGCCCGTTACAACACTCAGTTAACCAGTGCTCGGAGCTTAATCGAAAGGTGCAATGGCTTGTTAAAAATAAGATTTAGATGTTTGCTAAAACACCGAGTGTTGCATTATTCCCCAACTGTGGCAGGGAAAATTATTAATGCATGTTGTGTCCTACACAACATGTGCATCAACAAAAATGTGCCAGAACCAGAAGAAGAGGAAGAAGATGGGAATATTGACTTTGGTATGTATGCGATGCCATACAATAAAATAGAGAATGACCAACACCCTAACAGAAACCCAGATTTGGTAGAAGGCCGTCGACTGCAACAATCTATTATAAGAAACTATTTTTAATTAATTTTATTGGCATTTTTAAGATTTTTGTTATGTTTGTAATATATATTGAATTGAATAGTTTTTTTATTGAAAAAGTAAAACAACTAGTGTATAAAATGCATATATTTAATATCACATGTAGTATCAGTCTACAGAATGAGTAAAAAAAACAAAACTAATTCTTAAACAAATAATATGAGAAATTAATAATTATACACACATTTAACTATATTTTTGTTTGTAATTTAAGATTAAAAAATCACTTATAAAAAACTTGCTAAACAAATGTAAATAAATATTTAGTAATAAATAATATGTTAAAAAACTACCAGTTTGCTATTTATTATCATGTACTTATTTTTTGTATTGTGTATTGACAAAAAGAATAGGACAGAGGATTCTTCAGACCAAGCAAAATTTTTTATAAATGATTTTTTTCTCTATAATTACAAACAAAACAAGCTTTTTCAACAAACACAACAAAGAACCTAATATGTACCTAAAAAACAAAAAATGTAAGATTCTTTAACAAAATAAAATAAAATTCCCAAAAAACGAAAAATAACAGTTTAAGAAACACAACAAACACAAAGGTATAACAAACCTAAATAAACAATATAACCAAAGACAAGGAATTTTGAAATAAAAAATAAATATCTTTAACAAAACTTTTCAACAAGTTTTTGTAAGGAATCCGCTATGCTCTCCTTTGCAGCAATATCTCGTTCTAATTGTTACATATATATACATATGGCAACCCTGCAAAATTTATTTTTAGTTGGTAGCATACTCTAAGTAAAAGTCACTTGTCACTTTGGTAATTTTATTTCTAAAAGCACGTTTTTGTACAGTCTTTTCTTTTGTATTATTTTATGTTATATATTAAAGTGATTTCCAGTACTGTTCCAGTTATTATATTTTCCACATATCCTAACAATGGTTATGGGCCCAGATGGAAGAAGGGAGCAGTAACTGATGAAAAGTATTGAAAGAAAAAACGTGACTAAAGTTGAGGTTAAGTAGTTTTCGACTGGATTGCTGTAATAAATACCAAATAATGGAAATGAGTAGGATTGATCTTAGTGAAAATAATTATGGAATTCTTCCATTTAATGGTAATAATTTTGATAATTGGAAATTTAGGCTTGAAGCTGTACTGAGTGGGGCCGATGTACATCATGTACTAGAACCTATTCAAGAGAAAGATAAAGATGACGAGTGGTTTAAAAAGGACAATAAAGCCAAAAATATAATCGTACAAAGTGTGGCGGATTCTCACTTAGAATACATAAAAGATATTAAGAGTGCTGCAAAAATGTTGGACAAATTAGAAAGTGTTTTTGCAAAGAAAGGTACATGTTCAAAATTCTTTTTACTAAAAGAACTAGTTAATTTAAAATATAATATTCAAGAAGATTTGCAACATCATTTTGCAAAACATGATAAAATCACAAGAGAATTAAAGAGTTTAGGAGCCGTTTTCTCAGAATCCGATATGGCATGCTTTCTTTTACTGTCAATGCCTCTTCAGTATGAAAATGTTATAACAGCAATTCGGACAATGTCCGTAAAGAAAAGGTTACTAGAATTTAAAAATAATAAACCCAATGCAATAAAAAGTAAAGAAAGTTCAATATCAGCTTCATTTGTTGCATCAAAATTAAGTGTAAAATGCCATCGTTGTGGTAAAATTGGCCATCTTCAAAATGTCTGTGGCTTGAAATGTTATAAATGTAATCGATTTGGTCACAAAGCCAGTAGTTGTAGAAGCGGACAGAAACAAAATAATAATGTACAAGCAAATTTTTCAAGATCAGATAATGAAGCAAGTATTTCAACAAACACAGTTCAAGATGAGGTAGCCTTTTTAACTTCTTTAGAAAGTAATCATAATGGTGATGATATACAGTATATTACTTGGTATGTTGACTCAGGGGCTACTCACCATTATATTAATAATGAAGAAATGTTGCAAAATAAACATTACTTCAGTGAACTTAAAATGATTCAGTTGGCAGAGAAGGGTAAGTCAATGATTGCAACTTGTTCTGGAAATGTTAAAGTGAAAAGTGTGGTAAATAATAAAGAAATTTCTATTACATTAGAAAATGTTTTCTGTGTTCCTGGACTAAGGGTAAATTTACTTTCAATATCTAAAATAGAAAAATCTGGATTTAAAATAATCTGTGCTGCTGGTACTGTAACTATTGTAAATTGTTATATGCTCAAGGTGAGCGAGTCAATAATTTATATAAAATAAAATTTAAACTAAATGATGGAACCAGCAACGCAAATTTGGCTATGGAACTTGATAGTGAATTGTGGCACAAAAGATATGGTCACTTAAATTATGAGTCATTGTTAAAAATTAATAATTTGAATTTAGTTAATGGCTTAAGTTTTTGTAATAATAAAAATAAAAATTTGTGTGAAGTATGTGTAAAATCCAAGAAAAGGTGTTTGTCTTATGGTTCAAAAAGAAATGTGTTAAAAAGAGTTTTAGAAATAGTGCCACCGATGTCTGTGGACCAATTACACCTGCTTCTCACAATGAAAACCGATATTTGGTGACATTTATTGATTATTTTTCCAGATTTGTTATGGTCTATATTATTAAAACAAAAGATCAAGTATTTGATTGTTTTAAGCGCTATGAAGCAAAAGTAGTAGCGTTGTTCTGCGACAAAAGTATCTCAAAAATTAGGTGTGGCAATGGGGGTGAATACAGTTCAAATACTTTTAAAGAATTTTTTGATGAAAAAGGCATTCAGATTTCATATACACCTCCTTATACACCACAGTTAAATGGTGTCGCTGAACGCATGAATCAGACACTTCTAGATATGGCAAGAGCAATGATAATGCAAGCAGAATTGGACAAGACATTTTGGGAAGAAGCAGTACTAACTGCTGCAAACAGAACACAGTCAAGTATTAATAAAAATAAAACTCCTTATGAGTTATGGTTTGGAAAGAAACCTAATGTTTCTCATATGAAAGTGTTTGGATGTATAGCATATGCAAGAGTACCTGATGCACTAAGGACAAAATTAGATAACAAAGGAATGAAATGTAGATTTGTGGGTTACTCAGAAAATGGTTATAGATTGTGGAGTGAAGAAGAAGGTAGAATTATACATAGCAGGAATGTTATTTTTGATGAAAAAAGGTTCTGTATTGTTAACAAAAATAGAAGTCAAGATGATGATACAGATGATTTCAGCGAAGAGGAAATTAATGAAGAAAAGGAGATAAATGACACAGAAAATCATGAAGAAAATGATAATGAAGGAAATGATATCCACAACACTGAGAACAATGGTCGACCAATAAGAAATAAGAAAATGCCTACATATCTTGATGATTTTGAAGTAGATTTTGGTTGTTTAGCTTTGTTAAGTAATTTTACTGAAGTTCCCAACTCATACATAGAAGCAAAACAAAGCTTAAAATGGGAAAAATGGAAGAAAGCAATTAATGAAGAGTTAAGAGCACTACAGGATAATAATACTTGGAATTTAGTCGATAGACCAGAACATGAAGATGTCATTAGTAACAGATGGGTTTTTAGGGAGAAGGAAGGCAATGAAGGAAATGTATTATACAAGGCAAGATTAGTGGCCAGGGGTTTCGAACAATTGAATACTGAAATGTCACAAATCCATGCACCTGTGGCAAGGCTTTCAACATTTCGGATTTTATTGTCAATTTGTATTAAATATGACTTGTTAATCGAACAGCTTGATGTAAAGAATGCTTTTCTTAATGGTGTTATGAAAGAAAAAGTGTATATGAAATTGCCTGATGGTTTAAAAATTAATAAAAATGATAAAAATAAAGTATGTTTATTAAACAAAGCTATTTACGGGTTAAAGCAAGCTGCTAAAATTTGGAATGATAAATTCAATAATTTTATTGCAAGTTTGGGATTTATACAATCTAAATCAGATTATTGTTTGTTTACTTTTGTTGATCAGGGCATACGGTGCTATTTATTGCTTTATGTGGATGATATCATAATAGCCTGTAATGATGAAAACTTTTTGAAATATATTAAATCTAAATTATGTGAAACATTTAAAATGAAAGTACTAATTAATGTCAATAACTTTCTTGGTATAAATATTATTTATACCATATTTATAATTTTGAAAATAAAACAATAGCAGTTGATCAAATTTCAGCAATTAAAAATTTATTGAAAAGATTTAATGTTGAAGAGTGTAAAACATATAAAACACCAATTGAAAAGAACTTAAATTTAGAAAGAAATACTAATATTATGAATAAAACTAAGTTACCTTATAAAGAACTTTTGGGATCTTTAATGTACATAATGATGGCAACAAGGCCAGATATATGTTATTGTATTAGTTACTTTGGTCGTTTTCAGGATTGTGCGATTGATCAACATTTTAATCACCTGCTAAGAGTTTTAAAATATTTAAAGTCAACTATTGATTTAAAATTGATTTTTAGTTCATCAAATGAGGTGCTAATTGGTTACTCTGATGCTGATTGGGCAAATTTAACTGATAGAAAATCTATAAGTGGTTTTTGTTTTATGTTATTTGGGAATTTGGTATCTTGGTGTTCTAAAAAGCAATCTATTGTAGCTTTGTCAAGCACGGAATCTGAGTTTATAGCCGTATGTAATGCATCTTGTGAACTTTTATATATTAAGAATTTATTAAATGATTTTCATGTGGATTGTTTATTACCGATCACTTTGTTTGAGGATAATCAAAGTACTATAAAACTGCTTAAAAATTTTGAAAATAACAAGAGATGCAAATATATAGATGTTAAATTTCATTTTGTTGTTGATTTAATTTCAAAAGGTATTGTAGAAATAGTACATGTAAACACAAATGACCAATTGGCTGATGTTTTTACTAAGTCACTGGGTCATGAAAAGTTTTCAAAGTTTATTAAAATGTTAAACTTATTTTAATAGTTAATAAGAAATTGATAGGTAATAAATTCTGCACGGTTTGAGGGAGGGTGTTACATATATATACATATGGCAACCCTGCAAAATTTATTTTTAGTTGGTAGCATACTCTAAGTAAAAGTCACTTGTCACTTTGGTAATTTTATTTCTAAAAGCACGTTTTTGTACAGTCTTTTCTTTTGTATTATTTTATGTTATATATTAAAGTGATTTCCAGTACTGTTCCAGTTATTATATTTTCCACATATCCTAACACTAATAACTTAATTATTTTATTTCGATATACTTCTTTTTTACAATTTTCATCTGTAATTATTTTTTGAATATTATCACTTGCTTTAAGTGTTTCTGTAAGTATTTTTGTTGCCATTCTTCTTCTTTTCGGCTTCCCACTACTGGTTGTAGTATTAAGTGTAGAAATTTCCTTATTTTCTTCAAGAAATACTTCCTCTGTTTTACTGGTACTTGGACCTGCATGAGAAGTACTAGGCTCTTGTTCATCTGTTATCCAGTAATCATGATCCTAAAACAAATATTCTATATGAAATAAAAAAGAAACTTTTATCTCTTAATATTTTGTTATACTTTTTAATAAAAAATCAATTTTTTTGTGTCTATATCAAAAAGCAAGCTTCTGAGGACATCCTTTATATGAACTTTTCAACTCAAAGTTAGCCCAAGAACCACCCAGTGAAATAAATGACCAAACTTTAAAAACACTCGTAATAAGCAAAGTTCGCATAATTGTTTACTTTACTGTGTGACTTACAGTTACTATGGTTGATTCCTCTATCGAATCCAAACTATTGATAGTGGATACATCAATGACATCTAAAATTACAATTTCATTGTCTGTTAACTCTTTTGGTGGGGGTCCCCCGCCTGTTCCCATTCTATATTTATTGATGTCTGAGGATTTCTTTCGTGTGTTTCTTTTAAGGTCTTGCCAAGTCTACAATTGGAATTAGAAAAGTATTAAAATTATATTACATGGTACCCATAGGAAATTACTTACTCTTCTCCAAAGAGACCAGTCTTTTTTGGCTCCCGGAGAGCTATTTAATCGCTCTGCAATTATTTTCCAGCGTTGCTGAGAGTCTTTGTACGTAAAGTTGTTTGTGAATTTACCGCTTCGTAAGTCTGGATTATTTTCGACAAAACTTATCAGCATCTGCTTTTGATGGTCTGTTACGTGAGAACTTTTTTTTCTATGTATATCTTCCGACATAATTGCAATGAATTTGTATACTCGTTGATAATTCTTATGTGGTCTGTTGTTAGATGAGATGCCAAGTAAAAATAAGGTTATGTTATCACTGACAGAATTAGCAGTAGTCCCAACATAACAATTCGAAAATGATGAAATCTGATAGGCCAATATCTATCTAATTTTCCACCTACGTATCAAATCTATTTCCATGTGAAAATACATTATGCTATAATCGAGAATACAGTTTCAAACCATAGATAAGAGATGTGAAAATTTGCAGCGGAATATTTTCCCATGTGAATCTTTTCACGTGAAGTCGAGAATTGAGCCCCTGTTACTGGTTTACCAGAAAAAATTTCGAAGAAAGCGAATCGTTCATTACTAATTTTATGTTGATTTTTAATAATATGGAGCATATCCGAATGTCTGGATATGTTGATTGGTTAACCCATTACTTGGAATATGATTTTTTTTTTATCTTTAGAATGAATAAAGAGACTTTCATTATTTTGTTAAGCAAATTACTTGTTAACGAAAGGTTGTTTCGAGGTGGAGAAACACCAATTTCTCCTGAACAACAGCTGTTAATGACCTTATGATGGTTAGGAAAAGGAGAAGTCTTGCTAACCATTGCTGACAGGTTTAACGTTGTTGTCTCAACAGTTTATAAATCAACTGAATTTATGTTGACTAGAATTTTATGTTTACAAGAACAGTATGTAGTTTGGCCAGACAGAAATGAAAGTGTTACTGTATCACAGCTTTCGAAGAATTGGCAGGGTATCCAGGTAAGATTTTGATATTTTTAGCTTTGTGCAGTGACTTTTTTACTTGATTACTTGTGTACAAATATTTTCTGTAACATATATTTTTTTCTAGGTGTAGTTGGAGCAATAGATGTATGCAATATTCACTTTAAAGCCCCATCAGAACATCAACGTGAATATATTGATAGAAAGATGCATCCTTCAATTAAACTTCAAGCTGTCGTAACTGCTGAAAAGATTTTTATAAATACAATGGTTGGTTTCCCAGGGTCGGTACATGATTGTCGGGTAGGTAGGTTTAAAAAAATTAATTTTACATTTTACACTCTCCATATCAATATTTATTTTAACTAAACTTGGAGAATTTATCTAAAAATTTATCTTTGCTTGTCTGTAATAAAACTTGTTTCCACAGGTATTTAGAAACTCTCATATTTATCATGAAGTGCAAAATAATGCTTGATATTATAGTGTACTAGAAAATTGGGACTTTGAAACAGCATTTTCGCCTGTTGAAAAGCTCTTTCACAGCCATCAGACCATTCAAATTTTTTATTTTTGCAAAGTTATTGATTTAAAGGAAATAATACTGTACTTAGGTTAGGTATGAACCTACCATAGTAGTTAATGAAACCTATAAATGCACGTAACTGTGTTTCATTTACTGGTCGAGGCATACTGTTTATAGCCTCTATTTTTTCTTGACATTTATGGATACCATCTTTATTTATGATGTAACCACAATACTTAATTTCTTTTTTAAAAAATTCGCTCTTCTCTATTTTAACTCTTAAACCAAATTTACGTAATCTGTCAAAAACTTGAACCAAACGTTCTAAATGTATGACATCAGTGTTACCTGTAATTTTTATATCGTCTAAGAAAACTGTAGGGGAAGGTGTTCTAATATCGACCACCTAAGACCATTGCCCGAATTAAAATAAAACTCTCTGGATTTTTGACGTTTTTATTTCATAAACACATAGTATGGTACAGTTCTTACCATCTGAGGATATACGAACAAAAGTGTCCAACTAAAACTATCAAAGTTTACATAAAAACAAAAAATATTTTTTGGTCGATATTACCCACCGCCACGGGGAATATCGACCACTAAGGTGGGAAATATCGGCCATTTTTTTATTCGCTTTTCCCATCACATTTGACGCACTTTTTGAAATCTTCTGGTCGGTCAGATTATGTGCATGCTGAGTGCGACCATACAGCGCATCCACGACATCTCCACCATGTTTCGGATATTCCAAAATCGCCACAAACTGGACAAACATCGTCAGTTTTCTTCTCCAATTCAGGCTCGAGTTTAGAATGTGTAAGTTTTATCTTCTTGGTTTTGGCTGGACCATCGAAATCCACTTTCCTCTTAAACGATGCTGTTTTTTTTTCATTTTTTTAGCCCGTTCTAATTCTTTTTTTTCTAATTCTCCTTTCAGTGGAGTAGAAGTAAGGATTTTAGACGTCTGCTTCTTTCTATTGCTGCTCCTCAATGCTTTCGGTTTAGGAATTTCATAAATTTCTTCAAGTGACTTGTTGAACCGTATGGACTGATCATCATCAGTTGCCTCCGGATTGAAAACTGTAGTAAGCTGTGAATCAGAGTCGTCACTTGAGGATGAAGAGTGCCGCGCGTCTCGAGAATATTTCGATGGAATCCGCTTCCGCGTTTTCTTTCTTTGAATGCCATTGGGACCGGGGATAGGTTCTTGAATCAAATCACGATCATCGTTTAAATCTTCAGGAACAGTTTCATTTTCCGGGCTAACGGGTGCCATGGGTTCTTGCATAGGACCATGATCATCGTTTTGAGGAAGCGTTTCATTTTCTGGGGCAGTATTCACAAACTCCTCTTCGCCAAAGATATTCCTGTTGAGGGAAAAGATTCCTGTAACCTGAAATCCTTTTATTCCCTTTTCAGTTGTAGTTATTCGGTTATAAGCTTTGGCGAATAATTCTGCAATCTTTGTCACAACAATCTGAACAAAATGGTTGGATTTCATGTATTGGTCGCATTCTTGACTGTATGCTCCTTTCAACGAACTAAAAAATGTTACATCGAGGGGTTGAAGTCGATGCGATGTGTGAGGTGGCAATGAAACGATCACAATGCCGTTTTCACGACAAAAATTGTAAGATTTTAAACCGGAATGTGTACAATGATTGTCTAAAATCAGTAAAACTGGATCCTCCTTTGAAACTTTCGTGAATACCGCAAAATGCTGCAACCATTCCAAAAACAAATCTTCAGTGATCCAACCGGAACTGAAACACCGATATATGGATCCAACTGGTCCGTTTCTGTCAAGCCCTTCCTTCATCCTTTCTCGTTTGAAAATGAATAAGGGAGGCACATAAGCACCTGAGGCACTCATGCAATAAACCACTGTAGTGGTTTGTCCACGCTCTCCACTTGTGATCGCTCCGACTTGCTTACGGCCTTTCTGTGCAAGTACACGAGAGGGTTTATGCACCGTAGTTATACCCGTTTCGTCTACATTGAAAATCCTATTTGGAAGGAAATGATGTTTTTCCATAACTTGCTCCAGGTTGTTATAAAATAAATTTACAGCAGTGCGATTGAACGCAAGCACTCTGTTTAAACTAGTTGCCTCGGGTCGTCTTAAAGAAATTTGAGGATTACGGCGTAAAAACCCATACAGCCATTCTTTTCCGCACATTTTCTTGTTACAATTAAAATTATGCTTGATGTTGTTAGACGCTGCAAATTCAAATGCAATTTGTCTGATTTGTTTTGGAGTAAGTCCGTAATACAGATTTGCTAATTTCAAAACGTAGTTACTTAGTTCTGCTTCTTGTGCTTCCGAAAATACTGATTTTCTTCCAAGTTTAATCTTTTGTGCTGGGTATCGACTCTTCAAGCGATCTTGCAAGGTGCCATATGGAATGTTGAATAATTTGGCAATATTCCGTATTGAGGTTTGTTTTTTGTCTACCGCTTTTAAAGCGCGAGCTATGTCTGCTTCATTCCACGATGATCGAGCTGTTTTACGCACGTAATTTCTTGGCATCTGAAAAAAACACGTTGTTTAATTAACTGTCCAAACGACGGGTAATTTCGATCACCAGCGGGTAATACCGACCATTGCGGTCGATATTACCCGCCTTGACAAAGCCAAATATTTGTTTAAAAAATCATCCTAACCTCAACATTTGAAGCTCATATTTTTACTGATATATTTCATCAATGTGTAATAAACATTCTATATCAAAAGAAGTAAAAAACTAGCAACATTAGAAATTACCTACCTTATTGAATATGCTGTATACTTTATAAGAAAATCACCCAAAACAAATTTCACAACGCGAAACCTTCATACAACAAAACTGTCACTGAATCTGCATACCACGTGCGTGTACCGAGAGATAGACAACCCAAACATCATTTGAGGATGTTGCCAGCATTATCGTTTCTCTAATAATAGGGTGGTCGAAATTGCCCGCTGGTCGATATTGTACGCCGCTCCCCTAACTCCAGGAATTCCCTGTAAAATGTTTTCTATCTCTCTTTGCCAGATTGCTGGTGCAGCAGAGATACCATATAGTAACCTATTACATGTGTAAAGGCCCTAATGGGTATTTAATGTAAGTAAATGCCTATAGTCTGGATGTACTTCCATTTGTAGGTAAGCCTGACATAAGTCAATTTTTGAAAAACTTTGCCCCCCTGCCATTGCTGAAAAAAGTTCATTAATGGTGGGTAATGGGTGGTCATCAATAATTAAACATGGGTTCACAGTAACCTTGAAATCACCACACAATAATAATAATAATAATAATAATAATAATAATAATAATAATAATAATAATAATAATAATAATAATAATAATAATAATAATAATAATAATAATAATAATAATAATAATAATAATAATAATAATAATAATAATAATAATAATAATAATAATAATAATAATAATAATAATAAATTTAATTGCTTTAAAAACAAGGGTTTACAGCAATGAGTACAAGGAGATGTCTAATTCAAACTATAGCTAAGTACAAAAAAAAATAGAAAGTGTTATTCATTTAGAATAAAGGAGCGTAATTTCAAAAAGTTCCAGATATAAGCACAAATCGCTTTAGCAATAGGTGGCGTTATATTTTTCAGTGAGCATATAAATGAATCCAAACTTTGGAGATAGGGTACGTTATTCGACATTACTGAGTATATTGGACATTCAAATAAAATGTGTTGTATTGACTCCTTTTGTTGAGTGTTGCATACTGTACAAATTAACTCTGGGTCTATAGAGTATAGAATGCCATTTAGAGTAAATTTAATTCTAAAATTATTTGCTAACCTTAATTGTGCTAAAGTACGAGTTACTTGCATAGGTAGTTTTAGGTCTAAATAAGCACTAGGAGTCTCGGAAATATCAAATAAATGGTAAATTGACATAAAGGAATATCTCGACGCGAGAGAAGCATCTAGATTATGTAAATATTTGTAGTAGTTAGATAATAAAATCTTTTTTCGCGATCTTAAAGTAGTAGGATCAAGAGTATTCCATATGTCCAAGCAGTTTATCTCTGAAAACATTTTTCTAACTTGATGTGCCCAATTATATTTCATGTCTGACGAATCAATAAGTTTTAGCTGCTGCAAAAAACAAAGTTTTGGATAACGGTCATTGTTCATAGATAAAATTTTTTGTAGCCAGTTAATAGTGAGTTTGAAGATATTGTAAGCCAGTTTAACCCTACCGGTTTCTAATCTAATTAAAGCATCAGGGGTATTAACAGGAACTAAAAGTATTCTTTTTATAAAATTTGTTTGTATCCTTTCTAATAAGTCTAAATATCTAAGTCCCCAAACCGGTATAGAATTATATACAACACTGAGAGCTAACGATTCAAACAGTTTTATTCTAGGAGACCAAGTATCAATTTTGGACTTTGAAAGAATGGGAAGAAGTGAACCTATGGCTTGCATGCCCTTCTTTACAGCTATATTGGACATTTCATGAAAGAGTCCAGAGGAAGTAAATGTTACACCCAAGTAAATGTACTTACTAGTTACCGACACCAGATGATCGTTAAAGTAAAAGTTAACAGTAGGCTTCCGAAAACCACCTTTAGAGAATTGCAATATCTTTGTTTTAGCCAAGTTGACCGTTAACTTGTAATTATTGGTATATTTTTCTAATATCTTTAATTTTCTTGCAACATCAACCTCTGAGTGTGCCAAAATGACTAAATCGTCCGCATATAACAAGGCTAATACATCGTGTCTGTCGTCAATGTTCACTCCCTGGGCACCCTCTGCATAGAAAAAGGTTTCAAGATCTGAAATAAATAACGCAAATAATAGAGGACTTAAACGTTTCCTTGCAGTACACCAGTTGTTACTTCAAATATTTTAGTTAAACTATTCCAACCTTTTATTTGAATAGTTGCCTGCATATATAGCATTTTTAACACACGTAAGATTTTAGCAGAAATTCCAATACTAAATAACTTTTCCCACAATAAGAAATGGTTTACAGAGTCGAAGGCTCTTTTAAAATCTATAAAAATGGCAAACATTCTGCGTTTTCGTAATCTAATGTGCAACTGAATAATTGAGCTAAGGGTGAAAACATTATCAATACAACCACGTCCCTGTCTGAATCCGGCTTGGGATTCGGGTAGTATGGCACATTGATCAACCCAAACTGTTAATCTATTAAGAATAAGACTTGTGAATATCTTAACACAACAATTTAATAGTGCTAAGCCTCTATAATTCTCTGGAGTATCAGTAGATCCACCTTTATGTAGCATCGATAAAATTATATTAGTCCAAGACTGCGGAATTACTGCGGTTTCAAAAATATTGTTAAATAGGGAAGTTAAATAAAGGATCCAATTATGAGGAAGGTGTTTGAAAAACTCATATGGAATTCCATCACAACCCGGTGATTTGTTACTTTTACACATATTGAGAACTTCATAAACTTCAGCTGTAGTAAAGGCACAGTCCAGTTGTGGATGTGTGACGTCATTAAATTCGGTATTATTAAGAATTCTAGCTGGGTATATGCTCTCATAATAATGTTCCCAGGTTTGAGTTCAAGCGAGGCATCGATTTGTTAAACATTGCTCCTTGTACTTATCATAAAATAAAGGTGTAAAGTGCCATATTTATTCTTCAAAATTGGTAAAAATATTAAGTAAGTGTTTACCAACAGCTGCATTATCATACTTCTTGTTACTTTTGCGTTATAGCCGTTATTTGTTGAATTAACGTAATTTTAAAAATCGTTTGATACTCAGATTTTTAAAACAACAAAACCCGTTTCAAGTTTTTGTAGCAGTCAATTAACGAAGTCGGTATGGATTCAAACGATGAAATACAATTAGGTTCCAGTGGTGGATCATTAAATAATTCTCAGTTTAATTTAATCATGTCCCAGCTTTCGATTTTAACAGCGGGCATGGCGGATATTCGTTCTCTACTGGCTGAACAGAATAAAAAGATTGACGACTGTTCAAATAGCATTACTGTCATTAAAGCAGAAAATGATTACCTAAAAACAAGAGTAGCTGATCTGGAGAATCAAATCAGTCGAGTATCACCAGCTTCAATATATGCTGAATTGCACTCTAGAAACCTTCGTGATAAAAACGTAATTTTTTATGGTATGAATGAGACTGTGAATGGTGACATAACTATTAAAGACTTTTTGGCGGAACTTGATCCATTAAATTCTCCTAAAATTCTCAAATCATACCGTTTAGGTGCAGTTTCTTCTGTAGGTCCCCGCCCATTAAAGGTAGAGTTTTCTTCTCGAGAAGATGCGATTAGAATTCTAAAACAAAAAGCTAAACTTCCTTTAAAAAAATATCCAGGTATCAAAATAAAAAACGACTATACCCCGATTTAGTTGGCAGAACTCAAAAAACAATACTTAGAACTTAACAGGCGTTAGAAGGAAGGTGAGAACATAAGAATAAAATTTTTACATGGTTGCCCCATCATTGTACCTGCATCGCAAAAAAGAAGACGCGAGGAAGAAGTCTCTCCAAATAAAGATTCATCTAAAATGAATAAACCTAGTGCCAGTGGTCATTCAAAAAACTGTTAGTTACTTTTTGGAATTGTCACGGTTTTCAAAATATTTATAATTGCTCGGAAATGAAAGAGGACTCTGAAATTTTATGTCTAGGTGAAACTTGGCTTACCACCGATACCTTAACAATGCCAAACTTTTTGAAAAACTATAAATATGTAACTTCTCCGGCTGTTAAGGAAAAATCGTTGGGAAGAGCGAGTGGAGGCTTATGCATTTTTTATAAACCATATTTTACTGCAAATATTTTGTACATAACTTCAAGTTTTATTTTTTGTATGTTTTCTGCTCTGGATTTTAAGATTATAGTATGTAATATATACTTGAGACCATCTTTGGAGATAGAGATTATTCTTGACGATTTACAAACTGCATTAACTGAAATAGTTGAGAAATATTCTGATCTAATTATTATTTTAGGAGGTGATTTTAATTGTAGGATATCTCACGAGGGCAGCGTCCCTATAGAAATGATAGAGGGTTCAGATTTATTTGAAGCTAGACAGAGTCTAGATACAATATTAAACTCTAGAGGTAGACAGTTAAATGACTTTATGTATAGTAACTCTTTTTCAGTTCTTAATGGAAGAACTACATTAGATAGGCCTGGTAAATATACATATGTGAGTAGACTAGGAGAAAGTGTTGTTGACTTATTATGGGTAAATAATACGCATTTATCAGACATTAATAACTTCTATGTGTCTGAAAATGATTACTTGTCTGATCATTTTCCAATACATTTGCTACTTAATTATTCTACTTTATAAAAATATCAAGATCCATCAATAGATATAAAGGGATACACTACTGTTGTTTGGAATAATGACCAGCTGCTGACCTATAAATTAAGAATGAAAAATTCTAACAGAATTTACTTCATTCCTGAACCAGAAAGTTCGTACATCAACCTTTGCACTGCCATTTTCGAGGTGGCATCTGACTTGGGACTTGTCCGTAACCATAATTATTCAAGCAAAAAGAGATTAATTTATTCTAAGCCATGGTTTGATAAGGATTGTGTATTAGCAAAAAAGTGTATGCAAGGTGCATTAAAAAAGTACAAAAAAGGGAAATCACCACACAAACGTACCTGATTATTTTTTTTTAAGTACTGGCACTACCGGTGTGGCCCATTCTGAAGTGTTAACTTTTTCTAGGATGCCTTCCTGAACCAAATTATCTAACTCCTGTTCCACTAATGGTATTAACTTAAAAGGGACCGTTCTAGCCTTTAGAAAAACTGGTTTTGAATTGGGTTTGAGGGTAAATTTTGCTTGAACATTTTGAATTTTCCCAAACCCAGGTGCAAAAATATCTTTAAAATCATTTAAAACTGTATCTAATCTTGAATGTATGTCTAACTGAATATCAAGTAAATCATAATGAATAGGTAATTGCCTTATCCACTCTCTGCCTAACAAAGGTGATCTATCAATATTTGCCACATACATGTTTAATTTTTTTGTAGTTTCTTTTAATTTAACTGAAACTGATATGTATCCTAACAAATCAATGGAAGTTTTGCAATATGAAATTAGTTGTAAAGATGTATTGAATATTTCAAATGTATAAAAATGAGTATCATAAAAAGATTTTGATATTAAAGTGACAGGTGAACCACCATCTACCTCGAAACCTATACTCTTACCTTCTATCTCAACTTCCAAAAGGTACTTTTCTCTAAATTCAATGTGTTCTGATTTTTCAGGTTCCTTGGTATCTACTAACAGGATTTCATCTACCTTGCATCTCTGGTCCTCCTCCACAAAATTTGTAGCCTGTTTATTTTTATTTTTCATGCAAACTTTTTGTAAATGCCCCTTTAAGCCACAGTTTGTACAGACAGTATTTTTATTTAGTTTGCAAACATTTGCTTTGTGGTTACCACCACATCTAAAACATAAAATTTTATGATTATTATTATTGTTATAACTGGTACCCGCACTAGTAGATGTATTTACAAATTGTTTATTAAACATATTTTTAGAATGTCCTTTATTTTTCTGTAGAACGTTGTTTACATTGTAAGTAGAATTTTTATGTAACTGGGCAGCATCTCTTGCAGAAGCTTCCATACTTACGGCTATATCTATGGCTTGTTGTACAGGGGGTACTATTACATGATAGCATCACAAAGTTATATTCTCATTTCATTTTTAGATAATAATAAAAAAACGATTTTTTTATTTACAAGTAGTTTGTTTAACAAAATCTATTCATTCGAAAGAGAAAAAAAACATAATCCAAGTAATGGATTAATTAATCAACATACCCAGATAAACCCAAATAAACAAAACTAGTAATGAAGGATTAGTAAAAAGAATTTTTGCATTTCATATGATGCTGAATAACAATAAAACTTAATTGTACCTATAATGTATTTTAACAACTTTTTTTTTGTAACTGTGAAGATATCATACAGGGTGTTCCAAAACTCTGACAAAGTTTGATAAATCTGTTATCTTAACAGTTACACAAAGAAGTTATTATAGTAAGTTATAAAAACCACTAAGCTTTACATCTTAAAATTATCTTCGCATTTCAAAATTATTTGGAGGTGTAGAGGGTGTGTCATTATTAAGTGGTGGCAGCACAAAGTAACATTTTTTCTTATGGAATGTGCTATATTTTATTGCAATTTCAGATTGTACATAAATAACAGTTTTTTGATGTATTACACTTATAATTTAAAATTATTACAATCTATTCTACAGTCCTTTGAAAAACAAGATTTTTTTACTTTGGGGCTCTCTTGTGTCCAAATTATTGAAAATAAGGAAAACTGGCTTATGTGTGACTATCCTATTTTTTCAAGCCACCTAATTAAAAATTTTATATAGGTGATCAAAAATTCTAAATGTCTTTTTTTTAATTTTTGATGTAGTGACAAAACAGTAATTGAAAAGTTAGGATAGGGACATGTAAGTCATTTTCCGCTATTTTGAATTAATTGGACACAACCAAGCCTCAAAATTAAAAAATCATGTTTTTTAGAATCCATAGTAATTTTAGACCATAAATGTACAACCTAAAATGACAATAAAATATAGTACATTCCATAAGAAAAAATGTTACTTTGTGCTGTCACCACTTAATGACCCTGTACAGCTCCAAATAATTTTAAGATGTGAAGCTTAGTAGTGCCTATTTTAAGTTACTATAATAACTTTTTTGTGTAACTATTAAAATAACAGATTTATCACACTTTGACAAAGGTTTGGGATATCAAATTTTGCCACACAGTAACAGTGAAAAATAATCACATAGTTCTTAAACTAAATAATCTTTAACATATGACTACACATTTCTTTGTATTAAATACTAGATACCATCTCTGTTTATGAAAATTAAATTAAATTCTTAATAAAAGTAATCTTCAATCACTAAAATATTTGAAAAGGTAAAAGATGATACCTAAACAAGAAAGCATAAAAAAATTAAAACTAGAAAATTTTGTTAACAGCCAAAAATAATCACAATTCTTAAACTAAATTATCTTTAACATGTGACTACACATTTCTTTGTATTATACAGGGTGTTCCAAAATTAGAGATCAATATTGTAACAGCTTATTATACAGGTAAAAATAGGAAAAAAAGTTCCTATAAACATATCTAAAAGTGTCTTCTAAGAAGCCCCTGAAGATGGTTTTTTGCCAATATTTTCCAAACTGGTACTGACAAAAACTTCAAATTTTGGATTCCTTCTAAAATTATTAGTCTGCATGTGACAACTAGTTCAAACATTTTATGTTTTCAACTGGAACGCTATAACTAGGGGAGAGTGGGATAAAAAACAACTCAATTCTTTTTATCCTATACATTTTATTTTTGAGGCCCTAGTTATAAAATTTACTCTTTTTGCCATATTCAGGGGGTTCTTTTCAAAGGAACGTAACTTCCATTTGAGCCATTTTTGGATACATGTTTATAAAATATTTCTACCACTGTTGAAATATTGATATTCAATTTTAAAATTTTTGGTGTGTAAAACCTTTGAATATGTATGGTGTTTTTCTAAGCAATTTTTCTGGAAAACTCAATATTATCAAAGTAAACCAAAGATACCTACCTTTTTATCGTAAAAGAGTAAATTTTATAACTAGTACCTTAAAAATAATAAAATGTATAGGTTAAAAAATTTGAGTTCTTTTTATCCCACTCTCCCCTAATTGTAGGGTTCCAGTTGAAAACATAAAATGTTCAAACTAGTTTTCACATGCAGAATAATAATTTTAGAAGGAATCCAAAATTCAAAGTTTTTGTCAGTACCAGTTTCGAAAATATTGCCAAAAAACCAGCTTCAGGGGCTTCTATTCAAGGCACTTTTGGATATATGTTTTTAGAAACTTTATGTCCTATTTTCACCTGTATAATATGCCATTACAATATTGACTTCTAATTTTGGAACACCCTGTATACTAGATACCATCTCTGTTTATGAACATTAAAAAAGGTAAAAGATACCTCTTTTAGAGAAAAGTATAAAAAAATTAACACTAGGAAATTTTGCCAACAGCCAAAAATAAGCACACATAGGGGTGTATTCTGTAACGTTTCCGTTAAATTTTAGAGGCCTCTAAAATTTTAGCGACCGCTAAAAATATTTTTGTATTCTGTATTTTTGCATCCGTTAAAATTTTAGCCGAAGCCGTTAAAATTTCCGCTAAAACCGATTTTTTTAGAGGACAGTCAAAACTGTCCTTTTAATTTTAGCATTCTGTTAAATTAGTTTTGATAGCTTTTGTTAGGTTATTTTTAAATATAAAGTATTTTTTGATTTGTTTAATAACGGTTAACTATGGCTTTTTATGATGTATTTGGAGAAGTGTTAGTTGAAGAAATAATAAATAATAATGAAAGGTAAGTCTCACTTTTACTTTCTTTAAATGATGAAACCTATGTTATTCAACAAGTAGATAGGCAGCACCGGTTCTAGACCATGGCGGAGGCGCTAACATGGGAATCTCCATAAGAAAATCATCAAAAAAGCTAAGGTCTAAAAACGTCGAAATTGGCTCATTCAAGGTCGAGCGGTCGACCACGTGGTATCAACTATAAATTATTACGGACGACTTTTGTGAATAAGAGATAAGACGGGTCATTTAATTTTAGTCGATCATTCGTCGAAAATCTCGTTACATACAGGGTCGTAAAAAATGTTGATCGTAAGACGATCGAGTTCGTCAAATATTGACCGCTGAGTACGGGGTTGGTCGCAAAAATGTCGTTATGGAGGTTGTGAATTTTATATTAAAAATGTCAAGACGTGAGGTGGTCATTTCGAGTATACAGGGTATATCGCGAAGATCATTCGTACGGGGGACATCAACTTTTCATAAGGGGTATGTCTACAGGGCCGTCCAAATGGATGTCTTGCTTGTTTATATACGGACACAAATAAAGGTTTCGTATTCAAATACTGAAGGCTCTGTGATATTTTTGCGTTGTCTTGCCAATTTATTGCGTCGTTTTGCCAATTTCTACTCCAGTATGTCGTGAAGATCATTGGTAAGACGTAGTACGGGGGTTTTACATAAGGGCATATCGAGACCGTCCAAATGGACGTCGCAGACGTGAAAAATATTTTGGTTGTTATCTGTTTATATACGGAGTATGGTACAAATAGAGGTTCTGATCGAACAGTTTTCATCGAATTTGGTCTGTGATAGATATCTTGTAATCATATACAGGGATACTAAGAAATGTTAGAAATATCAATTTGATGATATGGTACGGGTTAGATACGGGTCTGCATATACAGGGTTTGTCGCAAATTAGACTGTGGAAATATCGGATTATGATCATTTTTAATACATAAACGGTTACGGGGTATGTGGCAAATAAAAAAAAGTGTCGTTACATTAATGGTTATAAGGGGTATAGTCGTGAATTTTATATTAAAAATGTCAAGACGTGCGGTGGTCATTTCGAGTATACAGGGTATATCGCGAAGATCATTCGTACGGGGGACATCAACTTTTCATAAGGTGTATGTCTACAGGGCCGTCCAAATGGATGTCTTGCTTGTTTATATACGGACACAAATAAAGGTTTCGTATTCAAATACTGAAGGCTCTGTGAAATTTTTGCGTCGTTTTGCCAATTTTTTGCGTCGTTTTGCCAATTTCTACTCCAGTATGTCGTGAAGATCATTGGTAAGACGTAGTACGGGGGTTTTACATAAGGGCATATCGAGACTGTCCAAATGGACGTCGCAGACGTGAAAAATGTTTTGGTTGTTATCTGTTTATATACGGAGTATGGTACAAATTGAGGTTCTGATCGAACAGTTTTCATCGAATTTGGTCTGTGATAGATATCTTGTAATCATATACAGGGATACCAAGAAATGTTAGAAATATCAATTTGATGATATGGTACGGGTTAGATACGGGTCTGCATATACAGGGTTTGTCGCAAATTAGACTGTGGAAATTTTGGATTATGATCATTTCTTAATACGGAAACGGTTACGTGGTAAGTGGCAAAAATGTCGTTACTGGGGTATGGTCGTAAATTAAAAATGTCAATTCGTAAGACGTGCGGTGGTCATTTCTAGTGTACAGGATATGTTGCGAAGATCATCCGTAAGACGTAATTCAGTTTATACGAGGTATGGCACAGGTATACAAATTCCGATCGGTTTTCGTTAGATGTCGTTGTATACAGGTCGGAAAAGATTCGGGCGTACGTCGATAATGTAAAAGTCATATAGGTAATAAAACCATATTAGTTTCATATTTACATACCTATATCGTTAACCAATGAGGTGTTATAATAACAACGACTCGTACCATTATTTCGTTAACAAATTTGTTGTTGGTCTAACCCTATAGGGCGATAATGAACTGTATTTTATTGATTTTAATAAGTATATAAACTTTACTTTTACACTATACAAATTCTCTAAGAGTTCCACATCTGGATTAAGATAAATATACCTGCATTAGGGATCGTAAGGGTCGAAAAGGTCATTTCGACCGTCAAAATATTAGATTAAAAAATACATGGCTTTTTAGTTGTTTATATACAGGGTATGACGCAAGGTATACAAATTCGAGCAGTTTTCGTCCCTTTATACAAATTCTAATCATATACAGGGTACGTAAATTTACAAAGGATTAGAAGAAGAGGAGATATTTTTACAAAAATCCAAAACATTTTTTTTATATACGAGGTATGGCAAATGTATACAAATTCCGATTGGTTTTCGTTAGATGTCTTTGTATACAGGTCGGAAAAGATAATGTGAAAAACCCCTTCCATATTTACCTATATTCCCTCTCCTATATCTCCTATAATTACAGGTATGACACATTTCTGACAGGTAGGTAATCTGCGTCTTTATAATCTATACTGGGTATGATTTATTACAACACAACGGATCTAACATGTTACGATGTTTAATTCGGTATGTTATTAGTGTACTTTTAAAACCGCCCCAAATTCAGAAGAGTAAATTACCAAAAAAGTGGGGGGTTTGATAATAGTGAGATTTTCAAAAGCTGAGACATTTCTTAAGTAGATACCTAACGGAAAACATGGAAAAAATTGAGCTTCTAATTGGAAAAAATGCCGTTAATAAAATACTACGAATAAGAGTAAAGGATGATGCTATAGACCAATGGAGTCAGGAGCAGCGAGTGTCCTGTTATATTCTATATGTCGATGGTAATATTGTATCGTTTTCGTTATTATCACGATGTAATTTCGATCCTATGGGGAAGCACGTCAATCCAAAATTATTAAACTTTATATATACGATGGAGGGGTACAGAAGAAAAGGCTATGCAGTAAAAATCATTAAGCACATTATGAACACCACGGAATTTTCAACCTTCTGTAGTAATACTATATCTGAAAAGTTATTTGCAAAATGCGGTTGCATCGACTACGGTTATATAAATTTTTGTAAAATGTTTAGGTATCCATAATATATTTTAAAAATATTAATCTTTGCTTTTATTTAAATATCCCGCATACATAGGAGAATGGTAATAAAATATTATAACGTAAAACCTCTTCGAAATACTCTTATCGTACCATTATTTTGTTTACAAAAATATAGTGGATCTATATAACACCATAAATAAAAAATAGTTCTCCACAGGTGGTGTCGTTTTTATTACATATCCATTATTTATTAACTAAAGCATCTGGCACCAATAAGATAACAAAAATCATATCTGCATTAACTCTTATCGTACCATTATTTTGTCTACACATAGTGGTACACTATAGATAGATACTGACACTTGAGGTGACATTTTTTTATTGCTATCCTAACCATTAATAAACGGTTTTTTAGTACTAAAAAGCCGTTTATTTCAACCTAGTATGGCCTTTATATTATGAATGTTAGTAGCAAACTTACCAAGAAAAAAGAAGAAAAAATACGACGGTTACTCTTCACGACGAACCGATCTATCACATAAATAAAATTAAACTCTAAAGAGACTTTATTAAATTTTTCTGATGATAAATGTACTTTAACTAAATATTCATAAGACATGATTGTCCACAAGATGCAAAAGGCTGATTACAGTTTTTGTGATTATTATAGAAATTTAATAGATATCATTACAAATTTTACTCAAAATAATAATCATCTGAATAGTTGTATGCTTTTTAGATTGTAGTAATAGTTGCTTTAAGGGAATATGTTTACTTATATAACCATATAGTTGTAAATGATTTAGAATTTGAATAAAACGATTATACTGAATGTGTTTATTTAAAAATTTATTTTAAAAATGCTGAATAGCGATAGGTACAAAATAAAAATACCTTATAGTTGTATAAAAATACCTTATAGTTGTTATACATTATAGGTGTTTTAAAAATACCTTACTATATATGGTTTTTATGCATTAAAGGTGTTTTATTTTGAATAAAACAAAAAGTAGAAAAAAATTGCATTTATTGTACTAACTCATACTTTTTGGAAGTCCATCAAGAATAAAACTTTTTTATTATTCTTAATTTGAAAAAAATTGCATTTATTAATACAATACATAGAAAGTAGAAGGTAATTACATGCATTACATTTTTTTATTTTTGATAAAACAAAAAGTACAAAAAAACTACATTAAATAGGTACACAGAAAGTAGATTAAATGTAATAACATACATGAGTTACAGTTTTTTAACAAATACAGCATTTTTTATAAATAATAATTTGAAATGAAAAAATAAGTAGCAATAACTAGTGTTGGTACCCCCGGTACCAAAATATTCATACGAGATATTCACACATTTTTCAATATCAAAAATACTACCTCTGTAAAATCTATATATAATATATTGTATAAAATTAGAAAGTAATATAAAAATAAAATAATAGAGAATGTTTTAAATATAAATAAAATGGTTATATAAAAACAAAATATAATAAAAGGATATAAATATACAAATAAAAAGGTAATATAATACAATATAATATACAAATAAAAAGGTGAGGTAATAGGAATGGGAAAGAACATTATTTTAAAATGCTGTAATGCCCCCATGGTAACGTTTCATCTGAACCAGAAATCAGATAGCGTTTATCGTCTTCGGGGCTAAGGGCAACTTTTTCCTGTTTAATGGAGAATACTTGATGATTAGTTGAGCGTATTAGATTTTGCTGCACAGTTTTTCGTTGCCAGCTATCTAAGCATTCAACATAATCCTCGAAGGTAATATTATTTTTAACAACCGACGACTTAACTTCCTTTGCTTTCTTTCCAACGCCAAAGTTCATGATTTCTGCATCCATTTCATCCTCATCATACCCCTCATCAACCATCTTATTACGCTTCTTTGCTATATCCTCAACAGTTTTTAACACTTTGGTGGTATATAGTTTAGATCTTAACCCAACATAATCAGTCATTGGTACCCCATTATTTTCGTCTTTCATCACCCCAAGAACTTTTTTATTAACTAGAGGTATGCCAAAGATGTTATTTTCAGGATAATCAGACGTATCGAAGCGTGAGTGGCAATCGTGTCTTATAACTACGTAAGGATCCTGATGTAGCTCGTAAATTAGAGAGTCAGTATCCGTATACAAGACTGAACAATGTGGAAAAGCAGCGATCATATATCCATAATGAAAATCGTATATAGTAGTCTTTGCCAAATCGAGGATAGTTTGCCCAACATATATGGGCTTATTAAGGTATATCTGCAACTTACCAAGTTCTACTGCTACAAGATTTTCATTAAATATAGTGCAGTTTTTGAATTCGGGCTTGGCAATGTACGCTTCCGCTCCATACCGACCATTCCACTCACTTAATAGATGGATGTTTACCCTCTTACGAATATTTTCCATGGTTTTTCCTGTAACAATAAATGTAATTCTATTAATCGTTTAGAGGTTATTAAAATTACAACTTACCGAAAACAGCATTATTCATTAACTTGAACAAGTTCTTCTCAAAATCGCTAGTGGCCGCAGTCCTCAATCGTGTGTTTAGCTCGATGTAGGGCTTTAACCATGGTACTTGCTTAAATTTAAGTACTCGATGAACTTTTGTTAAAACTAAACCATATGATATTGCTTGCTTTAAGGCGCGATAATGAATAACATAGTTTGTCTTGCTGTTCAAGGTAGCCATCAACTTAGTTAATTCTTTAGTCGTCTTTGATGGGTTCATTGTTTTTGGATTAATATGCTCTGGACAGAAAGGAATATCTTTGTGTAGATCATGAACACGTTGTGGATATTCAAGATCAACTTCAAGCATATAACCTTCAGCAGCATCATCTGGGACAGTGGTAACGTCAATATTGGTATCATCTACCCATTCAAATCCGCCGTAGGGGAGGTATTGATTCATAGCCCAACCATACTAAAAAGGTAAATAATAAATAAAAAAACATTTACATAGTTTAAAAAATGATATTCTCACCTGATTATTAACATCAAAATACATCAAGTATGACTCGGGTTTTGCTGAATCGTATGTTGGTATGTACTTATTATTTGCATGAGCTCGACGTTTTGAACAGACTTGACTTAGACCCCCACGAATGCCTCTTTCAACGAACAAAAACATATCTAAGTCGGTTAGCAGCTCCAATTCAATCTTGGTATATTTAAGCATCGCATCCCACGTAAATCCCGGTAGCGTGAAATAGTGAGCTGGATCCAAGTTGTAAGTTTTCAGACAGCTTGCTCGAAATCGTTCAAATGCATCAGCCAAAAGCATTATATCGGTTTTCATATATAAATCTACATACTGACCTAAATTTAAACAGTTAAAGGTAACCCGTTACAAGTTTTGCACGTTGGTAAAGTCTTCTGGGGCATGGTTTGTTATCTAATTTGCTGTAAAATGAGTCTTGTGGTGGTAAAGACGTGTCGTTAAACCGATCAAAGGAATTAATATAATCATAAGGCATGATTCCTTTTTTAGTTATAAGTTTAAATTGTTCTTCAGCCAAGTCAGGAAACTGAGACTTGAGGTTAGGATATTCAGTCAGGTAAGATGCTAACTTATCTAAGGAGGAAGCCATAAATCGAAATGAATCAATAAAACGGAATTGTATCGGATATTCATTGATGTGCTTTGTAAATGAGATATATTTTTCCTTAGTGATAGGTAGCAGATCTATTTTACCACCTATCTTTGTAGCTATATCTGTAATAATGAAATGTGCATCGTAACCGGATAAGTTATGAAACACCACAGGAACCACGTGACTATCCTTATAATTAATATTACATTTTCCATGAGCAGCACCTCTATAATTGTTGGTTGGAATCAAATGATTATGATCTCGCACCTTGTTATCATCTGAGGTAAAAGGCAGTTCACAAATGTGGCAGTGTGTAGCTCTTCTATACTCAACTTCCTGCAACCATGTCATATTAATGGCATAAGGACACCAAAATACTGTAGCCATGTCCTCAGCTAAACTATTCATTTCATTAGCAAACCATTCCATACAATCTTGACCGCGGTATGATCGATAAAAACTCAAAGAATCATCATAACTGCATTTGAGATAGTAACCAACGGCTGCTGGGATGTGATGTTGAAGCTTATTAAGATCATTGTCGGGTTCGAGAACGCTTTCCAAGTCTGCATAAACTATGAATGGAGCTTTTTCCTTGTTCTTATAATTCTTGAATTTAAGAACATTTTCCCCTACTTCAGGCATTTTTATAGCTGTCTCATTCATTTTAATACAGACCTCGACATGCTTTTCCAACTTATCTTGTGACCTGAAGTAGTGGAGACATCTATCGCAAAAGAATTTTTTATGATCTTCTTTACTAAGCTGTTGGGATACCAGTCTAGATAAATTTTTAATCCAAACGTAGTGGTATTTGGTTGGACCATCATTATATTTATCCTGGACCAGTAAAAGATTTACATGTTTTTCTAATTTATTTTTAGTTAAATATGTCGGAAGGGTTTCAAATGTTTTCTTATTCTTCTGCAAGATGTAAACGTTTATTGAAATATTATTTTGTTTTTCAAAATTAGGTATCTGCTTCATAGTCATGGGGAATTGAATACCTTTAAGCTTCAATACGGAAGAATAGTGGGGGTATGAAGATAATCTATCAGTATGTTGTTTAACAGGATACAAGGCTGATGTAACTGCCCACGCAAAACATGCCTGGTCATCATTTTTCACATTGATGCAAGCCCTTTTCCTCTTGATTTCACCTGGAAGTTTGACGTATGAGGATCCAAGCTGAGGGGTATACTTGTTGATATTAATACCAAGATTGAGAACATTCTTCAATGTCCAGCCCGAATCGCGCTCTTGAAACTCTTCAAGTTCCTTGAGGATGGGGGCTATAATTTTGCTGTCAAACCAAGTATCTAGGTTGGTATCGCGGTAGATTGGCGAGTTTGAAGTAGTAAAGTACTTGTACTCAGCCTGTACACTATCTCCCTTTACTACTTCAAATTCCCCACAAAAGGTGGCGTTAACTTTCACTGCTGCATCCTTTTCTAATGCGTTCCTAATCTTTCGATTAAAAACAGCCTTACAATCCTCAAGGAAAGAGCCAGGGTCTTTATGCTGGAGGTTGGAGATGACTCCGGTGAGCATACGACTATTAAATACCGACTCTGAATCTTCCCAATAAACTCGCTCAGCCAATCGAGCAGTCCGTGGTGAAAGCCCCGACCCCTTCTTCTGAGCCTTTTTGAATTGAACCCTAAGACTTTTAATGTTTCTTAAACAAGCCTCCAAATGCTGCCTTTCGCCTATAGTATTAGCAGACCTCATCGAATTCCGAATCCTCTTTATACCCTTCTGGCATTCCATCAGTCCCTCCCTAATTTTTACATCATCATTGGGGGTTAGCAATCCTAACAAAGCACCAATGTATTGGACTAAATCAGTGAAAAGAGACATACTGAAATAAAAAATTATTAGTGATTGATAGTACAACATAACTTCAACTTACTTTAAGATTGATAATAGCGACTGGACACAAGCTTATTTGATATATATTTGATTTAAAGTCCTGAAATAAAATAGAAATAATTTTAGTTTAGCGATTTATTAATGCCTCGAATAACCTCAAATATTATACTAAGGTATAGTACAACAAAACCTCAACTTGCTTCTAAAATTTGGCAATAGCACTGGATACAAGTTTATTTAGAAATGTTTTAGGACAAGTCGTTAAGAAAAAAATTCAGTCGGACCGAGAACTGGAAGGTAACCCTTTTACTTATTAATTTCTTGAATAAACTTAAATATTATACTAAGAGATAGAACAACATAACCTCAACTTCTAAAATTGACAATAGCGACTGGACACAAGATAATTTAGAAATATTATAGGACAAGTCGTTAAGAAAAAATTCAGTCGGACCGAGAACTGGAAGGTAACCCTTTTACTTATTAATTTCTTGAATAACCTCAAATATTATACTAAGGAATAGAACAACATAACCTCAACTCCTAAAATTGACAATAGCGACTGGACACAAGATAATTTAGAAATATTTTAGGACAAGTCGTTAAGAAAAAAATTCAGTCGGACCGAGAATTGGAAGGTAACCCTTTTACTTATTAATTTCTTAAATAACCTCAAATATTATACTAAGGGATAGAACAACATAACCTCAACTCCTAAAATTGACAATAGCGACTGGACACAGGATAATTTAGAAATATTTTAGGACGAGTCGTTAAGAAAAAATCCAGTCGGACCGAGAACTGAAAGGTAACCTTTTTACTTATTAATTTCTTGAATAACCTCAAATATTATACTAAGAGATAGAACAACATAACCTCAACTTACTTCTAAAATTGACAATAGCGACTGGACGCAAGATTATTTAGAAATATTTTAGAACAAGTCGTTAAGAAAAAATCCAGTCGGACCGAGAACTGGAAGGTAACCCTTTTACTTATTAATTTCTTGAATAACCTCAAATATTATACTAAGAGATAGAACAACATAACCTCAACTTACTTCTAAAATTGACAATAGCGACTGGACGCAAGATTATTTAGAAATATTTTAGAACAAGTCGTTAAGTAAAATCCAGTCGGACCGAGAACTGGAAGGTAACCCTTTTACTTATTAATTTCTTGAATAACCTCAAATATTATACTAAGAGATAGAACAACATAACCTCAACTTACTTCTAAAATTGACAATAGCGACTGGACGCAAGATTATTTAGAAATATTTTAGAACAAGTCGTTAAGAAAAAATCCAGTCGGACCGAGAACTGGAAGGTAACCCTTTTACTTATTAATTTCTTGAATAACCTCAAATATTATACTAAGAGATAGAACAGCATAACCTCAATTCCTAAAATTGACAATAGCGACTGGACACAAGATAATTTAGAAATATTTTAGGACAAGTCGTTAAGAAAAAAATTCAGTCGGACCGAGAACTGGAAGGTAACCCTTTTACTTATTAATTTCTTGAATAACCTCAAATATTATACTAAGGGATAGAACAACATAACCTCAACTCCTAAAATTGACAATAGCGACTGGACACAGGATAATTTAGAAATATTTTAGGACGAGTCGTTAAGAAAAAATCCAGTCGGACCGAGAACTGAAAGGTAACCTTTTTACTTATTAATTTCTTGAATAACCTCAAATATTATACTAAGAGATAGAACAACATAACCTCAACTTACTTCTAAAATTGACAATAGCGACTGGACGCAAGATTATTTAGAAATATTTTAGAACAAGTCGTTAAGAAAAAATCCAGTCGGACCGAGAACTGGAAGGTAACCCTTTTACTTATTAATTTCTTGAATAACCTCAAATATTATACTAAGGAATAGAACAACATAACCTCAACTTCATTCGGTAGTAGTCCAAGTGTATAGACGTGCCACTAATCGATTTTTAATTGCTTTCTTTGTTGTAAACAAATATTCTTTTCTTTTGATTTTTTCGGTAGTTGCTACCTTTTGTTATTAATTAAAATCTAATAATCCCTCGGGATTGATAAAATATCAGGCGTTAACGCGGCCACAGGACCACCCCGGTCCATGTCAACGGGAACTTCCCGTTCCATTTCACCGGTGGAAACCACGTACACTAAAAAACTTAAAGAAAAAATCCAACAAATTGTTCATTTAAATTCAGGAATCACAGGAGGAGACCTCAGCCTGTTATGTACCATTCACAGTGCTGAAGAGGTTCTCAAACAAATCAAACGCAGAAAGAAAACCCGCAGCAAAGGGAAAAATAGTTATAAAGTTAATACAACAGCAAAACGTAGAATCGCCATTCGATACTCCCCCAAAAGTAGGAGAATTAAACTTGCCAAAAGTGCGTACCAAAATAAGTACAAAAAAAGTGTCAAAAGTGCAAAAAACTCAGATAAAAACAACACTGGGGTAAGTGACACCACAAATGTTATAAATACTGACTCTCCTATACAATACAAAACCGGTGAACGACTTCTTG
Organism: Ophraella communa; assembly: GCA_035357415.1. Classification (NCBI taxonomy): domain Eukaryota; kingdom Metazoa; phylum Arthropoda; class Insecta; order Coleoptera; family Chrysomelidae; genus Ophraella; species Ophraella communa. Next base: position 27,060,580 of record CM068995.1, read on the forward strand.
CGAGAAGATCGCCAGTACCAGTAAAAGAAAAGACTAAAAACAACATACAACCTAAAAAGTACAAAGTAAATGAAACAAACAGTAAACCAAAACGTATTGAAATCCTACAAGACATCAAAATAAAACCAAACAAGAGTACGAAAGAAACCACAAAATTTACACATGTAAACACACCTACACAAAATAATAATTCCTCTGGAACCCAAATTGAAGCACTAGCACTAAGCACTATAAAACAAAAGTGCTTAGAAAGCTTTAATTATAAACCAAAAAGAATGGAAAAAGAACAGACGTCCACGCCCAATGATAATCAAACCGACTCTTCGCCTACAGAATATCAGACTCCAACCAAGATTACAACTAAGGCCATAGTCAACAGCAATCCCACCTGGAGCGATGAGGTAGAAAAGGTACTACATGGAAGCAAATTCGTCAAGGAAATCCGAACAATGGAATTCTCGGAGCCTCATTCGAGCAACACAACCGATACAACAGACAAATTCGTATCACAATACGAATTAGTCGCTAAAAAGAAAATTTCAGCGAGAAACCTCGATTTTGGACCAAACCCAAAGGACAAAGAACAACAAGAAGATTTAGACAAAATCACAGTAATGGATGATGATAATGGAGACCAGTTTACCTTCCCCAAAAAGAGAGTATCCTTTAAGAACGTAATGTCTAAAGTTACATTGAAAAAAGAAGAACATAGAAACTAAGAACGTATATGAATCTCTATCTGAAGAAGAGATGGAGATATGTCCCACATCAGAAGATGAAGACAACAAGAAAAAGAAAAGGAAAACAAAAACAAAAAAGACCGCAAAAAAAGCACCAATTAAAGAAGACGCAAATGCAAAACAAAAGAATAATAATAAACCAACCAACAGCAATAACACTAACACTACTAATAAAACTGCGAGCAAAAACACAAATAAAAGCAAACTATGCCCACCTATTGTTGTTGATGGACAAATTAAACAACATAAAGTGGTACAATCTATCCTTAAACAGCATATTAAACAAAATTATGAAATCAAATACAACAACAAATCGATGGTAATCTTCACGTCAACCCAGGAAGATCACCAAACGTTGAAAAATATGTTAAAAGAAGACAATATGCCACACCACACTTACACCAACAAGGAGGACAAAACGCACGCCTTCGTCCTCAGAGGACTAGCTGATGACGTAGAGCCTATAGATGTACTAGAAGAACTCAGAATTAGCTACAAAATAGAGGCCAAGGATGCATATCGCATGAACACCAAGGGTAGACCACTCTTCCTAATAATTACTCCACCATCAATAAAACTAGACTACCTAAACAAAAATGTTAAAATCATTGAATCAACCAGAGTCACATGGGAGTTAAGAAGGCAAACAAGGCTAATTGTTCAATGTCACATATGCCAACAATGGGGACATGCCACCACTAACTGCGGGCGACCTTCTCGCTGCCTCAAATGTGCGGAAAATCACGAAACAAGAACATGCACTAAGGATCCCAACACCCCAGCTAAGTGTGCCAACTGTGGAGGACCACACCCTGCAAACTCCACCGTATGTGATGTCTACCAACAGCGTGTCAAATTCCTTGAAACCAAACGTCTTCAAGCGAAAGAAAACACAAACAACGCGAAATACATTCCAGCCCCGGCACCAACAACCAACCCTTGGCACAATCCCAAGAAGGACGTCATCCCTACTACTCAACCACCCATGTCGCGGGGTAACTATCTGACGCTAGATGAAGCAAATTTCCCGTCCATTGGAAAAAGAAGCCAACCACCTAGCGAGCCGAGACCAACCACCCAAGCGCAGCCCAACGCTAACCAATTTCACGACCTCAATAATCTATTCAGAGAACTAAATAGGTTAGTGAACTTGGACGAGATCACACGAGCGGTCCAAGACCTCATCACAGAAATGAAGAAAGCGACATCCAAATTGGATAAATTTTTGATATACAATCAATTCGTCCAAAATTTAGAAAGGTATGATTTTTGAAATGGATAATCAGGGTAACAAAAACAATAAAAAATTTAATACAAAACAGATTAACTCAGATAAAATAAATAGTTCAGGTAAAACAAATATTAAAATCATATACGTCAATATTTTTGGTGCTAAGTCTAAAGAACTTTTAATACAAGCGTTTATAAAAAGAAATAATCCGGACATTCTCATTCTATCAGAAACATTTTTAAAACCTAATATTAAATTTAACATTAGAGATAACAGATATTTCATACATAGGGAAGATAGGCTTACACATGGCGGTGGGATTTTAACAGCTATTAAAAAAACTCTTACTTTTAAAATTATTCCCCAATTTACTATATCCTTTGAACACACTCCGTTAATCCTTAACAATGAAATTCTCATTGTGGGCGTCTACAATCATCCGCTAAACTTGATTAAAACGCAAGAACTTGTAACGATAGTCGAACACTACAAGAAAGTTCTAATCATAGGCGACATGAACTGTAGACATCCAGAATGGGACTTAAATTGCTCCAAACCAAATCCCAGCGGAAAGGTTCTCCGTAATTTTTGCATAAACTACGACTGCAATGTCCTTTGTACTGACACCCCCACCTACTTTCCCTTCTCAGGCGGAACACCCAGTACATTGGACATTGCTGTCGTAAAAAACATTAACAACATAAGCAACATGCAAACGATTAACGCACTTTCGTCAGACCATGATCCGGTAGTGCTCACGATTAAAGCCAACAAAAAACAGACATCAAGTCATCAGAAGCTATTTGACTACAAAACAACAAATTGGGCATTTTACCGAAAAATATTAGGAGAAAAAGTAGAAGATGTCGTTTCGATAAGCTCTCCTGAACAACTTGAGGCAACTCTTGAAAACATCAGTATCAGCATACTCAAAGCTCGGGATAATACAACCAAGACACGCAAACAACATAACTTTAATGAAGAACTCCCGGACTTCATTACTGAAAAAATAAAAAAGAAAAATGCCTTAAGAAAAATCTGGCAAAGGACCAGAGACCACATGGATAAGGAGTCAATGATCCAAATGAAGAAAGAAATTGTTAAAGACATCCAAAATCACAGAAATAGCGTTTGGGGACTTTCCTACAAAACCTAACCAACAGGGACAACAAGTTCTGGGGAATTGTGAGAAAGTTCAACAATAACAAAAAACGCTAACTCATTTAAGACATGGAGATCAGATATTGACAGACCAACAAGACATAGCCAAAAAGTTCGGTGAACATTTCCGTAACAATTTTACCAACCGCATCCCAAATAATCCCAACCACAATGAAATTGAAAATTGGTATAATAGGGGGGGTAACTATAAATATCATAACAAGCCAAGACTAACTGACAAATTTGAAATAATGAGAATTATCGGGGAACTTCGTATCAAAACAGCACCCGGTCCAGACGGTATTCATAACATCTTACTCAAAAACCTTCCAGCTAAAATTATTAATATACTAGTGAAATGTATTAATTACACTCTCACAACGGGTATCTATCCAAATGTTTATAAAAAGGCAATGGTAATACCTGTACCAAAATCAAACATGGGGAGAAGCCAGGTAGATAGTTATAGGCCGATCTCATTATTAAACAATATTGCAAAACTATTTGACAAAGTGATATTAAATAGACTCGCAAAAACGGAAGAAAAACTGGGAATCATACCGGATATTCAACACGGTTTTAGGAGTGAACACGGTACCCTCACTCAATTAATTAGAATGATCAATTATGCGAGGGAGGGTTTTCGGAAAAAACAACCTTCGATAATAGTAACCTTAGACATCAAAAAAGCCTTCGATTCGGTATGGATCCCAGGATTACTGTTTAAACTAAATAATTGCGGTATACCTGACTATTTAATATCACTTTTAAAATCATACTTAACCAACAGAACCTTCCAGATGAAAGTAGGAAACTACCATACAGGACCATACAATATAGAAGCAGGCGTTCCCCAAGGATCCGTACTGTCACCGCTCCTCTACTCATTGTTCACGTCGGACTTCCCACAAGACAGGAAGTTACTTACTGCATTGTATGCAGACGACGTGGCAATAGTACAAAGAGCCCTAACGGCGGAAGTGGCACTACGTAAAGTTGGGGAATATATTAATAATATTATTATCCCATATATGGAAACCAACAAACTTCAACTAAACCCAAGCAAAACAGAATATATGGTCCTATATGGTACATTCAGAGCAAAAACTTATATTTTCTCAAAGTTAAACATTCAAGGAGAAATCCTAGAACCTAAAGAAAATATAAAGTATTTAGGTTATATAATTCAGCACAATACTTTGCACAACTTGCATATTGAAGATAGGACAACCAAAGCAGGCATCGCCATGAAAAATTTATATCCAATGATCTGTCGGAACAGTAAATTAGCTCCAGAAATTAAAATCTTTTTGTATAAACAAATCATTAGGCCAATAATGCTATATGGTTATCCAATCTTTGTTAATACCACTAAAAAATGTTACAATGACATGCAAGTTGTACAAAACAAGTGCTTAAGGATGGCTCCATGGAAGAGACATGACAGATACCCCAGAAATGACTGGCTGCACAATAAAGCCAACATTCCAAAAATCAAAGACGTTGTAATGGCACTAACAGAACGATTTTACAAATATAGCGTACCGCGTAAAATCATAGAAGAAGCAAAACGCGTAGCAGCCGGACCCAAGAGGGGAATCAGACCGCTGCACGGTAGTATGCAAATATAGCACACATATCTTTAATCCTAACGATGTAAAACAAAAAACTTAGGGGTTGTCAACCCATAAAAGTATGAATGAGGCATAAATGGATGTAAATAGGTATGTATGAAGCGTGTATGGGTGTAAATAGATTTTATCTTTTAAAATTAGATTAAAAATGAGACATAGACTAAAGTAAATAAATAAATATTTTCGCAACCCTGTTTTTTATACAGTTTTCAGGAATAGTACAGGTCAAATTTTAAGGGAAACATAATAATTTTGGAACGGACACGGGTTAATTGATTGTATATCAAAAATTAAAGAAGAACGCTGTATATGAAGACTTAGGAGACAGCTGGGATCATAACAACAGATGCAAGACGGGTAGCAGCCAGAACATCGGCATAAGAAATACGATGTATATTATATTTTATGTACTCAAATATTTCAATATACCCACGCCTTACATCTAAATTAGAACTGTAATTTATAGGAAATAAAGATTTCTATGCCTCAACTTACTTCTAAAATTGACAATAGCGACTGGACGCAAGATTATTTAGAAATATTTTAGAACAAGTCGTTAAGAAAAAATCCAGTCGGACCGAGAACTGGAAGGTAACCCTTTTACTTATTAATTTCTTGAATAACCTCAAATATTATACTAAGAGATAGAACAACATAACCTCAACTTACTTCTAAAATTGACAATAGCGACTGGACGCAAGATTATTTAGAAATATTTTAGAACAAGTCGTTAAGAAAAAATCCAGTCGGACCGAGAACTGGAAGGTAACCCTTTTACTTATTAATTTCTTGAATAACCTCAAATATTATACTAAGGAATAGAACAACATAACCTCAACTCCTAAAATTGACAATAGCGACTGGACACAAGATAATTTAGAAATATTTTAGGACAAGTCGTTAAGAAAAAAATTCAGTCGGACCGAGAACTGGAAGGTAACCCTTTTACTTATTAATTTCTTGAATAACCTCAAATATTATACTAAGGGATAGAACAACATAACCTCAACTCCTAAAATTGACAATAGCGACTGGACGCAAGATTATTTAGAAATATTTTAGAACAAGTCGTTAAGAAAAAATCCAGTCGGACCGAGAACTGGAAGGTAACCCTTTTACTTATTAATTTCTTGAATAACCTCAAATATTAGATCATTCTAAATCGACCAGCCGTACAGTGAGTACAGCAAGCGATAAAGAAATTTATAAAGCGAATCGAAGTGATTTAAAATTAACAATACAAAGTTGATTATAAAAAATCAAGCAACGGGGAAAAACCCTAACAATACGAATGCGGTCGTAAGACCCACTTATACAAGAAGCATACCGACAGGCATGAAAATTAAAACAACTGCCTACGCAAATAAGTTTGGAGAAAGGAGAAAAGTAGTGATAAAAACACAGAAGCAATCAAAAATCAGCAAGATGGAAAACTATAACCATAAAAGATCAAAAACTGAAGAAGCCAATCGTGAAGCCAACATGGAACACGAAGAGATAAATCCAAATATTCCACTCAAAAACAAATTTGGTATATTTAACGATCAGAAAGACGTTGAAGAAAAAATACAAACAAGAAAAGAAAAAACAATCCCGCCACTGGTAATTTTAGGACAAATACCAGTATATGACCAAATAGTGAAAGAGCTAACAAAAATAATTGGCTCACGAGAATTCAGACTTATAATCAACAGAAATAGAAAAGAAACAAGAATACACGTAAAAACACAAGAACATTATAACAAAATAAAACAAGAACTGGAGAAAACAGGAAGCGAATTCTTCACGTACACAAAAAGAGAAAATGTCATGAAAAAACTTGTGATGAAAGCAGCCCCCGGACTAGACATCACAGCGATGACGCAAGAATTCGAAAACGAACATGGCATAAAAGTTGAAAACATAATTCAACTAAAGTCAAGAAAAAGCAACATAGAAAGCCACAGCTACCTACTTCACTTTAAACAAGAAGTAAATCTGAAAGCTGTCAGAAACATCCGTGTAATTCAGAACATAGGAGTTAAATGGGAAAACTATGCTAAAAAAGCTACAATATCACAATGCTTTAAATGCCAACGCTTCGGCCACTCCCAGGCAAACTGCTTTGCGCAACCAAACTGCGTAAAGTGCGGACTGCAGCATGAAACAAGAGAGTGCCAAAAGCCAAAAGAAGCAACTCCACTGTGTGTAAACTGCGGGGGCCCACATACAGCAAACTACACCCAATGTACGAAATACATAGAATATCAGGACAAAATCGAACAAATAAGAGAATCAAGACACAAAAAACAAACCACAAAAGCACAACAAAACACAAAAACGTTCACCAGTAACAAAACAACAACAGACAAAAGCTACGCACAAGCCACAACAAGCCAAACTTACAGACAACCAAGTATAAATGGAAAAGCAAACGAATTAAATGAGTTAATGAATGAAATAAATCAAATATGTGACATAGACAAAATGATCAAAATCCTAAAAGAACTTAAACAAGAACTGTTACACGCCAACACGTTCTACGAAAAAGCCCAAATATTCCTTAAATATGAACAAATATACAATGAACCATAAAACCACAAATAAAAGCATAAAAATTATACAGTGGAATGCCTCCAGCATAAGGAAAAAAATTAATCAACTAAGAGAACTGGCTGGAAGAAAAAACCCAGACATCATAGTAGTAACAGAAACGAGACGTAAAGGCAACAACGCACCTCCGTTTATACCAAACTACACAATCACATTCAAAAACAACCAACAAGAGTCACTAGACGGAGTAGCAATATACACCAAAAACAACATAGAACACGACAAAATAGAAACAAACACAGAAACAATAGTAACTACAGGAATTAAAATAAACAAAATAAGCATATATGCAGCATACAGAAAACCGACAGGAGCTTCAGACACCTTCGACGACAGAGAAATAATAAACCTCATGGAAAGTAATGAAATAGTAATAATAGCCGGAGACCTAAACGCCTGGCACACAAACTGGGGCATAAACAAAAAATGTACCCCAATAGGAAGAAAACTACAATAAGCGACAACGGATACCAAATCTACGCCCCTGACGAAGCAACAAGAATTAGTAACATAGTGGGACACGCAAACTCAACTATAGACATTTATATAACAAAAAATATAATTATGAAAAATATAAATGCACTCGATGAACTAAATTCAGACCACAAGCCGGTAGAAGCAGAAACGACAAATAAGATAAAATACACAGACATCCCAGACAAAATAATAAGCGACTACAAAAACGCCAGATGGGATAATTTCAGACAACAAATAAAAGAAAAAACAACCATAAACAAACACATTAACAACATAGAAAAAATAGACCAAGAAATAGAAAAAATAACTAAAATAATACAAAAAGCGATGGAAGAACACATACCAACGTCAAAATACACCGCAAAAAACATAAAAATAAACGAAGAGACAAAGAACATAATAACAACAAAAAACAAACTAAGAAAACAATACCAAAGAAACCCCACAACAGAGCTAAGACAAAAAATCAGCGAACTAAACACAGAAATTAATGTAAGACTAGAATCAATAGAATCTGAACAATGGCACAAAAGGATAAGGAAAGTAAATGAAAGTAAACAAAACGCATGGAAAATGATAAAAAGCAGAAAATACAACGCAAAAAACAACGAAATACCACCACTTATTATGAACAACATCTTAATACAAGAACCATTAGACAAACTAAATGCCATAGCGGAACAATTACAACAAAACCACCTACTTACCAGTCAAAAATCCGACATATATACAATAGAAACAGTAAATAGCAAATACCAACAAATAATAAACGAAGAAGACCAAGAAAATATATACACCAGTCCCGAGGAAATCAAAAACATCATAAGAAAAATGAAAAACAAAGCTCCAGGAGAAGACGGGATACAAGCAATAGTGCTTAAGAACCTACCGAAAAAAGCACTAGTGCAAATATACTACATTATGAATGCCACACTCAAACATAATTATTTTCCAAAAGCATGGAAAAACGCAATTATAACGCCAATAAGGAAACCAAATAAACCGGCAAACAGACCCACTAGCTACAGACCAATCTCACTACTCTGCACAATGGGAAAAATATGGGAAAGAATAATTATGAAAAAACTAAATAAACATCTATACGAGAACAAAATAATAATAGAAGAACAATTCGGCTTTAAAAAACATCACACAACAGAACTACAGCTGGCAAGAATAATAGATCACGCAAAAAGCGAATTAAACAAAAAACGAAAAACAGGAATGGCCACCCTAGACCTTGAAAAAGCATATGACACTGTATGGGAAAAAGCATTGATATACAAAATGAAAACAGAAAAAGTACCAAACAAATTAATTAAATTAATAAACAGCTACCTCACCAACAGAACATACCAAGTAACATCAAAACAAAGAAAATCGGACAAGAAAGAAATGCCTGAGGGACTGCCACAAGGAAGCATCTTATCACCAACATTATTTAACATACCCAAAAATGATAAAACTCAAATAGCACTATACGCAGACGACACAGCTATTTATACCACATCAAAACACAGGGAAATTATAACAAAAAACCTAGAAAAACACATACAAGAAATTAACCAGTACTGCGAAAAATGGAAAATACAAATCAACCACGAAAAAACCCAATTAATAATATTTGCCAACGACCTACCAAGAACAAAATCAAAAATAAAAGTAAACAACTACACAACAGAAGAAGAAAAAGAACTAAAATATCTTGGAGTATACCTAGATAAAAGACTGAACTTCAAAAAACACATAGACGAAACAAGAAGGAAAGCGCTCGGAAGCAAAAGAATAATCCAACCGTATATATACAAAACCAGCCAACTTAAAGAAAAAATGAAGATAACATTATACAAAGCGTACATCAGACCAATATTACTATACGGAAGCTCAGTCTGGTGCTCAACAAACAACACCAACATAGAAAAACTCCAAGCAGTCGAAAACGCATGCTACAGACTGATAGCAGGAAAAAACATCCTGGAAACGACCAACAAGGAAATTCACAACAAATATGATGTAATAAAAATAAAAGAAACCATAGAAATTCGAAAAAAGAAATTCTACGAAGAGAAAGTCAGGAAATTGAACCTAACAAAACACATAGGACAAAAACCAATAAACAAAAATTACAAATTCAGAGAGATACACCATCTCCCCGAATAGAAAACCAAATGGGGAAAACCCAAGAAAAACAAACCAACAAAAAATACAAGCAAATCTAGCCTGAAGCCACAAAAAAGGCAGACAAAGAAACCAGATAGCAAAAAATCCAAGCCAAAGAAAAATAAAAGAAAATAAGTTAACTCCGGTGCGATAGCGGGACGGAGACAGAAAAAACAAACACCCTACAAAGGGAAAAAATGAACAAAAAAAGGCAACTTCTAATAATAATAATAATAATAATAATAATAATAATAATCAAATATTATACTAAGAGATAGAACAACATAACCTCAACTTACTTCTAAAATTGACAATAGCGACTGGACACAAGATAATTTAGAAATATTTTAGGACAAGTCGTTAAGAAAAAAATTCAGTCGGACCTAGAACTGGAAGGTAACCCTTTTACTTATTAATTTCTTGAATAACCTCAAATATTATACTAAGGGATAGAACAACATAACCTCAACTCCTAAAATTGACAATAGCGACTGGACGCAAGATTATTTAGAAATATTTTAGAACAAGTCGTTAAGAAAAAATCCAGTCGGACCGAGAACTGGAAGGTAACCCTTTTACTTATTAATTTCTTGAATAACCTCAAATATTATACTAAGAGATAGAACAACATAACCTCAACTTACTTCTAAAATTGACAATAGCGACTGGACGCAAGATTATTTAGAAATATTTTAGAACAAGTCGTTAAGAAAAAATCCAGTCGGACCGAGAACTGGAAGGTAACCCTTTTACTTATTAATTTCTTGAATAACCTTAAATATTATACTAAGCGATAGAACAACATAACCTCAACTTACTTCTAAAATTGACAATAGCGACTGGACGCAAGATTATTTAGAAATATTTTAGAACAAGTCGTTAAGAAAAAATCCAGTCGGACCGAGAACTGGAAGGTAACCCTTTTACTTATTAATTTCTTGAATAACCTCAAATATTATACTAAGAGATAGAACAACATAACCTCAACTTACTTCTAAAATTGACAATAGCGACTGGACGCAAGATTATTTAGAAATATTTTAGAACAAGTCGTTAAGAAAAAATCCAGTCGGACCGAGAACTGGAAGGTAACCCTTTTACTTATTAATTTCTTGAATAACCTCAAATATTATACTAAGAGATAGAACAACATAACCTCAACTTACTTCTAAAATTGACAATAGCGACTGGACGCAAGATTATTTAGAAATATTTTAGAACAAGTCGTTAAGAAAAAATCCAGTCGGACCGAGAACTGGAAGGTAACCCTTTTACTTATTAATTTCTTGAATAACCTCAAATATTATACTAAGAGATAGAACAACATAACCTCAACTTACTTCTAAAATTGACAATAGCGACTGGACGCAAGATTATTTAGAAATATTTTAGAACAAGTCGTTAAGAAAAAATCCAGTCGGACCGAGAACTGGAAGGTAACCCTTTTACTTATTAATTTCTTGAATAACCTTAAATATTATCCGAGTATCTGTTGTGTATCTAAAGTAGGAACGTCGTTTGAACGTATAGTGGTCCCTGACGGATTTATTACCCGTCACACCACCTAGTCCAGCGACAGAACTACTATTAGTAGCCACTGCAGACAAAGTGCGCGAATCGCGATCTTAAACCGAGTGTTGTGAGTGAAATTAGGTAAGAAACCACATTTTCGCTAATAACTTCTCACCTACCCGAACAACCCCCCAATTTTATTGGCGATTAGACCGAATTAATACTTCCTTTAATTAAATTCATACAAATCTCCGAAATCCACTGAACATTTCACGCTCATAGCGTGCCCGCTCAACCCGGCGCATCCGCCAAAGTTCCTCCACCAAATTTCTCAAGTTCCTACAAAACCTTAAATAACCGATTAACTACCATTCCTAAAACAAAAAACTACACCCCAACGGACCCAACAACACCCTCTACCAGCCGGGGAGTCCTCAACTCCTCGGCAGAAACCCCCAACCCTCCCCAAAACACCAACCTCTTCTTCCCCGATTTTCAAATGTCCTCCAATTCCAGGACATCCCCAATACAAACCCGATCCACAAAATCCAAACTGATCCCCGTCCCCTCCGACGACTGCCCCCCCTCCTCCTCATCTCCCATCACCAGCGCCGCCAACACCAATTCAGCCAGCCCACCTCCTTCCTCCCACGACGAACCCGAACCCAACCTCAGCCTCACCAACTACATGATCCAAGACCTAGCAAAACAGGTCAAGGAACTATCCAAGGAACTATCCTATTACAAAACCAGAACCCAAGAGCTCGAACAAACCCTCGCCACCAGCAATTCCCGTCCCACCACCCCCACCTATTCCTATGCCGCTTCCGTAAGGAACCGGTACTCCCCCCTCCGAGATCGGAGCCCTTCAGGATTCTCCGATCACTCCCACCACTCACGCATCCATCCCACGCCAAAACCAAACCCAACAACCACCAACCACCCAACCTAATACCCAAACTCCTAGCACCTCCAGACCCAAAACCCCAACCACCCAAACAACACAACCCAACCCAACCCAACCCGTCAAAACCTTTAACCTAAGAGAAATTCCCAACAGCCTAGCCAGCCAAAAACTTTTGTTCAACTTTTTGAACAAATACGAAATCCTAAACGGCCAAATTAAATCGTTGAACTACCGGTTCAACAAAACTGCCCTCCTCAAAACCACCTCCCAAATCGAGCCGACGGAGCTCGAAGCTAAAATCCGCCGATTCTCCGGAGATGCCGCCTTCTGCTGCATCCCCCTAAACTCCAGCCCCAGAAATGCATCAAAACCAAACTCCAAAAAACCAAATCTTTCCTTTGTTTGCAGAAATGTAGACAAAGACATCACCGACCAAGAGTTCTCTGCCATTCTGACCGAAATCCAGGTCGACCACATCCGTTGCTGGAGAATCATCTCCAGAGCCAACGATCTCCCCACCTCCATGATGAGAGTCATAACTTCAAACGAAACTCACTTTCACCGAGCCTTGACCCAAGGCATCCAATTCCACGGCCTCATTCATCCCTGTGAGGCCTCAAACTCCAATGCACTGCCTGTAATACGCAAGTATTGCACCAAGTGCACCAAACTAGGACACTTGTCTGCCGAGTGCAGATCTAAAGCCCCCACCTGCCCCATCTGTGGCGATCCAGGCCACAAGGCTGAGACCTGTAAAAAAACCCAATCCCCTTCCTGCCCCAACTGCAAAGGCCCTCATCCTGCGTTCCATCCCAGATGCCCAAAACGCACAGAACCCCCAATCCTCCCTCAAGAAACCGCTCCTATGACCTTACCTCGCCCCAAGAAACTCCTTGAGTTCCACCCCCAAACCCAGAGACTCATCGAAGTCTTAACCACTGCTCTACTGAACGCCGTCCCCCACTCTCGCGACATTGTCGCCCAAACCCTTAACCGGTTACTGCCTGTCACGTACGGCATTAACTGCACCATTCTTCAATCGGGCAACCAAGCCCACTTCACATTCTCTCCTGTTCCCAGGAGAGAATAGATCCACAACTCCCTAGATTTTGATGGACCTAGTCCTAGGCACTATCAACTGCCAGGGACTCAATCGAAAAAGGAATGCCCTCAAGCATAGCCTTTTTCAAGACAATATTCAAATCATCGGTCTCACCGATACTCTAAGCAAAGTCCCGCCCAATTTTTCCGGCTACCAAACATTCCATAGAAACAGGGACCAATTCTCTAGAGGTATCGGTTTCCTTGTCCGCAACGGAATTGCTACCACTACTCTTACACTACCAGCCCACTTCTCCGACTTGGACTGCTTCGGCATCCAAGTCACATCGAATAACATTTCTTTCAACATCTTCGTGTATTACAAACACCCACATCAGCCTCTCTCTACTCAACTCCTACAATACGTCTCAACCATCCGCAATTCCGTCATCTTGGGCGACTTTAACGCCCGCCACACCATGTTCGGGGACACCTGTGTTAATCCAGCCGGCACTCTCCTAGTCAGGGAACTGCTCGCCCTCCCCCTGAGAATCAGAGAATCAGAAACCCCCTCCCCACCTACTTTGGACACCTTGGTGCATCCATTGTAGACCATATAATTTGCTCTGCAAATTTAATATTTCACTTCGATAACGAATGTTATATTGGAACAACAATCACCTCCGACCACCTCCCTCTTTTGGTCAAAACTTCACTGTTCGATCCAATCAGACCACCGCCAACAACTTACACTTATCAAAATTTCAAAAAAGCTGATTGGCAACTGTTCCAACATCACATTTTAACATCCCTTCCAGACAATCAGACATGTCAATCCACTGAAGACATCGACATGCAATCCCAAAACCTACAATCTCTAATAATCGATGCCCAAAGCATCGCCGTCCCACTCACCACAGTCAGATGTGACTTTCACGCCCTCCCAAACAATATCGTCCAAAAAATCCGTCAAAAACGACAACTTTATCGCCTCTTTCTTCGGACAAGAGATCCCAATGTCAAAACGCAGTGGAACCGACTGAACGCCACGGTCAGGCTTGAAATTAACAACTTCAAGCAAACGCAGTGGAGAAATACCACTGCGGACCTGGACTACAGGAAGGGACACTTGTTCTGGCAAAAATTCAACGCCCTAGTCTCTAAAAAGAAAAAACCAAACTCTCACCTATCGATCCGAGGTCAACAATTCCATACATCTGAGCAAAAAGCAGAAATCTTCAAGGAGAACCTCCAAAATACTTTTTATCTCCCCAAACAATCCACTTTTTTCAAAAATTCCATTGCTCAGACCGACCTCCTTACCCGTAACATAACCCGTAGCCCACATGTCATCACCCCCCTTAATGAAGAGATTCCTCTTCACTCTCCATTCTCTATTGATGACATAAAATACTCCTGCCGTACTGGAAAAAACACAGCACCTGGCCCCGACTCTATCTCTCGCCAATCTCTAAAAAATCTCCCAGAAGCTTTCTTCCCGGTCCTTCAAAATCTCTTTAATGATTGCCTCAAACTCTCTTACTTCCCCAAATGTTGGAAGACAGCCAACACCGTCATGATTCCTAAGCCCGGAAAAGACCCTACTCTGCCTGAGTCATACAGACCCATCTCCCTCATCAGCGTTCTGGGGAAAGCCCTTGAGAGACTCCTCAAGGACCGACTCTGGAACTTCTGCGACACAAACAACATCATTCCCCCATTCCAATCAGGCTTCAGACCAGAGCACTCTACCCTCACTCCTTTGGTTAATTTTCAATCTATTATTTCCAGAGCCCAAAACAACCGTCACTGCAGTGCAGCAATATTCCTAGACGTTCAGAAGGCTTTCGACCAGGTCTGGCACGCTGGACTTGTTAGAAAGCTCATGAGCATCCGCCTCCCCATCCCTTTCGTTAAACTCATTTACTCATACCTAACCAATCGCACTATCAGAGTCAGATCTGGTAGTTCCTTATCCCAGCCTTTCACCCCCCTCGCCGGAGTCCCCCAAGGATCCATCCTTGCCCCACTCCTCTACCTAATCTATACCCACGACGTTCCCATCCCACTGAACCCCCATACCCACATCCAGCTCTATGCAGATGACACTGCAATCTTCTCCTCCGCCCCCAACCGAGACAGTCTCCAAACCCGTCTCCAAGTCTATCTTAACTTATTCTCCAACTGGTGTCGCAAATGGAGGGTCACCCTTAACTCTACTAAGTCCCAACTCATCTTTTTCAAACACCCCGACACCATCAAACAAAATCTTCATCCCGGAAATTTCCGAATAATTCTCAACGGGGAGAGGCTCGAACTCCGAAACGAAGCCGTCTACCTGGGGGTGAGATACACTCACACCCTCAGTTGGACGACTGACGTAAAGTCCACTCTGGACTCAGTCAGGAGACGAGCCAATCTCATTAGAGCGTTAGGAGGAAAATTCGGCAGAACCCACCCCTCCACTCTTCTGCACACCTACAAAACTTTTATTCGCCCACTCCTCGACTACAAAGCAATTCTATATAGCACTGCCCCCACCTGCATCACAAGAACTATCCAGACTTGTGAACGAGCCATCCTCCGATATTGTAAATATCAAAACCGTCTCACCCCCAGCATTGTAGTCTACCAAAACACGAACATCACCCCTGTTCTAGAAAGATTCCAAAATCTCCAATCGCGCTACGTCCAGCGCACTCTTCTCTCCGACAACACACAGGCCAAAAACACCCTAAAACTTCCATGGCAAACAAATCGCCGATCACATAAGCCAAAGAAAAAAATCCCTTATCTCCCACTCCGCCTACTCCAGGCAGCCCCCCGAGACATCCTCCCCGAGGAATACGAAGTATTCCTCGACACATCTCCCCTAGCGATTCGCTAAAACCCACTCCGGGGACCACCCCCAACACCATCTCCCGCCCCCGGAAGATGCATCAAAACATCATTCTCTAACTCTATAAATCCCGGGTAACTCCTTCGAGGAATCTTCTTAATTCCTCGAATACCCCTAAACCCCTCCCCGGCGCTCTGTCAGGTTATAGGTTTTCTGTGGTTTCCCTATAACACTTACCGAATGGCTGACAGGAAGGGAACAATACAGCCACAGCTCTGTACCCGACTCCCCACGATGTCCCATCGCCGCCGCTCCCCCAAGGATTTGAGCGCGTTCTCTGCGATTTCTCCAAGTCAAGAAGCCAAACCCCCGCCTCGCTACACTCACTCACACCACCGGCACTCTTCTGCCACCTTCCACCACACGAGCCATTGTCTATCTATCTATCTACCCCTCAACTCACCCAAACCACCCAGGGCAATACGACTTCCACTCAACTACGCCACCCCAGCCCTGTAGAGGATCTTAAATCCTAAATCTGGGCTCATCTATTTATCTCTCAACCCTCGTATCAATTAAAATCAAACCTCCACCAAATTTCTTTCGCTTATTCATTCATTAAATATTATACTAAGAGATAGAACAACATAACCTCAACTTACTTCTAAAATTGACAATAGCGACTGGACGCAAGATTATTTAGAAATATTTTAGAACAAGTCGTTAAGAAAAAATCCAGTCGGACCGAGAACTGGAAGGTAACCCTTTTACTTATTAATTTCTTGAATAACCTCAAATATTATACTAAGGAATAGAACAACATAACCTCAACTCCTAAAATTGACAATAGCGACTGGACACAAGATAATTTAGAAATATTTTAGGACAAGTCGTTAAGAAAAAAATTCAGTCGGACCGAGAACTGGAAGGTAACCCTTTTACTTATTAATTTCTTGAATAACCTCAAATATTATACTAAGAGATAGAACAACATAACCTCAACTTACTTCTAAAATTGACAATAGCGACTGGATCTTTATTTCCCAAATATGTTACAAGTTTTATATTATAGTCTCTACATTTCAAAGGTCCACTGCTGGGCCAAAGGTCCTGTTAGACCTTTTTCATGTAGTTAACGTTGTCCTTAATGGTGGCTCCTTGTTTCCATAATCCTCCATTTAATTCCTGGCATATAACCAATTTTTTGCCCCTCATCTAAAAAATTGTCTATAATGACTCCCCTAAAATTTTAAAAAGCAGTTATCCCTGAAAAAACAACGAAAAAACAGGTTCACATACAAAATCGTGTTAATCTAGTTTACGTTGGTGTCTAAGTTGTCAATGTTTCAAAAATCAATTTTTATGTGAGGTCCATTCATTCTCCAAACAGCCCTTAAATACATGCATCCGTCCATTCATTCTCGACCTATTTCTAGTTGTGTTGTGAGTTGTATTTTTAGTTATTTAATTGTCTTTGTCTAAGTCTGTCTAAAGTTTTATGTCACCATGCAGGGGACCAGGCCCCTTAAGAGGTCTATACCCTGCGCGGTCTCGTAGCGTTGTTCTAAGTGTCTCCGGTATCGAGTACTGGTAGAACTTAACAGATAATTCCTTCACGTACTCAGTGATTGTGGGAAGTGATGTTTTGTTGTGTAACCATGTATTCCTGGGGTATTTAATCCCCCAACCCTTCCATACAGCCATCCTCATGCATTTATTTTGTACGACCTGTAACGCTTTGTAGAGTTTCTTTGGCGCATTATAAAAGATGGGACAGCCATATAGCAGAGTTGGACGAATTATTTGTTTGTACAACAGGGTCTTGTTGGCCGCAGTAAGTTTGCTATACCTTCCAATGAGCGGGTATAAGTAACCAATTGCCCTTGTTGCGTTGTTTATTTGTTGTTTGATGTGACTGTTGTGTAGTGTGTTTCTCTGAATAATATAGCCCAGGTACTTGATTGTGCCGTCATTTGGTTGTAAAGTCTCGTCATTTATTGTCAAAGAGTTTGTTACGTCAGTCTGTGCTTTGAATTTCCCTGACAGAACCATATACTCTGATTTGTTTGCATTTATTTCGAGTTTGTTTTTAATTAAGTAGGGTAAAATATTGTCGTTAACAAAAGCCTCAAGTTCCCGGACTGCCACTTCTGCTGACGTCGCCGTTTGTACTATTGCAACATCATCCGCGTAGAGTGCGGTTAGATGAGTTTCCGCTGTCGGAAAGTCAGCTGTGAATAATGAATACAACATGGGTGACAGCACAGTACTCCCGCCATGATGTTATATGGTCCTGCTTCGGTATCTTCGATCTTTACGTAGAAGCGTCTGTGTATTAGGTAAGAATTTAATAGCCGCACTAAGTAGTCCGGTATTCCCAGAGTCAAGAGTTTGTGAATTAAACCCGGGATCCATACAGAGTCGAATGCCTTCCTTATATCCAAAGTTAGGATTATGGATGGCTCTCTCCTCTGGAATCCCGTTCTGACATAGTCCACAACACGAATGAGCTGGCCAATCGTGCTGTGTTCTTGCCGGAAACCAAACTGTTCCTCTGGGAGGAGTTTCAAGGTTGACTCTGCAAATACCAGCCTCTTCAGTATGACTTTGTCAAATACCTTGGCAATATTATTCAGTAAAGAGATCGGTCGGAAATTATCCACTAAGTTCTTCTTTTGTTTTTGTTTCTTTATGGGTATAACTGTCGCTGTCTTAAGTAAAGTAGGGTAGTAGCCCGACCTTAAGATATAATTGACGCATTTGACAAGGATCATTATCGTTGAGGGTGGGAGGTTTTTGAGGAGAATATTGGGAATGGAATCACGGCCTGGGGAGGTTCTGATTTTCAGAGTTTTTATGATATTATATATCTCATATTTGTTAGATAATTTGGGTGGGGTGTTGGGATTTGAATTGACGAAATCAATATACTCTGTGTATATTACAGAATGCACGGGGGAGTCTGGTAAGGAGTTTTGGAAATTGTTTTGGAAATGTTCCCCAAACGTTTCTGCGATGGTTATGTTGTCAGTGATCATTTCGTTGTTGTGAAATATTTTGTTGGTCTTTTCTCGCTTTCTCGTGAAGCTGCCTACAGTTCTCCAGAAGTTGCTAGCTCTGGGATCAATACTCGAAATAAAGTTTTCCCACTTTCGATTTTTATCGGCATTGATCTCAGAGTTAATTTCCTTCTGTAGCCTGTGCATCTCCTCTTTGTAACGCGGGTCCCTTGTCCTTTGCCACCTTTTGCGAGCTGAATTTCTCATGTTGATTTTGTCCTGTGTTTCTGTCGGTATTGTTTCGTCACGTTTTTTGGTCGTAAGTCTTTTTGTCGAGACATTTCTAGCCTGAAGAATACCTTCCGTTAGGTCTGCTAGAATGGAGTCCAGATGGTTGTTATTCCGAACCACTTCCGCAGGCCCAACTTGGGTATTCAGGTAGCGTCTAAATTTGGTCCAGTTAGTCGTTTTGTAGTCGTAAAAAGTGGTCAGTCTGTTAGTCAAGTCGTGTTTGTATTTTATTTTAAGTAGGATCGGCTCGTGATCCGACGTCAGTTCGTTCAGCGTAGTTAATTCTGTATAGTTAGAAAAGTCTTTCACAACAACAATGTCCAGAGTACTCGGTACTCCTCCTTGGAATGGAAAGAAGGTAGGGTCCTCCGTACTCAGCACATTGCAGTTGGAATTTTCGCAGAAGGTTTTGAGAACATTTCCATTATGATTAGGACTTTCACAGTTTTCATCCCAGGACGGATGTCTACTGTTAAGGTCTCCAATCACAATCACCTTGCCAAATGCATCAGTTACGTTCCTAAGGTCGGTGTTCGTCAGTCTGTTGTCTGGAGGGTTATACACACCCACTACTAAAAAAGAATTATTAATTACGATCGGAAGGTGTTCCATGGTGGTGTTTAGTTGGTTAATAACTTTAAATGTGATACTTTTTTTAACAAATAAAAGCAATCCCCCCCCTGCACTCTCCCTGTCGACTCTATGTGTAATGTATTTATCTAAGTTTTTTATTTGAAAATCATCAGCTTTATTTAGAAGTGTTACTGCAAGAAACAGAACGTCCGGTTTATATTTGTCAATAAAATGCTTAATTTGTATCTTTTTTTATTTAACCCCCCTTATATTGCAGTATACTATATTTAGAAATGAATTTGTATGCAAACCTGTTTTGAAACCCGCCATTAGAAATGGTACTTATCAATGCTTTGAACAAATTGGTTGTATGCCATGAATTTTTCCGCGTTCGTTGACGCCGCTCTCATTATGATTATTAGGTCCTCCACTGCTCTGGCCATCTCCTTTAGGTTGACCAAACTGTTAAGTTCTTTGAACAGGTTGTTCACATGAGTAAAGTCGTTCGCATCGGTTGTCGTTGTTGTCTGTGGTCTTGATTGCCTGGAAGGGTTGGTGGGGGCCTGTTGTTGGCTGCCTCCTAGTGCCGGGAAGTTTTTATCGTTGAGGACGTTTGGTACTGCCATTTGATTAGGGCGCTCTATATCAATGTAGTCATTGGTCCTTTTTTGGGTCCAGGGATTGGATTTGGGGATGGGAGCATCAATTAGCGTCGTCTTTCTGCTAGGCTGTGACTTTGCCCGCTTTTCCTCCAGGAATTTCAGTTTATTCAGATACACCGGGCATACTGCTGCGTTGGCTGGGTGTGGTCCCTGACAATTTGCACATTTGGCTGGTGTGCTGGGGTCCTTGGTACAGGCCGATGTAAGGTGGTTACCTGCACATTTAAGGCACTGTGGCGACCTGCCACAGTTGGCAGTGGCATGTCCCCATTGCTGACAAACGTGGCATTGTATAATGGGTTTCTGTTGCCTCCGAAGTTCCCATGTAACCCTTGTCGATTCCACCACTCTCACGTTGTTGTTCAAATAGTCGAGTTTCATTTCTGGACCTGTCACCACTAAAAATAGTGGCCTACCCTTTGTGGACATTTTGTATATTTCTTTAGTTTTGATGTCGTAGTTTTGAAGAAGGTCCTGTTTTATGTCCTCAGCATCTATGTCGGGAGCTAGGCCTCTAAGGACGAAAGCACGGGTTTTTTCCTCCTTTTTGGCATATGTGTGGAAGGGCATCTTGTCTGCTAGCAGTTTCTCCTTAATTATTTTGTGGTCCTTATCCTTCTCGGTGAAAATAACCACTGAATTTTGGTTGTATTTCAATTCTATTTTGCCGTTGGCATCTTCCATTAACAGTTTCATCATATCTTTGTGCTTAGAAATTTGCCCGTCCACTACAAGCGGCGGACACATTCTGGGTTTCCGACTCTCAATTTTCTTTCCAGTGTTAGTTGGAGCCGGCGTCGTGGTCGCATTGTCCAGTTCTTTTTCTGTTGTAATCTTGTCCAGATTTTTTTGCGGACGTGTTTTCTTGTTTCTTTTACGCTTTCTTTTTTTGATCTCCACGGCTTCTTCTTCTACTGGTTCGCTATCCGTCGCCTCCTCTTCGGACAGACTCTCATAAGCGTTGCTTGTTGCGATTGGATTTTTCCTTTCCGCAGCTTTCCCGATAGCGTTTTTAAAGGAAACTGTTTTCCTTGGTTTTCGGAAATTATCTGCTGCTTGCGTGTTTGGGGTGCAGGTGTCCTTTGGGTTCCCAGCATTACTGGTTCCGAAGTTGAGTTGTCTGACTCCGACGTTCGTTTTGTTGGTGAGGCTGGTGTATTGCGACACGAAGTCGTCCGTTTCCATCTCAATTGTTGGTACAGGAGTGAGCTGCATTACCGTCAAATTCTTAGCAAATTCGCTGTTGGTGATGGCCTCCTCAACTTCCTCATTCCAGGTCCGGTTTGGCTCGGCATTAACTATGGCTGTCACTGTAATATGCTCTGGTGCAGCTTCGCTAGATGACGATGGTGAGTTGTATGGTACGGGTGTTGTGTCCAGGACATCGGGGTGTTCATCTGTATCAACAGCTACCTTCGACATGTCTGCTAATGTTACGTGTTTACTCACGTTAACTTCCGGTCGTTCTGTAAACTTATTTAATGTATTAAATTGATTACCTTTATGAGTCTCTTCTTGTACATTAGTTTCTGTGCGCTTAGGTTGACTATCAGCACCCTTATGACCCCCCCTACTCGATCCGGGGGGACCAGTTTGTGCGTTGGGATTACTTGCACTCAGATTTTCACTATGTACTGCTGGTACTTCCGTCTGGTTCTGAATGTCTTGGTTTGGAGAGAGACGCTTTTGCTGCAGTCTCTTCTTTTTATCGCGGACTTCTTGGGTACGTTTTTGGATGTCACTGGGGGGGGAACTGCCCTCCTTTTTGGTGATCAGCTTGTCCACTATCTGCTTACCACCTTTAGGGGGTGATTTGTGGTGTTTTTTAGTTTTATGGGTTATTGTGCGTTTTTTAATTTTGTATACGCTTTTGCACTTTTTTAGGGGTGATTTGTTTGCGTTATTGTCAAGCTCTGCTTTGGATCTATGTACGTTATAATGTTTTTCACTAGTTAAGTGATCGGGAGAGCACTCAATAATTTTTTTGATTTTATTTTTAAGTCTTTTTGTATAAAGAGTTTCGCACGCCCCCGGGGGTTCGTTTAATGGAAGGAGATTGTCTGTATTTACACTGTTTTCAAGGTCATTTGACCCGACGGGTCCTGTGATGGACTCTGGGCTAAAATTCCCGAGAATTTTAAAAGTACTATAAGGTAGCAACTACCGCAAAAATATAAACAACAAAGAAATTTCAATCAAAACACTATTAAATAGGTGATTAATAACCAATTAACAACTGATCGCTATGAATGCCGGCACTCGACCACTGAATAGCGACTGGACGCAAGATTATTTAGAAATATTTTAGAACAAGTCGTTAAGAAAAAATCCAGTCGGACCGAGAACTGGAAGGTAACCCTTTTTCTTATTAATTTCTTGAATAACCTCAAACATTATACTCCGGTATAGTACAACATAACCTCAACTTCTAAAATTCGGCAATAGCGACTGGAAACTATTTAAAAATGTTTTAGGACAAGTCGTTAAGAAAAAATTCAGTCGGACCGAGAACTGGAAGGTAACCCTTTTACTTATTAATTTCTTGAATAACCTCAAATATTATACTAAGAGATAGAACAACATAACCTCAACTTACTTCTAAAATTGACAATAGCGACTGGACGCAAGATTATTTAGAAATATTTTAGAACAAGTCGTTAAGAAAAAATCCAGTCGGACCGAGAACTGGAAGGTAACCCTTTTACTTATTAATTTCTTGAATAACCTCAAACATTATACTCCGGTATAGTACAACATAACCTCAACTTCTAAAATTCGGCAATAGCGACTGGAAACTATTTAAAAATGTTTTAGGACAAGTCGTTAAGAAAAAATTCAGTCGGACCGAGAACTGGAATGTAACCCTTTTAGTAGATAAAAATATACATAGCAGTAAAAAAGTTACTATTTATGTACAACAGCTGTTGTTAACAAATTAGTAATCTTCTCTCTAGTAGATCTCAAAGGGCACCTTACTGCTAATAAGAAACTCTTTTGAAGCAAAACTGATACTCCATACTCAAGATAATTTCCTACACAACTTAATGTAGGTGTGTGTAAATAAAATCATAACGATTTTAGTAGTGTAACAATTTATGTTCTAAGTTAAACAACACCCAGTATATACCTCCCTGCCCGAAGCGATCCCGTAAAGGAGTTTTGTTATGATTATATAAATTCCTTGGAAAAATTAAATGAGGCTTCTGTACCATCAATTAAACGAAAATAAACATATAAACTTGCTTCTTATTCAATGCTCTTATGATGAAGACACTATTTTGTTAGGATTACAGTTTTATCTCGACTATTATCAAGTAAATAAAGATAAACATTAAAAATTCATTTGTGATTGTATTTCACTAAAAATGTGGCTAATAACTATGAAAAGGAGAATAATTTAGAAAAAATGTTAAACTATGTTCAACACTATCTTACTAATTTTCTATGATCGCGAAACACAGCAAAAGAAAACATCTGTTAGAAAACTATAAATAAAATCAGTAAAAATTAGATTAAAACGACTCTAAACAAACCAACAATTTAACATTGTTTATAAATAATAATCAGAATCAACTTCGCTATCACGATTAATAAACCTGTATGGAACTTGTTCGTGAAGAGGTATGTTTGGTTGTTTATGAGCATGCAAATCATGGTGGCGATCATAGCTTTAATTTAAATATTACTTTATCATAGCCATTTTGACACCAGTAATACTTATTACGATACAATCCCACGTATAGTTAGGCATTGTAAAATACCAGGCGGGGGTAAGTTTTTAAAGAAGACTCGCGAAAATTTTCAAGATTGTCGGCAAGAAGCAGAATATCGGTATGAATGTACAAATCACTATATTCCCCAAGTGTTGTAATATTAAAGGACTTCTAAACGTTTTGCGCATGAGCATAGTCGCCATCAGTTATTCTCAATTGTAAAAACATTCTTGTTTAGGTAATTGAGTTTCATTTAATTTCTCTAAATTGTCAATATAGTCGTATGGAAACACACCTTTACGAGTTAATAGTTTAAACTGATCGGCATTTAATGATTCTTTTCGTAAAATTATAAAATCCTCAATACACAAAGATTATCCAAGCTAGTCGCCAAAAATCTGAACATAAACCGGAATTTAATGTTTGTATCTGCATCGTATTACGTAAATGAAATGTATTTGTCTTTATTTACTGGAAGTACACTAACCCGCCCCCGTCTAACAATATCCCTTATAAGAAAGTGCGAATCATAGGATAGATTATGGGTGCAATAAACAGTTTTTTAAAGTTCCATGATTGGTGTGCAAATCCACGGAACTTTCCAGTAAAATGATCATGATTTCTAACAATGACTTCCTTTTCTCTAAATATTTTTTCACAAATGTCACCGCCGCCGCCGGTGGGGTCCGAAGAAACCACAATTGGAATAATATTTTTAATCTTACTTTCAACAAACTTTGCTATCGCGGATTTGCAAACCAATTCATATAATCTTCACCTCTGCGTGCTTTATAAAATGATAAAGAGTCATCAAATGAACATTTAAAGTAATAGCCAATACTGAAGGCTCTATGATGCTGATATTTTTGCGTCGTTTTGCCAATTTCTACGTCACATTTTTCTAATTGGGTTTCAATGTCAGCATAAATAGTAAAAGGACACTTTTGCTTATAAACATGACAACAAAGTTGTATTTGAGAAAAGTAATTTTTTCGTAATTCATAGTTTCACAAAGAGAATAATGAATATTTAATTTTTCTTCACTGCCAAAATAATTCAAACATCTATCACAAGGATATTTTTTACCGTTATGTTTATTCATTTGACTCGATAACAGTCTAGAGAGATTCTTAATCCATACATAATGATTTGAATTCTAAATGATCATGGTCTTGAGAAGGAGGAACATCAAAATCATTCAATTTAGAAAAGTAAATTTACATGCCTATCTAATTTCGATTTACTTACTTAAATTTTTTTCTCGTAGTACCTACACAAACACACACAGACACAAAAGTTGACGTTCGAAACGTAACTAGCTAATTATTACTATACTTTCGAATTTTTATAGAATTTTTAGGACTGATAAGCATTTTTAAAGGTAATTTGATACGCAAACCCAAAATATTGGTTAGGATCATAATAAAAATGTCACCTCAAGTGTCAGTATCTGTCTATAGTGTACCACTATGTGTAGACAAAATAATGGTACGATAAGAGTTATTTATCGTCAGGATTGCATTAATTTTTATACCAAATTCGAAACATATGGGCGACTTACAGGGCCCGTCTCACGACCCTAATGCAGATATGATTTTTGTTATCTTATTGGTGTCAGACACTATAGTTAATAAATAATGGGTAATAAAAATGACACCACCTGTGGAGTTTGTAATGATATCTATTAAATTTCTATAATAATCACAAAAACTGTAATCAGCCTTTTGCATCTTGTGGACAATCATGTCTTATGAATATTTAGTTAAAGTACATTTATCATCAGAAAAATTTAATAAAGTCTCTTTAGAGTTTAATTTTATTTATGTGATAGATCGGTTCGTCGTGAAGAGTAACCGTCGTATTTTTTCTTCTTTTTTCTTGGTAAGTTTGCTACTAACATTCATAATATAAAGGCCATACTAGGTTGAAATAAACGGCTTTTTAGTACTAAAAAACCGTTTATTAATGGTTAGGATAGCAATAAAAAAATGTCACCTCAAGTGTCAGTATCTATCTATAGTGTACCACTATGTGTAGACAAAATAATGGTACGATAAGAGTTAATGCAGATATGATTTTTGTTATCTTATTGGTGCCAGATGCTTTAGTTAATAAATAATGGATATGTAATAAAAACGACACCACCTGTGGAGAACTATTTTTTATTTATGGTGTTATATAGATCCACTATATTTTTGTAAACAAAATAATGGTACGATAAGAGTATTTCGAAGAGGTTTTACGTTATAATATTTTATTACCATTCTCCTATGTATGCGGGATATTTAAATAAAAGCAAATATTAATATTTTTAAAATATATTATGGATACCTAAACATTTTACAAAAATTCATATAACCGTAGTCGATGCAACCGCATTTTGCAAATAACTTTTCAGATATAGTATTACTACAGAAGGTTGAAAATTCCGTGGTGTTCATAATGTGCTTAATGATTTTTACTGCATAGCCTTTTCTTCTGTACCCCTCCATCGTATATATAAAGTTTAATAATTTTGGATTGACGTGCTTCCCCATAGGATCGAAATTACATCGTGATAATAACGAAAACGATACAATATTACCATCGACATATAGAATATAACAGGACACTCGCTGCTCCTGACTCCATTGGTCTATAGCATCATCCTTTACTCTTATTCGTAGTATTTTATTAACGGCATTTTTTCCAATTAGAAGCTCAATTTTTTCCATGTTTTCCGTTAGGTATCTACTTAAGAAATGTCTCAGCTTTTGAAAATCTCACTATTATCAAACCACCCACTTTTTGGTAATTTACTCTTCTGAATTTGGGGCGGTTTTAAAAGTACACTAATAACATACCGAATTAAACATCGTAACATGTTAGATCCGTTGTGTTGTAATAAATCATACCCAGTATAGATTATAAAGACGCAGATTACCTACCTGTCAGAAATGTGTCATACCTGTAATTATAGGAGATATAGGAGAGGGAATATAGGTAAATATGGAAGGGGTTTTTCACATTATCTTTTCCGACCTGTATACAAAGACATCTAACGAATACCAATCGGAATTTGTATACATTTGCCATACCTCGTATATAAAAAAAATGTTTTGGATTTTTGTAAAAATATCTCCTCTTCTTCTAATCCTTTGTAAATTTACGTACCCTGTATATGATTAGAATTTGTATAAAGGGACGAAAACTGCTCGAATTTGTATACCTTGCGTCATACCCTGTATATAAACAACTAAAAAGCCATGTATTTTTTAATCTAATATTTTGACGGTCGAAATGACCTTTTCGACCCTTACGATCCCTAATGCAGGTATATTTATCTTAATCCAGATGTGGAACTCTTAGAGAATTTGTATAGTGTAAAAGTAAAGTTTATATACTTATTAAAATCAATAAAATACAGTTCATTATCGCCCTATAGGGTTAGACCAACAACAAATTTGTTAACGAAATAATGGTACGAGTCGTTGTTATTATAACACCTCATTGGTTAACGATATAGGTATGTAAATATGAAACTAATATGGTTTTATTACCTATATGACTTTTACATTATCGACGTACGCCCGAATCTTTTCCGACCTGTATACAACGACATCTAACGAAAACCGATCGGAATTTGTATACCTGTGCCATACCTCGTATAAACTGAATTACGTCTTACGGATGATCTTCGCAACATATCCTGTACACTAGAAATGACCACCGCACGTCTTACGAATTGACATTTTTAATTTACGACCATACCCCAGTAACGACATTTTTGCCACTTACCACGTAACCGTTTCCGTATTAAGAAATGATCATAATCCAAAATTTCCACAGTCTAATTTGCGACAAACCCTGTATATGCAGACCCGTATCTAACCCGTACCATATCATCAAATTGATATTTCTAACATTTCTTGGTATCCCTGTATATGATTACAAGATATCTATCACAGACCAAATTCGATGAAAACTGTTCGATCAGAACCTCAATTTGTACCATACTCCGTATATAAACAGATAACAACCAAAACATTTTTCACGTCTGCGACGTCCATTTGGACAGTCTCGATATGCCCTTATGTAAAACCCCCGTACTACGTCTTACCAATGATCTTCACGACATACTGGAGTAGAAATTGGCAAAACGACGCAAAAAATTGGCAAAACAACGCAAAAATATCACAGAGCCTTCAGTATTTGAATACGAAACCTTTATTTGTGTCCGTATATAAACAAGCAAGACATCCATTTGGACGGCCCTGTAGACATACCCCTTATGAAAAGTTGATGTCCCCCGTACGAATGATCTTCGCGATATACCCTGTATACTCGAAATGACCACCTCACGTCTTGACATTTTTAATATAAAATTCACAACCTCCATAACGACATTTTTGCGACCAACCCCGTACTCAGCGGTCAATATTTGACGAACTCGATCGTCTTACGATCAACATTTTTTACGACCCTGTATGTAACGAGATTTTCGACGAATGATCGACTAAAATTAAATGACCCGTCTTATCTCTTATTCACAAAAGTCGTCCGTAATAATTTATAGTTGATACCACGTGGTCGACCGCTCGACCTTGAATGAGCCAATTTCGACGTTTTTAGACCTCAGCTTTTTTGATGATTTTCTTATGGAGATTCCCATGTTAGTGCTTCCGCCATGGTCTAGAACCGGTGCTGCCTATCTACTTCAACAGTTTGATAATCGATTTTATTTAATTTTTGATATAATGTTATTATATTTACTGTATGATAAAGTTAGTATTAGGAAAATTTAAAATATTCTATTTTACGTACAACAAAATTGAAATGTTGGTTTCTTTTTGTAGGGCAGAATTAAGATTACAACAAAGGGTAATCCGAGATATGAGTGATCCTTTCCAACTACCTACTCCAACGTTTAGGAAAATTTTTAGATTTAATAAAAATGTTGCAAGGATAATCATTGATATGATTAGTCCGCATATGCAAGAAGAACATAGAATATCTGCAATTCCTAGAGAATTAAAAATTTTGGCATCTCTAAACTTTTATGGCACTGGAAGTTATCAATTATCTTCTAGGCAAGGATACAATTTTGCTTTGAGCCAACCAAGCATGAGTCGTTGCATTGATGAAGTTACTAGAGTAATTTATAATGATTTAACACCAAACTGGTTAAAATTTCCAAGAAATGAACGTTCCAGAAATACAATTTCTGATGGTTTTAGGAATAAGTTTAACTTTGGGGGCTATAGATTGTACTCATATTGCAATAATATCTCCTCCAGAAAACTATCCTGCCCTTCCTTACTATTGTAGAAAAGGCTACTATAGTATTAACTGTCAAATCATTGTAGATAGTAACTATAATATTTTAAATATGAATACTCGTTTTCCTGGATCCACCCATGACTCTGCCATTTGGCAAGCCTCCAATGTTAAAACCATAATGGAAAACTTGTATGTTGGAGATGCTAAATATTTTCTTATCGAAGACTCAGGTTACCCTTTACAACCTTTTTTATTGACACCATTTGAAAATCCTCCAGAAAATACATCAGAAAGTAGGTAATTATAATTATCATTTCATAAGAAGTAGAAATATGATTGAAAAATTGAATGGAGTGCAAAAATCAAGATTTCGATTCTTGTCAAAGCATCGTGTATTAAATTATGATCCAGTTAAAGCGGCAAAAATTATTTATAATTGTGGTGTACTACACAACATATCAAGATTTTATGGAGATGAGACTTCCTCAATCTCATTTTGGACTTCTTCCTAAAAATAATAAAATAACAAACAAATTGAAATATTTATATTTTTAATTGTGTTGATGACTATTTACTAAACAAACAAATAATATTGGAGATTCCATCACTATGTATGTGTTGATACACTCAATTTAACAAATTATTTTATACATGAATTGTCATAATTATTTATAATATGTGTGTGTGTGTGTGTAGAGGATTGGCTTGGAAGCTAGTCTTTTAGCCACAGAATTATGTAACAATATATTTAAATTTTAAAGCCTACTTTAAAAAGAAAGTTACATATCAGCTCATAAATATCTCTTCTGTCTAACGATAGCAGATAGGTAATGTTTAAGGGTGTCTGAATATTGAGATCGGCCAGTTTTGCGTATAGCTGAGAAGTCTCGTTTGAGTGTTTGTCGCACTTGAAAAGAATATGATTTATGTCACATTGAGTAGAATTATCGCAGGCACATAATCCAGAAGGAATTATATTTAACCTGGCTAAGTGAGCTGAAAATGTACCATGATTAGCTTTTAAACGCATAATTGTAGAGGAGAACTTTTTTGGCATCGTATATTCAAAATTGAGGGACTGTTTTTTGGTAACGTGGATAGAATAGTATTGGCTGTTTGAGTGTTTAGCTATATCCTTCCATTTTTCTTCCCATTTTGCTAAAATTAGTTTTTGATAGTGCGGAAGTAAGTCCTCAAATGTGAAAATAGGGTAATATATTCCATTGTGGGCAGCATCTTTAGCAATTCGGTCGACCAGTTCGTTACCCTCAATTCCTGTGTGGCTTTTCACCCAAATGAATGTGATATCCTTACTAAACAATTTATTTTTTATGGAACATAGAATGCCATTTCTTTTGTGTTTAATCATATTAGAATTTAAGCTTTTAATCACCGATAGCGAATCTGATAAGATTACTGCCTTATGTAAATTATGAAAATGTAGCCAATCTAAAGCTTTTTCGATTGCAACAGATTCTGCAGTAAATATTGAACATATTGTAGGAAGTTTAATTTTAAGCGATACCTTTGAATGCGGAATGCAAACTGCACAACCTGCGGAACCATCCTCTTTCTTAGAACCATCGGTATATATTTTAATGTGATCAATGTATTCACTCAATATAGATTTAAGTAAAACGTTGTTTATTTGTGGCGACTCTGTAAACTTTGGTATAATGACTTTAGGTTTTTTTAATATTATCCGAAAATCAGCTCTGAATATTGGCAATCTTTTTTCATTATAATAAATGTTGGGGTATTCGTTAGTTTTTAATAAAGCCTCTGCAAGAGGAGAGTTTTTAATGCGCCAATACTTATTGGTTAAATTGGCAATGGATAGCTCATACAGATGATTTAGAATAATACTGTTATTTTGTCTTAACTTTAAAATATATTTAATAGCCATGCGTTCGCGGCGATTTTGAAGCGGAATTTCCTTACTTTCAGCAAGTAGAATAGGAGTTGGGGTAGACATCATTGTACCCAAGCAAATTCTCAAACATTTATATTGAATTCGGTCTATAGTTAACAAATGTGTTTTACTAGCGGCACCATACAAAACGCAACCATAATCTACTATAGATCGCACGTAAGCTCCATAGAAAGTCAAAGCAACTTTTGGATCAGCACCCCACATACGGTTGGTAACACATTTAAGGATGTTTATGCCCTTCTCACATCTGTTTTTTATATAGTTAATATGACTTGACCATAATAGTTTTGTATCAAGGAAAATGCCTAGATATTTATATTCTTTGACTATAGGAATCTCCTATCCAGACAGATTTGTTTTGTCAGTCGTACGAAACCTATGTCTGGAAAATATCATTTTGGCAGATTTTTCAGGGGAAATGGTCAATCCGTGATTACCCAGGTATTGATCCTTTGCATGATAAAGTTCAGAGCATTCAAGCAATCAGAGTACGAGTTCCGCTCTGTATAGATGCAAATGTCATCAGCATATTGAATACATTTGATTGAGTGATCAAAAATTCCATGAATACTTGCTGAAAATATATTAAATAATAACGGACTCAATACAGACCCTTGAGGTAGACCTGTATGAGCTGTCCTAGGTCCATGTAAATGATTTAAGTGATCTTTAATATATATAACTCGATTACTATAAAGATGAACAATATTAGTGGCTATATTTCTAGATAGTCCAAAATCCATCAATTTTTTGTGTAAAATATTTAAGTTTACAGAATCGTATGCTCCTTTGAAGTCTAAAAAGAGACAAGCCATATATTTATTTCTGGAAAACATTAGTTAAATGTCGGTAACTAAATGCGATATTGCATCCAGCGCACCAACACCAGCTCTAAATCCATATTGAGTAGTTGGTAAGATGCTATGGTATTCTACCAGCCATTCTAAGCGAAACTTAATGAGTCTTTCAAATACTTTGCATATACAGGACATCAACGAAATTGGTCTGTAGGAAGAGGACAGTGTTTTATCCTTATTAGGTTTAAGAATAAGACTAATAACTATTTCTTTTATATGTTCAACATATTTACCACTGAAAAGCCAATCATTAAAAGTTGTTAGTAGATGTTGCTTAGCTATGGTAGGAAGTTCGTGAATGATATTGTAGGTGATTTGGTCCCGTCCTGGGGCTGAGGAATTGGACGTCTTAACTGCATTGTTAAATTCCTCCATATCGAAATGTTCTTCAAAAGTATTATATCTGCTGGTTTTGCTATATCCTTGAATAGGCTGGTATACATGTGGAGGGGCGAATTTGTCTAACAACTGTTCTATTAGTTCGCTTGATAGAGGATATCTTCTTGAACAGTAATTTTTATTCCCAAGTTTATTAACAAAATTCCAAATTTTACTGATGGGCGTATTTTTATTTAACGTATTCACAAAGTTTATCCAGGAATTTTTCTGCTTCTTAAGGAACATAAGTTTGCTTTTGGCTTGAATCTGTTTAAATTTGATATAATTTTCGAAATTTGATACTTCCTTGTAATTTTTGAATGCACCTTTCCTAGAAATCATTATGTTAGTACATTCGTTGTCCCACCAGACTGGAGTCCGGGATTTTGGCTGGAATGGATTTTTGATTTTCATAGAAGAGGACGCGGCGTCATCAACAGTCTTTAGGAAAAAATCAAATTTTTCTGTTGGGGTATAATTATTAAATGAGCTTTTAGTCAATGTGCTTTCTATAAGACATCTAAAGGTATCCCAATTTGCTGTAGACTCTTTCCACTTTGACGATGGAATTATTGTGCGAGGTTGATACGTCAGGTCAATAGTAATCACTATGGGTGTATGTGTTGATCCCAAGGTTTCAGGGAGTGGGTTCCATGTAGTGTATCCAATGAGATTGGCTGAAACGAGAGATAAATTCACCATCGATGGGAGTTCATTGGGTCGAGTAACTTTTGTAGGTCTTCCATCATTTAGCAAAACTAGATTAGTGTTATCTAATGCATCAGCTATACATTTTCCCTGAGCAGATTCCTTACGAGAGCCCCATCTGCTGTGATGTCCATTAAGATCCCCACCAATAAAGACCTTTCCACTAAACTGAGTTAAAAGATTTTCCCAATCTCTAGAGGTAACAAGCACTTTGGGGGGTTTATATATGCAAACTATTTCCAATTTAATTTGTTCTATAAAAACTGCACATATTTCTATACCCTTATTAAAATTTTTTGTAACTTTTACTTCAGTAAAAGTAAGATTGTTCGATATCAGGATAGCAACACCACCGTAGCCATCAGATCTATCGGATCTGACAACGTAATATCCTGTTAAATTAAGATTTTTATTATGAGAGAGCCATGTTTCATTAAGTAAGATAACGTCAACAATGTTATCTTCAAGATAATTCAGTAAGCTACATTTATGTTTATTTATAGATTGACAAGTATATCATCTATTAAGTTTACAAGCAATTTTTTGATTTCTTCTTTTGTATTTTCTTGTAGGTTAGGTAAAAATAATTTAGGATTGATATTTTTAACAATATTAGCTACCATGGAAGGAATTTCATTTAAGATTTTGCACTCTATTTTTTCTTTATAGGCTATAAATTCATCTCGGAAGGGGTTAGGAATTATGGGTTGGAATGTTGTATTTTTATCTTTTTTGGTACTTGAAAAGGAAGGTGGGTTTTGAATTTCTGTGGGATATATAGCTTTACGCTTATTTCTTGTTTTTATGGAGGCGGGGGTGTATGTTTGATTCTGTTTATTATCTTCAGGAATGAAGGGAGGTAAAGCAGGAAAGTTGTTCATATTATTAAGGATATCAAATCTGTTGTTAGTAGATATTTTGGAATATGATGGATTATTTGCTATCTTTTCTGCCTCTTTAAAAGTAGTATTTTCTAAAGCCATAATAGATTTTATTTTGTGTTGGTGTTTATATGCTGGACATTGCTTTGCCAGAGAATTATGTTCAGAAGAGTGGCAATGAACGCAGAATAATGAGTTAGTACATGTTTGGTTATTATCATGAGTCTGACTACAATTTTTGCAAGGAGTGGTTGTAGATTTGCATTGCAGAGCAGTATGCCCAAAACGAAAACAATTAAAACATTGAACCACAGGATATATGTATTGTTCAACATTAAACCTAACCAAATCTAAGTTAACAGTCTGCGGAATGCTATTTCCTTCAAATGTTAAAATGACCATCTGACGCGGTACTAGAATTGTTTCATTATCCGAATCTACAATTTTCCGTTTCAGTCTTTTAACTGCAACAACTTTTTTTTCAGATACAATGTTATCTAGAATATACTGCTCGTCCAAAAACGTATCAACGTCTCTTATTATTCCTTTCTTTTGGGTAAAAAATGATGGGATATAAGCTACTAATTTATTTTCTGTAATAATTTTATGTTCTATAAGCGAATTTGCACAAGTGTAAGATTTAAAAATTACTTTAACTTTATTTCTACCCACAGATTTTATATCTAGTACATCGTGTTTAAAATACTGGTTTTTAAATAGATAATGACCTACACGTACTGGTGATAATCGAGTCAAGTTTTTATCTGTTGATTCAACGAAAACAAAGTAATGACCAGAATCATTTTGTTTATATTTATTATTTAAGTTAATATACCTTTTACCATCCGTTTCCATATTTATGGTAGTAGGGGGTGGCTTTTCGCCACCCGTTGACTCACTCATACTACTCAAACACTTACCGCTTCTTTGCTGATTGATTATTGAAAATAAAAACCTTTGTTAATAGTATTGAAAAGGACACTTCTACAGAAATACCGATATCGATACACACCTGTTCACTGTCCGGCGAATACTGTATTTATAATATATTTATTAAGAAATTGTTTATATTTTAGCCTGGAAAAATGATACAAAAAAATTTGAGATCTAGGAAGTAGTAAAAAAAAGTTTAATTTATTTTTAATACAGCTCAAATAGTGACAAAATCTTCAATATTAGTTCATATTTATTAATACTTCAAATTAACAGAATATCTGACTAAGTATTAAAAAATCATTATAATAGAAAAATTGTAAACATGTTTATATTGATCTAAAGAAACAATATTAAAAAAACTTCCTACTTCATTAGTAAATGTTTCTACACGTGCTTCTATGCACAATAACCGTTCTTCCATGGGAGTTAATGGCTTAGTAGCACCTCCTCCTCCAGTTCCTTGGTGTCCATATTTCACCTCTCTGGCATGTCTCTTTACTTTAGTTTTCATTTCGCTGATTGTCTGAAAATTATGAAATAGAATTCATGTATTTATTTTGCCTATAAATGTACTTATTTTGGGTTATTAAAAATAAGTAACTACAATATTATTAACTTATACTTACATCTTTCCATGCCTGAATAGTTTTTGAAGGTCCCATTTTATTCACCTCCATAACCATTTTCTGCCATAGCAGATTTACTTGTCCTAATTCATTAGGATTCTTTTTTTTGTTTAGTAGAACATTATTTTGTTCTAAAAAACTTATTATAAATACTTTTTGAGATTTTGTTGTTCTTGGAGTACGAGACATAATTAAAACTTTATTATAACTCAAAGAAGAACAATGTACATTAATAAAACAAAGTGCAAATGCAAATAAAGGGTTAGTTCGGTTTGGAACTCAACAGGGTGCGAATTCTCGGGCCAGGGAACAGCGCTCCCCGAGAGAAAGATGGGCGTGGTTCTATTAAAACTTGATGGTGCCTTATTCTCGACAAAAAGGATGAGCTCCCTAACTGTATTTTTAATAGAACATCGTTCTCTCCCTTTGAAGCAGTAGAACGAACGAAAGTTAAGAGAACAGTCAGCTGTCTTTCGTCTTTGAAAATTGTTGTTTTTGGAGTCAGTTGTCAGTCAGTGTTTGGTATAATTTTTTGTTTTATACAAGTATTTTCGTTTGTTTGGAAGGTTCTTGAAGATTTAAATAATCAACCAAGAAGTGTTATGGTATCTGATCATACCTTAACTATGTAGTTTGGTTATGGTTTGTTGGACACCCTGTGACGTCGGACAGATGTCAAAGACAGACAGCATAACCTGTTCCCCTTTAGAACAAGCCACATGCTTTGTTAAATGTAAAACAGAATAACTTTTAAAATAAAACAACACTTGTAGTAGATACGTTGCCTTTTTAATATAAAACTAATACATGGTGTCAGGTCTGTAATAGTAAATTTTAACATGGATGGTGCTCTTGGATTTAAGCCTCCTAGAAGTCTAATATTCGATAAAGACGCAAATGTGAAATTGGATAATTTTTTACAAAATTTTAACATATACTTAAAAGCTACGGGCCTTGATGGAAAAGATGATGAAACAAAAATAGCTATTTTTCTAAATCTGGCCGGCGAAGAAGCCATAAAAAGGTTTAAAACGTTTAAGCTGACAGATGAGCAACGCGGCAAATATAAGGACGTGGTAGATGCTTTTAAAGCTTATTGTAAACCTATGCGCAATGAAACCTACGATAGATATAAATTTTTCACTAGAGTTCAAGAAGATGGGGAGAGTTTTGATAATTTTATTACTGAAGTAAAAACGTTAGCAGGCATATGTAACTTTGGGACTTTGGAAGACTCCTTAGTCAGAGATAAAATTGTTAGTGGAATATCAGATTTGTCATTGCAAGAGAAGCTTTTGCAAGAACCTAAACTAACACTCAAGAAAGCAGAAGAATTCTGTTTAGCAGCAGAGGCAAGTAAATCACAGGCTAAATGTTTAAGGAATGAAAGAGAAGTGGATATTGTAAGCCAGTATAGAAGAAACACCCCAGAATCAGGTAATAGTAACTTATATAACTGTTTAAAATGTGGTCGAAGACATGGGAAAATGAATTGTCCTGCATTTGGGAAGTTTTGCAGCATCTGTGGTAGGCCTAACCACTTTGCAGTTGGATGCAAATTTAAAAAAGCCAATAGTCAAACTAAGAAGCCTGAGTTATCTAAAAATAACACAGAAAAAAGTTACAAAAAAGTTGTTAATGAACTTGGAAATTGCAGTGAGGACAGTGATGATCAATCATTTGTTGTTGATACACTAAAATTTGAAAATGTTAATTCCCTTAAAAGTGGAAATTCAAATGGGTGGACAGTAAGCTTGGGTGTTAATGGTCATGAACTTATAGCTAAACTAGATACAGGGGCAAGTTGTAATTGTTTGCCTCTATCAGTCTTTAATAAAATTAACAAAAACAATACTGTTAAGAAAGAGTCATTAAAATTAATTTCTTATTGTAATAATAAAATAAATACTTTAGGTAGTACTGTATTGCAATGTAGCTTAAATGGGATAACATACAATATTAGATTCTATATTGTTGATATTAGTAGCAGTCCTATTTTGGGATTGAATGCTTGTCAAAAGTTAAACTTGGTCCAAAAAGTTAATTCTATTAATACTATAAATAATATTAATGATTTAAAAAATAATGATGTGTTTAAGGGTACAGGTAAAATACCTTTTGAATATAAAATTGTTTTAAAAAAAAATTATATACCATTTGTTAGTGCTTGCAGGAGAGTACCTGATACTATTAAAACTCGATTAAAAGATGCATTGGATGATCTAACTCAAAGAGATATAATTAAGAAAGTTGAGGAGCCAACAGAATGGGTCAATAACATTGTCATTGTGGAAAAGGCTGACAATAAGTTGAGAATTTGTCTTGATCCCTTACATTTAAATAAATTTATTTGTAGTGACCAACATCCAATACCCACTGTTGAAGAGTTGTCTTTAAAGTTAAGAGGTAAGTCCATATTTACAGTCTTAGATTTAAAAGAAGGGTTTTATCATGTACCCTTAGATGAAGAAAGTATGAAATTGTGTACTTTTATAACACCTTTTGGTAAATTTTGTTTTAAGAGACTACCCTTTGGTCTTAATATAAGCCCAGAGGTTTTTCAACGCTTAAACGAGAAAATGTTTGGCAATCTTAATATTGGGATATATTTTGATGATTTTATAATAGCGGCTGACACAGAGGAGGAACATGATAAAATCCTAACTAAAGTTTTAGACACAGCAAAACAATTTGGAGTAAAATTTAACAAAAATAAAGTGCAGTATAAAGTAAATCAGGTTAAATATGTTGGTCAAATTTTTTCAGCAGATGGTGTCAAACCTGATCCACAATATATAGAGTCTATCCTTAAACTTGAGATACCTAAAAATAAAAAGGAACTGTTGAGAATATTAGGGATGATAAACTACCTTACCAAATATATACCTAATTTGTCAGATCTTTTAAATCCATTAAGACAACTAATAAAAAATAATGTTCCTTGGGTTTGGACAATTGATCACACTAAAGCATTTGATGATATTAAAAATATAATAACTAAAATTCCTAATTTAAAAATTTTTGATCCCAATTCTCAAATAGAAATTCAGTGTGATGCCAGTCAATATGGGGTTGCTGGGTGTCTGCTTCAGAATGGACAACCTGTAGCATTCTGCTCAAGGAGTTTGACAGATACAGAAATAAGGTATCCTAAAATTGATAAGGAACTTTTAAGTATTTGGTTCACTTTAAGCAAATTTCATAATTTTGTTTATGGCAGAAAAGTAGTTGTAAAAAGTGACCATAAACCCCTTGTGGCCATTTGTAACAAAGATTTCTATAAGGTTAGCAGTCGGTTACAAAAATTAAAACTAAAATTACTTAAATATAATTTCGAAATAGAGTATCTACCAGGCAAGTTTATGTTTATTGCGGATTTACTCTCCAGGTCATTTTTGAAAGTGAAACAAAGAGAGGATGCTATAAAAACAGTTCAGATACATGTTTTAGATTTAGAGTTGCCCATTTCACAAAAGAATATCTCATTATTAAAAAATGAAACCAAAAATGACTTAATATTAACTGAAATTATCAAGTTTTGTCAACAAGGTTGGCCTAACACATTAGAATGGGTTAATTCTGAATTAAATAATTTTAAAAAAATTAAGAATCAGTTAATATCCAGAAATGGCTTATTGTTTTTTGAGGATAAATTGGTAGTACCTAAATCCATCAGAAACTTAATGATATCCAAATTACATAATGCTGCACATTTTGGAGTAGAAAAAACAAAAAAGAGAGCAAGAAAAATATTTTATTGGCCAGGGTTAAGCAGTGATATTCAAAATTTTGTGTCTAAATGTGCTACTTGTCAAAAATTCTCAAGAAAACCTATTAAAGAACCATTAATACAACACAGTAGGCCTAATATACCATATTATAAAATTGGTGCAGATATACTCAGTTATGGAGGTAGAGACTATTTAACGGTGGTTGATTATTTTAGCCAGTGGATTGATTTGATACCTTTAAGTTCAAAAACTTCTAGTGAAGTTATCAATAAATTAAAAAATTTATTTTCAAACCATGGAGTTCCTGCCATATTTGTGTCAGATAATGTACCGTTTGGAAGCCATGAATTTTTAAAATTTGCAAATGACTGGAATTTTAACATAATAACGTCAAGTCCTAAATACCCGAAGTCCAATGGTTTGGCAGAGCGTGCTGTAGGAATTTGTAAAAACATCCTTAAAAATGCAATGAAAATGATGGTGATATAAATAACGCCCTTTTAGAATATAGAACTACACCATTGGCGGGACTAAATGTATCGCCAGCAGAACTATTAAATAATAGAATGTTGCGTACAACCCTAGATATAACCTACGAAACTTTAACTAAAAAACCAGATGTAGATTTAAAACTCTTAAAAGAACATAGAGGAAAAGGTAAGAAGTATTATGATAAACAAGCTGTTAAAAGAGATAATTTTAATATAGGTGACAGTGTCATATTAAGAAAAGAAAAAATATGGGTTCCTGCTCAAATCGTTGGTTTAACTGACCAACCTCGGTCCTATCAAGTTAAAGATAATTTTGGAAATATTTATAGAAGGAACTCGTCTTTTATTAAACCATCCCCTAATGCCTACGTACAGAATAGATCTTTTACATCTAATGTTAACGAGTTTTTTGAAAATGAACCTAATGTTCCCTCAAGCTCAAACGAAAAGAGTGACTCAACAAATTATATTTCTCAAGAATCTAATATTGTGTTGCCATCCCAAAATGATTCTAAAATTTTATGTTCACCTAAGACTGTATGTAAAGAACCTGTCACTAGGTCAAGGTCGGGTCGTGTAATTAAGACTCCTATTAGATTTAAGGATTATTTGTGTTAAAAAGGGGAAGATGTTATGGTATCTGATCATACCTTAACTATGTAGTTTGGTTATGGTTTGTTGGACACCCTGTGACGTCGGACAGATGTCAAAGACAGACAGCATAACCTGTTCCCCTTTAGAACAAGCCACATGCTTTGTTAAATGTAAAACAGAATAACTTTTAAAATAAAACAACACTTGTAGTAGATACGTTGCCTTTTTAATATAAAACTAATACAAGAAGGCAATACCATGTAAGGGAGCAAGCTTTTCAAGAACTAAGAGATACACAGTTTATTAAAATGTTTCGGTAAGCATTAATTTAATGCAAATGCGTGTTAAGTATGTTATGGAATTGATGGAATGATAGACCAGATATTCAAGAAAATGCAGCCAATGAAGATTTACAAAGAGCACGAATGATACAACAAAATATTATTCAAATCCATTTTATATAAACAATAAATGTTTTATGGACCAAAACAATTTTTTTATTTCTAACTAATTTAACAAAGCACTTTAGGTTAGGCACACAAAAATAAAATAAACAACACAAATGTATACAAATTTATTAAATAACTAAGAAATATAAACTCTACAAACAAAAAAAACCAAAATACTTTAAAAATTAATAATGGTGACTAGGTAAATATATTAAATTTACAAAAAAAGGAACTAAAAAATATTCTCATTAATATTTGCATTTGATTTTAAAAAATGGATTTGGTTCTACAGCCTCTGAAAGTAACAAAATACTATTTTCAACTTTATATTTTGGAAATAGTTGAACCAAATTTGTTGTTTACCCAACAAAACTAATGTTTCTCCATGCTAAAAGAATAAAGAAGGTAAATTTTTTGATACATATAATTTAGGTTAAAGGGTAAGAGTACTTATTCAAAAATGCACAGGGTATTTTCAATTTAAAAGTAGTGAAAGATAAATATTTTAAAAAAGCTTAATTATTCGCAAAGAACAACATTAGGTATATATCTATACTTGCCTGAGTTTTATTTCTTAAACTAGGTAGTAAACTAGGTATCCACAACAAATTATTAATCCATAACCCAATTATCAAAAGAAAAGAAATCATAAGCAAAACAAATAACGACGCATTGCGGTTACTGCGCAACTAATTAGTGGTTGTAAACATTATTATTCTTCTTTTCTTATTTTGAAGCTCCAAATAACACTGGCAACATCGTCAACATTTATTCTACGGGGAGTCTCGATTGAGGTTGATTCGCACCATTCAAGAATAGCTCCAGGGACCTTCCCCAGAAAATCTAGGAGGGAGAATCGCCGACACTTTGATCGCTTCTACGAAGCCGGAGAATCGGCACCCAGATCGGGCAGAGCGAGCATGGGGAATGTGACGTAATTAAAATAGCTCCGGATTTTCTCTGATCTAACACGAACACTTCGGATTTATATTTGACGTATGACATATGTTTTGAAGTTTTTGTTTATTGTGGGAGCTGAAATAATTATGAATTTGAATCAGGGTGATTTGAATCAACTGATTGCTGTTTATACAGTAGTGGAAATCTTTTTTAACGAAAGTGAAGACGATGAAGATTTTAGCGGCGTTTAGACGATCAATATTATTGTCAGTATTTACTGATGTAAATACTGAAGATTTTCATTAATATTTTTATGCACCTTACGCCCATATGCACCGTTTTATAACTTAATCAAGATTTATTACTCTAGATTAAATGCTGTGGATCGCTTTGGTATGCACCGTCCTAGGATTTGGTAATCCGAAGTGGCAATACGGCAACGTCGGCTCAGTCGGTAAAAGTAGGGATTTTCAGTGAAAAGATGTAGAAAACAATGCCTAACCTAATTCTTTTTTGAAAGTTTAATTAAAACTAATTTTGTCACAATAAATTAATATACAATCAAATTTCAATACAATAAATGCAGATCCCGAGAAACTGCAAAGAACTCCTAATTTCACTCCAATTGAAAAAGAATTCCTCTTACGCATAATTGAAGAGAAATATCAGAATGTTTTAGAAGACAAGAAGACCAATAGAGTGAGCATACAGGAGAAAAATCAAATTTGGATAGAAATCAAAAATGAATTTAATAATAGGGCCCCAATAGCCTGTTTCAGAAGCTC
Organism: Ophraella communa; assembly: GCA_035357415.1. NCBI lineage: Eukaryota > Metazoa > Arthropoda > Insecta > Coleoptera > Chrysomelidae > Ophraella > Ophraella communa. Next base: position 27,103,640 of record CM068995.1, read on the forward strand.
AGATCAATTGAAGCGCCTTTATGAAAACAAGAAACAAGGAGCTTAGGAAAAAAATGGCAGAAAACAAAAAACAAACTTTTTTAACAGGTGTAATACGCTAAAGAAGGATTCTTATTTGTTATTACCAGATGTAATACCGTAAAAGGTTTTAAACTTAATTTTTAATAAACTTTAGCCTAGCCGAGCGGATGTTAGGCTAAAGTTAGGGTTCGTGGATTCGGCCTCCGCAGTATTTGGTGTTGGGAGGTCTTACTTCGGCGGTTAGGAAGGACGGGATTTGTTGCTGGGCTCTGAAAAAGGTCTGGAGTCTAGAGAAATGATACACAATATCCTCGGAAGAATCTAGCAAATTTATTAACTCTACGTTGATGATACAAGTATAAATTTAGATGAAACTCTTGCGGAATGCTATATGCATCTCCCAAAGAAAAAGAAAAAAACAAAAAAAACTTTCTTTAATTTACTATTAACAAGATTTAAAACTAAACAACAAAAAATAATTAAAATATGGTCTGATGGACCCTGGCGTGACAATTTAATTTATTTATGATTTAATTCTTTAGTCGCTATTTTATGAATCACTTTACCGGAGGACTCAGTTCTCTGTCGCAGAATATTATCTACGTCCCGACAGTGGAAACCCGGTAAACTATATATATCCGGTTGAGGATAAAAGTTACAATATTCGTCTGAATAATTAAAACGATAGAAATTCGCTTAACGAACAAATCCAAACTCCCATAAAATTTCTTAGTTATTAAGGGTTAGTATAATCGAAATTGACTCACCAATTTTCCTGCAGCGAGTTTGGGTACACACACTCACTTATTTGTATTAGTCGGCCCGGTAAAAGAATTTAAATTGTGATTTATCTCTTGGATAATATTCACTGCTTGTATTATTACAAATAAAAAGAATTATTAACTCGTTTTCGCGGCCCGGTAATCGATTATTTTAATTTATTACTTTAAATTAATTTATTGAAAATTAGCACTTAGCTCACTTTCCAAAATAACACCTATAAACACCTAACGCGTTTGATTCGATTGGCATCAAGCCCATGGAACGCTCCAAATCGAATTGCCCCAATGTTCTCAACACGGAGGATTCGACAGGCATCTAGCCTCTGGAGACGTCCAAATCGAATTCCTTGATTGTTCGTTTTTTGGTCCCCAGCAAAAGCATGAGACTACCCTTTCTCCCTCATTCTGCTCACTTGTCTCGTTACTATTGGCTATCAGCCCTGCTACCGGCACTGCTTGGGTACGCTTCGGGAGCTGAGACAGCAAAATTTGGCTTACACATCGCGGCTAGCTCCTACGTGACTTTTTTTGTTTTTTCAGAACTGCAACTTTTTAGTTGCAAATTCTTTAGTTTAAATTATTTAAATTATTTGGTTTCGTATTATACTTTGTTTTACAAACACATTCTTTAGAAATAACTTTTCGCTGACAATGTATCCTGCTATTACGCAAAGGTTACTTAGTTTCTTTTAAATTAATGATACGGGGGAGCTCCGATATGTTATTTAACTTTTTATGACTTATTGTATCTTTTTCCCTCATATCAACCCGGGGCGGGGAAGGGGGGTTCCTTTGGGATTATTACACAGGCGGTGGCCCACCACTTAATACAAAATTTGATCCGACAGACGAAATATTGATACGAATATTAAATGAAAAAACTGTTAAGGGCCTTGATGTACCATTTGATTCCGACAGTTTCGAACCAGTTAGACAAAAACAAAATGTAGTATTCGAATTTTCCCCATCTCCAATCGAGTCTACAAGGGATCATGAACTTTTGGAAGAAAATGTAAGTTGTACAGTTAGGTATACAGCACTAGTAGATTTGTAAGTAGATCTGTATTGAATAAAAACCAAAATAAATTATGAATTCTTAAAAACCCAAGTAAAACCTAAAAATGTCATAACATTTAAGTAAATTTGGGTTGCTGGGTTATAGCTTGACCCTCTCCTGATATTTTCTGTTTCAAATTTTTGTTGATACCTTAATTATTGTCGCATCTTTAAATTTTTGGTTCACTTCTTGTCGTCAGTCACATCTGCAGTCATACTACACTGCGCTCCATAATTAATGCATAACACCCTCTAAATTTAACTGGAGTGTTCTGTGTAATCGTTTATCCGACTCAACAAACATTATTGCATTTGGTGGTCTAAAAATCCAAGAAAAATTACTAATAAAGATTTAAAAAATTATATACTACTAAGACACTAAAAAAAATCTTTTTTTTTTCTAAATGTTTAACTTCCTATGGATTTAACCAATGGTTGTGGCAAATCTCTTGTTGCATCCAAATATAGAGCATTCTTTTCTCAATATTTTAGTTTTTAAATTGCCTTGAAATGATGATTATTAAGAAAGATACACCTATTCGTACAAAATTGCGCCTTTTTTATTTTAGTGTTCATTTGTTCCTATCCTAATTTTATTTATTTATTCATACAACAGTACATAACAGGCAATGCCCAAATAGTACATCAAAAACACAGAATAATTTTTAATCACATTTGTTAGTAAAGCAATGTTCTCTAAGGTTTGCTGTATTTAAAGCAAGCAAATATTCTAACAGTTATATAATCCATTTGGGGAAAAATTAATTTAAACTTAGATTAAGTATCCAGTATGCATTAATTATGGAGCGCAGTGTATATGTATATATACTGATATAACAATTAACGATAGTCTATTTAATTTATTTTTTTATTTCAGTCAAATATTGAAGTAATTGCAGTAGTAAATGACAATGATAGTAAATTAGAAGAAAGGGATAATAGGCAAAGTCAGAAAAAAAAATATCCACCTCTATACCTGCAATCACCAATGAGTACAGAATTAAAATATCAGCAATCTTCTTCAAAAAGTAGTGGCACCCCTTCAAATAACAGTAATCCTGAAAATCCCCAGCCTCGTCCCCAGCAGTATACACGAACATATAAAACAACTCCCAAAAGTGATTCATCATCTAGTAGAAGAAGACCAACAAATGGGATAAAAATATTAACGTCTTCAGATGTGTCAGAAAAGTATAACATTTTGTTAGACCGTCGACTTCCATTTCCATGATAAATCTCAAGAAATTTTCAAAAAAATATAATATGAACTGAGAAACCGCTGACAGATAAGATATTTTTTGAGCACAGAACACATTTTGAGATTAGAAAAACAGGTTTAAGCCATCGACCACGAAGGATCAAGATAATCGCGATTAGACGTGGTATTTTCCGACGGAGCATTACAGAAACATGGCATAAACCAGATTAAATGTTTAATCCGGATTAAATCTATACGGTGCATACGGGCGTTAGACGATCAGTAATATTGACATTATTTATATCAGTTCTTTTCTGTCGACAAGCAAATTCGCACAATTATGGACGAAGCGAGTTTGGCAATTGTTTTAAGTTTTGCTGTACAAAAGAAAAAATCAAAAAAAGGACGGATTTGGATAAAAGACTGGTTGAAGAAAAGAGAGAAGTTGACGCATGTAAATCTTCTAGATGAAATAAAAATTAAAAATACAGAGGATTATCATAATTATTACCGTATGTCGGAAGAGTTATTTAATCAGCTTCTCGAAATGGTAACACCTTTTATCAAAAAAAGAGATACCGTTATGAGGAATGCAATTCTTCCAAAAGAAAGACTAGCTGTAACTTTAAGATATTTGGCAACAGGAAGAACTTTCCAGGATATGAAGTTTACTGCATTGATGTCTCCATCAAGTATTAGTCAAATTGTACTTGAAACTTGCCAAGTTTTAATACAAGTTTTAAACAATTATATAAAGGTAAGTGTAGTGAATGAAATAAAATACAAAAATACAAAAATTCAGTATAATTAATTCAAAGAACTGTTAAAAGTATGAAAAAACTAGGAAATTTGCATTTGTTCACGATTTCCTGATTCTCCCGATTCCAAATTAAAGGTATGTAGAGTACTGTTTGATGTTGGTGATGGGGTTGGTACATAAGTAGACACAGGTGTCATCGGGATGGTATATATTCATTTATCCGAACAGAATGTCGATGAAGTTGGCCCATTTCTGCTTCAAATAGAACATCGTTGATGGCTTTTTCTGCGAATAATTTTTGTTGCGGGTCTAATTTTTCTAATTTAGCAGCCCATACTTTGGCTATGTCTAAGCTGGTATTTCCTTGCTTTGATAAATAGCTACGACATGCTAACGATAAAAGTTCACTCTGCTTATTGTCCAAATTACTCTTTTTTTTCTTTTGCTCTGGATGCAATGAATTTTTTGATGTTGATGGTGTGGACAAGTGCTAAAACATAAAATAATTATTAATTATTATTTTTAGATTCCATCAACCAACGAAGAATGGAAAAACACTGCAAGACAATTTCAAAAAAATTATAATTTTTCAACTTGTCTAGGAGCACTAGACGGCAAGCATATTGCTATACGAAAGCCAGATAATTCAGCTTCTACATATTACAATTATAAAGGGTATCATAGCATTGTTTTAATGGCCCTAGTTAATGCCAATAAAGAGTTTATAAAAGTAGATGCAGGAGCTAACGGAAGGGTATCGGATGGTGGAGTATTATTTTATACCAAATTCTGGGAATTATTTCAAAATAAGCAATTAAATATTCCACCTCCAACTCAATTACCCAATTCAGACGAACATTTTCATACGTCTTCGTAGCTGATGAAGCATTTGCTTTACACCCAAATTTGCTAAAACCGTATTCTCAAAAAAATTGCAGCAAACAACAAGAAATATTTAATTTCCGTTTATCAGCTGCTCGATGCGTGGTAGAAAATGCATTTGGCATTTTAGCTTCAAGATTTGGAATTTTTCAAAAGGCCATTGGGTTTCACCAGAAAAAGCAACAATAGTTACTTTGGCTTGTTGCTACTTACATAATTTTTTAATGAGTCATTCATCTATTCCTTATCAGTTTTTTGAGATTGAAAAGGAAATAATTAATTTAGGATTAAATTTGCGTGTAAATTCGATTAGAAATTTATGTCTAGATCCCAAGGCCGTAAGAGATTTGTACTGTGACTATTTCAATAACAATAAATAAAAACTTATTTTCATGCTAAATTTTATATTAAGTTAAACTTCCAAATAAAAAAATTATCACTACTAACCTGTGTTGTTATTGACACTTGCTCTGCTTCTACTTCTTCAATGATTGATGATTGACTAGTTTGTGGTTTCTCATGTTTATCCAGAAACTGTAATGCATAATATACCCAGGATGTGGGCGAATATATCTCGTCCGCCCCTGCACCACTTCTTTTTGATTCGGTAATTTTCTTCTGCTCCTTCCGATAATTAGAACGGAGTGTATTTATTTTTTTCCGAAGGTCATCTATTGTGGCGTCTGCTTTAGTTTTCTTTAAAATACCTAATAATTTTTGCAACGCATTCATACGTTTGTTTTTTTTTCATATACGACGGATCGCTGCTGTTCCATAATTCTGGAAGAGTTTCCAGTGTTTCAATAAATTGTTTTAAAATATTTCTTTCATCTTCCTTACAAAGTAAACTATTATTATCCAGGTTTTCCTGCCCATCGCCCATGATTAAATCGTATTTATAAAAAATGCACAACACAACACACGTCCAAAAATACAATGAAATACTGAGGAATGAACCCCAGTGTCGTCTAGACGATCAATATTACTGACAGTATCCCCTCCGCAATTAGTACTGATGCTGGTATTGATGGAATTTTCGGTCACTCTTCAGTATCGCACATCATTACTTCAATACTATGTTTAAACTATCAATATTACTGTCAGTATTTTAAATACTGACAATAATATTGATCGTCTAAACGCCGCTTTTGGGTTTTTTTGGTGGAAAAAGTTTGGAACTTCGCTGAAATAACTGTACCCAGATTTGACAACAAGCAGTTTCAGTATCATTTTCGAATGAATCGTGCTACATTCAGCAATATTTTAGAAAAAACTCGAGCTCTACCTGAGGCTGAAACAAACATAGGGCGTTATCCAGAAACTACTTTGGAAAAACAAATGTTACTTACAGTGTGGATTTAGCAAACATTGAAAGTATGAGGTAAATAAAGAGACTATTTGCAACAAATTAAGTAATTCAAGATCAAACTTTTCTGTATGAACTTAGGGTTACTTACTAAGGGTAAATGGTCTAGTGCTAGGGAATTAAAGTATTTTGAATTCTTATCAAATTTTTAACTGATTTTTTCTGTTTTAGGAGAGTTGCCAATCGTTTTGGATTGAGCAAGTCAACAACTTGGCGAGCAATTAACAAAATATGTAAACTTCTTTTAATACTAAATATCAGATATAGGATAATATCCTTGCCAGATAATGAGAAACGTAATACTACACAAGAACTCTTAAAACAAAAAACTGGTTTTCCAGGTAAGTTAAATATTTTAAGACATACTGTTTTTTAAATTACAGAAAAAAGCAACAAAACACCATGTTTGAATAATACACATAATTGTTGTTTTTAATAAAATGCTGTTATTCCTAATCCTTTTTTTAGGTGTCTGTGAAGTGCTTGATGGAAGTCATATTCCTATTATTGCACCAAAACAAAATCATGTGTCCTATATAAATCGTAAGGGATTTCATAGTGTTATATTACAAGGAACATGTAATTAAAAAAAGGAATTTATCCATTGTTACCCAGGAGAGGTGGGATCAGTACATGATGCTCTTGTTTTACGCCGATCACAACTCTTACAAACTTTAGAATGTCCTGAGAATTTTCACTTGTTGGGTGATTCAGCCTACCCACTGTCTGTGAAAATTCTTGTTCCTTTTAAAGATAACGGACATTTGACTGAAATTCAAAAAAATTATAATAAAATTGATTCCAATTGAACAAACCTTTGCTCTTTTGAAAGGGAGGTGGAGGAGATTAAAATTACTGGAAACAAAAAATATAGATCTTCTTGTAACTATTGTCATGGCATGTTGTGTGTTACACAATGTGTGTTTGAAGAGACATGACATGCCTAATGATATTAATTTGGAGGGGGAAGTAATAGAAGAAAGAATAATGAACGTGAATTTAGACAATTTGGATATTGATGACAGGGTTAACAAAAGAGCTGACATTGCTAATTATTTATATATGAGGAACTTAAGGGTTTAGGATCCAAATACAAATGTATATTTTTAAAACTTTATTATAAATTTATAAATAAAAAAACTATTGAAACTGTTACAACCTTATTTATATATCGTTTACTTTATACCTACATATCTACTTTCATAGAGTTCGTTGATTATTATTATATATGTCACGTTATATATATTTGTCATATTGATTAACTTGCGTTGTAAAACACATAATTAAATATTTCATAATAAATAGATGATTTATATCAGAAACCTAACACAGCATTTTTTTATACAGTATGCTTCTTTTTAAACAATCCTTACGTGTAGTTAGGAAGAGAAGCACTGTTATAACTACCTAAACCTAAAGAACTTTCAGAAACATATCAAATGAGTACTTTTTTCAACAAAACAACAACAAAAATAACATTCTTAAACAGGGAACTGCAATATGCAGTAAAACTTCCATCTAAATATGTACCCTCTATACACTAGCTATCACATTGGTAGAAATACAAGAAAAACAGAGAAATAATCTCTTCTTTAATCTTCTGAATTATCCTCCAGTTTCTTTCCAACTTGATGCTCCATTGCAACTTGGAACAACTTCAAAAATTTATCAAACCTTTTCATTTTTTCATTATGTCTCACTTGGACTTGACTTACAGCTGATCTTTTTCTAGACCTCCCTGGATATGGACTAGTGCTTTCACTGTCTGAATCTGTAAAATAGGAGGCCTAATGTCTTGTCAACCAAATAACACAAGAAAATACTTTATTTTGATGTTTGTATTATACTTTATTGTCTAATGAACTAAAGGTTTGTTCCCAATAAGCGCTGACTGATCAGAAACTAGTCATATCCATTCGACCAACTGATGTTACACCATGTAATACCCAAGATATCATTGCCAACTATTTATGGATTGAATGCTTCTGACTAGTTGCCAATCAGTCGGACGTCTATTGGGACCAAACCTGATGATTCTGGTTAAAGAGTATAATCATTCAAAAATGGTTATTTAATATCCTGTTGCAGTTCAACAGTAACAATAATCATTAATAATGCAAAATTACATAGTTAGGAAGGGCAAAGGTGTAACTTATAAATTAAATATCAAAAATAATAAAATAGACATATTATTTTATCCATTTAATTTAAGAGCCTGCTTTATTCCTGCTTGCCTGCTTTATTCATTATTTTTTTTTCTTGGGGACTAAAAGAGCCAGAAATAACTTAAATGTCTTTCTTTCTGGGGACTGAAGTAACACAGAAGTGGTACTTCTTATATTGCAAGTGATAGGTGTACTGTATACCTACTTTCATGTATAAATTATTATATATAAGGTGCTTTCCAATTTATTAAGCGCTTTGTGCACGAAGCCCATGGGCTCGACGCTCATGAGCTTGGATTAATTTAATTAATTGGAACAAACTTCGGTGAGGTTGGCGTCAAGACTGTCAAGTGTCAAATTTTATATTGGTTCTTCTGTGAACATAACCACAAATTATTTGTTTATACGCTGCTGTGACGAAATATAAGATACTCCATTAATTCAACACAAAATATGAATACAATGGAAGCAATTATTTGTAAGTATACTTTACTTCAAGTAATAATGTGATAAATATCTACCAATTTATTGTATTTTAAAATTTTCAGATTGTGCATCAGATAATATGCCCGACTGGTCTACTTCTTCATCTTCAGACGAAGAGGAACCTCGTACAATTACAAAAATAGAAAATTTTGTGGAACAAACAGTACGACAATATGATCCTGACACTTTTAAACGCCATTTCCGAATGACACGAGAAACCATCAGTGAACTTATTGGTATGTGCTTATTTAGTCTTGTGCATTTGTTAATGGAAAATTTAGACGTTTTCCTAATTTGAGTGGTTTTAATAAAAAACGTGGTGAAATAAACATGTTTTTCCATCTTTTCCCTATGCTTTTTTCCTCAAATGTCAGATATTCTAAGTTAACGTGCACAAGACTAATTTGTAAATTACACAAAATTCCTATTAAAACCTTTTGTTCTTTTTACAGATAACTTTGCAACAAGTGAATACAGTACTAAAACCGTTAGAGGGATACCTCCCATATCAAATGAAACCAGTGTGCTGTTAACAATGTGGTATCTTGGTAATACAGAGAGTTTTAGACAAATTTCTGATCGGTTCAATGTCAGCTTAAGTTCAGCACATAGATCGTTATTTCAAGTGATTGACTTTTTAATCTCCATGAAGAGTAAATACATAAAATGGCCCAGTGATAAAGAAAAAGAGACTATTGCCAGTAAATTTAAAAAGAAACACCAATTTCATGGAATTATAGGTGCGATTGACTGTAGCCATGTGAAAATCAACCGACCAAACAAAGACCAGGATTCATATTGTAACAGGAAAAGTTATCACAGCTTGATTATACAAGCAGTTTGTGACTATGATAAAAAATTCTTGGATGTATACTGTGGGGAACCAGGATCTCTTCATGATGCAAGGGTTTTGAGAAAATCAGCAATTTATGAGAAAGCTGAAAATCCACAATTTTTTAAAAATTATTATCTGTTGGGTGATTCAGCATATCCAAGTATGTCTTGGCTAGTACCTCCTTTTAAAGATACAGGTGCTCTTTCAGATGAACAGAAGCAATTCAATTATAAACATTCATCTACTAGAATTGTAATTGAAAATGCATTTGGTTTGCTAAAAAATAGATATAGAAGACTTCTCCATTTAAATAACAACAATATCAAATTGTGTGTTAAAATTATGATGGCGTGTTGTATATTACACAATATTGGCATAATACATTCTGATGAGCTAAAAGTGAATGAAAATGTCACGGATGAAGAAAATATCCCCAATCATGATCTGGTTGCGGGACTGGTTCAAAATAATGTACCAGGGAAGAGGGAAGAAATATTTAGGAAAATGTTTCCTCTATAAATTTGTAGCATTGTATGGAATATATTGTATAAATATATTGTATAAAAGAGTAAAACATACATTACTGTAAATAATTTATTTTTTAAAAAACAAGTTACCTAATAAATATATTTATTTGACATAGAATAGCATTATTTCAGTCTTGATATATAACTGTTTTAAAATAATACCAAAAAAGGAAATGCAATTAAAAAAATAGCACATAAACTTGTCAATTATTGTTATTTTTATCGAGTTTCAGTAATATTTGTTGTAATATTTCTACTTTTTGTTTCTCCACAGTTAACTTTTCTCTTTCAATATTAATTCTGTCTCTGTGTCGTTTTTCTTTATTCTCTTCTTTTATTTCAATATCCCGCTTCCGTTTTCGAAAAAATTTTGGTCGGTTATCATCACTTTTTTCATTCTCTGAACTTACTTCCAAATCAGGTTCTACATCAGTATGGTTTTCAGTGAAATTCATATTGACACTTGTATTTTTATTTGTATTTAAATTACAATTTGCTTCTGATGATTCTTTTGTATATTTGGCGCTGATGGATGGTCTATTGCCTAATAAACTATCCATTTGTTCAAAAAACATGAATCTACTTGCACCTCTGCCTGTTTTGTTGTTTTTATCTTTGGTACTTTTGTAACTTCTTAACAGACTGCGCCATTTGTTGTAACATGCTGTAGCACTGTATGTGAAGCCATTACTTAAAAGTTCGTTGCTAACATTTGAGAATACGTTTTTCTTTTTTTTGGGATGTTGCAAGTCCTCCATGTTATTTTTCATGCAACCAAGCAAGCAAAGAACAGCATTGTAGTCCCATGATTCACTTTTTGATTCCTGCTCCTGTATGTTTTCCTTATTCAAAGCTTCATTCGTCCTTAGTTCATCATTTTTAGCAAAATTTAATAGTGTAGACGCAAAAGCACAATCTAAAATTAAAAGCGCTTTTAATTAGTTTTGGATAATATATTTTTTACTATACATTACCTTGTTGGGCCCTTTTATAGTGTTCTTAATTAAGTAATAATGTATATTCCGAATTTGTCTCTGCATCTAATAAAGTAAGAGAATATTGTTTTGAACAGCCCGGTTGTGATTCCATTTTAAAAACAAATAAATCAAAATAAATTCCTACATAACCTCAATCGCAATTTTCAAGCTCATGAAACCCAAACATTTATCTGTTGTTTGAGAGGCAAGGGGAAGGCGCAACTGTGTTCGACGCACAGATCTCAAAAACGACAATTTGGAACATGCGTTCGAAGCATTGCGCACGCATGTGCTCGATTGGGTGCTCAAATTGTGCAATTGGAAAGCACTTATAATGAAATAGTAGTTATTAATATTTTTTAGCCCACCATTCTTATTAGGAGTAGAACATGTTCATCTTTCCAATGAGTGTTGTCACTATTTCCTGTAATAATAATAATAATAATAATAATAATAATAATAATAATAATAATAATAATAATAATAATAATAATAATAATAATAATAATAATAATAACCCCGCACGGGGTAGTTTTTCTACCTGGGGAGTGACGCCCCCACGGGTCCGAGTTACCTGGGCTACCAGGGAAAAATGGTAGTACCTGGCAGTAGGTATAAAATGCCTCAACCACAATGTCGAGTTTTAAAACTAAATTACCCCAGGTGGGTAGAGTACTACGCTCACAATCCCACACGGCCGGTGTACCTAGTATGTCGGCTGTCTGCTCCACGGATTCTGGGGGGAGCAATAATTCGATTATTACCGATACCTTAACACTTAGGAATCGCCAGGTGAATCGACATGGCAACACCTACAACTCTTGTCGCGTTCAAGTTGATGACAGAAGGACTTGTTCGAAAAATGATGCATCTTCTTCCTCGGTTAGCGGCATGCGCAGCGTGACATCGAGTATGGCTACTGCGACAACACAAGAGGAAACTGCCACCGAAGATCCTCCACCGGTTTCTGCTGTTTCTGGAGTATCGCAGGACGGTACATCCATGACCACTAAAGCCGGAAAGCCCAGGAAGCGTATGAAGTGGACTACTGAAATGAATTCATTTATTATACGCTCCTATTTTAGAATAACAAAAAATGAGACTGATTTAACAACATACAGGTTCGCCCTTCATCGAGGATTTACACAACAATATCCGGAGTTTCAACACGTTACTGAGCAACGTATTGCTGACCAGCGTCGAACAATTATTAAAAACAATTTACTACCTGGTCCAATAATGCAACAAATACGAAGTGAAGTACTTCTTGAGCTCCAAACAGAAATCGATCATAATGTTATTCAACATACAAATGATCAGCTGGATAATGTAAGACTTGATGACCACACTGGCGAAGACAAACCAAACATTGATCAAGACGAAAACCCAAACACAGACAGTAACACACAACCTGACGAACACGAAAAATGCTGTTACCGAACTCTCTAAAGCAATATTAGAATTTGATGGTAGCAACCCACTTCATCGACCAATTTTACCCAAACTGAAATCCAATAGGAACACCAATGGGATCCTTGCACTATTTAATTTACTTTTAAAGGATCGTGCCAAGAACTGCCGAACTCTGGAAGAGATCCATACTCTTATCTACTGTGGTGCAGTTGCAGTTATCCGAAGTCACAACCAACAAGTCAGGTTTTCGAACCAAAAATCTATTGAACATCATAAGCAACATAAACCTTGGTGGCAACAGCGACTTGAGAAGTCAATTAACGACATACGAAAGGAGCTGGGACAACTTACCGAATTTAAAAATAGCATAAAACCTTCCAGACGCTTAACTAATAGGGTCAGAAAAATCTTTAAAAAGATTAAAACCCACACTGGACATCCAAAGTATAAAGAACATCTATGCTCATATATGGACCTTCTTAGACAAAAGCTAAAGGCGAAATCCAAACGATTATCTCGATACGTTAAATGCACAAAAAAGAAGCAGCAAAATCATTTATTTAACAACAATGAAAAGCTGTTTTATAGACAACTTAGTAGCGCTGGTGGTACAAACAACAACTCCAACCTTCCAACTAAAAATAAATTTACTGACTATTGGTCTTCAATATGGTCCAATCCCCAAAAACACAACGAGGGTGCAGCATGGATAGAATCCGAGGTGGACAAGTCAAACATTGCTCCAATGATGTTTGATAAGATCACAACAGCTATAGGAGAGACTAATAGTTGGAAAGCTCCGGGAATTGATAACATTCAAAATTTCTGGTACAAAAAATTTGACAGCTTACACGAACTACTAGCATCAAAATTTACACATATCCTTCAACATCCAGAAGACATTCCAGCCTTTTTTACTTATGGTTTGACCCATATGCTCCCCAAAACAGCTAACACTCAGGATCCTTCGCAGTATAGACCAATCACATGTCTTCCAACGCTTTACAAAATATTAACATCTTGCATCACTAACCGAATATATAGGCATGTCGACCAAAATAACATCTTGGCAGAGGAGCAAAAGGGATGTAAACGTGGTCACCAGGGATGTAAAGAACAACTTATCATTGACTCTGTGATCCTAAAGCAAGCACAAAAGCAATCTCGCAACATCTCGACTGCTTTTGTTGACTACCGCAAAGCATTTGATAGCGTGCCCCATTCCTGGCTCATAAGCATTTTAAAAATCTACAAAGTACACCCTAGCATAGTTAATTTTCTTGAAACATCAATGAAACAATGGAGAACAAACCTTCAGTTTAATATTAATGGTCAGTATCTTAAAACCGATGAAATCGCTATTCGCAGAGGAATATTCCAAGGTGACTCACTTAGTCCACTGTGGTTTTGTTTGGCAATGAATCCACTTTCTGCCATGCTCAACAACACAAAATATGGCTTCAATCTTAAGACTAATAGAAACACCAACTGCACTGTTTCCCATCTTCTTTATATGGATGATATAAAAATTTTTGCTGCTAATCAACAACAAGTTCAACATCTTCTGGATATAACCGAAAGGTTCTCCAGTGATATACACATGGAATTTGGTTTAGATAAGTGCAGAACTTTAAACATCGAAAAGGGAAAAATTGTCAATGGAGATGTGGCGCTGCCTAATGGAGATATAATCGCTGCCATGCAGAATGGGGATACCTATAAATACTTGGGATTTCAACAAGCCAGATTATTAGACCAAAAACAGTCCAAGTCCAAAATCAAGGATCAGTATACACAGAGGGTTAGTTCATTACTAAAATCGGAACTGAACGCAGGAAACCTTAATCGAGCAATTAATACATATGCCGTACCTGTGTTAACTTATTCGTTTGGGATTCTAAGATGGACAAAAACTGAATTGGAAGATATTCAGAGAACAACAAGGACTATGATGACCAAGTACAGATATCACCATCCAATATCCTCGGTATTTAGATTCACATTGCCGAGAAAAGAGGGAGGAAGAGCTCTATGTGACATAATCAATCTACACAATAAGCAGATAAATAAATTACGAGACTTCTTTATTACTAAATCAACATCATCTAATTTACATAAATTTATTGTAGGAGCAGATAAAAATTATTCCCCTCTAAATTTAGCAGGTCCTAATGTGGATTTAGAAGTAACAACAGATACTGAGAAACACGTAAAATGGGCCCAAAAAGCTCTACATGGTCGACATCATCACGACCTTAACCAACCGCACATTGACAAAATAGCATCAAATAGGTGGCTTGCTGACGGTACCTTGTTCCCAGAGACTGAAGGATTTATGATGGCCATTCAGGATCAAGTAATTAATACGAACAACTACAAAAAATTTGTTATCAGGGATCAAACTATTACATCGGACAAGTGTAGACGGTGCCAACAAACGTCGGAAACCATACAACACATCACATCAGGGTGTTCAACCATAGCCAACACGGATTATTTACGCAGGCACAACCAGCTGTGTAATATTATCCACCAGAAACTGGCCAACAAATATGGACTGCTGAATACATATACACCGTATTACAAGTACAATCCACAGGCAGTGCTCGAGAATGCAGATTTTAGACTCTACTACGATAGGTCCATTATCACCGATAGACAGGTGACGAATAATCGACCCGACATTGTAGTAGTGGATAAAAAAGCTAATTCTGTGCTGTTAGTCGATGTTGCAGTTCCAAACAACAACAATATTCTGGACAAATATAATGAAAAGATAGCAAAGTACACCGATCTTGCTATAGAAGTAGGGCAGATGTGGCATGCAGAAAAAGTGGATGTGGTACCGATCATCGTATCATCAACCGGACTCATCCCCAAAAGTCTTAAAGACAGTCTTAAAAAACTCGATCTTCATAAAAACACTTTTATTGTCTTGCAAAAAGCGGCAATTTTAAACACATGTCACACTGTTCGGAAATTTTTAAATATGTAAATTTTGAGCCTAATCCCATTTGCGTTTACGCTCGGGATAGGTAAATATTACCAGCAAAAGCTGAGTAAGTGCATAAGTCTTTTGATAATAATAATAATAATAATAATAATAATAATAATAATAATAATAATAATAATAATAATAATAATAATAATAATAATAATAATAATAATAATAATAATAATAATAATAATAATAATAATAATAATAATAATAATAATAATAATAATAATAATAATAATAATAATAATAATAATAATAATAATAATAATAATAATAATAATAATAATAATAATAATAATAATAATAATAATAATAATAATAATAATAATAATAATAATAATAATAATAATAATAATAATAATAATAATATAAAACATATAAAATTAATAAATACACAGATGATTTAAAAATTTGACATTTGATTTGATTTGATCACAGAACTAAGAATCAGGTCAGACACTGTGCACGGAAACTTAAAAATCATAGAACAGTAAGAATACTTCTTCGTTCTTATAAAATGTTCACAAAACAAATATTTGTACCTTGGTTAGTATAAAAGAATATCGTATGATATACTTAGAATTTAAAAATGTTTAATAGATTATTTAAAAAAAATTCTATATGACTATACAAATATTTTTAAATAATCGGGGGCTGATTGTAATATTTAAATATTTGACAATAGTATAATGATTATAATATCAACAGAAGTTGTTTAATATAACTTAATCAGATAATTTTTATTATATTGTATTGTTTTATTATATATTTTGTGTATTTGTAAGAGAATTTTAAGTTAGAAATAATTTTTTATTATGTAATGTATCAATATTATATCTAGTACATAAATATGTTGTTTAAAACTTACTAGAAATTTCGCAAAAATTGATTATATAATGTGTAAAAAAAATACAGATAATGTGTAAAAAGGAGACAGATATATTTTACTATATTTTTATTCACATCAAGTAAGTTCTTTTATAGTTACTAAAGGCCTTTCTTTTTCTTATTTTTCCCAATTAGTGTCATTATTAAACTTATATTACTGCTATTATTTAACTCTTGCAATAAATTTATAATTATAATTTAATCAAACTTTTCATTCACATACACCTAATAATCCAACTGGAAACTTGCGCAACCAAACACCCCTGTAAAAAAAAGATCTTATTGCTATATTACATTTAAATAAGTAATATCAATCTAATAAATAAATCAATTAAATTAATAAATAAAATTTTAAATCACAATATTCATTACAATGTATAATAATAATAATAATAATAATAATAATAATAATAATAATAATAATAATAATAATAATAATAATAATAATAATAATAATAATAATAATAATAATAATAATAATAATAATAATAATAATAATAATAATAATAATAATAATAATAATAATAATAATAATAATAATAATAATAATAATAATAATAATAATAATAATAATAATAATAATAATAATAATCTAAAACAAAATTACCCCAGGTGGGTAGAGTACTACGCTCACAATCCCACACGGCCGGTGTACCTAGTATGTCGGCTGTCTGCTCCACGGATTCTGGGGGGAGCAATAATTCGATTATTACCGATACCTTAACACTTAGGAATCGCCAGGTGAATCGACATGGCAACACCTACAACTCTTGTCGCGTTCAAGTTGATGACAGAAGGGCTTGTTCGAAAAATGATGCATCTTCTTCCTCGGTTAGCGGCATGCGCAGTGTGACATCGAGTATGGCTACTGCGACAACACAAGAGGAAACTATCACCGAAGATCCTCCACCGGTTTCTGCTGTTTCTGGTGTACCGCAGGACGGTACGGACGGTACATCCATGACCACTAAAACCGGAAAGCCCAGGAAGCGTATGAAGTGGACTACAGAGATGAATTCATTCATTATACGTTCCTATTTTAAAATCACCAAATTTGAGACAGATTTAACAACTTACAGATTCGCACTTCATCAAGCATTTATAGAACAATATCCGGACTTTCAACATGTTACGGAGCAACGCGTCGAACAATTATTAAAAACAATTTACTACCTGGTCCACTAATGCAACAAATACGAAGTGAAGTACTTCTTGAGCTCCAAACAGAAGACGATCATAATGTAATCCAACATACAAATGATCAGCTGGATAATGTAAGACTTGATGACCACACTAGCGATGAGACACCAAACATTGATCAAGACGAAAACCCAAACACAGACAGTAACACACAACCTGACGAACACGAAAATGCTGCTGCCGAACTTTCTAAAGCAATATTAGAATTTGATGGTAGCAACCCAATTCACCGACCAATATTGCCCAAACTCAAATCCAATAAGAACACCAATAGGATTCTTGCAAGCATTAATTCACTCTTAAAGGATCGTGCCAAGGACTACCGTACTCTGGAAGAGATACACACCCTTATCTACTGTGGTGCAGTTACAGTGCTACGATGTCACAACCAACAAGTCCGGTTTCCGAACAAAAAGTGTACCGAAAAGCAAAAGCCATATAAACCTTGGTGGCAACAGCGACTTGAGAAGTCCATTAATGACATAAGGAAGGAATTGGGACAACTTACAGAATTTAACAACAACGCCAAACCGTCCAGACGCCTAACTAATAGGGTCAAGAAAATTTTTAAGAAAATTAAAACCAACACAGGACATCCAAGGTATAAGGAACACTTATGTTCATATATGGACCTTCTTAGGCAAAAGCTAAAGGCGAAATCCAAACGATTGTCTCGTTACGTCAAATGCACTAAAAAGAAACAGCAAAACCACTTATTTAACACCAATGAAAAGCTGTTCTACAGACAACTTAGTAGTGCCGGAACAAACAACTACCACAATCTTCCAAGTAAGGATGAACTTTTTGACTATTGGTCTTCAATATGGTCCAATCCTCAAAAACACAACGAGGGCGCAGCATGGATAGAATCCGAAGCGAACAAATCAAACATTGCTCCAATGATGTTTGATAACATCACAACAGCTGATCTAAACCAAGCTATAGGACAGATTAATAGTTGGAAAGCTCCAGGAATTGATAACATGCAAAATTTCTGGTACAAAAAATTTAGCAGCTTACACGAAGTATTGGCATCAAAATTTACACATATTCTTCAACATCCAGAAGACATTCCAGCCTTTCTTACTAATGGTTTAACTAATATGCTTCCCAAAACAGCTAACACATAGGATCCTTCCCAGTATAGACCAATCACATGTCTTCCAACGCTTTACAAGATATTAACATCATGCATTACTAACAGAATTTACAGGCATGTGGACCAAAATAACATCTTGGCAGAGGAGCAAAAGGGATGTAAACGTGGTCACCAGGGTTGCAAAGAACAGCTTATTATCGACTCTGTTATCCTAAGGCAAGCGCAAAAGCAATGTCGCAACATCTCGACTGCTTTTGTAGACTACCGTAAGGTATTTGACAGCGTGCCTCATTCCTGGCTTATAAGCGTTTTAAACATCTACAAAATAAACCCCACCATAGTTTCTTTTCTTGAAGCTTCGATGAAGCAATGGCGAACAAGCCTTCAGGTAAATATTAATGGTCAGTATATTAAGACTAACGACATTTCTATTCGAAGGGGAATATTCCAAGGGGACTCACTTAGTCCATTGTGGTTCTGTTTGGCAATGAATCCACTTTCTACCATGCTCAATAACACTCAACTTGGCTTCAATCTTAAGATCAATAAAAATACTAACTGCACCGTCTCCCACCTCCTTTATATGGATGACATCAAAATTTTTGCTTCCAATCAGCAACAAATCCAACATCTTCTGGATGTAACCGAAAGGTTTTCCAAGGATGTAAATATGAAATTTGGATTAGATAAGTGCAGAACCTTAAACATCGAGAAGGGAAAAATTATCAATGGAGATTTGGCGCTCCCTAATGGAGATATAATCGCTGCTATGCAAAATGGGGAAACATACAAATACCTGGGTTTCCAACAGGCCAGGTTGTTGGACCAAAAACAGTCCAAGTCCAAAATCAGGGATGAGTTTTCACAAAGGGTAAGTTCCATACTAAAATCTGAATTGAACGCAGGCAACCTAAACCGAGCTATTAATACATATGCCGTACCTGTGTTGACCTACTCGTTCGGCATTTTACAATGGACAAAGACCGAATTGGAAGATATTCAGAGAACAAACCGGACTATGATGACAAAGTACAGATGTCACCATCCAACATCGTCAGTGCTTAGAACAACACTACCGAGAAAGGAGGGAGGAAGAGCTTTATGCGACATTAGAAATCTACATAACAAACAGATAAATAAATTGCGAGACTTCTTTGTTACCAAATCACTGTCATCGAATTTACATAAATCTGTCATAGGAGCAGATAAGAAATACTCTCCTCTAAATTTAGCAGACCCTAATATAGATTTAGAAATAACAACTGATGCTGAAAAACAAGTAAAATGGGCCCAAAAAGCTCTACATGGTCGACATCATCACGACCTAAACCAACCACACATTGATAAAATTGCATCAAATAGGTGGCTTGCTGACGGTACCTTGTTTCCAGAGACTGAAGGATTTATGTTGGCCATTCAGGATCAAGTAATTAGTACTAACAATTACAAAAAATTTGTTATCAAGGACCAAACCATTATATCGGACAAGTGTAGACGTTGCCAACAAACGTCGGGAACGATACAACACATAACATCTGGATGTTCAACGATAGCCAACACGGATTATTTACGCAGGCACAACCAACTGTGTAATATTATCCACCAGAAACTAGCCAACAAATATGGACTTCTGAATACCTATATACCATATTACAAGTACAATCCACAGGCAGTGCTGGAAAATGCAGAGTTTAGACTCTACTACGATAGGTACATTATCACCGACAGACAGGTGACGAATAATCGACCCGACATTGTGGTAGTGGATAAAAAAGCCAATTCAGTGCTGCTAGTCGATGTTGCAGTTCCAAACAATAACAATATTTTGGACAAATACAATGAAAAGATAGCAAAGTACACCGATCTTGCTATAGAAGTAGGGCAGATGTGGCATGCAGAAAAAGTGGAGGTGGTACCGATCATCGTATCATCAACTGGACTCATTCCCAGAAGTCTTGAAGACAGTCTCAAAAAACTTGATTTTCATAAAAACACTTTTATTGACTTGCAAAAAGCAGCAATTTTAAATACATGTCACACTGTTCGGAAATTTTTAAATATGTAAATTTTGAGCCTAATCCCATTTGCGTTTACGCTCGGGATAGGTAAATATTACCAACGAAAGCTGAGTTAGTGCATAAGTCTTTTGATAATAATAATAATAATAATAATAATAATAATAATAATAATAATAATAATAATAATAATAATAATAATAATAATAATAATAATAATAATAATAATAATAATAATAATAATAATAATAATAATAATAATAATAATAATAGTAATAATAATAATAATAATAATAATAATAATAATAATAATAATAATAATAATAATAATAATAATAATAATAATAATAGCATTTATTGACTTTTATATATACAAAAAGTACATTTGAAGTCCTTATTAACTAGAAGAAACAAAAATACATTTAAAGTCCTTACTAACTACAAAAAATTCAGTTAAATATTTATAAATAATATAAAATCGTCAAAGTAAAATTGGTTAAAGCTTTGTTAACACATTAAAACAGAGAGTAAAAAAAAACATCTTAAGGAAATACAAGAAAACATCTAATGAAAGTTATCACAATCTTTACAATTATAAAATTCGTCCAATGAGTAGAAACACTGAGTGAGTAAGAATTCTCTAGCAAGATTGTAGAATTGCCTATTGTTGAGTTGTTTTATATTATTATTTTTACTTAAACTAGCGAACTTGTTGTATAGTTTAATATTTATTTTATTATTTTGTGTAAGGCAAATTCTAGAGTAATAAGGAATTAAACTGTCAGAACCCCTCGTGTTATAGTTATGAATATTTGAATGTCTCTCGAAATTGATTAAGTTACGATGTGTAAATATTAAGGTGTGAAAAATAAACAGCGATGGTAGTGTAAGGATACAATATTTTTTAAACAAGTCCTTGCAATGAGCACCAAATTTTGCGCCATCAATGATGCGTACAGCTGCTTTCTGCATCACAAAAACTTTTTGAGCGTGAGTCGACTTTCCCCATAGTATTAATCCGTATTCTAAATGACTTTGTATTACAGCAAAGTATATCGTTCTCATTGTTTTATTACAATTAATGTTTTGGCGTAGCTGTCTCATTACAAAGAGTTGGGTCGCCAATTTACTACAGAGAGACCTAACATGATCAGCCCAATCTAGATTTGTGTCCAGGGTAACACCCAATAGTTTGACAGGATCTGATTGCGGAGCAAGTTTATCAGAAGTAAATAAAATTTCCTGTGTTTTTGTGGCATTAAGCTTTAATTTATTAGATGCAAACCATACTTTAGCCTGATTTAGTTGTTTTTCCTGTAAGTTCTGACTTTCCCTAGTTAAAAAGGTGGTGTCATCAGCGAATAAGATAGTCGTACCAAATTCCTTAACTGCAGCTGGCAAATCATTTATGTAGATGAGGAACAATACTGGTCCCAAGACTGAACCCTGCGGCACCCCACTATTTATTAATGTTGAAGGAGAATTTGTTTTATTAAAACTAACATATTGGCGCCTATCACGTAGGTAGGTCTCGAACAGTTTAAGTTCCTTACCTCGGAATCCATAAAACTCCATCTTTTTAAGCAAAATATTTATATCAACACAATCAAATGCTTTAGTTAAGTCGCATAAGGTCGCATGTGTTGAATTTCTCTGATCAAGACCTTCGACAATATATTCAACAACAGTGGTTAATGCAGAAATTGTTGACTTATTTTTTTGAAAACCAAATTGTGCATTTGATATAATTGATTTTTTGTCTAAGTATGAAACTATCCTATCTTTAATTAGGAATTCAAAAACTTTAGATATTACTGGAACGATAGATATTGGTCTAAAATTTTCAGGTTGGTCACGATCACCCCCTTTATAAATCGGTATTACTTTTGAAATTTTAAAAGCTTCTGGCCAGTTACCCTCATCTATGCACATATTAAATAATTGAGTCAAAGGTTTGATCAGTGAATCATCAGCTATCTTAATCATAGGAACGCTTATGCCGTAATGATCAAAACATCTTTTATTCTTTAATGCTCGAATCGCTTCGTGCACATCGTATTCTGTAATAGGAAAGAGATAAAATGAAGAAGATGGCTTATGTTGCATTTTAAGGTAGCTTAACGGATCTACCGCTGTATCATTTATACCATTTAGAATAATTTCTGATACAGCACCAAAATACTCATTAAGCTGTTCTGAATTTATCGAACTGGACATATCAGACTGAGCTTTACCCTGTCTTTCGTTGTTCACAATTTGCCAAATAGTTTTTGTTTTATTCTCTGAGTTTTCTATGAGGTCCTCATAAGCCTTCTTCTTTGTTTCCTTTAATGATTTTTTATAACGTTTGCGTAACTCGCGAAAGGTATTCCAATCCTGTGAAAGATTAGATGATTTAAACCGATCTCTACTAGCGAAAACGTCCCTACGCAAAGCCCTCAAATCATCAGAGAACCACTTAATTTCGGATTTTTTCTGAAAAATAGATTTTAATGGAAAACAGTAATCTGCCTTGGATGATAATGTTTCAACTAGGAATTTCGCAAATTCATCTACATTTTTAGTGTACGAATTAACTGTCAACCAATTAACTTCTTGAAGAAGTTTGGCAAAAACAGCGAGATTTTTGTCATTTACAACTCTCTTTTTATAGCTTAGATTGCAATTTGGAGTTCCTCTGTTGAAAAAGATGAAAATACCCGAATGATCCGAAATAAGTGGTTCATGTACACCAGTATGTAAATTATCCTTACTTATGTCAGTCATAATGTTATCTAAACATGAACTACTTGATAAAGAAATTCTAGTAGGAGTATGAATGTAATGGTTCAAGCCATACATACTGATTATATTTCGCAAATCATTGGCAAATTCATTATTCCCATCAAGGTTCACGTTTAGATCGCCCATAATAATTATTGATTTATACTTATATGACAGATAGTCAATAACCTCAGTAAATTTCGTTTTAAAAATTTGCTTATCGCCTTTACTGGAGGATCTGTAAACGCCTAATACAGCATATGTTTTATTATACTCAATTGCGCAAAATTCGGCGTGTATTGGTTCACTAAATCTAAGTACGTCTATAACTTTAGTACAAATATTTTTTTTAACGAATATGGCAACCCCGCCGTGCATCTTTTTATTTTTTCTGCAAAAAGATGATGCTAGGTTGTAATTATTTATTTTAATATGTATTAAACTCTCCGAATCAAGCCAGTGTTCAGAAAAAATAACTACGTCAAATGGATTTATGTGTAAAAATAAGTTTAATTCGCATATTTTGTTAGATATGCTCTGAACATTAATATGGAATAATGAAAATGCGAATCTCTTAAAACTAGACATAATAGAATATACATCTTGTTTAATGCTGGATACTGTCTGTGGTATCTCTTTTGGAACGAAAAAAGAAACGATTAACAATTACATCACTAGGCCAATAATAATAATAATAATAATAATAATAATAATAATAATAATAATAATAATAATAATAATAATAATAATAATAATAATAATAATAATAATAATCTTTATTGCTTCTAAACAAAAGTTACAGCAATGGTTTGGTTACATTGGCATCAAAAATATATATATATATATATAAAAAGATTATAATATTATAATATAAAGATTATATTAGTGTGGATTGTTAAACAAAACAAAAGATAAAATTTTAAGATTAAGTGTTGTCTTAAGATTTTCTAATTAATTATAATTAATACTTTTCTTGGTAGGCATATGATATATGTAATTTTGAAGTTGTCAGAAATTAAAAAAACTGATTTTTTAGTCATTGAAGTTTTATTCTAATAAAACGTAAAACAAGTAAAAGTAAAATTCTAACAGGTTATGGGCCCAGAGCTTCAGTGCCAGTAAAACCGTAAAAACTGTAAAACAAAATAATTATTAAAAGAAATTTTGAAGAGTATTTAAAATGGGTTCGTCTGGAGAAGATGTTTCCAGTATAGAAAAACTCGTAGATGAAACGTCCTATCAAATATGGAAATTCCAGATGATAGTGACATTAAAAGCTTATGATCTATATGAAATAGTAATTGGAAAAAAGCTATTGAATGATCAAAGTACTGCTGACGGTAAAAACAAATGGAATAAAGATGATGCGAGAGCACAAAAATTAATTGTTATGGCTATTGATAAGAAATACCTAATGCACATAATAGACTTTAAAACCTCAAGTGAAATGTTTGATAAAATTAAAAGTATTTTTGAGAAAAGTACGTCTGATCAAATTTGCAGTTTACTACAAGAATTTTATAGTTATACGTACACAAAAGGTACAGATATTGGACTGCATATCAGCAAAATAGAAAATATTGCATATAAATTAAAAAGTTTGAACCAAAACATCGATGACAATATGATTATATCAAAAATACTATCGTCCTTGCCCTCAAACTATGGATTTTTCAGAACTGCTTGGGAATCAACGCCTGACAGTGATAAAACCTTAGCAAAATTAACTGCAAGATTATTGTCAGAAGAATGAAGGAATAAAGAAAATGAAAAAGACGTAGCATTTAAAGCCTCAGGAAGATTTTGCCAAAAATGTAAAAGTAATACACATGAAACAAAATTTTGCAAGAAAACTCAAAATGAAATAAAATGTTATAGATGTGGAAATTTAGGACATAAATCTAACAACTGCCATACAAGAAAAGTAAAATAAACATGTAGTATATGTAAGAAGAACAATCATTCTGATCAAGACTGTTATTTTAGAAATAAAAGAAGAGATAAAGATGAATCCAAAGTAGCTTTTCTAACTGAAAACAAATACTGTATTAGTCGAGAATTCGTGGTAGATTCAGGCTGTTCTTCCCATATGGCAAATTCAAAAGATATATTTTCAGACTTAGAAGAATCAAATTCATTGATAAATGTTGCAAAGAAAAACGAAAAAATGAAACCAGAAGGTAAAGGAAGCGTCGTTCCTGCATTTTAAATAACGTCCTTTTTGTACCAGAACTAAGTAAAAATTTACTATCTGTCAATGCTATAACTGAACATAATGGCGAAGTTATTTTTACCAAAAATAAAGTAATAATTAAAAAATTTCATGAAAAAGTATTAGAAGGAGAAAAGAATGAAAACGGTTTATACACAGTTAACTTAAATAAAAGGGAAGAACAAAGCTATAATACTGAAAAGACAACAGCTGATGAATGGCAAAAAAATTTATGTGAATTGGGTCCATGTGAGGTATGTCTTCAAGCAAGGCAAACAAGACTCCCTTTTAATACAGTACGACATAGAGCTAAAAAACCATTAGAGATTTTGCATACAGACATTTGTGGACCAATAACACCAACGACATGGGATGGTAAAAATTATATATTGACTGTGTTAGACGACTATACTCATTATGCCAGAATATTTTTATTAAAATTTAAAAGCGAAGCTCCAGAATATTTGAAAGAGTTTATTAAAGAAGCAGAAGCATATCACAATTTAAAATTGGCTAAAATTCGTTGTGACAATGGAGGTGAATATACATCTGAAAATTTTAAGCAATGGTGTAAAAACAAGGGCATTGTAATTGATTTTACAATAACACATTCCCCACAATTAAATGGAAAAGCAGAAAGATTAAATAGAACACTATTAGAAAAATCCAGCCTTAATATTTGACTCAAGTATGAATAAAGAATTTTGGGGAGAAGCTGCATATGTCGCAACTTATCTGTTAAATCGAAGTCCCACAGAAACTACAGAAAAGACTCCTATAGAATGTTGGACAGGAAACATACCAGATTTATCAAGATTACAAATTTTTGGTTCTGCAGCATATGCTAAAAATTTAGGATACCTAAAGAAATTAGATGCAAGAAGTAAAAAATATTGTTTTGTAGGGTATGCAACAAATGGTTATCGCTTGTGGGATCAAAATTCAAGAAAAATAATTTTTCGCAGAGATGTTGTCTTTGCAGAACAAAAAGAACAAATTTTTAACCAAAATTATAATACAAAAGTAAATTTTAAAGAAGAAAATCACGAAAATACTGAAGAAGAAGAATATATTACTAATGAAAATGAAGAAATTTTAGAAATAATAGAAGACGAAAATTCAAAACAAAATGAAGAAGTGATATCTAATGAGTCAGATGAAGAAAATCAACGCAAAGAAACGCAAACAATTGAAAGTTTAGGAGAAGGCAGTAGAAAAACCATAAGCGGAAGAGAAATAAAACGACCGGTTAAATTAAAAGATTATATTGTTGACTTTAATGATGAAGAATCGTTATTAACGTATCAAGAAGCTATTACTGGAGAAGACAATGACAAATGGTCAGAAGCCATAGAAGACGAGAAAGAATCTCTAAATAAAAACAAAGTATGGGAATATATTGACAAAACTGAAGCGAAAGACAGAAAAATTTTGACTAGTAAATGGGTATTCAGAATAAAAGATGATGGAAGATATAAAGCCCGATTAGTAGTAAGAGGTTGCCAACAAAATAAAGGAATAGACTATAATGAAACATTTAGTCCTGTTGTAAATAATACTTCACTTAGAATTTTGTTTGCCCTAGCTGCCAAAAATGATATGAAAATAACAAAATTTGATATTAAAACAGCATTTCTCTATGGAAACCTGTCTGAACAAATATATATGCATATTCCAGAAGGTTACGAAGGTAAAAATACAGAAAACAAAGTATGTAAACTTATGAAATCATTATATGGATTAAAACAAGCCCCATTGAAATGGAACGAACGTTTTACAAAATTTTTAAAATCAAGTGGTTTAATTTCCTTAAAAAGTGATCATTGCATGTTTACAAATAAGAACAAGACATTATATTTAGGCATTTATGTAGACGATGGAATGGCCTTCTATAAAAATGAAAATGAAATAAAATTATTATTGGAAAATTTAGAAAGTGAGTTCGAGATGACTATTGATAAAAATCCCCATAAGTTTTTAGGAATAGAAATACAAAAACAACACGACAAATTTATGCTTAACCAACCAAATTATGTACAGATGATATTGGAAAAATTTAATATGCAAGATGCAAAATCAGTGCCCACTCCGATGGCGATGGATGCACAAAATATTTCTGGAAGTAAAAATACAAATACTGTTTATCCTTACAGGGAAGCTATTGGTAGCTTATTGTATTTAGCTAACAAAACCAGACCAGAAATATCATATGCCATTAACTTTTGCACTAGAAGAATGGAGAAACCTTCAGATCAGGATGTGGTAAATATGAAAAGGATCTTAAGATATTTAGTGTCAAAGAAGAAGGAAGGAATTAGCTATGATGGCACAAATAATGATAAACTAATCGCATACTGTGACTCAGATTTTGCAGGAGACATTGAAACACGTAAAAGTACCACGGGGTATATTATATT
This sequence comes from Ophraella communa, assembly GCA_035357415.1. Taxonomy (NCBI): domain Eukaryota; kingdom Metazoa; phylum Arthropoda; class Insecta; order Coleoptera; family Chrysomelidae; genus Ophraella; species Ophraella communa. Next base: position 27,131,700 of record CM068995.1, read on the forward strand.
CTTCTGTGGAGGACCCATAGCTTGGGCGTCTCGCTGTCAAGTACAGAATCTGAGTACATTGCTGCTGCAGAATGTGTTAAAGAATTATTATATCTTAAATCAATGATTGATGAACTTACCGATTGTGATACAATACCGAAAACCGTTTACACTACCACTACACCAACACACACTTTTATATGCCTGACGCGCGTTTCGATAACCAAGTTATCTTCTTCAGAGACCGAAGGTAAACTAAAGCTATGCCTACAAACTAACCTTATATATAGAACATTTTTAGCGCCAAATGTTTTCGCGGTAAATCTTTTGGCGGCAAAGCCAATTTTTAGCGCGAAAGCATTTTTACAATAAGTTTTCTTATAATAAACTATAAAGTGGACTATCTGGGATAGGTCCTTTGTCCTTATTTAATCTATTTTTACATTTAATAATTTCTATACTTTCAAATGCATCCAACAATCTATTGTTCGATACATTTTTTAACAATTTTAAACTATCTACATTTACAGAATGGTTTTTGGTAAAAGCATGTTCGGCAATACTAGATTTTTCTATACGTCCATATTTTAGATGAGCTAAATGTTCTTTAAATCTTGTTTTAACCGATCTTTTTGTTTGCCCAACATACTTTTTATCACAATCTCTCTTATCCTTCGGATTTCCTAACAATTGTCTCAGGGTGCCACTAGTTTTATGAACTAAACCTAATCCCACCGTGCCGAAAATTGTATTCAATCCTTTGGTATACTGAGGGATAAATGGTAATGAAATGAATTTCCTATCGTTGTGTTCTCGCTGGAAAAAGGTGGTTTCACAAATAGATTTCTTAAAACTATGGCGATTGATCAGCTTATGAATTAGTTTTCTATCATATCCATTAAGTACAGCTATATCCTCAATTAAATTCTTTTCTCTGTTATATCTTGTTTTGTTTAAAGGAAAATGAATTAATCGATGAACCAAAAAATGAAAACTTGCCATTTTGTGTTGATTACAGTGAAAAGAATCTCTCGGAATATACCTATACGTAGCGGTGTCTTTCCTAAAAATATCAAATTCTAACTTGTTATTATTTCTTATTACTAATGTGTCCAAAAATGGTAACTGTTCATTATTTTCTAGTTCAAACGTGAATTTTATGCTTGTGAATTTTGAATTTAATTTTGAAATGAAATCTTCTACTGATGATTTCTTCGTATTGAAAACTGCGAAAATGGCGTCCACATATCTACACCATATCCTTGGGAAATACTCGAACTCTTGACTGATCTGTGTTTCAAAATTGCTCATAAAGGTTGGCTATAAATGGTGATAAACAATTACCCATTGCTGTTCCTTCATATTGTTGATAAACCTGATTGTTGTATTGAAAATAATTTTGGTCCATGCATAGTTTAGCTAATCGTAGGTATTCAGTTCTAACTTCAACACCCAGATCATTCAAGATGAGTAGTTCTTCCAGATACTGTAAAGTTTGTGGAATCGGTACGCTAGGAAATAAAGAACTAACATCGAACGAGATTAAAATTTCCCCATCTTCTAGAACAACATCTTTAACTTTCTTGATAAATTCTAATGAATTTTTAACTGAAAAACTATTACATTTTTGGGTAGATTTTCAAACTCGTTCGATAACCATTTTGAAATATTATAACTAGGTGTACATATAGCTGAAACAATAGGTCTCATTGCCTTCCCAGGTTTATGTATCTTCGGAAGGCAATAGAGCTTTGACAATGTAGGGTTACTTACAGTTAATTTATACTTTAACGAATCGGTGACAAGGTTCTTACAACTTTTGAGAGTGCTCTTCACCATGGAAATCATTTTGTTTAGTGGATTTTTGAATCTTAACGTAAGGACCATTCTCGATCAAGTGATCCACTCTTTCGAAATAGTCTTGTTTGTCCATTATAACAACCTTGTTTCCTTTATCAGCTTTTAAGTAAAAACATTCCTTCTGCCTCAAACCTTTGACAATATTCCTAGTTTTCTTAATTCCCTGTAAATTTTTGTTCTTATTTGAAATATTTTTGGAAATTTGACTCTTACAAGCTTCCCGAACATAAACCTTGGCATCATGAGAGAGATATTGAACAGAACTTTCAATATGTCCAATCAATTCACCCAAGTTCCCACGAGAAGGCACGGCAAAATTCAAACCCTTGTTTAACAACTCTGTTTCACTGCTGTCAAAAGTTTGGGAAGAAATATTTTCAACAATATTAATAGGTTCCAAAGAAATTGTATTAGGTTTTGGTTTTAATTTCTTTAGTTTTTTACTCAAGATCGACATTTTCTTCTTAAATTTTAAATGAATAACCCTAAACATCTTTCTTTGGAATTCACACCAATGTTCATATTCTACATTACTTAACTTATGTGTTAATTTTTGTAAAGTTCATATGCCTCTATTTCAAGCATACTTCGTTTACTGTACAGATATTTGGTTTCTAATGCTAACCATTTTTTCTTTGCAATTTCACAAACTTTATCTGACACTGCACTTTCACTTATATTTATTTTTACAACTTTTGGAAAAACATTAAATTTACGACATGATTTTAGAAACCAAATATCTGCACTTATTAACCTAATATTAGTACTAAGTTTTACATACCTGTTCTGTTCCGTTGACCGTGAAGCCATCACAACTAAAATGTTGAATCTGGAACCGTTGGCGAAAATGATACCGAATATATACCGAATATTTTATATAAAAGTGTGTGTTGGTGTAGTGGTAGTGTAAACGGTTTTCGGTATCATTTTCGCCAACGGTTCCAGATTCAACATTTTAGTTGTGATGGCTTCACGGTCAACGGAACAGAACAGGTATGTAAAACTTAGTACTAATATTAGGTTAATAAGTGCAGATATTTGGTTTCTAAAATCATGTCGTAAATTTAATGTTTTTCCAAAAGTTGTAAAAATAAATATAAGTGAAAGTGCAGTGTCAGATAAAGTTTGTGAAATTGCAAAGAAAAAATGGTTAGCATTAGAAACCAAATATCTGTACAGTAAACGAAGTATGCTTGAAATAGAGGCATATGGACTTTACAAAAAATTAACACATAAGTTAAGTAATGTAGAATATGAACATTGGTGTGAATTCCAAAGAAAGATGTTTAGGGTTATTCATTTAAAATTTAAGAAGAAAATGTCGATCTTGAGTAAAAAACTAAAGAAATTAAAACCAAAACCTAATACAATTTCTTTGGAACCTATTAATATTGTTGAAAATATTTCTTCCCAAACTTTTGACAGCAGTGAAACAGAGTTGTTAAACAAGGGTTTGAATTTTGCCGTGCCTTTTCGTGGGAACTTGGGTGAATTGATTGGACATATTGAAAGTTCTGTTCAATATCTCTCTCATGATGCCAAGGTTTATGTTCGGGAAGCTTGTAAGAGTCAAATTTCCAAAAATATTTCAAATAAGAACAAAAATTTACAGGGAATTAAGAAAACTAGGAATATTGTCAAAGGTTTGAGGCAGAAGGAATGTTTTTACTTAAAAGCTGATAAAGGAAACAAGGTTGTTATAATGGACAAACAAGACTATTTCGAAAGAGTGGATCACTTGATCGAGAATGGTCCTTACGTTAAGATTCAAAAAAATCCACTAAACAAAATGATTTCCATGGTGAAGAGCACTCTCAAAAGTTGTAAGAAACATTGTCACCGATTCGTTAAAGTATAAATTAACTGTAAGTAACCCTACATTGTCAAAGCTCTATTGCCTTCCGAAGATACATAAACCTGGGAAGGCAATGAGACCTATTGTTTCAGCTATATGTACACCTAGTTATAATATTTCAAAATGGTTATCGAACGAGTTTGAAAATCTACCCAAAAAATGTAATAGTTTTTCAGTTAAAAATTCATTAGAATTTATCAAGAAAGTTAAAGATGTTGTTCTAGAAGATGGGGAAATTTTAATCTCGTTCGATGTTAGTTCTTTATTTCCTAGCGTACCGATTCCACAAACTTTACAGTATCTGGAAGAACTACTCATCTTGAATGATCTGGGTGTTGAAGTTAGAACTGAATACCTACGATTAGCTAAACTATGCATGGACCAAAATTATTTTCAATACAACAATCAGGTTTATCAACAATATGAAGGAACAGCAATGGGTAATTGTTTATCACCATTTATAACTTTGAAACACAGATCAGTCAAGAGTTCGAGTATTTCCCAAGGATATGGTGTAGATATGTGGACGACATTTTCGCAGTTTTCAATACGAAGAAATCATCAGTAGAAGATTTTATTTCAAAATTAAATTCAAAATTCACAAGCATAAAATTCACGTTTGAACTAGAAAATAATGAACAGTTACCATTTTTGGACACATTAGTAATAAGAAATAATAACAAGTTAGAATTTGATATTTTTAGGAAAGACACCGCTACGTATAGGTATATTCCGAGAGATTCTTTTCACTGTAATCAACACAAAATGGCAAGTTTTCATTTTTTGGTTCATCGATTAATTCATTTTCCTTTAAACAAAACAAGATATAACAGAGAAAAGAATTTAATTGAGGATATAGCTGTACTTAATGGATATGATAGAAAACTAATTCATAAGCTGATCAATCGCCATAGTTTTAAGAAATCTATTTGTGAAACCACCTTTTTCCAGCGAGAACACAACGATAGGAAATTCATTTCATTACCATTTATCCCTCAGTATACCAAAGGATTGAATACAATTTTCGGCACGGTGGGATTAGGTTTAGTTCATAAAACTAGTGGCACCCTGAGACAATTGTTAGAAATCCGAAGGATAAGAGAGAAGATCTGGAAAAAAGCGGTATATATGAAATAAGCTGTAATGATTGTGATAAAAAGTATGTTGGGCAAACAAAAAGATCGGTTAAAACAAGATTTAAAGAACATTTAGCTCATCTAAAATATGGACGTATAGAAAAATCTAGTATTGCCGAACATGCTTTTACCAAAAACCATTCTGTAAATGTAGATAGTTTAAAATTGTTAAAAAATGTATCGAACAATAGATTGTTGGATGCATTTGAAAGTATAGAAATTATTAAATGTAAAAATAGATTAAATAAGGACAAAGGACCTATCCCAGATAGTCCACTTTATAGTTTATTATAAGAAAACTTATTGTAAAAATGCTTTCGCGCTAAAAATTGGCTTTGCCGCCAAAAGATTTACCGCGAAAACATTTGGCGCTAAAAATGTTCTATATATAAGGTTAGTTTGTAGGCATAGCTTTAGTTTACCTTCGGTCTCTGAAGAAGATAACTTGGTTATCGAAACGCGCGTCAGGCATATAAAAGTGTGTGTTGGTGTAGTGGTAGTGTAAACGGTTTTCGGTATCATTTTCGCCAACGGTTCCAGATTCAACATTTTAGTTGTGATACAATAATTGATTTGTACGTAGATAATCAAAGTACAATTTCACTAATAAAAAATGGACAGTTTAATCGAAGAAGTAAACATATTGATGTAAGACTACATTTTATAAATGAAAAAGTTCAAGAAGAAATAGTTAATATTATGTATTGTCCAACTGATGAACAGATTGCGGACATATTTACAAAACCACTTGGAAAGATTAAATTTCAAAATTTTAAAGAAAAATTTATTACGAACTGTTTCAACTAAATTATTATTTGTTTAAAATTATTTATTCTTAAAGTAAATGCTTAATCTTAAAATTTGGAGAAGGTGTTGAACAAAACAAAAGATAAAATTTTAAGATTAAGTGTTGTCTTAAGATTTTTGTTTATTTACACTTTAAAAAATATATAATTAATAATTTTTTTGGTAGGCATATGATATATGTAATTTTGAAGTTGTCAGAAATTAAAAAAACTGATTTTTTAGTCATTGAACTTTTATTCTAATAAAACGTAAAATAAGTAAAAGTAAAATTCTAACATGGATTGGGTGTAAGTTAATCGGAATGCTGTTGAAGTAATTATTAACGCTCCCTTGAATAAATCTTATAGGAAATAATTTTTTTAGCTTACCTATTTCGCTTGTCTTAGAGCTTTCATTTGTTCCACTGTAACATGATATGTTAACTAAAAAACGTAGTATTTTTAAATTAATTATATGGCTAACACTAACACCATCTATTGTATAGAGTTTTTAACATGTTAATTATTATAAACGATTCCTGTCAGTAATTCCAACTTTATACACGATATTTAATGTGGCATAGTCCAATACCTTAAACCACGATTGATTCTCTTATTGTCATTGGTGTTATACACAGCATTGGAATATACAATACCAAAGACGTTACAAATTTCAAGTCAAAAGACGTTACAAATTTCAAGTCAAAAGACGTTACAAATTTCAAGTCAAAAGACGTTACAAATTTCAAGCCAAAAGACATTACAAATTTCAAGTTCAAAGACATTACTGGGTTACTATCGAATTACCGCTGATTGGTTCTACATTGGTGCCCTTCACTGGACCACCCTCTCCTGGATCAACCAATGGATCAGATGTAAAAAAAGATAAGTCGACCAACGTAAATGCATTTATAATATTATACAGCTGTCTCGTTTTTCTTTATTTCTTAAACGTAATATAAAAATCATTTTAGTATCGTCAACTGTATTAGAATAAGTAGTTGTAAAGAACTGTTTGCGGATTATTTTTTTTGTAACGTATTCTCAACTTCATTCATTTTAGCACCAAGGAAATCTATTTATCTTTTATCTGTTTGTATATTTTCATATCATTTTTTTATCTTCATAGACAGTTTTTTCTGACATCTTTCTGTCATCTTATGATACTTATTTAAATAACTTAGCTTAAAACAACTTTCTTCATTAGTATCATAAAAAATAAAAAGATTTCAGTGGCTAATGAACTTACTCACCCCTAGCCGAGGTATTTAACTATCATAATTTTTGCTGTGATAAACATTTATAAATTTTGTTAATTATTGAAGTATCTTTTACAACTAATTAAAGTCGAAATTAAGATTAATGGTTGTTTTATTGTAAATTACATTTTTTCTTTTGGTATATTGTTATTTTTTCAAAAAAGTTAACTAAATATTTTTATAAACTCACTATCAGCAGGTAAATCATATTACAAATTGACGTCCAACGTAATAATATGGTTACAAATTGTCGCCCAACGACCAACTAATATTACACCACTAGGGCTTGCATTATTCGTTTTATCCAACATATGAGCGTTAGACGGAAAACATATCACGATACAGGCCCCAATAAACAGTGGTTCTGAATTTTACAATTATAAAAACTATTTTAGCATAGTTTTAATGGCACTGGTAGATGCCAACTACTGTTTTACTTTTGTGGATTGTGACTGTCAAGGTCGACTTAGCGATGGTGCGGTTTTCCGAAATACAGGATTATTTAGGAAAATTGAGGAAAATCAACTAAATTTACCTCCAGATGAACCATTGGAAGGAGGAAATGTACACGTACCTTATTTATTTGTAGGCGATGAAGCATTTGCTTTAAGTAATAGACTTATGAAACCATACCCAGGAATGTATGTAAAAGGAAGCAAAAAGAGAATTTTTAATTATAGACTTTCCTGCGCCCGCCGAGTTGTGGAAAATGTCTTCGGAATAATGGCTAGCGTATTTCGAGTACTGCGGAAACCAATGTTACTCGAGCCAGAAAAAGTAAAGTTGATCGCAATGTCTTGTGCGCTACTGCATAATTTTTTAAGAAAGAGTAAAACATCAAGTTGTCAATATTTGCCACCAGGTTCTTTAGATATTGAAGATAACGGATATATTACTCCAGGGTCGTGGCGTCTTCAGAATGAAGACAATATGTCATCCTTTTTGCCATTACGAAAAATCCCAAGGAAATCAAGTATAGACGCAAAAACTATTCGAAATGAATTTGCTCAATATTTTGTAAATAACGGTAGAGTAGTGTGGCAAGACCAATATTAATATATAAGTAGATTAGTAATATAAATGTGTAAAGTTTCTTAGTTTTCAAGAATATTATTCTGTTTACTTTATATTTCAAAATTACGTAACAAAAATTGAGAATTACTTACCTCTGAGTTTATAGTACTTCTAGCTTGATCCTTCTCTCTCAGGAAGCTTGCCATTTTTTCATATGCAAACCAATTCGGTTTGTATACTTCATCAGCTCCACTTCCAGTTCTGGTACTTGCTTTCACTTTTTGTAGACAAGTACGGAATGACGACATCAGTGATTCTTTCTTTTTTTTTTAATTCAGGTACTGTAGCAGGTGTACTTAATTGGTCATTTATACGTTTCCATGCATCGTATACCTCGTTACGATTTTTATGTAAAGGATTTGCCGGATTCCATATCACCGGCTCATTCTGGTAAAAGTCTAAGAATTCTAAGATCAATCCATTACTCCACTCCATAATTTTCAGAAAACACGCACACACACGAAACGACGAAACTTAATAATCAAAGTAATTACTAAATTCTTCTAGCGCGAACACTTGCCACACATGTGTGGATCGACGGCAAAGTTTGCGAAAACGTAAACATTCGTTCCTTTGATTCGTGCTTATTTACCGACAATTGGCGGGAAATATTTGATGTTTGGCAAATAGCAAACATTTGCCAACTTCACACATGTCTGTATCTGAACTATTCGCCAAATACCAAACATTTGTTATTTGGTATTTGGCAAATACCGCATGTGTGGTGCCGGCTTATGATAAAATGTAAGTCGAAAAATGGCTAGTTTTGATTTTTAATAAATATTAAACATCTTTTGCTCTCATTTTTATTTAAATACATAACAATGGTTATGGGCCCAGTTTAGAGCAAAAGATACTGATAGTTATTGGATATATTCGAAAAGTAAATGTTTTAATGGTTATACTAGTAGAGGCACATGTTGAGTTTTTGAAAATTTAAGAAAGATGCAAGTAGGAATTGAAAATAGATATGGAGTTGTACCCTTTAATGGCAATGGATTTAAAAATTGGAAGTTTCGATTGAAATCGATAATTAAGGCCTTGGAATTAGATGATGTAATGAAACCTGTTCCAGTTGCTACCAGGGATGGTGATTGGCAAAAGAAAAATAATAAAGCATGCAGTGTTATAATTTAGAGTGTTGTCGACTCGCATTTGGAGTATATAAAAGATGTAGAAGTGGCAAATGAGATGATTGATAAATTGGAAAACATCTTTAATAAGAAAGGTACGTGTTCAAAATTCTACTTATTAAAGGAATTAATGAATCTAAAATATAAGTGTGAGTCAGATATGCAGGAACATTTTAGTAGATGTGATAGAATATTTCGAGAATTAAAAGATTTGGGTAGTAATTTCGATGAATGTGACATATCCTGCTTTTTATTATTGTCAATGCCCACAGAATTTGAAAACGTTGTCACTGCTATAAGAATCTTGTCTGAGACTGACTTGAAATTGGAATTTGTTAAAAGCCGTCTCTTAGAGTTCCACATGAATAAAAATCCAAACAAAACTAACAATATTCCATCTTCATTTGCTGTATCACAGAAGGTTATTAAATGTTTTAAATGTGGAAAGCTAGGACATGTAAAAAGTGTATGTGGGGTCAGATGCTTTATATGTCATAAATTTGGGCATAAATCCAAGTATTGCACCCAAAATAAAAGAGATGGAAATAAAGCTAGCTATGCAGTAGGGGAGACCAATGTTTCCAGTTTGGAAGATCAGCCTGTTGCTTTTTGTACAACTAATTCATAAATTTCTCAAAATCCTATTGAAACAATAGAATGGTATGCTGATTCTGGAGCAACACATCATTATATTAACAATGATGAAGTTTTATTTAATAAAAGAAGTCTTTCTGAACCAACTTTAATCCAATTGGCTGAAAAAGGAAAATCAATGAAGGCACATGCATTGGAGATGTAAAAGTGTTTAGTGAGTTGGGAAATGGGCAAGTTAAAGAAATCATTTTAAAAAATGTTATGTGTATTCCAGGTTTAAGAGTTAATTTGTTGTCTATCTCAACTATTGAAAGAGCCGGTTTTGAAATTATATGTTCAAATGCTAAGATTACTATTAAAAAAGGTAATGTTGTTTTTGTAGAAGGTGAAAGAACAAATAGTTTATATAAAATAAATTTTAAGCTTAATAATGATGAATATGCAAATTTTACTGCAAATATAGATGAGGAATTGTGGCACAAAAGGTATGGTCATTTAAATTTTAATTCATTAAGAAAACTTAAAAATTTACAGCTAGTTAATGGGTTACAGTTTTCGAATACTAAGGATGACACAATTTGTGAGATTTGTATTAAAACTAAACAGAAATGTCATCCATATTATTCCAAAACAACAAGGTCAAGTAGGGTATTAGAACTGATACATACAGATGTATGTGGACCTTTGGAACCCATATCACATAACGAAAATAAATATTTTGTTACATTTGTGGATGATTTTTCAAGATTTGTAATGGTTTATGTAATGAAAAGCAAAAGTGAACTTTTTAATTGTTTCAAAGATTATGAGGCCAGAGTAACTTCTTTATTTTGCAAAAATATTTCAAAGATTAAATGTGATAATGGAGGTGAGTATCGTTCACAGGTTTTATTAGATTTCTGCAAAAAAAGGGAATCCAAATTAGTTATACTCCACCTTATACCCCCCAACTTAATGGAGTGGCTGAGAGGATGAATCAAACCCTTATGGATAGAGCAAGGTCAATGATTATGCAAGCAAATATGGAGAAAAGTTTTTGGGAGGATGCTGTTCTAGTCGCTGCTTACATTTCTAACAGAACTCCATCAAGTTTGGTAAGTAATAAAACTCCCTATGAATTATGGTTGAAAAAGAAGGCAAATGTTTCCAATATGAAAGTTTTTGGCTGTGTAGCCTATGCAAGGATTCCTGACTCCTTAAGGACTAAGTTGGATGATAAAGGTATAAAATGTAGGTTTATTGGTTATACATATAATGGATATAAATTGTTTAATGAAAAAGAAAATAAATTTATTCATTGTAGAAATGTTATTTTTGATGAAGGTAATTTTATAACAAAAGGAGAAGAAATTAAAGTCTATAAGAGTAAATGGGAAAATGAAAATGAGACAAATGGGATTGAAGATGTTTTAAGAGAAAAAGATGATGAAGTGGAGATTAGGCAAAATGAAAATGATGATGTTTAAGAGGATATGGTTCAAGATGAAAGTATAGTCGAGAGACCTAAGAGGGAGAGGAAACTGCCATCAAAATTTGATGAATATGAGATGAGTGTAAGTTGTTTGGCACTGCTGAGTGAATTCTCAGATGAACCAAAATCATATCTAGAGGCAAAACAAAGTCCAAAATCAGTTTTATGGGAGGAAGCAATAGAAGATGAGTTGAATGCATTAAAGGATAATGACACATGGGAGCTGGTTGAAATGCCAGAAAGGCAAGAAGTTATTAGTAATAGGTGGGTATTCACAATTAAAGAAGGTGAAGAAGGTAAGCAAATATATAAGGCAAGGTTAGTAGTTAGGGGGTTTGAACAGAATTCACTGAGTAATTTAGATGGAATAGATGCTCCAGTAGCAAGATTATCAACATTCAGAATTTTGTTAACTATTTTTAATTATTATAATTTGTTTTTAGAACAGTTAGATGTTAAAAATGCTTTTTTAAACAGTAATTTGAAGAAAACTGTATATATGAAAATTCCAGATGGGCTAAAAGTTAAAGAAAGGGATAAAAATAAAGTTTGTCTTTTAAAAAGGGCACTATATGGTCTCAAACAAGCACCAAAAGCCTGGAATGAGAGATTTACTGCTTTTATGTTGGATTTGGGGTTTGATAGATCCAAATCTGATTATTGCTTGTATGTTTTTTTAAATAAAAATGTAAGATGCTATTTACTTTTGTATGTAGATGATATATTGATTGCTTGTAATGATAAGAATTTTTTAAATCACATTAAGTCAAAACTTTGCGAAACATTCAAAATGAAGAAGTTAAATGGCCAATATAGCTTTTTAGGAATAAGAATTTATAGAAATCTTGATAAAAAGGTTATTGCTATAAGTCAGCAGACTGCAATTGAAAAATTAATTAAAAAGTTCAATGTTGAGAATTGTAAAAATATTAAGACACCTATGGAGGCAAATTTAAATTTACAGAAACATTGTAATGATAAAATTAAAACAAAATTGCCATACAAAGAGCTCCCAGAAAACCAAAACACGTTTTATAAACGTTGAAACTACGTTGTTTTTGTCACGAAAACACGTCATCAAATGACGTTTTTTCGACGTGAAAATTCACGTGATTTGTCCCGCAGATTGAACGTCATCTTTATCACGTTCTTTATACGTCAATTTTATCACGTTCTTTATGCGTCATTTTTATCACGTTTTTTATGCGTCATTTTTATCACGTTCTTTATGCGTCATTTTTATCACGTGTATGATACGTTTTTTCGATAACGTATATGATACGTTTTGTTCATAACGTATATGATACGTTTTTATAACACAATTTATTGACGTCTTCAATTTAAATAATATTGCCTAAATAAAATTCAAACCTGTTTTTAAATCTATTTATTAAAAAAAAAATATTTGTAACAAATTAAAATAAATATTCCACTTCAAATAAGTAGGTTAAGTATTCAGTTTATTTACGAGAAAAAACCTTAATTAAGGTGTTAACACAGAATATATATGTTTTCAAATCAAAGTGTAAACAGTTTCTTTATTACTTTAACGTCAACTTAATTCAGAATTACCACATATTAAGAAATAGTATGAATCAAAGGAAATGAAATCCAACTGTCAGGCAAAGTCATATGAGGAAATACTACTAACATTTCATTGGAATGTTACTAATTTCATATAATTTTAAATCGGATAAGTCTCTTAAAGTGAATATATTTAACAGCTTTGAATCAATTGGATATTCATAAAATGATTCATAACTGATAAATTCCTTTCCAAGAAAAACATATTTTTTACAATAATTATGTAATATATTATGTATTTGAATAATATGACCATTGGATAGCAAACAATAACTGTCAGCTTTGGAATAGGACTGGATTGTTAATTCAAAACTCTCATATTGAACTTTCTTATAATGACTGAATTGTTTAGTTGAATTTAAATTAGGACCTAATTGATGTTGAAATAAAAATTCAAGTGACCCACGCCTCACAGAAGTTTCTACTGATAAACTAGCTTCAACTAGACGGTTGTGTATCTGATGTAAGGGTTGCTTAGTGCTATTTATTAAACGTTTTATTTGTCCTAAATGATTTTCAAAAGGGAATGCCAAAAAATTGTCTAAGGCTCCAAAATTAGCAACATCATCTGTTAAATGAGTTAAAATGTGAACATTATATATTAAAAATTCAGTGCCATATATTTTTTCACAATGAGAAATAAAAGTATTAAGCAAAGTTTTTGGCAATAGAAGCCCAAGATTATCAATAAATTTGGAAGACATTAGAATAAATATTGCACAGTGAAATAGTAAAAAGTGCTCATATATACCAATATCCACAATATGTTAAAACCAATGGTCCTAAATACAACAAAAAACTTCTGAACTCTGTTGCCTTCCAACGTGCTAATTCCGAAAGGTTTCTGGGCTTTCTATTAATTTCAACAGGTATACAATCTTTTAACGATACTAACATTGTAGACAATCTCTCAGTTTGTCTGGCTGACAATTTTACTGGGAGCTTTTCACAAACCCACGTGTTCAATAACTTGCGCATAACTTCCAAGCAAATGCAATGCATATAATCTATAGGAAAGTGTTTTATGAAATTAACTGGTAACTTGGTAAGTGGTGAAACACTTTGATGGTGATCTTTATCCACAAACATTCGAAATGATTCATTTGTACGCAGAGGCGCATTGCAATTCTTCAAAATGACTCTACCATTAATCCAAGTGCCATATTCAGAACACTTTTCACATGAAGCATATCCTGTGTGAGACTTTATACATTTTAAGTAAGCTCTTGCTGGGGCATCACATACAAAACTGTGTATTTGTATGAAGTAGACATTTTTATTAAAAATAATACCATTATTTAGTAAATCTGTAAGCTCAGAAATAAAATTTTCCAACAATTTATGCAAAGGATCAGGTTTACCAACACCACAATATAAACTAATTACAAAAGGCTGGAGATCTGTGTTTTTTATTAAACATAGAATAGGCCAGAAACTTATATTAGCACTGTGAAAAATAGGAATTCCATCTATATTAAAACATAAAGAAAGTATGTTTAAATTTTGAAATATCTTAACATTAGCTTTTAAAATTTTTAATAAGCTATCTTTTAAATTAAAATGTATAAATTTACCTTTATTTAACTGAAATTTTTCTAATGTTCTTGGAGTTTTAAGTAGTGTTCTACAATCTAAAGGTAAACTAGGATAGTATTCATGTAACAAATGTAAAAGATCTGAAACTGCAGAATGTGATACTTTATTCTTTATAACCCAATTTTGCAACTTTTCTTGAATAGTTAACTTATTTTCATTAGAAAAGTTTTCAGTAAAATTAAAATTTATAGTTGTATCTTCATTTACATCATTGGAAAACTCTACATCTAGAAATTTTGGTGACAGTTCATGATTAATAACACTTTCATTCTCAACATGTTTACAGTAGAAACTTTTGCAGTAGCCATATTAGGTGTGCTATCCAAGTTTGCAAAAATATTCTTTACCCTTCTATTAAGTTGACGTTTGCTAACTATACTTTTTAACTTTAATTTTTTATACATACTGAATACTTACTTAACAATTCTAAAAACTTAAAAGAACCAAATTATTAAAAATTCTATTTAATCTTTACAAAGATTTATCTTTTGTAGAAATTTTCTCCCGCTGAGGAGCATGCTTTAACCAGTTTTTAATGGCAGCTTCAATATCGCATGTTTCAGAAGATTTTATTTTAGACTTTACAATTTCTAAAAAAGAAAAGATGACGGCTGGAGTAGTGTAAAATACTTATTAAGTTTAACCCCTAAAACATTCTAAAATTGTATTACTTACCAATTATGATATCCTTCAATTTAAAAACTGAAAAAGCTTGTTTATTTCTCCCTTGAAAGTTTAGTTTTGCTGCCAAACTGTTTGTCATTAGCGATTTCAAAATTCGGTTTGTTCTAGTAACAACTGCATCTCCACCCAGAGATGACAAATATGACACCTGGGCCCCGATTCTCAAATCTCGAACGTTCGATGTCATATGCGATAACATGGCATTGTCGCATAAAATTCAGAAAAATGAATTCTCAAATGTCTAATTCGACAATTTTTAGTCGACACAATGACGCATGCTTAGAACCATTCTACATTTGATTGTCGAGTGTAATTTTGTGATTTTTATTTGTCTATTATTGAGGTTATGTTATATCGTATATGTGAAGTTTTTGATTATATGTTCCTTGGTTTTTGATAATAAAGAATAATAAAGATGATGGCTGAAGAGCTGGAAATTTTAGCAGCTATAGAAAATTTGGAAGATCAAGAAGCTGCCGCAAGACATCCTCGAAATGTTCATGTTTTCCAAAACTGTTTCGAAATAATGCCCGATAAAAAATTTCTTAAAACATTTAGATTACCTAAAGTGCTAGTACGGCAACTAATTAATACATTAGAACCTTTTGCGGAAGAAAGGCAGCATGGATCAGCTTTATCATTGCAAGAAAAGGTATGTAAAATGTGAATGTGTAATGAAAGGACTGAAAATGATCACTAATTTTTTTAGGTTTTAATTACCCTAAATTTTTATGCTGTTGGAAGCTATCAAAATTGTGTTGGTGACAACAAATATATCACAGTTTCACAGGCCTCCGTCAGTAGATGTATTGAAGAAATAACAAACCTTTTAAACAATCCAGTTATATTTCAGCAATACATTAAGTTTCCAAGAAATTTTAGAGAACTTAATCTTTTAAGGAGAAGGTAAAGTATATAAACGAGTAATTCTGAATTCAATTATATCCATATTATTATAGTTTGCTTTAAATATAAAAAATTATAAATTAAGAGACCTATTTTTTAAACATAAAAATGTATTTTTTTACATTTTGGATTAATTTAATGTAGATTCTATGAAAAGTATGGAATGCCTGGAGTTATAGGATGCCTTGATTGCACCCATGTGGCTATCATCCCTCCTAAAAGAATTAATCCTGAAGATCCACCAGAGTATATCTTTGTTAACAGAAAGAGGTATCACTCTATTAATGTTCAACTTGTAAGTATCAAATTCAGTTATCAATATAAATATAATAAATATACTTTTCTTGTAATTCCAAGGTATGTGATGAATCTATGAAGCTTTTACATGTTAATGCAAGATTCCCAGGTAGTACTCATGATAACCATATTTTTCAAAACAGTACTTTGGAACCCTTTTTAAGAAACTTATATGAACAAGGTGATGACGGATATTTTTTACTAGGTAGGTGAAAAACGTTTTTTAGGCATACAATTTGTAATAATTGGTACATAAACTTATTAATTAATTGGTGGTAAAAGTACAAATAACTACAGGTACAACCTTAGTTGTATATATTTTTTCCTTGTGTAATTTTTTTTTATTGGAATTTTGTATAAACTAAATATATATTTGTTATTGTATTTATATAATATTGTGACCTGCATCTGTTTTAAGATTTACTTAGGCTAATTTAACAAAAGAGAAAAATCTAAATGGATTTTTTTTAATAAAGATATTTAATTAATTCATTTTTTATTTACTTTTAGCTGACTCTGGATATCCACTACGCCCATGGATGATGACTCCTCTTAATGGCCCACAGGCTCCTGAGGAGATTCACTATAATGACATCCAAAAATCAGCAAGATCTATTATAGAACAATATAACGGACTACTTAAAATGCGTTTTCGATGTCTGTTAAAGCATAGAGTTCTACATTATTCTCCTAATAAATGTTCAAGAATCATTAACGCTTGTTGTGTACTACATAATATTTGTGTTGAAAATAATGTAGAATTCTTAGATGATGATGATGATGACGAAGAAATTGATCTTGGAATTATTCCTGATTTTAATGATCAAGAGGAAGAAGCCGATCCTAGAAATCCATGGTTACTTAGAGGAATCCAAGTGCAGAGAAGAGTCATACATAGCATGAGACAATAGAATAATGGTGTAAATAAATTAAAAATATAAAAAATTTATTTTTTATTTCCATTTTTAAATAAAAAACACAAAACAAGTAATTTTCTATAAATTGCACAAAAACAAACTATAACTAAGAGAAAAGTAAACTATAAATAAACCAAAACTACAGAATCACACTAAAAAACAGAAGCATCCTTGCCTTTAAAATAACTAAGAATTTATTTGCACACTTTTATTCATTTTTCATATTATTCATGAAATTATTAAAATTTGCTGCCAAGTTTTCAATTGCCACTACTTGCCTTTCCAAAAGCTCCAATTTTTTTATAATATGTTTCTTTTAGAACCAATTTCTGCTGACTTATTTCAGACAATACAGATGCTGCTTGTGAGCTACTAGACAACCTTTGTGCAGCTACAGTCTTTTTTTTTTAAAGGGTGTTCCTACAAATGAAGTGTCAGTTTTTGCTTCTTCCGTAGTAAGAATTCTTTTAAATGAAGTTGCTGACGTAGATGGATTTTCAGTATCCATCTCTATATTTCTGTTATTAAATTCAATTTCACTCTCCAATACATTTTGATCCCCTACTACAGCACTTGAATGAAATGTGGTTAAAATTTGTTCCTCTGGATCCGTAAGTTCTGGAACACTAGGGCCTCCACCTGTTTCTCTCATATATAAATTTTGAGCAGCAGCTTTTTTTAGTTTTTGTACGCAAATCTTGCCATGTCTATAAAGCAAAGAAAAAAATCATTGACATAAAAAGACACAAATTCACTAAGAGTAAATACCTTTCTCCACCCTTTCCAGTCCTTATGTGAACCTGGGATAGCATTCACAGTATTGGCAATACTTTCCCATTTTTTTTGTGCACATTTATAAGTAAATGTTTGTGAAAATTTTCCACTCAGTAACAATTCATTTTCTTTGTCTGTCAACAAATCTATTAACATTTTTTTTTGTTGTTGAGAACAATAAGTCTTTTTCTCCATTTTTTTCCAACCAAAAACTCAAACAAATATAATAAATAATTGTAATTAAGAGTTCTATGACCCATGCCTTCTGTCAAAAGTCCAAATATACCACGTTGCCAAACCTATCTATCGACAAAATTTGTCGTACACTACATTAAAGTCGAACATCATTTGAGAATACATAATTGCAGTAGTATTCGACATTTCCAATCGACATATGTCACGTTCGACAAAAGTTATTCGAGATTTGAGAATCGAGGCCCTGGAATTTATATTTCATTACAAAAATTGCTCAATTTTTACTATTACAATACCACTTACCAATGCAGACAATTTAACCTTATCCTCTTTTAGCTCATTATCCAATGAAACCAAACTTTCAATAGATGTTACAGGTAGTTTATATAGAATAGAGTCTTCTATTTCTCCTGTGTTCTCTACTTCAAAACCTCTGTGGCTGAGCAACTTATTAATTATCTGAGTATTTTGTTCCTTAATTTTTATCAACACTGGTAACCAACTAGCTAAAATAAAAAAAATCATTACAGTTTTTGTAACAATGGCACATGATATTGCAAAGCAAAGTTAAGTTTTTTTTTATGTTCTTGTTAATTTTTATGAAAAAAAAAATTAGGAATTTACCAATATTATTTTTTTGAGAATTTGACACTAATGGAATTTCAGTGATGGAGTTATTCTTTAATGTCCGTTCTGGCAAGATATTTGACAGTAATCCTGTTTCTGATTGAGAACACTGACCAAATGATTCTGAAAAGAAAAAAATAGAAATTACATATATCATCTTCCACACTAAAAGTTATTATTGTTAAGTGTACCTTAATTAAATGATTCTGCACGATCTGGTATAATTTTATCTATTGCTGATTGAGACACACTATTTGCACCTAAAAATTGTCATCTTATATATTACACTAAGAAGATAATTAACTCCAGAGGGTCAGCAAGTCTTTGTTGCAGTTAAAGACAGGGTCTCCTATGAAATTGAATTGAATTTTCAGAAAATTATATATTTTTGAAAAAATTTGTTGCTAACTCTAGTCTCTATAATAAATTATAAAATATTTGATAGAAAATAACTTATTAAAGATCTACAAATTTTTTACACTAGTGATTTTTTAAAAAAATTAAATATCATAATTTGATGTATTTTGTTGTAACTACCAGATTTGCCAGACCCTATTATTAAAAAACAAGCATTTTTGCTCACGATTTTTTTTTGCTGTCCCTTTAAAATTAATTTTTGGAGGGCGTTGATGTTTATTACTTTGATAGTCCTGTTCAGAATCATCCGAATCACAAAACCTAGATGGGCGAGTCTTTTTTCGTACTACAAGTTCATCTCCAGAGGAGTCCAAATTGGATATTTCTTCTGCCTGTCGCTCTTTCTGCTGTGCTTTTTTTAAATTATCTAAAATTAGAATGTGGGAATATAAAATTAAGTACAAAAACATGTAATTTAGGTGTTTTTCACAAGTTAGTTTAGGGTTTACTGCCTTTACTAAATTAACTAATTATTCTGTAAAATTTTTGTTGAAATTTTATTTAAAAGTTCTGGAATTAATACATTACATCAAACTTAACACTTTTATATAGGCACCTTTTTACGGGATACAAAGACCACGTGGTGTCATTAATTTCCTCGTTCCTTGCCAAAGCGCGGTTAAACATGAGTTTGGACGAATATGGCGGCCAGTACACTTGTGTTTTTTCAGGAGTAAACCACTTCTCCAATACATTGCTGACGCTTCCATCACTAAACTCCACGATTATATAAGGCAACGTAGATGCCATTATGAGTATAGAAATTTGATTTCCTCTAATGATTGTGGAAAAAACTTAAAAAAAATAGAGATATACACACTCCACTTAACCACACAACCGTTTTTTGCCATGTTCTAACCACGAACATAATTATAACTCATTGTAAGATAAGCATAAAATAAACGGAAACGGCATAAACTGACAGACTGACATCCCCTGCCCACAGTTGCGAGAATACATTCAGCGCCGGATTCCGTTATGAGGCTAGAATAGGCCAATAAAAATATTAGTAGGTGTGGCTTGGATATTTGGCGCACTTTTTCAATTTGTGCTTTCTAGGCTAGAAAGTAAAAAAATATATAATTGCAGTGTAAAAATGTATTATAAAGGTGTATTTTTTTATTATGCCAGGGGATAATTTCAGGTATTTTTAAAATAATTTTAATTTAATTAATATACACGTTTTGGTTACCAGTAACTAAATTAAGGGTAAAAATACTGAGGATTTTTTATTACTTATTTTTTATTTCCATCCTCCAACCTCCGAGAGTTGAAATATTTCATAGATTTGGGCAAATTATTGTAGTTTTAATCCATAATGAAATCCAGTTTTTATCAAATATTTATAACTTGGGCATCTATTCCTATCTGCTAAAGCTGTGTTGTAGTCATCACAAGTTAGCTGGATATTGCACTTAATCATTTCTAATGCTTTTCCTGCTGTATGTCCATTCTTGTAAAGACGTAATAACTGTTCTCTTACATCATTACTAACTTTCCGAAACCGCAAATAATCTGAATTGCCTGATTGTGTGTTACAATAAGAGTTATTTCACAAGGTGCTTCTTGTAAAAGTTGGAATTTTTCTTGTATGCCCATGTATTTTTTTCTAATAAGATGAATTTTTACTGTTAATTTTGAAGGGCAGTTGGTATTTCTCGTTTTAATTTGTGAAGATGGTTCGTAAGTTTTTAAGCACCGAGTAAAGTGGTGACATCTAAAATTAAATTTAAACTTTATATGGTAAATAAAACTTTTTAAATGTTTACTAAATAATTTTAATAATCTCAAAAATTCAATATATTATGTATAGGTACCAATATATCATTTAAATATTTCACTTAAGTTAATCCGTTCTCTATCCTCAATAACCGTATTATTTAAAACGTATGGTGAATTGGTTAAGTTTTCAAACTCTCTTAACCATTTACCAAACACTTTTTTGTTCGTGCAATTAATAAAAAATTGCAACTGAACCACTGAACGTTAGGGAACTTATCTTCACCTTCTATTATCTTTTTCTCCATAATTTTTGTTCCCCAGCCAGGTGGCAAAACAGACTAAAAAATTGGTAGATTTAATTTAATAATAATTGTTCTTATTACTACCTATACGCCAAAAATAGATATTTGATTTGATACTCACATTAATGAATTTTTCATTTAACGAAGAAGACACAAAGTTTTCCATTTACACGTTAGTTAAAATTTTCCACAAAAAATCAATTCCTTTTGTTTACCTACTTTTAAAGACTATGAAATGAAGACAAGATCAATGGAAAACAATCATAAAATAATAAATACCTGCTTAAAACCTTAAAAATTACTTTCAGCTATACCTAGTTTAAACGTCACGTAAAATATCAACGGTAGGAACTCCGCCCACAAGCATCATTTTAATTGGCTTATTTTAACCTCATAACGGAATCCGGCGCTGGATGTATTCTTGCCCCACAGTTGCCACCACAGAACAGAAATGTTACCACTACAAGGGTTTTGCGTTTCATTCCCACATTTTGATTGGATGTAAACTTCACCATTATTGGTTGGACATAAAATTACAACTTTTGAGCAATATAATTGGTACGATTAAAATTGGAATGTATTGGCAACGGAAATAGAACGGCCCAAATTTCGTATGAAAATATCGCGTCATTTTTTGTTTATTTCAAAAAATAGAATTTTTGAGGTGTATCAATTGCTAATTAAAAAAAAATTATTTTAAGTCTGTATATTAATTATGTGATACTTTTGTAAAAAAAATGGTAAATTTCGGGAGAAAATTTAACATCCAGTTTTCAGTAATCTACACCATTAAAAAAACGAGAAGTCTATATTTACACCTACGTAATTAAGGTAACGTCGAAAAAACGTGATATACACGTCATATACTAGACCGTCATAAAATTCACTAAAAAATGACGTTTATTTGACGTCATGAGACGTCACTTGGTTTTCTGGGCTCCTAGGTAGTCTTATGTATATAATGATGGGTTCAAGACCTAACATTTGTTACAGTGTCAGTTACTTTGGTAGATTTCAAGACTGTGCTACAGATGAGCATTTTAGACATATATTTTGAGAGTTTTGAAGTTTCTAAAGTCAACTTCTGAATTTAAATTATATTTTTATTGTTTGAATGAAGATTTGCTAGGGTATGCTGATGCTGATTGGGCTAATGACACTGCAGATAGAAAATCTGTTAGTGACTATTGTTTTAAATTATTTGGTAATTTAATTTTATGATATTCCAAAAAACAATCAATTGTAACTCTGTCAAGTACCGAATCTGAGTTTGTTGCAGTTTGTGCTGCTGCATGTGAATTAATTTATATTAAAAACTTATTTTCAGATTTAAAAATTACTATATCTCTACCAATTACTTTATTCGAAGATAACCAAAGCACCATTAAACTGCTGCAAAACTTTGAGAATAACAAGAGGTGTAAACATATTGAGGTTAAATTCCATTTTATTCTAGATCTAATAAATAAAGGTTTTATTTCCATATCCTATATTTGTACCAATGATCAGTTGGCTGACATTTTTACAAAATCTTTAGGACCAGAAAAGTTTAATAATTTTATGAATAATTTAAATTTAAGAATTTTGGATTAAACATTTTATGTAATAACAGGTTTGAGGGCGGGTGTCAAAAATAGTTAATTTAATGTTTATGTCACAAACCTGTTAATTGTTTCTTGTATAGATCGATGTATCGATGACAATGTCATCTGTCAAATGTAAAAAGTGTCAAAAGGTGTTTTTTGGCGACTGATACATGCTGATACGCAAGATACTTGAGTATCACAAGTATCTAAAATGTTGCATTCGAGCGACTTAGCTATGACGTCATATCTGATACGCATGATACATTAATCTGTCAAAAAGTTTACCCATGCATGAGAGTGGTAAACTCACGCGTTAACTTTCTATCTCTCTCTCTGATGTAACCTGATTGGTCAAAGTCAAAACGTGTTGTTAAATGCACTGAATTTGAAAAAACATGTCGCTGAACGAAGATCTGGTTGAAGTAAAATTCATAATAAATGGTACCGACATCGCGTTTTGTATCAGCCCTCAGGAGGCTGAAATTCTTAAAACAGATGGTATGATTTAGATATCTCGTAAATCTTTAATCATAACCTATTTTATTTTTATTTAAGACGTTTACGCATTGGACTACATTACTCGAGCCGCCAATTCGGGCATCTTGGAGCCTTATGGTATAACGAAAGCACACTCCGATTTGGGGCATTAAGAGGTGATGAGAATTGATCTTCCTGTGGAAAGCACCCCTATTGAAGGTTAGTTTGATTTGAACCAAAGAAAAATGAACTTTCAAGACAACCCATATAGCACATGTACGACCTATGAACGTACTGGGGACGTACCAAAAGGGCGTATCGTTCGTTCTGAGGACGTACGGATTAGGGACAGTAGTGTATGTCCTATGGATGTACCGGGTACGTCCAGATTCTGCGTAAATGGACGTCCCAGGTACGTACACTTTTGGTCCAAACTGTGCCTAATGTGGACAAATCTGGGACGTACCTGGTACGTCCAAACTTTTCGCAAATGGACGTCCTTGGTACGTACACTTTTGGCCAAAACTGTGGACAGTTCTGGGACGTATCCAGAAAATAGGTGAAAAATAATCTCAATATTTTAATTAATTAAAACAATTTTTAATAACCATTTTTATTTCACAATGATTTATAAAATTTAAAATAAAACTATATATCTTATAATAACAAAATAAAATCAAAAGTAATAAAGAATTCTGATAAAAAATACCTAAATAATATTTCCTTGAGCTTCAGTTAAATAAAATAAAAGCTTTAATGCTTGTTTCATGGACCTTTCTTTCGCCCTCTTTAGCCATGATTTGAGAGCTAGTTCTGTCTCTCTGAACGAACCAGACGACTTTGGCGCGTAATTTAAAAACATTATAGGCGCTTTTTTTCGAGCTAAACAGTTAGGTCTGCTGATTAACACGGTTAGGTTTGGTTTTTCTTTTGCACTGTTTAGTATTTACACTTTTTCTACAACAAACATGTTTAGTAATCCCCTTTCCCCTGACACATGATAATTTTTATGTTAATCGGTTCACATTATTGGTGTTATGTGAGTTTATAGTTCTATGTTTATGAAAACGTAACCTTTTAAAATGTAAAGCTATTTTCATTTATTTATTTTTTAATAAAAAATTGTAATTACCAAAATTTATTTTATGCATATTATCCAGAAATGTACGTACTCAGAACGTATCCGATTGGCTTTAGGAATAAATATCTGAAATGGACCCAATATGTACGTACTGAAAACGTCCATTTCCGGACGTCCCAAGTAAGTCCAGATATGTACGTACTCAGAACGTACCCTCTGGTCCGGGGTCGTAAAGACCCAAATATGACCTAATTTGTACGTCCCCAGTACGTCGTGTGCTATATGGGAAGGGGGAACTACACCGCGTATATTATTTAGTGGCCCACATTCTTGCGTCTCATAAATCTAGGCCTATTATGAATTACGAATTAGGAAATTTAGGTAGAAAGGAGAACATGTGCACCTCTCTATCCCCTGGAATAGTCTAGTAGATATGTACCTACGTACATTGTACCTGGAAAAACTAGAGACTCGATAAAACTTGATAGTACCAGTCATAATTATTATTTTTGTCTAATTTTTGATACAGCTTTTATCGGCTGTATCTCAGTTAATATTTCTAGCAAAAAGTTCGTGAGAACAAAATTGTAGTTAATTCATCAATGTTCCACAATTTGGAAATTAGAAAATTGGACTTCTGAATCCTCCGTTTCACCCCAAACTGTGTCTTAGTCTTATGAGGGGGGGTTGACACCTATGACAACTTTTACTTCTATTATGGAGGCACAAAAAAATGGACCAATGAATAATACTTTTGTGCTAAACAAAGTTGTAGTAATAGTTTATATTTTTCAGACAGCAATATAGACAGTGCGTTGGAGCGCGAATACGTTAGGGATAGTGAGATTGAGAACGAACAGGATACACAAACTTCGAGTAACTTGTGGACCCAAAGAGGAATTCATGAGTCGGGGAAAGACGCAGAGGCAACCTACAAAATGTTAGAAATTCGAGGGTCAGAAAAATTTATGAAATTATTTAATGATAAGAGAAGTGTAAAGAAGAAACTTTGGAGGGATATAGCCGAAGAACTGAATGAAACAGGTTATCAAGTCGATGCAGAAAGGGTGAAGCAGAAGTTCGAAAACCTCACCAGAAAATATATAAATTACATTCGAAGCGCAAAACAAACCGGCCAAGGCTATAGTAAACCGCCAAAACACTTCGACACTCTGCACGCTATTTGGGGAAAAAGCGATAAAATTCAGTTGCCGGAGGTACACGATTCCTTAGGTTCAATACATCTTCGAGAATCACCCGTACCAGGTCCAAGTGGCACATGTGAACTCCCCAATAATGATCAACAAAATGATCAGAGGCAAGTCCTTATTGACGTTTTAAAAAAAATGATCGGTTCATCTAGAAAAAGACATCGGGAACACTCCGATTCAGACTAATTTTATTTTTTCTTTAATTTTTTTCTACGATTTTGTTGTTTGTTTTTTGTTCATTTATATAGTTTTTGTATTGTTTCATAGTTTTATTCATTTCCCAAGTAAGGATTTCACGTTTATTTGGAATAAAGATAAAGTATTGTTTTGTTCAAACAAAATCTTTTATTAAAGAAAAATATTATTACATATTGACCGTCGTTTATCAAAACCAGCTCTATCAAGTTCTCTGGGACGATCGGGTTCTTCTGGGGAAAGTTCACGCACTTCATTAAATTCGAAATTATCGTTTTGCAGAAGGCAAAAATTGTGGAGAACACAGCATGCAGTTACAATATTTACTGTTTTTCGAACGCTATATGCATTCCGTATTTGCAAATGCGCCAACGTTGTTTGAGTAGTCCAAAAACGTGTTCAATTACCACACGCGCCGCACTCAAACTCTTATTATACCTTTTCTCCTGGTCGGTTAGACAGCCTGTGTTTCTGAAAAAGAACAAATATCTAAGTATAATACATAACTAGGTATAAAAACTTAATTTAACACCCGCTACATTGATATTTTGCCAGCTCAAAATGATTTATTTTTAAGATAAAATGTCCTGATAACCGTGTTTTTGCTAATCAAAATTGACCTATTTCTTGAGTTTTTTTCATTCAGCCTAGTAGTAATTTGAAAACCTTACGAAAGCAATGATAGAACTCATAACGAACTCAAATAAGCATTATCATGGGAGTAGCGAGTTACAGGCATGGAGCAGCAACTGCCCCCCCCCCTTAGAAGAGCGGCTTATGTGAAACTCATTTGTTTGAAAAATGATAAAAAAAATTGAATTGCCTGCCCCCCTTATATACATTATAATACTGGCTATGCCCTGGGGCATTTTGCATGTCTATTTTTTACAAATTTAATCACTCACCTGAAAGGAGTCATTAACCATGTTTTGCATGGATATGCCGAATCACCTATCAAGTGATATTGGCCATAGAAAAAATCTTTAGATTGATTGTACATGTTTTGGCCCAGGTACGATTCCTTCAAAACCTGATCAAAGGTGAGAGTTGCATTATATGAGATATATAACATAGGCAATATACTTACACGGGCGTCATGCAGAGAGCCTGGGTAGCCTACCGAAATGTTTAAAAAAATTTTGGAGGGCGCTGCAATACCCTGAATTGTAATGGAATGTTTCTGTTTTCGGTCTTGATAGGCGGCGTGCTTGTCTGTCGGTATCAAACACTCTATATGGGTGCAATCAATAGCGCCCAAAATGCCTGTTGATAGAAAAACATTAAATGGTTGTTGGAAAAAAATCATTTGAACATACCTGGAAATTGATGCTTCCTGAAGAACGTTTCTGATATTAGTCGAGAATCTTCTTCGTTCGGCCATATGATGTATTTGGCCTCTAGGCGCTTTAGGGCAATAATCACCGCATCAATACTATTCCAAGCAGTTGAGACAGCTACATTAAACCGATCGGCCGTCGAATTTATGGAATCTCCTTTGGCTAGATACCATAATGTAATCAACATTGACTTCTCCAATGGAAGAGGCAATTCGCCTCCCCTCCAAGTTTTTGGAAGTAATAGGCACTCTATTTCATTTAGTAAAATCTTCGAAGTCGATGGAGTCATCCGAAAATGCATAAAAAAGTCATATTCGATATAACGATCAATCCATTGCTCATAAAAGTCGCCTATCCTAATATGAATTTCATGTTGAACACAAAGCCATGAAAAGTTTTTAATGGAATGCATCCGGTCGAAGAACCCTTTGCAGGTCGCAACAAGAACGCCACTGAGCAAATCTGGGGTCATAAAATCGTCGATTGCAAGTGAAATTGCAATCTTTTGCTTTTTGTTTAAGCGGGGCATTGCTTCCGGAATCAACTACAACAATAAACATTTGATCAACTATAAATAAACATGCATTTTTACAAATAACACTCACCTCACTCAGGAAATGAAATACCAAGCCTTGAAGCTAAAAGTGGACAGCCAGATATGGATGTTAAATTATAAAAAAACACCTTTATTACTCTTAATAAATAATACGTTATTCTTAAAACCTCTCTTTCCTTGTCTTCTTGTCTAAGCTTAAAACGATTTCGAGGTTAGAACAACTGTCACTTGCCGATCTTGAGTATCTTTCCAATGTCAAACTGATACTTATGACGTCATTAGTGCATGATACTCAAGTATCTTGCGTATCTGTCGCCAAAAAACATCTTATGATAAAAGTCGAAAAATTGATAGTAGTTTTTGTTTTTAATAAATATTAAACATCTTTTGCTCTCATTTTTATTTAAATACATAACAATTATGAACAATTACGGAGTTGCAGCTGTTGGATTTCTGAAGGGATGGTCAAGAGTTAATCAAAAACTAGCCAGAGAACGTAATAGAAAAATATTTTTATTGCAATGTAAAAGAATCTGTGTTCTTCCGAAACATATTAAGATAAATGATCAGGGCCTGCAGAGTGTACATGAAATAAAATATTTAGGTTTTATGATGGACCATGAACTGAAATTTAATAATCACGTAGATTACATAAATATGTAGGAAAATTGGAAAAAAAGTTGGTTTTTTAAGAAGAATTTCGCCATTTCTGTCAATGCATACTAAGCTTACGGTTTACAATACATTAATTCTACCACATTTTTATTACTGTTCGCTAATTTATACAGGTTGTTCTAGAGCTAGTTATGAATGATTACAAATTATTCAAAACAAGGCGATGAGAGTAAAAATTGAGAAGTTTCTGTATGTACAAACAATGATTTTCGTCTTCAAAATTATCAATAATCTCTTACCGCAATATTTACATAGTAAACTAGTGCCAATCTCACAGATACATGATAAAAACACAAGATCAGCAATTTTAATCAATTTTTATGTGAAAACAACCATTGAAGGAGGTTCAATGAATAATTTATTCCATAAAGGTGTTGTAAAATTTAATAACCTACCACAGTACATAAAAGTAAGTCAAAATGTAAAAATATTTAAAAAATCATTGATTATATACATTAACAGTAATTCTACAGAAATATAGTGGTTCATATTTATATATTAATGTATTCATAGGTATTCATATTTGAATCGGTGAGTGAAAGAACGGTACAAGCGACAATTTGTCTTTTTAAAGAAAATGAAGAAAAAGTCTATATCTAAAAAACTATTATAGGTATACTTTTTTGATGTATTGGAAGATTGTAGATCTAGTAGTTTATAAAAAGAAGACGAATTTAAATTTTAGAGACAAAAGACATGTACTTATACTGTTCTTTCACTCAATAATAAATAAAAAAAATTAAACAGATTTTAATGGGATTATTTTATTTTTAAAAGTTTGTAATGAACATCGTAATAGTAGAAAGACCCAGAAAAACTTATTCGTCACTTTGTTTAGTAACCTTCCATGAAATAATTTGGTAATAAAACTCTAAGTTTTCTCCTGACATGTATTGTATAACCTTTTTAATATCAGCTATTTTTGCTTCATTTATTGGTACAGGTTCCTGATATGCCTTTAAAGTTGGGAGTTGAGGGCTGACATTTGGTTTTATTAGCTTAAATGTGTAGGAGCTAAAACCCCCTATAAAGTCATATACGGTCACATATCCTGGTGTCTCGCTCAAATATGTAAACTGCCTATTGGCGAAAACGAGCAAAGGGTGCGACATCTACTGTCAAAATTAAACACTTTCTGAATGGGGAAAACAAACCAAGTTGTCATTTAGAGTACGTGTGATTTAAGTAGTAAATAATTAGCTTTTTGTTGGTTCTTAAAACAGTTTGTCGAAGTTTGGTGTATCAAATCATTTCTTAAGATTCGAATAATGACCAGCAAGTGCAAGAGATATTGTTCTGTGCCGCAGTGTAAGCAGTATAAAGATACAAAGGTATCAATACACAGCTTCCCAAAAGATCCAAAATTGTGCAAGGTGTGGCAGAACATTTTAAAAATTGGAAAACCTATCACCAAATACATGTCTGTGTGTAGCAGGCACTTCGTAGTAACAGATTATAAAGGTAATTCTCAAAAACCTCTATTCTATATTGGTAATTTCACTAATTAAAAGGAAACATCTTGATGTTCAAGTATTGGTTATAATATTTGCTGTTTTATTTTAAGGAAAATGGAATCCAAATGCAAAAGTCCATTTTTTGAGACCAGATGCCATACCATCAAAAAATTTACCCATTACATCACACCAAAATGTTAAACCTGTGATTAATCGATCTAAAAGGAAAATATTGTGAGTACAAAACGTGAATACCTTTCTCCATATTCTATATTAATGAATGTACTTTCAGTAACAAAAATAAATCGGAAGATTACAAAGAAGGTGGAAGTGAAGAACTGGTTTACCACAATCAGGATGAAACTTTTGCTAGGAAAGAAAATGTCGAAGATTTCAGAGAAAATGAAGTGAGTTCAATAGCAGAAGCAGAAAGACCAACCACATCATCGAGAAAACTTCATTACCGAGAACCACTCCATAAAGTTGAATTTGCCAACAAGCAGACACAGTCTAATATTGTTACACCTATTGAAAATTTCTTGGACACAGAAAAAAAATACATTTCCTTCACTGGTGTTGGTAGTGATGTTATAGACACATGTGTAATCTGCATCAATGAAATTGTAAGGGCAAACAATGGACAGTGCATTACTGACATAAGGAAAAAAGTTGTTTTTGTCTTAACAAAACTAAAATTGAATATTTCCTTTGCATGTTTGGCTGTTATGTTTGATTTTTCAACAAGCAGTTGTACAAAGTATTTTTATACAACGTTACATTTATTGGCATTGGCATTGAAACCAGTTATCTATTGGCCAACCAAAGATCAAGTTATATCTAATATGCCAAAGTGCTTTGAGAAATATAAAAGTACACGTGTTGTTCTAGATTGTACAGAGATAACAGTTCAAAAATGTAAATGTTTGAAATGTAGAGTTAGAACATATTCCCACTATAAGGGCACACATACTTTAAAATTGTTAATAGGAATAACACCTGCGGGAACAATTTCCTTTGTCAGCAGTGCTTTTGGAGGTAGAGCAACTGACAAGGCAATTTTTTTAAAAGAAAATATTCTCAGTAAATGTGATCCCCATGATGCAATTATGGTGGATAAAGGGTTCATGATAGAAAATGAATGTGCTGAGAACTACATGCAATTAATAAGACCACCATTTTTGAAAAAAAAAGTACAATTTTCCAAAGAGGAGGCTGAACAAACAGCTGATATAGCTATAGAATAAAACTATTCAACATACTCAATAATCAAATTGAGTGGTTCATTATTCCTCATATAAATGATGTGATGATTGTTGTTTGTGCCTTAGTAAATTTATCACCACCAATACTGGCAGGAAACAAATTCGAAAACTGCATTGATGAAGTTGTCGCTGACAATACAAATATTGCAGATTCCGACACCACAGAAAATTGAAAGCCAAAGTTCTTCTGGTTTTTATAAAAAAAAATTACCAAAAACTGTGTATAATTTTCTATGCATGTTTTACTTTATAACTTGAAATTGACTTTTGAATTCGTGATTTTACATATTATAAATATATTTTTGTACCAACATCTCATATACATTAATTATATAAGTAATTTCTCAAATGAAAAATTGTATTGTGATATGTATACCTACACTCAATGTGTTTATTGAAGATACCAACTGCAGATGCAGATCCGATTTCCCAAGAATTGTGAATGCTGCATTTTACATTTAGATAATAACATTTTATATATTCACTTTTAAACATTTTTATTCAGTTCTTTTTGAAGGTTACAAAATAAAACATTAAAAAGTTCTAGTTTTATATTTTTTTGGAAATAAAGATTTAAAAAAATCATTTGCAATCCCATGGAAAATAATTAGTGATTGTACATTGTTATACTCATGTAATATTATACATAATATTCTTGTATAATTTCGGAACACCACTTGAAATGCATATAATTTTGCACTGTAACTATTGCCTAAATAAGGTATTTTGCACTAGCTCAAACTGAAATGGGTATTAAAATATAATAGTTCCTACACATGCTGAATATATTTCATACTAGTGCTAAATGTACCTAATAATTGATAAATTTTTAACGACACTTGTTTTCTTTGTGTAACACATCTTCCTAATATGCTTCTTTAAGCAATTCATTAGAAACAAAAAAGTAGCTACTTCAACCAAAGCTAGTGTGGGGGCCCATTAAAATTTTACTGTCAGGATTGAATCTGGAGAATGATACGTTTTATTCATTTTTCAAATTTGTCTTTATTGATACAATAAATATGAATCATATACTTGAAATATAGTTCATGTACTCTCAATATCAAATGTTTTGCAAATTCTTCATCAAAATTAACATTGATATTTAAGAAGGAATCAGATGCAGATGAATAAATAATCAAATCTGAGTTTTTTAAATTCAGTAACGCCATCCCAAATTGCACCTGTCCATAATAACTATGTTTCCTTTTCAAAAGTCACTTATCATCCTTTCTTTCCAAATAATCACATTTTTCCAATATTATTTGGGTATCGTTCTCCTTACCTAAAATAATAAGATTAGCATAAAAGTCTCAGAAATAAACAGTCAGTTTGAAAACTATCGATATAACTAACCAGAAAAAGGGCATTTTATTTCCAGAAGTTTAATCGGCTTTCCATCCTGAAAAATAACTCCATCTGGAGAATACCCAAACCAAGGATATCTTGAGCTGATAGCAATTCCCACATTATGCACTTCATACATTGGGTATTGTTTTTTATATGCATTGCATGCACGCCCTTCATATTTCTTCCCGTGTTGTGTAAATTTATTGCTGAAACTTTTGGGCCAAAAGTAATTTTCAGCTTTTTTTGACCAGTCTGCTTTGGCATAAGTATATATAGAGTATATTCTTGAACCTAAAATAATTCAAATATTTGACACTTTTTTTAAAGTAACTTGTCAACTGACCTTTAATTCGCAATCTTCTGAGATTCTGCCATTCTGGCATTGTTTGATTCAATGCTGCAGCATCCAGGAGATCGTCTCTTCTGAAATTCTTAATAATGTCTTCACAACAGTTATTTTGGGACAAATCTGGCAGTTCCATAGATTCCAAAACAGAATGGGAAGCATGTTCAAATATTTTTTGTATAACAGCTCTGTTGTCAATTGTATCTAGTTTTCTGAAACATAAAATTTAGATAAGGTATCTTCATAACAGGACTAACACCAATTACATTACCTCCGTTTGATATAATCATGACTATTGTTGCTGTTCCTGCTTCTTTGTACAAATATGTGCAGGGCAGATGATTTGTTACCTGGAAAATGGATAACATGGAATGCTATTCATGAAAGTTTGAAATTGCATTAGACTTACAACTTAAAAAGCGGTCAAAATTTTTCTTATCTATAGATTGATTTGTTTTATAGGAAAGTATGACATTTTCTTCAAACCTTGGCTTCAATTGATTATGAAAACTAGTTGTAGGCTCTGCTTCATATATTTCCTTAATGCCTGCTTTGTCTTTACCCCACGCTTGGGTGTAAGATGTACAGCTGAACTCTTCTATTTCTTCATGCCTAAAAATATGATTAGTTAAGCAAAATATTAATTTGCTGTGAAGGGAAGCATAACACAAACTGACCAAACGAGTAATAACTAGTATAAATAATGATGAAATATCGACATTAGCTGATCTCACCTGTTAATATAAATAAGTAGTGCAACCACATGCTTACAAAAACCAGATTGTCCAGCTTTGCAAGAACACACACATGTCCACTTGTTTATTGGATTATTCAAACATAAATTCACTTCATGGGGCTTCGATATTAATGCAGAAGTTTGTAGAACCAGCCCAAATATCTCGGTTTTTTCTACATTTTTGACTTGGCACAAAATATCGCCAATATATTTGAAAATGTCCATCAAACTGATCTTAACAACTACCATCTTACAAAATTCACACTTATCTCTCAAAATTCAAAATAGAAATGATAAATTTATCATGGAATCAAATGGGACTTAGCATTGTTATCCCCATTCCATTGACAAGTTTGACAGATACTGCAGCGCCAGCTATCGGAAAAAAATCCTCGAATACTGTGATACGGTAAAATTAGCTTTTTCTGTAACGGACTTGCATGTTTTTTTATAAAAGTTTGGCCACCAGTTGTTAAAATCTAAAATGTCTTTATAAGTAACAGTGTCAATGGAAAAAGGACTTTTCTTCCTGGAAGATGTTATCATATGGTAGTACTCATCTGGTAAATAAACTCGATCACATTTTCTTATTACTCTCTTAACCGTACCAAAATCGCGATCACACGGCAGAAAAGAGTGACCGCGGATTGGAAAGTAATGACATATTTTTTTGATACGCTTTGTGGCAGCCAGTGTCAACAAAAACCTTACCATTGTGTGGTTGCGGTTTTGGCCAGGACACCCATCCGAAAATATATGCAGCTCTGTTATGTTTGGTGATAGTTTGTTTACAATATAATCGAGAAGAATAGTGCAGACCTCATTGGGCCCTTTATAAGCCTGTCCCTCGTGATAGGTGTAAAACTGGCCAGTATTATCTTTCAAGTTATGGATTTGAAACGAGTAAACCCATAACTGGCGGTAGTAGAAAATTTCCTGTACTGGGATGTTGGGTAAGGGCAAATTTTGCATAAAGTCGAATGTTATTGCAGAAACGTCTTCCCTTTCTGCACAAAGTTTTGTTACGTTTTGGATTTGCGTATAAAATTTTTTAGCACGACGTTTGTGTACCATTAATTCGGCTGCGGTGACCCTTTTTGCATTATCGTTTAAGTTTGGATTTTTGAGTCTTGTCCCTAATCGTTCACATTCACTACAGACGTCTACTTGGGGACGTCCAAATCTTAGCGAATAGTTTTCATTAAAGTATTTGAGATAATACTCATATTTCACTTTCGTTTTGAGTTCAGGCCATTGCTTGATAAAAAGTTCATACATACATTTAACATAGAGCTTACCATCAAGATATTTCACCGCTTTGGAACTGCTATAGTGAGAGGTTTTGCTGGGAAACGACTCGATGTATTCTTTTATTTTAATATTGTATTCCTCTGGTTTCACATGCCTCCGAACATTGTGTTTTCCTCGCAAATCTATTGGAGAATCTCCAGATTTTGAAATTTTATTTAGTCGCTGCAACCGTGAATTGGTAATAGCATGTAGGCTCAAAAAGGCTTTCTTGCAAACTGGGACTCTTCCACCTTCTCGTCTAATGTAGTATGCGAACGTTGTATTTTTAGTAAAAGTATCAGTGCGTCGTCTAGCCACTGGCTTGGCTTCCATAAGACCAATTAAATGTATATCCTGCCCATTTTTAGACTCTATTTCCAGGAATTGGGATAGTATTGCGTCCCTTTCTTCCTGCGATAAATTTGCCGTACATTTATCTTTACACCTACAAATTATAGTAATGTTTTCATTATTGTATTATTTGGAACTAAGAAATAACTCACTCAGTTAGTACTGAAGTCTTCTTTTCAATAACTTTTCCAGCTGTATTTAGATATTCCTGGCCATGTAGTCGGGCATATTTACGTTGGTTTTGTATCCAAGTATGGGGTTGTTTTTTTCTTTTCTTTAAGGATCTATCAACAGAGTCGTTTTCACTACTACTACTGCTTGTACTAGACATTATTCTTTTTTTAAAGCAAGTATTTAAAACGAATAGCCTATATTATCTAAATATTTATCACCACTCGTGTCAATTGCCAAATATAGAATGACTTTTAAATTGCTGCATTCCGCATATTTTTATCACGTGTAACGACGTCTATTGAGTGAAAAAACAGTATAAGCGCCGCACATATATCGTTCTTTCACTCATTGAGAAAATGGCACTGTTAATTCTTAGGTAAAGGAGATGGTTTATGTACTATTCTTATGCCCAATGGTGTATTAACGCATTTGAAGCGTTTTGGCTATCTCACTTTTAAATGTCATATTTTGTCGCTTGTATCGTTCTTTCACTCACCAATTCATTTGAAGTCATATTTATTTCTAATAATATACATTTCTTATAATATTTTATGTTTTCCATCTTAATTTTATGTGTAATTGCTTGTATACAGTACTTTTGATGCTTTTTATATCTTATTTTGTGCATGTTTTAATTCATATTTTACTTGTATTATACTTTGAATTATTTTGGAGTTACTTTATACATATTTCTGTTTATTTATGGTACAGTTTGTTTATTTATTTGTTTATACTTTTTTATTTATATTAGGTACTTATTGTGCATTTCTATTTCTATTTATATGTCATATTTACATCTTATATACTTATATTTACTTTTTGCATTGTTTTCCGTTTTATCTAATTATTTTTTGATCATCTGTTTATTGAATATGTATTTTTATTTTGTTGTAAACATTATCTATGATAAATAAAGCATAATAATAATATTATACATAGTACAGTTTTGATTGAAAAATTGATGTATGGACAAGATTCTCATACACATGCAACAACAATGTTTTTAAACAGGTTAGGGTATAAAGACTATAAACTTTTAAATATGGAAATTAATTTAAATCATAAACTCATTAAATCCTTAGAAAATAAATTAAATAATTTAAAAACAAATATTATCAATAGTACTAATGAACTTATTTGTAACAATTTCATTTCAAAAAAGTTAAATTCATTAGGGGTTAATTGTTTAATGAGCGACTTAAGACTTGTGATTCGTGGATTAAGAATCTTTCTCAAGTTAATCTTCCTCCCAATGTTTTCAAAATACTCTATTTAGGTCCCAAATTTAGTGTTGAACCTAGGTTAGGTGTTGACATTCCAATTAAGTCATTGTTAGCTGATGTTAATTGCATTTCTTCCTACATTTCAGATATTAATGTTAGAAATCTAACGATAGCTAGATCTGTCAATATGATTACTAATAATGTTTTTCAAAACAAACCCCCTTTTTTTCTTCGAAATCTCTTTGAGGAGACTAAACACTTCCTGAGGAATCACCTTGAACTAGTTGTTACAAAGTCTGATAAAGGTAATGTAACAGTGATTATGTTAAGGAAAGAATATTTCAGGCTTTCCCAGAATTTATTAGACCAGGACACTTCTTATGTTTCCTTACAGTCTGACCCGACTTCTGGGATTCAAAGGAAATCTAATTCTTTAGTCAAACGTTTATTTGATAAAAAGCAAATAGATTTACTTACAAGGAAGAAACTCACGTCTTACAGTGGCACTATTGCTAAGTTTTACACCCTTCCAAAAATTCATAAACCCATGTTATCTATGAGACCTATTGTCTCTTCTATTGGCTCACCAACTGAGTTTATTGCTAGTTTTCTTACAGATATATTGACAAGAGCTTATGAAAATAATGATTACAGTGTTAATGACTCATTTCATACTTTTGAATTATTCAATAAAAAGGTGTTACCACCAAACTACGTTCTTGTCAGTCTGGACGTTGTCTCCCTTTTCAGTAATGTTTATTTAGATGCAGTTATTCGTGCAATTCATAATCATTGGGAATCTATTAGTTCGGTTTGTACCATTAGCTATGACATGTTTATTGAACTGATCGAGTTTTTGTTCAATTCCACTTGTTTTTCATTTGATAATAAGTTTTATAAACAAACATTTGGCACTCCCATGGGTGCTAGCATTTCTCCAATCTTAGCGACATATGTAATGGATGATCTGCTTGACATAGTTCTTCCTGTACTCCCTTTCCATATCCCATTTTTAAAGAAATATGTTGATGACATCATTTTAGCTGTTCCTCGAGATTCAGAGACAGAACTCTTGAATATTTTGAATAGTTATGACCCTTACATCCAGTTCACATTGGAATGTGAAAACTCTAACAAAGCTGTTCCTTTTCTTGACATGTTGTTTATCAGAAATGATGAGAATATAATATAGACAGATTGGTACAGAAAATCATGTAGCTCTGGGAGATATCTCAACTACCTTTCTTACCATAAATTCAATATGAAATTCAACTTAGTCAAACAAATGACAACAAGAGTAAATCAACTCTCTGATCCTTCTTTCCGTCAAAAGAACCTAAATATTATCTTTAACCTTTTTTTTAAATAATTCCTATCCTAGGAAAGTTATGTATGGCACATCTTCTGTTATGTTAAATGCTTCAAACTCCATTTCCAACAATTCAGGTGCTAGGGAACAGAACTCAATTGGATCCATCCAAGGTTCGCCACCTTGTGAATTCTCATATGTATCTTTTCCTTATATTAAGGGCGTTACGCCTAGACTGTCTAGACTTTTCACACAACAATTGCCAAATATTAAGATTGCATTTAGAAGTTCCTTAATACTGAAATCATTGTATACTAAAGTCGATTCAGATTTCAAATTCAGGCGATATAAACAAATGCACATGAAAGAGCAAATTCAACAGGGACGTACTGAGGAATCACTACTTTCATAAATATATTTCTATAAGTTATGTGATTCGATGAATTTGTGTATTGAATTATAATATAATTTTAACTAAAATAGAATGAACAAAATAAGTGAAATATTTGCAAATTATTCTGATGAACTATAACTACTGGAGGTGCTATTGTCATCAACATTTATAGCGTTTTCCGCTTCACCAGTGCAAGCGCGCGCTGAGTGCAACATGTGACGTCATGCACTTTTGCGGGTTATCCGAGGAATTGACATTTTGACAAATCAAGCAGAAAACGAAAGCCGTATTCAGTGCAGTGCACTTTAACCAGAGACCTCTGTCGGCTTATATTTTGTTCACAATAACCCTAACGTCCCTAACCTCTACAGAAGAAATAAAAAGAAATTTTTCCCAATCTTAAGAATAATACAATATTCAAGAAAAATATTAATTAATGATGGAAATTGAAAACCACATTGAATTTTTAATAAATGGAGAGATGCTGAAGCTTTCGATAGACAATGAATTAAACACAGATTTAATGAGTATGATTTTTTATATTTTCATAAGTACCTATAGATTTAAAAACATTAAAATTTACAGCAAGTAACGCCAACTCAATTAACTACATTAATCAGCTCATAGTAAACAAAATTATAGATGTAGGAGCATTAAAGGAACTGTATCGTGTTGAAGCAGATGGGTAAGTTAATGTTAAGAATCAATTTATTAAAGTTTAATCTATTACTGCATACATTTGATAGATCAATAACGGAGCTATTTCAAGAGATAGAAAAAGAAAATTCAGTGTCAGGTAAGCACATAAGTACCTTCTGTAAAGTTATTTAAATTATATAATTTTAAATAATGAAATGTATTCCAGAAAATCATTGGGGAGAACCTGAAACTAAACTATTATTAGCTAAGTATGAACAGTACTTATCTTTGGTGGGACCCATGAAAAGATTTAGATCGATAAGAGTGATGTGGAAACAAATTGTAGAAGATATCTACAACCTACTAAATATAAGAAAAACTAAAACTGAAGAACAGTGTGAAAATAGATATAAAACCATTTTAAAAAGAAAAAAAAGGCAATTGAAAATAACAGCACGTCTGGTTGCTCCAGAAAAAATATACAGTATGGCACAAAAAGACCTCACCTTGAAGACAAAATATGCACAAAGAAACCTCATCTTGAAGACAAAAAGCAAAAGAAAAAAAACATAGTAGAGCTTTATTCTAAAATTCAGAAAAAAAAAGAAGAAAATCGCGAGCGTAGGCATCGAGAAAAAATGGAGTTAATGGAAGCTCTAATAAATAGCATAAAACCAACCAAAGATTAAAAATTTGTAGTTTGTTTCCATTTTTTCTAAGATTTTCTCCTTTTTTTCTATATATATTTATTTATTTTAGTAACTTTATTTATTTGGATAAATGCGATATTTTTTATTTTTAGACATTTCTGTCTAGTCTGTTTTATTTTTTCTAAAAATATCTTTCATTTTTTCCAAGAAATATATATTTATTTAGATAAATTCATTTATATAAATGTGATATTGTTTTTATCTTTAGATATATCTAATAGAATATTTTTAATTTACTTTAGATTAAAAATTTGTGTAGTTTGTTTTATTTTTTCTATGGATATATATTTTTTAAAGAAATATAGATTTATTTATTTTAGGAATCTAATTTATTTGGATAAATGTGATATTTTTTTTTCAATTTCAATTGGATCATAAATAAGCAATAAACAACAATTCAAAGTAAACAAATTCATTTAATTAATCCCCATTATTAATACATAAAAAAAATTTTGAAAAATAAATTGAAAATAGTTTTAACTTAATATTTAATGTGCAGTATTTACAGTGGCACAAATAAAATTTCTTTTTTGTTCACCTAGTTGACGAAGTCTTGCATCATTTTCTTCTACAGCATTTACTTCAACTGGTTCTTCTTCTTGCTCAAATTCAATCATGTCATCATTATCTATACACATATTGTGCAAA
The DNA here is from genome assembly GCA_035357415.1 of Ophraella communa. Lineage (NCBI taxonomy): Eukaryota > Metazoa > Arthropoda > Insecta > Coleoptera > Chrysomelidae > Ophraella > Ophraella communa. Next base: position 27,171,871 of record CM068995.1, read on the forward strand.
GTGCAACAGGCAATAATAAATTTTGTCATTTTATCTACAGTGTGAAATTTCATTAATTGTAGTTGTCAGAAACGTGTTTTTAATATACCAAAGGAATTTTCAATTAGCACTCTCGTTGCTGATAATTTTTCATTATATACCCTTTGTTCTAAGGTAAGGTTGCCATAATCTTTATAAGGGGTCAATAAATATTTTCTTAAATGGTATGCATTATCACCCAATATGTGATAATTATCTCCACAAATTTGTGGCAGTTGGTTGCTTATGAATGATAAGCGAAAAATTCTACTGTCGTGCATTTTTCCTGGTGGGCCAGTAAAACAATCTATAAACCTTCTCTTAAAATCACATATTGCTTGCAATGTATTCGATGTCTTATCATGTCGATTCACATATGTAGATCTGATTTTATGAGCAGGTGTTCGGATTTCAAAATAGCTCCCATCTATACATCCCAGAACTCCCGGGAAACCAGATATCTGAAAAATACATTTTTTTAATACTATGTAAATTATTACTTAACAACTTTTTCACCTTTTTGAATTCTTCCGCTAAGAATTCCTTCTCATTAAGTCTTTTTGGAAAAGTTATTATATTAGAACTTATATCCATTAAATAATTCATCACCCTTTCAATTTGGTTGAAAGCTGTTGAAAGTTGAAAGCCCACACCAAACCTCTCCGCCACATCTCTAGTACAGCATTTATTTGCTGCAAATCTATATAATAATATAATGAAATTGTAAATAAATTAGGATTGTTTATATAAAAATGACTTACCACAAGAATGATAAGATATTATTTTCAGCTGTTGTCATAGGGCTACCTGAATGGCTTCTAATTCCAACATAGTGTTCAGACATAGAAAATCCTTCAATCAATTTCTCACAAGTAGATCTGTTTAACCGAAAAGTGGATTTAAACTGAAATTTTATATTAAGTAATAAGAATAAGATTACATTTATGATATAAACAAATTACCTGTTCTTCGGAATATTTTGATACAACTTGTTCCACATAACCCTCAATTCGTGGTTTATTTTCTACATTTTCTTTGGCCAGGAATTGAATTTCATCAGATGATCAGGATTCTAGAAACTCTTCACAAAATGTAAATAAACACCTACTGTTATCAGCCATATTTGCACTGAAACTAATACACTGGCTCCCCAAGCCAGTGTCAATAAAGTTGCCCTGAGTGCGCACTGAGAGCAAAGTAGACGTAAGCAGAAAACGCCAACACTAAAAAAGTTCGCACTGAAAAGGTAACCGGAAAACGATACACCCGAAAAGTGCAGCACTAGTGCGCACCAATGCAACAAGCAGAAAACGCTATTATTATAAGTGGTTCCACATGAGTTTCTATTAAATTGTCTAAATGCCATATTCGTTGTTCAACTTTTTGTTGAACATGTTGGACGCACTTTTGCCATTTCTCCGACGTAATACTTATTACCGCTTCGTTGAAAAGTTCTTTCGTATCCGCAAATTTAAATGTCTTGTTTTTATCAGCTACATAATTCTTTATATCTGCCCAAATTAACTCGATGGGGTTCAATTTACAATGATATGGCGGCAACCGTAATACCGTCTTATTTTGCGTTTTGGCCATTTCATCAACAACATATTTGTTAAAAATTTTTTTTGTGTTTCTTTACGATAGATAACAGTTGTACCAGATTGGGTAGAATTTTGGAAAACCATTTTTCAAAGGATGCAGCGTTCATTTCCTCGTGATAGTCGCCGGTTTTTTTTGACTCGAAACACCACAGAGCATCAGGAACGAAACCATCTTCACTGCCAATGTGACATACGATCAGTCTCTTTCCTTTTTCTGGAAGTACAATTTTTTTTAAATCTTATTTTACTATTCATTTATTTATTTATTAATTTTTTTTTTATTTTTTACAACGTTATAATCTTAGGTACAAACAGACGCAGAAAAAGCAGGAAATTATCGTTGGATGAAACCTACATGTCTTTATAACAAAAAAAAGGGAAGTCTTTAAAAGTTTCAAAAGTAATATCTTTCAAGATTGTCGAAAAGGGAAAGTTTCTATTCCATAAATTTTAGTTTTTAACTCATACCTGATGGATTTTTTAATCCTGTTGATAGCCCATCCAAGAACGCCTGCCTTGAAGAAGAAACAGATGCATCAACCCAAATTTTTGTTTTGGTATGTCCAGCGTTAACCCAGGTCTCGTCCAAATAATATATCTTACGGTTTTCGTTTCGATAACTTTTAATTTTTTCCAAATACTACCCTCGCCATAAAACTATTTCGTTTCTGTCGAGCAACATGCTATTTCTTCCCCTGGATTGAAATTTAAAATTAAGTTCTTTTATTAACTTGTAAAATGTGGTCCTTTTAAAATCGGGCAAATCAGGATCATCGTTAACTTCTCGCAGCACTTTGTCTATTGTAGGTAACTCGTTCCTAAAGAAGAATTGGTGTACTTTTCTTCTTATGGCATTTTTGTCGAAATCGTCGATAGAATCGATATATTTTTTATATGTTAGTTTTCTTTTTGGTGCCGAAAATGTATGTGTTTCTTTATATTCTTTAATTACATTGTACACAGTCCGGCCACATACTCCTGTTTTATCTGCTACCCTATTCTGAAGCTCTTCGAGTACTAGTGCAGTATTTTCTCGTATTTCACATTTGTAAACGTTCAATATCATTTCTTTCATTCGCACGTCCAGATGGCCTTTTTTTGGGAGGACTTATGTCTACTTCCACATCTTCATGAGCTGTATCTGTAGACGACATATTTAATGAAAATGATAACTTTTTATGCAAATGGCTTTAAACACAACAACAAAAATTAACTAAGAAACAACAATAACACCACAGTAACAAACAACAACACAATATAATTTGTCTAAAATAATAACAAAACAAATAACTTATTACAAAATACGCAGCGTAAAATACATAGTACAGAAACCGAGACAAAAACAAATATAATATATTACTCCTAAAATGCGGTCCTGTACCTGTTGAAACGGCTCGCTCGGCGACCGCCTCCGAATGGTTTATGGTTAACTGACCAATGGCATCGCCGGGATTCGCTTAGCACTGTGGCGATCACGCGTCGGTCATTGTTTGGGTGTTATGAATCTCAAATACGAATAGACTTTACAGTTAAAGATAAAATTCCTTTATTAGATAAAAATAATGTTATTTATAGACTCAGTTGTATGGGTTGTACACAATCATAAGTTGGTCATACACTGTTAAAAATTTTTGTAAATTTACTACCTGTTTACTAAGCAATTGCATAGTAAAATTACAAACTCTTGTATTGCATTTGAATTTTAAGATGCATTTGTTGTAATATTACATTTTATAATAGCTAAAGTGCAAAACAGACAAATGTTTTGTATTAGTCAAATACTTATTGTAATTTTGCAAGTCTAAGTGGTAGAATTCATTCTAAAGTTATGTAAAATTTCTATACATATTCGGAATTTAATTTTACCACAATTATTAGTAGAAATACGAAATAATGTACAATTGAAATTACAAAAAAATATTGACAGTTTACAAATCATTATTTTTTTTTTGGAAATTCTATTTGCATTTTTACAATATCTCATTCTAGTCATGTCCGCTATCTTTTTTACAAATCTTAATTGTAGTTTTGTGTCTAAAGTTTTGTAAAATTGCTGTATATTTTCGTAATTTTATTTTATTACGAATATGAGTAAAATTACAACCATAAGTTGCAATTACAATTACAAGAAATGATTGGAAATTTACTTATCATTAATTCTTTTTTGAAAATTTTATTTACATTTTTACAATATCTCATTCTATTCATGAGTGTTATCTATTTTTACAATTCTCAATTGTAATTTCGTGTTTTAAATTTTGTAAAATTTCTGTACATTTTCGTAATTTAATTTTACCTCAATTATTTGTAAAAATACAAAAAAACTGTACAATTGAAATTACAAAAAATGATTGGAAATTTACTTATCATTATTTTTTTTTGAAAATTCTATTTACATTTTTACAATATCTCATTCTATTCATGAGTGTTATCTGTTTTTACAATTCTCAATTGTAATTTCGTGTTATAAATTTTGTAAAATTTCTGTACATTTTCGTAATTTAATTTTACCGCAATTATTTGTAAAAATACAAAAAAACTGTACTATTGAAATTACAAAAAATTATTGGAAATTTACTTATCATTTTTTTTTTTTGAAAATTTTATTTACATTTTTACAATATCTCATTCTATTCATGAGTGTTATCTGTTTTTACAATTCTCAATTGTAATTTCGTGTTTTAAATTTTGTAAAATTTCTGTACATTTTCGTAATTTAATTTTACCTCAATTATTTGTAAAAATACAAAAAAACTGTACAATTGAAATTACAAAAAATGATTGGAAATTTACTTATCATTATTTTTTTTTGAAAATTCTATTTACATTTTTACAATATCTCATTCTATTCATGAGTGTTATCTGTTTTCACAATTCTCAATTGTAATTTCGTGTCTTAAATTTGGTAAAATTTCTATACATTTTCGGAATTTAATTTTACCATGATTATCAGTAAAATTACCAAAAAATGTGCAATTGCAATTACAAAAAACTATTGGTGTACTCAGTCGGAAAATTTTGTGCTACGTTCGTTGATTGTAAAAAAAAACATTATCTACTTGATAAATTTCTGCCATATCGACAGTTTCATTAAAAGCTACTAACGAGAAAAGTAAGATTGCTGCCGGCATCTCTATAAAAAAAATTTGAATCCGTCTTCTCAAGCTGCGCATGCGCTAGGCGGTATAAGAAGGAATGAAATTCGTATTGTCCATTCGGATTCGAAGCAAAAGGCTGATTTCCATTCGGCAATTTTAGGTTTCGCGGTATTTGTTGAGTTTTTAAAAAATCATGCGCAATGGAAGAATTGTTATTTGAAAATCAAAAATAATATTTTTTAGAAAAATTTTCACTCAGACACAGTATGAAATATTAAAATATTTAAGATCCTGCGATTATCATAATTTCAATCATTTCAGAATTTTCAATTTTGCTCCAGTTTTTAATGAAACTGTCGATATTGAAGGAATTTATCAAGTACCTAGATGATAACATTTTATTACAATCAACGAACGTAGCACAAAATTTTCCGACTAAGCTCACAAATAGCTCATAAAAAAGCACATAAATTTAGTGCCGTGAAAAATTTGCAATAATGTAGCACAAAATTTGTGGACAGTACAAAATTAGCCCATAAATAGATATAGTGTCATCAACAATTCTCATTTTGATATATACTTATGTGTTCTGCTAGCTTAACGGTGATCTAGCGGGTGGAGGCGTACATTTAATTTTTTTATTAAATAGGTACCTAATAGGGCCCAAAAATTATCGTTTGGACACATAAGTAGCCCATAAAAAGCCCTTAATTTTGGTCTCTGGCATTTTTATTTTTGATGCGTGTATACTGTATACTGCTACCTTTAAATTTATGTCGTTTATATAAATATTTTTCAAGTCATGAAAACCTACTCCGAGTTTTTTTTATTTACCGCTGACGTCATGGCAATAGAAAAAACAACGAACATCGAACACCTGCACTCGCTATAGAATAGGGTAGAGACGACGACTAGTGCGAAAACGCACGACGTATATAACGACGTTATAATAATATTTATATAAGACGAGAGCTCCTCACAACAATAAACCAATAACATAACTGTATTAATTTATTAGATTCATCTATTTTATTCCATGTTTTATTAAAAATACCCCAACTTTAATTTAAATTTAATATAGGTATGTCAAAAATTTTTTTGTTTGCTGTATCAAAAATTTTTACTTGAGTATTAAAAATAACAAATATTTTATATTAATTGTCCTGATACGATTCTTTCCTGTAATTTTATATCTAATTTGAATTTTTATTTTTTAACTGTTAGGTATACCTACGTCCTATATGGATTGAAAATCACAAGTTCTTTAAAAATTTGCAAAAAATTGCAACATTTGGTAATAGTGTATATACCTACATAACAAATATGCCTATGTAGATCGTGAACCTATAGGTAGTACCTATGTCGCAAAGTTTTGTATGTATTAAAATATAATATAATTTATTATAAAGGGGAAAAAAGTATTACATATTCGCTCGAGGTTGTGTTGTCTCCCGACGCGTCTCCTTAGTTTCTTTACTGCAAAAAATATAATTTCAACTCAAGAAAATTCGACTGTTGTACCTACCGAATAGCTCAAGGAACATATATCATTCATGCAATGCACATTTATTGTAATGTAACTTTTGTATAAGAAAATATTCTAAAATTAAATTTCTACCTTTACTTATGTGTATATACCTATATACCCGGGAAAAAATACTCTGATTTTTGAACATGCTAGAAATAAAAATACTATCCTGACTTTATACTAACAGGCCTATTCTGTATCTAAGTGGAAGTGAAGCAACTTTATAGCAACTGACTGACAAGCAACTATTTTTAACCACTTTCACTAAAATTGCTATTCCGGTGACTACTAATGGTTAAGAAGAATGATTAGCCACTTTTATAGTGTAAATCGACCTTACTTTTCCACCCAAGTCTGACAACTGAGAAAATTGAGAATAGTTTATTTTTTTATATAGAATGTGACACCTATGCTGATACAGGTTTTTTATTGTACCTAACATGTTTGTATTAAAAATAAAAAATCTGTTGCTAATAATTTACTTTTCCTTCCACAAGTTTTAAACTTGATGCCCTTTAGGATAGGATATAAAGTATAATGGGTTAATAAAAATTATAAATAATTAATAAAGAATTATTTAATTATGAATCTTCAAAAAAAAGTCAAGCAGTGCTCTGATCCCTTAAATGTTTATGGATAATACTGACTCGATCACTAGAAAAATATAAGATTTTATACTATGTTCACAATTTTTAGTTTATTTTTATACATACTCATTGTGTATTTCATTAATTTCATGTTCTTACAAAATATTCATAATCCACGGATCCATATTCCTACCGCACTTCTACCTTTTCTGATAGTTGCTAACTTTAACAACCACAAATGTTGTGGTTGCTCAGAAACAACTATAAAGTAACTTTCGTAACCACTGGTTGCTTCTACAGAATACCATTTTTACCACGTTTTGTTTTCGAATATCAAGAAAGGAACCGATACTGCCCATAGCAAGTCCACGCTCTAATTTGTATATCTGTGGTAGGTACGCTTTTTCTTTCTGCGCTTGTACCTGTCGCTCGAGCCGTCAATGCAATCCCGATCCCGATGTTTTTATATAATATTAAAGTTAGTGTCTGTTGGAAGTTGGAACTGGCAGGAACCTGTGTACTGTGTGTACGACAAAATTTTACGTTAAAGAACAAGTAAGTTATTCATATTTTATTAATCTAATTTTTTGACGAAATAAATAGGTTATTTTTATTTTACTGAAAAAATATTAAAAAATATTCTTATACTAAAACTAAACATATTAAAAACTTATTGGGTACTTACTATACAGTCACCTGCCGGTACAATAGCGAGGGATGTTTTTTGCCGGCAGTTAAAATCGAGCAGCTATAGATAGGTATTTTTTATTATTTTATGTATTTAACACGTAACACATTGATCATTGTAACTTTGTGTAACAAAATATTGAGTAATAAAAGAAATCAATTATTTTTTTCTTAAATATGTCGAAAGTGTAGTTGGAAATAAAAAAAAAATGGTAAATTTCAATTTCCTGTAAAGCTTGTTTTTGAGATTGGAATTTTACAACTTTTGTACTAGAGTTGTACATGTAGGTACTAGATATAGTATTTTATTTATAATTAAATAAATGCGTAGCATATTCATATATTACATACCCTTATATCTATGTATTACGTATGTGAATTCCGGTGGAGCAACAGCCTTTTCCGTCTTTATTCTTTATGCGGAATCCGTTGGAACAAGCTTGTGTTTCTGTCAGTAACTCGGTGTATATTTGCAAGTTTTGTTTATTGTATTATACATATACGTTGTTTTATTTTACAATGTTTAGCTATGGGTGCTTTATTTTTTATTTATTATTTAATGGATATGTAGCATCTTGTTTATATATATAGGGGATTAAGTTTTGTTATAAAGTTTGTTATTCCTGCTAAAAACTAAAACAAAACGTAGCTATAAGCGTCACACAAAAGTTAAATTTATAACTGTACACAATAAATTCACACGAACCATATACCTAATAATGCTTTTTTAATATTTTTTCATTGAAATTTAAAATATGTCAATTTAATTTATTTTTGGCATAAAAATAATACATCTTAATAAAGGCGAATAATATTTTTGTGTCAATAATTTTTTTAATTTAATATTTTACAGATAAAAAATGTGTCGATCAATATTTATATTATATTAGTTTTGTTTATTTAATTCATTAATTAACTGTTATTTTTTAAGCTTAGTAAAAAAGCAAGGAGCATATTTTTTGTTGGATAATATTTATTAAAATTCTAAAAGTAAATTCTAATGGAAATTGAATGAATATATATAAATATATACTAGATTCAGAGAAAAATGTTTTATTGTAAATTTTGTAGTTTTATTCATCCTAATTTTAATTGCTATCTTCAACATCTTAAAGTACATTCGAGCATAAATAATAAATTTCTTTGCGGATTTGATCATTGTAATAAAATTTATAACGTTTTAACATCTTTGCAAAGCCATGTACATCGTTTTCATAATAACAAAATATTTAACGACGTGCATTCCGATATTAATAATGGACTTTTATACGAGGAAATTTCTTGTACAGTGGAATTCTGTACTCAGAAGTACGATAGTCGACAACAAATGATAAAACATTTAAAAATGCATATTAATGATAGCGCGATAATAAAATGTTGTTATTTAAACTGTGAGAAAACTTATAATAAAATCAATTCATTTTCATCACATCTTACAAAATACCATAAAAGAGGAAAGCTCGTATCTCCATTTCCTCTTTCCAATGATAGTAAAGACAATAGCATCTCTTTTTCCGATTCTTATAATGATAATTTAGTTGCTGAAGAGAATTCGTCAAATGATTTTTTTTTAAATTATGAACAAAATAATAGAGAAAATGTTTTCTTAACAAATTTAGCTCATTTCTTTTTAAAACTCGAATTTAAATTTTTAATATCAGCCTCAACGGTTCAGTAAGTTGAGGATTTAAAGGAAATTGAAACCATCGGTGTTGAATTTTCTCCAAATCAATTTATAAAAGAATCATTGGTATTTATAACTGGAGATAATTTAGGTAGCCATGCCTTAGGGGGTTTTGTAGAGAATTTTAGCAGAACTACATATTTTTGTCGGTATTGCTTAATCCAAAAAAAATCGTTTGATTCTGATAGTAATGGATTTTTAAAAATTCATCCTAGAAGAACTATTGAAAGGTACAACAAAACTATCAAACGTCTTCAGCGTCGTATTAAATTTAATTTAAAAATAACTAGAAAATCTGATAAAAAACCAATATTAATCGAAGGAATCAAACGTAATTCTGCTTTTAATAAATTAGAATTCTATCATGTTTGCCTCCCTGGCTTGCCTCCTTGTTTAGGTCATGACGTGTTCGAAGGTGTTATTGCATATGACGTCAAATTATATCTTGATGATCTGGTAAAAAAAAATTGGTTTTCGGTTAAATTATTGAATAAAAGAATACAATCTTTTAAATACTCTACAGAGGATCAGCGCGATAAATTATGTGCTGTTTCACAAAACTCGGTTAAGAGAATTTCGGGAGCTGCTTGTCAATTATGGGCATTTCTTCGATTACTGCCGTTATTAGTTTATGATAAAATTTATGACATTCATGATGAAACTTGGAAATGTATTTTACTACTTTCAGAAATAGTTGAAATAATTAGTGCTCCTGCGATACATGAAAACTGTATTTTATATTTAGAAATTATTATTCGTGATTATATTCATTTACGTAAAACATTATTTACACAACCACTTCGCCCAAAACATCACTATTTATTGCATTATCCCGAACTGATTATTCACTTTGGACCTCTAATGAAATCATGGACATTACGCTGTGAAAGCAAGCATTGTTTTATGAAAAGTTCGACAAGGTCTTCGCGAAACTTTATTAATATCACGAAATCTATTAGTGTTAAACACGAGTTATATCAATGTTTCGTCCGTGCGGGTGGCGAAATTGCCTCTGATATTGAAATAAAAAAAAACTCAAGTTCAAAATTTAACTCAAGCTTATATAATGAAACAATCCAACAAGTTCTGTCAACCATCCACTTACATCAAGAAACTATACAGTGTCATGAAATAATAAAAAATGGTATTTTTTATCGTTGTGGGGATGGGTTATTCGTGTCAAAAGAAGGATATCAATATAAAGTAGTTGTTGGAAGAATTAGTACAATACTGTATAATGATATTGATATCCACTTTTTAATAGAGGTTTTAGAAACTGAATTTGTACCGTATTTAGGTGCGTATAAATTGGGAAAAAATTTGGAATACAAATGCTTGACATTAAACCAACTAGCCAGTTTTGAGAAACTACATATTTATCATTTAAATTTTTTTTCTTGCGTAAAACCTAAATTTGGATTAGTAGAGAATGGCTTGTAGGAATATTAATTATTTTAAATTAATATTTATCAGATAAAAACACTGTCTTATAAATATTTTTCTCTGAATTTCTATTTAATTTAATTATAATTCTTTTTGGCATTTTAGATCTGATAATAGATATTTAAAGTAGTTTTCATTCAAATTGTATATCAACCAAAAAATATGGTACTTAGTTATTAATATTGAAATATAAAAGAAAATTAAAAAAGAATTGATTTATCTAAATTTAAAAAAACATCAGAGATTGTAAATATAATATAGATATATATATATAAATACAAAACTAAATAATTTTATGATTGTACGATACAGTAGAGACCAAGTTATGGCTGCACTATTCAAAGTTTGTCGACATGATAAGCCAAAAGAACGAAAGATGATTAAAGCTGCGTCAATGGATGAACTTATATCGACTGCAAAACATAAATTACAACTAACAAACGAAAAATACAAGGTAGGTAATGTAAATGTTCTTTTACTTTAGATTATATTTTTGTCATTCATTTTTAAAATAATTTAAAGCTAATATACCGAGAATATACATGTTTATTATGAGTAATTATTTTTTTACGTTTTTGACGTTTATTTTTTAATAAAAATATACTTTCGTAATCATTAAGAATTAATTGAAAATATTAACGTTAAATTACAATTTTACTTCACTAATATCAGCATTTTTAATTCATACAGATTTATACCGAAGATTTCACTGATATAGATGAAGATGATATATTGATGGAATTAGCCAAGGAGACTAAAGGGCAACTCATACTAACATTAGTGCCAGATGAAATCCCATGGAACAACAACGCGTTACAAATAATTACTTCTGGTCCATCAACTGGTAAGAATTACAAATTACTTTATTACTCAATGACCATATTTTATAAAAGATCTTCATCAAAAATGTTTCTAATTAAAGTATGTTTTTAAAACTAATCATAATTGAATGTCTCAGATGTATTTTTGACTAATATACAGGTACATGCATAATAAAACGGAACATAGGGTTTTTAAGTATATATTATATCAGAAGTTATTCTGAACTAGTCGACCACTATCAAGCTTCAGCAAATGAGAAACACGATTATTAGAATCGTTTATTTGGACACCTATCGTTTCTCACCACTTCTCAACAGTGGGCGGTCCTCAATTAGCGACAGGCAGGTCAGGAAGAAAAAAAATCAGAGACACAAGATTATCTTTGTTCATTAGAATCGGTTTTTGTTTGGCTTAACAAGGAGGACTATTTGAACCTTTAATTCTTTAGTTTCTTAGTTTTAGCATTTTAAATTGTTCTTAAAAATGTATTTTTAATTTTTTAGACTCTTTGTATTTATGAATTCTTTTTATTTTGAAAGCCGTTATGATCAAAATAAATTAAAACATATATTCTCGAAACTCGACACATTAATGGTTAAAGAGAATAACAATTAATTTTTCGAAACAACAACGTAAGTATATTGTTTTAATATGTAGCGACGTTATTTACTAACGCGAAATAATATTTCAGCAATAAAAGGATCGGGGTTTCTTATAGTAGTTCTGAATCCAGTTGTCCAGCTAAATAAATAAATACACATTTATAGAAATGTTTTGTTGGTGGACTATTTAGATCGGAGAATACATTAAAATCCCTATGTTCCGTATTATATAATAATTATAATGATTATATAAAATAAAAATGTATACCTGATATTTCTTGGTTAATTAATTTTTTTTATAAAAGCTATAGCAAAACCACTTAAGTTTTTGTTTTACTTAGTTGTATTTTAATTATTTATTATAAATTTAGTAATATGATCAGTTTAAAAAATAAAATATATTTATTAAATTTATCCAAATTCATAAATTTGTGTATTTAATGAAAGCGTTTTATTTTTTACAGCCTATGAATCTAGTTCTCAAAACTTACAACCACATTCGACAGACATTGTTTCATCAAGTTCATCGTCGTTGCGTCAAAGTGATAACTTATCTGAAATTTTTCAAAAATTTTCGACAAACGTGCAATCTACTTTAAAAAATGGCAAAACTCTAGAACCCAAAGAAAGAAAATCATTGGTCCATACTATAAAAGCATACATGATTTATAATTTAAAAAATACATCTCGCAAAACTGCCGAAAATATCAGTAAGCAGATCATAAGTACATATCCAAAGTCATTTTCCTCTAAGATTGGAGATAAAAACATTGATGGTGCCATAGAAGCTCTCAGACAATTTATTATGCTGTCAATTATGAAAAAGCACGATCGATGAGCACGTCTAACATATCTCTCGGTTTAGATGAACCTGATGATGAACCTACAGAAAAACCTAAGGATCAAGATGAGTATGGATGTGTATCATATTTGCCCATTTTACCGCCATCTGAAACTCTAAATTCTCAAGAAGAAAAGAGGTTAAAACTTTTTGAGCATTTCAGATCTTCGAATGAAACAATAAATGATGAAATTTTGACACTTATATCTGAAAGCTATTTCTTACAACGAAGACAAATTCATACTACAAAAGATTTAATAAAATTTTTCAATCAATGGCCGCATTTTCATCATCATAAAATAGTAATTAAACACGCAGATATACTTTAGGTAAAGATAATTATCAAATTTGGAAAGAATCCATTAATAAGTTTGCAAAACCGGTAAACTGTTGGTCAAAAAACACAGAAATTTATCGGGAAATGAAAGCAAAAAAAAATAGGAAGAAAAGTATAAATTTAGATGAAGATGAAAGATATGTTCGTGAAATGTTGAAGAGCGCAAAAGCTCATTGTGATATAATAAAAAATGATGAACCCTATCAAAATATTATATTTGGATTCATTATTAGGCATATGAAAGAAGATGAAAACTATCTTTACTTTTTTATTGAAGTAAGTTAATAGTGTTATACTTAAAACTTTGAACATAAAATAAGCTAATTTTTTTATTTTATTTTATCCATAGGAAGATGTAGATGATGATCAATTGGTAAATCATGTGCCTGTGGCTAACCCAGTGTTGATTATAAGAGGTAAATAAACATTTTTATTGCTGTTTATTATATTTATTTTTTATGAATTTCAAACATTGATATTAAATATTTATTATTTAAACGAAATCTAGAACTATCGGTAATTTGAACAGAAAAGGTGTGTGTGTGTGTAAATTTTCAAAATATTTTGAAAACATTAACAAAGAAAGTTTCATTTCATTCAGAATTTATTCATTTATTACTTTTGAAAATTATGTTATTTTTTTAATGAAAGTTTTTTAATTTTATATAAATGATTTTATTTTTCTTATTTTAACTGTTTACAAAATGTAAAAGAATATTGCTATCAAAATCACATAAACTATGATTTAATTTGATTTATAACTCCCTAGTTTATACGCTTTTGTAATTATTTTATTAATATGTTATTATTCCTTTAGGACCAAATTTGTTTACTTCTGGAAACAGTTATAAAGTAATCATTGAGAAAAACATTATAATTCACGTGGAATCATTCCTCGATGGAATATTAACAACTTTCCTGTGCTATTACGTATTTGGTTTTGTGTATCCAAAGGAAATAAAAGGCACATTGGAAGCAATCCAACGGTGAGTATTCAAAAAATGTATACGTTACAATAACTATTCCTAAGGAAAAGACAAATAACTCTAAAATTACTCTATTTTAAGTTATATATTTTTAGGGCGAGTTAAACGCCCTCAGGAGTAGAGCTCAACATCAACGCTTAGCTTATGAACGGTTCCAGTGCAAGCCGAATAATTCTCAACTTTTAGTATGATAAAAGTACTAAATTAAAATTTACACTTGATTTTTCCCATAAACTATTACATTAAATAAATAAATACTTATTCTTCAAATTTATTTTGAAAATAATGTTTTTTTATTTATTTTTTTTCAGGTTGTTCATGAAAATTTGTCCTCCAAAGGGAACCAAACGCGGTGGTAAACGAAAAGCCACAAACGTACATCCCAAAGTTAGTTCTTTGATTATGGAATTAGAAAATTATATGAACTAATTTGTACTTATTTTAATACAATAAAATATTGTTAAATTGATACATGCATTATTTATTTGTTCAGTCAAATTGCTAATCATAATACAGCTTACGTGTAGTAAGATTGCAATACGATGTTGTAGCATTAATAAATTTATACAACACATTTTCTTATTAAAAGTACAGTCTTACACCGTAATATAGCTACACCAGTTATAACCCAATGCACAGTAATATTGCAACGAATAGTTTGTAATTTTTCTAAACAAAATTGGAATTAGTTGGGTTGTAAAATTGCAATACATGGTTGTAGAATCACTAAATTTATTTACTGTCATTTGTTTGGTAAATTTCCAATAATTGTATTGTAATATTACTAAACAATATTTTAATAAATGTTCGGAACATTGCAACAAATAATTTGTAATTTTTCTAAGCAAAATTGGCATTAGTTGGGTTGTAAAATTGCAATACATGGTTGTAGAATCACTAAATTTATTTACTGTCATTTGTTTGGTAAATTTCCAATAATTGTATTGTAATATTACTAAACAATATTTTAATAAATGTTTGTAATATTACAACAAATAATTTGTAACTTTTCTAAACAAAATTGGCATTAGTTGGGTTGTAAAATTCCAATACATGGTTGGAGAATCACTAAATTTATTTACCCTAATTTATTTGGTAAAATTCCAATTATTGTGTTGTAATATTACTAAAATTTATTTTGGTAAATGTTTGTAATATTGCAACAAATAGTTTGTAATTTTTCTAAACTAATTTGGTGTAAGTTGTCTAGAATAATTACAATAAATTTTTGGAAAATTACTAGATATATTTGATATATTTGGCTTGGTAATATTACGAATAATGTTTAGTAATATTACTAAACATAGTTCTAATAAATGAGTAGCAATTTTGCTACTGATAATTTGTAATAATTTAAAACTGAGTTGTGATAAGTTGTGTTGCAAAATTACAAGACTGAGTGCCATTATTTCAAAAGTGTGGTGCGTAAAAACTTCCTACACAATTTAGTAAAATTACTATGAAAATTTTTAACAGTGTACATCTCAAAAATTATCTAGTCGTTTGACTCTCCACAAAAGTGACATAAGGTTACATCCTGATAGATGTTCATTGGTCTCACATTCCAATTCTACGGGGCATTCCATTGACTTTCCAAATGCACAGGTTTTATATTCTGAAAGTAACTACAGGAAAAGAGTGTTTCTTGAAATAGCGTTCATCTTCTAAGAGAAGAATTCTATGAATAAAAAAAACGATATCAATAATTTGAGTGGTTTATATTCATTACTACTTAAGCTAGACAGTAATCATCTCATTCCCAGTAGTGAAAATTCTTCCATTTCAGAGGATTAATCTTATCTTCTTTCTCTCATTTACCCCATTACAATTTCTAAATCTTTAAAAATATCCTTTCACATTCACTATGATCAATGTTGAATAATTCTTTTGTTTTATAATTTTAATTCCTTGATTCTTCAAATCTAGTAAATGATATAACAATTTCCTTAGTTTCAACCCGAACTCATCGTTCTGAGATTTCGTTCCATTTTCATACGATTAATAGGTTTGATTAGCTTTGATTGTTTCACAATTCATTTTGTCATTCTTTTTCAATGCAGTTTATTAGTAGTTGTCTCACTTGGTAAAATTTACCATGTTTAGCTGTGGTTGTTTAGGTTTTACTATTGCTTCTCTTTTAAAATTTGAAAGAAGAAGAGTTTTAACCTAACCAAATTCAGTTACACATTTTCGTGACACGTGGCGAAGGTAGTACTAACCTTTCTCAAATTTTCATATGTTAACTTGTGATATTTTATACTGGCTTGATTGGCTTTTTGCTTTTCTGGATGTAATCAAATGGTTCTTCACTTTCTCCAACTAACATCTAGACTTAAACCTCAATTAGTGTAAGTTACTTATTGTAAATAAGTTTTTTACTGATTTGTAATCTCATACTAATTCACATTTGTAGAACCCTGATGATGCAACTAAGATTTGCGAAAGCTTGGTATACTGTTTTCATAATTTTTCACGTCCTTTCCGCTGCATTCCCAACCAATTTTTGAAGTTTATATCTAACTGATCAGCGTTGATTACAAAGGTTTCTACCTTTTCTAGATTCTATAATGGGATTTTTTGAAGATATTAAGAACAATTACGGAGTTGCAGCTGTTGGATTTCTGAAGGGATGGTCAAGAGTTAATCAAAAACTAGCCAGAGAACGTAATAGAAAAATATTTTTATTGCAATGTAAAAGAATTGGTGTTCTTTCGAAACATATTAAGATAAATGATCAGGACCTGCAGAGTGTACATGAAATAAAATATTTAGGTTTTATGATGGACCATGAACTGAAATTTAATAATCACGTAGATTACATAAATATGTAGGAAAATTGGAAAAAAAGTTGGTTTTTTAATATATATATATATATAGTTTGTATTATTTGTTTTCTTGGGTTCAAGGTTAATAATTAAAATTTAACATCTATTTAACGTTTCGCTCCTGTTTGGGAGCTTTTTCAAAAATATTTATTTTAATACTGTATTGGTGTTTTATAAAATGTTGTACATGGGTATAAAATCTAATTTGTGTAATATATAAAAACATACAATTAAGAACAATAAAAACAATAATAAAATAATGAAGTACTTAGTGTAGAAGCAAATTTCATGATATACGAGTCAAGTTGAAACTGGAAATTCTTATGTTTATTAAAATCATGTGTTTCATTATGTAATTAAATTATGGTAATTTTCGCTCAGATTTTTGATGTCTTGTTTATCGTTTATTGAATTCTTTTCTTTCCTTATATGTATTATCTCTTTGACTGTTAGTTTGTAGTAATTGGGGTCTTGTGTTAAAATTTCTGTATTTTTAAAGTCAAATTTGTGTTTTTTTGTGGCTTTTGTGTAACGCTGTGGAAGTATTTTTTGTATATTTATGTCTGTTAAGTCGACTTTCTAAATGTTGGGTTGTCATACCTATGTATTTTCCTGGGCAATTTAAACATGGTACAGAATATATAACATTAGATTTTTTATTAATTGTAGTTTGGCTTTTTAGTCTAGTGAAAAATGATGACAAGGTGTTTTGAGTTTTATGGCATACGTTGATGTTATGTTTAGATAATATGTGTTTTAATTTTTCTGAGAGTTGGTTCGTATATGGCATTGCTATGTATTTGTGCTGATTTGTTTGAGTTTGTCTGAGATTATTTTGGTTATTATTATTTTTTTTTGTTTATGCGTTGTTTAAAAATTCGTTCTATTTTATTTATTGGGTAGTGATTGTCTTTTAGGGTGTATTTTACATCTTTTTTCTCTTTATATATATATATATATATATATATATATATATATATTGAGACGAAGTTTTATTATCATAAAAAATTTATTCATTAAAGAAAATATTAATTTCAATAAGAATGTGTATTATGATGATTAAATCAAAAACAAAATCGTTAAGTCAATTAAAAGCAAAAATAAATAATAAAAAAGTAATCACATTACATAAAAATAATCAAAATCACCATTAAAAAAATAAATAATAATGAAAATATAATTCTAAATGTAAAATAAAACAAACGAACAAATTATAAATTTTTGTAAAATATTTTTCTGTTAAATATATAAAAGGATTTTCAAAGATCTACAAAAGTGTATAAAAGTTCTTCTACGAATAACACCTGTGCATATGTGTGACGTAAAATTATCAGAACTACGACTTCTAACATCGCGTGTTTGAAATGTTTAGTTTCCATGAACTGAAAAACCTTAGAAGTGCACCTGTGCCTGTGACGTCAAATTAACACGAATTAGAATGCTCGTAAACATCGCGTGTTTGAAATGTTTAGTTTCCTCGAACTCCAAGAGCTTAGAATAGCAGCTGCACGTTGTGACGTAAGAGTTACTCGGAAATGTATCGGTCGAATTTATGACTTCAAGCCTCAGTGTAAATATAATTTGAGAGCTTTACTGACCATAATAAATTATATAAAAATTATTGAACATTAAAAATGATTATTGTATATATTATGTAAAAAAATTGTTTGTAAAATATAAGTAGTTAGTTAGAAATAAGCAAATTAAGAAATAGTTCCTTCTGATTGGTTCTCGTGGAGTTTTTAAATGAAGCATTTTTATTGGTCAGAGAATAATGAGAGAGGGATCTCAGTCTTTACGTAAAAGAACCAGTCAGAAAGAATAAAAAGAGATTCAAGCCTAATTTTAGGAGAGTCAATACCCTTTATACAAACATTAAAGCTTCGTTTAAAAAAAATTTTTAACAAACATTTAAGATTTAATTTTAAAAAACTTTCACGACTCAATACTCAAGTTTAATTTTAAAAAAGATTCAAGACTCATTTTCAAAACATTCAACAACAGTTATTATAATATTCAACTCGTAATCTACATTTTTAAAAAAGACTTTGATTAGTCATAAATTTTATTAACTTTATAAGTTAACAGTATTCGACTTTGAATCGAAAATAGGTTTGTTGAATCGAGCAGAGTAATCTTATAATATAACAGTTTCAACTGTAATTTTAATGATACAAAAGTAAGTATTAAATTAATATAAGAAACTTGACTTACCTTATATCAGAAATAATCCTAGTATAAAACTTTGTAACACACCACTTGTAAAAAGGGAGTCTTATCAACCAGTAAATTGTATAAACAAATCCACAAGTAAACAATAATAAATTCTACATCGTAAGAGTTTCTGTCTTTAATTAAACCATTGGAAGTTCTACATCCCACGTGTTCACCAGAAGAGAAGATAGACCACCAGTTCCAGCGACACTTACATGTGAATGGCGAACACTCGAGAGACAAAGTTAAAAAAGGTACCGTTGTTTAATTTGTATTAAGTGTGCGTATAAACTGTTTTAAAGCGATAATGTTATTAGCCGCTAGAGAACATTTATACTACTTTATTGTAAAGATTTTTGAATTTCATTTTGATAGAAAATTTATAATTTGTTTGAGCGTAAATCTGTGGTGAAACCTGTACGACCTGAGATATAATTTTTCGATTAACGATAGTGTCTATTTTCAAGAAACATTTAATTTTATTTGAGCTAGTCATCATTATACAACATATTATTTAAGGGGCTAAAAAACATTATTATTGTAGTAAAAAACTTCAACAATTACGTCAAATCAAATAAAAACAAACCACTAATAATATCATGTCACAGTTAACGTGAATTTACTAAAATAACATTCAATCATCAGAAAAAATTAAAATTATAATAAAACAAAAAAAGAAAACATAAGAACCCAACAACAAATAAATTAATAAATTCATAATAATATATATATATATATATATATATATATATATGTATATAATCAATCAGAATGTTTATATATAAATATAATTTAAATAGAAATATTTGCCAACTATTTGTATTATCGGAATGTTTTTGGGGATGTGGCAATAAAACCAAAGTGTACTCTTTTTAGAATTTATTAACCGAGCTTTCGAACCTCTATGGGTTCATTTTCAAGGTATATCTAGGTGAGATTATAGGTAAAATTTTGTAAAAAACTGTAATAAATGTGACATGTTATTATAAAAAACTCAAAAAACAATATGATTTAAAAATTTTGATTGATTTGTTTAATATATAAATTCAATTTAATTATTATTTACCATTAAATAATATTAAAATTACGAGTAGAACATGTCTTACCTTAAACAAAATTTTTAGTAAAGTAAAAGATACAACTCCAATTTTGGATTTATCTAATGTAGTATATTGTATTCCTTGTTCTGCTTGCGATAAAAAATACATAGGTCAAACTGGCCAAAGATTAAAACAACGTTTATCCTTGCATAAGAGTGATACCAGGTTACATCCTGAAAGATGTGAATTGGCTAAACATTCAATAACTAATGACCATCTTATCGATTATGCTTCTGTTAGTATTTTGGATGTACAAATTAACAATAAAAAAGACTCTTTTTGGAAATGGCATCTATATCACAAGACAATGATATTATGAATAAAAAAAGTGACCATAAAAACTTGAGTGACATTTATTATTATCTGCTATCTTTGGATAAACATACAAATAAAGATCTAAATAATACCTAAAATTCATGACATTTATTTGACATTTTTATTATGATTTTAAATGACATTTTAGAAGCTTAAATCAAAATTATAAAAAAGAATAAGATATCCTTATTTTTTATCATAGAACAATTAAAGATTTTAATCAAAATTTATATTTTTCATGAAAGAAGAAATTAAAAATTATAACCTATTATTTTCTACTCTTTTATTATTACATTTTATCTCAAGCAATTAAGTTGTTTATTAATTTTATGACGTTATTTTGTTTTATAAATAATTTGACTTAAAAAAATTTTTTTTTAAATTCAAAATTAAAGTTAAAATAGTTTTTTATGTTATATTCACCATTTTTTTAACACCAATTTTGTTTATACTCGTGATTATTCCTTGATAATGAAATAAATATATTTCGAAAGCTTGAAAAACAAGTAAAAGAGTTTTCTTAAAACACATTGCCGTATACCCCAAAAATTCTGGTTTAATACATATATATATATATATATATACATATATATATATATATATGTATATATATATATATATATTGAAATGTTTTAAAATAATCAAAAATATGACTTACCCAATATATAACTTAAAATTGAAATAAGTTAATAAAGATGGATATAATTTTCAAATCTTTCCTTTAAATGTTGAATACACCATAAAATTTCTTTATTAGAGCTATTTAATAAGTCTCAAGTAACACAAGAACACAAAAAGTATCTTGATAAAATATAAGTCCATAAGAAGAAGTATTAACATCAATAGTCGATTCCATAGCCAAGTCCAAGATCCTATGTTGTTTAAGCTAAAAATAAAAAGTAAATGAATATTAGAATATGATAATAATGAATAACAGGAATATTATATTAGTGATAGGAAACCCACTCTATTAGTTATATTAAGTTAGTTTGTTTAAAATATAAATAAGTTATAATCAAAGTTAATAATAATAATAAGTTTAATAATGTTTTCTTTTAATAGGTAGTTATAAAATAAGAATTAAGTAGGTGTAGATGATTACAAACTATAATTTAATGTAGAAAATATTCAACAATATTCAGTTAATTATATCATTAGCAAAATTTAAACTCAACAAATAAATATTAGCTATTAGAATAAAATAAACAGTATCACAGAATATGAATATAACTAAATAAATAAATTTGACTTACCCAACCAATGTTTATAAATTCATTTAAGCATCAAAGTGATGAATCCATATTACAATGTATCGGATGATAGTACAAGCCTAGTACTTCCTATGTTCTGGTACATCCCATATTTTGATACAATGCAATGCTTGAGAGAGAGTCTAAAAATAAAGATATTGAAATTTATCACATGTAAAACTGTAAGAAAGTGATGTGGTTGTTTACAAACAAAGACTATATAATCAAAGCTTTATCAAGGACATTGTGATTGATAAGTCCAGTGAAAAAAACACTGTAAATAGTAAAATAGTGATCACAAACTTATAATATAAACTTAAAAAGATGTAATTGTAGTGAAAAGACATGAACTTAGTATTAAAGGGTTATTTAGTGTTATTATTTATTAAAAACTATATGTTGTTGTAAGGTAATTAATTTTAAGTTATTCGGTGATGATTTTAGGTATTATTAATTTGTTTATTTGATAAATTTTATAGTTGAATTGTTATGACGTAATAGATTTCTAATGCAAATAAAAACTAAAATAAGAAGTGTCACTAAAAGAAAAAGTTTTCTGATTATATTTAAATATGTAAATTTTCAATTTTTGTTAAAATTGAGGGCCAAAAAGAAATATTTGCTCATAATTGTTAAATTTGTTATTGTTAATTGTAAGGATGTCCGCCATTATGTTGCTCCAGAAAGTCAACAATTTTAAAAGGAAAATTTTGTTTGAAAATTTAAAAAGTTTATTTTTATGATGAAATAAATGATGCAGATTCGATTAATAACAATTATAAGGCCAGAAAATGCTAAATTAAAAATTTAATTTTCCAAAATTTCAATGCAAAAAGGTTATGAAAAACAAAACACGGTCGAAAAAGCGGCCATTTTTGCAAGTTCCGGTGTTAACATATAAAAACCCATGGAAAATGGGAAAAAAGTCACTCTAAATTCATCAAAAGGCCAATCCACGTCAGTTTATTTCTAAATTATTATATCTATAATGGCCGACTTCCTTTAAAAAATAAAAATGGTGGCACAATAATCTCTTAAAACTGTATTATTAATTTGTAAAAGCAAAACCGATTGGAAATTATATATGGAAATTATACATTGGATAATAAAATACCTATCTATAAGAAGAAAAATAAATTTGTTTTTGTACTAACCTGTGATATAGAACATCGGACATCTGGAGAAGTAATAAAAAGCTTTTATAACAATTTTAAATATGGTGAGGATGAGATAGCTGTTTCTGGGAGGACTCCATAATCAAACATCAGCTCGTTGCCGGTTACAAGAAGTCAGACGCTATCAACAAGTGAATTACGGTATGTCTTTGATATCACTTATTACATTCACTTTCCTAATATCTATAAAGTTGTAAATGATAGATTTCAATATCTTTGAACCACTATTTTGAAACAATTTTGTTTTAAGTAAAATAAACTGTTTGAACATCTTATAACAACAAATGCACGCTGCTTCTCTCTACTAGAATATAACTGTAATACATCACGTGTTCTTTTAAGCGTGGGCATATGCGCACGAAAATACCATAGTCGTATCATTAAGTAGATATAGGGTATATTAATTTTTTTGGTAAAATAAGTAAAATAAATAGTTTTATCGTTAGATTTTATTCTTTTTGGAATCGACTACTGTGGTAAAGAGTCACTCATGTTTTTAGATTAATTTAAATAAATCAAATCTAAAATAATAATAGATAAAAACTACATATGTTGATTTTGATCATATATTATTGGCAAATAGTAAAGAATAAGTAAAAATAAAGAAATTTTGAGGTGTTTTAAGATAAATAAAGATTAAATAAGAATTAAAATATAAATGAACATAAATTATAGCCCCACAAAACTTTAAAAATAAAAATTTAAAATAATAAAAATAACAATTTAATAATTATATCAATTATAAATTATATCTATACAATCATCACATTTTTAACATTGTAATTTATTACAATATATATATATATATATAGAAAGAAAGAGTAGTCGTTGCTGACTAGTTAGAAATAAAACTAGTATTATTGGGGTATGCAGCAAAGTAAAAGAAGACTCTTTAAAGGTTTTCCAAGCTTTCGGAATTATTTATTTCCATCATCAGGGAAACTACAAATGATTACACTTAGTTTGACAAAATTGTACTAAAACTAATGATTCTTTTTACAACTTAGATGAGATTGATTACTGTGATGAATAAAATATCTACTATGAGACACATAGTCACTGATTATATAGAGCTTAATACTATTAACACTTGCAAAATATGTAAAATTTCTTTTAAAAATTGTTAGCAATACATTTGATAAAACTTATTTTCTAATGTTAAAAAGTTAAAAAAATTTTTATAACAAATAAAAAAGATGACTACTTCCACGAGTAGTTCGATCAATTTACAGGTTAGAATTTGACTGACAACTAATTGTCACTTGGTACTAAAGAATGTTAAAGTGTGATGAAAGTGTAGATTGCTCCGAACGGTTTGTCACAATTTTGACACTGACAAGTTGTGTGAACGTGCATTTTTATCGATGGTTAATAGATATGAATAAATCTCACTTAAGTGATCTATGTCTGTCCTTCTGTTCATACAATTGTCTATATATATATATATATATATATATATATATATATATATATATATATATATATTACAAAAAAATGAAGATATTGGGTTAAGCCCGCTAATGCAGCCGTAGACACGTGTTTCTGTCTCCTTAGACTTCATCAGTACGGCATAGCTAAGGAGAATAATACCAAAAAAACACTGAATGATGGAAAACAAATATAAATCAACACAAACGGAGTCAACACAAGGGCCAACCGCACATTTGTGGCTTCAACTAGAATTACCGATTGATTGTCGGCAAAATTCCAACATCGCCACGGAGGCAGATATAACCACCTGCGTGACAAACCGTTACCCAGGAATAAATACACATAGTAGTATATTTTTGCGGGAATAAATTAAATTACAAAAAATGAAGATATTGGGTTAAGCCCGCTAATGCAGCCGTAGACACGTGTTTCTGTCTCCTTAGACTTCATCAGTACGGCATAGCTAAGGAGAATAATACCAAAAAAACACTGAATGATGGAAAACAAATATAAATCAACACAAACGGAGTCAACACAAGGGCCAACCGCACATTTGTGGCTTCAACTAGAATTACCGATTGATTGTCGGCAAAATTCCAACATCGCCACGGAGGCAGATATAACCACCTGCGTGACAAACCGTTACCCAGGAATAAATACACATAGTAGTATATTTTTGCGGGAATAAATTAAATTACAAAAAATGAAGATATTGGGTTAAGCCCGCTAATGCAGCCGTAGACACGTGTTTCTGTCTCCTTAGACTTCATCAGTACGGCATAGCTAAGGAGAATAATACCAAAAAAACACTGAATGATGGAAAACAAATATAAATCAACACAAACGGAGTCAACACAAGGGCCAACCGCACATTTGTGGCTTCAACTAGAATTACCGATTGATTGTCGGCAAAATTCCAACATCGCCACGGAGGCAGATATAACCACCTGCGTGACAAACCGTTACCCAGGAATAAATACACATAGTAGTATATTTTTGCGGGAATAAATTAAATTACAAAAAATGAAGATATTGGGTTAAGCCCGCTAATGCAGCCGTAGACACGTGTTTCTGTCTCCTTAGACTTCATCAGTACGGCATAGCTAAGGAGAATAATACCAAAAAAACACTGAATGATGGAAAACAAATATAAATCAACACAAACGGAGTCAACACAAGGGCCAACCGCACATTTGTGGCTTCAACTAGAATTACCGATTGATTGTCGGCAAAATTCCAACATCGCCACGGAGGCAGATATAACCACCTGCGTGACAAACCGTTACCCAGGAATAAATACACATAGTAGTATATTTTTGCGGGAATAAATTAAATTACAAAAAATGAAGATATTGGGTTAAGCCCGCTAATGCAGCCGTAGACACGTGTTTCTGTCTCCTTAGACTTCATCAGTACGGCATAGCTAAGGAGAATAATACCAAAAAGACACTGAATGATGGAAAACAAATATAAATCAACACAAACGGAGTCAACACAAGGGCCAACCGTTTTGTCACGCAGGTGGTTATATCTGCCTCCGTGGCGATGTTGGAATTTTGCCGACAATCAATCGGTAATTCTAGTTGAAGCCACAAATGTGCGGTTGGCCCTTGTGTTGACTCCGTTTGTGTTGATTTATATTTGTTTTCCATCATTCAGTGTTTTTTTGGTATTATTCTCCTTAGCTATGCCGTACTGATGAAGTCTAAGGAGACAGAAACACGTGTCTACGGCTGCATTAGCGGGCTTAACCCAATATCTTCATTTTTTGTAATTTAATTTATTCCCGCAAAAATATACTACTATGTGTATTTATTCCTGGGTAACGGTTTGTCACGCAGGTGGTTATATCTGCCTCCGTGGCGATGTTGGAATTTTGCCGACAATCAATCGGTAATTCTAGTTGAAGCCACAAATGTGCGGTTGGCCCTTGTGTTGACTCCGTTTGTGTTGATTTATATTTGTTTTCCATCATTCAGTGTTTTTTGGTATTATTCTCCTTAGCTATGCCGTACTGACGAAGTCTGAGGAGACAGAAACACGCGTCTTCGGCTGCATTAGCGGGCTTAACCCAATATCTTCATTTTTTGTAATTTAATTTATTCCCGCAAAAATATACTACTATGTGTATTTATTCCTGGGTAACGGTTTGTCACGCAGGTGGTTATATCTGCCTCCGTGGCGATGTTGGAATTTTGCCGACAATCAATCGGTAATTCTAGTTGAAGCCACAAATGTGCGGTTGGCCCTTGTGTTGACTCCGTTTGTGTTGATTTATATTTGTTTTCCATCATTCAGTATTTTTTGGTATTATTCTCCTTAGCTATGCCGTACTGATGAAGTCTAAGGAGACAGAAACACGTGTCTACGGCTGCATTAGCGGGCTTAACCCAATATCTTCATTTTTTGTAATTTAATTTATTCCCGCAAAAATATACTACTATGTGTATTTATTCCTGGGTAACGGTTTGTCACGCAGGTGGTTATATCTGCCTCCGTGGCGATGTTGGAATTTTGCCGACAATCAATCGGTAATTCTAGTTGAAGCCACAAATGTGCGGTTGGCCCTTGTGTTGACTCCGTTTGTGTTGATTTATATTTGTTTTCCATCATTATTTGTAATTTTTGGTATTATTCTCCTTAGCTATGCCGTACTGATGAAGTCTAAGGAGACAGAAACACGTGTCTACGGCTGCATTAGCGGGCTTAACCCAATATCTTCATTTTTTGTAATTTAATTTATTCCCGCAAAAATATACTACTATGTGTATTTATTCCTGGGTAACGGTTTGTCACGCAGGTGGTTATATCTGCCTCCGTGGCGATGTTGGAATTTTGCCGACAATCAATCGGTAATTCTAGTTGAAGCCACAAATGTGCGGTTGGCCCTTGTGTTGACTCCGTTTGTGTTGATTTATATTTGTTTTCCATCATTCAGTGTTTTTTTGGTATTATTCTCCTTAGCTATGCCGTACTGATGAAGTCTAAGGAGACAGAAACACGTGTCTACGGCTGTATTAGCGGGCTTAACCCAATATCTTCATTTTTTGTAATTTAATTTATTCCCGCAAAAATATACTACTATGTGTATATATATATATTGAGACGAAGTTTTATTATCATAAAAAATTTATTCATTAAAGAAAATATTAATTTCAATAAGAATGTGTATTATGATTATTAAATCAAAAACAAAATCGTTAAGTCAATTAAAAGCAAAATAAATAATAAAAAAGTAATCACATTACATAAAAATAATCAAAATCACCATTAAAAAAAAATAAATAATAATGAAAATATAATTCTAAATGTAAAATAAAACAAACGAACAAATTATAAATTTTTGTAAAATATTTTTCTGTTAAATATATAAAAGGATTTTGAAAGATCTACAAAAGTGTATAAAAAGTTCTTCTACGAATAACACCTGTGCATATGTGTGACGTTAAATTATCAGAACTACGACTGCTCGTACACAACAACAACATCGCGTGTTTGAAATGTTTAGTTTCGCATGAACTCCAAAACCTTAGAAACGCACCTGTGCCTGTGTGACGTCAAATTATCAGAACTACGACTGCTCGTACACAACATCGCGTGTTTGAAATGTTTAGTTTCCTCGAAATCCAAGAGCTTAGAATAGCAGCTGCACGTTGTGACGTATGAGTTACTCGGAAGTATATCGGTCGAATTTATGACTTCAAGCCTCAGTGTAAATATAATTTGAGAGCTTTTCCGACCATAATAAATTGTATAAAAATTATTGAACATTAAAAATGATTATTGTATATATTATGTAAAAAAAATTGTTTGTAAAATATAAGTAGTTAGTTAGAAATAAGCAAATTAAGAAATAGCTCCTTCTGATTGGTTCTCGTGGAGTTTTTAAATGAACCATTTTTATTGGTCAGAGAATAATGAGAGAGGGATCTCAGTCTTTACGTAAAAGAACCAGTCAGAAAGAATAAAAAGGGATTCAAGCCAAATTTTAAGAGAGTCAAGACCCTTTATACAAACATTAAAGCTTCGTTTAAAAAAAATTTTTTCAACAAACATTTAAGATTTAATTTTAAAAAACTTTCACGACTCAATACTCAAGTTTAATTTTAAAAAAGATTCAAGACTCATTTTCAAAACATTCAACAACAGTTATTATAATATTCAACTCGTAACCTACATTTTTAAAAAAGACTTTGATTAGTCATAAATTTTATTAACTTTATAAGTTAACAGTATTCGACTTTGAATCGAAAATAGGTTTGTTGAATCGAGCAGAGTAATCTTATAATATAACAGTTTCAACTGTAATTTTAATGATACAAAAGATAGTATTAAATTAATATAAGAAGCTTGACTTACCTTATATCAGAAATAATCCTAGTATAAAACTTTATAACACACCACTTGTAAAAAGGGAGTCTTATCAACCAGTAAATTGTATAAGCAAATCCACAAGTAAACAATAATAAATTCTACATTGTAAGAGTTTCTGTCTTTAATTAAACCATTGGAAGTTCTACTATCCCACGTTTCACCAGAAGAGAAGATAGACCACCAGTTCCAGCGACACCTACATGTGAATGGCGAACACTCGAGAGACAAAGTTAAAAAAGGTACCGTTATTTAATTTGTATTAAGTGTGCGTATAAACTGTTTTAAAGCGATAATAGTTATTAGCCGCCAGAGAACATTTATACTACCTTATTGTAAAGATTTTTGAATTTCATTTTGATAGAAAATTTATAATTTGTTTGAGCGTAAATCTGTGGTGAAACCTGTACGACCTGAGATATAATTTTTCAATTAACGATAGTGTCTATTTTCAAGAAATATTTAATTTTATTTGAGCTAGTCATCATTATACAACATATTATTTAAGTGGCTAAAAAACATTATTATTGTAGTAAAAAACTTCAACAATTACGTCAAATCAAATAAAAACAAACCACTAATAATATCATGTCACAATTAACCTGAATTTACTAAAATAACATTCAATCATCAGAAAAAATTAAAATAATAAAACAAAAAAAGAAAACATAAGAACCCAACAACAAAAAAAATAATAAAATCATAATAACTTGGCGACCAACGTATCGGGCTCGATTAAAATCACAGATTTTAATAGTTTAAATAACAAAAAAATAAATCAATAAACATTACATTAAAATTTATTTAAAAAAATAAAAATACTAATATTATTGTAACTGTAATTAACATATAAAATAAATATTTCTAACATTTTATTATAAATATAAAAAGTCGAAACATAATGTCTGGTAAAGAAGAAAATAATTTTGATGCATGGAAGGTAGAAGAACTCAGACAAGAATTGAGAAACAGAGATTTGGACGACAAAGGAACCAAACAAAATTTGATAAACAGATTGACAAAAAGTCAAGAATTAATAGACATGTTTGCTAACACAGAAGAGCCAGAGGAAAGGGGGGAACAAGAAGATGAACATCAACAAAAAGATGGTACTTCTTCACAAACTGGAGGAA
Organism: Ophraella communa; assembly: GCA_035357415.1. Classification (NCBI taxonomy): domain Eukaryota; kingdom Metazoa; phylum Arthropoda; class Insecta; order Coleoptera; family Chrysomelidae; genus Ophraella; species Ophraella communa. The sequence continues at coordinate 27,201,919 of CM068995.1, forward strand.
ATGTCACATTGGCAGATTTGATGAGCATCATCCTAGCCAATTCAGAACAAATAGCGAAAAAACTAGAAGCCAACTCGGAAGAGATGACAAGAAAATTAGAAGCTAACTCTGAAGAAATGAAAAAACAAAATAGACAAAATTCTGAGGAAATAACGAGAAAATTGAATGAAATAACGGAAAAATTGGACAAGAAAGTAGAAAATCAAGAGAAAAAGATTAAAGTAATTGAGGAAAAACAAGAATTTTTAAATAAACAAGTACAAAATATAGACAAAAGAACAAGCGAAAACAATCTGAAATTAAACTCAAGAATATCAGAAATCGAAGATAACGTGAAAAGAGGAATACAAATAAATTTGGACATAGCCGAACAGGAAAACAGAAAAACAGAGAGACAATTAAGAAAAGAAATAGAAGAAAAATTAAATACAAATATAAACGTGGGAAACAGTGAAGAAATCAAGGAATTAAAGGAGGAACTCGAAAATAAAATAAAACAAGTGAATCAAAATATTTCTGAATTATCAGACAATCGCGTAACACCTGACTTGGGTTTTCAAATTTTAAATATAGGGGGGAAGTTTGAAGAAAGTTCGAAATTTTGTGGGGATTATAGGAAGATACATCCTATAAATTATTTACATTCAATTAAAAATAAATACTATAAAATTAAAAATTTACAAGACTTTAAAGCATTTATCAGGTCAAGTTTAACAGGCAATGCACTATTATGGTGGAATTGTAAAGAAATGTTTGTAGATTCATTTGAAATCTTTGAAAAGGTATTTCTAGATACTTTCTGGTAAGAATTACAACAGAGTAAAGTCAGGGAAAGATTGTATTTTGGCAAATTTGATAATACAAAGAATAATCTATCCAACTATGTTTTACAACTCTATGCTACTTGTCAATATTTAACTCCTCCTATACCAGAGGCAGAAATTGTAATGTTTTTATCAAGACATTTTAAACCTGAAATATCTGAGATAATTGCAGTACAAAATATTAATAAATTTGATCATTTAATAACATATTTGCAGAGAATTGAAAGAAATTTAAGTAATAGTATCAACAATCAGAATAGAGATAATGTAAGAAACTTTAATAACAATGATATAAGTTTTAATAGGCAAAGTAACAATAACAATTTTAACAGACAAAATAATAATAATAATTTTAACAATAACTACAATAATCAAAACAGAAATCAAAATAATGAAAATAGGAACAATTACAATAATAATCAGAACACTAGAAATTTTAACAATAATTATAATAATAGAAATTTTAATAGATTTGAACAAAATAACAATAATCGAGCAAATACAAACAATAATAATAGACAAGTAAACGCAATTAATACGAGTAACAGTAATGAGGGGATAAATGAGACAAATAATACACCGAGAGACATTGCACGTTCAGGTAGTAGAACTCCTAGGGCCAGATCTCCAGTAGATGATGCCCAAACCACAAATTTTCAATAGGGGTGCACAATGTAAATAGCGCTAGATGTGACTTTGTACACCCACGTGAATTTCTAATGGACAAGGATAATCTGCATCTAGAAAATAAAGAAATAGAATTAGTATTAATTAAAGCAAATATTGATAACAATTTATTAAGCATTATAATAGATACAGGGTCTACAGTTTCTTTAATATCAGAAAATACAGTAAATAAAATCTCAATGTTAAAAAACAATATAATCAATATTCCAAAAGTAAATTTTACAGGGATAAATGATAAAAGTTTAGGATATTCTAATAAAACAGTTTTTGCTTCTTTGAATATAAATAATGTAAAATTAAATGTTCAGTTATTGATAGTCAATAAATTAAAATAATATGATATATTATTGGGTAACGATGAATTATCAAAGAATAAAATTATAATAAATTATATCAAAAATGCAGTAATATTTGGGGATAATGAAATAAAATTTGAGGTAATAAATGATTTAAAATTAACTAGTAATTATAATATAATTAGTATATTCGACGAGTCATTAGAAAATAGTAATAAAAATTTCTGCCAAGAAAAAATAAGTGAAATTTGTGAATCTAGTTGCAATTTAATGGTACAAGGGTGCCGAAATATATTTAATAATGTGGCCATAGATGCCGAATTAAATTTAAATAAAAATGGAAATGATAATCATTTAGAAAGGGTCTTAGATACCAAAAATAAATTAAATTATGATTATGATGAAAGGGCAATTGATGCCGATGATAGGGTTAATGAAAAGAATTTAGAGGTGGTGATAAATTGCAATAAAGGATGGAAAAAGTTATAAAATTGGTAGAAAGATATAAAAGTTTAATTAATGATGAATCTAGAGTAGCTAAAAATTATTCACATAGTATAAAAGTTAAAAAATATAGAGAGTTTTCAGTCAAAAAGTTATCCAATTCCCTATAAATATCAAGAAGCGGTAGACAAACATTTAAAGAAACTGTTGGCAGATGGAATTATAGGTTATAGTACTACACCCTATATTAATCCTATGGTAGGTGGTTAAGAAAAAAGATAAAACGATGCGTTTATGTTTTAAAAAGTAGAAAATAAATTCTAATGTTTCCTAACACAAAAATTTCACGTGGTGTGTTTCATGTAAGTTCACTCAAGTAATATATTTAGTAGTTAAGTGTAAATAAATATGTAAATAAAATAAAATAGGATATAGTTTAAGTTAAAGTAGAAAATGGAAACTTATAAAAATTTATCCGTCGATAAATTTATTACAAGTTTGGGGGGAAGTTGAGACGAAGTTTTATTATCATAAAAAATTTATTCATTAAAGAAAATATTAATTTCAATAAGAATGTGTATTATGATGATTAAATCAAAAACAAAATCGTTAAGTCAATTAAAAGCAAAATAAATAATAAAAAAGTAATCACATTACATAAAAATAATCAAAATCACCATTAAAAAAAAAATAAATAATAATGAAAATATAATTCTAAATGTAAAATAAAACAAACGAACAAATTATAAATTTTTGTAAAATATTTTTCTGTTAAATATATAAAAGGATTTTGAAAGATCTACAAAAGTGTATAAAAAGTTCTTCTACGAATAACACCTGTGCATATGTGTGACGTTAAATTATCAGAACTACGACTGCTCGTACACAACAACAACATCGCGTGTTTGAAATGTTTAGTTTCGCATGAACTCCAAAACCTCAGAAACGCACCTGTGCCTGTGTGACGTCAAATTATCAGAACTACGACTGCTCGTACACAACATCGCGTGTTTGAAATGTTTAGTTTCCTCGAAATCCAAGAGCTTAGAATAGCAGCTGCACGTTGTGACGTATGAGTTACTCGGAAGTATATCGGTCGAATTTATGACTTCAAGCCTCAGTGTAAATATAATTTGAGAGCTTTTCCGACCATAATAAATTGTATAAAAATTATTGAACATTAAAAATGATTATTGTATATATTATGTAAAAAAAATTGTTTGTAAAATATAAGTAGTTAGTTAGAAATAAGCAAATTAAGAAATAGCTCCTTCTGATTGGTTCTCGTGGAGTTTTTAAATGAACCATTTTTATTGGTCAGAGAATAATGAGAGAGGGATCTCAGTCTTTACGTAAAAGAACCAGTCAGAAAGAATAAAAAGGGATTCAAGCCAAATTTTAAGAGAGTCAAGACCCTTTATACAAACATTAAAGCTTCGTTTAAAAAAAATTTTTTCAACAAACATTTAAGATTTAATTTTAAAAAACTTTCACGACTCAATACTCAAGTTTAATTTTAAAAAAGATTCAAGACTCATTTTCAAAACATTCAACAACAGTTATTATAATATTCAACTCGTAATCTACATTTTTAAAATAGACTTTGATTAGTCATAAATTTTATTAACTTTATAAGTTAACAGTATTCGACTTTGAATCGAAAATAGGTTTGTTGAATCGAGCAGAGTAATCTTATAATATAACAGTTTCAACTGTAATTTTAATGATACAAAAGATAGTATTAAATTAATATAAGAAGCTTGACTTACCTTATATCAGAAATAATCCTAGTATAAAACTTTATAACACACCACTTGTAAAAAGGGAGTCTTATCAACCAGTAAATTGTATAAGCAAATCCACAAGTAAACAATAATAAATTCTACATTGTAAGAGTTTCTGTCTTTAATTAAACCATTGGAAGTTCTACTATCCCACGTTTCACCAGAAGAGAAGATAGACCACCAGTTCCAGCGACACCTACATGTGAATGGCGAACACTCGAGAGACAAAGTTAAAAAAGGTACCGTTATTTAATTTGTATTAAGTGTGCGTATAAACTGTTTTAAAGCGATAATAGTTATTAGCCGCCAGAGAACATTTATACTACCTTATTGTAAAGATTTTTGAATTTCATTTTGATAGAAAATTTATAATTTGTTTGAGCGTAAATCTGTGGTGAAACCTGTACGACCTGAGATATAATTTTTCAATTAACGATAGTGTCTATTTTCAAGAAATATTTAATTTTATTTGAGCTAGTCATCATTATACAACATATTATTTAAGTGGCTAAAAAACATTATTATTGTAGTAAAAAACTTCAACAATTACGTCAAATCAAATAAAAACAAACCACTAATAATATCATGTCACAATTAACCTGAATTTACTAAAATAACATTCAATCATCAGAAAAAATTAAAATAATAAAACAAAAAAAGAAAACATAAGAACCCAACAACAAAAAAAATAATAAAATCATAATAATATATATATATAGAAACGGAAGGACAGTAACGGGGTACTGGTAACAATCAAATTGTATTTCAAAAAACAATGGGAGACCCCTAAAGGAATGAAGAGGAAGCAATAAAAGTTCTAAGGTTGCTTCTAACGTTATTGCCTTTATTCTAAGTTCAAGCTTTCGTTTGTTAGGTTAGGTTAGGTTAGGTTAGGTTAGGTTAGGTTAGGTTAGGTTAGGTTAGGTTAGGTTAGTACTAAAAATATAAACTGAAACTCACCAGAATCAGCAATCAATCTCTTAACAAACAAGTGAACGGGAAATAAAAGACATGTGATTCATGGCACATCACATTATTAAAATTATACATGTTAAATATTAAAATTGTTTTTGTTTTTATTTAGTAGATCTACAAAAACAATTTTAATATTTGACATGTATAATTTTAATAATGTGATGTGCCATGAATCACATGTCTTTTATTTCCCGTTCACTTGTTTGTTAAGAGATTGATTGCTGATTCTGGTGAGTTTCAGTTTATATTTTTAGTACTCAAATTTGATTGTAATAGAATGTTTCTCATATTGTAGTTTTTCCTGATGAAGTTTGTAAACACAAACGAAAGCTTGAACTTAGAATAAAGGCAATAACGTTAGAAGCAACCTTTGAACTTTTATTGCTTCCTCTTCATTCCTTTAGGGGTCTCCCATTGTTATTTGAAATACAATTTGATTATATATATATATATATATATAAATATAAATAAAGGAGGGTATTCTTGACTGATATATATGCAATTAAAGGTTTTTTTGAGGTAAGCAGTCAAATAAAAAAGGGCAATTAATGTAAACTCTTTATATTTGCGCAAATATAAAGAGTTTACATTAATTGCCCTTTTTATTTGACTGCTTACCTCAAAAAACCTTTAATTATATAAATATATATATATATATATATATATATATATATATATATATATATATATATATATATATATATTGATTTGTGTTTCTTGGGTGTTAGGTTGTGATTATTTAATTAATGCAATAAAACTACTTTTTATCCATTTGACGTTTCGTTCCTGTATTGGGAACTTTTTCAAAAAAAATTTTTATTCTACATTATATAGACAGTAACACATGAACACATAAAATATGTATATATAAAATTGTAAATAAGATATATTTTTATTAAAAACATTCAAACAAAAAAAGAAAGAAACAAAACAAATTAAAATGGATTTATAATCACTTCCTATAAACAAACATCACGACAGGAGAGCCCATAGCACAGCCATTGATTTGTTGATAGAAATCATCATTATATTGAAAATAGTTGTTATTTTGAATCAGTAAAATCGCTTCAATAAAGTCATTGTATGAAAGAGTAGTATGTTGTTTTATTGAATTCCATTTAGTTTTTAAAGTGTCTAAAATGAGCTCATTTGGTATACTTGTATACATTGACTATACATCTAATGATATTATTTTAAAGTCGTTACCTTGCTAATTGCCTTTCAAATGTTGTTGCACAGAATGATCATTATTTAAAAGATTCATTTTCTTTTAAAAAATTCATTGATACAGTAAAAATACCAAACGACTTTAAAATAATATCATTAGATGTAAAGTCAATGTATACAAGTATACCAAATGAGCTCATTTTAGACACTTTAAAAACTAAATGGAATTCAATAAAACAACATACTACTCTTTCATACAATGACTTTATTGAAGCGATTTTACTGATTCAAAATAACAACTATTTTCAATATAATGATGATTTCTATCAACAAATCAATGGCTGTGCTATGGGCTCTCCTATATCTGCTCCACTAGCTCAAATTATAATGGAACATCTGGAAGAAATGGTATTAAAGGAACTATCTTTTAAAACATTATTTTACAAACGATACGTTGATGACTGTCTTGCAGCTGTACCCAAAGACCATATAAATGATATTTTGTCCGCATTCAACAATTTCCATCCTAACATAAAATTTACAATAGAAATTGAAAACAACAATACAATAAATTTTCTAGATACAACTTTAATCAAAATTAACAACACAATTAAAACAAAACTGTATAACAAACCAATCGCATCAAGCCGACACCTCAATTATTATTCTAACCATCCTAACTCCCATAAAAATAGTGTTATTATTGGACTTATTGACAGGGCAATTAAATTAACTTCTCCCGAATACCGACCAGAAATATTGACACAACTAACAACAATTTTAAAAGATAATAATTATCCAATTAATAGAATAAAACAATTATATCAACAACGGATACATAAAATGTACAATAATCTATCAATAAAAACTAAAAACTCTACTGATTTAAAATATATTTCAATGCCATATACCAACCAATTGTCGGAAAAACTCAATCATATATTCTCTAAGCATAATATTAAAATTGCACACAAAGCCCAAAATACCCTATCGCCATTTTTCACACAACTTAAAAGTAAGATTAAATCAACAAATAAATCAAATGTTATATATTCTATTCCTTGTCTAAACTGTCCCAAAGTATACATAGGAATGACAACACAAATCTTAAAAAATCGCATAAATGGCCACAAATACACGAAAAATGCAACCACCGCACTCCATAAACATGAAAAAAATGAAAATCATGAGTTCGACTTTAAAAATACAAAAATTTTAACGCAAGACTCAAATTATAAAAAATTAACAATCAAAGAAATGATACATATTAAAAAGAATACTAACTCAATTAATGATAAAAAGGACATACAGGGTTTAAGTCAAATATACCACAATCTATTATAATAATTTATTATTCCCCGTATAATGTCGTGATGTTTGTTTATAGGAAGTGATTATAAATCCATTTTAATTTGTTTTGTTCCTTCCTTTTTTTGTTTAAATGTTTTTAATAAAAAGATATCTTTTACAATTTTATATATACATATTTTATGTGTTCATGTGTTACTGTCTGTATAATGTAGAATAAAAATTTTTTTTGAAAAAGTTCCCAATACAGGAACGAAACGTCAAATGGATAAAAAGTAGTTTTATTGCATTAATTAAATCACAAACTAACACCCAAGAAACACAAATCAATATATAGAAGGTTGAAGAAAACAATCAATAATATATATATATATATATATATATATATATATATATATATATATATATATAATTAAATTTCTGTTATTTGCCGACTAATAGGTATTAAACCAGAATTTTTGGGGTAAACGGCAATGTTTTTTAAGAAAACTCTTTTACTTGTTTTCCAAGCTTTCGAAATACATTTATTTCATTTTCAAGGAAAAAGTGTGAGTTAAAACAAAATTGGTGTTAACAACTTGGTAAATATAACATAAAAAAACTATTTTAATTTTAATTTGGAATTTAAAAAAATTTTTAAGTCAAATTATTTATAAAACAAAATAACGTCATAAAATTAGTAAACAACTTAATTGCTTACGATAAAATTTAATAATAAAAGAGTAGAAAATAATAGGTTATAATTTGATTTCTTCTTTTATATATATATATAATGGGAATGTTTTGGGGATGTGGCAATGATACCAATGTGTACTCGTTTTAAAATTTATTTACCGAGCTTTCGAACCTCTATGGGTTCATTTTCAAGGTCTAAAAATTGTATATTATAAAGAAATTATATAGCAGGTAATAAAATAAATAAACTTACATATCTAAGTGAGATTATAGGTAAAACGGTGTAAAAAATTGTAATAAATGTGACATGTGTACTAAAAAAAACTCAAAAAACAATATGATTTAAAAATTTTGATATATTTGTTCAATATATAAATTCAGTTGTTTTAAAATTCTACATAGTAATTCGTTTTTTTTAATTTTTTAAATTTTGTTTCTCCAAATCCAAAAGATATGCATATATTATACTTAAATTATTTAGATCAGTTTTTTTATTAATATATCGATCTTCCTGAGCTATGTAAGCCGTTTCTAAAAAGATCCGCTTTTTATAATTCATTTCTGTAGTTAAAATTTTGGCCTGTTCGTAATTCATTATATGGCCTTCAGAGAATACGTGTTCAGCAAGTGCACATTTCTCTGGATGAAGTTTACTGTCACTTTTATGGGATGTTATTCTATTAGCAAGAGACCTTTTTGACTGACCAATGTATTTCTTATCACAATTTTTACAAGGAATTTCACAAACTATGTTAGGTAATTTATTATTAGGTGTTTTATCTTTAATTTTACTAAAAAGCGAATGGATTGTAAGATGTTGTTTATTTGCAATTTTTATATTATGTTGTTTTAAAATTCAAGTTTTGATATATGGTAGAGATACATAAATTGGAATGGTATTTCTAGAACTGATATGACATTCTGTGTTCCTTGTCATGTTATGAATTATGGCATTTGTATTGTCAGATGTATTATATAAAATTTGTTTTAAAAAATATGGTGGATAAGAGTTCTCAAGAAATAGTTTATAAAGAATTTTTAAATTTTTTTGGTAAAAAATTGGATTTAAAATGTTTAACACCCTATTCTTCATTTGTTTGATCAAATTTAATTTAGTTTTACGTGGATGATATAAATGATAATTAATATATCTACCAGAGCTTATCGGTTTTTATACCAGTCAATTGAGATATTATTGTTATTGTTTCTTATAAATTTAGTATCAAGAAAAGGTAAGGATTGTTCTATATCTTCTTTTTCTATAGTAAATTGTATATGTGGATCAAAACTGTTGAAATAAAAAAGTATATTATTTATTTCATCATATGGAAGAGATAAAATTATATCACCTACATATTTTTTAATGAAGAATAATTTAAATGGTAAAACAGATATAACTAAGTCCAAGATGTAATCCATTACATAGTCTGCTAAAATAGGAGATATTGAAGATCCCATTGGTGTTCCAAAAGTTTGTTGATACAGTTTATTATTATAGGAAAAATATGTACTATTGAAAATAAATGTTATTAGTTCTAGAAATGTCTCTTTACTCAGTCTGCAATTTTTATTTATATCATTCCATTTCTTATTAAGTGCTTTTAAACATAAATTTAGACAAACATTACTAAAAAGTGACACTACATCCAAACTTAAAAGAACATAATTTGGTGGTTGCTACCCCTTTAAAATTTTATTTCCAATAAAAAAAATAAGGGAGTGGAAGGATTGTCGTTTGTGGGTAAGCAGGGTTTATTACTTGTGCCTGAATGTTTTCTAGGGAAGATGGAAAGGTACCAAAATCAAAAATAAAAAAATATATTAAAAGTTTATGAGTATTACTTATATTTATATATGGGCAAGGGTTAGCAGTAGACACTACCAAAGTGTTGATGATTATTGGCGTACTAAAGGTAAGTGACAGGTTATTTTATTCATATAAATGTTTTGTACTTTAAGAAACTAGTAAATAGATAATCTGTTTAAGTTATAAACAATATATTTAAGTTTATTATTCCCCAATTAGAATTCTAATCAGTTCACACTAGTATGGTAATATATTAATATTGATGATAGCACTTAATATTTAATATTGATAGATTTTTCTACATTATTTGTTAGATACCAACATGTTTTAACTAATTGTCTTTAATTATTTTTAGGTTTCACTTTATATGGAGATGAATCTAATTTGGAATGTATTCAAACAAAGTGAACCATTCTATAGGCAAATATCCCATAGAATACACCAAAACCTACTTTATATTTACTTAAATATATAGATAATTACTAAACTAAATACTTATTATTATTGTTAGCAAGACACAACAGGTGGAAAGAAATAATGCAGCCAAATAGGGTAGATCTTACTTGTTAAGTATTGAAGATACTGTGTAGTGTTCTAAAGTTAATAAGCCTTCACTGTGGTGTGTCTAGTTTCTAACTAGAAGGATACAGCCAGAATCATCCAGGAATTCAGGAATGGATTAAATAGTTCAATTTCACTGCTGTCATCTAGGTGCCTATTAATCCCCTGTTTGAACCATGTAAATAAGGTAATAGACGATATACTAGTAGACCATAACAAATTCTTCTAATTAATCTCCACTTTAGGTTCTATGGGACTGGGTTATGGCTAAACCCATAAGAATTAAAAGGTCTAAAAACATGAAACATGATGAAAGATCTAAACATAGAAAGTTGATGATATACGAAGTGTTATGTTCTCCGAGATAAAAGAAGATTGATACATTAAAATAGAAGACTTACCAGAAGGGTGGAAGGTGACCTGGTAAGTGATTATCTCTTAGTTAAAAAAACAAATATCCACTAGAAGTGGTAATCAGCCTTGGATTAAAGATGCTTCTTTAACTTTTGTTATTTTTTTGAAGGTTTATTTCCGATAATTTTCGTATTACTTTAGCACATGCTAAACTTGTTGAACTATTCAAAAAAACGAAAGAGATATCCGGTTGACAATTGGTGGTAGTACCGATAAGAAGATGGTCTTGACCTTTTGGTTACAAGGTCACCGGTCTTAGATCTGGTAGGCTAAGCAACTAACTAAATAGTATAGAATGTTTTATTACTTCTGATAAAAATGAGGATACAAAAATAAGAATTTAAACATTACAAATTATATTATTGTTATTGTTTTAAATAAACCTTTTAAACTTTTGAACCTGTTTTGATTTTTAACCCGTAACATGGTAATAAAATATTATTAAATTTTTTATTTATTTCAAAAGAATCTCTAATGTAATACTCATTGCTGTAGTCATATGATTTTGTTAGTATTTCAGTTAACCAAAGTGTAAGGGGTTCAATTGGTGTTCCTATTTAGGCTACTATTGGTCTAGCTGATAATGCAATTTTAATATTCGTTAATGGTTTAAAAATACTTTTAAATTTTGGTGTTAGTTCTTTTATATATGGTAAAGATACATAATAATTTATAATTTCAGTTGTATAATTTATATAATTATTTACATTAGGATTTATTCTATCGATTACTGAAGAACTATTAAATAATATATTTTTTATTAATTTATTGGGATAACCATTATTTAAAAATAATTGATAGAGTATTTTAAAATTATTTTCATAAAATATTGGATCTGAAATCTTGGTTATACGATTTTTCATTTGTTTAATTAAATTAATTTTCATATAATATTTATGATAAGACCAATAGTTCAGGACTTAATTAAAAAATAACGAATGTCTAAACAATTTCATAAGTGTCATTCTGACAATTTTTGTTGTAAAAAAATTTTCTTTATAAATAATAGTTTTAAGTTTTTACATATTTACCATTATAACATAAAATTTAACATTTTCAGATACATACCTGGATAATGGAAATAAATTTTCCGAAAGCTCGGTAAAAAGTATGAAGAGTTTACTTTTTTTTAATTGCTGTACACCCCAATATTTCTGGTTTAATACCTAATTATTCAGCAAATAAACTACCTTTACATACAAGTAAAGACAATGGGGTTTTATAAGAACATCGAAGAAAGATATGGTAAATATAGTGTTCAATATTTGAAAAATTGGTCCAAATCTAAAATGAAACTTGCCAAAGAATATAACAGAAGATGCTTTTTATTAAAATGTAGAAAAGAAGGAATCATTCCAAAACATATACATCATTCTTTAGTACCTTTATTAGACCTCTTACATCGTCAGGAGATACAGATGAAAAGAAATACAGGTTTTTTCTTAGGTTTAGGAAGTAAAATATTAAATATTGAAATATCCAATAATCATAAAACTATTGTAAATCTAGAAAAGAATTTAGAAATATTTAAAAACAACATTATACAATCTACGTCAGAATATATTTTTAAGAATTTTGAATATCGTCGGAAAGGAACCTATAATAAAAATTTTTATTCAACAAAAAAGAAAAATATTAATAAAATTGATTGTACTAACCCTTACTTTTTGGAAGTCCATCTTATTAAGGATAATAAAAAACTCTTCATTTTAACAAAACTTCCAATATTTATTTAAAAACTGTGTAACATGATATGTTAACTAAAAACGTAGTATTTTTAAATTAATTATATGGCTAACACTAACACCATCTATTGTATAGAGTTCTTAACATGTTAATTATTATAAACGATTCCTGTCAGTAATTCCAACTTTATACACGATTTTTAATGTGACTTAGTCCAATACTTTAAACCACGATTCATTCTTTTATTGTCATTGGTGTTATACACAGGTATGTTTTTTGATTTTTATTTTTGGTAAAAGATTTTAAATATAATTTCTATAAATCTTGACAGTACCTACTATATAATCAGATGAGAATTTTCATATTAATAATTATTTCAAGTATATTTTGAGGACAATTTAAAAGTAATCATTGTAATTTTTTTTATAAAAAAATACAAAATGGCGAGTTGAGTACTTTTTTTTGGAATTCTAATTGTTATATTAATTTATCTTTTGTTACTACTGTATTTTTTGTCATATATCCTAATGATAAATGTAAATTTCGGAATACGCTGTTTTGTACTTTTTGTACGGAAAAAAAAATAAACGAATACGTGGCTGATGCTGACAATTTTTCACAGCATTGAAATATACAATACCAAAGACGTTACAAATTCCAAGTTAAAAGACGTTACAAATTTCAAGTCAAAAGACGTGACAAATTTCAATTCAAAAGACACTACAAATTTCAAAGACATTACACTGATTGGTTCTACATTGGTGGACGGTTCATCAGACCAACCCTTCACTGGACCAGCCCTCTCCTGGATCAACCAACGGATCCTATGTAAAAAAAGATAAGTCGACCAACGTAAATGCAATTATAATATTATACAGCTGTCTCGTTTTTCTTCATTTCTTAAACGTAAAATAAAAAAATCATTTTAGTATCGTCAACTGTATTAGAATAAGTTTTTGTAAAGAACTGTTTGCGGATTATTTTTTTGTAACGTATTCTCAATTTCATTCATTTAAGCACCAAGGAAATCTATTTATCTTTTGGTACATTTTCATATTTTTGGTACATTTTCATTTTTTTATCTTCATAGACAGTTTTTTCTGACATCTTTCTGTCATCTTATGATACTTATTTAAGGGTGCTTTCCGAGTTAGGTATCTGCAGTTTTAAAGTATATGACGTATACCATCGTTCCGAATTATATACACGGCAGTTACTTCAAAATAACTCGGAATGGTTTCATACTCCACTACGTCAAATAATGTTAGTTGACAGCTGTTTTGTGTGTAAACAAACCATCTCTATTAATTTGCAAATTGCTTAGTACAATATAAATTTATAATTCTGAAATGGATACGAATGAAATTATGGATATCATCTTCGAGTCGAGTAGTAGTAGTAGTAGTAGCTCCTCGTCTTCCGATGGTGAAGATGAAGTAGTTGATTATTTGAGGAAAAAACGAACTGATTTAAGATCAATTCCCAGAATAAAATTATATGTTGAGAATATCGTTTCTCAGTATTTAAGTACAGAGTTCAAATCACATTTCAGGTAAGTGAATTCTAAAAATAAATATTTTTGTGAGGAAGGTGAATTCATAATGAATTACTAATTTTTTTTAAATGATTTGTTTTTTTATTCAAGGATGCTACCAAGTACTTTTGACGAAGTTTTAAGGCTTATCGGACCAGTGATTAGCAAAACAACTGTAGTTTTTGGACGTAAACCCATAGATCCAAAAAAACAGTTATTAATCACCTTGTGGGTATTTGCCACACCAGATTCTTACAGGCATGATCAAGATTTAAAAATAATAAAATGACTGCTATTTATTTCCTAATTTTTTAGATCGGTGTGTGAGAAGTTTGATGTAGGACAGGCAACTGCACTGCGATCTGTTAGAAGAGTGACTGCTGCTCTTTATGATTTAGCTAAAAATATAATTAAATGGCCTACAGAAGAGCAAGCAGAAGCTACATCAACTTATTTTCAGAGAAAAAATGGCTTCCCAAAAATTATTGGGGCAGTTGATGGCACCCACATAAGAATTGATGCTCCTACAGTAGATGCAATATCATATGTCAATCGTAAGGGTTTCCATTCCATTCAGCTGCAGGTATGCAAATTTATATTATCCAATTATATAAAAAGGTTGATACTTTTACATATTTTAGGCTGTTTGTGATGAAAAATTAAAATTCATTAGTACTTATGCTGGATCAGTGGGATCTGTTCATGATGCCAGGGTGTTTAGAGTTTCTCCACTAGTCCAGAATTTTGCAAATCCTGATATTTTTTTCCCCAACGACTCGCATATCATTGGGGACTCAGCTTATCCACTCAGTCGGTATCTATTAACACCATTTAGAAATAATGGAAACTTAACTAGGCGCCAAAGAAATTTCAATTTTTGCCTATCATCATGTAGGATGGTCATTGAAAAAGCATTTGGGCTTTTAAAATGCAGATTTAGAAGGCTTCTCCACTGCCTACCAATGACGGATGTTTCAAAAATTTCTGAGTACATAATATCCTGTTGTGTTCTGCATAATATATGTATAGATATGAATGATATCATCGAGATTGATGATGATTATAATAATGAACATATGGAAGGTGAAGAAATAAATATTAACATAGCTAATGCCCACTTACATAGAGAAGGCGATTTAAAGCGATACAACATAACTGAAACTTTACCTCTTGTAGTTAATTAAAATGTATTGTTATGACATATATAACTTTGGGTTAGCACTAGAGCACATAACTTTGCAAAAATACATGCTGCAGTAATGCAGTATGCAGATGTCATAGTCATAATAACAGCATCAAAAAAACAATGAACAGAACAGAGAAAGGGTTCAACAGGTGGAGAATGAAGCCTAATCCTTTAAAATCTCAATTAATAAGACAGCTTGGGAAGTGGTAAATAGTCACTGAAGGAAAATGAGAATAATGTAGTGGAAATTCTAGCAATAACTTTTCAACTTTTTTTAAATTTTCTAATAAATTTTTTTTAATGAACACAAAATGTTACTTTTATTACTATTAAGTCTATTATATTAAATAATGTAAATAATACTGGCTGAAGGACCTCGGTCAATGACCATTTGGTTGTACCAATAAATAACGTTTATTATTATGTATTGTAAATAAAACATATAAATACAAATAAACATTTTATTGAAAACCCTGTATAAAATTAACAAAACATTTCAAAATAAATATATATCAGGTATTTGTTCAAAATACAAAATACCTATAAACTAAACAAAAATCACAAAAGTTTCTAAATATTAAAAAAATACCAAATAGGTATTTGTTAATAATTTTAATATAAGTAGGTATATACCTACTGAGATCACAAAATTCCTAAAAACAAAATAAAAAATAGTTTTCAAAAATAAACAACTGTAAAAACTAACAGAAAAAAATGTATTTGCTAATGTTTTTGTTTTTTCATCACTTCCAAGATTATTCAACAATAAATCTTTTTATTATAACATTCAAGAATAATTCACCTGTTATTGCACGTTCTACGCAATCCGCCGGAACACTTAGGTAAACTAATTTTCCATCAACAAAAATAGGTATTTTCTCCATTTTTAAAGGTAAACAAAAAAATAATAGAATAAAACTAAACCAAATTAAACAATTATCTGAATCTGATCTGAAATACTGAAATTTTTTTTGAGGTTAGCAAATAATATAAAATGCACATAGCGCATGCCCGCATAAGATCTGCTTGGCGAAAAGGTAGTGCTTGTTATACCTCGTATACTCGACCTTGAAACCCAAGATTTGTGAGTATATACTTCAAATGTCATAACTCGGAACGTGCAAACAGCGGTATATGCAGTATATGCTCAACTCGGAAAGCACCCTAAATAACAGCTTAAAACAACTTTCTTCAGTAGTATCATAAAAAATAAAAAGATTTCAGTGGCGCCCTTATAATTTCTTAAAGAAACAAATATTGCACTATAGTCAGAGCTAATGAACTTACTCACCCCTAGCCGAGGTATTTAACTATAATAATTTTTGCTGTGATAAACATTTATAAATTTTGTTAATTATTGAAATATCTTTTAAAATTAATTAAAGACGAAATTAAGATTAATGTTTGTTTTATTGTAAATTACATTTTTTCTTTTGGTATATAGTTATTTTTTAAAAGTTAACTAAATAATTTTATAAATTCACTATCAACAGGTAAATCATATCACAAATTGACGCTAATCGTAATAATTTGGTTACAAATTGTCGCCCAACGACCAACTAATATTACAAATTGGCGCCCAAACGCTGGTTTCATTTTTCTCTGACTGTACAATAATTTTTTTCTTTGGGAAATAGTTTTTCAATTCGAGAAAAGTACTTGGTGAAAATATCTACAAATTGTTTTTTCTTAAGTCATTTTTTTAATATTCTCAATATTAATCTTTCATAATTAATTTTATAACTATCTTAAATATTTTTATATACAGTTCAATTTCCTTTGATTTTTCCTATTGTGTTTTTAATACCTATATTATCCCTCACGTACAACACTGATAAATATATTTATTTGCTTAACTATATTGATTGTTCGAATTTGTAGCAAACAGTTTATTTCGACGATAATAATTTGTACTTTTTATTGCTTATTTAAATACCAGTTTTTTGTTTTTTTGGGTAATGAATTTTAAATAGAAATTTGAATATTAGCGTGGTTTTGAAAATAACCTTGGTAATTTATATTCAAGCAATTTGATTTTTATTAGTTTGGGACTGGTTTTTTTGTCTTTCTTTTCTTCTCGACAATTAGAAAAGTTCTGCATTTTTAAAATATTTAATATTTTTACAATTTTCTTTTGAGATATATTTATTTACAAATCTGTATAGTTAAATTGAAACGAACATTTTAATTTGTTTACGTTACACTCTTGTCGTTTTTTCTGTTCTAATTAGTACCTGTATTTTTGTTGTTGTCTTATTAATAGGATTTTGGTGTACTTTATATCGAGTTGTTTTATTCTGATTATTCAGGACTTGTTTTTTCTCGAGACATTCGAAAAGTTTGGTATTTTTAAAATTTTTGAAATCTTTTGTTGACTTTGATAAAAATTTATCGGGAAATAATGATAATGACGACAATTTTGAAGATGAATCAGACAATAATGAAGACACAAACTCAACGGACACTGAGTAAAACTTACACTTAAACATACAATTTTTTTGGTTTTCGGATGTAGTGAATGTATGGAAGGTTTGCAGATGATGAATGTTGTTCTTAGGATATGTCATAGCTACTATGGATGCTAACGGCCCCTTTCCAAGTACAAAGGTTCTTATTACCTGGACTTCCTCGTCATTTTATTATGTTTGAAATTTCAATTTAAAAGACACTACAAATTCCAAAGATACTACAAATTTCAAAGACATTACACTCATTGGTTCTACATTGGTGGACGGTTCATCAGACCAACCCTTCACTGGACCAGCCCTCTCCTGGATCAACCAACGGATCCTATGTAAAAAAAGATAAGTCGACCAACGTAAATGCATTTATAATATAATACAGCTGTCTCGTTTTTCTTCATTTCTTAAACGTAAAATATAAAAATCATTTTAGTATCGTCAACTGTATTAGAATAAGTTTTTGTAAAGAACTGTTTGCGGATTATTTTTTTGTAACGTATTCTCAATTTCATTCATTTAAGCACCAAGGAAATCTATTTATCTTTTGGTACATTTTCATATTTTTGGTACATTTTCATTTTTTTATCTTCATAGACAGTTTTTTCTGACATCTTTCTGACATCTTATGATACTTATTTAAATAACAGCTTAAAACAACTTTCTTCAGTAGTATCATAAAAAATAAAAAGATTTCAGTGGCGCCCTTATAATTTCTTAAAGAAACAAATATTGCACTATAGTCAGAGCTAATGAACTTACTCACCCCTAGCCGAGGTATTTAACTATAATAATTTTTGCTGTGATAAACATTTATAAATTTTGTTAATTATTGAAATATCTTTTACAATTAATTAAAGACGAAATTAAGATTAATGTTTGTTTTATTGTAAATTACATTTTTTCTTTTGGTATATAGTTATTTTTTAAAAGTTAACTAAATAATTTTATAAATTCACTATCAACAGGTAAATCATATCACAAATTGACGCTAAACTTAATAATTTGGTTACAAATTGTCGCCCAACGATCAACTAATATTACAACTGCTTTTTTAAAAGACTCAATGACAGCCGTTTCGCTAGACAACTAGCATCGTCAGATTGACATATTGAAGTTACTATTTATTTTTGTAGCTAGGTACCTGGTCTAGCCTTATAACTACCTAATAAACATCAGGTACCTAGCTACAAAAATAAATAGTAACTTCAATATGTCAATCGGACGATGCTAGTTGTCTAGCGAAACGGCTGTCATTGAGTCTTTTAAAAAAGCAGTTTTTAAATAAATATTGGAAGTTTTGTTAAAACGAATATTTTTTTTTATCCTTAAAATATTAATAAATTAAATAAACTAATAGATGAGGAATTTAAATTTAAACTAAAAACAAATCCTAAATGGATTAAAAATTTGACTGATATTGAAATACCGTATGACATTTTGTGTTTTTTATCCTAAATTTAGTATTGAACCGATATTAGGAAAAGATATTAAAATTAAACATATGCTAGCAGATATTGATTACATAATTTCGCTTACACCTGATGATAATTTAAGAAAAACAATAATGGCAAAATCAACAAATGTTATTACAAACCATGTAAATTATAAGTCTAATAATAATAATAATTTTTTTCGCAATTTATTCCATAAAACCAAAAGATTTTTAAAAAATAATCCAAACATAGTTGTAACAAACAGTGATAAAGTTAATTGTACAGTTATTATGCTAAAAGAAAATTATATTAATCTTTTTCTAGACATAATAAATAATAATTCTTCTTATATTAAATTAAATAAAAATCCTACCACAACAATTCAGAATAAGTGCAATTCCATTGTAAAAAAACTACATGATAATAAACATATAAATAAAGATATGAATGATAAATTAACTTGCTACAACGGTATTCCTACAAAATTTTATGGTCTTCCCACAATACATAAACCTACGTTATCATTAAGACCTATAGTAGCTTCTATAAATACTCCAACAAATTTATTAAACACATATATTACCGAAATATTGAATAATGCTTACGATTACAACACAGAATATTACATAAAGGATTCTTTTGATGTTTTTAATAAATTTAATAATTTTCAATTACCTGAAAAATATGTTATTTGTAGTTTAGATGTTATTTCTTTATTTAGTAATGTATATTTGGATTCTGCTTTAAGAGCTATTGATAAAATTGGAATAAAAATAGTCAACATTGTTCGATACCTAAAAACTACTTTCAAGAAATAATTAAATTTCTTTTTGAAAATACTTATTTTTCATTTGATAATCAATTATATAAACAAATTTTCGGTACTCCAATGGGCTCTGCTATTTCTCCAATTATAGCATGTTTTGTTATGAACAACTTATTAGATACAGTGATACCAGTTTTACCATTTAATTTAATATTTATAAAAAAAGTATGTAGATGACATTGTCTTGGCGTTACCAAAAAATGGATTGGAGAAATTTCTTTTCATATTTAATAATTACGATCCACACTTACAATTTACTATAAAAAAGAAGAGAAAGAACAAAGTATAGCATTTTTAGACACTAAATTTATACGAAATATTGATAATACTATTTCTATTAATTGGTATCAAAAACCAATTAGTTCAGGAAGAATAATGAACTATTGGTCTTATCATAAATATTCTATGAAAATTAATTTAATTAAACAAATGAAAAATCGTATAACCAAGATTTCAGATCCAATATTTTATGAAGATAATTTTAAAATACTCCATCAATTATTTTTAAATAATGGTTATCCCAATAAATTAATAAAAAATATATTATTTAATAGTTCTTCAGTAATCGAAAGAATAAATTCTAATGTAAATAATTATATTAATAATACAACTGAAATTATAAATTATTATCTATCTTTACCATATATAAAAGAACTAACACCAAAATTAAAAAGAATTTTTAAACCATTAACGAATATTAAAATTGCAAATAAGACGTGTTTTACAATAAGATCAGTATTCACAAAAGTAAAAGATAAAACTCCAATTCTTGAATTATCAAATTTAGTATATTGTGTTCCATGTAAAAACTGTGAAAAAAAGTATATTGGCCATACAAGTCAAAAATTAAAAAGTCGAATATCTTTACATAAAAGTGATTGCAGATTACACCCTGAAAGGTGTGAATTGGCAAAACATGTAATTGAAAATGATCATATCATGGATTTCGTATCTGTTAATATTTTAGATATACAACCTGTTTTAAAAAAGAGACTCTTCTTAGAAATGTCTTTTATTTCTCAAGAAGAAAATATTATTAACAAAAAAAGTGACCATAAAAATCTTAGTGACATTTATTATTATTTATTATCCAAAGATAAACATAAAAACAAAAAGAAAATTTAAATAATCAAATATCTTAAAAATTACTGTTAACCAAAATAAAAAAAATTTTTGAGATTTTATCTTATTTAACATTGTAAAAAGAGACACTATGAAATTCAAAATTAACCTAAAAATATCTTCTTTTAATTTAATTTGATAGAAATAAGTAACTAGCTAGGACTTAATTAAAAAATAACGAATGTGTAAACAATTTCATAAGTGTCATTCTGACAATTTTTGTTGTAGAAAAATTTTCTTTATAAATAATAGTTTTAAGTTTTTACATATTTACCATTATAACATAAAATTTAACATTCTCAGATACATACCTGGATAATGGAAATAAATTTTCCAAAAGCTCGGTAAAAAGTATTAAGAGTTTACTTTTTTTTAATTGCTGTACACCCCAATATTTCCGGTTTAATACCTAATTATTCAGCAAATAAACTACCTTTACATACAAGTAAAGACAATGGGGTTTTATAAGAACATCGAAGAAAGATATGGTAAATATAGTGTTCAATATTTGAAAAATTGGTCCAAATCTGTTATAAGTAGACCTTTAGAATCAAGGCTTTATTCAACTAAAAATTGTAGTACAGAAATTACTATCCGGTACTGACAAACTGACATATAAAATGTTGTCAATCAAGTATAATAAATAAATAAAGTATCTATGTAAATAATATAATATACGACATTCTTCCCCACTGTTATTTTGTAACATAATCTTCTAAATATTTCGGAGGTTGTCTAATTCGTTTCTCAGATGTTTCAACAATTAAATGTAAAGGTGGATTAGGGTTTAGTTTATTTTTAGATTCATTGGTATGAGTCTGGAGTTGGTTCAGGTGGTTCATTGGCATGACTAGTTAAATGATCTTGATTTTCTGTATTTTCTATATTTTTTTTAAACTGAATGGTTGTGATTTTTCATTATCTGGTTCTTCTTCTTCTCTTAATAAAGATGTATCGCCCCTTGGAGCTAAGTGTCGAGTTGATACTGTTACTTCATTTCCATTTGATAATCTTACTTGAGCATAATCAGAATTGGCTTCTAGAAGTTGTACTTCTTCGACTAAAGGTTCATATTTACTATTTCTCACATGCCTTTTTAAGAAGACAGTACCAGGTAAGCTCAGCCAAGTCGGAATAGATGTGCCATTTGTGGATCTTCTCGGGTGATTGAACATGCGCTCGTGAGGGGTGCAGTTCGTGGAGGTACACAATAAAGATCTTACTGAATGTAATGAATCAATAAGTACTTCTTGCCATTGCTTAACTTCCAGTTTTCTTGATTTTAAAGCTAATTGCACAGTTTTCCAAATTGTACCATTATATCTTTCGCATTGTCCGTTGCCTTGCGGATTGTATGGTGTTGTATGACTCGAAGCTACTCCATGACTTGTTAAAAATGATTTAATTTCGGCGGATAAAAAAGATGATCCTCGGTCACTATGTGTATAAGCAGGTGTTCCAAAGACCGAAAATAATTGAGTTAAACAGTTGATTATTGTTGATAATGTCATATCAGCACATGGAAATGCAAATGGAAATCTTGAATATTCATCTATGATATCAAGTAAAAACTTGTTTTGATTGGCAAATTGGACAGGAAGACACGATTCTTTTAACATCTTCAAGAGAATATGGTAAATTTTTACAACGCACCCAGTGATAAAATCTTGTAATCCCTGGGTGACAAAGAGTATTATGTAATTCATATAGACTCTTACAAGATGTGGTTGGACGAGCAGCAGCTGATATTCTTGTAGTTCAGCATGCGAAGTATATTTCGTCCAAGGTAAACCAATGAAAGACCGATCTAACTCTCTTATAATCGCGTGTAAAAATAAGTACACAATGGAAGAGCAGTCTAGCTAGTCTAGGCGGGGAGTCAATCTGTTCGGATTTATTTTTAGTCTCTTTCCGATCGTGTTTAAACGTGTAGTGCACATTTTGTTTGCGAATATCAAGTTCGGAAATTATATTATTATCATGTCTAGTAGTGATAGCGACTCTTTGCCATTGTCACACTTCTTAAGTAACACACGAAAAAGAAAGTCTTGTGGTCGTCTAAGAGATGTTAACAAACATGTTCGAAACCATACGTTTGAGACTGGAAATCCTTGTAGTTGTAAAAAGCGTTGTTTTCAAAAATTGAGCGGCGGCAATAAAAATTATATTATAAGAAATTTTAATTTATTAGAAAACAGAAATTCCCAGGACAGACATTTAGCTGGGTTGATTTCTATGCTGCCAGTAAAAAGACGTCGACCGCGGAAAAGTGAAAATATTGCCAATTTGAGAGGTGGTGCCTTTTGTTACAAAATAAGAGTTTAAAATGAGGAAAATGATGGATTCGATGGATAATAGAGAAAAGAAGTCAGATATTGGAAAACAGCTGAAAACTATTGAAACTGAACATAAATTACACAAACTTAAGGCGGAAACTTTTTACAATAGAAAACGTATTGCTAAGAAAAATGCCCAAAAACAAGTAATATTTGAAGCTATAACAATGGATTATTCAAAGAATTTACCAACACCAAATATAACAACTAAGTCATAAGTTTTAATGTTCATATCCTTTCATCAGGACAATCTATTTTTTATACTTACCCCCAAACTGTTGCTAAAAAAGGCTCAGATGATGTTGTGTCCCTTTTAAACCATTTTTGTTTTAATTTTCTTGACGCAGAAGTGCGTCATTTAGAGATCTTCTGTGATTCATGCGCTGGCCAAAACAAAAATTATACCCTTTTGAGATTTTTGCATTATATGGTACATAAAAAAAGCGCTTTGATTGTGTGATTGTTACATTTCCAATAAGAGGTCATTCCTACCTTGAATGTGACAAGGATTTTGGTCTAATTAACCAAAAAAGTGAAGTTGATGTCCCACAGCAATGGGTGGAAGTTTTTAAGAACGCCAGATGTAAACCACGACCACTTGATGTAGTAGAATGTAAGCAAGACATGTTTTTCGCATGGACAGAGTTTTTGGCACCAACCTACAAAAAGAAGTGTCCATTTTCCACAAGACCGCTAAGAGAAATTCGCATAAGCCGTGAACATCAAAGAACCATAGAAACCAGAGAAAATTATAACGGAACAAGACAAAGTTTTATTATTGCTGGGCCAAATTTGACTTGGAAGGGATCCCCAAAATTGTTGTATAAAGAGGCTATCCCGGTGCCAAAGAAAAAATACCTACAGCTACAGGAGCTAAAAAAATTTGTTGCCGAAGAACATCAACAGTACTACTTGGGGTTGCCGACCATAGATAACAACAGGAGTGATGATGAATTTGATGTAAGTTTACTGATCATTTTTTGACAAAAACTAATCCATTTTTTTATTTGCAGGAACTGTAAGGAAACACCATCACCACACTCAAAAAAGAGAAACCTTTTGCTCACATTTTAATGATGTTGATGATGACAGTTCAATACGTATCCAAAAACATCAAAGGATGGTGAAAATTTTGGTACTTAAATTGTATAAAAAAAAATTTGGACTTGGATCGTTTTTGCACTTTTTTTTTGTGTATTTGGAATATTTTTATTTATTTTCTTTTGTATGAAAATTTTTTTTTGTAATACCTTCGTTAATTTTCAATAAAACGTTAACAAACCATCTGCATAAAACAAAAAAAAAATTTTGTTTCTTAAGTAAATACAAACGTAACACTTTGAAACTTTAAAATTGATTTATCTCAAAACTTGTCAAAGGTAACTTAGATCGTTTTTCCCGTGTGCTCTTCATATATATATATATATATATATATATATATATATTGTAATGTTTAAATATTTGACAATAGTATAATGATTAAAATATCAACAGAAGTTGTTTAATTTAACTATTTTATAATAAATTTATAATTATAATTAATCAATTTTATTCAAATACCCTCTACCTAATAACCCAATAGAAACTAGCATAACCAAACACCTCCTGAGAAAAAGATCTTGTTGCTATTTGTATATTTAAATAAGTAATATCAATCTAATAAATAAATCAATTAAATCAATAAACTTTCTCTCAAATCATAAATTATAATCATTACAAATGGCGTCCCAACTATAGGGCCAGTTTCTGTTGGAAAATTAGGTTTTTAGATAAACAATTTCTGTTGAAAAATAGTAGACAGTTTAGTAATATTAAATAATAGGAAGGTTTCTTCATTAAAAGACTACATTATTAGATATTTTATTAAGATCAAAATACATTTTGCATTTTATTTTAACATAAGTGCAATTTTATTTTATAATAATAACACAACCAAATATCTAATAAAATAAATTATTTTACTAAATATTTAAACAATAAATAAACAAAATGGAATCCAGAAAGACATTAAAAGACCTAAGTCTATCAGAACTTAAAAATGAGTTAGAAATCAGAAATTTAGATACCGAAGGATCTAGAGAAACATTAATAGAAAGACTACAGGAAGTACTAATAGAAGAGGGAATAAATCTTGAAGAATACATATTTCAAACAGTAGAAGAGTCAACTAGTACACAAACACAACAAACCATGGAAAGAGGTGGTTTTGTCTGCGTGAGATATGATAGTGTCGAAGAAACAAAAAAAGATAGCAAGGAGGAGGAACCAACATGGCTAAAGCAACTGATGACAGCAATAAAAGATATAAAAAATAAAAATAAAAAAATGAACTCAAAATTGGAAAATGAAATAAAAAGTCAAAATAAAGAATTACAGGAAAAGATGGACATTCAAAATGAGCAACACAAGAAAAGTATAGAAAATTTAGAAATCTCACAGCATAAGATGAACAAACAATTACAAGACATACAGAAAATGAACACAGATATACTAGAAATAAAAGGAAATATGCAGAATAATCAGCAAGAAGTGAACACAAAATTGGAAAAGATAGATAATAAGATAGAAAGTCAAAAGAAGGAACTACAAGAAGAGATAAAATATCAAAACAAAGAATTAAATAAAAGTTTGGAAAACAAAATTGAGTATACACAGAAACAAATAAAAGAAGATATGGAAAAACTTAATCAAACTACGAAGGAAGAAATGAAACAGCAAATTAATGAAATAAAAGAATCGTTGGGAAAAGATATTTCCGAAGTACAGATGAAACAAACAGAGTTAGAAGAAAGAAAAAAAGAACAAGAGGATAAGATAGAAAATATCCAGAACAAGATAACTGAAGAGGTCAAGAAAGGAATTGAAACAACAAAAACAAACATATCAGAGGAAATCTATAAAAAAACTAATGGTAAACTAAAAGAACAAGAAAGAAAAATCAAAGAACATAGATTCATTGGAAAAGAAGATAGAAGAAGAAATTACATCCAACAGAAATGTCATGGAAGATGAACATTTTAAACTTAGGAGAGAGATGGAAAGAGAAATACAAGTAACCAAAGAAGAAATTGGAAAGTGTAATAAGAAAGTAGATGAAATTAAAAATAATAATATGGCTATACTACAACCTACATTTAACACAACATTACATATTGATGATAACTTAAAGTTTAATGGTAACATAAAGAAAATACACCCAAAAACATTCATAACGGTAATAAGAAACAAAATAAGGAACTGGAACAATTTCGAAGATATAAGAGAGGTCATAAGAGGATATTTGACAGATCAGGCTCAGATCTGGTTCACGAGTAAAGAATCTCACTTTAACACCTTCCAGGACTTTGAAGAATCCTTCCTTACACATTATTGGGGGGAAACAAACCAAGGATATGTAAGGGAAAAACTATACTATGGAAAGTATGATGAAACCAAAAAAGGAAATATGTATAATTATGCTCTAAAAATTTACACACAAGCACAGTTCCTAGATCCGGCAATAAGAGAAGAAGAAATTGTTATGTATTTATCCAGACATTTCAAACCACAGATAGCAGAGACAATTGCAATACAAAATATAAAAACCTTTGAACAACTTACCAATTACATAATGAGAGTGGAAAGAAATATGGGAAATAGACAAGAAACAGCACATCATAATCAGGAACAAAGAAACCATAGCTATGGGGAAAACACTTATGGAAGAGAAAGAAATAGATACCAACAAAATAACAATGATAGAAGAAACCATCAAGATCATAACAATCGACAAAATAATAATAACATAAGAAATAATTTTAATAATTATTCAAATTACTATAGAGATCATAGAAATAATAATAACAATAACAACTATAGAAATCAAAATCATAACCAAGGAAATAATGGGGAAAGTAATAACCAATTACAAAGAAGAAATTCTGATACAGACATAAGAAGAAATAGATCTAATAATAATAATAATGACAATAATATTAATAATAGAAACAACAACAGAAGAGTAAATTTCCAAAGAAGTAGTTCTGAAAGAAATTATGAGACAGAAAACAATAATCTTGATAACCATGCAATCCAGGTGGAAGATATGGATAGTACATCCACTCCACATTTTCAGTAAAGGATGTAAAAAATAGTAATCCTTTTATATTTGTACATCCAAGCTCTTTTCTTGTTCCAGAGGATTACCTGGAAAAGGAAAAAGAAAATAGTAAATTAATCATTCTCAATGCAAAAATAAATAACAATTTAATTAAAGTAATAATTGATACTGGATCAGAAATATCATTAATAAATAATAAAACAGTAGAATCACTTAATTTACAAAATTTAATAATTTCAATACCAAAGATAAATTTAATAGGTGTAAATAACAAAAAACTGATTGAAATCAACAAAACAATGGTATTAAATCTAAACATGGAGGAAGAAAACATAATAGTACAATTAGTAGTAATACCAAATATGGAATTTGATGTATTGATAGGTGCTGATGAGCTTGAGAAAAATAAAGTAAAAATAGACTATGAAAGAAAAATAATTAATATAAATGGAAAAATAATTAAATTTGATTATGAAGAAAGAGAAGGAAAAGATAAGTTTATAAATTATTTACAAGAAAATGTAGAATTACAGAATATTTCAAAAAATAATGAGATAACTGGTGAAATGGTGAATAAAGCAAGAACAGAAAATGAAATTAATTCAAGAATGAATAACTGGAGTAGCATCATACTGGATTGTGAGAAAGAGAAACAGAATGAATTGAAAAGATTAATGGAAAAATATTTTGATTTATTTTCTGATGAACCTAGGATAGCCAAAAATTATGTACATGAATTGAAGGTTAAGAACATTGAAACATTTAAAGCTCACAGTTGTCCTATACCATACAAACATAAAAACCAAGTTAGAGAAGCAATAGACAAATTATTAAAAGATAAAATAATAGAATATAGTACAACACCATATATAAACTCCATAATACCTGTTGTAAAATCTTCTGGAGATCTAAGATTATGTTTAGATGCAAGATTTTTAAATAAACACACCATACCAGAATATGAATCACCATTAACTATAGAAGCTATATTAGGAAGGATATCAGAAGCAAAAATATTTACAAAAATGGATTTAAAACATTCTTTTCATTTGATACCATTGGCTGAAAACAGCAGAGACTATACTGGCTTCATGATAGATGGAGTTGTATATCGTTTCACCGTTGTGTCTTTTGGTGCACAATCCGCTACTTCAGCATTACTACACAAAATTTTGAATAAATATGAAGACTTCACTCTCCACTACATAGACGACATCTTAATATTTTCCAAAAATGAAAAAGAACATATCAAACACTTAGAAATAGTTTTGAAAACCTTAGATGAAGCCGGACTAAAATTAAACATTAAAAAGTGTCAATTCTTTAAAAAAGAAGTAATATTCCTTGGGTATAAATTAGATCAAGAAGGGGTATCATTAAGTGAAGAAAGAATTCAAATAATACAAGATTATAAAAGACCAACTAACTTAAATACACTAAGAGGATTTTTGGGGATATTAAATTACTTTAAACGGTTAGTACCCAATCTATCAGAAAAAGAACTCCCATTACTGGAGCTGTTAAGAAAGAACACCAAATGGAAATGGGATAATGAGAAAGAAACTGCATTTCAACAAATAAAAAAGGAATTTACTGAAAATATTAAAATTTATCATCCAAACTACAATATAAAATTTACACTCAGAACAGATGCATCTATACACCGATTTGCAGGAGTTTTAACACAATATATTGAGGGAAAAGAGGTACCAATATCATTTGTCTCCAGAATAACAAGCAGAGAGAAATTACAGTGTGGGAGAGCTAGAATTAGCCAGCATAATATTTAGTATCAACAAATTAAGATTTTATTTAATTGGAAACCATTTCAATCTAGAGACTGACAACCAAGCACTAATAACAATACTAAATAACAAATATGGAAACAGCAGAATACATAGGTGGGCACTATTTTTACAAGAATACTCCTTTGACATTAAATACATACCTGGAAAGAAAAATATAGTAGCAGATGGAATAACAAGGATGGATGGTAAATCAAATAAAACAAACAGGGAATATAGAATCGGAATAAACTTATTAAAGGATGATGAGGAAATATACACTTTAAACAAAATAATTTTAGATCAACAAAATTTATCTAGTATTGAGAAACAAAAATATAAACAAAAGGAAAATTTAACGTACTACAAAACTATTGATAATCAAGAAGTCTATGTTATAACTAATGATTTGGCTAGAAAGATCATAACTGATTTACATCATAGATTCACACATATAGGAGTTAGAAAAACTTTCAAAATATTCAGAGAAAACTACTACAGTAAAAATGATTTAAAACTATGTAAAGATATAATAAAGACTTGTAAACTATGTCAATTTGCAAAAGAAAAGAATTTACATTATGAAAACACCCCAAAACCAATAATAAGTAAAGAACCATTAGAACTCATAGCTGTTGACTTCATTAGTAATTTAGTTCCAACTAGAGAAGGTAATTTACATATTTTTGTTATTGTGGACCATTTTTCAAAATATGTACAGGCATACCCATGTAAAAGAACAAATACAAAAGTAGTAAAAAATTGTATTAACAAATTCTGAACATGGTAAAATAAAGAAGTGTATTATGGATAATGCTACATATTTTAATAATAACAATCTGAAAACATGGTTGGTAAAACAAGACATACAACCCATTTATACTGCAATAAGACATCCACAGTCAAACCCAAGTGAGAGAATGATAAAAGAACTAATTAAATACTTACGGATATTAGTCCATAGTGAACATCAAATATGGGATGAGAAACTACCAATTATAGTCAAAACAATGAATAATATTCCAAATGATGTAACTGAAAAACCACCAATTATTATCATGAAATATACAGCAGCAGAAAGACCATGGATAACATCAATTCCTGAAAAATATGAAGACATATTAACAAAAGCACAAGAAAACATATTAAAAAAGCCGAAAAATGTAGAAACAAAACTAAAAAGAATAAAAAACCCATGACTTTTAAGCAAGGAGAAAAAGTAATTATTAAAGCTTTAAGAGTACCTAATAGAAAGGAAAACCGATGTATCAAATTTCAGTTATTACAAGAAGGCCCATATCTTGTAGATACCAAAAATGGAATTAACAGTTATAAATTAATTTATCCAGATACTGGGATGATTCGTGGAATATTTAATGTTAATCAAATTTATAAATATAATGAATAAGAAGTAAACTTACCAAATGTATGGTGATGATACCACATAATGTTTACTAACTTTTAAGGTTATTTGAAAAGGAATGCTAAATTGAACTAGAATCTATTATTCAAACGCAAATTCTTTCAAAATCCTAAAACATATTTAGATCAAATTAACATAACATATTAATTAAAAACATATGCAAATTTGATTTGCAGTTAATAAATAGATGATTTAAAAGTTTGACATATTTAACTTGAATTGATCATAGAACTGAGAATCAGGTGACACTGTGCACGGAGATTTAAAATCATAGAACAGTAAGAATACTTCTTCGTTTTTATTAAATGTTCACAAAACAAATTTTTGTACCTTAGTTGGTATGAAAAAAAAAAATATCGTATGATATACTTAGAATTTCAAAATATTTAATAGATTATTTAAAAAAATTTCTATATGACTATACAAATATTTTTAAATAATCGGGGGCTGATTGTAATGTTTAAATATTTGACATTAGTATAATGATTAAAATATCAACAGAAGTTGTTTAATTTAACTAAATCCAATAATTTTAATCATATTGTATTATTTTATTGTATATTTTGTGTATTTGTAACAAAATTTTAAGTTGGAAATTATTTTATTATATAATGTATCGATATTATATCTAGTACTTAGTAGAAACTTCGCGAAAATTGATTATATAATATGTAAAAAAAGGACAGATAATGTGTAAAAAGGAGACAGATATATTTGTACAATATTTTATTCTCGAATGATCGTACAGTAGACGAAGTGAGTATGTCTAGTCATATATATGAAAGAAAGAGATACACATATTTTTTCCCAGAAATGACGAATCTCTAGAACAAAAAAAAAGAAGCTTCTAGAAGTTTGAAACCTATAAAAGACTGAACAGAGGTCGTTAAAAAGGAAGTAGATAATTGGTAGTCAAACATTGAAGATCTGAGTGTGAATAGTCAATTTGAACAAACAGTTTTTAGGAAGTTGATTATTGAAAGTCAAAGAGAGAAGATCAGTGAGTGTGAACAGTCAGTTAAAAAGTGAACAAACAGTTTTTAAAGTACTTATAATAAAGTGACGTTAAAAATACAAAGTAAAACAATTATAAAGTAAAACAAAGTGCCATAAGTGACGTTGAAAACTAAACAAAAGTGAAATTAAAATATTTTCGGTTGATATAAAAAAAGGAAGAGTACTTACTATTATAATACAACAAAAGGAACTACAATCCATCAACACTAAAATTTAAAGAACAAACAAAGGACAATAATTACACAAGAGACTAATCGTCTAACAACACTTCAGTTTACCAAAAATCGCAAATACCACGTATCACTTCGTTCGTCTCCATTTTTCATAGATCACCTACAGATTTTTCCACCAATCAGGACTTCACATATCAAGGTCAGATAAAATTGTAATTTTTTTAAAAAAATTTTTGTAGTAGTTAGTTGAATTTTATAATTTAAAAAAAAAACAAACAAAGGAATTTACTTGATATTTAATAATTCGTGTATTTGATAATCTTACTTGCCATTACATAAACAACATTGGTTAGTTTAACTTAATTCACATCAAGTAAGTTCTTTTATAATTACTAAAGGCCTTTCTTTTTAATATTTTTTTAATTAGTTTCATTATTAAACTTTCAACATTACTGTTTTAATTTAACTATTTTATAATAAATTTATAATTATAATTAATCAATTTTATTCAAATACCCTCTACCTAATAACCCAATAGAAACTAGCATAACCAAACACCTCCTGAGAAAAAGATCTTGTTGCTATTTGTATATTTAAATAAGTAATATCAATCTAATAAATAAATCAATTAAAT
This sequence comes from Ophraella communa, assembly GCA_035357415.1. Lineage (NCBI taxonomy): Eukaryota > Metazoa > Arthropoda > Insecta > Coleoptera > Chrysomelidae > Ophraella > Ophraella communa. Next base: position 27,234,576 of record CM068995.1, read on the forward strand.
CAATAAACTTTCTCTCAAATCATAAATTATAATCATTACAATATAATATTATTAATATTATTAATAATATTTAAATATTCAATAATAGTATAATAAGCATAATATCAACAGAACTTGTTTAATATTACCTTAAATAACTTTTATTATATATTTTGTGTATTTGTAAGAGAATTTTAAGTTAGAAATAATTTTATTATGTAATGTATCAATATTATATCTTGTACATAAATATGTTATTTAAAACCCATTAGAAACTTTGAAAAACTAAGTATATAATGTGTAAAAAGAAGACAGATATATTTTTACTATAATTTGTTCTGGAATGATCGAAAGTAGACGAAGTGAGTAAGTCTAGTTATACATAGGAAACAAAGAGATACACATATTTTTCTAGAAATGACTAATCCATAGAACAATAACGAAGTTTCTAGAAGGTTAGAAACCTATAAAAAGACTTGAGCAGAGGTCGTTGGTAGTAATATATTATTGGAAGTCAAACATAGAAGATCAGTCAGTGTGAACAGTCAACAAACAGTTTTTAAAGTAGTTAAAAAAAGTGTTAAATATAAATATAAAATGTAATCCAACAAACACTAAACTATATCAGTTTGAAGGAACAAACAAAGAACAATAACATTACACAAGAAACCAAACGACTAAACACGACATTTTACCAAAGTCGGAAATTCCACATATAATTTCGTTTCCGTTTTTCATAGAGCGACTACAGATTTTTTCCACCAATCAGGAAGCAGGACTCTACATCAAGGTCAGATAAAATTGTAAACATTTTGAAAATTTTTGTAGTAGTTAGTAAAGTTTTATAACTTAAAAACAAAAGAATTTATTTGATATTCAATAATTATTGTATTTAGATAATAACTTACTTACCATTACAAAAATAACAATAATTAATTTAACACAAATTCAACATTAAGTAAGTTCTTTTATAGTTAATATTTTCCTTATTTTTCCTAATTAGTTTCAAAAGTTATTTTGCTGTAGATTTTAGTTTTGACACCACACACCACACCTAAAAAGGCTTATAACGTTTTTCTTCTAGATTTTGCTTTATTAATATTATTTACAGTAAATACGTGACGTCAACAAAATCATCTGCAAAATTTGTCGACTTTGCACATTACTGTACTATATTACTTTGTTAGAGCTGCTCATAGTGATGTGACATGAAACAACATTAAAATTGACAGCTAGTGAGTTGTAAATGTTAATGTTGGTAACACTTGTTCTATGGTGGCTGGTTGGTACGCTCTGTGGTACGGTTTTCGCTTCTTTCAAGTAAATAGAAATATTTATTGTGACGGGACGGTACGGTTGTTTAATGTGAAAAATGGATCGGTGGCTAAAAATACTGCTGTAAGAACATCGGTAAGTTTGTGTTTCCATTCTTGTATTAGTCAATACATAATTTATTGCACAATTAAAATCTAGGTTAGAATGTTAGGTTATAAAGAGGTTATGAAAACGCTGTTAGTTTTTTATGACCAAGCTGATTGACAGGCAAAGATTTGTACTCCTCCCTCGATCATTAAAATAAGATTAAACACCGTAATATTATTATTCTCTTTGACTAAATTTTTTTCAGTATCAACCGGAGTAGCGCTAAGAATGTTGCCAACTTGTATTATGATTTGAGCTGAGCTGGGGAAAATTTTGTAGTAAATATTTTTTGTCTGACAATGCTACAGAAATTTAAATTTGAGTGAACGGCGGCGATTACTAAAACTTATCAATAATTTTTCAGAATAAAAGAAAGGTTCCTCTGAGCTCATCTGAAAGACCCGCCGCTAGTACATGCTTTGTTGAACCTCATCCCGAAACGAGTTTTCTTCAGTTTATTAATAATGTCGAGAATCAGAAAGAACAATTAAATACTCAAACATCGTCAGTAATGAAAGTCGAAAATGTTAAATTGGTAATTGTTCAATCACTCTATATAATCACTTAATTTTGCTTGGGTTTTTTAAACTTAAATAATAGGAACGCCTCGCCGGAAATTAGCCAGAATTTTAAAAATATTTATACTTTTTCATATTCTGTAATAAATCACTTATATAAATGAGTGTTGTAAAATTTACTCATTACCTTCTTGTATTTTAGGCTGATGTACTAAAGACGAAGAAGAAGGATACAATACTGAAAATGAAAAAAGCGAAGCAAAAAGCCACTAATGTCATTAGGAATGGTTTGCGCCCATTTTTTAACGATAAACTTGTTAGTTAACTGAACCATCATTTGTTTTCCGTTTATATTGACGAAACAACTGATATTAGCCTCAAAAAGCACCCAACTAGCATAGAAGGTCGCAGATACCCTTTATCAAGTTTATATAACTTTAATTTAGGTTTATAGTGAAATCTGTCACCAAAAAAATATCTTTTAAAGTAAATTACCTTTTAAGGTAATAATTAAAGTTGCTGTAATGAAACCGCCTCTGAAATATTGCTCTTTGAAGTAAAGTAGCGCTTTAAACCCAAAGAAGGTGACTGTATTATATTAATATACTTGCATATATTCAATAAAGTTACATTTACTTTAAAGTAACTACAGTAACGTGGCAATTACTAAAAGGAGTAACTAAAATACGTTGGCAATGTAACTGTTACTACAAAGTAGCATTTTAAGTAACTGTGACTTAATAGGGTTATTTAATAGGACCTTAAAATTAAGTAACATATAAGTTCCTTTATAAGTTAAGTTTGGTAACAATTTCTATCTGTAAATACTAGAAAGAATTGAAAACTTTCAGTGTCCTCTTCTTGTGACTATAGAGTCTGTAATATCCTAAATGAAAAATTCTTATTTGTCATTACCAGATGTAATAACCTAAAAGATTTTAAACTTAATTTTTAATAAACTTTAGCCTAGCCGAGCGGATGTTAGGCTAAAGTCAGGGTTTGTGGATTCGGCCTCCGCAGTATTTGGTGTTGGGAGGTCTTACTTCGGCGGTTGGGAAGGACGGGATTTGTTGCTGGGCTCTGAAAAAGGTCTGGAGTCTAGAGAAATGATACACAAATGTCCTCGGGGGAATCTAGCAACTTTATTAATTCTAATTTTGATGATACAATTATAAATTTAGATTACACTCTTGCGGAATGAAATCTGCATCTCCCAAAGAAAAAGAAAAAAACCAAAAAAAAACTTTTTTTAATTTAACATTAACAAGATTTAAAACTAAACAACAAAAACTAATTAAAGTATGGTCTGATGGACCCTTGCGTGATTTGAATCTGGTTACTGTTTAATTCTTAATCGCTACGTTACGTATAACTTTCCCGGAGGACTCGGTTCTCTGTCGGAGAATATTTATCTACGTCCCGACAGTGGAAACCCGGTAAACTCTAGATATCCGGGTGAGGATAAAAGTTACAATATTCGTCTGAATAATTAAACGATAGAACTTCGTTTAACACACACATCCAAACTCCCATAAAATTTCTTAGTTATTAAGGGTTAGTATAATTGAAATTGACTCACCAATTTTCCTGCAGCGAGTCTGGGTACACACACTCACTTATTTTTATCAGTCGGCCCGGTAAAAGAATTTAAATGGTGATTTATCTCTTAGATAATATTCACTGCTTGTATTATTGCAAAAGAAAAAATTGTAACACGTTTTCGCGGCCCGGTAATTGATTATTTAAATTTATTACTTTAAATTAAATTATTGAAAATTTGCACTTAGCTCACTTTCCAAATTAACACCTTTAAACACCTAACGCGTTTGATTCGATTGGCATCAAGCCCATGGAACGCCCAAATCGAATTCCCTCCATGTTCTCAACACGGAGGATTCGATAGGCATCTAGCCTCTGGAGACGTCCAAATCGAATTCCCCCATTGTTCGTTTTTTGGTCTCCAGCAAAAGCATGAGACTACCCTTTTCTCCTCATTCTGCTCACTTGTCTCGTTCCTATTGGCTATCAGCCCTGCTACCAGCACTGCTTGGGTACGCTTCGGGAGCTGAGACAGCAAAATTTGGCTTACACATCGCGGCTAGCTCCTACGTGACTTTTTTTTGTTTTTTTCAGAACTGCAACTTTTTAGTTGCAAATTCTTTAGTTTAAATTATTTAAATTATTTGGTTTCGTATTATACTTTGTTTTACATAACACGTTCTTGAGAAATAACTTTTCGCTGACAATGTCCTGTCGCTATTACGCAAAAGTTACTTAGTTTCTTTAACTAATATACCGGGAGCTCCGATATGTTATTTAACTTTTTATGAATTATTGTATCTTTTTCCCTCATATCAACCCGGGCGGGGAAGGGGGTTCTTTGGATTATTACATTACTTCCCTCTTTGAAAAAGAAACGGCTTTACAGAGCCGTTTCCTTTCGGAAGTTCCCTCCTCTGTTCCTTAAATACTAGTTACCCTATCTACCTTTACATTACAATCTGTTACATTATCCTACCATACAGTAGGTATCGTTACATCTTATCGCGTTTCGTAATATTGTTCTCTGTATTGTCACATTGGTTTCGTCGCGCACTTACACTAGCTTCTGCGTAGTTTATTCTTTATCCATCCGTACTCTCCATTGTTGCCCTATCTTCTCTGACTTACTGATTCCGTTGCCTGCTAGCGGCATTGCGCCACGCTAGCAAGTTCCCTCGATGCCAGCTTCGGTGTGACAGCTAGTTGTTGCTCATCGTGGCCTCTCTGGCATTGCGTTTTCCTTGGGATTTTATTGGGGGAAGCTTAGTGATTGCTTATAGAATAATGTTGTACAAGGCTATGCCTGCTGGCATTGCGATGCACAGAAATTCATTTTAATGGACAGAGATGAAAGAGTTGATATATGCCGTTGATGTATGCAGTTGACATGCGAATATGTGAAAGGATTTCCTTTCGAAACTTTATTTAGCAATAGTATGTAATGTTGGGGCATTAGAACAAGGTTAGACGATCAACTCTCTCCGGGTTATTATAGAATGTTTGATTGTTTGGGTCATGTACTGGACAACCTCTGGTTTGTTTACTTAACCTTGTGAGTCAGTCCAGTGTCTTCTCTAGTTTGGATCTGCTTCTTCTTTTGGTCCAGATGGGAGTATTCTTTGCGCTTCTTTAATTTCCTGTTGTGTGTTCAGTCCTTCCGCTCCTATTGGTTGGAGTGGTGTTAGCTTAAGTTCTTCTTTCGCTCTACTGCAATTTCTACTGGTATATAATGATAGTGCTGTTATTTTCGTTTTTGGGTCTGCGCAATCGGACGCGATGAATCCCATTGTACCTCCAGTCTTGGTTAGGGCTAGAGTAAGGGTAATACCTAAATCCATTGTTAGTTGTGGCAGCTTCATTCTTGATTCTTATTCCTCTTGCACTTCGCGCACATTAAGAGTACATATAGTCCAAGTGTAAGCCGCGCACTTGTGTAATTATAGTTCGATCTCATGTTCCTAACTAAAAACTGGGTGTTTATCACAACAATAATCAATAACTGTATCTTAAGCGAAATAATAATAACAAAAAAAAATAAAGTTCAGTACAGTAATTGTCTAACAAACAAATAGTAATTCTTACTAAGTTTGTGCACATTACAAAAAAAAAATCAAAAATCTTTGTTACAACACTAAACACTACCTATAATATATAAATTCATAATAATGGCAAACAATAATAAAAAAATATTCAGCAAGGTAATTGCAAAATACTGAACTAATAATTCGAATTAAGTTCTTGCGCGTTACAAATTTTTTGTTAAAACAATGAAATTAAAAGTCTTTGTTATAACAATAACCGCAATAGCATATGAAATGCTAATAATAGCTTAAAGCAACCAATAATTCAAAAAAAATATATATTCAGCATATTAACTAGGAAATACTCTATTAATAATTATAATAGATCTTGCACAATTTATATTTACAAAATGATTCGGAAAATTGAAGTATTACAAGTGGATCCATTCTTTTATTTCAATCTTCCTACTATCTGAAAATTCACTGACTCGATGCGGAAAGGCGCAAAAAAAAAAAAAATTAATGCTAAGGGAAAAAAAAAAATTTTTTTTTTTGTAAATAGTGAACCCATAAATAATAAAAAAAACTTTTTTTTTAATTGATACCCCCCTTTTGAAAAAAAATTAAAACCAAAAAAAATATTATATCCTTATTCTAACTAAACTACCCCTATGTATTTATATGGTATGTTCACGAAAAATTTCAAAGTGGAGGTTACCTATTGTATATACTATACGTGATATTTGAAGTATTTCGCTTCTCCTAACCTAATTGTTTCCCTTAATATTACATGTACCTTTTAACAGTTTGTGTTTCTCCTGCGTTGCCATTGGTATGCGTCATTTTTTGTTATTATTTATTTGACTGTTAATTGGAGTTTGACAGCGAATATTCATACTAACTCCTTCCCTTTTTTTAAAAAACCAAAAACACTCGTGCAGACAGACCTGTGTAAAAGGGTTGTGAAACACAAACGAAATTGAAAGTACTAGCGTAAAAGCATATCCTATAAATATTTTATGGCTTCCTATAGCCTTTTCCTAAATTAACTATATCCCAAAAAATCTAATATCTGGCTGATTACTTGACCATAGACTAATTGACTGATTATTAAAAATAAAAAATAATTGCAGTTATTTAAATTAAATGAACCTTTAGAGACTCGTCTCAATAATACAACAAAGAAAACTTTTTCACTTTAAAGTCTTATGTACTTAATTAATTAATTCAAAATAGTAAAAATAAAATTTGTAGCTTCATCTAATCTAGATACACCCCTTATATTTGTATACCCATAATTTATCAATTAAGAACTTTTAATTAGTTGTGGCTTTACTAGCCTTATCCCATTTAATAATTAAACTTTCCACTTACCTTTGCTTTCTTAATTTATCCTGTTTAGAACATAACCCTTAGTTACTTTACCTTATTCCCTTTTTCCTTTTTGAAATATTTTTCTCCTCCCATGACTAGGAGTGCTGTTTTGGGGATGAATCTTATAAGAAACTTGCGATAGCCTTATGTTACACTTACTGTCTAGCAGCGGGTCCGAAATCAAATTATATTTTTACAAAATTACCCCAAATTTTATGTCAGAGCTTCTTACGCTACCTTTTGTTTGGGCGTTTAACATCATGTAGCAGGGTGCCAACTCAATGTGGTCCAGGGATGTTGCCTGTTGGTGTCCACAGTAACCATAGGTCATCGCGCAGGTCCATTGAGTAACCCCCATGCTTCATAGTATAGTCGCCCTTACAGCTGGAGCGAAGTATGTTGACGTTTATTAGGTATTGTTTAGTTTTGATTCCAGCCCTCCTTTGTGCTTAGGCCGGTCGCGTCTGTTATTACGTTTTTTTCTGTCAGCTGCTGGGTGATCCTCCTCTATGCCAGGTTGATTATTTTTTCATTAATACCTTATTACCTTTTTTCTTTTATATGTTATTACACTAAGGACCATTATGTATAATCTGTATACGACATTAGTGATTACTTTTTAATTGACTGAACTGGCTGCTAAGCTTTTGAATTCACAGTACTGCCTATTCTGCCTTTTCTAAAAGAAAATTGAAACCTATTACTGACACTTATGTTAGTTTTGATTATACTGCGATATATATTCTTTGGACCTATCTGATATTGATATATTTATTTGTGTTTACATGAAAAGTTAAAGTGAATTGTAATTTATTAGTACCGTCGTGGTTCTGCTTACTAAAAATAGAAACTTTTGTGAGTATACTCTTTAACAGTTGTTAATATTTTGTCTATTTGTTTTAGAAAGAAAAATCACGACATTTGGATAGTATCTATCAATCGCTAAGATAGAGGTTACCATTGGCCGATGGTTCCCTCATCCTGTGAGCTATTGATTGGTACCCTCAGTTTACTTTACTACATTACTTTTTTTTTTGATTTAATTTGCTTATAAATTTTCCTGTGCTTCATGGTCAATTTCTGGTCCTTGTCCTATTATTCCAGTATACTATTCATTATAATTTTCCTGACTGTCAGTTGTCCATTTTACATTCGGATTTTTTATTACTTTATGCCTTAGTGGTTCTGTATTAGAATTTGCGTAGCATATATAGTCTGATAGACTGCTTGGTCGATTCCTTACTCTCGTCGACCTTCTCAGGGGTACATTATCCCTGCTACTCTTAATTATTTTCCTTTTGGGCTTTCCCTTTTGCGGCTTTGCTCCCGCGCTCCATAACGGAAGAATTGCAACCTTTTCTGGGGTTACTTCATTTTCCTCTTCTTCTTCTTCAGCTTCTTCTTTGCCTTCATTTTTCTCTTCTTCTTCGGTTTCTTCTTTGCCTCCTTTGAGGTCTGTTACTTCCATTTCCTCTTCTGTGAGGGATTTCATATCATCTTCATAATATTTTTTCAGCCTATTGATGTGCACTACTTGTGCATTTTTACCTCTTTCCGTACTTATTTTGTAGGTTACCGTTCCTACTTCTTTACTACAAATGGCCCAATCCATTTTTTCTGACTTCCTCGATACTCCTATCGTTGCGGTAAATCTCTCAACTATACCTTTTCTCCTATATCAAATTCTTTAACCTCCGTGGGGTTGTTATATCTTTTTGAGCTCACCATTTCACACTGTATATTTTCCGAGCTCGTCGCTATTTCTTTTTAATAGCATTGTAGATTATACTCGTGCATAATTTAGCTTTGGATTCATAGATCCGTCTTGCCTGGCACATTTCTATATATATCATTTCTTTTTCCCTATTTGCGACCTATTTTGCCCTATTTTGAAGTCTTTACTTCTTTATTAATCTCGCAACTCTCTTTTTTTTCACTTGGTGTCCCGCACGTGACACGATCCTTTCTCATGTAGGCCCCTATTCGCCCAAATAATCGCGTATACCCGGTATACACATTTCTAAACCTTTTTATTTCTTTTATTCGCCTCCTTTGGGCAAATATATATTACTTTCGTATACCCCGTATACAAATATCTAAAACTCTCTTAATTTACTTGCATATACTCCATATACAAATATCTTTACTCGCGTATACCATATACCATATTATTTCCTTTATTTGCCTCCTTTGGGCAATTATATATTTCCAATTTACCCTTTTTTCGGGCTCTCCCTTTATGGAGTACTTAATTCTTTTTAACCTCATACATTTATACCACTTTTATTCGCCCCAAATAATCGCGAATACACTTTTCTGACATTTTTCGCATTGCTCACTCAGATTTTGTCGTAGCTTCTAGTTCTAGGCAAGATGAGCATCCTCTTTTAGTAACTACTTACAGGAGCTGTACTCTTTAGTATAAACTGTCCTGCACTTTTTTGTTACTGTCAACATGTTGCCCCTATATTTGAGCAACGAGCTATTAGCATCGGGCTCCTAATGACATTTATATGTCCGTCCTGTATGCACACTTTTCTGCATACCACGTATTCCATTTTGGCCTTGGCATTATATCTATTTTATTTAAATTTTTATTTATATTTGATATATTCCAGCGCATAGTATAAGTACTTAAGATTTATTTTTAAATTATATTCTACGTTTCCAAATGCACCAGAAGACAGCTCTGACTTCTTAATAACTTACTTTCTTGTGTTAACATTTTATACGTCATCACTTTAACTATAAATATTTTAGTGTACTTTTAAAATTTAATTAATCAGCATTTCTACAGAATGAGATACCTCGGTGAATGACTTTGTTGCAACAACGAAATTATTTTCTAATACTACCCTCAATTTTCCATTTAAAGTTGTCACTGTTACTCCTAACGGCTGAGGGGGTAGTTGTACCACCATTGGAGTAGGGGTAGGTGCTGCTGCTTGCTTCGTTTTGTTAGTATCAGGCATTTTATGGGTGTTTGGATTTTAGCAATCAAATGTAAATACAATTCCCAAGTTAATAAATTAAAACAATAAAATATTCCTACCTTGACGAAGATCCTCTTGTAGAAGGAGGTTGGTAGTTGAGGATGGGTTTAAAAGGTACGTTTATGTCTTTTGTTACGAGTACACTATATATTATCTTGTTGTTGACTTTTATTCTCCTTAAATTTACTTTATATACGCAATAATATTTGTACTAATCTTCTTAACCTTTTGTGACTATAGTCTGAGTTATAACTCATTTATTTACAGTTGCAATTTAAATTTAACTGTATAAGTTAGGACAAAATTGTTTCCTACAACACTGTTTTTGCAAGGAGAGAGACAAAATAACCAAAAAAAATAAAATATTCAACTTAATTTAAGTTAAAAAAAAAATAAAATTCTAGACAGAGCGAAGTAGAAAAAAAAAAGTTAAGTACTACTGTACGCTGATGACTTTTCCGAAAAAAAAAGAAATGTTATCTGTATTTATTTTTGTTGCTGTGCAGTTCAACTGTAAAGTTACTTCCTATAATTTATTTCAACAGAAAAAAAAAATATGCTACTACGGCACTGCCTCTTCGAAAAAAAAAAAAAGAGAGCATAAACGAAGAACAAAAAAAAATAAAAAAACTTACTTAGTTTAAGCCACAATTAAAAAAAATTTAGACGAAAAAACAAAGTGTTTATGTCCGCCTATGGTTTTCCAAAATTGAATCAAATTTGATTTATTAATGCTGCCTTGTTCTTTTAAAGTCAGAAAAAGAAAAAGAAAAAAAAATAGCATCGATTTTAGTCTTCCCAATAAATGATTTTTCCACACTAAAAAAAAATTTTAAGTCAAAAAAACAATGTAAAGATGCAAACAAAAAAAAAAAAAAATTTATAACTTGGTTTTCAATCTCAAAATTTTACAAAAGTCCAAATAAGCAATTCTAAAATTGAACACCTTCTTAGTGTGCGCCTATGATCTTAAAAAAAAAAAAATTGAAGTTTTAATTTGTCAATCCCAAAATTCTACAAAAGAATTAAGTCAACCAAAAATGAATAACTGCCTAAAAAAAAAATGAACTTTAATTCTTCAATCCCGAAATTCTACAAAATAAATAAGTCAAATAAGTCAAATAAATAAGTCTACAAGGGAATAATTGCCTTAGTGTACGCCTATAATTTTAAAACAAAATTTAATTGTTCAAATTCAAAATCCTACAAAAAAAATACTTCAAATACCCCAATCTAACAGTGAATCACGATTTTAGTGTGCGCCTACGATTTAAAATGTTGATATAGTTACTACGGCCCTGATCTTTTGTATTTATTCGACAAAATGAGTAATAAAGATTTGCAAATTCGCTTATATTTTCGAAAGAGGATCAAATAACTTTTGTCACTGAGAAAACTAATGAATTAAAAAAAGAATTCTCGACGAAGAGTATTCTGGAGAAGGGTTGAATGTTATTACGTAAAAGAATTTATTTCTTTTTATTTTTTTGAAAAGCGTTAATAAAAAAATATATATAATATCTAGTAAACAAAATACAATAGTGAATGAAACGGTCTTTTTCCAACACTAGAATGGTAAAAAGGTTAAATCCCTTAATTTATCCCTTTGATTTTTATTCAAAAAACAGTTGAAAGTAATGTTCCTTTTTTTTTTTAGCTTATTGTATGTAGTTTAACTGTTCTATTTATTTTTTTCGTCGGTAAATTAAGTTTGATAATAATTGAAATTGTCTTGTGAATGATATTGTTTGTATAACTTTATTTAATTACAATTTTTTTTTTTAAATCCTTTATTCTGATACTATGTTAACACTGATAAAAATTGTTTTTTATCTCACTTGTTTAGCTGTAAATTGCAACGATAACAAGTTAATTGTTGTGGAAAAAGAAAAATTTAAGCGACAATTTATACCTAACAAAAGAGTTATCTTAACCTTTGCCAAAGTTACTGATTTTTTTATTAGTTATTATTACGTTTTACTTGTTTTTTTCTATTATATTTTTCTTGGTGTATATAACGTTTTCTATACCGAGTTTGAAATATGAGTGCTTCGTCACCGAGTCATTCACCTTGCAACTGGGTTGTAAAATTACTATATCGTAATATCACGTTAAAATTTTTTTAAAAATTTTTTGCTGAATTAAGTCTGTATATGTTTTATTTATTTTTGAAATTTAAAATTAAATACAACGAAAAGATTTTATTTTATCTTTATATGTTATTATATTAATTATTTTACCTATATTATGTTAGTGTATTATTTATTAATCCACAGTTTCTTTTTTTTTTTTTATTACTTTTAGTTTGCGTTATTCTGTTAAACAAAAAAAATAATTAATTGTTTATTACTCCTATTAACCTATTAGTTTTTGTTTTGTTGCTCTTTATTTTTTCTATACTCCTTTAAATGTTCAGGGGTTCTCGGGGTGGGTGGCCTACTACCTCCCGGTCCGAAATCGAAAACAAATTTGCTCTCTTCACTAAGAGGGCTACTAGGGCCTAACACTCGGGGAGTTTTTGGGATTTCGTTCTCACTATATTCCCTGATGGGACTACAATTACATTGAAATGCCCTTTTTAACTCCTCTCTTTGTTGCTTATTTAGTCTATTTCGCGGCATTAAGAAACACAACCGTACTTTTTCTTTTAAATTAGCAAAAACAAACAAGAATTTACATACGATTTCAATTATGTGAGACCCACTACCACTGAAGTCGTTTCAATTTAATAACTAACTATGCTTTTAATTTACGTGAGACAGTTGTGTTTCACTTTACGATTTAAGTTATGTGAGATCCACTACCACTGAAATCGTTTATAAGTGATCAACTAAAATTCGAAAAATTTTTTCATATATTTCTGTACTATCTAGAGGAGGTAAAAGGTGTATTTCTGAACCGAAATTAAAACAACTTTTTGGGATTGAAATGAAACTGGTACGCTCCTTTTTAGTTCCTCTCTTTATGCTTATTCAAAGTTTTACGCGGCAATAGAAACACAACCGTACTTTATCTTTTGAATTAGCAAAAACCAAAAAAAGATTTACATACGATTTCAATTATGTGAGACCCACTACCACTGAAATCGTTTCGATTTGATAACTAACTTTACTTATAATTTACGTTAGACAGTTGTGTTTCACTTTACGATTTAAGTTATGTGAGATCCACTACCACTGAAATCGTTTATAAGTGATCAACTAAAATTCGGAAAAAAAAAATTTTTTTTTTTTGTTTTACTTATTTCTGTACTACTTAGAGGAGCTAAAAAGTGTATGTTCTGGATCGAAATTAAAAAAAATAACTTTTTGAGCCAACGAAATCACCCAAAATTCCCAGCTTCCCTTTCTAACCTGCCAAACTAATCCGAAAAACCGCTGTCACCAGATGTAATATCCTAAATGAAAAATTCTTATTTGTCATTACCAGATGTAATAACCTAAAAGATTTTAAACTTAATTTTTAATAAACTTTAGCCTAGCCGAGCGGATGTTAGGCTAAAGTCAGGGTTTGTGGATTCGGCCTCCGCAGTATTTGGTGTTGGGAGGTCTTACTTCGGCGGTTGGGAAGGACGGGATTTGTTGCTGGGCTCTGAAAAAGGTCTGGAGTCTAGAGAAATGATACACAAATGTCCTCGGGGGAATCTAGCAACTTTATTAATTCTAAGTTTGATGATACAAGTATAAATTTAGATGACACTCTTGCGGAATGCTATATGCATCTCCCAAAGAAAAAGAAAAAACAAAAAAAACCTTTTTTTAATTTAACATTAGCAAGATTTAAAACTAAACAACAAAACTAATTAAAGTATGGTCTGATGGACCCTTGCGTGATTTGAATCTGGTTACTGTTTAATTCTTAATCGCTACGTTACGTATAACTTTCCCGGAGGACTCGGTTCTCTGTCGGAGAATATTTATCTACGTCCCGACAGTGGAAACCCGGTAAACTCTAGATATCCGGGTGAGGATAAAAGTTACAATATTCGTCTGAATAATTAAACGATAGAACTTCGTTTAACACACACATCCAAACTCCCATAAAATTTCTTAGTTATTAAGGGTTAGTATAATTGAAATTGACTCACCAATTTTCCTGCAGCGAGTCTGGGTACACACACTCACTTATTTTTATCAGTCGGCCCGGTAAAAGAATTTAAATGGTGATTTATCTCTTAGATAATATTCACTGCTTGTATTATTGCAAAAGAAAAAATTGTAACACGTTTTCGCGGCCCGGTAATTGATTATTTAAATTTATTACTTTAAATTAAATTATTGAAAATTTGCACTTAGCTCACTTTCCAAATTAACACCTTTAAACACCTAACGCGTTTGATTCGATTGGCATCAAGCCCATGGAACGCTCCAAATCGAATTGCCCCCATGTTCTCAACACGGAGGATTCGATAGCATCTAGCCTCTGGAGACGTCCAAATCGAATTCCCCATTGTTCGTTTTTTGGTTCCAGCAAAGCATGAGACTACCCTTTCTCCCTCATTCTGCTCACTTGTCTCGTTCCTATTGGCTATCAGCCCTGCTACCAGCACTGCTTGGGTACGCTTCGGGAGCTGAGACAGCAAAATTTGGCTTACACATCGCGGCTAGCTCCTACGTGACTTTTTTTGTTTTTTCAGAACTGCAACTTTTTAGTTGCAAATTCTTTAGTTTAAATTATTTAAATTATTTGGTTTCGTATTATACTTTGTTTTACAAACACGTTCTTGAGAAATAACTTTTCGCTGACAATGTCCTGTCGCTATTACGCAAAAGTTACTTAGTTTCTTTTTAACTAATATACCGGGGAGCTCCGATATGTTATTTAACTTTTTATGAATTATTGTATCTTTTTCCCTCATATCAACCCGGGCGGGGAAGGGGGGTTCCTTTTGGATTATTACAAGTCCCACATACTATTGAAAATTACTGTAATGTTGTTTGCCTCATTATATGCTACAGTCTAAATTTAAGGTTAAGTTAAATCAAAAGTTCCTCCACTTATTCAACATTCAAATATTTTTTCTGTTTAAAAATGTCTAAAGTCAAAAAAATTTAAAAAATACCGACATTCTTCCACATTTTATAGAAAGCTTAGAAAAAGGTTAAGTGATACCGAACAAAGCCAAACTTCTAAAGTAGGTAAAGAAAAAAATCTCCTGGAGACGAATAAATTTGTAAATTAAATTTATTGTACTCTTACTTTTTGGAAGTCCATCTTATTAAGAATAATAAAAAACTCTTCGTTTCAACGTAACTTCCAAGTTTATTTGAAAAATTTTTAAATCACAATGACGGCCGTTTCGCTAAGAAGCATCGTCATATTGACATTTAAGTTACATTTTGTTTATTTGTAGCTAGGTACCTGATGTTTAGGTAGTATTAAGGTTAGACCAAGTATGGAAGTAATAAGACATAACAATATTAAAGCCTAGATGTTAATAGCCCTAAGGGATTATCCTGGATGTAATTCCCTCATAAGTGACAAAGTGTAGACATGATAACTCTAACTAGCCTAGGGACCTAGGTCTTTTGTTTTCTCTTTGACCTTTCAACATTTCAGTATACAAAATATACTATCATTCGTAACAAACAAAATATTGTCTTTTCAATATATTTTTTAATTACAATTACGAATTACTTAAAACCGAACGATTATTATATTAAAAATAAACAAATTATTCCAAAAAGTTAAAGAAAATTGAAATTTTGATGAAAATTGGGCTATAGGGTTCTGATGGAAGGGTATTTGGGCCTTGTAATTATCAACAAATCGATTTATCTCATGAAAAACCTTATAATATAAACAAAGCAGCATACAACAATAGTAAAAACCATGAAATCCCCGCTCGGATTATTAACTTCATTAATAGACTTGAGTTTTTATAATAATATTGCAAATGAACTTAAAATCCGACTAAATAATGAAATATATTTTCTTTTGTAATTATTCCCGTAGAATGTAATGCAAGAGTCGGCTTTTGCATTTTTTAATATTTTATAACAAAAATTTAACAATTATTGCAAATTTAGCTGTTGCAAAATTCATTTTTTGCTTTTTTTTTATTTTTAAGCAAATTTTTAAATGAGAGGTGTATTTTTTTATTTCATGTGAAAGTAGACGTAGAAACGAAAAAAATGAGCCCCAGGAAAATCTTGTCCAACAATATTTTCCGAGCAAACTTTACAGTTGAAAAAAAAGATATTTTTCCAGAAAAATCAAATTTCTCGGAAAATTATTATGTTACAAGGTTGAGAAAATTCGAGGTTATTTTGGACATAAAAAGGTAAGTTTTCACCAAGTTTCACCAAGATTGACGAATCCGTTGGAAAATTAAAAATTAAAAACGAAAAATCGTTTTTTTCCATTTTCCTCGAAAAATTTAGGTTATGTGAGAAAATTACCAAAAGAAAAGTTTTAGATTTTTACATGATCTACAACTTTTCTATTGGGCACTTTTCATTTCGACGTCAATTTTAGCCGCAAACATCAATATTTCAGTTTTTTACCCCTTTTTCACCCCTAAAAAGTTTATGATCATAATTGAAATAGTTAATGTATTTTTTTTCATGTGTTATAAGCCCCTTTACCACCTCCAACTGTTACATTTCAGGTCTCAGATATTCCGTATTTTTAATTTTTTTGGTACAGCACGCCTGGACTATTAGATAAGGGTTTAAAATATTGCATACCACCAAAATTTACTAATAATATAAAAGAAATTTTAGCCACAGATTCTGAAATAGCTTTAAGAACTAATTCAAATAATTTTATTTATGAAAAAATGCAAATAACAAATCTTATTAGAGACATTAAACCAGATAAATTCAAAAGTCAAAGTCAAATTATTAAAAATGACATTTTAGCTTTAAAATCAATCAAAAATAAAGTAGATCAAAATAACCTTATCATTACAAAATCAGATAAAGGTAACTCCACAGTAATTTAAAAAAAAGAAGATTATAAATCTAAAGTGAATGATTTCATAATGTCAAGTAATGTCAAAATTCTAAAAAAAGATCCCACTCAAAAATTTTCTAATCAAATAAGAGAACATATAAATGATTCAAATTATCTATTAAATGACTATGATGAAAAATACCTAGTAAATAAAAATCCTTAATGTCCAGAATTATATGGAACTATTAAATTACATAAAGAGTCAAAACCGATTAGACCAGTAGTTTCGTATGTTAACACTCCTAATACAAAGGTAGCTAAAAAATTAAATACTATTTTAAATAATTTTGGATACACATCTAAATATTCAGTACAGTTATTCCGGACCTGAACATCAGGTAAATAAGTCGAATGTTTTTCGTGCTCTTAAGTCTTTACAGTTTTTGAAAGTAATAGTTAAAATTAAAACAGTTAATTGTGATATATCGAAGTAGTTTACAGTGCTCTTTTAAGTGCCGTAAGTACTTTTTCTCCAGTACTCTTAGTTCAATCAATATATCACTCTAATACAAGGAGTACATAATTTCTGCTTACAAATTAATCAAAAAAACTGGTTTCAAATCTTTTTACTATCATTAATAGCAAAACTTGTCAGTTTTGCTTGATACAAACAGAGTCGAACTCAGGGCGAAACTATTTGAAATGAAAAATAGATTTAAATTTCAAATAAAAGCTACTTAGAGTTTACAAAATGTCAAGCGGCACTTCTGACTACAGGGGTCCGTCAACTAACCTCGATCAGCAAATCCCAACCTATTCCACAATTACACAACAGCAATCATGCCCAAAATTCCCAACTAAAGACCAAGCTATAATTTTCCCATCAGTAGACGCAATAAAACTACAAGAAAAACTACCATCGCAATAGGAACCATAGTTCAACCAAAAAATGTACTGTTTTCTTCAAGAATGTCAAATGGAAGAATCTGCATCTACCTATCAAGTCAACAAATTGTAAATGATTTTTTAAGTCAACAAGGAGAAATTAAAATAGGAGAACATACTATAAAAGCACGCAAACTAATTACACCCGCTAATAGATTACTTCTTTCTAACGTATGCCCATCTATACCTCACGATACTCTTGAGAAGTGTTTAACCGATCTTGGTTTAAAATTAATGTCCCCAATTTCATTCCTTAGAGCCGGAATACAAGACCCACAATATAGTCATGTACTTAGTTTCCGAAGGCAAGTATACTATACACCATCAGACAATCTTAATTTACCTGACTCAGTTTTAATAAATTTTGATAATACCTCATACCGAATTTTTCTTTCTGATGGATTAACTTGTTATAAATGTCATCAAGTTGGTCACGTATCTTCAGCGTGTACTCACACTACTCTTCCACAACCCACTCAAAATTCCTCCCAAGCCTATGAACACTCTTTCCCACAATTAACTGCACCTAATTCCCAACTGAATAGAGAAACAAATCCGACTGACGAAGCTCAAGATAAAATGGATTCTCAAGAAAGTGTCACTCTGAACCTTATAAATAAACGTTCCCACTCCGAAGTGTCATCTCCAACTTGCTCTACTCCTACTGAAACTCAACAAGCAGAGTTTATGATACCTCAACCAGCACAAACGAAAAAGTCAAAAATCGACAAACCAGCTACTACCACTTCGAACGCCACTAATATTGAGTCATTACTACAACCAACCAAACAGCTAATTCAGGAAGCATCACCGCCATATGTACTAAATTACACACAATTAGTAAGCTTCTTAGAAGACGTACACGGCTCTTCCAATCCTATAGAAATGGTCAAGGAGTACACACAAGACATAATCGGCTTACTACACATGTTAACAGAAATATATCCCAAATTGCATGACAGATCAATAAAATCCAGAATTACAAGAATCAAAAAAAAGATTAAAAACAAAGTAAATAATTTTAGTAACCAGTCTGACAGATCAGAAGACACAGACACGTCACAGGATATATAATATATTTTAAATTAGTTAAAAACAAACAGGATGACTATTATTCAATGGAACATTCAAGGTGTCTTTACGCACATCGAAATGCTTCAACTTTTAATACAAAAAACACTCCCACAAGTCATCTGCCTACAGGAAACAAACTTCAAAACAAACAAAAAATATTCCTTAAAATCTTTTCACGCCTACCATAAAATCAGAACCAACGCTAGTAAAGCCAGCGGTGGCGTATCTGTATACGTCAACTCAAATATGGAATCAGAGGAAATCCCTTTACAAACAAATTTAGAAGTCATTGCAGTTAGAATAAAATATCCAACACAATATTCCATATGCAACATATATATTCCATCAGATACGGAAACAACCTCCAAACAACTCGAATCGTTAATTGAAAAAATTCCAAAGCCCAGAATAATATTAGGGGACTTCAATGCACATAGCACTACATGGGGCTGTCTGTCTACGGATAAAAGAGGCGAAGCGATAGAACACCTTTTAAGCTCAACAGAATTTATATTACTAAATTCAGGTGAAAAAACTCGCTTTAATTCGGTTACTGGTAACCATTCTGCCATCGATCTCTCGATATGCGACTACTCGTTAGCTCCAAATCTAAATTGGGATGTTTTACATCATACTTACGATAGCGATCACTGGCCTATAATAATTAAAAACCACAAATCAGAAAATACAGAAATATCCTTTTTAGAAAAATGGAAGATAGAAAATGCAGATTGGGAATCCTATCAAAACGTTATTAAAAATTCCATGCCACACCTAGAGACATCAGAAAGAAATATTTATCTTATCGCCGAAAATTTTACTACAATGCTAATAAAAACTGCTGAAGTAACCATAGGAAAGACGGGCAAACCAAAACGTAAACATTCAGTCCCTTGGTGGAATATGGAATGCCAAGAAGCTCTAAAACTTAGCAAACATGCCTTCAATGTATTGAAAAAGCACCATACAGAAGAAAACCTTGTGAATTTCAAAAAATACAGAGCAAAAGCGAGATATATAATTAAAAAAAGTAAACGTGAGTCTTGAAAACATTACGTCTCCTCAATAACTGAGGATACCTCGCCGTCCGAAATGTGGCAGAAGATCCGCAGAGTCAAAGGTATTTCATACAGCCACAAGATACACTCGTTAAATATGGACGGAATTAGTCTTACTAACGACGAACAAATAGCAAACACCTTAGCAACTACATTTCAGAAACACACCAGTGACTCTATGTACCACCCGGTATTTAGAGAAAATAAGAGAAACTTAGAACAAGAGATAATAATAACTGAAAACAATCATCCACTAAATCTAGTATAAAACATGAGTGAATTAACAGAAGCACTTCAGAACGTCAAAAACTCTAGTCCAGGACCTGACGAAATTCCTTATGACTTCCTCAAGAATCTACCAGAAAATGCTAAACAATACCTCCTAGACATGTACAACCTGTTGTTCAGTACGAAACAATTTCCTAAATCATGGAGAACCGCAATTGTGGTACCCCTCTTGAAACCAAATAAAGATAAGTCAGATCCAAATTCTTATCGATCTATTGTAGTACCCCTCTTAAAACCAAATAAAGATAAGTCAGATTCAAATTCTTATCGACCTATCTCTTTAACATCCACTTTATGCAAGCTATTAGAAAAAATATTAAACAAACGCCTACAACACTTTTTGGAATCTAACAATTTATTATGCGAACAACAAAGCGGATTTAGAACAAATAGGAGTACAATGGATAACTTAGTTAAACTAGAATCTGTCGTACATGAAGCATTTGCAAGTAACCGTCAAGTACTTGCAGTTTTCTTCGATATAGTAAAAGCTTATGATACTGTGTGGAAATACGATGTACTATCAAAATTGAAACAATGGGGTATAGATGGAAACTTTTTAGCATTCGTTAAAAATTTCATCTACGATAGAAATTTTAAAGTTAGATGCAATAATCAACTTTCAGATATCTATACTCAAGATAATGGAACTCCTCAAGGATCAACTCTCAGTACATCACTTTTCTTGGTAGCAATTAATGAAATAGTAAACCAGATTAATCCCCCTGTACAAATTGGTTTGTACGCAGACGATCTTGTTATCTATGCTAGTAATAAAAACATCCAGTCGTCTGCTACTACAATACAACAATCTATTAAATCTCTAGAAGAGTGGTCAGAGAGGACAGGTCTACGTTTTTCTATTAAAAAGACCAAAGTAATGTGTTTCTCAGTAAAAAAACAAATAAAATTTATGGTACTAACCCTTACTGTGTAAAAGTTCATCTTATTCAGAACAATAAACAACTAAAAGGTTGAATTAACTTCCACTATTTATTCTATAAATACTTTAAATGCAATGACAGCCGTTTCGCTATCGAAATAGCATCGTCAGATTGACATATTGAAGTTACATTTTGTTTGTTTGTAACTAGGTACTTGATGTTGATAAGTAGTAAAGGCTAGACCAAGTAAGGAAGTAATAAGACATAACAATATTAAAGCCTAGATGTTATTAGCCCTAAGGGATTATCCTGGATGTATTTCCCTCTAAGATCAGTATAACTGTGCAATGATATAGAAAAACCAGGAAAAAACTATATCCTGCTGATCTTTACAATAACTTAATATATTTGTGTTATAATTGCGTCTTATCTATGTATAAAATGAAGACTTAATCAAAGTAAACAGTTTAATAGTGGTGAACTTCCAAGATTTATTTGTTCATTAACTACTTTATATTGTTGATCTGCTAGATGTCTTTTGATTTCAAGTTCTTCGAGGAAATCTAAATTTTGTTTTTTATCACAGGTGTGTAATATTTGAATATCATTGGTGTGTATAAGTGAATGTGGATGTTCAAGAACATGTTTTGCATAGTTTGACCTATTTTATGTATGCATTAGCCAAAATTATTTTACTTTTGATAAGAAAGTATATATTCAAAATGAAGGTCTTCCAATGGGAAGTCCCATTTCTCCAATTTTAGCAAATATTTTTATGAATAATTTAGAAAGCAAAATCTTTAATTCTAGTTATAAAAACAATATTGTATTTTGATATAGATATGTTGATGATGTGTTAGCAGGTTTTGTAGGTAGCGAACGACAATTAGATATATTTTTTAATTATATTAATACCTTACATCCTAAAATTAATTTCACCTTAGAAGTTGAAGAAAATAATTCAATTAATTTTCTAGATTTAAGAATTGAAAAAATTAATAATTCATTAAACTATTCAATATACAGAAAACCAACACAAACAGATGTAACCATACCATATCATTCAAATCATCCTATATCACATAAATTAGCAGCTTAAAATTCTATGATACATAGAGCATTTTCAATTCCAATGAACAAAAATAATTTTAATAAAGAAATTGAGATTATAAAACAAATAGCAATATCTAATGGCTATCCAATACATTTGATAAATAAATTAATTAATAAGAAAGAACAAAAAGTGTCACTACAACTAATATTCCCTCAACACCCTAAAGAAATTAAAAGTTATAAAAGTATTACATATTGTGGAAATATTTCTAATACAATTTCAAAAATTATATCTTCGGCAACATCTGCAATAATTTCATTCAAATCACACAATAATGTTGGTACAAAATTGTTAAATGTAAAAACAAAATTACCTAAATTAAAAAAATCTGGTGTTTACAAAATTAATTGTCCAAAATGTAATGCTGTATATATAGGTCAAACACAAAGAAATTTTGAAATAAGATTCAATGAACATTTAAGAGCATATAGATTACAACAACCAGATAAGTCAAACTATGCAAAACATGTTCTTGAACATCCACATTCACTCATACACACCAATGATATTCAAATATTACACACCTGTGATAAAAAACAAAATTTAGATTTCCTCGAAGAACTTGAAATCAAAAGACATCTAGCAGATCAACAATATAAAGTAGTTAATGAACAAATAAATCTTGGAAGTTCACCACTATTAAACTGTTTACTTTGATTGAGTCTTCATTTTATACATAGATAAGACGTAATTATAACACACATATATTAAGTTATTGTAAAGATCAGCAGGATATAGTTTTTTCCTGGTTTTTCTATATCATTGCACAGTTATACTGATCTTAGAGGGAAATACATCCAGGATAATCCCTTAGGGCTAATAACATCTAGGCTTTAATATTGTTATGTCTTATTACTTCCTTACTTGGTCTAGTCTTAACTACTTATCAACATCAAGTACCTAGTTACAAACAAACAAAATGTAACTTCAATATGTCAATCTGACGATGCTATTTCGATAGCGAAACGGCTGTCATTGCATTTAAAGTATTTATAGAATAAATAGTGGAAGTTAATTCAACCTTTTAGTTGTTTATTGTTCTGAAAAAAACAAATAAACCCATCAAAGTTAACACTATATGGACAGAATCTGCAGTATGTAGAAGAACATCGATTTCTAGGAATGATACTCGATTCAAAGCTCACTTGGAACAGCCACATTCAACAACTTAAAAAATCTTGCATGCAAAATATGAACATCCTTAAAGTATTAGCAAACCATAATTGGGGAGCCGACACCACCCAATTACTAACTGTATATAAAACACAAGTTAGAAGCAAACTCGATTATGGTTCAATAGTTTATTCTTCAGCCAAGAATAGTCTATTGAAACAACTGGACGTTATACAAAACACTGCATTAAGAGTTGCACTTGGAGCTTACAGAACCAGTCCAGTGGAAAGCCTCTACGCGGAAGCTAACGAGCCACCTCTTACAATCAGAAGACACAAATTGAGTTTACAATACGCAGCTAAAATCGGAGCTAATCCCAATAACCCTACTTATTCTTACATCTTCTCTGATCACTTCCATTCGATTTTCGAACAAAAGCCAAATCTATCCACATCATTTAGCAAACGAATCACAAACTTCAATTTTCCAAAAATTATTCCAACCAACTTTAACTATCCTCCCCCCTGGGCCATAAAAATCCCCAAATGCAATACAAATCTTCTACAGTACCCTAAATCCAACACTCCGTCAACCCTGATTCTGCAACATTTTGAAGAGATCAAAAACAAATATAAAAACCACTGCCAGATATACACAGATGCATCAAAAACTTCCGAAACTGAAGCAGTAGGAGCAGCTTTCGTCGACGAGACATCCACCCATAAATTTCACCTACCTGAAGAGTATTCCATATATTCGGCCGAATTGTTCGCAATATCAAAAGCTCTACAACATATATCACGCCAGTGCAAATCAAACGCAGTAATCTTTACCGATTCTCTAAGTGCAGTGCAAGGGATACTAAGAGTTTACCCAAACCATCCAATACTGAATCAAATTAAAATCGACCTCGAAACACTTTACAACAAAAATAAATTAGTCGAGCTCGTGTGGATTCCATCTCACGTCGGTATAACAGGTAATGAAAAAGCTGATCGAGAAGCTAAAGAAGCATACAGTTCCAGAGATATAGATATTAACCCCCTTAAAATTCCACATTTCGACATTAGAAGTCGTATCAAAAAATATTCGATGGAAATATGGCTGAAAAGATGGGAAAAACTTGAAGGCAACAAACTACAACATATTAATCCAAACCTGCAACCAAAAGGGGAAATGCCATAAGGACGGCGAGACCAAGTCATACAACACCGCATGAGGATAGGTCACACAAGGTTAACCCATGAGTACCTATTGAAGAACACACAAAGAAAACAGTGTTTCACGTGCGATATGCCTTTGACAGTAGAACATATCATTGTTGATTGTCCACTCTATCATCTGGAACGAATTCAAAGTGAACTTCCATGTGAAATCAAAAGTGCACTAGACTATGTTAACAGTGATAAAATGATTAAGTTCTTAAAATTGACTAAAACTTATAAATTAATGTAGAGCTTAGATTTTTTTTTGTTATTATTGATGTAAATCAAAAATAAAGACTTTTTTATTGCTCCGCCGCCAATAACCTTTCATGGTTGACGCGGTTATTTCAATTAAAAAAAAATATTCAGTACAAACTTCATTAGATTTGATAAAAAAAAATTAAATAACTGTAAATTACAAAATAATACTAAATTAGTATCGTTTGATGTAACTAATATGTTCTCTAAAATACCTCCTAAAGAATGTATAGTTCTTGTTAAAAAGCTATTAGATGAAAGAAATATCCATCCAGGTATAATATCAGATAATTGACCTATTTAATGTATGCATTAGTCAAAATTATTTTACTTTTGATAACAAAGTATATATTCAAAATGAGGGTCTTCCAATGGGAAGTCCTATTTCTCCTATTTTAGCAAATATTTTTATGGATAACTTGGAAAACATAATCTTCAATTCTAGTTATAAAAACAATATTGTATTTTGGTATAGATATGTTGATGATGTGTTAGCGGGATTTGTAGGTACCGAACGACAGCTAGATATATTTTTTAATTATATTAATACCTTGCATCCTAAAATTAATTTTACTTTAGAAGTTGAAGAAAATAATTCAATTAATTTTCTAGATTTAAGAATTGAAAAAGTTAATAATTCATTAAATTATTCAATATACAGAAAACCTACACAAACAGATGTAACCATACCATATAATTCAAATCATCCTATAACGCATAAATTAGCAGCTTATAATTCTATGATACATAGAGCATTTTCAATTCCAATGGACAAAATTAACTTTGATAAAGAAATTATTATCATAAAACAAATAGCTACGTCTAATGGCTATCCAATTCATTTAATAAATAAATTAATTAATAAGAAAGAACAGAAAATGTCACTACAACTAATCTTCCCTCAACAACCTAAAGAAATTAAAAGTTATAAAAGTATTACATATTGTGGAAATCTTTCTAATACAATTTCAAAAATAATATCTTCGGCAAAATCTGCAATAATTTCATTCAAATCACTCAATAATGTTGGTACAAAATTATTAAATGTAAAAACAAAATTACCGAAATTAAAAAAATCTGGTGTTTACAAAATTAATTGTCCAGAATGTAATGCTGTATATATAGGTCAAACACAAAGAAATTTTGAAGTAAGATTTAATGAACACTTAAGAGCATATAGATTAAAACAACCAGATAAGTCAAATTATGCAAAACACCTACTTGAACATCCAACCTCACTATTACACACCAATGACATCCAAATACTACACACTTGTGATAAAAAACAAAATTTAGATTTCCTTGAAGAAGAAGAAGAAAGAATAACTTGAAATAAAAAGACATCTAGCAGATCCACAATTTAAAGTTGTTGATTTTACAAGAACTAGAGGTCAATATTAAATCATCCAGGTCAACCGCTCCTGGTTTGGATGGAATTAACTATATGATGATAAAGAATCTTCCGAATATAGCAAAACGTTTTTTGTGCCAAATATATAATAATGTTCTATTAGGTGAAGAACATTACCCTTTATTCAAACAATGTCTAATCATTCCTATTCCGAAAACTAATGAAAACAAATCTCTGAGACCCATTACCTTATTGCCATGTCTCCTTAAAACCCTAGAAAGAATCATTAAAATGAGGTTAGAATGGTGGTTAGAAAGTAAAAATATCCTTCCTGAATATCAATTTGGCTTTAGACGAGGAAAGGGAACATTAGATTGTGCAGCAAACCTTGTAGTAGATATTCAACTGGCTTTTACAGAAAATAAATACTTGGCAGCATTGTTTTTAGATGTGTCCAGTGCATATGAAAGTGTAGTGTTGGAAATTTTATATGAAAAAATTTTGTATCTTGGAGTTCCGAAAAAATTTGCCTATGTTCTTATAAATATGTTCTTAAAACGGCAGGTCTTCGCTAAATTTAACTCTGAAATTATTGGCCCTAGAGAGGTAAACAGTGGTCTACCGCAAGGTTCTGTCCTTAGCCCACTTTTATTTAACATATACACTATTGATGTACATAATCTGGGCATGGAGGCCCGTATTCTACAGTATGCCGACGATTTCTGTATTTATACGACGAATAAAAAATACTCTCAATGTATCTCAAGCTTGAATTACATAATGTACTGTTGTAAAACCTTTTTCTTGGATCAGGGGTTCCAAATATCCTCCGACAAATCTGCTGTTGTCTTCTTCACCAGATACCGCTTACCAGACGTGTCCAACTTAAATTTATCCAATAATAGAGTGTCGGTTTTGAAAAACTACACGTATTTAGGTATAACATTTGATACTAAACTCACCTGGGATGAGCACATTAATAACTGTATTGGGAAGAGTGAAAAAAGCTTAAACATTTTAAGGGCAGTTAACAAATATGACTGGGGAGCAGATCCTAAAATAAATTTGTGCTTTTTTAGATGTTATACTAGAGCTATATTAGATTATGGTAGTATTTTATATGGGTCTGCTAATAAATCAAGATTTACTAAAGTTGACCGAATACAACTAAAAGGCCTTCGTATTGTTCTCAATGCATTCAGATCAACTCCAGCGGCTGCTATTCTAGAAGAATGCAAAGAAGCTCCAATGCAGCTTAGACGTCAACTTCTTGCCGAAAAATTTATTATAAAACAAAAGATATTTTCTCAGAACGATTTAATTAGAAGAATATCCATATTGGCAACCAATAATTATACGCACAAGTATTGGCTACACAATACTTCCCCTCCACTAGCCGAAGCATTCACCTCTGTCACGGATATAGCAATTGATAAACAATCGGGTCTATCTTTCTTCAGTTCGGAGTTCAGTATCTGTTTAGCACAACCACATACAATCTTCCCTGTATATGGCGAAACTCCTGAACTAAACAACATTGCCCTACAAGTAGAAGTAGATAAATGGGTGAATGAGAAAATTTATACGGATGGATCCAAAAGCTCTCAGGGAACAGGCTGTTCAGTACATGTGGAACATGCAAAACTTAACTTAAAATTTAAGCTAAATCAGAATTCCTCCATATTTACTACTGAAGCTGTAGCCATATTGAAAGCACTAGAATGGGCACTAGAGAACATTCCACCTGTTAAGTCTATAGTTTTTCTCAGTTTTTTGTAACATATATATAAAAAAAAAAATGTTTGTTGTTGTTGATTGTCAAATATGATATGATGACAGAACAAAAATTGTAATAAAAAAAAAATGTCACCGAATACTAAAAAATAAAGTTTTTAAGTAAATACAAGTAAATTTCGTCACGAATCAAAGGATAGAATCCATCATATAAGTTCCTTCATCCATACAGCCATATATTTATTGCTCTTTGAGCTGGTCCTTCATAGCAGCCGTTTAACCCAAAAGAAAAAAGCGAACATAATAAGTGAACATATTTTTTGGACGCTTCGAGACGGATTTGAAACTACAGTGACCTGGTGGACCTGGAGGAACATTATAGAAACAATAATTCTGAAAAAGTGAGCTCGTTCTAATTATTTAACCGCTTTAATTCCTACCAACCCTTTCCTTTAAAGTTTGTAAAAGCAGCTTAGTCTCTATCGCATAGTATCGAACGTTTCCTCGTTATTAAATGCTTTAAATAGATAATTTAATCGCACGTCTTATATTAACATAAAAGTAATAATTGCATCGTTTTTCGTTAGTTCAACTAGTAGAGTGACATTCCTGTCATACATTAATTCGCAAATTAAACACGCAACTAAAACTCTTTCTCGTATAGTCAATTATTGTATTTCTTGAATCCCATAAATTAAGTTTCTTATCTCAAAATGAAGAAAACCTTGACCAATTTCAAATCGAAATTCGATTAAAAGGTGTAGAAAACGATTTTTTAGAGTTTGATAGAGTCCAAACGCGTTTAGAATTTTTAGATTCCAATGAAAAGGCTGATAGGTTAAATACCGAGTCTTTATTTTATACGGAAATTGCTAAATCAAAAAAGATTATTGCTAAATTTCAAGAATTAAACGATTTCAAAATAAAACAATCTCAACTTCAAACTACTTTTAGTCCCAAATTAGAAAATAAAAGCGTTGTTGCCAATCTCCCTGATTTAAATTTGCCCAAATTTTACGGAAAATATGAAACCTGGTTTAGTTTTCGCGATCAGTTTGAAGCACTGGTAGAAAATCGACAGAATATTAGCGAAGTATCAAAATTAATGTATTTAAAATCATGTTGTCAGGATGACGCATTAAAACTGATAGAAAATTTACATTTAACGGCCGACAATTACACAATCGCCTTTGAATTATTAAAAAAACGATATGAAAATCGTAGAGCTATTATAAACACGCACATATATCAATTATTGTTCGAATTACCGCATATTACACGAGAATCTTCATCAATGTTAAGAAAATTGTTAGATTTGTTATATCAACATTTGTCTGCTTTGGAAAAATTGCAATTACCGGTTGAAAAGTGGGATAACCAATAATTTTGCAAAAATTA
Source organism: Ophraella communa (assembly GCA_035357415.1). Lineage (NCBI taxonomy): Eukaryota > Metazoa > Arthropoda > Insecta > Coleoptera > Chrysomelidae > Ophraella > Ophraella communa. Next base: position 27,263,744 of record CM068995.1, read on the forward strand.
GATGACCGTACAAAAAGGGAATGGGAAAACAAACAAAATGATCAAAGGTTGCCCACAATGTCTGAATTTACTGAATTTTTAACAAAAAAGTGCTTCACTTTAGAAGCTGTTCATTCTATTGACAGTTTAAAAAACACTAATTCGAACGAATTAAATTCTTTACGCATTAAAACACCATTAAAAACACAAAACACGAACTTTACAAGGATAGTTGGACACGTTCAATCACCTATAAATACATCCAATCATAACACCTGTTTAATTTTTAATAAAAATCATTTAATTTATCAATGTCCTGAATTTATCAATTTAAATATTAAGGAAAAATATCAAGAATTACATAAACACAAATTATGCACCAACTGCTTAAGATCTGGTCATTTTAAACAAGATTGTTTATCCGGAGGATGTAAGAAATGTGATTTAAAACATAATACCGCATTGTAGATAATTACAGACAATTTCAACAAAACAGTCAAAATCTGAGACAACGTTCACAATATGGTAACGTCAGGCGTATCCGCAGCCAACAGAATCGACTGATTCGAGAGTCAATCGGCAAACAAGCGCGGTTTGCGCTCCTATTCAAAATGAAACGTCACAACAATTAAGACATGCTACATCGACAAGAAACCAGAAAATATCATCAGAAATAAATCAATCTGATGAAAATTTTGTACAAAATGTAGATCTCGACGGGGAAAATGCATACGCAACCCATACCTACACGATTATTGATTTTAATCAAGTTTTATTATCCACTGCAACGGTTCTTATTCAAAATGATGTTGACCAATGGATTAGATGTACTGCATTGCTCGACTCAGGTAGTCAATCGAACCTAATTAGCGAAATGTTAGTTGAAAAATTAAAACTAAAATGCAAAAAAATTGACATACCGTTAGCTGGAATAAATCAAATAGAAACGAAAATTAATTATAGAACTAACGCAAAAATTAAATCAAGAAATGGAGACGTTGAATTAAAATTACAATTTTTGGTTTTAGGTCAAATTACTTCAAATTTACCGTTAATTAAATTTGAAAAAACCCAACTGAAGTTACCAAAAGGACTCGAACTAGCAGATGAACAATTTAACGTACCAAAAAGGATAGATTTATTACTCGGAGCAGGTATTTTCTTTGACTTATTGAAAGAAGGTAAATTAAAATTAGGAGAAAATAAACCTGTACTACAAGAAACATCGTTGGGATGGATCATAAGCGGAAATTTAAATTTAAATAAGGATTCAAATAAAATGCAAGTTTGTAACGTTAATACAAAAATATCGAATAAACAATTAAATGATGCTTTAACCAAGTTTTGGCAAATTGAAGAGCTGGATGCTAAAATTTTATGGTCAAAAAGTGAGCAGTATTGTGAAGAATACTTCAAGGCAACCACAAAACGAGATGAACACGGGAAATTTATCGTCAAATACCCTTTTGATCCCGAATGCACTGATTTATTGGGAGATACAAAAATCATGGCTTTGAAGCGTTTTAAAAATTTGAAAGTACGTCTAGGAAAAAATGACGGCTTAAAGTTGCAATATATCAATTTCCTAAGAGACTATGAAAACTTGGGACACATGACATATAAAGGATTATTAGAATCGGACACTTCAATTGAAGGACAAACATTTTTCTTACCGCATACTGCAGTTTTGAGAGACTCCTCAGTTACCACGAAATGTAGAGTTGTTTTCGATGCAAGCGCAAAGTCAAGTACCAATATTTCATTAAACGATTTAATTTTAACAGGCCCACATATTCAGGAGGATTTGTATTCCATTTTGCTCAGATTACGTTTAAGAACTTATGTTTTGAGCGCTGATATAAAAATGATGTATAGATGTATAGATATAGATCCAAGCGAACGTTGTTTTCAGAAAATACTATGGAGAGAAAAACCAGATGAACCTATCAAGGTTTATGAACTGAACACGGTTACGTATGGCACCTCAAATGCACCGTTTCAAGCGACACGCTGTTTAAAAGAGTTAGCATTACAGAATAAATTAGAATATCCAGGAACATCGCAATTAATCGAAAATTGTTTTTACATGGATGATTTATTAATCAGTGTAGATTCGAAACAAGAAGCTATAGAAATTTATCATGAGTTATCAAAAATATTAACGGGAGCCAATTTTGAATTAAGGAAATGGTCATCGAACAACAAATCAGTTTTAACTTATATAAAAAATTCCACAAACAGTCAAGACGAAAATTTTGTATTATTTCACGATGAAAAACAATTAAAAACGTTGGGAATAATTTGGGACGCGAACGAGGACGTATTAAGATACTCATTAAATTTAGATGTAAACGAAAAAATTATTATAAAAACCCACGATTCTGTCCTTAATTTCCCAAATTTTTGATCCCCTGGGTTTGATCAGTCCAGCGATAATTAAAGCGAAATTAATTTTACAACAACTTTGGCATCTAAAATTGGACTGGGATGAAAATGTACCTGCAGAACTAAAAAACATATGGCTTAAATTTATCACACAAATTGGCTATTTAAATGAAATAAAATTCAATAGGCACGTCTTATTGACAAATACAAAAATCATCGACCTATACGGTTTCTGTGACAGTTCTGAAAAGGCTTATGGCGCGTGTGTATACTTATCATCTATAGTGAATGGCGAAAGGAAAATAACATTGTTTACAGCCAAGTCCCGAGTTGCCCCACTTAAAAAACAAACCTTACCACGTTTAGAGCTATTAGGTGCTCTCTTATTAGCTGAGTTAATTTTTAAAATAAAAAATACCGTGAACATTCATATTGACAAAATAACGTATTTCACAGATTCAACGATTGTATTAGCATGGTTAAATATCGAACCTTGAAAGTTAAAAACGTTTGTTGCAAACCGCGTAACAAAAATTACTGAAATTTCAAAGGTGAATAATTGGAAACACGTAAACACCAAAGACAACGCCGCAGATGTAGTTTCTCGAGGATTAAGTCCTAAAGAATTGCTCGAACATAAGTCTTCGATAAACGGACCCGATTTCCTGAAGAGCAATTTTAATTATAAAAATGATCCTGAATCAAAATTTAATGATATGCAAAATCTACCCGAACTAAAGAATCAACCAATTGCATTAGTCATTCAAGAACAAAAACCCGAATTTAATATTTTTCAAAAATATTCAACCTTTTCGAAATTATTAAACGTAACAGCTTATATTCTACGTTTTAAAAATCATTGTTTAAATAAAGAAAAACTCAATGATAACGTTAGGTCTCAAGTGTTAACTACCCAAGAGTTGAGTGAAGCACAAAATAAATTAATCAAATTAGCTCAAAATGAGATATTCAAGCAAGAAATCTCAGATCTTAAAGGTTCGAAAAACGTAAATAAGCAAAGTAAACTTTTAAACTTACGACCTTTTTTAGACAGTCAAAATATTTTAAGAATGGGTGGTCGATTATCGAAATCTTCAATTTCATTTGATCAACAGCACCCAATTCTTTTACCCTACAAACATAAACTTACTGAATTGATAATTTTAGATCAACATTTAAAGCATCTTCACGCTGGAACTCAAAATTTATTATCTATTATCCGATTGAAATTTTGGCCACTTAATGGAAAAAATGCAGTAAAGCGTATAGTAAATTCTTGTATTAGGTGTTATAGAATCCATCCCAAGCCTTGTAAATTTATCATGGGTGATTTGCCTAGTTCAAGAGTTAATCCAAGTAGGCCATTTTCAAATTGCGGTATTGATTATACCGGTCCTATTTTAGTTAAAGAAGGCACTTTAAGAAGAAGCAAATTAGTTAAAACGTATATTTGTATATTTATTTGTTTCGCTACTCGCGCAATTCACATAGAGTTAGTTAAAGATTTAACAACACATAGTTTTTTAAACGCCTTGAAACGATTTTGTTCTCGACGCGGAAAACCGAGTGACATTTACTCCGATAATGGTTTGAATTTCGTAGGAGCTAACAATCATTTTAGGGAGCTTTATGATATTCTTACCGACGAAAATCATAACGATTCCGTTACAAAATTCTTGGCACGTGACAGAATAAATTGGCATTTCAACCCAGCCAGATCAGCTCATATGGGTGGTTTGTGGGAAGCTGCGGTTAAGTCCACAAAATTCCATCTTAAACGCGTACTCGGTGAATCACATTTAACTTATGAGGAAATGTATACGTTGCTGGTAGAGATTGAGTCTTGCTTGAACTCACGTCCTTTGAGCCCTTTATCCAATGACCCGACCGATTTCCTACCCTTGACTCCCGCTCATTTCCTTATTGGCGACTCACTAGCAAGTTTACCAGAAGAAGACCTCAAAGAAGCTAAAATCTCCAGAGCAGATCGATACTATCGATTACAACAACTCAAGCAACAATTTTGGGACCGATGGTCAAAGGATTATTTAAGTCAGATGCAAACTCGCTCCAAATGGAAGCTTGATGTCGTAAGCGTTTTAAAAGTTGGATCCATGGTTGTTCTTATGGAAGATAACTTACCTTCTTTAAGGTGGCCTCTCGCTCGTGTCGTAAAATTACATTATGGCACTGACAATGTGGTGCGCGTAGTTTCGGTTCGAATGGCAAATGGTAATATTTTGAAGAGAAACATTTCTAAAGTTTGCGCGCTGCCAATCGAGTACTGATTTCAAAAACTATATATCAATCAAAATGTTTATATATATAGACAGTTTTGTTGTGTCGCAATCCTTTATCATATCTTCATTGAAAAGTGGACTTTTCAAGGCGGGCGGCATGTTAAGTCTATAGTTTTTCTCAGTTTTTTGTAACATATGTTAGAATAATTTAGTATATACTTACCTTTAGCATATCGTTGAGTGTGTACTTACCTTAAATATACAGCCTACAGCCAGTGTAGCATAGTCCAAAAAGTGACAATTGATATATGTCGGAAGTAGAACCTAACTTCACGTTCGTTAAGAATTTTGTAGAATTTTCTAGTAGTTAAAACACAGTTTTTGTAAAAGTCTTTTTGTGCAGTTTATCTTGATTATTATTTGATTAAATAATAATTAAACCAGTAAATGTGTTTAATTTAAAGCTCTGCGAATACCCATATTTATCAGGTTATGGGCCCAGGATCGCGCAAGACGTGAGACTGTAAGAACTGTGAGATAGTTTGAGACTCCAAGTGAAAAGTTGAAGTGAATCCAGGGATTTTAAATTTGTCGTAAAATGAATTCCACAGTGATTTTTCCTCAGTTAACAGCCGAAAATTTCAACAATTGGAAATTTAGAATTAGGGCTTTTCTTGAGGAAAAACAAGTAGAAGTAGCTCTACAAAAAGAGGTTGACGATTTTACTGACGAGAAGACAAAGGCAGAATTTCAGGTAAAAGATGCCAAAGCCAAGTCTATAATAGTACAGTGTATTTCTGACAAGCACCTGGATATAGTCAAGGATTCAAAAACTGCAAAGTCAATGATGCGAGCCCTAGAAGATGTTTTTGGAAGTGTTTTTACTAAGCTTACTTTAAAGAAGAAGTTGTTAACCTTAAAGTGCACCAATGACAAATTGGAGGATCATTTCCAGAAGTTTGACAGCCTGATTAGGGAGTTGGAAAGTATTGGCAGCAAGTATGAGGAGTCAGACAAGGTATGCCATCTTCTTTTAAGCTTAAGTGACGAGTATGATCCAGTTATTACTGCCATAGAAACCCTTAGTACTGATTTAACTATGGATTTTGTAAAGGCAAGATTACTCGATGAAGAGCTAAAGCTGAAATCCAAGTATGCTAGTAATGCTTACTCGAAAGGCTCTGAAGTAGCATTTAAGTCCTTTAGTAAGCAGTATGTTTGCTATAAATGTGGAAAACCAGGCCACAAAATCGCAGATTGCAGAGATAATAGTACAAAAAGAGGTACTTTTCAAGAAAGAAGAGGTTATCGTGGCAACAGTATTAGAGGAAGAGGCTCTTTTAGAGGGTAGCATGGGCAAGCAGCTAGTGAGCAGAGAGATGAGCATCCTGTTGCATTTATAGCTCTGAACTGTGCCAAGTTAGAGCTAAGAGAAGGCTGGTTTATTTTAGACTCAGGAGCAACTGAACATCTGGTTATGAGTGAGCTTGAGAGGTACATGGTCAACATTGAAGTGTTAAAGGAGCCAGTTAAGATTGGGACTGCTAAGATGGGGCAAATTGTGGTAGCCAAGAAGAAGGGCATTTTATATGGACAGTGTCAAGGTAAAGAAATTACAATTGAAGCACTTATAGTTCAAGGTATATCTCATAATTTATTATCTGTATCGAAATTGTTAAATAAAGGGTTTAAAGTGTTATTTGAGAATAATAATAACATAAAGCATGCAAAAATAAGTTTTCAACAATCTGTATTTAACTGTGAGTCATTTAGTAATTTATTTTTATTAAAAGTAGATTATAAGAAACAAGAATTTTGTAATAATGTTATTAAGGTTGATAATAAGATTGAAAATAATGATATTTGGCATAAGAGATTAGGTCATTTAAATCGATTAGGCTTAAAACTGCTTAATTTACCATATAACAATAACCCTTGTGCTAGTTGTATTGAAGGTAAAAGTGTCAGAAAACCGTTTAATCAATGTATAAAGAAAACAAATAAAATAGGTGAACTTATTCACACAGATATCGCAGGTCCAGTAGTGACACCAACTGTAGAGGGTTACAGGTACTTTCAAGTGATAATTGATGACTTTTCTCATTTCTTAATAGTAAAGTTGCTAAAATCTAAAAATGAAGCTAGTAATAATATTATTGATTTTATAAAATTAATAAAAACACAACATGGGTGTAAAACACTAAAAATAAGATGTGACAATGGGGGTGAATTTTCGTCAAGGTATTTTCAGGATTTTTGCAGGAATAAAGGTATAAAGATTGAATATACATCTCCATATAGCCCACAACAGAATGGGAAATCTGAACGAATGAATAGAACTTTAATGGATAAAGTTAGGACCAAATTCTCAGATACCAATTTACCAAAAGAGTTATGGGGAGAAGCCATTCTATGTTCAGCTTATGAGTTGAATAGGTCGCCAACAATGCAAATAATGGTAAAACGCCTTCAGAATTATGGTATGGTAAGACTGATTTATCTAAGTTAAGAGTGTTTGGAAGCCGTGCATGGTCAGTTACTTTACCAAGAAAGAATAAACTTGAAAAGAGGGCTGAATTAAATATAATGGTAGGATATAATGAAATGGGGTATCGTTTATGGGATATAGAAAATAAAAGGGTAATATTTTCTAGAGATGTAGTGTTCGATGAAAACCAGATAGATTTTAATTTAATTGAAAGCAATTATAATAAGCCAATTTTAGAAAAACCTCATATTTCTATAGAAGAGTATCCAGAAAATGAGGAAAATACCCGAGAAGACAAAAAGGACAGTGAAGAGAATGCCGACATAGAGGAGAGAAAGAATGATGGAATAGAAGAGCAGAATGAGTTAGTAGATGAAGACAATACTTACCTAGAAGACTCAGAGAGTGATGAAGAAAAGATACAGACACCTACAATATCAAGTAAAGGAAGAAAGATAAATCCACCCAAATATTTCAACGAATATGAACTTTATTCGGCATATTGTTTATTTACAGGTCAAAACGAACCAGAATCGTACGATGAAGCCATAAAGAGTGACTTATGGAAGGAAGCTATAGAAAAAGAGTTGGAAGCACATAAGAAACTAGAGACATGGATAGAAGCAGACTTACCTGATGGAAAGAAAGCCATACAAACCCGATGGGTATTCCGTACTAAGGATGAAGGTACAAAGAAGGCTAGAATAGTAGCTAAAGGGTTTCAGCTACAGGAGGAGAATTCCCTAGAGCCAGTGTACGCACCTGTGGCAAGACTACCCACTATAAGATTAATGCTTTCTATGGCTTTACAACTTGATTGGACAATAAGACAATTAGACATTCCGACTGCTTTCTTGAATGGAAAATTAGAAAATGATATTTATATTTACCCACCGGAAGGTTTAAAAACAAAATCTGCTATACTAAAATTGAATCGGGCCTTATACGGTTTAAAGGAATCTCCAAAAGTGTGGAACGAAACTTTTAATAACTTTGCTGAAAGAAATAACTTTGTAAGATCTAAACATGACTGTTGTTTATATTGTGGTAAAAATATCTATATGATAATTTACGTGGACGACATTTTATTAATAGGAGGTCAAAAAGAAGCAGAAAAAGTTATTTTATTATTATATGATGAATTTTCAGCAAAAGATCTTGGAGAAATAAGTAATTTTTTAGGTATGCAAATTACAAGAAAGGAAGATGTTCTGAAAATAAATCAGGAGAGATTTATTGAAACCATTTTGAAGAATTTCAGTATGGAACAATCAAACCCAAAGGCAACGCCAATGGAACAGGGCTTTCAGTACGTTGAAGACAGCGATATAATTGAAGTTCCATACAGACAATTGATAGGGGATTAATGTATCTGTCTACAATAACAAGACCAGATATATCATTTCCTGTTTCCTATCTTAGTAGATTTTTAGACAAACCAACAACTGAAACTTGGAACGCAGGAAAACGAATACTTCGTTATCTACAGGGCACAAAACACTTAGGACTTACCTATAAAAAATGTCAGAGTGAAGAAAATACTCTGAATGCATACTCTGATTCGGATTGGGCTTCAGACAAATTGGACAGAAAGAGTGTAAGTGGTTCTGTTATTTTACATGGTGGTAATCCTATAGCATGGTTCTCTAAAAAGCAAGCATGTGTTGCTCTTTCTACTGCAGAGGCAGAATACGTTGCTGCAAGTTTATGTGCTCAAGATTTAATTAACCTAAAGGGGATTATGAGGGACTTAAATTTGAATGTTATTGCTAAACTTTTGTGCGATAATAAGAGTGCAATTCTAATGTCAAAAAGTCATGAAAACTCAAAACGGGCTAAACATATAGATATAAAAGCACATTACTTGAAGGACCTTGTAAGTCATAAAGAGATATCTGTTGAGTATGTTTCAACTATTGAAAATCTAGCTGACATTTTGACCAAACCTCTAGGAAAAGGAATGTTTTCTAAACATAGAAAAAAAATGCAAATTTTGTAATATTTTGAAATTTGGTTAAAGAGTTATTACAGTTTTATTTTGTTTGGTAAAGAGATAATCTAAAGTGCTAGTAGGTTGTTTATGTAAGTGTATAAGTACTGTGATTTTTTGAAAGTTAGTAAGTTATTTTGTTCATGCGATTTTCATGCAACATTTCAAATCGAGGAGGAGTGTTAGAATAATTTAGTATATACTTACCTTTAGCATATCGTTGAGTGTGTACTTACCTTAAATATACAGCCTACAGCCAGTGTAGCATAGTCCAAAAAGTGACAATTGATATATGTCGGAAGTAGAACCTAACTTCACGTTCGTTAAGAATTTTGTAGAATTTTCTAGTAGTTAAAACACAGTTTTTGTAAAAGTCTTTTTGTGCAGTTTATCTTGATTATTATTTGATTAAATAATAATTAAACCAGTAAATGTGTTTAATTTAAAGCTCTGCGAATACCCATATTTATCAACATATATATATAAAAAAAATGTTTGTTGTTGTTGATTGTCAAATATGATATGATGACAGAACAAAAATTGTAACAAAAAAAAATGTCACCGAATACTAAAAAATAAAGTTTTTAAGTAAATACAAGTAAATTTCGTCACGAATCAAAGGATAGAATCCATCATATAAGTTCCTTCATCCATACAGCCATATATTTATTGCTCTTTGAGCTGGTCCTTTATAGCAGCCGTTTAACCCAAAAGAAAAAAGCGAACATAATAAGTGAACACCACCATCTTCAAACCTAGCAGTAATGTCAGATAATAAATCCGCCCTAATAACCTTGGCTAGACCTTTAAAATCCATATACAACAACAAAATCATTGTAAGAATTTTAGAAATCCTGTCACTTCTCAACAACAAGGAAGTAAATACAGTATTTATATGGGTCAAAGGTCATTGTGGAATTAGAAGAAATGAAATAGCTGATAAAATGGCCAAAGAGGCAATTTTAACTGGGAAAGATATTCCAGATTTGACATTACAAGATGCTATTTCAGTATGTAAGAAAAAGTTAACATTCCGTTGGGCAGAGGAGTGGGCAAAAATAACAACAAATAAAAATTACGAATACTGTTTATTCAATAAAAAGCTACCATCTACTTCACTAGCTGAAAGGAGTCATCCCAACAGGAAAATTAATACAAAATTTATTAGATGCCTTTTTGGGCATGGGGCAGTTAATTCAAAACTTTACAAAATGAACCTCTCTATAACTTCATTATGTGATTGCAATAATAGCTATGACAACCTCGACCACTGGATTTTTGGATGCGTATATAACTCCGACGCTACTTCCTTTCTTATTTCTGAACTAGGAAAAATAAAAGTTACGATGCCACAGAACTGTATCACAATAATGCAGGAATGTGTTAATAATCCACAAGTGAGAAATGTATTTTATAACTTCTTAAGACGCACGAAGAGACGTTTATAATATGTAGGCTTAATGGGATTAGTAACTTTCCCTTTGTCACTGACCCATTTGTATATACCTTTTATCCACTACCCACCTTGTGTGAGTCATGTCAGCCCTTCCGATGACATCGCACGACAAATGGAAGAAACTGCATGTTCTGCAGTTTCCCCCAAACCAGAGGTTTTAAAAGCGAAGACCAGGGTCCGCGCTACACACTTGAACTTTTAATGTTAATATAATTGTAACTAAGCATAATTAATTTTGTAAATCTTATTTTTGTGAAATAATAAAATTTTTGTTTTTAAAAACGGACTTCGGCGTCGTGTTTAGTTAATTGGCGCAGTCAGTAGGATATCCGGGAGTTTACGTATCGAACGTGAATTTTTCGTAAAACGATTGACTGGATATCGAACTTACGAAAGTGTTGTTAAAGGTGTTGTGCTAGTGGTTTCTACAAACTCAGAAATCGACCGTCCATCTGGGAACCTGCGAGACATCGGAATTTGGAACCCAAATAGTCCAAATTTTTCAACAAGAAGTAATACCAGTGAAGACATCAATCGCTGCACTGGGTGAGATGCTGAAAGTCCTTATCGTTCTGTAAGTGTAACTTTATTACTGATTTTATTGAAGAATTAACAAAATCTATTGAGCTTTTACGAATTGATTTGCCTTATTCTGACCAAGAAAATTCTTGCAATTTATTTGAAAATCCGAGTAACAGTGATATTTTAAACAACAAAATGGCAAATTTTAAACCTGAATACTTAAACTGCGTTCCGTCATTCGACGGCAACCCAAACGATTTAAATAGATTTTTAGGTGTTTGCGAAAGTTTAATTAATACATTTTATGATGCAACTAATCCTAATAATTTTCACAATGTGTACTTACTTCAATCAATAGTTAGTAAATTAACTGGAAATGCCAGAACTGTCGCGAATATACAAAATGCTCAAACTTGGGATGATCTAAAGGGTGTTTTAAGACGAAATTTTGCCGATCAGCGCGATGAAACTTGTTTAAATAGAGATTTGGTAGTTATGAGACAATTTACAAATGAAAAAGTACAAGATTTTTATGACCGAATATAAATATTTTAAATTTACTATGTAGCTATGTTGATATTCATGGTGAGAATCAGGCTTCGAAAAACTTGAAAAAAACTTTATATAATGACTTAGCTTTAAAAACATTCCTTTGCGGACTTAAAGAACCCTTGGGTACCACAATACGCTGCATGAGACCCGGTACCTTAACTGAGGCCTTGCAATTTGTTGTGGAAGAAGAAAATACCCACTATTTTCAAAATGTAACTAATAAAAATTTTCAAAGAACAAATAATTTCCAAAACAGATATAATTAAAATAATTCCAATAGAAATTTTAATACTAATAATTTAAATAGAAATCCTAATAACGATAATTTTGTAAATTTTAATTCAAACAGAAATTTTAATACCAATCAGTTTCCAACCGGACCAATTTAAATCCGACAAAGACAGAATATACCAACACAAAGATTTCCTACTAACTCACAAGTTTTTCGACAGCCTGCAACAGGAAATGTATTCAAACCAAATCCCAATAGATCACTCCCAAATCCAACTCCTATGAGTATAAGTATCCGCTTCACGGGCAGGCCAAATTATCAACAAAATAATAATTTTAGGAACAATAATTTTAGAAACAATCAATATAATAACCAACCTCCTCAAGCCGGTCCTTCGAGTTATAATCCACAGCAGAAATTTACATCTGAAGAATTATATAATACTGAATCCGATAAAATTAATGAAAGCGAAAATGAAACAGATAATCAATATTTTTACGATGACCAAGATGTCCAAAATTTTCAAATACCCGCCAATCAAAACCCAATAACCTAAGTACTTTGACTATTTCTCTTAACACAGTAGACTGTAGTGAACTTGCTTATATAGTATTCCCGGAATACAACATTAAACTTTTAGTCGACTCCGGTTCTACAAAATCTTTTATTGATCCAAAAATCGCCCAAAATCTCTTTCCAAATCGTATAAAAAATGATCCGTTTATAGTCTCTACCGTCTTCCAAAAATCTACACATAAACATAGCGTAGAAATTCCGACCTCCAAAATTTTTAAATTAAAAGAACGGCGTAATTTGAAATTTTATCTCTTTAAATTCCACGATATATTTAACGGGTTAATTGGAATTGACAATCTAAAAATTTTAAAAGCCAACCTTGATTTCGACAAAGGAATCTTGGTAACGCCTACTACTAAAATTAAATTAAATTTTCAGAAATTAAACAACAATAATAATACACACATAGTTAATGTTGAACCTCGTGTACAGAAAGTCATTGAAATAAAAACCTCTGTAAAACAAGGCGAGATTGTAATTCCTTATCAAAATGTACGTGGTTGCGAAATTCCAGAAAGCTTAACTATCGCGAAAAACGGTCGCGCTCTCACGACTATATTAAATAACAGTACAAGATATTTATCTCTAGATTTTTCTGAACCTTTAGAAGTAGAAAAATTTGATAAGAACTCTTTACAAGAAATTAAAATTAATAATTTTGATGACACCGAAAAACAAACTTTAGACTTATCACAGATCCGGACCGATCATTTAAATACTGAAGAAAAGTCCCTAATTTTAAATTTATGCAAAGAATTTTCTGATATTTTTCATATTGATAACGTACCGTTAAGTTTTACTAATAAAATTAAACATAATATTAGGACCACAGACGAGGTACCCGTTTATTCTAAAACCTATCGCTATCCTTATATCCACCGCGAAGAGGTCAAAAACCAAATCGATAAGATGTTAAAACAAAATATTATAAGACCTAGTAGTTCTGTTTGGTCAAGCCCCATATGGGTAGTACCTAAAAAGAAAAATAAACAAACTGGTGAAGTAAGCTTTAGAGTCGTTATAGACTACCGAAAACTAAATGCTAAAACAATCGATGACAAATATCCACTACCAAATATAACAGAATTGCTAGACAAGCTTGGCAAATGTCAATATTTTACTACCTTGGACCTTGCAAGCGGATTTCATCAAATTGAAATGAGCGAAGAAGATGTCGAGAAAACAGCATTTAATACAGAGAATGGCCATTACGAATTCTTACGAATGCCGTTTGGGCTTAAAAACGCCCCTGCAACATTCCAAAGAGTGATGGATAACATTCTCAGAGGAATTCAAAACGAGAAATGTTTGGTGTATTTAGATGACATCATCATTTTCTCAACTTCCCTTCAGGAACACCTCGAAAGATTGAGGACAGTATTTCAAAGACTAAGAGATGCCAATTTTAAAATTCAATTAAGTAAATCAGAATTTCTTAGAAAGGAAGTGGCCTACCTTGGCCATGTGGTAACTCCGGAAGGAGTCCGCCCAAATCCTGACAAAATAAAAGTTATTAAAAATTTTCCCTTACCTAAAACCACAAAACAAATAAAAGGGTTCCTCGGTCTGTTAGGATACTATAGAAGATTTATTCATAACTTTGCAAAAATAACAAAACCTTTCACTAAATGTCTTAAAAAGGGTGCAAAAATCGAGCACAACACAGAATTCCTTGAATGTTTCGAAACTTGTAAAAATATATTAACAAATGAACCAATACTACAATACCCAGACTTTAACAAACCGTTTAACCTAACTACCGATGCTAGTAACGTCGCTTTGGGCGCTGTTTTATCCCAGGGCCCCATCGGTAAAGATTTACCAGTAGCGTATGCCTCACGTACGCTCAACGACTCAGAAAGAAACTACAGTACCATTGAAAAGGAATTATTATGTATAGTTTGGGCAACAAAATATTTTAGACCGTATCTGTACGGACGAAAATTCTTCATTATAACAGATCATAAACCCCTACAATATTTATTTTCGCTAAAAGATCCTAGTTCAAAGTTATTACGATGGAAAATTAAACTAGAAGAATTTGACTACACTATAATCTATAAAAAGGGAACTCTAAATACAAATGCCGATGCCTTAAGCAGAATAGAAATTCTCTCAAAAGAAACGCAAAATGTTTGGGATGAAATAGACAGTATAATACAGAACGTCCAAGAACCTCATCGCGATTTACAAACGCCAGATATTAATGATATTCTAAAGCAAACCCAAAACCTATCAACCAATCCTAAATCCCCTAGTCCAGACCTGGACAACATTTCAATCTTTGTTAACCCCGACCTAGACCAACATGCTGACGATGGCGAAACTATTCATTCAAACGCGGAAGATCCGATTGTGGGAATACCGATAAGTGATTCTTCCGTAAACCATGGTCAAAATCAAGTAATAATACAATCCGTTTTTCATTCACCGGCTAAACCAAAAATTAAAATTTTATTCGAACGTAAACAAAGGATAATTATACAAATTTCAAACAATGACTTTGAACAAGATATAGTTAATTTTGTAAAGGAATACATTGCCCCTAATGTCCAATATTATTTATATTTTGAAAAGCCTGAAATTTTTGAATCATTTTGCGAAGTCATAAGAAAATATTTCAAATGGCCATCGCTCAAACTCCGGAAATGTAATTCTAAATTAATCGATGTAACTACAAAATCAGAAATCCCAGAAACAATTAAGCTTTTCCACGAAGGAAAAACTAACCACCGCGGAATAGATTAAACTTATAATAGAATTAAAACTAAATACTATTGGCCAAACTTAAAAGAGTCAATACAAACATACATTAACAACTGCGAAATTTGCCAAAGGTGCAAGTACGAAAGACACCCTATCAAAATCCAAATGAACGTTACTCCTACCCCAGTGAGACCTTTCGAAATTATACATATTGACACATATACTGCCGAAAGCGAAAAATTTTTAACAATCATTGATACCTTTTCAAAATACGCACAGGCCTACCACATAACGGCATTAGAGTCAACCGAAATTTCTAATAAACTTATAACTTTCTTCTCTCATCACGGAATACCTGATCAAATCATTACTGATAACGGAACAGAATTTAAAAATACAGTAATATCAGAATTATTAACACTTCATAAAGTAAAAATACACTTTTGCTCACCTTACCACCCACAATCAAATTCTCCTGTTGAAAAAGTGCATTCAACCTTTAATGAACACATTAGATTACTAAATACTAAAGGTTTCAGTAAAACCCCAATTCGAATGAAAATAAAATACGTCCTTTTAGCCTACAACCATACTGTACATTCTTCCACAAAATTAAAGCCAATAGATATCATTAATGGGCACTTAAAAACAGAAAATCCTTTCGATATAAATATAGATACAATATTAACCAATAACTTCATAGAAGAACATAAACAATTAACTCGGGAAATGTACGCAAAAATAAACGAAAATTTAATAAAGCAAAAAGAAAAAATTATTGAAAAAATTAACACTAATCGCGATTCCCCAGAACTATTTAACGTAGGCGATGAAGCCTATATAAAATCTCACGTACGTAAAAAGATTGCTAACAAATTCGAAAAACCAACTGAAATTACAGCAGTAAGTAAAAGTGGTAAAATTGTAGCTACTAGCCTTCAAGATAAAGTCCATATGGACAACCTCAAAAGGCCACGGAAAAAGACATACTCATTTTAATTCATTTTTCAGGTTTCCCATTGCGCTTGGGCTTCGGGAACAAATCTCCATTAGAAATTTGGACAACAATCTCGCATTACTGCCTCTTAAATTAGGCTCCGCAAAAATTGAAGAATTTTCATATAAAATAGTACATTTTTACGATTTAAACCCAATATTAATTGAAATAGAAAAACTAAATATTAAGACTTCGGAAATTTTACGAGCTATAAATCATAATCATGAATATTTATGGGAAATATCTAATTATGTTAAATTTCTGGAATTCATCAAAAATTCATCAAAAAAAAAACAAATAATAAAATGTCTAACATAATTCCAAAACCGCTGCGTTTTAAAAGAGGATTAATCAATGGACTTGGTTCAATATTTAAAAGTATTACAGGCAATTTAGATGCCTCAGACGGCGAAAGGTATGAAAATTTAATACATAACCTACAGAAAAATCAAGAACGAATATTGTCTAAATTAAACTCACAAGTACTACTATCTATTGATACAATTAAAACTTTTAATACAACCGTCCAAAAAATAAGTCACAATGAAAAATTATTAGAAGCAAAAATAGAAAAAATCGAATCGATGGTTAATTCAGTAATTTACAGAGATAATTCAATATTTATTAAAGACGTAATCAATCAAATACTATATGCATATGAAATAATTCTTTTAATTTTACAAGATATAGAAAACTCATTGACTTTCGCAAAACTTAAAATCATGCACCCTAGCATCATGAAAACTTCAGATCTCCTTTCAGCCTTAAAACTAATAGAAAATAAAATTCCAATATCACAATTACCTTTTAAAATCACTTTGTTTAGTTAATTTGTGTTTAAAAAAAAAGTCGCTGTGATCGGTAGCACTGGCGTGAAAAGTGTGTCCCTGTATAGAAATCCTTTGTATATATCTATGTAGATAAGTACTGGTTAATAAGGAAAACAACATCTTTTAAAAAGTATATAGCGTGGCGAAACGGGCTAGCCCCAAAGCCAATAAAACAAAAAAAAAATGGTTAATGAACAAATAAATCTTGGAAGTTCTCCACTATTAAACTGCTTACTTTGATTGAGTTTACATTTTATACATAGATAAGACATAAATTGTAAAACACAAATATATTAAGTTATTGTAAAAATCAGCATGATATAGTTTTTTCCTGGTTTTTTTATATCATTGCACAGTTATACTGATCTTAGAGGGAATTACATCCAGGATAATCCCTTAGGGCTATTAACATCTAGGCTTTAATATTGTTATGTCTTATTACTTCCATACTTGGTCTAACCTTAATACTACCTAAACATCAGGTACCTAGCTACAAACAAACAAAATGTAACTTAAATGTCAATCTGACGATGCTTCTTAGCGAAACGGCCGTCATTGTGATTTAAAAATTTTTCAAATAAACTTGGAAGTTACGTAGAAACGAAGAGTTTTTTATTATTCTTAATTAAATTTGTAAATGTTACAAAACATCATGGACAGACTATTCAAGAACATGGTGAAAATGTTATAGACAAATCAGAGACTGAAGATATCAGTAATATTCGATTTTTCCCATTTATGTGGGACTGCGGTGAAATAAACACCTCTCTTTTCTTTTGTTGATACTATTTTAAATGTATTCATTTTAATTTTCGCAGTCACATGTCATATCATGTAGCTCGCACTTCACACTGTCATCATTGTCATTTGTCCGTTTTAACTGTGCGCCAACCGTCATATATTTTAATTCTTCTTTTTCTGCGATTGAGTTTACTACGGCTCTCCAGCCACTTCTTTTTTTTAATATAAGCGCTGAACTGTACGTGTGAATTTCGCATTAGTTTTTTTATTACAAATATTTGAGGTTAGAAGATAAATTAAACAGGTTTTGAACTCTGTAATGAGATGAATAATGAATAAGTATGAGACAATTATAAAAGAGCGAAAAGTTACTTTTATCGTGGCAATTGGGTGTACTATGGATTCTTGTACAAGTTCCGGATTTGTAACATGGGGGTATACAGTATAGAATGCGTTGATAAAACGGACGGAAGTTACTCAATTTTTATGTTTTGTATTAATCTTATCGTTACATCGTAGTAAACGGGTAGTTAAAGTAATTTTTGGGTAGTTCCGTAAAAGGAATTTGTAGTTACATCTACTTTTAACAGTAAATTTGAAAGTATATGTTACTGAAATAAAGGTGAATTTTTTTTTAAAGTAGCAAAAAAGTCTTTATAGTGAAACTCTTCCATATCCACCATTTTTATTCATTTCAATATCAACGCCATTTGCCCATTTGATTTATAGAAAATACTTTTTTGCTTTTTAAACACAGTTATAAAAAAATTGTAAAATTTCATATCCTAAAATAAAATTATTAATATAATATGCTTTATGTAATTAAAAAAACGATTTTTAAAATTTGTTAGGTATTTTTTTAAGAATAAAATTTTTATTAAATTAAAGAATTTTCTAGGCCCATACATTGTTACGGTTTTAAAGTAAAACTTCTAACAAACACTATTTCCTCATAGCTGTAGTTTGGGTTTTCTTGATTACCTTCTTCTATTTAGGTAACATGGCATCCTATCTAAAATATAATATCAATTAGTTGAGTAAGAAACCAATCTCTGATGAATATTACTAATTGTCAGACTCTTATTTTATTAAAATTGATTCTTGGTTATATTTATAGCCTGTCAGTTATAGGAGACAGCTTGTCAATCATTAATTAAAGCTTGCCACAGAACCATGAACTTGACCCTTGACCTAGCCGGTTCACCAACCTCTCTTTTAAGGTCAAGGTTAAATTAACAATGTGTAAAATTGACTATAATTAGTAAAATGAAAATATAAGGTGTCTTACCTGAGATCTACCGGAAATGCCTGTCTGTGAATGTGTCTCAATACTGTCACTTCTGATAACCTGATTAGCTTGACACTAGAAGCATGTGCTTGTAGAAATCTCAATTTGAGGATTTGTGCTAATAGGATTGTGAGATCCATAATCTATATATTGACCTGTAGTTGGTCTTCTCTTTAAAAGGATTCAGCTGTGGATCTTGCCAATAGTGAATTCTACGAGGCCGAACTATCATCAACAGGTAGGTACTCAAATAAAATCACAAACCAATTTACATAGCGGTTTAGATTGGTAGACATCAGACATACTGCATCAATACATATTTCTATTTTAGGCCTCTAATTTACCATACTATACTGTATGCAACCCTTCTCTATCTGTTCTCTGGGTGAACTGAACAGGTGTTTGGATTTCAATTGACCTCTACTTGCCACCCAGTACTCTGACTAGATATATTAATCGACTAAGTACTACTTACTTACCCTGAAGGTTTGGTCAACTACCTCTCATAGATAAACTACTACCTCTGAGCTATGTTCACATTCTGGAGCCTGATTGCTTTGTCCCAGGAAGACCACAACTAAGGTAGGACCCATCTATTTACTTAAGTTGAGGGCTCATCATTACCAGCAGACTATATAAACTAGTAACATATCTGGATTGAATCACAGCGCGTATGTACATAGTGTTTAGGAACCTTTTTCGTTATATATATGTATATATATAAAAATAGTTTTAGTATACCTAGAATAAAATTAACTTCAGAATTCGACTTACAATAGCGACCTGTAAACCAAAAGTATATACTCTTGGGTTGATAGCTTACCGTAATAAGTAGAATTTATAATAGGAGATATTATTGACCATAGTAAATCGTTATTTTTCATAATAATTGGTTGTTTAACAGGAAACATTAAATATTAAGTGAAGTTGGTTTGTATATTTGACAGAGCCGCTGTCAGAGTGTCAGTACGGATCACCGATCTATCTATATCTTCTTTTCTTTGTTAATGGTATTGTACCAACAGTTTGTCAACCAGAATAAATGCAACCGTAGTTACTAACTAATTTGGTATTTATTTATTTAGATTTTACTAAATACCACCCATGACCCCTCCCGACTGAACTTTAGTATAGAGTAAACATAACTCCTTTCCCAAGAAGGGAAAGATTTTTTTTATTAAATCTTAACAAAAGTGGCGCCCAAGTGTCAGGGTGTTGGTTGGTGAATACGGGTTTTTTTTGGTACTTACAAATACAATTTACAATTTCAGTTGTTTTGATTTACCCTTGTTTTATGCTTTTGGTTGTAGACAGGAATTCCGTTGCGGATTTCAATTTCAGATTTCACTGTTTATGTAACAAGACACTGTTCGTAGTATACAGGGGATGATTTACAAGTTTTATTTGTATAAATAAAATTAAATTTCAGTTAAGTGATATATAAATATCTACCGTTTAATAATAAAAATAATAAATATATGTTTTTATTTTATTATCTTATTTACTTTATTCAAACATTTACGGGAACAAATATTGAATACTTTGGGGTATTCTGAGCGGTTATCTATAGTATACAGTTGTTTATTTTCAGGATATTTCTTTCGGGGGTACTGCTTGTTAGACCAAGTTTTTTTGCCGTGGTGCCTTGTTCTTGGTGTTGTTTTCCCGTTTTTTTTTCTTTTTTTGGAAAGGGCGGGTTTGGACTTTTATTATCGCCGGACTGTTAATCCAGTGTAGGTTAAGGTACATTTTCATTGACAATGGAGGTAAATAGGTTATTAGGGGATGAAATTGCTTATGAGCTGATGGTCAGAAATCTACCACTTCAACGTAAAGTAGTAGATAATAGAGCCATTTTAAGAGGTGCACTTAGGAGTGAACGGGATGGATTACTACCAACATTTGTGGGAAATTTGCAAATAGATCCTCAAGAAGAATTACAGATTTGTGCGAGGAAACTTACGGATTTAGGTAATGACATAGAGAAATTTGATAGGTCAAATAGGGAGAACGAATATAGACGGATTAGGTCCCGTCTTTACCACATTAACTTGAGGTTAAAGAGAATTCCTATTCAAGGGGAGGATGAAGAGAGTAGAGGGTATTTACTTAGTAAGTGTTTGCAGCTCATCGATGATGTTAGTACACTGTACGATAATACGGATGCTGGGGAACTCACCAATCCCAGAGAGGAAGTAAGCTTGCTACTGGATGCCAACAATGAGATTGAGGGGTCCATCCTAGATGAACAAAATCCTTTAATCCCAGAAGTTGTTATTGAGTCGATTCAGGATACTCTGGCCCGTGCGCTGGCGGAAGCCAACCGAAACGTGAAGCAGACACTCTCTTCCCTCTCAACCGTCACCCAAGGTCTTGCAGCGACCACCATATATGAAAATCCTGGACTCACATCTTTATCACGACCTATCGCTTCTAGCAGCACGTACAGACAAGATGAACCGCGACGTGAATCGATGGTTAGGTTCCAGCAACCGACAGCCAAGAGGCAAATAGACACTATAGGTCGAGAAAGGATGGATGAGTATGGACCGTGGCAGGACATCACCAATGGTTGTGAAAGGGTGCATTCCTCACTTATAAACTCAACATTATATCCCTCCAGTTTGGCGAATCGTCTTCACGATGTGGATTTGTCTACCACTCGGGGTGAGTTATCACATGGGACTGACAGAAGAGGGGTCTCTGAGGTGGCAGAATTCAAACCATACTTCCAAGATGTTTCCCGATGGAAAGTACAATTTGACGGAGAGGCGAGTGTCACCACCTTCTTGGAAAGGGTAGAAGAGTTGCGATTGTCCCGAGGTGTCCCGAAGGAAAGGTTACTTCAGTCAGCTGCAGAACTCTTTACAAAGGACGCGTTGGTGTGGTTCAGGACGCAACGTTTTGAGTCATGGGATCATTTACTTAGTCTTACTATGGGAGAATTTTCTCCCATACGATTATAAATTGGATCTCTTAGAAGAAATTAAGAAGCGTACCCAGGGAGAAAGTCATTACTTTCGTCTCAAACATGGAAAGCCTTTTTCGAAAGTTAGGAGCTAGCATGCCGTCGGAGGAAACTAGGGTTAGAACTACTCGACGTAACTTACTACCGTACATCCAAGCACAACTATCTTTGCATCGTATTATGACTATGATCGAGTTAGTGAAGTTAAGCCGAGCTGTCGAAGAAACTGCCTTTCGGACTGAGAGGTTTTGTCCTCCACCAGTGAATCGACGTCAACTGTTGGAACCGGAACTGGCGTATCGAAAACCTACAAGTATACCGTCTTCCACTCAGAATCGGGTTTCATCTATTGCGACATCTGTAAGTAATCCCATTATTAGTACTCCGAGCCTGGAACTCATAACTTCCACCTCAGTCCCTTCAACGTCTCCCACTATTTGTTTCAATTGCAAGAAGCAGGGACATAGATTTAAAAATTGTGCTGAACCAAAACGTGGCACCTGCTGTTATAAGTGTGGTAGAGATAACGTACTTTGTCACCAGTGCCCCAATTGTTCGTCAAAAAAACGCGAAGAGAAGTCAGCAATAAGCCATGCGCAGACTTCTCCAGCTGAAGAAATGGCCAATGACGATCGGACTAAGTTCGTGACCGACTTTGTTCTCTCGCATGCAAAAGACGACACCAGACCATATTTGAAAGTTAAAATTTATGGCAAAACGTTTCATGCTTTGTTAGATTCGGGATGTTTCAAAACTGTTTTAGGTCGGTTAGGTTGGCAAGTGTTACAAAAATATTGTCAAATAAATAAAATGGAAAATTCAAGTTCGTGTACTATAGCTGATGGAAGCTCATGTGAGGTCATAGGGACCTTGACTATTCCTATAAGCCTCCGTGATCGCACAAAAATCTTTGAAATCTTGGTGGTTCCAACCCTACCCCGTTTCCTTATCTTAGGAGTAGATTTTTGAAAAAAAATGACAATCATTCCTGATTTATATTCGGGGGAATGAGTATTTAGGTCAGATCCCGAAATTTCTTCCGAAATATGTTCGATACAGGATGTCGACCATCTTTCGTTGGATCAAAAGGAAGTTCTTAATAAGTTAGTGGAGTCTAGTTTTCAGAAAATTGGTAGTAGATTAGGGTGTACGAACCGGGTTGAACATGTTATTCGAACGAACTCCTCTCCGATTAAACAGAGACACTACCCTCTCTCTCCAATTGTTCAAAAACAGGTCAATGAGGAATTGGATAAGATGCTAGCAGACAGAATCATCGAGCCCTCGGATTCTGGTTGGGCCTCTCCTATTGTTTTGGTTCGTAAGCCCGATGGAACCTATAGGTTTTGCGTCAACTATAAACGTCTGAATGCGGTTAGTCTGCCGGATGCTTACCCAATCCCTTTTGTTAGTTCGACGCTGGACAAATTGCGAGATGCCAGATACTTGACCACCTTAGATATTCAATCTGCATATTGGCAAATACCGATGGCCAAGGAATCTCGACCTCTCACGGCTTTTGTCGTTCCTACACGGGGTTTATACCAATTTACGCGCATGCCCTTTGGTTTGCATGGGGCCCCTGCTACATGGCAGAGATTTCTAGATGGAGTAGTGGGAGTAGACTTGGAACAATATGTTTTTGTCTACCTCGATGATATTGTCATCTGTACCCCTACCTTCGACTTGCACATGGAGGTCTTGACTAAAATATTGGATCGGATAATAGAGGCTCGGTTAACCTTAAAGCGTGACAAATGCCATTTCTGCAAGGCCGAACTCAAATACTTAGGTTATGCAATCAATTCCCATGGTCTGTTAGTTGACCCAGGTGGAGGCTATTGTCAACATACCGGTCCCAAGGAATACTGGAGAGGTTAGACGGTTGGTAGGGCTAGCGTCGTGGTACAGAAGGTTTGTGCCTAATTTTTCAACTCTTACCGCTCCGTTGACATCATTACTTCGGAAGCATGCTCGTTTTGTTTGGGATGAGACATGTCAAGAGGCATTCGAGAAAATTAAAAGTCATCTTATATCCGCCCCGATTCTCTCATGTCCGGATTTCAGTCGTCCTTTTGTGGTACAAACAGATGCGTCAGATTATGGTCTGGGCGCTGTACTTTCCCAAGAGTTAGAGGATGGCGAAAGAGTTATTTGCTACCTTAGTCGATCGTTGACGAAGGCAGAGCGCAAATACACCACCACCGAGAAGGAGTGTTTGGCCGTGATCTTTGCTATTGAGAAACTGCGACCGTATTTGGAAGGTTCCAAATTTACTGGATCACTACAGCTTGAAGTGGCTGTTCAATATATCTGACCCGATCGGTCGTATAGCCAGATGGGCCGTACGACTTCAACAATATCAATTTGAGATTGTACACAGGAAAGGCCGAGACCATACTGTACCTGATACTTTATCTCGGGCGGTTCCTACTGTCGACACTCTAGATGGAAGAGTTACGGTTACTTTGACAACGGATAAATGGTACCAACGAATGCGTGAATCTGTAGAGCAACGACCCGCACAATATCCGTTATGGAGAATGGATAATGGTCGACTATACAAGAGAGCGAATATTCGATACCCCATCCTCGAGACTGTTAATTCCGATGGTTGGTTGGAGGTGGTGGCTAAAGAAAATCGAGAGGAAATTATTAAATCGAATCACGATCCTCCGACCTGTGGTCATTTAGGACTATTTAAAACCTTCAACAGGATTTCTGCTAATTATTACTGGCCAAAGATGAAGTTCGATATAGCTAAATATATCAACCGTTGCCACTCTTGTTTACAGAACAAGTCCGACGCAAAGAAACCGGCTGGTCAGTTACTAAGTAAAACTCTGTCTGTGTCTGCTCCATTCCAACTTTTAAGTGTTGACATCGTAGGTCCCCTGCCGAAAAGTAGTTCAGGACATTGTTTCATTCTTTCAGTAATTGTTTTATTGTCTTTCATTGTTTCAGTAAGTTTTGTCTCTTTTTCCCTCTTCGTACGATGACAGCATCCTCTTTGATTAAGATTTTAGAGAATCAGGTCTTCCTGCTGTTCGGTGCTCCCAATCGTTTAATTACCGATAATGGGACACAATTTAAAAGTTCACAATTCGCAAAGTTAGTCAACGAGTACCAAATTAAGCATTGCTTCACTGCTAACTACCACCCCCAGGCCAATCCTGTTGAACGCACTCATCGAGTCATCAAGGATATGCTAAGGAGTTATGTAGGCGATAATCAGCGCCAATGGGATGTGGTCTTACCGAAAATTTCTTGGGCGATCCGCTCCGCAAGACACGAAGCAACTTCGCTGACTCCCAACTTTGTCATGTTTGGACGAGAACATCAGATACATGGGAATAATGGTCAACCAAAAGGGAAGGGGATGGAATTAGATAACCCAGAGCAAAGTCAAGAACTAGAACTGGTGTATAAGGATGTCACCAAGAGATTGCTCAAGGCACATGAAAGAAGTACGAAGACGTATAATCTTCGTCACCGAAAAGAATGTTTTTCTTTACGGCAAAGGGTTTGGAAACGAAATTTTGTCATATCAGATGCTTCAAAACATTTTACATCAAAACTAGCTCATAAGTACACGAGACCATATAGAATCCACCAGATTCTGTCACCATGGACTTACGAACTTCAAGACGACTTAGGGAAAATCGTGGGGATCTGGCATGCCAAGGATCTAAAATCACATCCTCCAGATGAGCATGACGAATAGGTTAGTTATAGGGTTCTGTTAGTTAGTTTAAGACGGTCTTTTTTTTTCTAGGAATAGGTTGTTTATTGGTAGGTGAGGTAGTTAATATTTTTTTTTGAAACCAGATGTAATTGTTACCATTATTTAGTAATTACACAGCCGGTAGTATTGGGTTCCTGTTTTTTTGCTTCAGTAGAAGTTGTGTTTTCGGATAGAGCGAAAACACTTCTCCTGGAAAAGGGGGTGTGTTACGGTTTTAAAGTAAAACTTCTAACAAACACTATTTCCTCATAGCTGTAGTTTGGGTATCCTTGATTACCTTCTTCTATTTAGGTAACATGGCATCCTATCTAAAATATAATATCAATTAGTTGAGTAAGAAACCAATCTCTGATGAATATTACTAATTGCCAGACTCTTATTTTATTAAAAACGATTCTTGGTTATATTTATAGCCTGTCAGTTATAGGGGACAGCTTGTCAATCATTAATTAAAGCTTGCCACAGAACCATGAACTTGACCCTTGACCTAGCCGGTTCACCAACCTCTCTCTCAAGGTCAAGGTTAAATTAACAATGTGTAAAATTGACTATAATTAGTAAAATGAAAATATAAGGTGTCTTACCTGAGATCTACCGGAAATGCCTGTCTATGAATGTGTCTCAATACTGGCACTTCTGATAACCTGATTAGCTTGACACTAGAAGCATGTGCTTGTAGAAATCTCAATTTGAGGATTTGTGCTAATAGGATTGTGAGATCCATAATCTATATATTGACCTGTAGTTGGTCTTCTCTTTAAAAGGATTCAGCTGTGGATCTTGCCAATAGTGAATTCTACGAGACCGAACTATCATCAACAGGTAGGTACTCAAATAAAATGACAAACCAATTTACATAGCGGTTTAGATTGGTAGACATCAGACATACTGCATCACTACATATTTCTATTTTAGGCCTCTAATTTACCATACTATACTGTATGCAACCCTTCTCTATCTGTTCTCTGGGTGAACTGAACAGGTGTTTGGATTTCAATTGACCTCTACTTGCCACCCAGTACTCTGACTAGATATATTCATCGACTAAGTACTACTTACTTACCCTGAAGGTTTGGTCAATTACCTCTCATAGATAAACTACTACCTCTGAGCTATGTTCACATTCTGGAGCCTGATTGCTTTGTCCCAGGAAGACCACAACTAAGGTAGGACCCATCTATTTACTTAAGTTGAGGGCTCATCATTACCAGCAGACTATATAAACTAGTAACATATCTGGATTGAATCACAGCGCGTATGTACATAGTGTTTAGGAACCTTTTTCGTTATATATATATATATATATGTATCTAAATAAAAATAGTTTTAGTATACCTAGAATAAAATTAACTTTAGAATTCGACTTACAATAGCGACCTGTATACCAAAAGTATATACTCTTGGGTTGATAGCTTACCGTAATAAGTAGAATTTATAATAGGAGTATGCGATATTATTGACCATAGTAAATCGTTATTTTTCATAATAATTGGTTGTTTAACAGGAAACATTAAATATTAAGTGAAGTTGGTTTGTATATTTGACAGAGCCGCTGTCAGAGTGTCAGTACGGATCACGGATCTATCTATATCTTCTTTTCTTTGTTAATGGTATTGTACCAATAGTTTGTCAACCAGAATAAATGCAACCGTAGTTACTAACTAATTCGGTATTTATTTATTTAGATTTTACTAAATAC
Source organism: Ophraella communa (assembly GCA_035357415.1). Classification (NCBI taxonomy): domain Eukaryota; kingdom Metazoa; phylum Arthropoda; class Insecta; order Coleoptera; family Chrysomelidae; genus Ophraella; species Ophraella communa. The sequence goes on from CM068995.1 coordinate 27,291,138, forward strand.
CACCCATGACCCCTCCCGACTGAACTTTAGTATAGAGTAAACATAACTCCTTTCCCAAGAAGGGAAAGTTTTTTTTTTAAATCCTAACAACATTTTTTGGAAGTATTTTTTGCATGTTTATCAGTAAAGTAAGGTTTGTTAATATTTTTTTGGCCAAGGTTCGGGAAAACAGATTCACAACATAAACCAACGAAACATAATAATTTCACAAGTGGCCATTTTATTAAATTATTTTAACACCCAAAGACTGTTTATATGCTTATTTATAGTAACACGACCATTGTATAAATAAAACGTTGGAGTTTTAAGAGTAGCTGAATTTATATCCGACAGTCACACTGACTACATTGCAACTAAACGGCATATGCCCTATAACTAAGATGCTACTTAGACTCAGTAACGCTAGCTGTTACAGGAACCATGTTGCTACTACATCTCTACCCCTAAATCATTCCCCATTTTGGTAACCAGAACGTTGCCACATAGTTATTTGCAACGTTGCCATGACAAGTGGCCAAACACTTTATAGTTCCTATGTTAGTCACGGATCCGTTCCAAAAACGAAAAATGCTAGTTGGGCAACTAGCGCTACTAGTCAGCTACTGCCATTATTTTGTAACAAAAGTAGATGTGATCGACGTAGTAGATTGCCCTGACGGGATCGCTGTGCTGCGTGCTATATCTAAAATGCCGTTAACTGCCATGTGGGCGATTTTGAACTTTGTATAGTATGTTATTATGTATACCAGTCTATCGACTGGTATACGCGGTTTTTTCATATGTTGAATAGTTTCGGAAATAATTGTAATACAATTGCCGTTATATATCTAATTTTCTCTTTTGTAATAAGCATAAATGTCGCTAAGTAACATTGCGAGTTAATAAAGCCGCTAAAGTTCATTTATTTACATTTTTGTTATATTTTATTCCAACGATTGTTTCACTAGATTGCCGTTATGCGGTCTTTTGCACACTGTAAAGTCGTTAAAACACTATAACTGTTTTTTTGATATTCATTTTTGAATGAAACATCTTTATCTCACAACAATACGCTATAACGCCGTTAAGTAATCTGGCCAAGGTGGGGCTATGGGTGATTCTAGTTTCGTGGTGAGAGATCGGGAGTGAAAGTAAGGGTGAAACTAGTGCGTCGCAGGTGCTTATTGGTGACAGACGCTCGTCTCGCTCTATTCCTTCCCGCTAATTTCGCAACGATGGCGAACTCTAACCGTAGGTAAGTTCGATATTCACAAGTTTTTATTATACTTGCTCCTGTTTATTGTGGTTGTTATTTGGGTCAAATGTTTCAATTGCATTCTGATGTGGTTATGAATTACTTGAAATAATATTTTGCTTAAGTGTGTAACTCAGTAGACAAAGCAATATATAGGTATATATAATATCTTTATTGTTTCATTGCACCCACTCTATTTTTTTGTTTATTTATGATTACATAGTTATCTTTTTTTTTACAGAAGCTCAGCTATTGCCACGAGAGCAAAAACCATTTTAAAATTATTATGATTAAAGACAAGCCTGAGATTCCTATAACTAATTTAACACCAAATGTCAAAAACTTATGATTTTAGTAAACCTGATTATATTTACGGTATATATACAAGAGAATATTCAATAACAAGCAGTATTTTTAATACATTTTGTGAGACACAAACAACAAATAACTCGTATCATTTGACATATTTGGATATAAATAAGTTAAAAGAGGCCTTTTTCAACGAAAGTACCTCTTGTCGTACTATTGCGAAGAACAATATTGAGAGCCCACGTATCGAAGTAAATTTAATGTGCAATGAATCAATGCTACCAAATTCTCCTTTAGATTTAGAAGTTGAACTGAATAAAAAAAATGTTAATTGTGAAAAAAGTCCACATGATTCTGATGATTCTGTGCGGGATAAAGATTACTATCCCTCTGATACCTCAGAAAGTTGTATGTCAGATATGTCTGAAAAGATAATAAAGCCAACAAATTACAAGCCGCAAACCTATTTGTCAACGGATGCTACGAATAATATGCATACTCTTAGCAAAAAACAACCTTTGCAGCTACGTCGCAGAAATTCCATAGGTCCTAGTTGTTTTCCAAAAAACTCAAGCTACCTAGATTCCTACGTAAGCGTTGTTATTCCGTTGATGGCGATTATTGTTCCACATTACCTGAAATACCGCAACCATCACGGAAACGTAAAAATTTTATACTCCTTTACAACAGCGAAAATTGGATGCTAAAAATGAAAAAATGAATAAACATAACGTCAAGCCTGGGTGCAATGAAAACTGTATTAAGAAATGTACTAGTTTTTTAAAAGAAAAAGAAAGAAAGCCATAAATAAAGCATATTGGGGTATGTCGTGGCAAGAACAACATGCATTTGTAGAAGCTCACACATGTGTAGCAATTCCAAAAAGAAAAATTACGAGTCAACCAAAACGGCAACCAAAAAGAAGTTTTATATTAAAAAAACAAGATGGTACTAAAATAGATGTATGCAAAATATTTTTCCTTACTACTCTTTGATATGTGAAAGTGAATAACAGGATCCTACATAGAACTTTCAGTGATCCTTCCACAGATAACCTAACCAAAAAACCCCAAAATTTGATCGCGATTTACTGAATCAACAAACAAAATATAACTTCAATATGTCAATCTGACGATGCTAAGTCTAGCGAAACAGCTGTCATTAAGGTTAAAAAGGCAATTTTTTAAATAAATATTGGAAGTTTTGTTAAAACGAAGAGTTTTTTATTATTCTTGATAAGTATCTAAAAAACCCACGTATATTGATATTTAAATTCAGAACTGAACCAAAATGTGTTGAACCTAAAAGAAAAGCTGATATACTTATAAAACTATCTAGCATAATTCCCTCTCACAAACTGTTATTTTGGAAAAATTTACCAACAAAAGAAAATAACAGTACAAGTTCTGACACGAACAATAATGAATAATGTAAAATTGAAACTCATTAAATATATTAACTAATTTAATTAATAAGATAATTTTATTAAGAATTGTTTTTTATTTATTGGCAAAGAGTCTCTGTTGTTTTGTGATACAAAGTTTTTTAGATATAGGTTTTTACTGAAAAATGATAAGTTTTTATTTTTATTGTTGTATATTATTTAAAATGTATGTAAAAATTACAATTTCAAGTTAATAACATTTGACTGGATCTGTAAGTTCAAAAAGTTTAATTTTGTAACAGCTTAAAGGCCAATTCCCATCTAAGCAGCATCAAGCGGCGCAGAGCAGAGCAGCAAAATACTGCTTACAATTGGATACGTATAATTCAATGGGGTCGTTTCCACCTAAGCAGAGCGTTGCAGCGCCGAACAGAGCAGCGCGGCGCTGCAAAATTTTAATTTCCCGCATTGGCATGCAGAATGTCGCTCGTAAACTCGCCGCTCTGCTTGTTGACGGACAAGTGGGAATTGGAAGATTCGCGCGCAGGCAGCAAGTTGTTCCAACTTGTTTGTTTTTCAGAACAATAAACAACTAAAAGGTTGAATTAACTTTCACTATTTATTCTTTAAATACTTTAAATGTAATGACAGCCGTTTCGCTATCGAAATAGCATAAGATGAACTTTCACATAGTAAGGGTTAGTACAATAAATTGTTTGTTTTTATTTTAAAAAGTCTGAAGTGATTGTTTAAATTATGGATGGAGAAAAAATTGATAAACTTATCGTTCTTGTAGCTGAATTTAGTGAGCTATATGACATGGCCTATAAAAATTATAGTAACCAACAAAGGAGAGAAATAATTTGGACGGAAATTGGTAACAAACTTAATGAAAAGGGTAAGTATTAATTTATTGTATTTATATTAATTATTTAATTTATAATAAATTGTTATTGCTGTTACTATCCATTTAAATACAATGTACTCATAGTTACTCATTGATGGGTCCTATTTAAGATATAATTAGTAATGACATTTACAGGCACTATTTTTAAAACTAATAAGTAACGGGTAATTTACTTTATTTATTACCATACAATTATAAAATAACTTTACAGTTAGTTATTTAACATTTTTAAGCATTTCCTATATTAATTGCATCTTCTTGCCAAGAATCTGCCCCTGAATCAGAGTTAAAATATCCCTTAAATGCATCTCTTATTTTGATTGCTTCATTGGAGCATTTTCCACCAATGTTAGATATACTTGTAAAAACTGGTGCTTCATTTTCTGTTCTCTCTTGCTCTAGTACGGTCAAGAAGACATTGCCATTTCTAAGAAAGTTATGCAAACAAAGACTAGATAAAGTTATTTTATCTGTATTTTTTGGGTGAATCTGTATTTTATTTAAGAATATTCTAAACTTTTGACAAAGAATCCCAAAGGCATTTTCGGAGACTCTGGAGAGCTCTGGAGAGAAGATAATTGAAAATTCTTTTATCTTGTGACAATCCGCGTCCTGAGTAAGGTCTCATTAAATAAGTTTTACAAGGGAACGCTTCGTCTCCCACTATTACATGTGGTAAAGGTTCGCTATTTACAGTAACTGGTCGATCCATAGGCATTCCAAATGTTCTATTTTTAAGACTTTTTCCCATATTCGAATCAGTAAATATCCCACCATCGCTATTTTTACCGTATGCTCCAACATCCACGGCAATGAACCTGTATTCTGCGTCTACCATCGCCAATAACACTAATGAGAATGATTTCTTATAGTTGAAATACAAGGATCCACTTCTGAGAGGTGCTTGTATAGTAACATTCTTGCCATCTATCGCAGCCACAGAAATAGGAAAATTCCAAGTACTTTCAAATTTGTTTGCACAATATCGAAGTAACTCTGTTTTGGGTTGTGGCATTACAATATTTCCTAGAGTCTCCCAAATAACATTGGCGGTATGATTTATAATCTTGTGTATTGTGGAGTGTCCTATTCTAAAGTTAAAAGAAAGTGTCTGGTAGTCTACCCCTGTTGCCAAAAACCTGAAAAAGAACACCATACTTAATAATGTATTCTATATAAAAATATATTTTTTTACAACTGATTAAATACTATTACATATTTTTTTTAGCCGAGGTTTGTAAACAGAGATGGAAAACTTTAAGAGACGCTTTTCAGAGAGCAGCAAAAAACAACCAAACAAAAAGTGGACAAGCTGCTAAAGGCAACAAGAAATGGAAATACTGGGATGCCATGGCTTTTCTTCAGCCTCATATTAAAGGAAGAGAGTGTGAAAATATTTTCATATGCTATCATTATGAATTTATTAACCAGAGCCAAATACAGCAAGAAGATATTAGTGAAGACGATGAAGTTGATACTCGAGTAGAAAATAATACACAAAGCCAAAGAGGATATACTGTGTGAAGATTATGATGCCGAAAATAGTTTAGATATTCCGTCTTCCGTTTCACAGCCAAACACACCATCTTGTTCTTCAAGCGTAGAGACTCCATCATCATCATCATCTCTTGTTACAAGTGTAAAAAGTGTCCAGCGTTTTAAGAAATTTAAAGCTGCAGTCAGAAATGATGAGTCAATACCGGAAATATTAAAAGAATATGTTGATGACAAAAAACGTAGTCGTTTAGAAAAGCAGACCAAAGATCTTGTAAAACCATCAGTAAATGAAAATAGCCCACTAATAGATTTTTTTATTAATATGGGCAAAACAACGGCTACATTTCCCCCACTATGGCAAGCTACCGTGAAAAGTAAAGTATTTCAAATAGTAAATTCATACGAATTGCAAATGTTATCAAATTCCTCCTCTTTGATAACACAAACTTCTAGTGAGTGTCAAATTCTGGGTCACAATCAGACACCATCCCAAATTCATGAGACAATACCACTTCAGCCACCAATGCAAATGCAGTCACCTATGCAGAATCCACCATCTGTACAAACTCGACCGCCAATGCAACAACAAAGCTCTGTACAAGATGAATCGTCTACATTCTTCGGGGAAACTTCTACATACTATTCACAATTCACAACTCAATTACCTCACTCATAGACACTTCACTAATCTTGCCCATTTTTTTGTGAAGAGATATGTTTTTTAGTTTATTTTTTCTATGTTTCCTTGGGACTATTTTGTTAAATGGTGTTTATTTTTACAATTATATTATCAAACATAAAATCAGTTTATTTTGTTGCGTTAAATAAAAAATTGTGTTTTCATATCAATTAAAAATAAATATTTGGACTAATTAAATCAATCATTTGCTTACCTTAGCCTCTCTTGTGGACTGCTCTGCTCTGCCGAAATTTAGTATTTTGTTTCGTCAAAGGAATGCCCAAAAGATCGAATAGTTCAGTAAATTTTTCTGGGGAGATTCGATAGTACTTATAGAACTTCTGTTCATCTTGCTGAAGACGCGCGAAAATCTTGCACGAAATATGTTATGGACCCAATATTTTCGTTTAGTTTTCTTTTTCAATTCATGGAATAAAGCAACTGCAAGAAATATAAAATCGTCTGATGAAGATGAAGATATCTTGACGACCAGAACAAAATAACAAAAACTGAAAATTCTGTGCTGCGCTGCACTGTGTATACTGTCTCGTGCTGCCTAGGTGGGAATTGGTGCCAGAAAACACTGCTTCGTGCTGCGCTGCTCTGCTCTGCGTCGCGCCGCTCAATGCCTTAATTCTTTTTTATTAGGTTTATATACATACAAAGATAACTTCCAGTTTAAAGTCAACTATTAATAATGTTATCGTAATTAAAAGTACACGTGCCTATTAATTATATACCTAATTGATGTGATATTTACATTTTTTAAGTACTGAAAGTTCCTAACAAACCTAGATTAAGGTAAGGTTCTATTGTTACAAGTAAGTTGTAAAAGTGTAAGAGTTTAAATAAATGTTGTGAATTACGAAAAGCATTTCTTTATTTATTAAAATAAGGTTTTTATGTAGTTTATTTTCCCTCGGTTGAATATTACATTCCAATATTTTTTGCTTTTTGATTCGCTATAATGACGTTAACGTAAAAGGTTCTTAGTTTAACACCATTTTAGCGTAACAATAAATCAAGTTTTTATTTGTAACTCATTTATATGTATAGTTTACCGGACTTAAAAGTGGTAAAATGATAATAACGGCATTAAAGTTTAACATGAATTGTCTTTGTGTAATCTAATATTAAGCTAAACTAGTACTTTAACGACGTTTTAACTAAATATATGTGAACTTTTTTTATTGATTTTAAAGTGTATATTTTTATTTTAAATAGAAACACTAAAATGCCGTTAAAATATACTTAGCGGCATTTTAGTAAATTATTCATGAGAAATTTGAAACTTGAATAATGACCTAAAACAAAAAAGCTTTTTTTTATTTAGAATGAAAGTATATTTTGTCATATAACAGAATAATAGTTTAAAAGTATTTAAGGACGTATTTTTTGGTGTTTTTAAGTCTCAAATTGGTGTTGTCATCGAGAAGTTAAATAGGTTTAAATTTTAGCGCGTTTTTTTGCTTGTAACACAAAATTGAGTATAGGTAGTTAACGGCATTATAGATATACCACGGCAGTGTGGGTTTATACACACAAATGATCAATACGCTAAAAGAAAATAATGTGCCTCTGCAAAACTGGATAGGCTTGTGTGCTGATACAACTTCAGTCATGATGGGACAGCATAACTCTGTCTCAACTAATCAAACTAAACTATTCTCAAGTATTTGTGTCAAAATGCTCTTGTCATATGATACATCTGGTGGCAAGTAAAGCATGCACTAAGTTAAGCAACTCTTTAGAAGATTTAGTAGATTTAGAAGACTCTTTAGAAGATTTGTGCCGCAATGTGTACAATCATTTTGGGAGGAGACCCAAAAATTCTGCTGCTTTCAGAGTTTCAAAGCTTCCATGAAGTCAAACCTCATAAAATATTGAGAGCTGGTCAAACCAGGTAATTGTCGCTTCAAGCATGCATGCAAAGAATTTTAGAACAGTGGGATCCATTGAAGAGCTACTGAAGAGTATTAAGCTTCGAAGATCCAACATATGCAAACCGCCACACTTTCCAAACCTTGGACAATCCTTTGATAAAAAGCCAAATGCATTTTGTAGACTACGCTCTTGGAATGTTTAATGATTTTGATTGCATGTTTCAAGTTCTCAGAATTAAAGACTTAAACTAAAGAATTAATCAAAACATTGGCGTTAAATTTTATTAATTGAAATTATGTCAAACAAACGCCTGCTAACCAAATCAATCCTCATCAGACAGAACATCTTGAATTGAACCGTATTTATTTAGGTGTAGATGCAACTTTTTTAATAGCAGAGATTGAACAGAAAGAAAACTGTGAAGTTCAGCGAATTTTTCAGTCAGCAAAACTGTTTTATATTGAAGCGATCGTACAAATTAATACACGATTTGTATTTGAAGACGTGCACAATGATTCGTCTTTTTTATACCCGAAAAATGCCAATGATTTGCACCCTACATCATTATACGAAATTGCGAAAAAAACACATTTCACAGCACATTACTGTAGATTTAACACAGCTGGAAAAGGATTGGAGATATCAAAGTCTCTTTGCCGATACGGATTGTAACGATTGCATAGATATTGTAGAAAAAATTGGAAAAAAATGTTGGCAGCAAACGCAAATTGCTTCAACTGCAAATTTTGGTGAATTATTTTATGTCACTGCTTTTTTCCAATGCTGCTGTGGAACGTTTATTTAGTGATCTAAAAAATATCAAAACAGATAAACGCTGTAATATAGTATAGTTAAGTATTCTTATTCTTAACATCCTGTAGATTAAGTTATTAATTATATAATTATATTTTACTAACCCAACCTTGCAAACTTGCAAGAATTATTGTAAATATTAAACACTCTACTAACCTAGTTTTAATTCTGTTATTGTTATCATAATTTTGAAATGAATTAATAAAAATACATTAAAGTAACAAGACGTATTTTTCCGAAAGTAATCCCATTACATGGCGATCCTGCTAAAAAGAATCGATTAATGGAAAATAAAGTAAAATAATGGAAGTAACTATGGTTAAATATTAAAAATGGGTTCTACTCAAAATAAGGAGGAAATAATACTTACTCAAGCTGGCAATAGGGGTGGAATATCGAATGGTCTGTCCCAAAATGGTACGAAATTATCCACTGAAGAAATACTGGAAATAGTAGTATTTGGTATAGTTGCAGTAATGGTTCTAGTTATTTTATACAATCATATAAAGAAGCGAGTGGAAACTAAAATAAGAAGAGAAATTTCCAGAAGCAAGGAATTGGTTTAAAGGAGAGCTTAAAAATTTTTATGGACTAAGGAAATCAAATTGGACGATAAAATTAGCGTATGAAATGATTTTTTTTAAGGTAAATTTAATTATTTGTAAAATATAGCGTAAATTAGGACTCCCTTAGGTATAGAAAATATTGTTAGTTATATGTAATGAGCTCAATTGAACCGTTTCGACATATACATGAAGAATTAAAAGTATTTTTAAGAAATATAAATAAGGATAATCAAGATAGGTGCGTTGATCATAGTAAAACAAGGAAAAAACTAAATAAATTGGATCAAATTAAAGAGACATTGCAAATTCAAAAAGATCAATTTAATAGTAAAAAATATAATAATCCTGACGATATAAAAAACGTAAAACTAATTTTAGGTTTTATTGAAAAGTTAATATTAGATATAGCAGATATTTTAAATAGTAGGTTAGAAAGATCTCAAAATATTATAATGGGTGAAAAATTTGATATTAAAACTGCGACAAGTCTGTTACCAATAATGAATGGTACAGAAAATATAACCAAACAGCTCATTGATTCTATCGAATTATACAATGGTCTTTTAGATAGTGACGGGAAAAAGTTACTAACTACTTATGTGTTAAAAAGATGTTTATCAAACGGTGCCAAACTCCGAATGTCTTCAACATATGAAAACAATAACTTATTAGTATCAGATTTGAAAAAGTATTTTTTAACAAAAAAACCTTCGGCAGTACTATCGGTTCAATTAAATAATGCTAGGCAAGGAACTAGGACTGTTGAAAAATTCGGCCAGTATGTAGAAGATTTATTGGTAGAATTAACGGTGTCACAGTCAGATAATAGTGAAAATAGTAATAAAATTTTGGCTGCAGTTAATGAAAAAATAGCTATAAATGCTTTTGTTAACGGGTTTCAAAATAATGATATTCGCACAATTGTTAAGGCAAGAAATTATATTAAACTAAATGAAGCCATTAGTGGTGCCAGGGAGGAAGAAATGTCACACAAGGATAGCCAAAGGTTATTTCACATGCATTCTAATAATTTTCGATACCCCAGGCCTAATAACAAATTTTATCCGCGTAACAATGTTTCACAGCAAAATAGACAAAACAATAATGACAGCTCAAATTTCAATAGAAATACGAATAGACATGGATTTAACAATAATCGGGGCTCTGGATTTAACAATAATCGGGGTTTCGGGGCTAATAATAATCGAGGTTCTTTCCACACGCCTAATGCCAGGGGACGTGGCAGTCACCAAAGAAATTATTATATGCAAAATGTAAATAATACAAATTCAGATGATCGGTTTTTTTCGAGAATCGCAATAAGTGCGAAAGCACAATTTTAAAAATGAACGGATTAAATATAGTAAGAATGAAAAATGGGGTTAATGATTTGAAGCTTCTTGTAGATACGGGCGCTTCTATTAGTGTTATTTTTAAGTCTAATGTTATGGAAGGTCAGTTTATTGATAAAAATAAAAATATTGAAATTCAAGGAATTGCTGGTAAAACAAACTTCACTTTCACTTTGTGTTGATAATATTTCGTTGAATCATGAATTTTTTATAGTTGATGACATTGCATCCGAATTTAATGGGATCATTGGGTCACTTTTTTTTTTATAAATATGGTGCAATTTTAAATTATGAGGAATTTTCTCTAAAAATTTACTATAGAGGAAACTATGTAATTATTCCCCTTAAATCTAATATAAGTAACCATACAATAATTCCGCCTAGATGCGAAATTATAAAGTATTTTTCGGTAAAAAGTATAGAAGACGGTATTATTTTATCAGAAGAAGTATGCGAAGGGGTTTTTGTAGGAAAAAATCTTGTAAGACCTAAAGATAATCAAATTCCAGTTAAATTTTTAAATACAACTGATAGGGAAGTCGATTTAAAAAAAATTGTGCCTACTGTTGAAAGTCTTGAAAATTTCTATTGCAATGAATTTAACAACACCCTAATATCTGTTGATCGCGTAGATAAACTCTTAGATTTAATAAATACGAAGTCCTTATCAACAGAAGATAAACAAGCTGTCCATAAAATTTGTGCAAAATTTGCAGATGTATTTTATCTGGATGACGATCCAGTTACTGTCACTAATATATGTAAGCAAAAAAATCAATTAAAAAAGGGCGTTTCTCCATCTTATATAAAACCGTACAGATTACCATATAAATCTTGTAAGCTATCCATAACTCAAATGTGGGTTGAAACACAAAGGTTCAAAGGAAACTCAAAGTCTATCCCACAACTATTTATTAAACGTTGCAACTAGTTTCGGTCCTATAGGACCATCATCAAGCGTAAAATGTCATGAGATAAAAGAAAACAGAAGATTAAAACATTATTAGGAGGTAATAGTGAATTTATTATAACATCTCAATATATAGAGACCGATATGGAAAAAGTGGGAACAAAATAATGTTACTTTTAAATCTAACTCCCAGAGGGTGAAATAGGGGATATAGTGGAATATATCAGGAAAAATTGAAATAGACGAGATATTTGGAGTAATAGCAAATCCCAAAAATAAGAGTTGCTTATACGATTTAACCGTAGTGAAATTAATTTTGTGAAGGAATTTTGAAAGAAAACTTCTTAAAGAAGTGAACATCTTACAGTTTAAATTGAAAGTATTTGGAAGTAAATGAGGCTCCAAAAATGGAAACCCATCATTCACATGTGGATAGAAATTCTTAAAAGGAACCTCCAACCAAGAAAATATATCACAAAGAAATAATAGAGGAATAATTAGAGTAAAAATCATAATTTATTTCCATTAAAATAATGGGATGCAGGAAATTTTCAAAAAATTTTTGAAAACTATACTGAAATAGACAACACTGACCACTACCATTCAATACCAAAGGTCAACTGACCTTTGTTTTCAAAAATTTTTTGAAAATTTCCTCCATCCCATTATTTTAATGGAATTAAATTATGATTTTTACTCTAATTATTCCTCTATTATTTCTTTGTGGAATATTTTCTTGGTTGGAGGTTCCTTTTAAGAATTTCCATCCACATGTGAATGATGGGTTTCCATTTTTGGAGCCTCATTTACTTCCAAATACTTTCAATTTAAACTGTAAGATGTTCACTTCTTTTAGAAGTTTTCTTTCAAAATTCCTTCACAAAATTAATTTCACTACGGTTAAATCGTATAAGCAACTCTTATTTTTGGGATTTGCTATTACTCCAAATATCTCCTCTATTTCAATTTTTCCTGATATATTCCACTATATCCCCTATTTCTCCCTCTGGGAGTTAGATTTAAAAGTAACATTATTTTGTTCCCACTTTTTCCATATCGGTCTCTATATATTGAGATGTTATAATAAATTCACTATTACCTCCTAATAATGTTTTAATCTTCTGTTTTCTTTTATCTCATGACATTTTACGCTTGATGATGGTCCTATAGGACCGAAACTAGTTGCAACGTTTAATAAATAGTTGTGGGATAGACTTTGAGTTTCCTTTGAACCTTAGATTACCATATGCTCAAAAAGATGAAATAGATAAACAGGTTAGCAAAATGTTGGCTAATGGAATAATTGAACCAACAAATTCAAATTGGAATTCTCCATTACTTCTTGTACCTAAAAAGTCATATCAAAATAATGAAGTAGTAAACGGCGAAATAAATAATAAAACCAAAAATTGGAGGATAGTAATTGATTATAGGCAGTTAAATAACCGTATTGAAAACGATAAATTTCCTCTTCCCAATGTAAAAAAATTTTAGATGCATTATCTGGTGCCATTTACTTTTCACATTTAGACTTATATCAAGGATTTTATCAAGTAGAATTAGAATCAACTTCTTAACCTTATACAGCTTTCACGACCAATAAAGGGCAGTTTCAAATGACCAGACTTCCTCAAGGTCTTAAAATTTCACCTAACGCTTTTTCTAGGGCTATGACGATAGCTATGTCTGGGTTATATTATGAGAGTTGCTTTATTTATCTAGACGACTTAATTGTTTTTGGAAATAGCTTAGAAAATCACAATCAAAATTTAGTTAAAGTTCTACAACGCTTAAGAAAAGTAAATCTAAAATTTAATCCGAATAAGTGCAATTTTTTAAAGAAGGAGATATTATATTTAGGTCATGTCATATCGGCAAACGGTATAACGCCAGATATAGAAAAAAATAAGGTTTTAAAGGAATATCCTGTACCAAAAGATGCGAATGAAACTAAACGGTTTGTCGCTTTTGCAAATTATAGGAAATTTATTAAGAATTTCGCTGAGATTGCTGGTCCACTTAATCAGTTATCTAGGAAAGGAGTAAAATTCGAATGGATTCAGAACTGTCAATTAGCTTTTGAAACATTAAAGAAATGTCTTCAAAATCCGCCATTGCTTCAATATCCTGATTTTTCGAAAAATAATACGTTTATTTTAAAAACAGATGCTTCTGGTATCGCTATAGGGGCAATTTTATCAAATGGGGACGATAGGCCAGTTGTCTATGCGAGTAGAACGCTTAATAAGGCTGAAAAAAACTACTCTACAGTAGAAAAAGAAATTTTAGCTGTTGTATGGGCAGTATCTAAATTTCGACCTTATCTCTATACAAGGAAATTTCAAATTTATACAGACGCGAGATCATTAATATTTTTATTTGGTACAAAGAATTCTACTAGCAGACTTACAAAATTCAAATTATTATTAGAAGAATATGATTTTACAATTAGTTATATTAAAGGTCAAAACAACGTCACAGCAGACGCTCTCTATAGAATCGAAATTGATTCGAATGAACTAAAAAGTTTGTCTCAAAAAACAATTGATAGTAATATGTATGTTTTAACTAGGGCAGAAACCTTAAAAAATTCTAAAGCAGATAAAAAAAGTAATGACAATAAAAGGATTGATCACCCCGGAATTGTTGAACTTCTTAAACCTTCTTCAGAAGGTATAGAAGTACAATTAGTTAATACAGATAAATTTAGTGAATTATTAAAATTAAATGGAATCACAATAATGAATAATATTTATAATTCAAAGTTACACATTATATACATTGGGGATACTCGATCAGCGTCAGCTCTCGATGCGTCGCTGAGAGATCTTCAGACGATATGTATAAAAAACAAAATAAAGGAGTTAATTATAAATAGAAATCAATCAAGCGCGCTAACACAAAAATTGTATGAATTATTAATAAATAACTCCTCAATATTTAAAGAAGCCGGCATAAAGTTATCAGTAATAAAAGGAAAAAAAGTGTAACTAATTTAGAAACAAGAAAATTAATTTTAAATGATTATCACATCTTACTAACTGGTGGTCATGCAGGAATAAACCGTACCTACAATAATATAAAGAAACATTATTTTTGGCCAGGTATGTTTAAGGATATACAAAAATTTATTAAAAAGGTTCAAAGAAAAACACAAAGTCGATCCCACAATTTTCATTTAATAATGTAAGTTACTTGCAACTAGTTTCGGTCCACAGGACCATCATCAGGCTAAAAATACAATACAATGTCAATTTTGAAAGGAAGACAGTAGTAAGACTTAATGTGATGAAAACAAAAATCAAGACTACAGTAAAACATTTGTAGGTGAATTATCAAACTACAACTCATAAGAGAGACAACCCTAAATTATGTTAATACATATGAAAATCTCCAAAGAGATAACCGCACAGAAATATAAAACATGCAAGCAAAATGATAATATTGTTTAAGTTTTCTAATAACATTTTTTTTTTAATTGTTTGATTATACAAAGCAAAAAATTAAAAAAAAAATACAATATATTGTAATGGTAATTAACATTATTACTAAATGATGCATCAAATCACAAGAGATGAGTAAAGTACTTAAGAAAATTCAAGAAATTATTCAAGAGAGATAAAATCATTAATAAAATCTCCAACCAATCCAACAAGTTCATCGACGACTTGTTGAAAAAGATTTTTTAATAATCACAGCCAGTTTCTAATTTTACTTTTAACTTGGAAATCAAACATGTAATGAGGCCACTTACTTTTAATAAAAATTTTATATGGAATCAACAGTTTCATAAATTGACTTTACCAACACATTACAGTACCGTAGTGTTCTACTTATCGGCGCCAAATTGATTATAGGGAAGTGTATTTACTGGACAGGATGTAATAAATATATCTTATTGGCAGGGAGTTTTTTTGTTATTTAGACTTATATTTGTTAAGGTAAAAGTAGATATTGCGGCAAATGTACACATTTTCCGGTGCACATTTGTCACCTCGTTTGGGTAATGTGCATTCAACTAACATTTACAATTTTAAATAAGGGACATGTAAATTGAATCCACAATGACCATGTCGTTTTGGTAAATGTGGCCATACAAAATACAAAAACGCAAGGTTTAGTATTGTGGTGCGCATGCACACTTGCCATTCCCAAAGCCAGGGCTCTATAGAGCGAGCGAATCAAGATGTTTAAAATATGCTTACAACCTGGCTTATCACTAACCAAACAACAAGTGGTCAGAAAGTTTAAAATATGTTCAGCTGATGAAAAAAAATAGAGCTTTTCATGAGGGTATAAAGCAAACTCCCTATGAAGCTTTATTCGGAACAAGAATGAAATTGGGTTTGAAAACATCAAATTTACCTATGGAATCTGTTGAACAGCTGGAAACAGAAGAAGAGTTAGAGCAATTACTAGAAGGTGTAAACACAGCCAATTCATCACATAGTAAAGTCGCAGAAAACGATGAATTTTCCATCAAAACGTTAGACATAATTTTTGATGATGGTTTTTTATACAACCACTGAAGATAAAGATGAAAGTGTTGAGCTAAATTCTGTTTTAAACGAGAATAAAATTTTAATTGATAATGCTCGAAAGAAGGCAAGGGAAAGTTTAGAACATCAAGCTATCAAAATGTGTAATCTTTCGAAAGAAAAATTTCCTGCTGCCGTGATTGGTGACAATGTTAGAGTTTCCATTCCAGACGTTGATCGTGGTAAAACGGATCCAAAAAATTTGATTTGCTTTGTTTTGTCTAGAGATGACGATAAGAAGTTATATAAATTAGGAACTAAAAATGGAGTTTTAAAACTTAATCCTATTCTAGGCATGAATTCGCCATTTGCGAACAAAAGTTTATATCATTCGAAGATGTTCCTCAACATGAGAAGATAAGAAGAGATGTAATATTTAATGTTGGGGGTTGTATGGAATAAACACTTTTACACTAAGACATTAAATTATATTTACAATGACTGGTTTTGAGTACAACACTTATTTACTATTAATTAAATTATATTTAATGTTGTATCAGCAACATAGTGAACTTGATAATGAATATCATACATTGAACCTTTCATCTATATTTTGCAGTGTATTTATTTACTATTTTTGTTTATTCAACCTTTCTCGCATCACGATATGACCGTGAACGTGCCATACTATAAACAAACTACTGCAGTCTAAACTATCAATATTTCTAATAAACAATTCAAATTAAAAATACGAAATATACGGAGTGTTCACACCACACCTTCCCCTCTTACGAGATTTCGTCACAGACGGAATCTACAGGGTTATTCCCTATCATCCAAACAAGTTCAGTTACTTTTCAATCTTACAAAACGTGATACTTTTTAAACTCCTAACATTGTACATTTGTTTTTTTTTTACAAACACGCTTGTCTGTTTACATACTAGTTTACATAACATGATATCAATAACATCTAAACAATTTACTTACAAGGTATAATATACAAATGACTAGCTTGTTAATTAGTATGTTTACATAACATTTATATTAAACATTTAAATAATAAATAATAAAGAATTAGAATAATTAAAGTAATAAAAATTGTCTACGTTTTTTCATTGCGTATTTACTGTCCACGCACTTTGTCTATCGTTTCCTCTACACTATGTTCTTGAATGGTACTGTCTTTTCCACTCACTACACTATTTACATAATATGAGACCAGTCGATTTTTGTGAACTGTTTGTATTTTATTATTATCATTTAAAATTTTGCAATTGACTCCATTAACCCCTACAACCTGAAATGGACCTATATATATTGGATCGAACTTCGTCCGTTCCTCCTTTTTCAAACGAACTAAGTCGCCTACTTTAAAAGATTGTGCTGTGGCTGTTTGACTATTAATCTTTTGCCTTATCGACATGTTTAATTAAGAAATTCCTAGCTCTAATATGCGCTAATTGTAACCTATACCTCAACTCTTGATAATAATCATCAACATTATAACACGGTTGAATTTCAGTTATTAGGTTGTCTGGTAAATTAGGACTTCTACCGTAAATTAATTCAAAAGGAGTGTATCCATGATAAGTGTTTGGCGTAGTAATAATGCTCCTTACATTGCTTTTAGTTTGGGTGCTTACTATCATGTAGCAGAGTGTCAATTCAACGAGGTCCAGGGATGTTGCCTGTTAGTATCCACAGTAACCATAGGGCATCGCGCAGGTACGTTGAGTTAACACCCTTACTTCATATTGTCAGTACCCTTTAAAACAATAAGCGAACATTTTACATTCATCCCAGTCACTCTTACATTCATACATTAATAAAATAAATAAAAATAAAACTTGTATGCGATATTTAAAATTTTGTTAAATTGTTAATTATTTCGTTATTATATCTATCCCTAAATCCTTTATATCTTATTACATCCATTTCCTGTTTGCTGTAGCCTGAGTATCTAGTTCCCCATTTCTCTTATTCCTTTTCCATATTTCCTTTTCTAAACGAAAATTATCTTCACAACCTTCACACTGACACATAGTGTTGTGTCGTCTATTTCTTTTGCGGTTTTTATATTTTACTGTTATAAATCCATCATTTTCATTCATTTTGCTTTCATTAATATTATCTTCTTGAGCATAAATCGATGTTTTCACTATTCCTACTTGAGCCCGTATCTCGGTGTCAGTATTTATATCACTGTCTTGTTGAATTACCTCTTTATTATTATTCCACACATTCATCGCTGTATCCTTTAAGGTATCCGTTTTATATGATTTATTGTTTCTATCCTGATTTACTACCGTTTCTTTATTGCCAAAAAGATGTCTACTGGTTCTATTACTTTCAACGATATTTCTTTCTACTGCAACAGGTTTTATATTATAAATTTGTTTATTTCTTTTCGCTATTCCATTATTTTTAGTTTTTATTGATCCACTTTTTTCTTCTTGCAATGAGTAAATTTGTTTTAATAAAATAATATTCTCTGACAATATCTTACATTTATCATCTTTTTCAGCTAATAATTCTTTTAATAAGCTAATCTCTCTGTTCAGTCTCTGGATTTGTATATCTTTTTCTCCTGAGCTCTCATACGCTCTCACATTTCTATAACCATTTTGCCCGTTATTCCTTCTTTCTTCCCAGTCTCTGCCTCTCCACATTTGCTGTCGATCTCCCGAACTGTTCCAACTTTGATTATTCTGCTGCGTTGGTGTGCGGGTGTTCCTGTGGTTATTTTGTCTCCATGGTTGACCTGAATGATTAGTTTTATTATTATTATTATGTGGGTTCCTCCAGGAGGAGTTAAACCTATTTTTAGTCGGGTACTGGTTTGCTCGGAAATTTAGAATTCTTTCCTGACTTGCTGTACCGTCATCTGAATCTACTAGCTTCGTAAGGACTTCTTGAGGCGTATTAAAAATACCTGCCGCTATTATGGTCTTTAAATGACCGCTAGCTGCGTTCTGAGTAACCGATTTAGTTACTGCCTCTATAGTATACTTATTTACCAAATGCGCTGGCATTCCTTCCGCTATGTATGCCGCTTGCAACTGTTCTGTCAGCTTTTCTAATCCGGTAGCATATGCCGTCGTATCTTTGCCTATCTGTTTGTATCTACCCAGCTTAGCTATTACTAAGCTCGAACTTTCCCCTTTGATTCCGTTCTTTAACGCCGCTATAATAGTAGCTAACGTATTCTCATGGGTTATTAAGTTCCTAGCCTTACCCGTCAATCTAGTTTTTACATAGAGTACGGCTTTATCTTCATGATTGGCTGCATGTAACTGCAATAATTCCAAAGCATCTGTAAATGCCTGAAGTTTACTTGCATCACCGTTGAATTCGCTCGGTAAAATCTTACTAGCTAAATTAAAAAATTCATTCATACTGAGAGCCATAATGTCTTCACTCTCGCTATCGCTGTCACTATACTCGCCCAACACTTCTATATTTATTGGTTGTCCTATAAATTTAGGTACCTTATATTTACAATAAATTACTTGAAACGACCTGATAACCTTATTTCTGATTTTATCGAAAAGTTTCTCACATAATAGTTGTTGATTATCGGCAAGTTGTTTGAAGTTTTTATTAACTAATGTGGCAAATGTATTGTAATGTAAAACTAAACTATCTACTATCTCTACCCTAACTTCTTTGCTTTTAGGAACTTCCTTTTTTAGTACGCGTTTGCTTTGTTTATTAATTTCCTCATAACATACGTTCAATCTATTATACAATTGATCCCAAGTTGCAGACATTTAGTAGAGTAATTGGTATTATATATAAAATTCAAAAATAAAATAATTATGATAATAATAATTCTACAAAAATCGAATGTTTACAAAACTTACGGTTGATTTCATCTCTTCTTAGACCTGAAGGGTTGCTGTAGATTGGTTGACTCCTCTGTTGTTTGCTAGGTGTCTCAGGATATTCCTTTTCATACTTCTGCGATGCGTCTTTCAAATGGACCATACAAATTGACAAAGTAATAGTAGTACAATTACGTATAGCAGTGATTTCGCTTCTATATCTAGTTTATATGATTGTTCCTGTACAATAAAGTTACTATTCACCACTCCATTTTCTTGTACTTGTTGTTTTGTTGCCGTACCACCCATCATTCCTTCTTGTTCTTCAGTATTTCTCGTTGAACCATCTTATATCGTCTTACTATTAGTTTGCAGGATCGCCATGTAATATTTAATGTTGGGGGTTGTATGGAATAAACACTTTTACAGACATTAAATTATATTTACAATGACTGGTTTTGAGTACAACACTTATTTACTATTAATTAAATTATATTTAATGCTATATCAGCAACATAGTGAACTTGATAATGAATATCATACATTGAACCTTTCGTCTATATTTTGCAGTGTATTTATTTACTATTTTTGTTTATTCAACCTTCCTCGCATCACGATATGACCGTGAACGTGCCATACTATAAACAAACTACTGCAGTCTAAACTATCAATATTTCTAATAAACAATTCAAATTAAAAATACGGGGTGTTCACACCACAGAGAAATTATAGAAATGCAGTCCCTTACTGGTGGACAAGGTTTTAACAGATGTACTTGTAAAGGAACATGTTCCTCAAAAAAATGCAGTTGTAAATATGCTGCGATATTATGCAATTCCAAATGCCACAATAACAATTCTTTTTTAAATAAATAATATTTTTTCATTATAAAATTTCTATAATGTTTCTTTATGGTTTTAAAAAATTATTTTTTTTTTATTTATGTTATTGTTATTTCTTTATTTATTTTATTTTTTTATTTATTTTTTTTATTATTTTTAATTAAAATAACTTTTGTTATTAAAGCGTTTTGTATTATGTTTATTTAAATAACTATTTTTTACTGCAACGACATTTTTAATTTATTTGTATTCCAACTGTTCTTAGGAGAGTATACATTCTAGGAGAGTATACATTTAACAAAATGTGAAGGCAAGAGTACACATTTGTCGGAAAATGTACATAAACATTACATTCAGTTCACATATACCTAACCTAACTTTTTGGGAAATGTACACATTTTACGGTAAAAGTATACATTCCCCAAGAGTGTACATTTACCGTAACATATTCATATCCAAATCCTTCCAGGAATTTATATACATATTTTTATAGTTGAAAACCTTACAGAACTTAAAGAATGACCTGTTAGTGAAATAACTGCCAAATGTATTGTTCTTAAATTTAAGGGGTATTTAATTGCAATACCTATTATTCAGAGCCAACTTTATTTTTTTTATTTTTACATGCATATAGCAGTATATTTACTTCGGCAACTATACCGGGTGATTCAAATAAGTGTTTAAGCTCCCTGTAACTTTGTTATTTGAATAAAAAGTGTGTGGCTCATTTTTAAAAAGGTGATTTTTAGTTGGTTTTGCTTATTAAATGTGATTCCAGGATAATCTTATTTATTGCGTTGAATTATTACTAAAAGTAGCTTTCAAATGAGGTGTCACACTTTGAATAAAGTAAAAATTAGCGCCCTTAAGAGGGCGCTAAAATCCTAAGTTGGTACGAAATATTGGTATTGCTGAATTAGCTTTTCAAAAATGTACCTCTCGGTACATTCCTAATCTAAACTTTGGTGGTAGATCGCACTATCACTTAAAAGCATTGGTATTTAGATTCATCATCTTAATACCAATGGTAATAAGTTTCATCTTAATAATAATACAAAAGTGTAAGGTTCAAAACAGTTTTTAGTTCAAATTAAAAAGTTACACGGCCCTCATGGAACACTTATCTGAATCATCCGGTTGGTATCTTTATCCGACTTACAATCAAATATTACTTGATTTGTGTACAAATAAGTAAAAACTTTGTATTTTGATTTATAAGTAGTGAATTCAACTGTTGTTTTAGTCATGGGGCTCGATTCTTGAATCTCGATTGAAATTTGTCGAATTCGTAATTTCTCATTTTTAATGTCGATCGATTTGTTCGGGACTTATTCTTGAGTACGAATCGACATTCGAAATTCAATCGACATTTGATGTCGAAAGATTAAGTGACAACACCGGAATACTGTAAACAAGATTCTGTTTACATCAAGTGTCACATTTATGTTATTATTATTGTTTATTAAAAGTAATATAATGGAATTAAAAGAAAAAAAGCTGTATTGCAGTCAACAACAGAAACAGCAACTGACTGAAATGGTCACTAGAGACAAGCAGTTGCTAAGTGGCAAATTCTCTAGTAACTTTACAATGAAAGATAGCATAGGAAAGTGGGAAGCCATAGCCGAAGTGTTAAATTCCATGCCGGGAATAAACAGTGGAAGCAGTGGAAAAAAGTAAGGCTTCTTTTTTAAACAAAAGATTTTTTTATAAGAAATTTTTTTTTTTTAGACTTGGCAGGATATGAAATGCATGACGAAGAAAAAGCATACAGCAATAAAAAATCATATGCAAGGAACAGGAGGAGGGCCACTCATTGTGGATATTTTGACTCCAAATGAGGAAATGGTATTGGAGTCAATGAATCCAACAAGTATTTTGGGAAATAATGAAATTTTCGAAAGTAGGATTCTTTTTAATTGGGAGGAAGATACTCCAAATGTTTCACCTATAGAAACGAATTTAATTGACATTGCTAGAACTCCGAGCCCTAAGCCAGATGATGTAAAAGAAAATACAAAAAGAAAGAGATTTACACCTGCTAGGCGTCGTGCAATAGCTGCAAATGCTACACAAGTGTTAGCACAAAACTTCCAGAGAGATTTAGAATTTTTTTTTTTTATTTCTTGTAATATATATTTGTTAAAGTTGTATTTGCAATCTGTGGGTAAACCTTCATCCTGAATGAATAATTATTATATTAAACTTCTGTTTTTATAAATATATAAAACCAACTGAAATAATCTTTGCTCTAAGTATTACACTAAGGTAACTATTTAAAAATAAATTCGGAAATTACTTTTAAAAATTTATTTAGTTAAGTTAATTTTGTAGTTGATTAATTATTCTTCTTCGCACTCTTCTTCCAGCTGCCAGCTCTGGATTAATGCGTGCATTCACATTGTTAATTTCAATAAGAGGTTCATTTATTAAACCATAATCGAAATCTTCATCATTGTCCTCAATCTCTATATTGTTTAAAATGCATATGTTGTGGAGTACTACACATGCATGAATGATTTTGGATGCCATGGTTGGACTATAATGTAAAACTCTATGTTTTAACAAACATCGGAACCTTATTTTTAATATACCATTGACACGTTCTATGGTTGCTCTAGCACACTTATGTTTTATATTGTACTTTTCTTCTTGTTCACCTTCAGGATTTTCTAAAGGAGTAAGAAGCCATGGACGAAGTCCATAGCCAGAATCACCTAAAATATATTAAATTTTAATTATATATATATACAAAAATAATTATTTTTGTACCTAACAAAAAGTATCCTTCACCAACTCGATTATAGATGTTCCGTAATATTTGCTGTACATTACTATTGTTCCATATGTAGGAATCATGGCAACCTCCAGGAAATCTAGCATTAACATGATATATGTACAGGTCAACATCACATATCTGAAAAAGTAATATTTAGTTTATTTATCTATTAGGTAATGTACTACTGGCTAATTTATATAAAGGGTAGGTACCTACCAATTGGACATTTATAGAATGATACTTTTTTCTATTGACATAAATATTCTCTGGAAAATTTGGATGGTTTATAGGAGGAGGAAAAATAGCTACATGAGTGCAGTCTATGCAGCCAATCACACCTGGCATTCTATATTTGTTGTAAAATTTGCAAGGAACAATTAGTTATGATAATTTGAATACTGCTTTAAGGTTTAAGTAAAAATACATGCAAACTGTTTACTTTTGACGAAGATCATTCATTTCTTCAATATTCTCAGGAAAATGAACCCATTGACCAAATATTTCTGGCCTATTCAAAGCCTCTGTGACTTCTTTTATGCTTCTACTGACGGCAGCTTGCGACATTCCTAATGAAACATTTTGGCCAACACCTGTCTGATAGCTCCCTGTTGCAAAAAAAATTGAGTGCTGCTAAAACCTGTAAATTTATTATTTCAAAATCCTTCATGAAATAAAACAATTTAATTTGTTTACATCTTAACTATATTTGAACCAATGTTGAACTTGTAACGTGTTTTGCTACTGTGTTAGCGAAACGAGCCACAAATTTAAGTTGAAGGTAGATTGAATTATAGTTGATTTAAACAAATTAACTTGTTTTATTTCATCGTGACAGTGTGGATCTTCATCAAGGGAAAACTTCATCAATTCAATAAAAAAATAATGTCTTACGCTTCTTTGAATGGATAGTGCAGATGCCCGTGTTCGCTCTTTCATATACGGTGTAACCATTTCGATTAACTCGTGGGTAACAGCTTTTGTTAATCTGAAATTCTTTTTAAAATTATAATCACTCATGTGAAACGCCTCTACATAGTTTATAATTTGCCTGGGAACATTATCTTCCAAGTTCTCTATTGCCACTCCTAATGCTATATTTGGATTCATTTTGAAACTAACAGTAAACAGTAAAATACTAACGAAAAATATAATACTAATAACAAACAACTAAATACTAATAAAACGTAATAAAAATAAATTGTAACTAAATAAAATATCAACAAAACTATAAAACTTTTATATATTATATCTATATTTATGACAGAGACATGACAGAATGAGTGAGAATAAAATTCGACAATTCATAATGTCGAACGGTTTCACCCATTCGATGCAGTCTCGAACAAGAATTGTCGAATTTATCTCGAATTTTACTTTCAAGAATCGCCTTTATACAAAACTATCGACATATGTCGAAAGTCGACACTGATACTTCGAATTCGAGATTCAAGAATCGAGCCCCTGTTCTGGATTCCAAATTTTAATATTAATTTACAGGACAGGTTTTGACATTTTAAAATATTGGTATCAAAAATACATAACCTAATATAAAGTATGGATATTACCTTTTTTTATAAGCTATTGTTTGTAAATAATAGTGTTGGCAAATGACCAAATGGCCATTGATAAATCAGTAAGTGACACGTTATAAAGTGACTTATGTGGTCATTTTTGTTCCTGGACAAACATTGTATTTTTTAATAGGTTTCCATTCGCGTGTGTAAAAATGATTTCATCGATACATTTCAAGTGAGTGATGGGCGTCTTTACAAACTAACTTGTAAAACGGATCAACAAATAAAGTAGACGTCACGAAAGTCAAAGAACATATTGCATCATTGCATAAGGGCCACTATACACTTTGTGATGCTCCAGACAGAAGATATTTAAATCCAGACTTAAATATTAGAAAAATGTATAAGCTTTATAAGGAGAAATGCGAACAGGAAGGTTCAGAAGAAGTCAAAGAAAAAATCTACTATCATGTTGTTTCTAAAAACTTCAATCTTCATTTCAAGCCCCCTTCTAAAGATACCTGTCAATTATGCGATTCTTTGCAAAATATCATCACATTTGGGAAGAGCGACAAAGAGGTAAAGAAAAAACAGATAAGGAAATTCATCTCAGTAAAGCAAAACTAGCAAGAGATTCACTTAATAAAGATAAAATGTCAGCTGATGAAAACACCTATGTTCTTACATTTGACCTACAAAAAGCTTTACCCTTTCCCAAACTTAGCACATCTGGAGCCTATTATAAGATGAACTTATACATTTACAACCTGGGAGTGCATAGCTTCAACGACAATAACAGGTACATGTTTATATGGGACGAAACAGAGGGGTCTCGAGGTTCTCAAGAAGTTGCTGCCTGCCTGATAAAATATTTGAAAAGAAATACAAGGAATTGTGATAATATAATCTTATAATCCGACTGTTGTACAGGACATAATCGAAATATTAAACTAGGTTTATCACTTCTAAAACTCGTTCAAGATCCAGAAATGACTGCTTCTTCGATTGGTACTAAATTTCTTGTCTCAGGTCATAGCTACCTTCCAAATGATGCGGATTTCAGAGTCATTGAATCAAAGGCGAAGAAAAAGGAGTTTATTTATGGTCCTGAAAATTAGTTTAATTTAGTTGCCAGTGCTAAGAAAACTAATCCATTTAAAGTAAAAAACATGTAGCGGGAAGAATTTGTATCGACAAAAATATTAGAAGGCAGCATCATCAATAGAAAAATAAATACATAAGGAGGAAAAGTTAATTGGTTGCACTTAAAATGGCTTAGGTATTCTAAAAATAAACCTGAATCTACTTTTTATAAAGAAACTCTACAGGATGATTTTTCGTTCAGTGAGATTAATATTACAAAAACTTTGGGAAAGGGACGTCGACTTAATTTGTGCAATATTGAGCAGGAGCCTCTTTACCCAAATCGCAGATCCGTCAAAGACCAAAAAAAGAAGCACATGTTTAATTTGCTGCCTAGCATACCGCCACATTCCGTTCAATAAGATTACTACTACAAAAACTTTGGGAAAGGGACGACGACTTAATTTGTGCCATATTGTGCAGGAGCCCCTTTACCCAAATCGCAGATCCGTCAAAGACAAAAAAAAAGAAGCACATATTTGATTTGCTGCCTTATATACCGCCACATTATCACACATTTTATAAACATTTATCAGTAAGAAATAATGGGAAAACTCGAGCTTCAACTTCAAGGGTCGCTAAGTTGTCGTTAATTTTAGTCAAGACAGCTCCATTTCAATAAGTTCTTTTAAATTGTTGTTTATTTTTGTTCAATAGTGTCACATACTAAGAACAATAAATAACTGAACAGTTAAGCTAAACTTCCACTATTTATTCGAAAAATACGTTGTAAAATTCAATTACAGCTGTTTCGCTAATAACTAGCATCGTCAGTTTGACATATTGAAATTACATTTTGTTTGTTTGTAACTAGGTACTTAATGTTGATAAGTAGTCAAGGCTAGACCAAGTAAGGAAGTAATAAGACATAATAATATTAAAGCCTAGATGTTATTAGCCCTAAGAGATTATCCTGTATGTATTTCCCTCTAAGATCAGTATAACTGTGCAATGATATAGAAACATCAGGAAAAAACTATATCATGCTGATCTTTACAATAATTTAATATATTTATGTTACAATAATGTCTTATCTATGTATAAAATAAAGACTCAATCAAAGTAAACAGTTTAATAGTGGAGAACTTTCAAGATTTATTTGTTCATTAACTACCTTAAACTGTTGATCTGTTTTATGTATGATAATTGATTAATTCATATATTACAAAATGTGATTGCTTTCGTAATTTATTTGACAATTAACTCCAAATCTGACATTCAGATAACATGATTACATATAATAAATAAATAGGATATAATAATATATAACAATTCCCGGGGACTTGATATAGGCGTGCTCCTATAAACTATAAACCCAGTCTTTTGACAGGCTTCCTTATTCGGGATGATCGTCGTAATACTGGTGAAGTGGAATTTTCACAAAACGCATTTTCATCATTGTTTATTTGATCAGGTTGATTTAGTTGCTGAAAAGAATTTGTTTGATTGTTATTACTAATACTCGTATTATATGATTGATTTTGACTGAAACTGGAGCTTGTGTGATTGAAATGACAACTGGAGTGTGTGTGATTGGATTTGGAACGGATACTGGGG
The DNA here is from genome assembly GCA_035357415.1 of Ophraella communa. Lineage (NCBI taxonomy): Eukaryota > Metazoa > Arthropoda > Insecta > Coleoptera > Chrysomelidae > Ophraella > Ophraella communa. The sequence goes on from CM068995.1 coordinate 27,318,812, forward strand.
TCTGTATTGGAATCTTCATGGTCTGAAAAACTGGAGCCGTGGGATGTGTTGTCGATTGTAGATTGTTTTTTAAACTGTTTGTTATATAAATCATTTTTTGAGTTCTCTGATCTTAATCCTGATGACTGACTAAAATAGCTAGTTGAAGGAGTAGAATCTGGACAGATATTAGTTGTTGAATTACTGACTGATGATTTATTCGGGGAATTAAATGTTTGACTAAACTGATTTAAATAATTATTATGTATCGTTGTGGATTCTGTAGGTTCTTTATGTTGTTGCTTGATATAGTTAAGTTTTCCTGTTGTAAGAAGATTTGTAAGAACTGCTATTAGTCTTGATTTACATTCGTGCAATGTTGCTCCTTTAATTAAAATATCATCGAAATAGGCAATTACTCTATCCATATCTTGAACAATTTGATCCATAATTTTATAAAATTCATTGGGTGCTGTTTTTATACCAAAAAATAATCTCTTAGCTACGTATGTACCTCGATGTGTAGAAATAGCTTGCACTATAGCACTTTCTGGGTCAACTGGTATTTTCCGTTTTCCATTTTATTAAACAAATCTTCAATTCTGGGTATCGGATAATGGTTATCTTTTAATTGGTTGTTTACTCTAACTTTGTAATCAGCGCATATTCTTATTTTACCAGTATTTCCTTTCGGTATTACCACTAGCGGTGTACCCCTTCAGAATAGTCGCATTTTTCTATGATATCTTCTTTTTCTAGTTGATCAAGTTCTTTGTCAACTTCATCTTGCAGTTCATACGGAACTCTTCTTGGTTTCAAGAAAACTGGTTTGGTACCTGCTTTAAGTTCTAAGCTACATTCAAAATTTGGAATTTTTCCTACTTCTGGTGTAAAAACGTCTGAAAATTCTTCAAGAATTGTATCTAGGCTCTTCTCTCTATCATCATTTCTATTAATGGAAAGTATATCTTGCAAATTTATGTTTAATTTTTTTTAACCATCTTCTACCCATAATTGCAGTTCCATAATCGGGTACGACATACATATCTCCCATACATTTTTGATTTGTATACCTAATGGGTACTTCAACAACACCCAAAGGTTTAAATGAATGTTGTGTATATGATCTAAATGTTACTGTTGTTGGTTGTAATGGAATATTTCAATTCAAATTTTCAAAATCATTTTTTGATATAATTGTCACAGGGCTACCGGTATCATACTCAAAGGAAAATGGCTTATTTTTAATTAAAACTTCTACAAGCATTTTCGGTTCATACACTGATGTAAAAGAAATATCAATTATCTGATTGATATCAAAATCATCTGATGCGTCACTTTCATTGTCGATTTTGTTAATTTTTGCATGAGTTGCATACTTACCTGTAATAGAATTAGTTCTCATTAGTGTGAATGTGTGATGGATGAAAGAATATTTATCGGATTGAATTGTTTGCATTTATAAGTAAAATTAATTGGAAAATGTTTCTTTGAACATAATAATAATAATAATATAGTAAAGTAGAAATTGATTTATGGCGTCCAAGTAATAGCATATAGTAATAATTAGAAAATAGATAGAGCCTATAAACCCATAGAACCCTGGGAGAAAGAGGTTATTTTTAAAAAATAAATTAAATGTTATATAGTGTCCGTAACAACCTTACTATAAAATAAAATAACATATACATAACAATTGTCGCAACCAACGTAGGGCTTGAAAAAGGCGATAAAAAAGGCTATAAAAAGGTTTATTCATAGAATTCTTACATAACAAAAATAAATACAAAAGAAAATAAAAGAAAATTTATTCATATAAAATCACATTTTTTATAAAAATAAACATTTATTAAAATTAGTATTGAAAAATAAAACAAAACATAAAAAGATGGATGAAACCGGAGAAAAAGTTCAGAAGAAAAAAGGAAGAAAGTTGATGGACTTAAAAGTAAAGGAATTGAAGAAAGAATTAGAGAGAAGAGGAGAAGATACTTTAGGACTCAAACCAGAATTAAGAATCAAACTGGAGAAGATATTAGAAGCAGAAGGAAAAGACCCAGAGCAATACATCTTTGAAATAAAGCAAGAGCAGGAAGGAGATGATACATCATTGTCAGAAGAAACAGTGCAAGAGGACACACAAGAGTTTGAATGCCAAACAGAAAGAAAAATACAGGAAAATGAAAGGGAAAAAGAGGAAACACCTAAAAAGAGAAAGGAAATAGACATAATGAGTATGCTCCATATGATGTATCTAAAAATGGATCAAAATAAACAAGATATAAAACAAGAAATGAATACAAAATTGGATCAAAATAAAGAAGAAATAAAACAAGAAATGAATGCAAAAATGGACCAAACAAAAGCAGAAATAAAAAAAGTAAGGAATTAATAATAAAATGAATGGAAGTAAAATAGGGGCATGTTGAGAAGAAATTAGAAGAATCAAACCTATACATGAAGAATAAAATAGAATTCAATAAACAAGAAATAAGAAAAGAAGTGATTGGAAGGATTGCAGAAATAGAAAATATACAAATTAATAAAATAAAAGAAATAGAAGAGAAAGAAAAGAATTTCAGAAAAGAAATTAAAGAAGATGTAAATGAAGTCAAAATGGGAGTACAACATACCCAAGGAAAAATGGGAAATTTAGAAGGAAAATGGGATGACACCATTACTGGATTCCAACAAATTGTGGAAGAAGCATGTACAGAAAAACAAAAACAAGAGGAAGGAAAAGAAAATAGAACAAATATTTAGGGAAAAGGAGAACTGGAAAATGAGAAATGAAAAAAATAGGGAGATGGAAGTATCAGAAATGACGAGTCAAATGGAATGGAATATAAAAAAGAGACTAGAAGATAGCTATAAAGACGTTAAAAATGATGTTGAAAATATTAAAAGACAAATAAACAGATCAGGAGTCATAAATAATACTTATATACAAAGTTCTTCAGACAAGACTTTGAAATTTGAAGGAAACATTAGGAAAATACATCCAAAAGTCTTCCTAAAAGTCTAAACAAAATGAAGCATATTGATAACTTTGATGATATTAAGGAAGTTATCAGAAAACACTTGATAGGTCAAGCACTTTTGTGGTATACTAGTCAAGAGGCAAACTTTAATAAATTTGAGGATTTTGAGAATAGCTTTGTAAAATTATATTGGGGAGAAATTGCTCAAGGAGAAGTAAGAGAAAAACTCTATTTTGGACAGTTTAATGAAATGCGAGGGAACTCAATGTATAATTACGCACTTCAATTATATTCTCAGGCTCAGTATTTAGAACCTATTATAGAGGAAGAGGAGATAATGTTTATTTCTCGTCATTTCAAGTCTCAAATATCGAAAACAATAGCGGTTCAAAATATAAAAGGTTTTGAACAATTAACTAGCTATTTGATGCGTATAGAACGAAATCTGGTTAGCAATAGAAGATTCAAAAATAATAGGGCCAATAATTTTAACAATAATACTTAATAATTCTAACAGTGATAGAAATATAAATGATTAGTTTAGTTTAATATTTAATAAATTTTACTTAGTCTAAATATTTATTCATTTTCGGGGACAAACTGTACATTCAAGGTTGAAAAGGTACTTCGAGCAATAAGCCGGGCATATATACAAGGACGGAGAAGACAGTACGCTTGCGGCCTTCGGCTAGTACAATTAAATCAATTAATAGTAACAATTAATTTTGTGTTTCCGAGTTTTTATGTTAAAAAAATGTGGTTGGAAGCAGAAGAAAGAAGAGAAGGGTACCCTTTTATCCGATCAGCTTCTAGAGATGAGGTTAGTGCTTTAAACAATCACCTGATTGTACATTTTAGGCAAATAAATTAACAGTCCACTTTAATATAATATTCGTTTCCCAGAAACTCCGGTGTGTCATTCGACACATTTTGGTCCTTAGAGCCGGATTGGATTACTCCTTTGATTAACTTTTTCATATATTTTTAGTTGTTTTAAATAAAATTACTTATTTACTTTTTTTTCATTTCAATACGAGTTTTTAAAACTGAAGTTGTCAGTATAGTTAATTTGAAAAGTATACCTATTAGTCTTAGGTATTTTTTGCTCCAATTGCTTTTAAGTAAAATATCCAGTTTATTGATCGTTTTCTTTTTCTTACTAATAGATCAATTGGTATTGGTAAATTCGAAATTGTTTACAACAAATATTTCATTTTATCAGAAACAAGCTTATCATTAGCGCAACCAGATTTGATATCGTGAATAAAGAGGGGCGCACTACAAATTTCCCATCGAAATTTGTTTATCTTGTTTGTAGCGTCAAAAACGGTTTTTCAATTTAAACTAATTCGAGCTAAAGGCTCGAAGGGAATAAGTTTGAATGATACATTATTTACTGGTCCAAAACTTCATTAAGATTTAGCAACTATTTTACACAATTTTCGTACGTATCCAGTGGTATTTAGCTGTGATATTAAACAAATGTACTGTCAAATTTTTGTTAATCCTGAACATAGAGAATATCAAAGATTTCTATGGCGCTTCTCCAACAAAGATGAAATTAAAGAGTATACCATTGACGTGGTAACCTTCGGAGTTTCTTTAGCTCCATTTTTAGCTCTTAGAACGGTAAAGGAATTAGCTACCCTTGAACAAAAAAATTATTCCGGGGCTTCCGAAGTAATACAGGATTCAATTTATGTTTATGATTGCCTCAGTGGCGCGGATTCTTTAGAATCAGCTCTTCGTATTCAATCAGAACTAATCACACTTCTTAAAAAAGGAGGCTTTGAACTGAGTAAGTGGAGGAGTAACCATCCTGCTCTATTATCAGCTATTTCTTCAACACTTCTTCCACTTACTTTTGATAATGAAGAACCCAGTTTCATGAAAATTCTCGGACTGCAATGGAATCCCAGTTTAGACGTTTTTTCCTATAAATTCACTTCTATTGAATCCAAATGTACAAAGCGTAGTATCCTCTCATAAACAGCTAGAATTTTTGATTGTTTAGGCTTTTTGGCTCCTCTAATATTTATGGCGAAAGATATCCTCCAACAGCTTTGGTTATTGAAATTGGATTGGGATTACCCGCCATCTGATAACATTATTGCAATGTGGGATCGTTTTAAGCATAAATTACCCAACATATCCAAAATTCAGGTACCACGAATGCTTATTTCAAAGACAGTCATTCGACTAAAAATACACGGTTTCTGCGACGCTAGTACAAAGGGATATGGTTGTGTAATTTATTTTAGATATATCACTTTTGACAATCAGGTTCAAATTCGCTTAATTTCTGCCAAATCTCGAGTAGCACCTCTTCGAGTAGTTTCACTACCACGCTTAGAACTTTGTGCGGCATATTTACTTACAGAACCATTCAGTTTTGTCAAAAATGCATATGCTAAGCGCTTAACCTTCAACTATTTATATTTCTACCACATCGGTGGAAAACGTTCCCTCTGAAATAAACCCGGCAGATTGTGTTTCAAGACGGCTGAGTCCATTACAGTTAGTCGAATGTAAATTGTGGTGGCGGGGTCCTGATTTTCTATTGTTGGATCCTGAAAATTGGCCGAAACAGCCGTCCGCTCTTGTAGACGGATTCCCTGAAACCTTTCAGGAAGGAAGAAAGAAAGACAACTTTATGTATTTCAGTGGAACCTCCTTCCATTTTTTGTACTTTACTAGCTACATTTTCATCCATAAAGAAAATTCAGCGAATTCTCGCTTATATTATTATTATATAGAACTCATTCGTTTTAGTTTAATATTTAATAAATTTTACTTAGTCTAAATATTTATTCATTTTCGGGGACAAACTGTACAGTCAAGGTTGAAAAGGTACCTCGAGCAATAAGCCGGGCATATATACAAGGATGGAGAAGACAGTACGCTTGCGGCCTTCGGCTAGTACAATTAAATCAATTAATATTAACAATTAATTTTGTGTTGTAACGATAACTCGTTACATTTTATTGTTTATTTTATTAAACATAATTTTATAATTTGTGATAACCCATAGTGACGATAGCTAGTTGAAGGTAAGCTATAAATAATATAATGTAGGTACTTATTTCGTTTTAACAGGTGTTATGTGTGTTGTATATCTCTTGTTCGATTTATCAATGCAGAATTATTTTAGTTCAATAACATCGAACGCTAGATCGGAAATCGAACGTAGCAAGAGATTTGAACAATGCAGAGGCTCGCTGAGGTCGCTCTTGACCGGGACGCCGGTTGGATAGGTTGACTGACGAGAAGGGTTGGTTATGAAAAGATTGGCTTTTTAACAAAAATGTCGGTATCGTATTAAATCTCTATTTATTTATTGAATCATTATAGATTTGAATTATTTTGATGGCAATTTAAAATAATATATATTCAATTTATCGAATTCAATACATATTTTTGTAATCAGATGGGTTGCTAACCTTTGATTAATATCTAAGTTTTGTCTAAACAGTTTATCTTATTTAAATGTGATTTAATTACCGACCTTCTCAGTTCTTTAAATCTTTTGTTAGATTGATTGGAAGATGTGCCTCAGCTACGACCTTTTGGAAGTGATATAGAACTTCAGATAACTTTTACCTTTCCACGAGGTGATCATCTCAGGATTTCTTTGGCTGCCGGATTGTTCACTGGAAGTTTCAGGATGAGACAGGTATGTACATCTCTTTATTATTTTAATAATATATGTTAATTGCATTTTTGCAATTTCTTTTGGAGAGAATTACATACCTTGCTCGTTATTTTCAATCCGAGAGTTTGGGAAATCATCTGAGTTTTCCTTTACTGAGGTTAACTTATTCTTTTTCTTTTTATTGATTGTCTGTAAAGCCAATTTGACAATAACTGTACCTGAATCTAAGTGTCAGCACTACCATTACTATGTTTTATATTTTGATTTCTGTTCATTTTTAGTATGTGAATATCAGAGTTTGGTATTAAACAATATCTTGTTTGGTAACTATTGTTTGAATTTATCATTTGTGTTTGATAACCACCTCTGGATATTCAATTTCGATAGTTAGTATAACTTAGGTTCATTTTTTTTTGTAATTTTTACATTGGATTTAGTAATAATATCTAGTTAAGCATTATTGTTTAGCTCATGTTGAGCTGTTTTTTCTTTTGTATTCAAAATTTATAGATGCATTAATTTTTTATGATCATTACTAGTTATATACTAGGGTTTGCTGGGATATCATATCCCTAGTAGCTGTTGTACTTAAGAAATTACTTAAAAGTAAAACCAAATAATCTAGATTTCATAGTGCTGGTGCTTATTAACCCTATTTACAATTCTAATTTTTTTTAATCATATTTTCATGATATGGTCCGAACTTGAGTCCCAAGACCAGAGACGTTGAAACTCCTGAGTGGACACAAAGGGCTGAAGAAACCTGCCATCCCCAGGGATTAATAAATAGTACAACCAGTGCCCTATTACCGTCAGGAGCTGGTGAATAATCAGTCGGAACAATCAATGTGATTAAAATAAGGGTTTCTAACAAATGTAGAGTCAAAACTAACTTGTAAGTAATCTAATTTAACTTTTGAGTAATTTCTATTAATTTTATTTACATCATCATTATATATATTTACATTTAACTTCACATAATTTCATTTCAATAACTAGCTGTTATCAATTCATTATTTCAATATTAATATACAACCTTTGTCAAAATATCAAATCAAGATTGTTCATTATTTTTTTTGTAATTATTAAATTATATAAAATTATTTCTGTCTTTTAGTGTCACTGTACAATACCTTATCGAACATTATATCTTAACATTTGGTAGGATTGCACCTATTGTCGTTCCATTGTTTTCCTTGTTTTGTTAGGAGTAAAAATCAAAACATAGGTGGCGCTCAAATATTAAGATAAAGTGTGGTGTAACCTTCCCTAACCTACCCTTAGTAACACCAGCAGCGATCCCATCCCTGAGATTAGCCTGGAAGTTCTGGTTAAACTAATTTTTATTGCATCTGTTTCATTTAGCCAGTGTCAATAGTTCGCCACTTCACCTTTTTTGTGCTTGCATAAAAGGGGTTAAGTGTTGTTACACTTTTGGCAAACTTATCATTACACTTTTGGCGCCCAACTAATATTTTGGTGTTTTTTAAGGGCTACAACAGCAAATACATTTTGTTACATCCTTACTTTGTCTACCCTTCCTTTATCTCTCCTTACAGTGGCACATATTGGTATAATTTTAAAATCTGATAGTTTTGTATTACATTTATCGTTAAAATAGTTGGTTTAAAATTGCAACATTTATTTTCATTTCTGATTAACGTTTTTACATACCGTGTTAATATATCTTATCGTATATTTTTGGTACAATTTTAGTTATTAATTAGTTAGTATTCATATATATTTTCTTAGGGAGTTTTGTGGAATTTATATAAGATGGAGCCAAATCATTTAAAATCTCATGAGTTAGCATACGAAATAAATATTAGGGGTTTAGAACCTTCGGGTAATGTAGACAATAACCGGAAAATTTTGCGAGGAGCATTGAGTCAGGAAAAAGCTAATCGTAGTTTTATAATGTCTGTACCTAATGTAATGCCTTTTGCTGATGAGGTTGCAGAAATAAAAATTACAATTTCAGATTTAACTAAAGTGATTAAAGAGTTCAATGGGGTACCTTCTGATATTGGATTTAAAAGAATTTCTTCTAGATTAATTCATTTATCGAATCGTGTTAGTAAGTTAAAGCCATGTGATGATGAGGAACAATCAGTTATTAAAGATTTATTTACTCAAGTTTTAACTTTAGAGGGAGATTTTGCACTCAAAACGACACGTAATACGTCTACTCCTAATGATCCTAATGATCAACATTTCTTTAGTAATCGTAAATCAGTTCCTCCTTGTAAATGGAACATTTATTTCACTGGGGTTAATGATAAGGAATCAGTTCATTCTTTTTTAGAAAAGGTTAATATATTGTCAATTGCTAGAGGAGTTTCTAAAGATGAGTTATATTATTCGGCTTGTGATTTGTTTAAAGACTCTGCTTTCACTTGGTATTTAAGTATTAGGGATAAAGTTGCAAATTGGGATCAATTAGTTGATAGGCTTAAAGAGGATTTTTTACCATGTTACTATGATGATGATTTAGAAACTGAAATTAATAATAGAACTCAGGGTTCAAATGAGAGGGTAGCTTTATACATAGCTTCAATGGAAGGACTTTTTAATAGATTAAGTTATAAATTAGATGAAGTAACTAGAGTAAAAAAGATCCGGAGAAATCTTTTACCTTTTTATATTTCAAGTTTAGCATTACAAAATCCTTTGACTGTTGCCGAGTTAACAGATCTTTGCAGGAAACTTGAGGAGTCCAATTCTTGGTCTCAAAGGTATAAACCACCATCTAGTTCAAGTGTAGGATTGTTAGAACCCGATTTAAGTAGACCATTTGAAAGTAGAAATGTCAATAAACCTTCTTTTCAATCTAGACATAATGTTTCTAAAATTGACGTTTTGAAATGTTGGAATTGTGATTTACTAGGTCATACATTCAGTAAATGCTACAAAAGCAAACAAGTATTTTGTTTTGGTTGTGGTAATAAAAATGTAACGAAAAGGAACTGTTTTAATTGTTCAAAAACGGGAAAGGTACTGGAAATCAAACCAGGGTTTCCAGTCTAAACGTAAATTTAAACGCAAGCACATCCTCCGCTTCACAAACCGAAAACCAAAGTACATCACAAACTCAACAAAGTCAAAGCAAGAGAAACAAATTCCACAAAACACAATAAAAACTTCGTTGTCAGAATGGAACGAATATTTGTTGTTTGTAAAACAGTTTTTAACTACAAATATTTCTAAAAATGATAGTAATGGTAGTGTCTTATCTAATAATAAGGTTGTCAGATCAGGTAATAATGTTAATAATGATATGTCAAACAAAAATAACTTAAATGTTATCCAGCTTAGTCCAGTTTTTGTTCAAAAACCCAACGATAATAGGTTTTATCTTAACGTCACATTTTTAAACGAATCAGTCTTAGGTTTTATTGATACAGGTAGCACATCAACGATTTTAGGATCTGATGGGTTTTATCTTTTAAAGAAACTAAATTTACCTATTCAATATGATAATGTTGTCAGTGTTACAACTGCGGATGGTACTTTTCAGGATTTGTTAGGCCATGTTTTTGTTCCTATTTCATTAAATAATGTAACTTTTACAATGAAAATTTTGATTGTGCCTTCTATAAGGCAAACATTAATTTTGGGGATGGATTTTCATAAACTTTTTGGGCTTAAAATTGATTATAAACAGTTAAATTTTGAATTAAGTTCTGAAATTTGTATTGTTAATACAATTCAACCATTTGATAGTTTATTAGACAGTCAAAAAGCAGAATTAAATAAGGTTATACAATGTTTTAAGGACATAGCTCCTCCAGACAAGTTAGGTCGAACACATATCTTATCTCATACTATTGATACTGGTGATACTAAGCCAATAGCACAGAGGCAGTATCCTCTTTCACCAGCAATGCAGGAGCATCTTAACAAGAATATTGACGAGATGTTAGAACTTGGGGTTATTCAACCGTCCAGGAGCTCATGGTGTAGTCCGCTATGGTTAGTTCCGAAGAAAGATGGAAAATATCGAGTATGTTTTGATGGCAGGAAGTTAAACCAGGTTACAGTCCCAGACCCATATCCAATGCCTTTAATAGACAGTATTTTGAATAAACTGAGAGATGCTAGATATTTGTCGTCGATTGACTTGAAGAGTGCATTTTTTCATATACCGTTAGAACAATCTTCACGTCCAAAAACCACATTTGCAGTATATGGTAGAGGTCTATTTGAATTTAATGTCATGCCTTTTGGTTTAGCAAACGCACCCAAAACAATGTGTAGATTAATGGATTCAGTTCTTGGACCATCCCTATGGCCTTATGCTTTTGTTTATCTTGATGATATGGTTATTGCAACTCCTAGTTTTGAGAAACATATTGAAATTTTAAAAGAAGTATATCATAGACTTAAAGAAGCAGGATTAACTGTAAATTTGGAAAAGTGTGAATTTTGCGTTCCTTCTCTAACTTATTTAGGTTTTGTCGTTGATCATAATGGGCTCAGAACAGATCCAGGAAAAGTTGAAGCTATAATGGAGTATCCAGTTCCGAAAAATACCACTGAAATAAAGAGGTTAGTTGGTCTTGTTAGCTGGTATAGGAGATTCATCAAAGATTTCGCTACAGTTTGTGCTCCAATTAATGATCTTCTGCATGGCAAGAAGAAAGGTCAGTCTATCACTTGGACACCACAGGCAGATGAAGCTTTCAAAGAAATTAAAACTAGGTTAACTTCAGCTCCTATCTTGGCGTCACCTGATTTTACTAAAACTTTCACAATACAATGTGATGCAAGCGACACAGGAGTCGGTGCAGTTCTTTACCAGGAGAATGATGGAATTGATCACCCAGTAGCTTATGCAAGCAAAACTTTGACATCTAGCCAAAGGAAATATTCAACAACAGAAAAGGAACTATGGGCTGTCGTTTTTGCCGTAGAGAAATTTAGATCTTTTATAGAAGGTACTCGCTTCATTATCGAGACGGACCATTCAAGTCTTTTGTTTTTACACAAGTTATCTAACCCTTCCGGAAGATTGGCACGTTGGTCTTTGAGATTATCGCAGTTTAACTTTGAAATTAAACATCGTAAAGGTGCTTTAAATGTAGTTGCAGATGCTTTGAGTAGATCTTTGCCGGAAATTTCTGTTATTGATGTAAGTTCCTTTATTCCTGATAATTGGTATAAATCTATGCTAACAAAGGTAGAGACTTATCCTGAAAAATACCCTTCTTTTAAAGTAGAAAATGGCATTTTATATAAACATATGTTTTCGAAAGTACCTATTGAAAGTAATGTATCTAATTGGAAATTTGTAGTACCGCGGAAAAATCGTCAAGAAATTTTCAAGTTATATCATGATAATCCTACAGCAGCTCATTTTGGCATTTCCAAAACGTTGTCTAGAATTTTAGAGCTTTATTATTGGCCAAAAATTAGGAAAGATGTTTATAAATATGTAAAAAGCTGTGAAGTTTGCGCTGCTTGTAAAAGTTCAAACTTACCACAGGCTGGTTTAATGGGTTCTTTTAGAAATATTAATTTTCCTTTTCAAATGATTTCGTGTGATTTAATAGGTCCTTATACCAGATCCAAAAATGGGAATCGATATTGTCTTGTTGTAGTAGATTATTTTACTAAATATACGGTCGTTCATCCTATGCCTAACGCTACCGCAAAAAGCATTGTTAGATTCATGGAAAATCAAGTTTTTCTTATTTATGGTGTACCTCAAATAGTAGCTACTGATAACGGATCTCAATTTGTTAGTAGAGATTTTAAAAACCTAATGAATAATTATAACGTTCAAAAAATCTTTTATAATGCTTCCTATACACCTCAAGTAAACCATACCGAGCGGGTTAATAAAGTCAATGTTACAGCTATTCGATGTTATATACACGAAAACCATAAAACGTGGGATACTAATATTCATAAAATAGCACAAGCAATCAGAGTAGTTAAACATGATGTAACCGAGTATTCTCCAGCATTTTTGACTTTTGGTAGAAATATTCCTTTATCGGGAGATTACTATGGGAAAATCGCGGATAATGCTAATAATGTAGTTACTATTGGTGATAAGTTACAGTTACTTGAGGATATTCAAAAATACCCAACATTATATGAAGATGTTAGGAATAAATTAAAAGAAGCTTATGCTAGGTACTCAAAACACTATAACTTAAGGAAACGGGATCTTAAATTTCATGTAGGAGACAGGGTATGGAAAAAGAATTTTGTTCAGTCTTCTAAAGCAAATGATTTCACAGCAAAATTAGCTCCAAAATTTGTACCGTGTATAGTTACTAAAGTTTTATCCAATTTAGTTTACAGTTTGCAGGACATGGATGGTAATGACATAGGCAATTTCCATATTAAAGATTTAAAAGAACATTTTTACAGTAATGATGAAAATTTACCTGATGGTGACGTATCGGATTCCGAAACAGTTGTTAGTGATATTTAGCTTGATTTACAGTAGTAGTTACCTGTCAGTAAAAACAACAGAATTTCTTGATATACCTTTTATATTTGAAGTGTAGAATTATTTTATTTATTGGGGAAATATTTACGCAAATGCATATTATTTTCAAACATGTAAAGTAATTAATGGCGTCTAGTTTAAGGACCCGGTTAATACAGATATTAGCTTTTATTTACTTTTGCACGTTCTTGAAAATTATGAAGAATTATTATTGTTTTTGTCTCGCTATTGAGAGTTACATTTCTTCATAATGTTTTTTATGATTTGTGTTAAATAATATGTGGTTAATGACACAGTATGTTGCTGTGTGACTTACCGTATTAAAGTATCGTATATTACAGTATCGTATCGTATTATAGTATCGTATCATATTGCAGTATCGTATCGTTCTTCAGTATCGTAACTTGCAAATTTATCGTATCTTATCTGATAAAATAGTTTATCGAATTTCTACACTTCTGTACATGTTATTAAACAGGAAATCTTCTGTTTATCGGAAATTTTGTTCCTTATCGATGGTAACACTTAGCTTGTTTGCAGGTTTTAGTTCAGGAAGTTATCTGTTAAATTTTTCAACAGGATTTTTGTGACATTTTTGGGATTTTCTTGGGTATATCGCTACTGCTGTATCAAGGTTCATGTATTGCTACATTTTTCTATATTTTTTTATATTCCGTATATCGCTGGATAACATTAAAGTATTTAAATTTCATAATTTTCGTAACGTTAGGTGTGAAAACCTTTTCAGCTTCCTAGTGGCTACATACTAGTAATTTTTGTCTTGCTTTTGCGTATTTGTTTTAAAGGGCCGTTCATTAGTGGGTGCGAGAGGGTTAAGAAATGACTATCTTAAATGGTAATAGTAATTCCAGCATAGATTCATGGGGGGTTTTAGGTCTTCGGGCAAAGTTATTCCCAAGGGATGTTGTCAATTATGGGGGCTTTCTACTACTGTGTTTATATGAACATGGCTTTACTTGTCATTTCTCAAGATTTCTCGCAGTACTTTTGAAGGAGCACCCTCTTAAAGTTAAGTCGAATATAGAGTCAATTTTAGTTTGGGACATACTATAATGTTCTAGGGTATTGCTTGGTGACCTTTTTTTTTCTAACAAACAAATTCTATTAAAAGAATTTTGTCAAACTGACCAAGAAAATGGGATGTATTGGTTTGGTGATGGTTTTTCATCATTACCTTTGGGATGAGCACTTGTCAGGCAAGTATGGTGTGAGGTTTCAGATATGGTTAACCACGACGCTTTGTAACATCTTTAGCGAGGTCCATTCTGAAATTGCTAGACAAGGATTCATTTCATTGGCTTTTGTTTGGGAACGCCGGAGTCAAATCAATACAATCCATTTGTAATACATTTGTAATATATCATAATATTACGGGTAGTTATAATATATATCTTTTTTAAAACTTTTAAGATTAGTTACTAAGTATTGTAATAGTTATCTTTGGTTGGCTGTTATTGACTATGGGAGTTTGCGAAAAAAAATTAACTGGTGTTAATTTTTTTCGGAGGGAAGGATGATGTGTAACGATAACTCGTTACATTTTATTGTTTATTTTATTAAACATAATTTTATAATTTGTGATAACCCATAGTGACGATAGCTAGTTGAAGGTAAGCTATAAATAATATAATGTAGGTACTTATTTCGTTTTAACAGGTGTTATGTGTGTTGTATATCTCTTGTTCGATTTATCAATGCAGAATTATTTTAGTTCAATAACATCGAACGCTAGATCGGAAATCGAACGTAGCAAGAGATTTGAACAATGCAGAGGCTCGCTGAGGTCGCTCTTGACCGGGACGCCGGTTGGATAGGTTGACTGACGAGAAGGGTTGGTTATGAAAAGATTGGCTTTTTAACAAAAATGTCGGTATCGTATTAAATCTCTATTTATTTATTGAATCATTATAGATTTGAATTATTTTGATGGCAATTTAAAATAATATATATTCAATTTATCGAATTCAATACATATTTTTGTAATCAGATGGGTTGCTAACCTTTGATTAATATCTAAGTTTTGTCTAAACAGTTTATCTTATTTAAATGTGATTTAATTACCGACCTTCTCAGTTTTTTTAAATCTTTTGTTAGATTGATTGGAAGATGTGCCTCAGCTACGACCTTTTGGAAGTGATATAGAACTTCAGATAACTTTTACCTTTCCACGAGGTGATCATCTCAGGATTTCTTTGGCTGCCGGATTGTTCACTGGAAGTTTCAGGATGAGACAGGTATGTACATCTCTTTATTATTTTAATAATATATGTTAATTGCATTTTTGCAATTTCTTTTGGAGAGAATTACATACCTTGCTCGTTATTTTCAATCCGAGAGTTTGGGAAATCATCTGAGTTTTCCTTTACTGAGGTTAACTTATTCTTTTTCTTTTTATTGATTGTCTGTAAAGCCAATTTGACAATAACTGTACCTGAATCTAAGTGTCAGCACTACCATTACTATGTTTTATATTTTGATTTCTGTTCATTTTTAGTATGTGAATATCAGGGTTTGGTATTAAACAATATCTTGTTTGGTAACTATTGTTTGAATTTATCATTTGTGTTTGATAACCACCTCTGGATATTCAATTTCGATAGTTAGTATAACTTAGGTTCATTTTTTTGTAATTTTTACATTGGATTTAGTAATAATATCTAGTTAAGCATTATTGTTTAGTTCATGTTGAGCTGTTTTTTCTTTTGTATTCAAAATTTATAGATGCATTAATTTTTTTATGATCATTACTAGTTATATACTAGGGTTTGCTGGGATATCATATCCCTAGTAGCTGTTGTACTTAAGAAATTACTTAAAAGTAAAACCAAATAATCTAGATTTCATAGTGCTGGTGCTTATTAACCCTATTTACAATTCTAATTTTTTTTTAATCATATTTTCATGATATGGTCCGAACTTGAGTCCCAAGACCAGAGACGTTGAAACTCCTGAGTGGACACAAAGGGCTGAAGAAACCTGCCATCCCCAGGGATTAATAAATAGTACAACCAGTGCCCTATTACCGTCAGGAGCTGGTGAATAATCAGTCGGAACAATCAATGTGATTAAAATAAGGGTTTCTAACAAATGTAGAGTCAAAACTAACTTGTAAGTAATCTAATTTAACTTTTGAGTAATTTCTATTAATTTTATTTACATCATCATTATATATATTTACATTTAACTTCACATAATTTCATTTCAATAACTAGCTGTTATCAATTCATTATTTCAATATTAATATACAACCTTTGTCAAAATATCAAATCAAGATTGTTCATTATTTTTTTTGTAATTATTAAATTATATAAAATTATTTCTGTCTTTTAGTGTCACTGTACAATACCTTATCGAACATTATATCTTAACATTTGGTAGGATTGCACCTATTGTCGTTCCATTGTTTTCCTTGTTTTGTTAGGAGTAAAAATCAAAACATAGGTGGCGCTCAAATATTAAGATAAAGTGTGGTGTAACCTTCCCTAACCTACCCTTAGTAACACCAGCAGCGATCCCATCCCTGAGATTAGCCTGGAAGTTCTGGTTAAACTAATTTTTATTGCATCTGTTTCATTTAGCCAGTGTCAATAGTTCGCCACTTCACCTTTTTTGTGCTTGCATAAAAGGGGTTAAGTGTTGTTACACTTTTGGCAAACTTATCATTACAGTGTTTCCGAGTTTTTATGTTAAAAAAATGTGGTTGGAAGCAGAAGAAAGAAGAGAAGGGTACCCTTTTATCCGATCAGCTTCTAGAGATGAGGTTAGTGCTTTAAACAATCACCTGATTGTACATTTTAGGCAAATAAATTAACATAATACAGTCCACTTTAATCTAATATACGTTTCCCAGAAACTTCGGTGTGTCATTCGACACAATAAACAAATATAATAACAACAGAAACAATCAAAATAACTACAATACTAACTCTAGAAATAACGATATTTTTAATAATAATCAACGACAAAATTATTATAACAATAACAATAACTTTAACGGAAATAGACCACAATATTATACTGGGATAAGTAATTATACCAACAGTACAAACAATAATAATAATAACAATCACGACCATCAACGTAATTATAGAAGGAATTACCAGAATTCAAATTATAATAATGGTAATAATCATTATAACTCTAACAATGATTATAATAACAGACATAATATGCAAAATGCTCAAAATACAAATAATGAAAACTTCTGAGTTCATTTTCAAAGAGTTAGCAATGCAGACAGGACAACTTCCTTAAATAGAGAGAATGTTCGAAGTGAAGATTCTAATTTCACTTTCAATGTTCAAGATGCCAGTCCTAATCATGATGGCGATGGAACTTCACAAAATTTTCATTAATGGGTGAGGTAATCAGCAATCTGTACAGTTACGTTCACCCCAGAGAGTTTCTAAAAACAAGAAATTGCATTAATGATAATCATAAAAATATTTTAGTTTCAATAAATGGTAAAATAAATGATACAAGGGTTAACATTTTGATAGATAGTGGTTCAGAAACATCGTTGATAAATAAAAATAAATAAATAAAATTTACAAGAACACGTAATTAAGGTTCCTAAAGTAAATCTAATAGGTTTGAATTTAAAGAAAATAAGTAAAGTAAATAAATCAATAATACTGCAATTAAAATTGGAGAGTACTGAGTTTGAAGTACAATTACTAATTGTAAATAATATGGAATTTGATATTTTATTAGGTTCGGATGAATTATATAGAAATAAGGTTAGGCATCAATTATGAAAACAGGAAAGTAACTTTGAAGGGTACAAGTGTGAAGTTTAATGAACAAGAAGAAACAGAAGGGGTAAAGAAAATAATGAATATCAAAATAAAGAAAAATGAAAATAGAATAGATTATGAGGCATCTAAAAAAATGAGAAGTATAATGGAAATGATTTTAATGAAGAATATTTTAATGAAAAGATTAATGGTGATATTAATGGGATGGATACAGAAGTAATGGATAGGAATTAAATTTATGAGTATGAATTGGATCTCAAAGAAGATAATAAATGGAATGGATTATATTTGAATTGTGAGAATGAAAATAGAATGGAGTTTAAAAGATTGTTGGAAAAGTAGAAAGATTTATACAATAAAATGCCCAGAGTTGCACATATTTATATTCATAGTTTAAGAGTTAAAAGTATGGAAACATTCAAAATTAAAACTTACCCTATACCTTATAAGTACAAAGCTGATGTGCAAGAAGCTATCAGAAAATTATTGATAAAATTATTGAACACAGTACTGCTTCTTTTATAAATCCAATAGAAATTTAAAAAAAAAATACGGTGACATACGTATTTGTTTATATACTAGGGAACTAAAAAAAAGATGTGTACCTGAATACGAGGCACCTTTAACGATAGAAGCTATTGTCACGTGTTTTTTTCCCTAAATTATTTTCTAATATCCGCTAATAGAAAATATGAAAAGAGTGTTGCGAACTACTATCGCCGATATGTGCAAAGTGAGTTGCCTATCTGGTTTTGGTTGTTTCTTGCTCCGTGGTTTAGGGAGAAAGGTATTTTCGTATTAAATTTCGCTTAAGATAGGTACAAATACTATTTGTACCTTTGTTTTACCTTAATCAAAACTTGTTTGTCTTTTAATTGTATCTCTATCGAAATTCATTTATGTGTAGTCACCAATAAATGCCTTGCAATTTGTATCGATTCCAAGATTTTATGTTGGCTCACTTGACAGGAGAATTCTTGTCGACTAATTTGACAGGATTTTTATTTCCGATTTGTTAACTCGACGTAATGGGTGTTTAGTAGTATCCTTCTTTTGGTTTTGATTTTATCTTTGGCAATTTAAGCCATCTTAATTGGATTTGAAAAGAAAAACCATTTTATAGTTAGTTGGACTGCTGTACGTCATTTGCTTTGTGTATGAAATTTATGGTACTAACCCTTACTGTGTGAAAGTTCATCTTATTCAGAACAATAAACAACTAAAAGGTTGAATTAACTTCCACTATTTATTCTATAAATACTTTAAATGCAATGACAGCCGTTTCGCTATCGAAATAGCATCGTCAGATTGACATATTGAAGTTACATTATGTTTGTTTGTAACTAGGTACTTGATGTTGATAAGTAGTTAAGGATAGACCAAGTAAGGAAGTAATAAGACATAACAATATTTAAGCCTAGATGTTATTAGCCTTAAGGGATTATCCTGGATGTATTTCCCTCTAAGATCAGTATAACTGTGCAATGATATAGAAAAACCAGGAAAAAACTCTATCCTGCTGATCTTTACAATAACTTAATATATTTGTGTTATAATTACGTCTTATCTATATATAAAATAAAGACTCAATCAAAGTAAACAGTTTAATAGTGGTGAACTTCCAAGATTTATTTGTTCATTAACTACTTTATATTGTTGATCTGCTAGATGTCTTTTGATTTCAAGTTCTTCGAGAAAATCTAAATTTTGTTTTTTATCACAAGTGTGTAATATTTGAATGTCATTGGTGTGTATGAGTGAATGTGTATGTTCAAGAACATGTTTTGCATAGTTTGACTTATCTGGTTGTTGTAATCTATATGCTCTTAAGTGTTCATTAAATCTTACTTCAAAATTTCTTTGTGTTTGACCTATATATACAGCATTACATTCTGGACAATTAATTTTGTAAACACCAGATTTTTTTAATTTAGGTAATTTTGTTTTTACATTTAACAATTTTGTACCAACATTATTGTGTGATTTGAATGAAATTATTGCAGATGTTGCCGAAGATATTATTTTTGAAAATGTATTAGAAATATTTCCACAATATGTAATACTTTTATAACTTTTAATTTCTTTAGGGTGTTGAGGGAATATTAGTTGTAGTGACACTTTCTGTTCTTTCTTATTAATTAATTTATTTATCAAATGTATTGGAGTAGTAGTAGTTTAGCTGTCCTACCGAGCGGTTGTGTTTTGATTTGTATTATCCGTTCGGTTGTGTTTTGTTTGCAGTAAGACTATTGCTCAACCTATGTTATTGTTTTTGTTTTGATTTGGATTTTTGATTCTCATATGTTGTTACCTTATTAATACGTGCTGTTAATGACCTACATTTGAAAGTAAAAAAACAACACCGTTGCCGACTCGAGTTTTAAAATATGGAAGAACAAATAAGGGATGCTATTGTAAACGAACTTAAAAATGCAATTTTGGCAAGCGAAGCAAGAATAGTTTTAATAGTCGAAAAATTTAATGAAAAAATTCGAAAATTGGAATCTGAAAATATTGGACTGAAAAGACAGGTGGAAAAGTTGGAGAGGGTATCTAAAGAAAATAATTTAGTTGCTTTTGGCTTGATTTCAGTATCAGAAGAAGTTTATCCAGAAAACATATGCGATAAACTTAACGATATTTTGGAATTAAATATAAAAACTACTGAAATTACTGATTTACATCTAATAGGAGGAAAAACGGGTAAAGAACCTTTAAAAATTAAACTTAGTTCCAAATTTACAAAAAATAATATTTTAAAAAACTGTAAAAAGCTTAAAGGCACCAATATTAGGATTTCTCCCGATTTAACAAAATTACAACAAGAAAGAAATAAAATTTTAAGAGATCATTTAAAGGACATAAGGAATTCGACTAACGATAGGTGCTATATTAAAGGTGAAAAAATATATAGAAATAATCAAATTATCACAGTAGAAGATATACAAGAATTAAATCTATCTTTGAACCAAAGCCGTACAGCAAGTGCTCCAAATACTCCTATACAATCAGGTAAAATATTTCAATTAAATAATCTTGAAGAGACTGCAATTTCGGAAGCAGAAAACAAAAAAGAAGAAAAACCTATATCTAATCAAATAAACACCAAAAAGCAAAAAAGTAATCAAAATAAATTTGAAAAATCAAAAAACAAACCATTTATCACACCGAGGCAGACAAGACTTGGTTCCGCCAACCAGAAATAAATGGATAGATTTATAAAGGAGTACAACCACAAAACCATATTAGGAGATTTAATAGACGTTGCGGCCCTCAAAGAAAAAGTTCTGAAAAACGATAATAAAACTGTAAGTGTTATACATTTTAATATAAGAAGTGTAAATAAAAATTTTGATCAACTATATATTTTTCTTAGTCAATTTAAAAATTCTTTTGATATTATTGTATTAACTGAAACTTATAAAATATTTAATGAAAACATCTTTTCCATTGAAGGTTACGATACATTGTACAATAAAGGAAACCTAAATAACATTCCATTAGTAACCTCCGTTGAGTTCGGACGTATTACTAATTGCCTTTTAATTAGCTGTGCTTTTTGCTTTGTTTACATTTTACTTATAAGTAAAATAAAATATTTTTTCTTTATTTTTGGGGTAGTTGCTACCATTGTGAATAAAACATCGGGATCGAACCCGAATACTCTCCCACCAACACACCGGGTCCCTCGGGATCCAACTCACCTACAGAAACATCATACACCCGAAAACTGAAACAAAAGATCCGAAATATAGTTAAATCAGAAGTCGGCATAACAGGGGGTGATTTAAGCCTCCTATGTACAATCCATGCGGCTGAAAAAGTCATTAAGGAGCTCAAAACAAAAAAGAAAAACGGAACTAAAAAGAAGACAAAGTCAGGAACAAACATTAAAACATTAAAAAAGGGAAAACACATATACATGTCTCTCCCTATAGAAAAATAAGACATCACAAAAGTGCGCGTAAAAACATTAAAAACAAAAAAGTGCCGAAAAAACACAAGCTGAAACCACAAAACAACCCCGGAGTTAATGTAAATAACTCCCCTTTCAAAGGGGGTTCCATAGTTAAAAAAAGCAGAAGACTATTAGAAAAAAGATCAGGCAAAATCATTGAATATACACAGGTGAGTCCGCAAAGACCTACATCATATTATTTTGGGGAACCAAAAAATAAAATAAAAAAAAAATAAAACACACCGCGTCGAGCGGAGCAAAATAAAAAGTGTATAGAAAACAATGAAATAAATGCAAACACATTTCTCGAATACCAAACGATCAGCCCGACCGAAGTCTCTCTAAGGTTCCAGGGCAAGCCGAAACATTCAGCGCTTAGTATAACAACTCATACAGTGCAACCGTCGGCAAGCTTAGGCGACACAGTTAACCAACAAAAGTGTATAGAAAGCTCTTTAAACAATCAAAAGTGTATAGAAAGCTCAGTAAACGCTTCTAAAGAGACAATAAAACATAAGGAGCCGACCATAAGTCACACAGAACAACCACCGCGACATATAGAACCGAGAATCATCATATCTAAACGTACAACAGAAGGCACAAAAATTGAAGAGGAAGCGCTTAAATCTATTAGAGAAAAGTGTCTAGAAAGCCTTACATCGGCAGAGAATAACATAATCAACAAGAATACACACGTAAAAGTGAGTAAACAAACGGCAACACCACGACAAACTTCTAAAACATCTACAGACGAACACAACAAAAGTTTAACCTAGAGCGACGAGGTAGAGAAATCATTTCAGGGCAGTAAATTCGTCGATAGTATTAAATCGTTCCAACTGTCGCCGTACAGTATGGAAGTCGACGATGAAAATACAAAACGTTCACCCAACAAACGACAGACAGGTGAAAGAATCAAAAATACTAACCAAAATAAACACGGTACGACGGCTGCTGGCGATGGTAACTCATCGAATGAATCAGACAGCGATACAGAACAATTTGTATCGCAGTATTCTAAAATGAAAACACGCAGCGCAACACTAAAACCTGACGATAGCAATAAATTCGTATCACAATATGAAACGATCACCAACAAAACCAATATAACGGCTAGAAAACTCGATTTTTCGAAAAAAAGGTTTGAAAAAAGAATTAGAAACCAAGAATTAAACAAAATAGAAACTGTCCAAGAAGAATACGACTACTCATTTCAACGCCCAAAGAAAACCGTAACTTTTAAAAGTCTTATGGCAAAAGTTACAAACAAAAACACAAAGATAGACACCAGCAACAAATATGATTCACTCTCAGAAGAAGAGATGGAAATAGTCGAACTCTCCGATGAAGACAGCAAGAAGAAAAACAATACCAAAACTGCAATGACGCAAGAATCCTCCGAGGAAGAAGAAAACTTACCGAGCACTAGTCTCCAAACTAAAAAGACTAGAGCAAAAGGTAATAATAATAACACCAAAAAAGAAACAGCCAAGAACAAAAATAAAACATGCCCGCCTATAGTTATAGAAGGGCTAATAAAGAATCATAAAGCTATACAGGAAATATTAAATCAACATGTTAAAAATAGCTATGAAATCAAATATAATAACAAATCAATCGTTATTTTTACATCAACATTGACAGACCACAAAACTTTAAAAAATTTACTTGACTCAGACAAAATGCCGTACCACACGTACACAGTAAAAGAAGATAAATCGCACGCTTTTGTCCTGAGAGGACTAGCAGATGATATCGAACCGATTGATATCAAAGAAGACCTAATCAAAAAATATAAAATTGAAGCCAGAGAAGTGTATAACATGAACACTAAAGGAAGATCACTATTTTTAGTTATAACGCCACCCACAATAACACTCGACTATTTAAACAAAAATGTAAGAATAGTCGAATCAACTAGAATTACTTGGGAACTTAGAAAACAAACCAGGCAGGTTATACAATGCCACTCGTGCCAACAATGGGGACACGCAACTACAAACTGCGGGAAACCACCACGTTGTCTCAAGTGCGCTGGGAACCATCTTACTAAAGAATGCAAAAAAGATCCGGCAATCCCGGCTAAATGCGCAAACTGTGAAGGGCCACATCCAGCAAACGCCACTAGCTGTGAAGCATACCTTCAAAGAATTAAATTCATGGAGACAAGAAGGACGCAAGCAAAAGACAATACTAAAAAATATATACCTGCCCCAACACCAACAAACAACCCGTGGAACAACAAAAAACCGGAATATATCGATATTGCAGAGGCCACAACATCGCAACGGAATATCGATATCAACGACGCGAGAAGCTTTCCACCGATAGGAAGAAACTCGCAAACAATTACCAACAAAGATAGTAATTCTTCCACTAGCAGAGCACAAAATGTAAGACGGTCAAACGAAGAAAACGAATTCTCAAACCTCAACGATCTATTCAAGGAGCTAAATCAATTGGTTAACCTTCAAGAGCTAACACGAGCAGTCAAAGACCTTATAGTAGAGATGAGAACAGCCACTACCAAAATAGAAAAATTCATGATATACAATCAATTCGTCCAGAATCTTGATAAGTATGATTTTTAATGGCTAATAAAGGTAATAATAAACACACAAAATTTAATAAAAATAATAATATTAAGAATAAATACAAAATGAAAATCATTTATGTAAACATTCACGGGGCAAAACCTAAGGAACTCAATATTCAAACTTTCATTAAGAGAAATAATCCTGATATTTTCATTATGTCGGAAACTTTCTTAAACCCGTATATTAAATTTAATTTAAAAGACAATAGGTACTTTGTACACAGGAATGATAGAGTAACACATGGGGGGGAAATGATCATTGCTATTAAAAGAAATTTAAATTTCAAAATTATACCACAATTCCCAATATCCTTTGAACACATACCTTTCATCCTTAATAATGATATTCTCATTGTGGGTGCCTACAATACACCAAGAAATACAATAAGCAATACAGAATTAACAAATATCATGCAAAGAATGAGAAAAGTTCTAGTAATTGGAGACCTTAATTGTAGACACCCGGAATGGGACTTGAATTGCACGAGACCAAACCATAACGGAAATGTTCTCCGGACGTTTTGCATAAATTACGACTGCAATATCCTTTGTACCGATACGCCAACACACTATCCATACTCGGGCGACACACCGAGTACATTGGATATTGCTGTCGTAAAGAACTTAGACAATGCTAGTGACATAAAAACCATTAATGCACTATCATCAGACCACGACCCGATACAACTAACGATACGGACTAATGCAAAACCGGCACAAATTAACCGCTCATATTACGACTACAAAACCACACATTGAGAGTTCGGTCCTGGCACCTGATGTGCAAACAGCTTTTGTGTCAGCTCCTAGCAATCACTTAATAAAACAGTGTTTTTTGATAAAGTAAAAATTCAATCAAATCAATATAGTGTATATTAGTTTATTTTACAGTGCACGTAAGTTCATTTTTTTGATTTACATCATAATAAACTAGTATTTTACATTAGTGTAAACAGTACCTCTACAAAAAACCGGTCAAATTCGGCAGTTTATCTATCTGCGATATGATAAATACTAATTGGAAGACAGGTCCGCATTCAGGTTCTTAGAAGTTAAGATGGATATAACACTCGGCGAGACTTCTGACTACAGGAGTTCTCAAAACTCAACCTCCTACTCTACAATACTTACCCAACAACAATTTCCAAAAAAAGAACAAGCAATCATCTTTCCAGCAGGTGTTAACACAAAAATACAAGATTATTTAATCCCACTTGGAGAAATTATCCAACCAAAAAATATTTTGTTTTCTTCAAAATTATCGCAAAATCGAATGTGCATATACTTAACGAGTACCAATGTAGTTGACAAATTCATTAATGAACATGGTGGTAAAATCAAAGTAAATAATGAAATTGTACAAGCTCAAAAACTTGTAACACCGTCAGTTCGATTGATCCTCTCAAATGTAAGCCCCACCATCCCTCACACGTTGATAATAAACGAGCTAAAAAAATCAGGTATTGATCCACTCTCCTCGATGTCATTTTTAAGAATTAACTCAAGTCTTCCTGAATGCAGCCATATTTACAGTTTCAGACGACAAATATTTATAAACCCTCCAACAAACCCATTACCAGAGTCAATTTTAGTTACACACGACAATACTTCTTATAGAATTTTTCTCGCTGACGATTTTTTGATATGCTATACGTGTAAAAAATCAGGACACATTGTAGCCAATTGCACAACCGCAAACCAGCAAACTTCATCAGATATAAATCCTACCCGTCAAATCAACCTTACCCAAATATCGAACGACCAATCTGAAATATCTCTTAACAATCCACAATCTACCACTCCAAATCCTGATTCCAATAATGTTTCAACAACCGATGCACAATATGACATCAATAAACCCCACACATCCAAAGAATGTTCATCTTCAAAAGCAAATATTATTAATGCCCCAAAACGTACCTTCGACGAAATAATCACTCCCCCACCACAACTTAACGTAGAAAACAAAGAGCAAATGGATCCTTTTACTAAGCCAAAACAATCCCCTCCCACAAAATTAAAAAAGAAGAAAAATGCTGCCTCCACTTCTGCTGTCATGGAACCAATTAGACAAACGATTATTGATCAAAACCCTCCTTTTATACTTGATTTCAATCAAATATCAGATCTCTTCGAAAATATCCACGGATCATCCGACCCCATAAGCATAGTCAAAAATTACACCACAGATTTCTTAGCATTGATTCACATGTTAACGAAAATATATCCACACTTTAAAGACAGAAGCATAAAAACCAGAAGCACGAAATTAAAAAAGAAACTTTTTAAATACTTGCAAATGACTTACTCAGATACGGAAGCCTCGGAAGTAGAGAGTGACTGCTCACAATCAACCAATCACTAATTTTTCCTCCTCAACACGTTTACTTTAATATTACAATGGAACCTAAACGGTTTCAGTGATAAACTCCCGGAATTACAGCACTTATTAGACCAATTTAAGTCTAATATAATTTGTCTACAAGAAACAAATTTAAAAAACTCTAATACCCTAGCTCTACGCCATTATCAAAAATTTTATAAGAATCGTAACGACACCAAGAGGGCAAGTGGCGGAGTAGCGATACTAACATCAAATACTATTGATGCCCAGGAAATCCCTCTTCAAACCAACCTAGAAGCGATTGCTATAAAAATTCGTGATACAAATGACCTCTACATATGCAATATATATCTCCCATCTGCACTTCAATTGAACAAAGAAGACCTCAATAACTTAATAGAACAGATACCACAGCCAAGAATAATAGTCGGTGACTTAAATGCACACAACTCAATTTGGGGGTCACTTACTCAAAATAGCAAAGGCAAAATAGTAGAAAAAACAGTTGACCATTTCAACCTCGCTATATTAAATGATGGAAGGCCAACCAGATTCAACGTCCAAACCGGGGACTCCTCTTGTATTGATCTTTCTATATGTGACCCAATATTGCTACCATCTTTAACATGGGATAGACTAGATTATACTTACAATAGTGACCACTATCCTATCATTATATGTAACAACACTGTGGGTAATAGTGATGACTTCACCGCTTCTAATTGGGACCTAAAAAATGCAAATTGGGATATTTTCTCCTCCACACTTGAACAAAAAATAAAACACTTTCCAGTTTCGGCTGACATAGATATATCAGTAGATAGTTTTACAAAAATTATTATTCACTCGGCAAATGAGTCAATCCGAAAGGTCAATTATCATTACAAACAATGCAGACCCGCCCCATGGTGGAACAACGAGTGCAAAGCTGCAATTACAGCCAGTAAAAATGCTTTTAACAAGTACAAACGACAAAAAACTCCAGAGTCCAAGGTCGAATTTATGAGACTTCGCGCAAAATCCAGGTACATCATAAAAAACGCAAAGCGTACATCATGGGCAACTTACGTATCGACATTAAACTCCGATACACCGATGACTGAGATTTGGCAAAAAGTAAGAAGAATATCAGGCATAAAGAGCAGTAGTAAAATAAACAGACTCGAGGTCGATGGTCGCTTCTTAAGCAATAATCATGACATAGCAAACGCCCTTGCAAATGTTTACGAAAAGCGCTCCAGAGGAATTCATCAAAACACAACACTAGCAAACCACAACAAATATCCTGAATTAAACAACACTGGAATTGGGACAGAAATCAATAGATCATTAAATTCTCCACTAACCATTGAAGAATATCACGAAGCATTATCAAGTTTTAAAGACTCTTCCCCTGGACCCGACCGCATCCCTGTAATTTTTATTAAGCATTTTCCTAAAACAGCCCATCATCATCTTCTTAAACTATTTAACGTAATCTGGTTACAGCATACCTTCCCAAAAACCTGGCGAGAATCCCCATTCAAAAATCCCGAACTTCCAAATCAAATCCTCAATCTTACCGTCCCATCTCGCTAACATGTACTATGAGTAAACTTATGGAGAAAGTAATAAATAAAAGATTATTATGGACATTAGAAAAACATAACCTAATAATTCCAGAGCAGAGTGGTTATAGATCAAAGAGATCAACATTAGACAACATTATTGATCTTGAAAGCGAAATCAACGAATCTTTTGCATTAAAGAGTAAGTGTCTAGCATTATTTTTCGACATCACTAGAGCATTTGATACCGTCAAGCATAACACTATTATAAAACAATTAAACAGTTGGAACATACAGGGACATTGTTTGTTCTTCATCAAAAATTTCCTACAGGATAGAAAGTTTAGAGTCAAAGCCAATAGCACAATCTCTGACTTGAAAATTCAACAAAATGATATTCCACAAGGTTCTGTACTCAGCCCAACCTTATTTATAATAGCAATGAATGAGGTTCTACAAGGATTAAAATTGCCGCTAAAAGCCCGTCTTTATGCTGATGATCTGGTCGTTTATTGTAAAAGCAAAAACATAAACAACATTCAAAACATTACACAAGGGTTCCTATCGCATTTAGAGCAGTGGACAGAGAGAACAGGCTTTACTTTTGCAACTGAGAAATCTAAATATATAATTTTTTCAAGAAAGAAAGAGGTTCCAGATGTCCTAAAACTGCGACTACATGGAAAAAACCTACAAGCTGAGTCATGTGTTACATTTTTAGGGATGACTTTTGATAAATCTCTCAGTTGGAAATTTCATATAAACAACCTTCTCTCTACATGTCAAAAGAGACTTAACCTCCTGAAGATGTTAGCCAATAAAAATTGGGGAGCCGATCGAATAACTCTACTTACGCTTTATCGTACATTAATAAGATCGAAACTAGACTACGGGTCTATTGCCTACACGACAGCTAATAAATCGCTTCTGAACCACCTTAACAGTATTCACAATACAGCTTTACGAATTATAACGGGAGCTTTTCGGACCACGCCAGTCGAAAGTCTATACAGCGAAGTCAATGAACCATCACTAGAATATAGAAGAATGTATCTTAGCTTAGCGTATGCGGCTAAAATAAGCCAAGAACCCGCAACAATTGTATCACTGAAAACTTTCCTAATCTGTTCCTAAATCCCAGAACCCCCAAACCATTTTACGCAAGAACACAACACCATTTAAAAAAACTTAACTACTCAATACCACCATGCTACTCCAACACTTCTACTTCCATTCCACCCTGGCAAATAAAAATACCGAATTGTATAACGAGCCTTTCATCCTTTGACAAACATTCTGTAAATAGCAACGTCATAAAAACCAAATTAAAGTGTATATTAGAAAAGTTTCCCAATTACCTTCATTTTTATACTGATGCTTCAAAAACTTCAAATAAGATCGGCGCAGCTGTGGTAACAACGACTACGACCTGTTTCTTTAAACTTCCACCAACTTACTCTATCTTCTCAGCAGAACTCTATGCTATATTCCAAGCTCTAGTCCTCATAAACATATCAAATAATTGCAATCACCTTATTCTCTCAGATTCTCTCAGTTCCATAAAAGCCATACAAACCATTTACTCGGACCATCCCCTTATAAATAAAATTAAAGAAGAACTTTACATTGCCCAACAAAACCACAAGAACGTTTGTTTCATTTGGATACCATCCCACATAGGAATTAACGGTAACGAAAAAGCTGACAAATACGCAAAACAAGCTGCAGACAGTGACTTGACGGAATCTACCAGAATATCAGTAAGTGCGGACATAAAATCGGAAATTAAATCGAAAATAAATAGTGCGTGGGAAACCCAGTGGCAAAGTGCATTCACCAAATTAAACGACGTAAAAAAATCAATAAAACCATGGGCTATATTACCTCAAAACCGTCGCGACCAAGTGCTACTAACACGACTACGTTTAGGTCACACCAGATTAACACATAGTTATTTGTTTAGCAACGATCCTAAACCAAGATGCAGTGAATGCAACACAACACTTACTGTAAAACATATCCTCGCTGAATGCCCGCAATTAACAATGAAACGACAACAAGCGCAATTTACTTCCTGTAATATAGTTGATATATGGGGTTCAACATACAGTATTGACAATTTAAAGACTTTTCTTAAATCAATTAATACTCTAAGTCTATTATAGTTTTAAACATTCACATGTAAACTTTTGTTTGTACTGCTTAAAGACGCTAATGACCCTAGCGGTCGACGCGTAATAAAAAAAAAAAAAACACATTGGCCATCATATCGTAGGATTTTAAATGAAGAAATCGAAGAAGTTATAACAATAAATACCCCAGAGCAGCTAGACGAAACACTAGAAAACATCAGAATCAATATAATAAAAGCCCGAGATGAAACAACGAAAAGAAAAACAACTCGATCAAACATGGGGAACATACAATAACTGACCAACAGGATATTGCTGAAAAGTTCGGGGAACATTTTCAAAATAACTTTATTAATCCTATCCCAAATAATCCCACCCACGACATCATGGAAAACTGGCTCAATAACGGCGGGGAATTTAAAAATAACAAAACACCTCAGTTTACCAATAAAACTGAGATATATAATATAATTCAGATGTTTAGAATTAAAACCGCACCAGGACCTGATGGTATAAACACAATTTTACTTAAAAATCTCCCGGGGAAAGTAATAAGCATTATTGTTAGCTGTATAAACTATACTTTTAAAACAGGATATTACCCCAAATATTATAAAACAGCTAACGTTATCCCAGTACCTAAAGCTCATCTTGGCAGGAGCTGTCTTGACAATTATCGGCCTATATCCTTGCTAAACAATATCGCGAAAATATTTGATAAAGTGATATTAAGTAGAATCGTCAAAATAGAAGAAAACCTGGGACTCATACCGGATATACAACATGGTTTCCGTAGCGAACACGGGACTCTCACTCAATTAATTAGAGTAATTAATTACGCTAGAGAAGGTTTCCGTAAAAAGCAACCGTCTATTCTAACAACAATTGATATCAAAAAAGCCTTCGACTCGGTGTGGATCCCAGGTTTATTGTTTAAACTCAATAATATCGGTATCCCTAAATACTTAATATTACTTTTGAAATCGTATCTGACGGAAAGGATATTTTACGTTAGGATTGGAGATTTCCAAGCAGGACCATACAATATCGCGGCAGCTGTTGCCCAAGGATCCGTACTGTCCCCACTACTGTATTCACTATTCACGTCGGACTTCCCACAGGACAGGAAGCTCTTAACTGCGCTATATGCAGATGACGTGGCTATAGTACAAACATCCAATACTGCAGACATGGCAGTGCGTAAAATTGGGGAATATATAAACAACAAAATTATCCCATATATGGAAACTAACAAATTACAAATCAACGCAAGAAAAACAGAATACATGGTCCTGTTTGGAAAATTTAGAGCAAAAACATACCTATTTACTAGACTGGAAGTACAAGGTCAAGTACTACAGCCAGTAGATAATTTAAAATACTTAGGGTATGTAATACAACATAACACGTTGCACAATCAGCATATTGACGAACGCATTTCAAAAGCAAATATTGCCTTAAAACTATTATACCCGTTATTAAGTAGAAACAGCAAATTGGCTGAAAACGTCAAAATCTTACTATACAAACAGATAATCAGACCAATTATGATATATGGATGTCCGGTTTTCTACAATACAAC
Source organism: Ophraella communa (assembly GCA_035357415.1). Lineage (NCBI taxonomy): Eukaryota > Metazoa > Arthropoda > Insecta > Coleoptera > Chrysomelidae > Ophraella > Ophraella communa. The sequence continues at coordinate 27,350,824 of CM068995.1, forward strand.
GAAAAAGGCGTATAATCGTATGCAGGTTGTGCAAAACAAATGTCTTAGAATGGCTTTCTGGAAAGGGCACTACCCACAACCACATCCCAGGAATGACTGGTTACATAATAAAGCGAACATCCCCTGGATAAGGGACTACGTTCGTACTATTTCAGAAAGATTCTATGAGTATAGTGTCCCAGAAAACATTTTAATACAAGCCAAACGCGCAGCCAACACCCGCATTAAGGGCTATTTACCGCTGCATGGTGACATTAGAATATAACTCCTGCCAAATGAACTTGAACTTCTTAAACTGTAGGGACCGAAACCCTAACGCTGAGTGTATGATGGATGAATGGTTGTATATAGGAATGACTGAAGTATGAATGAGTGTAAATAATGTACATAGTAGATTAACAATACTTTCTTTAAGATAGGACAAGAAAACTTACAGAAATTCTCAGATAGGATTCTGTTTTTTCGGTTTTTTTTAACTATTTTTCAGATACATTCAAAATAAAATTTAGGGTATCATAACTTTTAAGAGGACAAGGGATTGATTGTATATCATGAAACAACCAACGTTGGATACTGCTATGTAGCAAGGAGCCACATGGGGAAATAATAATAGAAAAATCGCAAGGAATGGTTCCAGCCAGAAGAACGGTGCAGGCCACAATATCTTGATTATTATTGTAGCAATTACCATAACTTGTGATTAACATACATGTAAAATTAATGATAAAATAAAAATTATAAGAAACCTAAATAAAAATGATGGAGTAATAGTTTACATAAAATCAAACATAGTTTATAATTACACTACTGTGCAAATTGGCGAATGTAAAGCATTAGAACTGGCGATAAGCGAAAAAACACAAACAAAAAAATATATACTAACAGCAATTTACAGATCACCATCTACTAATCCAAAATTATTTAATACCAAATTATTAAATTATCTTGATCTAAGAAAAAAAAATATCAGTTTACATATTTTAATCGGAGACATAAATCTTGATCTATTAGCCGATACCGAAGACGTAGAAGAATACAAAAACATATTAAACACCTATAACTTTGAATCCTATATAAACAGAATAACGAGGCCAGTTAGTAAAACTTGTTTAGATCATATATTTGTGAATAAACAAAAAGAAACAATTTGCCTAAATTCTTATATTTTAAATTATTTCATTACGGACCACGCACCGGTGATATTACAATTTAATAATGATTTATGTATAAAGAAACAAAATTCCTATAATATTAAAAACTATATAAATTATAATAATTTAAAATCTGATTTAACAAAAGAAAATTGGGATGAAATATATTTAACTCCAAGCGACAATGTAGATATATTGACTGAAAATTTCATAAACAAATTAAATCTTTATATTAGCAATAATACAATAAAAATTAATGAGAAAAGAAATAATAAAAACAAAATACGGAAAAAATGGATATCGCCTGATATTGTCAAGACAATCAACGAAAAAAATAATCTTTACACACAATTACAAACAAATCCCGACAATGAATGTTTAACAAAAAAATATAAATTTTATAAAAATAGTATAAGAAAACAAATAGCCAACTCCAAAAAAAATTATAAACAAAATTTAATAAAAGAAAGCCCCAAGACGTCAAATGCCTTGTGGAATACTGTCAATAAAATATGTCCAAACCCTATAAATAAAAAATATATTGAATCAATTGAAATAGATAATTACATTATAACTGATAAACTGGAAATAGCAAATCACTTTAATAAATATTATTCAGAATTAGGCGAGAAATACGCAAACAAAATAACTTATCCCACAAAATTTAAAGAATCAATTAAAAATATCAGTCCATCAATGTACTTGAATCCATGTAGTGAAAATGAAATAATTACTATAATACAAAACTTAAAACAAAAAAAATCTCCAGGATGGGATGGTATCCGCTCGGAAACATTAAATGAGATTAGATATGAAATTGCTAAGCCTTTGAAATCTATTATAAATAAATCGTTTGAAACAGGAGTATTTCCTAGTTGTTTAAAAATAGGCACAATAAAACCAATATACAAAAGTGGAAACACAAACAAAATAGAAAACTACCGACCAATTTCTCTTTTATCTAATATATCAAAAATTTTTGAAAAATCACTAAAATCAAGAATTAATAACTTTCTGACAAAATTAAATGTTATATCTAAGAACCAATACGGGTTTAAAGAAGGTTGCTCTACAGAAGATGCAATTTTGGCACTCACAACAGAGATATATACAGCTTTAGATCAAAAATTACCTGCGCTATGTGTTTTCGTAGATTTGTCAAAGGCCTTCGATACGGTATCTCATAAAATATTATTGGAAAAAATAAAGGGTTACGGATTACGGGGAAAAGTATACGAACTTATAAAAAGTTATTTAAGCGACAGAGTTCAGTCTGTTGAAATAGAAGGGCACGCAAGTGATAAAATGGTAATTAAATATGGTGTTCCACAGGGTACTGTACTGGGTCCTCTTCTTTTTAGCTTATACATTAACAACTTAATGGAAATCCAATCAAATGCCAAAATAATTAGCTTTGCAGACGACTTGGCATTATTCTACACAATGTCAAATTGGACAGACTTAAAACATGAAGTCGAAAGAGATTTTTCAAATATTTATAAATGGTTGCAAGCAAACAAATTATCGGTTAATACAGAAAAAACGTGCTATGTCCCATTTACTTCATATGAAAACAGTTTGCCCGACCTTGGCCCATTAACCTTTGAACAGAATATTGAAATCAAAGAAAAATCGTACATAAAATATCTTGGAGTAATAATAGATAGCCACCTAAAATGGGATCAACATGTTAAACATCAAATAAATAAAATAAGAGGATTAAGAGAATTAAGAGAATTAAAAATACTATACGAATCCTTGGTGCAATCACAACTATCGTACGGAGTATTAGGATGGGGGGGTGTAGCAGAATGCCATTTAAAAAATTTAAATACATTACAAAAATGGATAATGAGAATTATATACAAGAAACCTAGAGTATATTCAAGTGAGAACTTATTTAAAGAACTTAATATATTAGATATACGACAGCTTTTTTGTCAAAGATTACTGTTGTATGTTAATATTAATAAAATAAAAGTTGCCCCTCTAAATCATGGATATGAAACAAGGGCGCAAGTAGATCAAATAATGTACATCAGTAGATCTCAAAAAACTATTGGTCAGCGATGTGCCTATTACTTTGCCCCTCGATTACTGAATCTACTACCTGTAGAAATAAAACAGATTACTTCACATAAAAAATATAAAACAAAAATAAAAAAATGGATTTTTGCATGTGGAAGAGATGTTTTCAATAATCTAATAAATTTAAAGTATTCACGTTGAAAATATATGAAACGTTGTTTTTGATTGTACATAGAAATAGCAATATCTTATTGGAGTGTTAAAATTGTCTTTTTATTATTAATGCATTTGAAAATTTGTAAATATTTTAAAGTAGCTATAAATTTGTATTTGTATCACGCACGAGCATTTATTTGCTTCTGTGATTATTCATGTTTATTTTATATAAATACTCTCTTTTTTATTACCTTAATTATACAAATCAACATAGTACGTAAGACAAATTATATCTTTCTATGTAATTAATGATTTTTTTAAATAAACATTATTATTATTATTATTGGATAGCCATTAGATATTGCTATTTGTTTTATAATCTCAATTTCTTTATTAAAATTATTTTTGTTCATTGGAATTAAAAATGCTCTATGTATCATAGAATTATAAGATGCTAATTTATGTGATATAGGATGATTTGAATGATATGGTATGGTTACATCTGTTTGTGTTGGTTTTCTGTATATTGAATAGTTTAATGAATTATTAACTTTTTCAATTCTCAAATCTAGAAAATTAATTGAATTATTTTCTTCAACTTCTAAGGTGAAATTAATTTTAGGATGTAAGGTATTAATATAATTAAAAAATATATCTAATTGTCGTTCGCTACCTACAAAACCTGCTAACACATCATCAACATATCTATACCAAAATACAATATTGGTTTTATAACTAGAATTAAAGATTTTGCTTTCTAAATTATCCATAAAAATATTTGCTTAAATTGGAGAAATGGGACTTCCCATTGGAAGACCTTCATTTTGAATATATACTTTCTTATCAAAAGTAAAATAATTTTGGCTAATGCATACATTAAATAGGTCAATTATATCTGATATTATACCTGGATGGATATTTCTTTCATCTAATAGCTTTTTAACTAGAACTATACATTCTTTAGGAGGTATTTTAGAGAACATATTAGTTACATCAAACGATACTAATTTAGTATTATTTTGTAAATTACATTTATTTAATTTATTTATCAAATCTAACGAATTTTGTACTGAATATTTAGATGTGTAACCATAATCATTTAGAATAGTATTTAATTTTTTAGCTACCTTAGTATTAGGAGTGTTAACATACGAAACTACAGGTCTAATCGGTTTTGACTCTATGTAATTTAATAGTTCCATATAATTCTGGACATTGAGGATTTTTATTAATTAGGTATTTTTTATCATAGTCATTAAATATATAATTTGAATTATTTACATGTTCTTTTATTTGGTTGAAAAATTTTTTAGTTGGATCGTTTTTAAGAATTTTGACATTACTTGACATTATGAAATCATTCACTTTAGATTTATAATGTTCCTTTTTTAAAATTACTGTTGAGTTACCTTTATCTGATTTTGTAATGATTAGGTTATTTTGATCTACTTTATTTTTGATTGATTTTAAAGCTAAAATGTCATTTTTAATAATTTGACTTTGACTTTTGAATTTATCTGGTTTAATGTCTCTAATAAGATTTACTATTTGCATTTTTTCATAAATAAAATTATTTGAATTAGTTTTTAAAGCTATTTCAGAATCTGTGGCTAAAATTTCTTTTATATTATTAGTAAATTTGGGTGGTATGCACCTCTAAAAACTTATTTTCATTATTTGAAAAAATTGTGTCTGATAAATTTACAAACCGAGGAGCAAAATGTATTGGTACGTGAGTATTTACTGTGTTATTATGTTGTGTAAATTGTGTTTTAGTGTGTTGTGAATTCATTAATTTTTCTAATTTACCTATCTGTTTTTGATATTTATCGTGTTTCAAAATACTGACTTGTTCTCTAATTTTATCATCTAAGCAGTCAAATTCTACTGAATGCATTGCAAACGTTAATTCTGAATGAACAGTTTTAATGTAAATGTCTAGAGCATCTCTTATTTTAAGCCACCTTCTACTTTCCTCTTTAATCCACATTTGTTGGGCCTTTTTAATTACTTTTTGTGCTTCCTTTGATTGAGTTTTACATTTTATATTTACATATTTTGGTATTACATTTTTCTTGAGACATTCTTGGTTAAACCAGATGTTTTGGGATGCCTTACACCCGATTGTATAAGAAGTTACATGAGAAAAGGTGTAAGGCATCCCAAAACATCTGGTTTAACCAATGTCTCAAGAAAAATGTAATACCAAAATATGTAAATATAAAATGTAAAACTCAATCAAAGGAAGCAAAAAAGTAATCAGATATAATTGACCTATTTAATGTATGCATTAGCCAAAATTATTTTACTTTTGATTAGAAAGTATATATTCAAAATGAAGGTCTTCCAATGGGAAGTCCCATTTCTCCAATTTTAGCAAATATTTTTATGGATAATTTAGAAAGCAAAATCTTTAATTCTAGTTATAAAAACAATATTGTATTTTGGTATAGATATGTTGATGATGTGTTAGCAGGTTTTGTAGGTAGCGAACGACAATTAGATATATTTTTTAATTATATTAATACCTTACATCCTAAAATTAATTTCACCTTAGAAGTTGAAGAAAATAATTCAATTAATTTTCTAGATTTGAGAATTGAAAAAGTTAATAATTCATTAAACTATTCAATATACAGAAAACCAACACAAACAGATGTAACCATACCATATCATTCAAATCATCCTATATCATATAAATTAGCATCTTATAATTCTATGATACATAGAGCATTTTCAATTCCAATGAACAAAAATAATTTTAATAAAGAAATTGAGATTATAAAACAAATAGCAATATCTAATGGCTATCCAATACATTTGATAAATAAATTAATTAATAAGAAAGAACAGAAAGTGTCACTACAACTAATATTCCCTCAACACCCTAAAGAAATTAAAAGTTATAAAAGTATTACATATTGTGGAAATATTTCTAATACAATTTCAAAAATAATATCTTTGGCAACATCTGCAATAATTTCATTCAAATCACACAATAATGTTGGTACAAAATTGTTAAATGTAAAAACAAAATTACCTAATTTAAAAGAATCTGGCGTTTACAAAATTAATTGTCCAAAATGTAATGCTGTATATATAGGTCAAACACAAAGAAATTTTGAAATAAGATTCAATGAACATTTAAGAGCATATAGATTACAACAACCAGATAAGTCAAACTATGCAAAACATGTTCTTGAACATACACATTCACTCATACACACCAATGACATTCAAATATTACACACCTGTGATAAAAAACAAAATTTAGATTTCCTCGAAGAACTTGAAATCAAAAGACATCTAGCAGATCAACAATATAAAGTAGTTAATGAACAAATAAATCTTGGAAGTTCACCACTATTAAACTGTTTACTTTGATTGAGTCTTCATTTTATACATAGATAAAACGTAATTATAACACAAATATATTAAGTTATTGTAAAGATCAGCAGGATATAGTTTTTTTCTAGTTTTTCTATATCATTGCACAGTTATACTGATATTAGAGGGAAATACATCCAGGATAATCCCTTCAGGCTAATAACATCTAGGCTTTAATATTGTTATGTCTTATTACTTCCTTACTTGGTCTATCCTTAACTACTTATCAACATCAAGTACCTAGTTACAAACAAACAAAATGTAACTTCAATATGTCAATCTGACGATGCTATTTCGATAGCGAAACGGCTGTCATTGCATTTAAAGTATTTATAGAATAAATAGTGGAAGTTAATTCAACCTATGAGTTGTTTATTGTTCTGATTTGTGTATTTTTGGAGTTTGCCAGCTAATTTGCCTTCATTGGATTTAATTGAGGAGATATTGCTATAATACCACATGTTGAAGTACCCTTAAGATCTAAAAGATGAGTACAAAATCGCTATCAGATGAACTAGTTACTCATTAAGTTAAGGATAATAAAAAACTCTTCGTTTTAACAAAACTTCCAATATTTATTTAAAAACTGCTTTTTTAAAAGACTCAATGACAGCCGTTTCGCTAGACAACTAGCATCGTCAGATTGACATATTGAAGTTACTATTTATTTTTGTAGCTAGGTACCTGATGTTTATTAGGTAGTTATAAGGCTAGACCAAGTATGGAAGTAATAAGACATAACAATATTAAAGCCTAGATGTTATTAGCCCTAAGGGAGGTTGGATGTTCAAGTAGGTATTTTGCATAATTTGACTTATCTCACTCCTTTACACCAATGACATCCAAATACTACACATTTGTAATAAAAAACAAAATTTAGATTTCCTTGAAGAACTTGAAATAAAAAGACATCTAGCAGATCCACAATTTAAAGTTGTTAATGAACAAATAAATCTGGGAAGTTCTCCACTTTTAAAGTATTTGCTTTGATTGAGTCTTCATTTTATACATAGATAAGACTTAATTGTAACACAAATATATTGAATTATTGTGAAGCTCAGTATAATATAGTTTTTCCTGGTTTTTCTGTATCAATGCACAGTTATACTGATCTTAGAGGGAAATACATCCAGGATAATCCCTTAGGGCTAATAACATCTAGGCTTTAATATTGTTATGTCTTATTACTTCCATACTTGGTCTAGCCTTATAACTACCTAATAAACATCAGGTACCTAGCTACAAAAATAAATAGTAACTTCAATATGTCAATCTGACGATGCTAGTTGTCTAGCGAAACGGCTGTCATTGAGTCTTTTAAAAAAGCAGTTTTTAAATAAATATTGGAAGTTTTGTTAAAATGAAGAGTTTTTTATTATCCTTAATAAGATGGACTTCCAAAAAGTAAGGGTTAGTACAATCAATTTACTCATTAAGTTATTTTACATACTATTTAAGTTGCAAATAAAAAGTAACAATATTTAAATCAAAGATAAATACAAAATTATTAACAATGTAACAATGAGCTAGTTACTGATATAGACAAAAAGAAACAGTATTTAAGGGATTAGAGATCCATTCATTTATTTCTCTTTCTGGACTTAGTTCCATTTCACTAGTTTTAAGTATCTCTTTTGTTGGTTATCCTTTTAGGATACCATATAATTGTTGAGTTTGCAGTACTCTGAACTGCGTTGCGTTTCATCTGTGATCGATTTTCATTGCAGTGTGGGGTGATAGGAGTTGCTACCATGTAATGTGGAGGCAGTCGAATTGGAAATGAGGCTCCCTTTGCAGCTAAGGGTTGCGCAGTCTAATATTGTGGGACCAATTCCAACAGGAACAACCCTCGGCTTCTATATTGTGTTGTGGGGACTTGTGTCATCTAACCTGTCTATGTATATGTTTGGATTGTCCAGTACCCTTTCCTAGAAATCTGGTCATGTATGTGTTGGGTTGTCCAGTACCATGTGTAGAAATCTGGTCATGTATGTGTTGGGTTGTCCAGTACCTCATAGATAAATCTGGCCATGTATTTCGTATCTACCGTACTTTCTTCAAAACTACGTGTAGTTTAGCTTGCCTATTGTTTACCTTTCCATTATATTTAAAATTTCTATTTCTATTTCTGTTTTTATTAGTGACCTTCTCTCTTTATCAGAGTTTTCTTTTAGGAACCACCCATTAATGTTTTGAGTCATCGTCGCAAATCTTCGGGAAGATTTTCTCCTTTCTTAGGAGGGGGGATGTTGTCACGTGTTTTTTTTCTCTAAATTATTTTCTAATATCCGCTAATAGAAAATATGAAAAGAGAGTTGCGAACTACTAGCGCCGATATGTGCAAAGTGAGTTGCCTATCTGGTTTTGGTTGTTTCTTGCTCCGTGGTTTAGGAATAAAGGTATTTTCGTATTTAAATTTCGCTTAAGTTAGGTACAAATATTATTTAAGTAAGTTGTTTTACCTTAATCAAAACTTGTTTGTCTTTTAATTGTATCTCTATCGAAATTCATTTATGTGTAGTCACCAATAAATGCCTTGCAATTTGTATCGATTCCAAGATTTTATGTTGGCTCACTTGACAGGAGAATTCTTGTCGACTAATTTGACAGGATTTTTATTTCCGATTTGTTAACTCGACGTAATGGGTGTTTAGTAGTATCCTTCTCTTGGTTTTGATTTTATCTTTGGCAATTTAAGCCATCTTAATTGGATTTGAAAAGAAAAACCATTTTTATAGTTAGTTGGACTGCTGTACGTCATTTGCTTTGTGTATTTTTGGAGTTTGCCAGCTAATTTGCCTTCATTGGATTTAATTGAGGAGATATTGCTATAATATCACATGTTGAAGTAACCCTTAAGATCTAAAAGGTGAGTTAATAACGTTGTATAGATTGATATCTTATCGCTTGGTGCCTACTAGAAATGTAAATGTGATCTATTTTGATTTTAATTTTTTTCTTAAATTTTTTTTTGTGTCACTTGGAAGATATAAAAAAAACTAGTTGTGAACTGTTTGAATTATTTGATTGAGTAGATGAAACGCTAGCTATATTGTTGTAGTAAATCTTTATTAAAGTATTTGCATTTTTTTTTATTTTTAAATTACTTTGCTGTAAACTTTTAATATGTAAAAAAAATAACTGTATTAGCAACTATCTCATGTGTTAGCCTTCTGTACACACATTAATTTAAATACTGTTTCTTTTTGTCTATATCAGTAACTAGTTCATTGTTACATTGTTAATAATTTTGTATTTATCTTTGATTTAAATATTGTTACTTTTTATTTGCAACTTAAATAGTATGTAAAATAACTTAATGAGTAACTAGTTTATCTGATAGTGATTTTGTACTCACATTTTAGTTTAAATATTGTTTTTTTTAGCTTTATAAAACATGTGCAACTTAAATTTTCATGTAACTTATGCTGTATTGCTAATTTGCATTGTTATAAAAATGCTGTTAAGTCTCTTTCCTAAATGAATTGTATTATCTAGGGTTTTTTATTACGGGTTTTGGTACCCCCTACGTTCTGATATTGGAAGGATTACCATAGCTTGAGATCTAAGTCTCTACCTCCTTCAAAGGGACACTAGTGACCCGAAGAGCTGTCTGAACACCGATTGGAACACCTCAGGATTACAGATAAGCTCTTATAGAACATTTTTTTTTGTATCTCTCTCTTAAATTTATGTTTATCTATTTGTAGCGTTGTTTTCAATACTCGGTACCTTCAGTACCAGTACTGAATTATATATTTATTTACTATAGCATTGATTTCATTACTCGGTACCTTCAGTACCAGTACTGAATTATAATTATTTAACCATTGTGTCAATTTCATTGTTTGAACCCTACTGTATAAGCAAAGCTCACAATTATTACTATTTTTTATTGTTTCCTTCATATTGTGATATTGAAGACCTAAATTGTTAAGTAAAGTAATTTATTACTTTTATTTTTATCTTATTTTATTTGCCTGGTTCACCATATCAGTCTACTATTTGTTTATCTTGGTAGTTCTCTGTTGGTGCCTTAAGACTCAGGGGTTTCTGGCTTTAACCGTAAAGCCAGTGGCGCGGACTCAATTTTTGTATTTTTACTGTTTACCTCTACGGCTGAGCTCGGGCATAATTTACCAGTAGAGAGTTACCGCTAGCTGAGTATTACCAAGTTAATTTATTTTCCTACCTTTTTCCTTTACTAAACTCAAAGAAACGTGGCACTATCTTAGGTAGAGACTCCTAGGTTTAACTCCACTCCCCATTCTTTTGGAGAAGGAGGCTAGGATGGTCTCTTACAGAGCCAAGTCGATAGGTAACCAGATAACGGGGAGGCGTTTTGGGACCACGCGGGACTGGTGGGGAAGTTAAATTTCCACCAAGTCCTTGGAATGGTATCAGACATGCTTGCCACACGTGTACACGTGGAAAGGGCCTATAACGTCCTATTCCCAAGTAGGGACGAATGGAAAGGAGGTGCAATCTCCTTCTCTGGGTCCGACTGCGTTGTATACACGGATGGCTCGAAAAATCCACTGGGTGTGGGAGCCGGGGTGTATAGCAGAAATCCGAGAGTTGACATTTCAATAAACCTTGGTAAGTACGCTACTATCTTTCAGGCGGAAACGTTTGCTATAGATTTGTGCGCAAGGGAGTTTATTGCCCAACCCCTGGTAAACAAATGCATATACATAATTTCGGACAGCCAGGCAGCGTTAAAAGCACTGAATTCTACCCGGGTTGATTCAAAGCTGGTGTGGAGCTGTATCGAATCCCTTAACAACCTTGGAGCAAATAACAGAGTAACGCTACTCTGGGCTCCAGGGCATGCGGGAGTGGAGGGCAATGAAAGAGCCGACACTCTGGCAAAAAAGGGAACGGAGTCCGCGTTTATTGGACCGGAACCATTCCTTGGCATAGCAAAAAGCACTGCCAAGGACATTATCTCCAGCTGGGCAGCGAGGGAAACCCTTCTGCACTGGGAGAATATACCGGGGTTTACCCACTCGAAAGCGTTTATATCTCAACCTTCGAGCAGGAAAACAGCACAGCTCCTGGAATTGAGTAGAAGTAACCTACGCATTCTTACTGGACTGTTGACTGGACACTGTCGTCTGAGAAACCACCTGAGGAAGCTTAGTCTGAGCAATACGTCGGACTGTCGCTACTGCAATGTGGCAGACGAATCGGCAGAGCACATTCTTTGCTATTGCTCCGCGTTAGAAATGATCAGGCTCCGCTCGTTTGGCCTCATACGGCTAGAGCCTACCGACTTTAGACAAGTCTCGCCAAAATCGATCTTGGACTTTGTTAAGAAGTGCAGACTGGATGGCGAATTGTGACCCTTAGGGGTGAGCCACAATAGGCCCTAGTTTGGCCGCAGTGGAGGGGTGGGAAACGCCCCGCTCACATTGAACCTAACCTAACCTATCTTAGGTAGAATCTCAAAAACGAATGTATTTACCAAATTAGACATGAAGCACAGCTTTTGGCTAATTCCATTGGCGGAAGAAAGTCGAGATTATACAGGTTTCATGGTTGATGGCAAGATTTTCAGATTCAGAGTTGTTCCATTTGGAATGCAATCAGCTATTTCAGCTTTCCTTAAGGCACTCCATAAAGTCCTTAACAAATATGAAAAATTTTCCCTGCACTATATTGACGACATACTGATTTTTTCTGAGAGTCCAAAAGAACATCTAGAACATCTGAAAATAATTTTAAAAGCGTTAGATGAAGCAGGTCTAAAAGTAAATATTAAAAAGTGCGAATTCTACAAGAAAGAAGTCATTTATTTGATGTACAAAATTGATAGTAAAGGAGTAAGCATGGACACAGACAGAATCAAAATTATACAAGAATATAAAAGACCTACAAATTTGAAAACATTGAGAGGATTCCTAGGCATACTACATTATCCAACTTCTACGTAAGAGTACTAAATGGAAATGGACTCATGAAAGAGAAATAGCTTTTCAGATTATCAAGGCGGAATTTACTGAAATTGTGAAAAAAAAGACGGTGGAATTTACTGAAAATATTAAAATTTTTCATCCTGATTTTACAAAACTTTTATTCTTCAAAACAGACGCATCACAACAAAGATTTGCAGGTAATCTAGTACAAGATCAAAGGGAAGAAGAAGTTCCCATATCATTTGTAACACTAAGAAAGCGGAACGCAATTATAATGTTAGTGAGCTGGAGCTTGCCAGTATATTATTTTGTGTAAACAAGCTTAGGTTTTTCTTATTGGGACAAGAGTTTATAATTGAAACTGACAATCAAGCACTGACTACCATACTTAAAAATAAATATAGGAACAACTGTATTCATAGATGGGCATTGCTGCTACAAGAATACTCTTTCCAAATTAAATATGAGCCAGGAATTAAAAATACAGTATCAGATGCAATAACAAGAATGGATGGAGAAATGAATAAAGTAACTCGGAACAAACAAATAGGAGTAAACCTCATGAAAGAAGAAGGAATATTCTCACTTAAGACAATTTTAGAAGACCAAAAAATTTAACTGAAATGGAAAAACTAAGAACAAAAATCAATTCTAAAAATGTAAGGTACAAGATCATCACCGATAAGGAACTATATGTCATAACCAAAATTTTAACAAAGAAGATAATCAATGAACTACAATTTGAAATATCAACATGCAGGAATAAGAAAAATTTATAACATATTCAGAGATAACTGTGTATGTAGAAATGATTTGTCAATACCAAAGGAAGTTATTAGTAGATGTGAAATGTGCCAATTAAGCAAGAACAAGAATTTCCACAATGAAAATATTCCAGAATCAATTGTTACAGCTCATTCTCTAGAACTAATATCGGTTGATTTTATTTCTAACCTAATACCGAGTTTAGAAGGTAACCAACACATATTCGTTATCATAGACAATTTTTCAAAATTTATAACCATGGATCCTTGCCAACGTACAAATCAAAAAGAGGTAAAGAGATGTTTAACTAATTATTTTCTAGAAGTAGGTATACCAAAACAATGTCTAATGGACAATGCCACCTATTTTAATAATAAAAATTTGAAAATTTGATTAAGAAAATCAAAAATAAAACCTATCTTTACAAGCATAAGAAATCCTCGTTCAAACCAAGCCGAAAGGTATGTCAAAGAGGTGATAAAATGTTTAAGAATACTTGTGTATCAGAAACAATACATGTGGGAAAGTAATTTGAAAAAAATAGAAGATGGTATTAATAATATACCACATGAGGTTACAGAGACAGCACCAATAAGGATCATGAAAAATATTATTCCAGACAGACCTTGGGAGCCAAAAATTATAAAACCATATAAAGAAATAGTTCAAGAAACATATAATAAAATAGTCAAAAAAGATGAAAAATATGAATTAAAACGCAACAAACAAATCAAACAACGAACAATTATTAGGCAAGGAGACTTAGTAATAGTTAAAGTTCTAAGGGTTCCTAACAGAAGACTTAATAAATGTACAAAATTACAGTTACCTTTTGAAGGCCCATATATGAGTAAAAACCAAAAGGGAGTAAACAGCTATGTTTTAGTCCATCCTGATACTGGAGACATGGGTATCTTTAATGTAGACGTACTGTACAGATGGCTGCCTTCCATAAGTGAATAACTAAAAATTTTAAATATTAGTAGTAAATAGTAGTTATATACAATAAAGAAATTTTTAGAAAATAGTTATAATCAATGTAGGAAAATTTTATTTGAAAAATTCCAGACTTCAAGAAGTTAGATATTACATTTATTTATAAACAACCATAAAGTTAATTTGATTGAACAATGAATGATATAGAAAAATTAGAGATAGAGAGGGCGAGTTTTTTGTTAAAAAAAGAAAAATTTGGGTTGTTATTGATTTGAAAAAGGGAGTTAAGTGGTTTTTTTGGTTTGACGATAGAAAGAGAATCTCTTAAAAGGAAAGTTGCGAGAAGCACATTAATCAAAGTCATATTTAAAAATTGTTAAAATTGTAATTAAATAATAAAAAAGTGATTTGTGAACAGTGAAAGTTACCTTTTACACGTTTCTGAAGTATAAGGAGACCCCTGAGTGATCTTCGTAACATCTTGAACCGGATTCCAGGAGGTGGGGAATTTGTAACACATTCCCATGAACAGTCTATAGTCTACAAAGCAAGATAAAGGTTATTCATGTCTTTTAAAACATTAGGACAATATCAAGTGCTACTAGAATAAGAAGGTTTAAAAAAGGTATTTAATGAATTCTTGCTAAATAAAACTTACAAGTGCGTGAGAAACTAAATATTCAATAACGTTGAGTAATTTATCGTCCATTTTGTTGAAGTATAAAGAGAATAAAATTTATTGGTTTATTGGGTAGTATTAAATACTACCCACTGTATAAAGCAAAACTCATACATACAGAAAAGATAGCGTACTGACAAGTACTGACAAGTTATAGACCAGAATAGAACAGTTAAGAAACAGTTATTTGATTCTCATAGTACTAAGATTTTCCATCAATTAAGGAATACGAGTAGAATCGAAGGCAAGAGATTATTTACAAAAAGTTTATGTGTTCCATAGAAGAAATGACAAGTTCACTATTAGTCTTAAATGACCAAGATAATATAGAACACGTAGCAAATTCAGAAGAGAAAACTTTTAAGGAAGACATGAAATATTTCGTAAAAATAAATTGAGGAGAAACCAATATAAAAGAAAAAATAAGCTTCCTACAAGAAAGTGAATGTTTAGAAGAAGTACCTGGTAAAATAATATTCTTTACTCTTTATTCAATCAAGTAAATAATTACTATATCTTTTTTATAGATAATTTCCCAGCTGATATAGAGAAAACTTCTAAAGAAAATTCATTTTTGTATAGAAGAAGCGCTTCGACAATTATTGTAAGCCTACCACTGTCTGAGATTAATATTAATAAACTCACTAGCCAGAGAGGTGATAATTCTAAAACAGTGCTTATTTTAAATCATTTACATTATTTTTCTATTGCAGATTCTGACACTAATAGCATTTCATCTGTATCCAATAAAACAGAATCGAATCCTTTTGGATCGGATATCTCCAAAATAGTTTTATTTCAGGTAGTAGTAACGACGAATTAAATGAGGAAAATAAATCACCAGGTGGTAGCTCACCGTTACAAAAAAAGAGGCAGAAAAAGAAAATACAATAACCACAACTGTCTAAAGTCAGAGAAGAGAATAGTTGAGCGTCGTGCAAGAGTAATACTACCACCATGTGGAGACCGACGTAGATTGAAGTGTACAAAAAAATTCACTGAAGAGAGCAGAAAAAATATTTTCGAACAGTACTGGAAACTACTGATGGGGAATTTGAATACTAAGAATCGGAAATTATTCGATTCCTAACAGTACTCAGTGTATTCGATTCTTTTATCCAAGTATTCGAATACCGGCTGTACTCGAATCTCGGTATAGGTGATTGCATAAACTCGAAAATAACAGCCAGCCACCTTACGATCCGATCGAGGATTGAGGACTCGAATCTCGAACATATCGCTCGGATATTAAGGAACTCATATCGCTTATGCGCATGCATTCAGTTTCACGTTGTAAGTTGTAAGGTTAGGTTTGTGTTGGAAATAGTACAAATATGAAAAAACATTTGACTAAATTACAATTTGCTAAAAGTAGTGAAAGTACTAATCTCTCAAACAAAGCAAAGAGTGATGATGAAAATAACGTACAAATTCAAACTGCGGGTGTTTCAACTTCTGAGGATTTGGTAACTTTGACAACCAAAAGGGCACTGATGGAGGTAGAAGAGCAGAGGCAAAATAATGTAGGACCACCTGTTGTTAAGCGTCCTCGTCAACTAAAGTTATTTGGTGCTAGTACAAATGAAATGTCCAATGTCAAGAAAACGGAAATAGACAGAGAGTTAATAAAATTGATTGTAACAGATTATAAACCATGATCGATTGTGGAAAATGAAGGATTCCGTGAATATACACCAAGTCTTAACAGTCAGTATACAATACCCAGCAGAAAAGTGTTAACCCAGACTATGATACCTAATTTAAATAAAGAATCGGTCTCATATTTGCAAATTGGACATCTGATAGTGCTAAGGCATATATTTCTGTAACAGCTCATTTTGTATTTAATCATAAATTGCATTCATAAAATATTGCCACCAGGGAAATATTGGGAAGCCATAATGGCGAAAATATTAACACAGTTCTCAGGACAATTTTAGATAAATGGAATTTATTTGATAAAGTGGTTACTGTTGTATCTGATAATGCAGCAAATATGAAAAATGCAATAAATAAACATTTGAAAATACACCATCATCCGTGTGTAGCACATACATTAAATTTATGTGTTATCGACGCCATATCCTCAAATGAAATATTATCCCCTCTGTTAAAAAAGTGTAAGGCTTTGGTGACGTATTTCAAACATAGTGTTTTGGCGACAGAAACATTCAAAAAATACTCAAATACAAATAAATGTTCCCATATTGAAAGTAAAACAGGATGTTTCCACACCGTGGAATTCTAGTTTAATTATGATGGAAAGACTGTTACAAATTAAAGACAGCCTTGTAATTTGTGTGGCCAAATTGCCGAAGGTTCCTGGTAGTCTAGATGATTTCGAATGGAAGCATCTAGAAGATTGTACTAAGGTTTTAAAACCAGCCGAGGTTTTAACACCAATACTCTCGGGTGAGCAATACCCTACTTTATCCATTGTTATTCCATTAGTCAGGGGCCTCCAACATTCGCTTTGGAAACTAAAACTTTATGTGGCGAAGTACTGAAAACAAAGCTCTTAGAAGTTTTTTCTCGTCGCCTTGGATGTTTGGAGGAAAATAAAATAGTCGCTAAAGCCACTTTTTTGGACCCTAAATTTAAAAAAGAAGGTTTTGGATTGAAGGATAATGCAACATATCTGAAAAATGGATAACAGGCGAATTGACGTATTTAGTTAATTTAAAACATGCAGCTCAACAAGACCATCTGATTAATAAAATTCCATCTACGAGTACGTCAACCGACAATCCACCTTTGTCAGCAGCAGTTCCCTCTGATGTAAGAAAAGTAGATGACATATGGACATTTTTTGATAATTAAATGTTAAAAGTAAAATCGCATATTCCTCCCAGCACAACATCGAACATCGATACTATCAATTAGACAGTATTTGGAACTGCCGCATGTATGAATTGGCAATAAAATATTTATCAATTCCAGCCACATCTGTACCTTCTGAGAGGGTACTTTCCAAAGCTGAAAAACTAACAAATGTTAGGCGAAACCGTTTATCTCCAAAAAATGTGGAGATAATTATATTTTTAAACAGCTTCTGTAAATAGGCAGATATTTTTTAAAGAATTTATTTTTCTTTTTTATTAGAATTTTATTAAGTATTTTTACATTCATATATAGTCTATTTAATATTTTCTTTTTTGTTTTATTTATTTACATTTTTATTTGCTAAAGAATTTATTTTTGTTTTTTATTAGAATCTTTTTTATTTTTACATTTATGCAACATTTACATTATCTATTTTAATATTTTATATTTTCTTTAAAAACATTTTAAGAGAAACCTTGAACTTTTATTTCAAAACAAAATACTAGACCAATTCTTTTGTTTTGATTTATTCAGAATATTTATTCAATCTAACAAATTTTGTTCTCGAGAACTCGGTTCTCGGATAAGTATTCGATTCCTAAAATGTTTCCAATAACATGTATCCTATTCTTAAAAATATGCGATTCCATCCATTACTACTGGAAACTATCAGATTTACAGAGACAGAGGGATTATATAGCGCATTTTATTTCTTTGCAGGTGAAACAATTCAAGTTTGCCAAAATTTTTTTCTTGTCGACTCTTGGAATAAATAGTCGCATAATCAGAACCGTGATTTTAAAACAAGAGGAACCATCTTCTGGTATTGTAGCAGAAGAAAAAAGAGGTAAGTATAGAAATTATTAAGCCGTAAAGGATGGTGTTAGGGCTTATATAAACATGCATTGAGAGCCACTATTGCCGTGCCAATACATCTAGGGAATATGTGGAAGGTACAAAAACGATAGCAGATTTGCATCTAGACTATGAGACATTTTGTCTGTCACAAGGTACACCTTCAGCTAACTATGTATTTTGAAATATTCGTGAACGAGTTTAATATATCATTTTTTATCCTAAAAAAAATGCCTGTGAATTGTGTTCTCAATATAATAACGCAAATGAAGTAGATGAAGAAAATCTGGCAGAAAAGTATGATAACCACTTAAAAGAAAAGACTCTATCTCTCGGTGAAAAAGAAAGTGACAAGTTGTCCAATCCTTATACTTTTGTGTATGATCTTGAGTCAATGTTGTCATGCCCAACAGGAAACACGTCTTTATTTTATTATATTTCCAAATCAAATGTTTGTAATTTAACAATATCTAATCTACAATGTAGAAACGGTTTTTGTGTGGCATGAAGCTGAGGCACATAGAGGCTCAAATGAAATTGCGTCGTGTGTTTTACAGTTTATGGAAAATTTAAATGATTATCTGAACGAACCAACCGATATTATACTCTACAGTGATAACTACGCAGGGTAGAACAAAAACAGAAATATAATTTCTTTATATTTGCATGCCGTTTCAAAGCTTAAACAATTAAACTCCATAACCCATAAATATCTCATGACCGGCCACACTCAAAATGAGGGTAATAATATCCATTCGTTTATCATTATTAGAAGAATCATTATTAGAAGATTATTGGTCACTAGAAGATACAGAACTGCAATGGAATTTTATTGCAAACCATCATTAATCCCAAGTATCGTTATGTCCGAGAAGGTGGTATTAGAAAAAAACGACAACTTAACAATGCATATTTCTTGCTCCTTTGTGGTGAAAAAGTGAGGGTCTACAAATTGTTTTTTCAAGAATACTGTTGGCGTTACCGATCACCCAATCCGCACTGTAATAGACAAATGTAATAAGGGGCTCGACTTTACTTTAACGCACGCAATAAAAATTGTCATGTGATATATCAATCGAAAGCCCTTGAGGAGCTGAGTCGATTGCCACCTGTCTCAGTTGGCGCATGCGCATGATAAAAAAGTTACGAATTATTTAATTTCCCATTATATGTATATGGGGATCAAACATTAGATATATAATGGGACTTAACTTTAACGTACGCAATAAAAATGGTCATGTGATATATCAATCGAAAGCCCTTGAGGAGCTGAGTCGATTGCCACCTGTCTCAGTTGGCGCATGCGCAGAATAAAAAAGTTACGAATTATTTAATTTCCCATTATATGTATATGGGGATCAAACATTAGATATATAATGGGACTTAACTTTAACGTACGCAATAAAAATGGTCATGTGATATATCAATCGAAAGCCCTTGAGGAGCTAAGTCGATTAACATCTGTCTCAGTTGGCGCATGCGCAGAAAAAAAAAGTTACGAATTATTTAATTTCCCACTATATGTCTATGGGGATCAAATATTGGATATATAATGGGAAATTAAATAATTCGTATCTATTTTGTTCTGCACATGCGCCAACTGAGACACCTGTAGGTTAGGTTAGGTTTGGTTTGGTTTGATTTGGTTTGATTAGGTTAGGTTAGGTTAGGTTAGGTTAGGTTTGGTTAGGTTTGGTTAGGTTTGGTTAGGTTTGGTTAGGTTTGGTTAGGTTTGGTTAGGTTTGGTTAGGTTAGGTTAGGTTAGGTTAGGTTAGGTTAGGTTAGGTTAGGTTAGGTTAGGTTAGGTTAGGTTAGGTTAGGTTAGGTTAGGTTAGGTTAGCTTAGGTTAGGTTAGGTTAGGTTAGGTTAGGTTAGGTTAGGTTAGGTTAGGTTAGGTTTGGTTTGGTTTGGTTAGGTTTGGTTAGGTTAGGTTAGGTTAGGTTTGGTTAGGTTAGGTTAGGTTAGGTTAGGTAAGGTTAGGTTAGGTTAGGTTAGGTTAGGTTAGGTTAGGTTAGGTTAGGTTAGGTTAGGTTAGGTTAGGTTAGGTTAGGTTAGGTGAGGTCAGGTTGGATTGGGTTAGGTTTGACTTAATTGTTTCTGCTGGGATGAGTGAATATACATTTAACGGATATTTGAATTAAAGGTTAGGGCCGTTATTGAGTCTTTTTGGCATTCTCCATAGACTTATGGAAAATTAAAAAATTCATAACTTTTTTATTCTGCGCATGCGCCAACTATGAGGGGTGTCAATCGACTCAGCTCCTCAAGGGCTTTCGATTGATATATCACATGACCATTTTTGTTGCGTGCGTTAAAGTAAAGCCCTACCTAATAAGGTTGCAGAGGTTCTTTTAGCCAGTGATAACAAAGGCAAACTTTCAAATCACCCAAAAGTTGATGTTGCTATTCGAGCTGGTATAAAAGCACACATAGAATCGATTCCAAAAATCGAAAAATGTCTAGTGTACCTCGATGACACAATTGTATTTAGTATGCAAGGGCATCTCAGTAACTTAAAAGAGGTATTTGATTGGTAAAGAGACTCAAATTTTAAGTTACAAATTGATAAGTGCGAAATCTTGAGAAAAGAAGTAGCATATTTAGGCCATATTGTCACACCGGATGGGGTAAAACCCAATCCAGACAAAATTACGGCTATACAAAATTTTCCCTTACCAAAGAATACAAAAGAATTGAAAGGATTTTTGGGGTTATTGGGTTATTATCGTAACTTCATTAAAGACTTTTCAAAATTAACCAAACCATTGGATATTAGACTTAAGGAAAATGCTGTTATTAATATTAATGATTCTGATTATTCAGAATGTTTTGAAATGTGTAAAAATTTATTAATAAATGAGCCAATACTTTAATATCCAGATTTTAGAAAACCGTTTTTACCGCTATTATTTTCGTATGTTACGCTTATGGTTTTGTACCCCGGCAACTATTATTATTTTTTTTTCTTTTACGACTGTGCCGCCAACCTTGAACGGCCAGAGTTCATTCTCAACCACCGAAAAAATAACACGTAAAGATTGTTATAATAAATTTACGCAAGGTATACCAAAGTTTTAATTTTAACCCGTGAATATTAATTAAAACATAATTATGGTCTTTCGAAACAGATTTACTACAATATAATTTCGAAAAAGTGCAATTAAACTACAAAAACTAAAAACAATTGTCGAACACGTGCAATATGTATTCCAATCGCATTTCAAACCAGTGGCAAGTATAGTAGCCCAAACCATTAGTAGTAGAAACTAAACAATACTCAAGATCAAGATTTAGTGGAGCGTCTGAAATTATCAAAAGAAACTTCTATATGGATGATTTTATTACAGGACGTGATACCGAAGAGGTAGTCATAAAGCTTTTCGATGAAATCACAACTATTCTTCTATCCGACTTAGGGAAAGCTACTGAGTCATTAGTACGATTTCTCAACATAACATCTTTAAGGCGGAAATCACTACCTTGTTAAAAAATAAACCCTTATCGAATAATAGCTAGTTGTTATGTCTAAACCCATTTGTTGACCACTCAACTATCCTTAGAGTTGGTGGATGAATTCAACAATCAAACTTTACATACGAGAAAAAACATCCAGCCGTTCTTCCAGGTACACACCATCTTACTAAGCTTCTTTTCATACAAGAGCATGATAATCTCTACCATGCAGGTCCCCAGCACTTGTTATACTCATTAAGAAACCGGTTTTGGCCCATTAATGAAAGAGCACTAGCTCGACAAACGGTACGCCAATGTGTACGTTACTTTCGTGTAAACCCTCCGGTAAAAATGCCCGTCATGGGAAATTTACCTAAAGAGCGAGTGCGTCCATCCTTTCCATTCCATACTACGGGAGTAAACTATGAGATACATATTCTCCGACAACGGTAACACCTTTGTTGGAGCCAAATCCGAAATAAAGAAGTTAGGCAAATTAATTTATCTCAATCAAAATAAACTGCAAGAATCCTTTAATGCATTTGAGGTAAATTGAAAATTTATTCTCGCTTACTCTCCTCACATGGGCGGAATTTGGGAAGCGGGTATCAAATCAACAAAATGTCACTTAAAGAGGGTTTTAGGGGACACTAAATGTACATTTGAGGCATTATCCACTGTCTTAGCAGAAATTGACCGCATTTTAAATTCAAGGCCTATTACTCCCCTTTCTCCAGATCCTACTGACTTTTAAGCCCTAATTCCTTCCCATTTCCTTATTGGGCTGACACTTACTTTGTTACCTGATCCAGATATGACGCAAATGGAAAATTCTTAACGGTTCATGCGTGCGGACGTGTTTATAGTCGCTCCTGAATTATTTCTGAATTATTGTTATTAACGTAGTTAAGTATTAGTTTTTCTAGAAAATTGACTATAGATCGGTACAGTGGAAACGAGTGGCTCCCACAGTGAAAACCTACCCATGCCAACCGAACCCCCAGGGGCGGAAAACCACCCCAGTGAGACGTTGTACTCTAGGCGTCCTAAAAAACGCATTAAAAACATTATAGAGACCTCCCCAAATCACTTCGAAAGTGAAGATTTGTATGTGGTGCACCATACTGCGGGAGAAATCCAGGAGAAACAGAACTCCAAACCTAAGCCGGTAGGTAAACATAGTTTTTAAAATTAAAGAAAGAGTAAAAAAACTCCCTCGCAAAAACCATAAACATAAATCCGGTAGTGCCGACATTTCATCCAATGCCACATTGTCAACTGTGGGGTCACGCCACTTCTAACTGCGGGCGTAACCCTGTATGCTTGAAGTGTGCTGGCGGCCACGTAACCAAAGTCTGTACGAAAAGCGCGACAGAACCGGCAAAATGTGCCAACTGCGAGGGTGATCATCCGGCAAACACCTCGATATGCCCTGTTTATCTGAAACGGCTCGAATTTCTTGAAGGTAAGAGAAGCAAAGCAGAGAAGCCGTAGATCCAAAAACTAACAGATAGGTTGAGGCATCATTACCAACACAGAACCCTTGGGACGGACAGAAAAAGAAGGATTTTGTTGAAATAAACCGACCAACCTACAGTATAAACAACGATCAACAATTCTCAGCACTGCAGGGACAAATAAACGAAAAAAGAACGGAGGCCCCAGCACTGCCATCGGAAACGCCAGCCAGAAATTCCAACGAAGGTAAAGACTTCGAGAATATAAACGCGCCCTTCAAAGAGTTAAATCAAATAGTTAACATCGTGGAACTGACCAGGGTCGGGACGGATTTACTTCTAGAGATGCGACTTACAAATTAGAAAAGTTTATGGTTTATAACCATTTCGTACAGAACATAGATAAGTACAATTTTTAAATTCACAAACAATAAAACTAGGTCGCACACCAAACATTTTTTGAAGGTAATATATTCTAATATTAGGGGGATTAAGGGTAAGAAAGATCAAGTCGAAAACTTTGTTAAAAGAAATAATCCCGACATTGTATTCTTCGCTGAAACTTTTCTTAACTAACAGATCTATTCGAAATTAAAAATAATAATTATATTTGTATACGCAAAGACAGAGAAATAAGAGGGGGGTCTTTTACTACTAATAAAACGGAACATTCAATTTAATATATCAGACAATATTAGAACAAATGTTGAACACATTGCTGTAAAAATACATAGCAAAGTTTTAATAGTAGGCACCTACAATCCGCCACACTACGTCTTGACTCAACAAGACTTACGAAGTATAACTGATAAGATAGGTGATCTTAATGGGAAACACCCAGCATGGGATGACCATTGTACTCTACCCAATCAAAATGGAAGGTTTCTCCCAGCATGGGATGACCATTGTACTCTACCCAATTAAAATGGAAGGTTTCTCCAAAAGTTTTGCAATAATTCCAATTGCAATATTTTTTGTACAGCGGCCCCAACGTTTTATCCTTTCTCGGGTGAAACGCCAAGTACGTTGGATATTGCAACTGTGAAAGACTTTAACGGTATTACAAATATGACGACACTAAACGCACTAACATCCGATCACGATCCAATATTGCTAAAAGTAGAACTGAAGCATACTAGAACCGAGAGGGAAGTCAGTATGTACAACTACTCGACCACAAACTGGGCAAAATTTAGAAATATTTTAAATGTAAATATTAAGGTCCCTAGACCATCCAGTCAAACGAGCAGCTTGACAGCATACTGACTGAACTCACAGGTCAAATTGGGTCTGCCAGGGACTTCACAACCAAAAAGTCCAAAGTTTCTAACAAAGCTGATGAACCACCGGAGGCAATATTGGAAATGATCAAAGACAAAAACAAACTGAGACGACAATGGCAACTTACGCGTTACCCGACATACAAAACTGACAAGCAATGCCTCCAAATTCCCGACAATTACTATCACAGCAACATAGACGAATGTGAAAACATTTTAAAAAATAAAAGCAAAGCCAAGCCAAAATTAACTTCCAATACGGAACTACGCCGTATTATTAGTGCCTTAAAAGTTAATACTGCACAAGTCAGGACAGTATACATAATATACCGATCAAAAACCTGCCACCCAAAATTATTGATATGCTTGTCAAATGCATCAACTAAAGTCTAGCTACTACCCAAAACGCTTCAAAACAGCGACGGTAATAGGCCGGTTTCACTTCTTAGTGACAAAATATATGATAAGGTAATATTGGATAGACTGATGTCGGAGGAAGTAAACCTCAAGTTACTCCCATCAGAACAGTACAGTTTCAGACCGGAACACAGTACGGTGGCACAACTGATTAGAGTGCTTGACTATATCAGAAGGAGGAAGCCCTCGATAATGTTAACACTTGACATTAGAAAGGCGTTTGACTCTGTTTGGATCCCGGGGCTGATACATAAGCTGTTGAAACTGAAGATACCCGCCTATCTAATATTACTTTTAACCAATATTTAACCAGTGTTTAACCAATAGAAGTTTTGTAGTTAACATTCAAAACGTCGAAGCAGGACCATATAACATAGAAGCCGGGGTTTCTCAAGGTTCTGTCTTACCACCACTTTTAGACTCGCTGTTCACCAGTGATTTCCCTCGAGCAAGAACACATCTCAACGCATTATATGCGGATGATGATGGTGCAAACAGCCACGTCGTCAGATATGCCGCTTCAGAAACTTGAGACGTTTGTAAACAGCAAAATTTTACTTTATTTCAATAGTAATAAGCTCGCTTTAAATAAAAAAATAAAACAGAGTATATGGTCCTGACAGATTTACTTAAAGCCAAAACATATTTATTTAATAGATTAAACATTAATAACGTAACGACCCAACCAATGAACGCGTTGAAATATTTGGGCTATGTTATCTCGCCTAATGCGCGACACCATCTGCTCGTCAAACATACAATATGCAAGAATAATAAAGCCATGGGGGCATTATAGCCACTCATAAACAAAAATAGTAAGATGTCTGAACAAAATAAAATTCTGATATACAAACAATTGATCAGACCCACACTTTTATACGGGTGTCCGGTCCTTTGCAGCACGACACAAAAACTGTATAAAGATCTACAAGTAATACACAACAAAGTATTAAGAATGATTGTTTGGAATAGACGAGATCGTTTTCCAAGAAACACTTGGCTTCATAAAAGAACAGGAGTAGAAACTATCAAAGATTATGTAAAAGTCTATCTGAAAAATTTTACAAATATAGTATTCCTTTGGAACTAAAGAACACTTTAGCTACCAGAACAGGGCATAGGTATGGGCTTTTACAAGGAGACCTAAGGTTTTAACAAGATACAAATTATTTTATTTTATATATTTATTTATACACTTAGAGAATTTTATTTATATTTATACACACCAACCAAAATTTTATTTATACATATACCATAAACTAAGAGTGAATGAAAACTGTATATATTTAAGTGTGATAGGAGTATAAATGACAAAGACAAACAAAACCGAGAAATTAATCCTTAACAATGTGGGACCCTGTTTTCCGTCGTTTTCAGGGACAACAATTCATAAATTTTAGGGGAAACATTACTGCTGAAATCATTACTTTGAAGGGGCAACACGGTTATAGACCTTAAATAACAGAAGAGCAGATAATGCTCACGCAAGGAGCTGCCAGACGAAAGGGAGAGAATAGGAAAGAAGAAGGATATGGGTACCATCCAGACCATCGGAGGGAACTATCATTTACACACATAATGTGTTTGTTATTAGAAAGGAAGATGTTTTTGTTGACTAGATTGACCTAGTTCCCAAAAAATAAAAATATGGTTCTCGCGGTGTATTGTTCTCAATATCATAATTTGTTATTAAGAAAGGTTATCTATTTACTTATTATTTTCGAAAAATATCAATTTCATGATAAGAAATTTGATTTGCTATTTGTATGGGAGCGTGGGAAAATTTGTCAACCATAGGCTGTTGAAATTTTACCTTTAATCATGTTATCATAATACTAGGTGTACATATTTTTTAATGAGTTGTTTTTCTTAAAAAATGTTTTACCTGCCATGGTGGTTGAATTATTTTTGAAAAATGAAAATATATAAATACAGCTTTAAAAGAGTGCTGAATCAAATCGAGTAATTAAATTAAAAGACAATATACATACTTAAACTTAATACATATCAAATAATACTACAACGAGTCCTTTTTGTTAGTTGTCTTAAAATTGTGAAGGTGAAAACATCAAAATTAAAAAGTAAGTATTTAATTATCTTCTAACTTTTATTTTAAAATTTGGAATTGAAATTCTTAGATATTTTTAAATTTTAGATAAATTGTTGAGAAAAAATTAATTAGGAAGGTGCTAAACTGATTAAAAATAAACCGAAAATAAAAGTTAGGGAGCTAGAAAAAGAAAAGCTATATCAGATTTTAAATGCGAAACATATTTAACATAAAAAAAAGTTTGGAGAAGCGATTTTTTTAGAATTAGAACAATAAGTAACCTTCATAGCGAAAGACCAGTTGATACATTTGCACCTCATACCAAAAATTTAATGGTGGTGATTATTCTATAGTATTTGAAGACATTCAAGAGTTATCTGGCGCTACTAAACCAAGAACATTATTTTCGATTAAGCAGATGGAAGATTGCGAAGAAGGATAGTACTATAATCAAGATTTAGATTTAAACACCTTAGATTTTAATTCTGTAAGTTTTTTTTTTTCTAATGATGAATCAGTTTAAAGTGGCAAGTAGTGACTTAGTTTCAATAAGTAAAAGGGCATTAAAATTATTAAATGAAAGTAAATATAATAAGAATAAATTAAATACATGGGTAAAACATTTATATAAAAATATACGACTCTGCAATAGGTCTCTGTTATTAGAATCACATTCAATTGGTACTAAAAAACATATAATCTCGGATATACGACATTTAAAGCGATGTAAGGCTTTAATGAAACGCATAGTTAAAAAAAAGTAAAGTAAAATCAGGTCGAGGAATAAACGGTAACCGAAGTTAGCGCGTAATGTGGGAAAATGTGGTTAGTGCATTTAAAAGAAGAATTTTAACCGGAAATATAATAAATTTACAGCATACAAATTTATCCGATTTCTTTGTCGGCGCATTCAAAATTTTAAGATTTAAAATAAATTTTCTTTTAAAACGGTTTCAACTAATGAAAGTAAATGCTTCATTTTCAGGAGAATTTGTACAAGGCACTACTAATGATAAAATTGAGGAAGACATAAAATATTTTACAACGAAAAATGAAATCGAGTTATTAAGCGAGGTGCGTTATAGATTATTCGCAGGTGCGGAAAAACAAAAAAAAAATTGCAAATGTTGCTACAAAAGATGTTATAAAGCGAACGGTTTCTAATTTATATCAAGAAAATATTGTACCGACTTCAGAAATCTTTCTAGAGAATTACGAGATTATCCTGATTATAATAAAAGCTTAGAAACTTTACGCGGTATACTTTTAGAATGCGCTTTTAATTATAAGAAATTAGATAATCGAATGGTTACAATGGAATCGCGGCATATTGTTGTACTTCGTGAAGAATATTTAGATAAAAAGGAAGTATTGTGAATTAAAAAGGCATATAGTATACCTAGATGGGACTTGGTTTGACACACATGATACTGTTCAGTATGGCTGGGTAGATCAGTCTCAAAAGTGCAGTTTCTTCACGCCGGAAGTGAAAACGGTTTGGTACCAAATGCGTTACTACTGTCTGCGAAAAATATTAAGCAATGTTCCGCCGACTATCATGAGAATATGACTGCAGATTTATTCGAAAAATGGTTTAAAGAGCAGCTTCTTTCTCCAAATTCAGTAGTCGCTATTCCATGAAAGGAAGTTATAATCTAGTAACGCATCCAGGACAGCCATTGCTTCCAGGGTTGATATTGAGCGTTACAAAGTGAGGAAAGGTAACGACTTAAAGATTAACACAATTCATTTCATTCACTGTTTTAACAATGCAAGGAAATTGCCACGAACTTTCAATGAGATAGGTTCAATCTAGTTTTCTTTAAAAATAAAATAAGTTAATTTTTTTGCCGAACTAATTGATACTCCAGCTAAGATTGGTAAGTGGTTTCTCTACTGGCAAATTTGTGCCCAGCTCAGCCGTAGAGGATAATGCAAAACAAAATAATGTGAGTCGCGCCACCGATTTTTCGGTCTAAATCGGAAATCCCTGATGTTCCAGGCAATGACCTATCTTACTAGAGAGAAATAAATTGATTCTTTTGAATCTCAATAGTAAAGCAATTAATAAAAGGTAAGTTAAAATTAATTTAATCGGTAATTTGGTTAGTAGGTGATTATCCGAGTAAGACACAAAATCAGAAGTATCAAGTATATTATCGAAAATAACCCCTGCTACAATACTCAACAATGGAGACTTAATAATTAATAAGGAAAACAAATTTAGCAAATAAAAATCTAACCAAGGTAAAGCAGCAAATATAGATCTAGGAATATATAAATAACACAAACAGCTACAACCTTGGTAAATTAAAGAAAAAACATATGAGTGATCACCCTGCGCAATATCATAAGTAATAGGGGAAAAAATATACGTAATACCTATAAATAGAACAGTATCAGACCAAAGTCAACACAATGGTTTGGCCAGTCTTATACAAAATATAACTTAAAATTAAATTTGAGCTTATCTGGTTTACTGTGTTGGACAACAGGTGCACAGGATTCTAATTCAGGCGGATATAAAACTACAGCTACTCTTGAATGAAACTATTTTTATATTTTAGTATGACAACAACATATATTACAACTGACATTACAATAAACAAAATAGTTTACATGGAAACACAAAATTTTATTGTCTTGCCTAGTTACGGCACCTGATTATTGATTATTTTCAACATTCTCCCTCAATAAAAGGGTGCCAACAATTTTACACCAACAAATATGAAATAACATAATGATATACTTTTACATCATATTCAGCTTTTCACATAAATACTTGTGTCTTTTAGTACTTAACGATTTTGTCAGAATATCTGCTACCATTTCTTGTGTTGGCATGTGTAACAATTTAATTTCATTATTTTTTACACACTCACGAACAAATTGATATTTAACATGTATATGTTTAGTACGTTTATGAAAACTAGGATTCTCTGACAACATCAAGGCACTTTGATTATCATTGTAAATAGTGACAGGCATCTTCATATTTAAAAAATTACAAAAATTAGTATTACTAAAAATTTCAGAATATAAAGATTTAATATATAAAGACTCTTTCACTGCCTCACATATACCCATATATTCAGCCTCAGTCGAACTTAAAGCTATAGTTTTTTGCTTATGACATTCCCATGATATAGGCCCTCCAGCCAAAGCAAAAATATAACCATAAAATGACTTCCGATCTGAGATATAAAACTACAGCTACTCTTGAATAAAACTATTTTTATATTTTAGTATTTCAACAACATATATTACAACTGACATTACAATAAACAAAATAGTTTACATGGAAACACAAAATTTTATTGTGTTGCCTAGTTACGGCACCTGATTATTGATTATTTTCAACATACTGAACGCCTTGGGCGTCGAAGATCTTGTCGTAAGGCTTCGTTAATCGCCTGTTGCTCTGATGATAGCCAGCTCCCACGATAACTAAGTCCAAAAACACACCAGGTCCACAGTAAAATATTCTTGTTGTATCCAAAATTACGCCAGGTCCAATAAAAATGCTCGCCAGATCCCAAAAATATACGCCAGGTCCCAAAAATGTACGCCAGGTCCTAAAAATGTACGCCAGGTCCTAAAAATGTACGCCAGGTCCCAAAAACCCTAGTTAACAAAAAGGTATTTAGCCAAAGTTCCGACAAGAAGGTCATTTATACAAGCTACATGGAATTCACTACTACTGACTCTACTAAATAACAATTTTACAGATTGGATTACTGATAACAATCTTAATGTATATTAAAGATGTTAATATACAATAACAGAATTAACGATGAAATTGATAACAAGATAAATCTATTATATCAGCTGCAAGTTATTATTTAATTCACAATTTAGAAATTATATTAAAAAAACACACACAAATGATGTATAATAAAGCTACACATTGCAATAAATTTAAATTCAAAATTCATAGATTAAATTATAGTTAAAGCAAGTAAAACGTATATACAGAGAAGGTAGGAAAAAAGCACACTACAACTGATATCCAAAATTATTTACAACCATTTAAATACAATATTATAACAACTATAAAATTAGAAATTAGTAAGTTAGCTGGATTTATTTATCTCTTTAACCGATAAATCTGATATTAACAAACCCAAAATTCAACATAATTTTCTCTTTTAAAAGGTATATACATACAGATTATTATGTTGCTGACAACTTATGAGATTTTATTGAATAATCACAGGTAAACACTTACCTTAATATATCAGATTTAGGGGTTAAACAGCCAGTCGGCGATGTTCTTTCGCTAACACCCTGTAGTGAATTTTGTGATGTCTTAATCGCTCCCACACTTCTTTGAAACGAACTCTCAGTAAACGCTCTATAATCGTATAACGGTGTCAAGGTACTGCATTATATAATTTTTATAGAATAACTTACCACTTAATTAAATCCCAAAATATGGAGAAAATCTAATCGCCTACTCAAAAATATCACAATAGGAATAAACAAAATGAGGCTTAGATTATAACGCTGAAGTGACATTCAAAATCCCATTAGGATGGCTACAAAATTTCCAGAAGAATGTTCTCTTCACAAAATGGCGTAACTTTAGTCCAAAGGTTCACTGATAGCACCTGTTGTTACTACCACTGTCGAAAACGAACCAAATTCTCATGTCAAGTGAGGCCAACATAAACTTTCATAGAACGAGTCGACGATACGAATTGCAAGGCATCTATTGGCGACTACACATACATAAATTTAGAGAGAGATACCATTAAAAGACACACATGTATTAGTTTAACTAAAACAACTCACGTACATAATATCCGGACATAACCTAAGCAAAATATAATAACGAAAGTACCTTTCTCCCTAAACCACGGAACAACAGGATGCGAGTCATGCCCAAACCCAGATAGGCAACACGCTTTGCGTATTAGTACTAGTGGGTACGCAACACTCTTTACCGATTACTAGTAGCAGTCGCTGGAAAATAATAAAGGAAGGAAGAAAAAAAACACGTGACAAAATAAGAAGGTTTTTTAAATATAATTATGCCCGAAAATACTTTGTTTCCAAAATACAAGGTGTTAAAAGTAAAAGATGTAATTTCTTGATTGGACTAAAAAAACGAAATGCCACTGTTTTCTTCCAAATTAAAAATTATTTTTGTAATCTCGAATTAGTTTCCAATAAATATACCCTCTTGATTTTTTTCTGCGCGGCGAACAGTTTTTGAGTCATTAACTAAAATAGATTTATTTGCATTTTCCGTGCAACATCAAAATTTAAGCAAATGCATTATTTTTTTTGTTCTAAAACTGTAAAATGTATTTTGAATAAAAAACTTTAAAGTTTTTTAATAAGTGTGTGTAACGACAATGTCGTTATATGTACAAACGAGTTATCAACTGGAAAATAAATTACGAGAAGATACGACGGACAGTTGGGACACCGGCAGAAAGATGGCAGTTTTATATGCTACCGACTCGGTATGAATGATTCGATACATAGGTCAACGCAGGCGAAGAAATCGGCAGAGCTACTCCGACATGCAAGTAAGTCGTATCGACTAGCGCTTGCAAACAGGAACTCTCACAGGTGTTATACGCTTACGAATCACATGGTGAGCGAAACACCAATCCCGACCTATCTTAGACAGGTACTGATTGTCTAGTTTCCTCGACGAGGTCTTAAAGCTCCACTACACTACTCGCGAAGTTGACCGCGGTCATGCGAATACGCGAGTGTGGAGAGGCACTTCGTCTTACTTCGTTCAACTTTTCTTCGCCTCGGGCGACTTCCAGTTGTTGTCGGTTTTTTGCGCCCGAGTCAAAGGACTCGAAGCGTTCCGAAGTTCGTACACGAAGCGTCTCGCTACACTACTCGGCTCATTTCAGTTGGCGTCAAGACGTCGCGTGAGTGGACAGTGAGTGGAATGCAGTGGTCACAAGAACAAATTCTTTTGTATTTGGAAACATTGCAACGCCAGCCGCCACTTGAACGTCCATGTTGCTGTTAAGGCGGACTTCGAGCGACTGGGTTCTTCGCAAGGTTATCCGAGTTTGTGGGCACGCACTTCATACTTCGGGTAACTTAGGGGAGCTATTCGGAGAAGCATCGAAGCGAGTATTGTAGTGGCCACTTTAGAAGAGTATTGATCGTCGACGACACCGCTCCCAACCTGGTGAAGGGTTTTGACCTTCACTGTTACCAGATCGGAAGGAGTACTGATCCTCTCCGGTTTATTCGTATCCCGCGGGGAGAATTGATCTCCGCATACCCGGTCCACGAGAGTATTGATCCAGAGGGATAACCCCCATACATAAATACTTTTACGTCGAATGTATATATTATAGTGATATGTTATGTGAGAGAAATTTATATTTAATTAGATTATAATGATTATATCAATTATCTCACGTTGGGCTAACCAAATTATGATAAATGTCTATTCTGTGTGTAATTATTTTTGTTTTATACCGATATCAGTATAAATGTTAATTAGAAATATTATAATTATTTATCTTATTAATGAATTGTTAAATTAAATGATTTTAATGAAATATTCTTTATTAATATTGTTAAAATGTTTTATTTTTATTTATCTCAATAGATGGCGCTGTATTACTTTTATTTTAAGTATTTTTTTATTTTTTAAGTATTTATTTTAAGTATTTTTAATAATTTTATAATTTTTATTATGGTTTAGAGTTTTATATACAAATAATATTATAAGTTAAGATATTATGATTTAGATTATAATGAGCATGAAACTTCTTTTCCCTAGAGTTAGGATTCAGCTGTCAATTCTTGTTGATTATAATTATTAATTTGTTTGATGTAAAATTTATTATATTTGTTAAATTTATCCTACCTGTATACTTCTCTAGCAACCTATATTATTGAACAAAATATAATAAAACAACTTGTACAATATCGTGAATTTATTATTAATCAAACTTTTAATCGATCTTTAAAGTATATTAAAGAGAAATTATCTTTACACAAATATACAAAATTGTTCACAATCGTGAATACACATAAATTGTCACTTTGATTAAGAGAAATGTTATAAATAGTTTTTTTGAATTTGCCTCGTAAAATAAAGTTAGTACTCACATTGAAATTGTTCACGTGATCCGACGCAGTCCTATGCGCAGAGATAGTTTTTACAAAATGGCGAATCCAGCTGACCGCTTCTGTAATAGTCTTGGAATAATTTCACTTTGCATCGATTTAGTTGTGTTGAAAATTTTTTTTACAAGTAAGTGATGGTTATAAAGTGTTGTTAAACTTGTATCAGATGTGAAACTTATATTTGTAGGTATAATTGGATATAACAGTTTTATGACTAGTTAACCGGCACAATTTACAATTATTCAATACAGAGGCACGTATTTCAGAGATGACCAGGAAACCAAGAGACCTTTTTGATTGTGCACCGATTATTTATATCTTTTTCAAAAACAATTGAATCTCTAACGACTGTTGCTATGCAAGGTAATAATTTTGGTCTACAATACAAACATAACCTATACTAAAATAATATTAATAATATAATTTTTTATAAATTAAGACATATTTTGAATAATATTTACTTAAATTATCATTCTTATTTATAAAAATCAATATTCACATGTATCCACAGTTGATATTTTGTGTATTTGTTTATTAATTTGCATAAATGTTTATGTTACAACTTTTTATTATTTTAGGGCTTTTAAATGTTATTCTGTGCTTATTTTATTGAAAACTTAATTAAGATCATTTAATAATCCTTTTAAATACTATTTTAGATATTCAAAATGTGAATTATTGAAAATACTTATTTCAAAATTAATCTGTACTTTGACATATAAATTTTGATAAATATTTTTAAAAATTTTGATAATGCTGTAAATATTATTCTTATATACAATTTTTAATCATTTATACTGATATCGGTATAAAACAAAAATAATTACACACAGAATAGACATTTATCATAATTTGGTTAGCCCAACGTGAGATAATTGATATAATCATTATAATCTAATTAAATATAAATTTCTCTCACATAACATATCACTATAATATATACATTCGACGTAAAAGTATTTATGTATGGGGGTTATCCCTCTGGATCAATACTCTCGTGGACCGGGTATGCGGAGATCAATTCTCCCCGCGGGATACGAATAAACCGGAGAGGATCAGTACTCCTTCCGATCTGGTAACGGTGAAGGTCAAAACCCTTCACCAGGTTGGGAGCGGTGTCGTCGACGATCAATACTCTTCTAAAGTGGCCACTACAATACTCGCTTCGATGCTTCTCCGAATAGCTCCCCTAAGTTACCCGAAGTATGAAGTGCGTGCCCACAAACTCGGATAACCATGCGAAGAACCCAGTCGCTCGAAGTCCGCCTTAACAGCAACATGGACGTTCAAGTGGCGGCTGGCGTTGCAATGTTTCCAAATACAAAAGAATTTGTTCTTGTGACCACTGCATTCCACTCACTGTCCACTCACGCGACGTCTTGACGCCAACTGAAATGAGCCGAGTAGTGTAGCGAGACGCTTCGTGTACGAACTTCGGAACGCTTCGAGTCCTTTGACTTGGGCGCAAAAAACCGACAACAACTGGAAGTCGCCCGAGGCGAAGAAAAGTTGAACGAAGTAAGACGAAGTGCCTCTCCACACTCGCGTATTCGCATGACCGCGGTCAACTTCGCGAGTAGTGTAGCAAGCGCTAGTCGATACGACTTACTTGCATGTCGGAGTAGCTCTATAACGACATTGTCGTTACACACACTTATTAAAAAACTTTAAAGTTTTTTATTTAAAATACATTTTACAGTTTTAGAACAAAAAAAGTAATGCATTTGCTTAAATTTTGATGATGCACGGAAAATGCAAATAAATCTATTTTAGTTAATGACTCAAAAACTGTTCGCCGCGCAGAAAAAAATCAAGAGGGTATATTTATTGGAAACTAATTCGAGATTACAGAAATAATTTTTAATTTGGAAGAAAACAGTGGCATTTCGTTTTTTTAGTCTAATCAAGAAATTACATCTTTTACTTTTAACACCTTGTATTTTGGAAACAAAGTATTTTCGAGCATAATTATATTTAAAAAACCTTCTTATTTTGTCACGTGTTTTTTTTCTTCCTTCCTTTATTATTTTCCAGCGACTGCTACTAGTAATCGGTAAAGAGTGTTGCGTACCCACTAGTACTAATACGCAAAGCGTGTTGCCTATCTGGGTTTGGGCATGACTCGCATCCTGTTGTTCCGTGGTTTAGGGAGAAAGGTACTTTCGTTATTATATTTTGCTTAGGTTATGTCCGGATATTATGTACGTGAGTTGTTTTAGTTAAACTAATACATGTGTGTCTTTTAATGGTATCTCTCTCTAAATTTATGTATGTGTAGTCGCCAATAGATGCCTTGCAATTCGTATCGTCGACTCGTTCTATGAAAGTTTATGTTGGCCTCACTTGACATGAGAATTTGGTTCGTTTTCGACAGTGGTAGTAACAACAGGTGCTATCAGTGAACCTTTGGACTAAAGTTACGCCATTTTGTGAAGAGAACATTCTTCTGGAAATTTTGTAGCCATCCTAATGGGATTTTGAATGTCACTTCAGCGTTATAATCTAAGCCTCATTTTGTTTATTCCTATTGTGATATTTTTGAGTAGGCCATTAGATTTTCTCCATATTTTGGGATTTAATTAAGTGGTAAGTTATTCTATAAAAATTATATAATGCAGTACCTTGACACCGTTATACGATTATAGAGCGTTTACTGAGAGTTCGTTTCAAAGAAGTGTGGGAGCGATTAAGACATCACAAAATTCACTACAGGGTGTTAGCGAAAGAACATCGCCGACTGGCTGTTTAACCCCTAAATCTGATATATTAAGGTAAGTGTTTACCTGTGATTATTCAATAAAATCTCATAAGTTGTCAGCAACATAATAATCTGTATGTATATACCTTTTAAAAGAGAAAATTATGTTGAATTTTGGGTTTGTTAATATCAGATTTATCGGTTAAAGAGATAAATAAATCCAGCTAACTTACTAATTTCTAGTTTTATAGTTGTTATAATATTGTATTTAAATGGTTGTAAACAATTTTGGATATCAGTTGTAGTGTGCTTTTTTCCTACCTTCTCTGTATATACGTTTAACTTGCTTTAACTATAATTTAATCTATGAATTTTGAATTTAAATTTATTGCAATGTGTAGCTTTATTATACATCATTTGTGTGTGTTTTTTTAATATAATTTCTAAATTGTGAATTAAATAATAACTTGCAGCTGATATAATAGATTTACCTTGTTATCAATTTCATCGTTAATTCTGTTATTGTATATTAACATCTTTAGTATACATTAAGATTGTTATCAGTAATCCAATCTGTAAAATTGTTATTTAGTAGAGTGAGTAGTAGTGAATTCCATGTAGCTTGTATAAATGACCTTCTTGTCGGACCTTTGGCTAAATACCTTTTTGTTAACTAGGGTTTTTGGGACCTGGCGTACATTTTTAGGACCTGGCGTACATTTTTGGGACCTGGCGTATATTTTTGGGATCTGGCGAGCATTTTTATTGGACCTGGCGTAATTTTGGATACAACAAGAATATTTTACTGTGGACCTGGTGTGTTTTTGGACTTAGTTATCGTGGGAGCTGGCTATTATCAGAGCAACAGGCGATTAACGAAGCCTTACGACAAGATCTTCGACGCCCAAGGCGTTCAGTATGTTGAAAATAATCAATAATCAGGTGCCGTAACTAGGCAACACAATAAAATTTTGTGTTTCCATGTAAACTATTTTGTTTATTGTAATGTCAGTTGTAATATATGTTGTTGAAATACTAAAATATAAAAATAGTTTTATTCAAGAGTAGCTGTAGTTTTATATCCGTCTGAATTAGAATCCTGTGCACCTGTTGTCCAATAGGTTATGGGCCCAAAGTTCCTGTGAAAAAATAAAAAAATTTTACGTTTTCTTTTTCATTGAACTGCTACGAAAACCGTTGCAAAAATATGGCGAGTGAATCGAGTATAGCGGCAAGTATTGAAAAACTGAAAGGAAGAGAAAACTATTCTGAATGGAAATTTCAAGTGACTGCTTTATTAAAACTGTAATATTATTTGTGCGTTGGGCGACAATTTGTAATATGAGTTACCTGTTGATAGTGAATTTATAAAAATATTTAGTTAACTTTTTTGAAAAAATAACAATATACCAAAAGAAAAAATGTAATTTACAATAAAACAAACATTAAGCTTAATTTCGTCTTTAATTAGTTGTAAAAGATACTTCAATAATTAACAGAATTTATAAATGTTTATCACACAAAAATTATGATAGTTAAATACCTCGGCTAGGGGTGAGTAAGTTCATTAGCTCTGACTATTGTACAATATTTGTTTCTTTAAGAAATTATAAGGGCGCCACTGAAATCTTTTTATTTTTTATGATACTACTGAAGAAAGTTGTTTTAAGCTGAGTTATTTAAATAAGTATCATAAGATGACAGAAAGATGTCAGAAAAAACTGTCTATGAAGATAAAAAAATGATTTGAAAATGTACAAACATATAAAAGATAATAAGATTTCCTTGGTGCTGAAATTAATGAGGTAGAGAATACATTACAACAAAATAATCCGCAAACAGTTCTTTAAAAATACTTATTCTAATACAGTTGACGATATAGATAGATATACACGGAAATAAAAGAGAAAAAATATGGGAACAGTAAACTTGATAGATCACAATAAACTTATCTGTTACAATAGTGGACGATCCTTCGCCGCACCTTGGGGTCGCTACGGCACTGTCTAGGTGGTTCCAAATGATTATGGAAGATCACTAGTGGAGGGATGATCTGCCCCAGTTGTAGAGATAATCCAGTTAAGAATGTACATACGAGAGCTTAAAGTTTACAAGCTGTTTAAGTTTACGGAATCTCCAAATTCAAGAGATGCTTCTGGTTTACAGAATCTTCAATTAAAGAGTTGCCTCTAGTTTACTTTATTATATTCCAACTTTCTGAAAATTACCAGTGTCAAACACGTGTTACATTTACTTTTCTGGCACAAAAAGTACAAATCAGCGTAGTCCGAAATCTACAGTTAGATGCTAACGTATTTTAAATTACAAAAGATACATTTTTACATTAAATTTACTTTTTAA
Source organism: Ophraella communa (assembly GCA_035357415.1). Taxonomy (NCBI): domain Eukaryota; kingdom Metazoa; phylum Arthropoda; class Insecta; order Coleoptera; family Chrysomelidae; genus Ophraella; species Ophraella communa. Next base: position 27,390,357 of record CM068995.1, read on the forward strand.
TAATCTTACACACTAATCAAAATTCCAGAAATGTACTTTTACCAGCCTTTTATAAAAAATTATCATTAATACTTTTAATTACCATAAAAAGATTCTTTGAATAATAATGAAATATGTTGAAATTCTCATCTGATATAATAAAATATAATATAACTTTCGATATTTTATAAATATCTTAACAAAAAGGAATTATAAAATTGGAAAAAAAACATACCTGTATATGACAGTAAATCAATAGAAGAAATGAGACTGGGAATAATTATTAAAACATCTTGAACTCGATAATGCCAACTCATTAGTACACCTCGTAGCGTAGCTACTTTGAACTTCCAATTATAATTATAGAGACCGTATTCATTATTTTATTATTAAAAATGTTTTAGGATAGATGGAGCTAGCGGTACTAATTGAATTTAATATTTAGGATACCAGGTGCTTAAAATGTTAACAGGTACTGTTACACCCCCTCTACTCGATATAAAAAATTTTGCAGAAGGCAAAATTTTTTTTTGTTGTTTAATATCAGATAAGATCTCCAACGTAAGTTTAAGCAAAACAGTTACATAGAACAAGTAAGGATTATAAGGAATTACAAAAATAACATAGGAAAAGGTTAAAGTTATTTAAAGAAATAAGGATTAGTCAGTATGTCCTTGTTATCACATTCGTTACTTGTATGTAAAACTAACCATTCCAGAGTTGCGCCAAACATATCAGAGAGATGGCCTCGTGCTCTGGCGATTTGTTTCAAGGCAGCACTGCAATGCAATGCAAAAACGACAAAGAAAGGTAAAGAAGACAAAAAAGGACAAAAACTAGTAAAGAAAACGCAAAGGAAAAATTAAAAAAAATAAAAGTTAGAAAGAAAAGAGAAAAGAAAGCAGAAATGTGTTAGATAATAATCATCAGATAGAGAAGGAAAGAGAAAAAAAAAAAAGAAATTAGAAAATTAGGAAAGATAACATAAACGAACTTTAGACACAAGTGGCCTATAAAAAGTGGGACAAGTCCCGGGCGAGCCACCTACACCCAGCAATTAAGTTGCCAACTGAAATTTGACTCTTACGTTAAAAAAAGTTAAAGAATAGTACTGTGTGATGTGTTTCCACACCACCAGGCCTTAAAAAAAAATACAAAAATGATTAATTAAAAAAAACAAATAAGACCTTTTTTAGCAAGAAAGGAATAAAACTTCCAAAAACCCGTCATGAGGTTAACTATTGCAAGATATGGATGACATAATCGGTAGTACCTTTTTTCTATCGGAAAGGAACAAAAAAACCGTAAAAGTCAAAATCTGTACTAAATAAAGTCACAAACGGTATTAGATAAGGTGAAAATCGGTATTAGATAAATTCACAATAGATAAGAAAAGTTCTATACCGGGTGGTGAATGGTCGGACGCACCATAGGAAATCCAATGGAAAATCATAAACTCTTAAATTCCTGCTTCCCAAATCATTTTAGGTGAAAACTCAATAGGAACTTTTCTTTAAAGAATTAAATACTGCATCAGATGAGACTATTAAAAATATTTTTCAGCTTTTGGTAGTTGACAAAATTGACCAATTTATTTACCATTCTTATACAGCATCAAGACAGCAATAAAATGTCAAAATGACTAAAATATTTAGATGTCAAATCATTCAAATAGTCAAAAAAATAGAAAACAAAGTTATTTATTGTTAAATAAATACAAACGCTAAATAAATTACAATAAATGCTCAAATAAACCACCGTTTTGGGCTAAACAATATCCTAATCTATCATAAAACTCTCGTCGAACATTTGCTAGAATGCGAGGTGTTATTTTTGCACATTCTTCTCGGATGCCTGTCTTTAATGCCTCTAAATCTGGAAACCTTACCGTGCCGTAAATTTTGGATTTTACATCTCCCCAGAGATAAAAGTCATTTGGAGCAAGATCTCCAGATCTTAGGGGCCATTTAATAAGACAATTTGGTCCTATCACACAGTTATTAAAACAATTATTGACCAATTCTTTCACTTCACGGCTGTTGTGAGCAGGACAACCGTCCATTTGAAACCAAATTTCTTCTTCTTCGGGAGCTACTTCTGCGAGTGCTGGTAAAATTTCTTCTTGAAGCAAATCCAAAAACCTTCCTGAGTCTAGATTTTCCTCGTAGAAAAAAGGTCCAATAAGATGATGCCCCAGTATTCCTGCCCAAACATTGATTTTTTGGTGATATTGAGTACGAGTTTCCACAACAATTTCAGGCCTTTTAGTTGACCAAATTCTACAGTTTTGCACGTTGGGTTCATTGTTTAACGTAAACGTACACTCGTCTGTAAAACAAACATTTTTTAAAAATTTTCGGTCTGCATTCGCCCTCTCCAGCATCTCATAACAAAACTCTGCTCTTCTCTCATAATCTCCCTCAAGCAACTCTTGATGACATTGAACTTTATAAGAATGGAAGTTATTCTTTTTTAATATTTTTAATGCAGTTGAATTATGCATGTCGAACTGCTGTGCGATTTCTCGAGAACTTATTCTGGGATTTTCAATAACTGCAGATAATACATTTGTGGTATTTTTCATTTTCAAACACATTTATTTGAATGTTTTGGTCATTTTTGTTACACTTGCATAAAGGAAGCAATGTGCCAGTGTTTTCAAATTTTGTGATTATTCTTCCAATTGTAGTATGGCTTGGAATCGGGCGGTTTGGATATTTCGCGCTAAATAAAGCACTTACCTTGCGCGTACTATTGCCGGAATAAAACATTTTTACAATTTCTACTCGTTCTGAAACGGTGTACGACATTTTTTACGTTTATTGTTGTCACTAATTGAATAATAGAATGACAATCTTGATAATAGCTTTTAAAGGTAACGTCATCCTGACATATCATTGCTGTCTTGATGCTGTACAAGAATGGTAAATAAATTGGTCAATTTTTTCAACTACCAAAAGCTGAAAAATATTTTTAATAGTCTCATCTGATGCAGTATTTAATTCTTTAAAAAAAAGTTCCTATTGAGTTTTCACCTAAAATGATTTGGGAAGCAGGAATTTAAGAGTTTATGATTTTCCATTGGATTTCCTATGGTGCGTCCGACCATTCACCACCCGGTATAGTTTTTACACCATTAAATGGTCTATAATACAGTCACTGAAAGATATACCCATTTAAAAATTACAAAAAATTACCAAAAATTATACTTTAGAGCTATATAAATTGTACTTTCTCATACTAAATACTTGAACCATAAAAACAAAACCCATATTATGTTTTAACATTTCCTAGCTAAAGATAATCTGTATACACATACAGATACGATAAAATAACCCAGTAGACATTCACACTGTATACTGCCAAAGGTACTTAAACCCGTACGCGACAGAATACATACAGTATGCACGATAAAAATGACTCTAGGTACGATAAATCTAATACACATTAGCGTATAAGATATAAAACACGGTATATAAACCTTTTAAAGGAAGAAAAAAATCAATATATCCTGATATGCCAAATTGGCTTGATACATTAAAAATATTCCACCCAAAAGTTCATTAACTTGCTCCCAGAACAAGCTAAATAAGATAAGATAAGCTAAGATAAGATAATTTTAAAACATATGCGCGACAGAGTTAATATAAATTTGTCCAAAATGTATTTTATGAGAAACATAGCCAAAAAAAAACGCTCCATAAGATAAGAAAGATAATATGGTAAGATAGAATAAGATAACATAAAAATAAGATAAATTAGGTAATAAGATATAATAAGTTAACTGTTATTAAAGTAAATAGGTACATCAAATGCTGTTAAAGTAGAAAAAAAAATAATTACTAGGTAAACACAGCGAACTAACAACAACCATCGAAGACATCACATTAAATGAATAAATTTTTGATAATTTAAACATAATAAAATTACGAGGAAGTCTAGGTAATGAGAACCTTTGAACTTGGAAAGGGGCCGTTAGCATCCACAGTAGCTATGACATATCCTAAGGACAACATCCATCATCTCCAAACCTTCCGCACATTCACTACATCCGAAAACAAAAAAAATTGTATGTTTAAGTATAAGTTTACTCAGTGTCGGTTGAGTTTGTCTTCATTATTGTCTGATTCATCTTCAAAATTGTCGTCATTATCCTTATTTCCCGATAAATGTTTATCAAAGTCAACAAAAGATTTCAAAAATTTTAAAAATACCAAACTTTTCGAATGTTTCGAGAAAAAACAAGTCCTGAATAATCAGAATAAAAGCAACTCGAAATAAAGTACACCAAAATCAAGTTATTTTAAAAAGTGCAATACTAAGTAAAATCCTATTAAAATAAGCCAACAACAAAAATACAGGTACTAATTAGAACAAAAAAACGACTAGAGTGTAACGTAAACAAATTAAAATGTTCGTTTCAATTTAACTATACAGATTTGTAAATAAATATCTATCTCAAAATAAAATTGTAAAAATATTAAATATTTTAAAATTGCAAAACTTTCCTAATTGTCAAGAAGAAAAGAATAAAAATCAAACTGCTTCAATATAAATTACCAAGGTTATTTTTAAAACCACGCTAATATTCAAATTTCTATTTTAAAGTCATTAACCAAAAAAACAAAAAACTGGTACCTAAATAAGCAATAAAAAGTACAAGTTATTGTCGTCGAAATAAACTGTTTGCTACCAATTTGAACAATCAATATAGTTAAGCAAATAAATATATCTATCAGTGTTGTACGTGAGGGATAATATAGGTATTAAAAACACAATAGGAAAAATCAAAGGAAATTGAACTGATATTTAAGATAGTTAAAAAGTTAATTACGAAAGATTAATATTGAGAATATTAAAAAAATGATTTAAGAAAAAATAGTTTGTAGATATTTTCACCAAGTACTTTTCTCGAATAGAAAAACTATTTCCCAAAGAAAAAAAATAATCATACAGTCAGAGAAAAATGAAACTAACTTTTGGGCGCCAATTTGTAATATTAATTGATCGTTGGGCGCCAATTTGTAATATGATTTAAACTTTGGGCGCCAATTTGTAACATTATTTGTGCGTTGGGCGACAATTTGTAATATGAGTTACCTGTTGATAGTGAATTTATAAAAATATTTAGTTAACTTTTTTGAAAAAATAACAATATACCAAAAGAAAAAATGTAATTTACAATAAAACAAACATTAAGCTTAATTTCGTCTTTAATTAGTTGTAAAAGATACTTCAATAATTAACAGAATTTATAAATGTTTATCACACAAAAATTATGATAGTTAAATACCTCGGCTAGGGGTGAGTAAGTTCATTAGCTCTGACTATTGTACAATATTTGTTTCTTTAAGAAATTATAAGGGCGCCACTGAAATCTTTTTATTTTTTATGATACTACTGAAGAAAGTTGTTTTAAGCTGAGTTATTTAAATAAGTATCATAAGATGACAGAAAGATGTCAGAAAAAACTGTCTATGAAGATAAAAAAATGATTTGAAAATGTACAAACATATAAAAGATAATAAGATTTCCTTGGTGCTGAAATTAATGAGGTAGAGAATACATTACAACAAAATAATCCGCAAACAGTTCTTTAAAAATACTTATTCTAATACAGTTGACGATATAGATAGATATACACGGAAATAAAAGAGAAAAAATATGGGAACAGTAAACTTGATAGATCACAATAAACTTATCTGTTACAATAGTGGACGATCCTTCGCCGCACCTTGGGGTCGCTACGGCACTGTCTAGGTGGTTCCAAATGATTATGGAAGATCACTAGTGGAGGGATGATCTGCCCCAGTTGTAGAGATAATCCAGTTAAGAATGTACATACGAGAGCTTAAAGTTTACAAGCTGTTCAAGTTTACGGAATCTCCAAATTCAAGAGATGCTTCTGGTTTACAGAATCTTCAATTAAAGAGTTGCCTCTAGTTTACTTTATTATATTCCAACTTTCTGAAAATTACCAGTGTCAAACACGTGTTACATTTACTTTTCTGGCACAAAAAGTACAAATCAGCGTAGTCCGAAATCTACAGTTAGATGCTAACGTATTTTAAATTACAAAAGATACATTTTTACATTAAATTTACTTTTTAATAATCTTACACACTAATCAAAATTCCAGAAATGTACTTTTACCAGCCTTTTATAAAAAATTATCATTAATACTTTTAATTACCATAAAAAGATTCTTTGAATAATAATGAAATATGTTGAAATTCTCATCTGATATAATAAAATATAATATAACTTTCGATATTTTATAAATATCTTAACAAAAAGGAATTATAAAATTGGAAAAAAACATACCTGTATATGACAGTAAATCAATAGAAGAAATGAGACTGGGAATAATTATTAAAACATCTTGAACTCGATAATGCCAACTCATTAGTACACCTCGTAGCGTAGCTACTTTGAACTTCCAATTATAATTATAGAGACCGTATTCATTATTTTATTATTAAAAATGTTTTAGGATAGATGGAGCTAGCGGTACTAATTGAATTTAATATTTAGGATACCAGGTGCTTAAAATGTTAACAGGTACTGTTACAAAACTAGAAGGTTTGTGGAATTGCATTTCTATACAAGTAGCAGTATCGTCAGATGCAGATATTGCGGCAAATGCACGACGCGAAGAAAAGGCGTTGTCAAGAATAATATTATCATTAGATAAATCAACGTACCCACACGTAATGCAAGCCAAAACCGCAAGTAAGGCATGGACAGCACTTGAAAAAGCTTTTGAAGATAAAGGGCTACATCGAAAGTTGAGATTATTGAGAAGTTTGTGCTCAATAAAACTTGAAAACTTTGACAACATGGAAGATTATGCAAATCAAATAATGGGCCTCTCCCAGCAACTAATGTCAATTGGAAAACCCATTGATGATGAATTTCTTGGTGTGATAATGTTACAAGGGCTCACTGAAGATTATGAACCCATGGTAATGGCACTTGAAAATTCTGGGGTAGATATAACTTCTGATTTTGTAAAAACGAAACTGCTACAAGATAAAAAATGGCAAAGTGGACGACATGGAGGTGATTCTGCTCTGGCTTCAAAACATAATAAGTTTAAGAAATCTCCATGGTGCTGGTGTTGTAAACAAAAAGGTCATTACAAAAATCAATGTCCCCAAGCACGTGACAAAAAGGATGTAACACCAAATAAAAATAAGAATAAAGTGATAACCGAATTGAAAATAAAGCCTTGTTTGCTGCCGCATTAGGTGTAAATATGAAAAATAATTTTTGGTACATTGACAGTGGCGCGTCATCCCATATGACAGGTAACAGTGATATTTTGATGGAATTGTCTAATAAAAATTCTGGACAAGAAATTTCCATAGCCAACAATAATAAACTGTTGGTTAGTGGAACTGGCAGTAGTATTGTGAAACTAAAACCAGATGGATCGGAAAGAAGCATTGTGGACATTAAGTATGTTCCAGATCTTTCAGTCAACCTTTTGTCAGTAAACTTAATGGTGTCCAAAGGTTACAATGTATGTTTTGACACTGAAGGCTGTAAAATTATTGTGCAGGAGAAGTGTTCCATTAAGGGAGAACCCATAGCAACAGCCAGTAATGTTGACGGTTTGTATAAACTTGACATTTTTTCAGAGCAAGCTAACATAGCGAAAGCAACTACTTCTCAAATGCTATGGCACAAGAGACTAGGTCATCTCAATCATTATAGTATGGGTCTACTAAAAACCAGTCTGGCAACAGGAATGATGTATAAAGAAAATAATGTTCCTAAGCCCTGTGAAAGTTGCATTAAAGCAAAACAATCAAGAAAATCTTTTCCGTACAGAAAGAATAAAGAAGTTGTTAAAAATAAACTTGACCTAATTCATTCTGATTTAGTTGGACCAATGGAAGTGGAATCATGGGGAGGTAAAAGATATATTTTTTCCTTAATTGATGACCATACAAGAAAAGTATTTTGTTATTTTCTTAAATCAAAAGATGAAGTTCCTGCAATTTTCAAAGAATTTTGTTTCATGGTAGAAAATCAAACTGAACGAAAAATAAAAATATTAAGGACTGATAATGGGGGTGAGTATTGCAATAAAATATTAGATGATTTTCTCAAAGATAAAGGAATCAAGCATGAGCTAACTGTACCCTATAGTCCTGAACAGAATGGTGTGGCAGAAAGGTACAATCGTTCAATTCTTGAAAAGCTACGTTCCTTGCTTATCGATTCAAATAGCCAGAAACAAATGTGGGCAGAAGCAGCGAACACTGCAGTTTATCTTTTAAATCGTTCTCCTACAAAAAACTACGTGGTGCAACGCCAGAGGAAAAATGGACTGGAAAGAAGATAGATCTTAGCCATCTTAGAGTGTTTGGATGTAGTGATTTTATCCATATACCAGATATAAAAAGAAGAAAACTAGATGAAAAGGGCAAAGAGTATATTTTCGTTGGATATTCTGATGCCAGTAATGGATATAGATTATTGGATCCTGACAATCACAATCTAAAAATAGCCAGAGATGTTGTGTTTCTAGAAGAAAAATTTCCAGAAAGTTTGCATCCTGAAAAGTTAGGGATCTCTTTTCCACTTACTTAGTGTTAGTACTGAGGATGAATCAGCCAAGATATCTGACAGTCCAACTCCAACCTTAGAGAATGAAAACTCCAGTTCACCATCTTCAGAAACTGGTGAATCCATTGAAGAAGATAATAGAGCTGTAGTAGTGAGTGCTAATGAAAATTGTGATTTGGAAGTGAGTGTTTGTGAAAGTAGTAGTGAATCTAGATATCCAAAACGAAATACACGTAAGCCAAAATTTTTAGCTGATTATTTAATAGATAATGATGTATCTGATAATTCAAATTTTGCCATGTTAGCTATATCAATTGATTTAGAACCAGCAACTCTTTCTAAAGCAATGTTAAGCACAAGAAGTGCTGAATGGAAGCATGCTATTAAAAAGGAATTAGATGCGTTTAAATTTAACAATGCTTGGGAATTGGTTGATAAACCTAGTAATCAAAATATTGTAAAAAACAAATGGGTTTTCAAAACTAAATTAAATCAAAATGGAGATATAGCTACATATAAGGCAAGACTGGTTGCCAAGGGTTTTACCCAGAAATATGGCATAGATTATTCAGAGACGTTTTCTCCAGTAATCCGGTTTAGTAATTTAAGGTTGCTTTTTGCAATGGCTACTGAATTAAACTTGGAAGCAGACCATTTGGATGTGGAGACAGCGTTTCTGAATGGTGACATTGATCAACCAATTTACATGAGTCAGCCAGAAGGTTTTGAAGAACCTGGTTCACAAAATAAAGTGTGTTTACTCAAAAAGGCTGTTTATGGCTTAAAGCAATCATCAAGATTATGGTATGAAAAAGCTCGTAATGTAATCAAATATAGAGCCTTGTATTTTCTTTAAAAATATTGAAAATTCCATAGTTTTGATTGCACTTTACGTAGATGATTTCTTTATTTTTTACAATAATCTTGATGAGGCCAATTCATTAAAAATTGAATTAAATAAACATTTTCGTGTAAAAGATCTTGGACCAATGTCACACATATTAGGTATGAAAGTTCAGAGAAACCGTGCTAAGGGTGAATTAAAATTAAGTCAGGAACAGTCCATTAATAAGATTCTAAATAAGTTTCAAATGTCAGATTGTAAAACTGTAAGTACTCCCTTAGAACCAAAACAAACTTTTAAACTTGATGAGGTATTTTATGATGCTCCTTTTCAACAGTTAATAGGGTCAGTTATGTATTTGTCAGTGTGTACAAGACCTGATATTACATTTTCAGTATCATATCTAAGTCAATTCAATATTAACCATTCAAAAGAGCATTGGTTGAGTGCTAAAAGATTGCTTATTGTATCATAACTACCTTCCTCCATTGTTTCCAACTTTTTTGCGATCGAGGAATTCCATTTAATATGGTAGTTATTTCTACCCAATGTTTTTCTCCCTCTTTAAATGAAAAATCTTTTGAAAATTTTCCACTTTGTAATTGTGGGTGCTGCTTAACATACCCAATTAATATTTTTTTTGTTTCTCTGTGATTCCTGCCACTTTTCCTGACATTTTTTTAATAATAATGCCCAAGACTGAAGACAATCCACCTTTTAAAACAACCGCTATTTTCAAACAAATAAAATTAGAGGTCATATTTTTGACATCTACTGTGTTGCCACGTTCAAAACTTTACAATAGGAAAAAGCAATCGGTCGCAAGTCGAAAATACAACATTTATAATTCATTCGATGCGACCGTCGCATGTGGTTAGTCGTGTACGATGACCGTCGATTGATTTCGAAAATCGCAGCCCAGGGCCGTAGTAACTATATCAACGTTTTTTAAATCGTAGGCGCACACTAAAACGGTGATTCACTGTTAGATTGGTTTATTTGAATTATTTTTTTTGTAGGATTTTGAATTTGAACAATTAAATTTGGTTTTAAAATTAAAGGCGTACACTAAGACAGTTATTCCCTTGTAGACTTGTTTATTTGACTTATTTATTTAGTAGAATTTTGGGATTGAAGAATTAAAGTTCATTTTTTTAGGCGATTATTCACTTTTGGTTGACTTAATTCTTTTATAGAATTTTGGGATTGAAAAATTAAAACTTCAATTTTTTAAGATTATAGGCGCACACTAAGAAGTTATTCAATTTTAGACTTGCTTATTTGGACTGTTGTAGAATTTTGGGATTGAGAATCTAGTTATAATTTTTTTTTGGTTGGATCCTTACATTTTTTTTGACTTAAGAAAATTTTTTTAGTGTGGAAAATCATTTATTGGGAGGACTAAAATCGATGCTATTTTTTTTTCTTTTTCTTCGATGCTATTTTTTTTCTTTTTCTTTTTCTGACTTTAAAAGAACAAGGCAGTATTAATAAACCAAATTTGATTCAATTTTGAAAAACCATAGGCGGACATAAAAACTTTTTTTTTCGTCTAAATTTTTTTTTTGTTTCTTCGTTTATCCCCTCTTTTTTTTCGAAAAGACAGTGCCGTAGTAGCATATTTTTTTTCTCTGTTGAAATAAATTATAGAAAATAACTTTACAGTTGAACTGCACAACAACAAAAATAAAAACAGATAAAATTTTTTTTTTTTTTTCGGAAAAGTCATCAGCGTACAGTAGTATTTAATTTTTTTTTCTACTTCGCTCTATCTAGAAATTTTATTTTTTTAACTTAAACTTAGTTGAATATTTTATTTTTTTTTGGTTACTTTGTCTCTCCCTTTGCAAAAGCAGGGTTGTAGTAGACAATTTTGTCCTAACTTAAACAGTTAAATTTAAATTGGAACTATAAATAAAGGAGTTATAACTCAGACTATAGTCACAAAAGTTCAAAAGGATTAGCACAATTATTAATGCGTGTATAAAATAAATTTAAGAAGAATAGAGAAAAGTCAACAATTTTTTTTTCTTGCGAAAAAAAAAGTAATATACAGCTATTTTTTTTATCTCGCGTATTGGTAACAAAAGACATACACGTACCTTTTAAACCCATCCTCAACTACCAACCTCCTTCTACGAGAGGATCTTCGTCAAGGTAGGAATATTTTATTGTTTTATTTTATTAACTTGGGAATTGTATTTACACTTGATTGCTAAAATCCAAACACCCATAAAATGCCTGATACTAACAAAACGAAGCAAGCAGCAGCAGCAGCACCTACCCCCACTCCAATGGTGGTACAACTACCCACTCAGCCGTTAGGAGTAACAGCGACAAATTTAAATGGTAAATTGAGGGTAGTTTTAGAAAATAATTTCGTTGTTGCAACAAAGTCATTCATCGAGGTATCTCATTCTGTAGAAGTGCTGATTAATTAAATTTTAAAAGTACGCTAAAACATTTATAATTAAAGTGATGACGTATAAAATGTTAACACAAGCAAGTTATTAAGAAGTCAGAGCTGTCTTCTGGTGCATTGGGAAACGTAGAATATAATTTAAAAATAAATCTTAAGTACTTATACTATGCGCCGGAATATATCAAATATAAATATAAATTTAGGTAAAATAGATATAATGCCAAGGCCAAAATGGAATACTTGGTATGCAGAAAAGTGTGCATATAGGACGGGCATATAAATGTCATTAGGAGCCCGATGCTAATAGCTCGTTGCTCAAATATAGGGGCAACATGTCAATATATTGACAGTAACAAAAAAGTGCAGGACAGTTTATACTAAAGAGTACAGCTCCTGTAAGTAGTTACTAAAAGAGGACGCTCATCTTGCCTAGAACTATAAGCTAGAACATAATCTGAGTGAGCAATGGGAAAAATATCAGAAATGTGTATTCGCGATTATGTGGGGCGAATAAAAGTGGTATAAATGTATGAGGTTAAAAAGAATTAAGTACTCCACAAAGGGAGAGCCCGAAAAAAGGGTAAATTGAAAATATATAATTGTCCAAAGGAGGCGAATAAAGGAAATAATAGAGTATACGCGAGTAAAATAATGAAAGGTTCAGATATTTGTATATGGAGTATACGTAAGTAAAATAAGAGAGTTTCAGATGGTTGTATACGGGGTATACGCGAGTAATATATTATATTTGCCCAAAAGAGGCGAATAAAAGTAATAAAAAGGTTTAGAAATGTGTATACCGGGTATACGCGATTATTTGGGCGAATAGGGCCTACATGAGAAAGGATCGTGTCACGTGCGGGACACCAAGTGAAAAAAAGAGAATTGCGAGATTAATAAAGAAGTAAATACTTCAAAATAGGGCAAAATAGGTCGCAAATAGGGAAAAAGAATTGATATATATATAGAAATGTGCCAGGCAAGACGGATCTATGAATCCAAAGCTAAATTATGCACGAGTATAATCTACAATGCTATTAAAAAAAATAGCGACGAGCTCGGAAAATATACAGTGTGAAATGGTGAGCTCAAAAAGATATAACAACCCCACGGAGGTTAAAGAATTTGATATAGGAGAAAAGGTATAGTTGAGAGATTTAGCGCAACGATAGAAGTATCGAAGAAGTCATAAAAAATGGATTGGGCCATTTGTAGTAAAAAAAGAAGTAGGAACGGTAACCTACAAAATAAGTACGGAAAGAGGTAAAAATGCATAAGTAGTGCACATCAATAGGCTGGAAAAATATTATAAAGATGATATGAAATCCCTCACAGAAGAGAAAATGGAAGTAAAAAACCTCAAAGGAGGCAAAGAAGAAACCGAAGAAAAAGAGAAAAATGAAGGCAAAGAAGAAGCCGAAGAAGAGGAAGAAAAATGAAATAACCCCAGAAAAGGTTGCAATTCTTCCGTTATGGAGCGCGGGAGCACAGCCGCAAAAAGGAAAGCCCAAAAGGAAAATAATTAAGAGTAACAGGGAAAATGTACCCCTGAGAAGGTCGACGAGAGTAAGGAATCGACCAAGCAGTGTATCAGACTACGTATGCTACGCAACTTTTAGTACGAAACCATTAAGACATAAAGGAACGAAGAGTCCGAATGTAAAATGGGCAGCTATTAGTCAGGAAACATATAATGAAGAGCATACTGAAATAATAGAAGAAGGACCAGAAATATACGATGACGCACAAGAAAATTTATAATTGAATTAAATAAAGTATAAGGTTAAAAGTACCAACCAATGGCTCAAAGGTGAAGGGAACCAGTGGCCAATGGTGTCCTCCATTATTTTTATTGCGCTTAAACGTGATTAACGTCGATAATATTGGTCTCTGATTTATGTTGATTTTAAGTGGTTTAAACTATAGTAAAAATTGTGTCCACAACTCCAGTTGTGTATATATTCATCATCTATCGATGTGAGTAATTTTTTTCTCAAATATATCAATATAAATAGTCTTTGGAGTGCATTTTGTATTTCTTAAAGTGAGAAATTTTATCTATTTAAAGAGGTAAAAAGTTGCTTACGTTTTTTTGCTAGTATGTACACTTTCTCATTATCAGGAACCAGTGACGGAGATTGATAAATTAATTATGGGAGATTCCACAAAATGTTTTAAATGTAAGACCAATAAAAATGAAGGTTTGGTAGGATGTGAAGGAATTTGTTCTAAATGGTTCCATTACTCTTGTATCGGCCTATCTAGTGCGGAGTTTGCTTTGTTTTCTAAAAGCAAGAACTTATTTTTCTTATGCGACGTATGCAAGAGAAAATGTGAAATTCTCGAAAAAGTTATTGTTAAAGAGACCAATGATCAATTAGGCTCTATAAATCAATCTCTTACTTATGTTAAAGAATTACTTGAAGAAAGAATTGAAAAGAAAATTATTGAACTCTCTGCATTCAAAAGGGAAATTATAGACGAATTGAGTCAAAAATGTGTATCGCAACATCAATCAAGTGCTTGTATATCTCCTCAGACCAACAATAACCAGAATGCTACAAGTTCGTATTCTCGAGCTTTAAAAAAGCAACCATCTTACATTATTAAGCCCAAAACAAAACAAGATTCTGCAGCTACTAAAAGTGATATGATTAAGAATATTAACCCGATTGAGTCTGAAATTAATTTAAGCAAAGTTATCCAAGTTAAGGACGGTGGATTGGTAGTCAGCTGTCAAGAAACACAGGACTGCAACAAGTTTGTCAAACTGGCAAATGAAAAACTTGCAGATAACTATACAATAACAGAAGTTCCAGTATTAAATCCACGCATCAAAATTGTGGGAATGTCCACTAAACTCTCTGATGAAGACCTTATGAAATCATTAAAGATCCAAAACAAAGATGTCATTTCTGGCGACATGAAGTGTATTTCTTTCTTACCTTTGGAGAAAAATAATAAACTTTTTCAAGCAATTATTCAATGTAATATTTCTAGCTACAAGAAAGTAATGCAACAGGGAAAATTATTTGTAGGGTATGACTATTGTAGTGTATATGATGCAATTGATTTAAGGCGATGTTTTAAATGTTGTGGATATCACCACTCTGCAAACAAGTGTAAGTCAACTATTGTAATTTGTCCTATTTGTGCCCAAAACCATAAATTAAATCAGTGTCCAAAAACAAGTCAATATTGTATTAACTGTCATAATTATAATAAAACTTCAAATAATCCAATATCTGCTAACCACTCATCTCTGAGTATTAGGGATTGTGCGGTCTATAAAGAATCTTAGATAAATTTAAATCAAATATATTGTCTCCAATCTAGCAATTATCGTCAAATGTAGTTCCCAAATTGTCTCATGTTCCGGTAATGAATTGTTATTATCAAAATGTAAGAGGTTTAAGAACTAAAACTAAAGATCTTTATATAAATTCTACTATTTCATGTGAATATGATATATTAGCTCTGACTGAGACTTGGCTGAATGATTCGTTTAATGACTGCGAAGTAATTGATTCAACGAGATATGACGTTTTTAGATCGGATAGGCGCTATTCTTTGACGAACAACACGAGAGGAGGAGGTTGTATTTTAGCTGTAAAAAAGACATTATCAGCATCAATGAATGATTTAAGTTGTTGCAATTTTGTAAAAGATCTGTTTAATATTGATATAATTTCAGTAAGTATTAAGTACGAACATATATACTTGTATATTTTGAACATGTATATACCTCCCAATACATCAAACGAAGAATTTGACATACTACTAGATGGAATTGAAACATTACATCAATTGTATGATAACAAGTTGCTAATACTAGGTGATTTTAACATATCAGAATATGCTTCTTATAAATTCGATTCACAGTTAAATCCAACTAGAAAAGTTTTATCCTTGAATTATTTTCAAAATTTTTTTGGCCTATTTCAATTCAATGAAATAAAAAATCATTTTAATCGTATACTAGATCTCGTTTTATCCAATATACAGGGTTGTAAAGTGAAAAAAGCAACTGATGTAATTCTACCAGCTGATCTCCATCATCCCGCCCTTATCATTGAGTTGCCTTATCAGCGTCACAAAAACCTTATCCCGACCGCTTCAACAGGATTTAATTTTAAAAAAGCAGATTTTCCAAATCTTTATGAAGCATTACTTGAGTCAGACTGGACTTTTCTCAATAGTTATTCTGATGTAGATGAAGCTCTAAAGGTATTTTATGATCATATGAATAATATATTCAGTCAGTATGTTCCAAAAAAGAAACCCACTAACAAACATTATCCTCCTTGGTTTAATTCTGAAATAATTAAAAGCCTCAAATTAAAAAATACTGCTTGGAAAAAATTTAAACGTACTAAAGATAATTCAGACTATTTAATATATAGTCAATTAAGAAGTGACATTAAAAACAAGACTAAATTAATATACTATAATTATGCGAGATGTTCCGAAGAAAATATTAAAGCAAATCCAAAATCGTTCTGGTCTTTTATAAATTTCAGAAAGGGTGATCTGTCAACGATACCTAATAATATGAACGTGGACAACCACCAGTTAAATGATCCAAAGGATATAGTAGATGCTTTTGCAACCTTTTTCTCAGGAAATTACACGCCAACTGATAATACCTATACATACTCCCTTGATTATTGTAATTATTATGACACGGTTAATATTACTCAAACAACTGAAGCTGAGGTGCTTACTGCTATAAGAAAATTGAAACCTAAACCAACAAGTGGACCGGACAATGTCCCGGCCTACCTGGTGAAGGATTGTGCACAGGTATTTTGTAAACCACTTACTATTATTTTCAACCTCATTATTAAAGGGCAACAGTTTCCTAAAATCTGGAAGTCGGCTAGAGTCAGTCCTATTTTTAAAGACGGCAGCAAAAATGATATAACAAATTACCGCCCGGTCACAATTCTAAATAATTTTTCTAAAGTCTTTGAAATACTTGTGCATTCTTACCTTTCATTTCAATTTCGTCATATCATTACACCAACTCAACATGGTTTTATGGCTGGTCGCTCTACTGTAACCAATTTAATGTGTTTGACTCAGTATATTTCGGAAGCACTGGATAAAAGAAGTCAGGTTGATGTCATCTACACTGACTTCTCTAAAGCATTCGACAGAATTGACCACAATCTGTTATTAAGTAAACTTGCATTTCTAGGATTTCACAGTTCTTTTCTGAATCTCTTGCGATCTTATTTAACAGATCGTTATCTTTACGTTCAGTGCCTAGGTCATAAATCAAGGAGTTTTAAACAGACATCCGGTGTTCCACAGGGCTCAGTCTTGGGTCCGTTGTTGTTTCTACTTTTTATTAATGATATTGTTTGTATTCTGGACGTTGAAAAATTGGTGTTTGCTGATGATCTCAAATTTTATTATCAAATTTTTACTGAGAATGATTGTTTATTACTTCAAGAGAACCTCAATCGTCTAAATGAATGGTGCATTAAAAATAAATTACTGTTAAATGTTAAAAAGTGTAATGCAATGACTTTTACTAGAAAAGACTCAGCAATACTTTATAATTATAATTTGCAAAACACTACAATAAATAGGCCAGAAATAATTAAAGATCTTGGTGTCACTTTTGATCCAAAGTTGACATTCACACCTCACATAGAAAAAACAACTGCTTCAGCTTATAAAATTTTAGGGTTTATTATAAGGAATATGAGATTATTTAATGACTTCTCAACAATGAAAATACTTTTTTCATCATTAGTTTTGTCAAAACTAGAATATGCTAATATCATATGGAGTCCAATATATTTGAATCATATTGCTGATTTGGAAAGAGTCCAACGTAAATTCTTTAAGTCAGCTTGCTTTGCAATTGACGGTACCTACCCTATAAGAGGAACAGATCACAGTTATTTTCTTGACCGTTTCCAAACATGTAGTCTTTTAAAAAGAAGAGTGATGCATTCAATAATATTTTTGCATAAAATTTTAAATAACAAAGTGGATTGTATATCACTTTTGGAAATGATAAATTTTCACGTTCCAAGAGTCAATACCAGGAGAAACCAACTACTCTATCAACAAGCGCACAGAACAAACATATTAAAAGCATCGCCTTTATTTCAAATGATCCTGAACTATTCCAGCATGGAAAATGAAATAGACATTCTTAACTGCTCTGTTGTATCTATTAGAAATATTTTCTTAACTAATTATTAAGTTGTCAACTGTGGAAGAAGAAATGGATGCATCCTTTTTTTTTTTTTTTTTCAGGGTGCATCAATTTCTCTCTTTGCAGTTATTTAAAGTTATATGTATCTATTTTTTTTTTGTTTTTTTTATGTTAAATATTGTTATACTCTATGTCCTACCTTATCCTATAATTAGGGGCAACCCTGTTGGATATTGTAATAAATAAATAAAATAAAATAAATTATACCCATTGATAGATACTATCCAAACGCCGTCGATATTTTTTTTCTAAGTCATAATAGTTCAAAGTTAAAATGATCAAAAAAAAATACAAAAATTAATTATCCATATTCATTTAATATATTTTTAACAAACATAACAACGGCGGTAGTAATAATATTAAGAATTGCTGTTCATTTTTTCTAGAAATAGGTAAATAAGGAGTGCGGGAAACTAACTTAAATATATCAATATTAGATAGTCCAAAGATATTGCAGTATAATCAAAATCAACATAAGTATCAGTAATAGGTTTCAGTTCAATCAATTAAAAAGTGATCGCTAATGTCGTATACAGAATTATACATAATGGTCTTTAGTGTAATAACAGAAAGTAGTAAACAGATAATAAGGTATTAATGAAAAAAGAATCAACCTGGCATAGAGGAAGATCACCCAGCAGCTGACAGGAAGAAAAAAAAACGTAATAACAAACGCGACCGGCCTAAGCACAAAGGGGGGCGAGAATCAAAATAAACAATACCTAATAAACGTCAACATACTTCGCTCCAGCTGTAAGGGCGACTATACTATGAAGCATGGGGGGTTGACTCAATGGACCTGCGCAATGACCTATGGTTACTGTGGACACCAACAGGCAACATCCCTGGACCACAGTGAGTTGGCACCCTGCTACATGATGTTAAACGCCCAAACAAAAGGTAGCGTAAGAAGCTCTGACATACAATTTTGGGTAATTTTGTAAAAATATAATTTGATTTCGGACCCACTGCTAGATAGTAAGTGAGACATAATGCTATCGCAAGTCGATTATTACGGTTCATCCCCAAAACAGCACTCCTAGTCATGGGAGGAGAAAAATATTTCAAAAAGGAAAAAAGAAAATAAGGTAAAGTAACTAAGGGTTATGCTCTAACCAGGATAAATTAAGAAAGCAAAGGTAAGTGGAAAGTTTAATTATTAAATGGGATAAGGCTAGTAAAAGCCACAACTAATTAAAAAGTTCTTTTTTTGATAAAATATGGGTATACAAATATAAGGGGTGTATCTAGATTAGATGAAGCTACAAATTTTATTTTTACTATTTTGAATTAATTAATTAAGTACATAAGACTTTAAAGTGAAAAGTTTTCTTTGTTGTATTATTGAGACGAGTCTCTAAAGGTTCATTTTAATTTAAATAACTGCAATTATTTTTTATTTTTAATAGTCAGTCAATTAGCCTATGGTCAAGTAATCAGCCAGATATTAGATTTTTTGGGATACAGTTAATTTAGGAAAAGGCTATAAGAAGCCATAAAATATTTATAGGATATGCTATTACGCTAGTACTTTCAATTTCGTTTGTGTTTCACAACCCTTTTACACAGGTCTGCACGGGTGTTTTTGGTTTTTTTTTTTTAAAAAAGGGAAGGAGTTAGTATGAATATTCGCTGTCAAACTCCAATTAACAGTCAAATAAATAATAACAAAAAATGACGCATACCAATGGCTACGCAGGGGAGAAATACAAACCGTTAAAAAGTACATGTAATATTAAGGGAAGCAGGTTAGGAGAAGCGAAAGACTTCAAATATCAAGTGTAGTATATACAATAGGTAACCTCAGGGACCAAGTTTAACTTACAGTAGAGCCAATATTATAAGAAAGATTGTTTTTTTAAAAAAAAAGGGGTCCACTTTGAAATTTTTTTGTGAACATACCATATAAATACATAGGGTAGTTTAGTTAGAATAAGGGTATAATATTTTTTTTGGTTTTAATTTTTTTTTTTAAAAAAGGGGGTATCATTTACAAAAAAAAAATTTTTCCCCAGCAAGAATTTTTTTTGCGCCTTTCCTCATCGAGTCAGTGAATTTTCAGATAGTAGGAAGATTGAAATAAAAGAATGGATCCACTTGTAATACTTCAATTTTTCGAATCATTTTGTAAATGCTATTGCGGTTATTGGTGTAACAAAGACTTTTAATTTCATTTTTTAACAAAAAATTTGTAACGCGCAAGAACTTAGTTCCAATTATTGGTTCAGTATTTTGCAATTACCTTGTTGAATTTTTTTTATTATTATTGTTTGCCATTATTATGAATTTATATATTATAGATAGTGTTTAGTGTTGTAACAAAGATTTTTGATTTTTTTTTTGTCATGTGCACGAACTTAGTAAGAATTACTATTTGTTTGTTAGGCAATTACTGTACTGAACTTTATTTTTTTTGTTATTATTATTTCGCTTAAGATACAGTTATTGTTTATTGTTGCGATAAACACCCAGTTTTAATTTAGTTAGGAAAAGGAGATCGGACTGCAATTACACGAGTGCGCGGCTTACACTTGGACTATAGGTACTTTCAATGTGCGCGAAGCGTAAGAGGAACAAGAATCAAGAATGGAGTTGGCACAACTAACAATGGACTTAGGCATTACCCTTACTCTAGCCCCAACCAAGACTGGAGGTACAATGGGATTCAGGGCGTCCGACTGCGCAGACCCAAAAACGAAAATAACAGCACTATCATTATATACCAGTAGAAATTTGCAGTAGAGCGGAAGAAGAACTTAAGCTAACACCACTCCAACCAATAGAAGCGGAAGGACTGTACACACAACAGGAAATTAAAGAAGCGCGAAAAAATACTCCCATCTGGACCAAAAGAAGAAGCAGATTAAAACCAGAGAAGACACTGGACTGACTCACAAGGTTAAGTAAACAAACCAGAGGTTGTTCAGTACATGACCCAAACAATCAAACATTCTATAATAACCCGGAGAGAGTTGATGGTCTAGACTTGTTCTAATGCCCCAACATTACATACTATTGCTAAATAAAGTTTCGAAAGGAAATCCTTTCACCTATTCGCATATCAACTGCATATGTCAATGGCATATATCAACTCTTTCATCTCTGTCCATTAAAAATGAATTATTTCTGTGCATCGCAATGCCAGCAGGCATAGCCTCGTACATTATTCTATAAGCAATCAGTAAGCCTACCCTTATAAAATCCCAAGGAAAACGCAATGCCAGAGAGGCCACGATGAGCAACAACTAGCTGTCACACCGAAGCTGGCATCGAGGGAACTTGCTAGCGTGGCGCAATGCCGCTAGCAGGCAACGGAATCAGTAAGTCAGAGAAGATAGGGCAACAATGGAGAGTACGGATGGATAAAGAATAAACTACGCAGAAGCTAGTGTAAGTGCGCGACGCGAAAACCCATGTGACAATACAGAGAACAGTATAACGAAACGCGATAAGATGTAACGGTACCTACTGTACGGTAGAATAATGTAATAGATTGTAATGTAAGGTAGATAGGGTAACTAGTATTTAAGGAATGGAGGGAGGGGGAACTTACGAAAAGAAAACGGCTCTGTAAAGCCGTTTCTTTTTCAAAGGGGGAAGTAATGTAATAATCCAAAAGGAACCCCCCTTCCCCGCCCCGGGTTGACATGAGGGAAAAAGATACAATAAGCTAAATAACATATCGGAGCTCCCCGGTATTATTTATTCAAATGAAACTAAGTAACCTTTGCGTAATAGCGACAGGACATTGGTCAGCGAAAAGCTATTTCACAAGAATGTATTTGAAAAAAATGTAGAACACGAAACTAAAGAATTTGCAACTAAATAAGTTGCAGTTCTGAAAAAGCAAAAAAAAGTCACGAAGGAGCTAGCCGCGATGTGTAAGCTAAATTTTGCTGTCTCAGCTCCCAAAGCGTACCCAAGCAGTGCCGGTAGCAGGGCTGCTAGCCAATAGTAACGAGACAAGTGAGCAGAATGAGGGAGAAAGGGTAGTTCATGAGGTACTAGGGGGAAAAAAGACTTTTGCTGGAGACCAAAAAAACGAAGAATGGGGCAATTTGATTTGGAGCGTTCCATAGGCTAGATGCCAATCGAATCAAACGCGTTTAGGGCAAAGTTAAGTGTTTTTTTTTCGGAAAGTGAGCTAAGTGCTAATTTTCAATAAAATTATTAAAGAATAATAATTTAAATAATCGATCATCGGGCCGCGGAAACGAAGTAATCTTTTGTAATAATAATAATCAGTGAAATTTTATCCAAGTGATAAATCACAATATTAATTTTACCGGAGCGATTAAAAAAATAGTGAGTGTGTGAGTGAACCTGAACTCGCTACAGGGAAAATTGGTGAGTGCGAATTTGTATCGTCTCAATTGTTCAGACGGATATTGTATCTTTTATCCTCAACCGGATATATAGAGTTTACCTGGTCTCCACTGTCGGGACGTAGATAATATTCTCCAACAGAGAACTGAGTCCTCCGGGAAAGTTATACGTAACGTAACGATTAAAAATTAAACTGTAACCAAATTGATATCACGCAAGGGTCCATCAGACCATATTTTAATTCATGTTGTTGATTAGTTTTAAATTTTGTTAATGTTAATTTAAAGAAAGTTTTTTTCTTTTTTTCTTTGGGAGATGCACATAGCTTTCCGTAAGAGTTTCATCTACATTTAGACTTGTATCATCAAACTTAGAGTTTAATAAATTTGCTAGATTCTCCCGAGAATATTGTGTATCATTTCTCTAGACTCCAGACTTTTTTCAGAGCCCAGCAACACATCCCGTCCTTCCTAACTACCGAAGTAAGACCTCCCAACACCAAATACTGCGGAGGCCGAATCCACGAACCCTAACTTTAGCCTAACATCCGCTCGGCTAGGCTAAAGTCTATTAAAAATTAAGATTAAAAACAATTTAGTATATCACATCTGGTGACAACGAATAAGAAACTTCTTATCGGTTATTACACCGGGTTCGTATTAAGAATTCTTAGGTATGGGCTGTTACCAGAAATTATGGTCCCAGCTACAGAAACTCCGGGTGCTATTTCGTCGCTTTTTACTACTGAATCACATGTAAGGTGCTGTAAGGATTATAGTTTACCCACAACCTCGCATCTAGGCAGTACAACTAGCTTCTTCTGGACTATTAAAAATTGGTATAGTTATGTTATCTTGGGTTGTTTTGAAAGTCATAGTCCAGCTTGAATAATCAAGTTTACATTGATACTTTAAAATAAAGTCTCTGCCAATGATTCCGTCGGCGGGAAGTCGTTTTCTACAATATGAAAGACATGCTTAAAAACGAAATCATTTAAGTAAACATTAGTTCGTGTTGTTCCTATAGTTTTTGTAACTCCTTCAGTGACACCTTGTATTTTATTAATTTTAGAACCGTCGATGATTTGTTCAGGATTTATTTTACCTCTTTTAAATAGAGATATGTCTGCTCCCGTATCTATTATTAGTGTAACCTGTTGGTATCCAGTCATTTCTGTTTGGATGAAAATGAAATTTGATAGTGTTAGGTCCATTTTAAAAACCTTTAGGATTGCCCCAAAAAACCTTGTTGGGGTTCCACATAGTTTTCCTGTTGAAAATTTGTATTTATAAAACGATTGGGTCTACCTCTGTAACTTGTTCATCTGTTATACCGACCCTGGTATCGGCCATTGTAATTATATTGAGGTTGATTAAAAGTGTTTGTATTATTTTGTAGTCGAGAGTTAAAATTAAAACGTCCGTATGAATTAAAGTTTTTTCTTCCTCGAAAGTTTTCCCTGTTTTTGTTGGTGTTATGTCTGTTATTAACGTAAAAAATCGAATTATGTGGTTCACTTTCTGCTCTCGTGTCGATAAATTTAGTTATAGCTTCTTGAGCCGTCTGGAAGCTACCTGCTTTCATAATAAGCTTAATTCTGTCAGAACTTGCATTTGTTTTAAGAGCTTTTACAACTGTATTTTTCGTATAATCTTCAGCAACCTTTACAGGTACACCTTCATTAATGTACGATTGTTTTAGTTTTTGAGTTAAATCCTCGATGTCGGAGATATATTTTTGGCTATTTTGTTTTGTCGTAAATTAATTATTTTTGAGGAAACCCATTGTGAGCTTTCGGGAATAATACCGCTTCGTACTTTATTTTCAGTGTCTTCAATGGTTTTACAGTTTTCGTCAATTAGATATCTCGCCTTGCGTGTTAACTTGGTTTTGACATAAGCTACTGCATTGTGCTCGTGATTGTCAATATTCGCAGCTAATAAGGATAATGCATCTAGGAATGAAGTTAATTTGTCCACGGAACCATCAAATTCATTAAGTAAAATTTTACTTGGAAAATTAAAAAAGTCAATCGCTGTTAAAGGCATGGTTACTGGTAAGTTTTCTTTTTCTTCGTTATCTTCTGCGTCACAGCTAAACTGTTCGTCCTTGATTGTGGGGTCTATTACATTAAAAGAGATCGGGATTTTATAGTCCACTCACAAAAATTCATATGCTCTGAAAACTCTATCTCGAACCGTATAAAATAATTGTTTAATTTGCCTTAAATGTGCGTCGTTTAAGTTTTTATAGTGTGAATTGACGATTTTCACAAATTCGTTAAAATAAGCTAATAAATTATCCCTAACTTAAATCTTAATGTCGTTTTTTTTGGTAGTTTAACCTTTAAAACTCTTTTAGATTCTCTTATAACTTCGTCCTTTAAATACATTTACTTGCTTAAAATTCCTCATAAGTTATAATTCTGTTTAAAACCAACTAAAAATTACTCGTTAAAATTATGATATATTAGATATAAACTACTATTTATATTTATATTTATATTTATATTTATATTTATATTTATATTTATATTTATATTTATATTTATATTTATATTTATATTTATATTTATATTTATATTTATATTTATATTTATATTTATATTTATATTTATATTTATATTTATATTTATATTTATATTTATATTTATATTTATATTTATATTTATATTTATATTTATATTTATATTTATATTTATATTTATATTTATATTTATATTTATATTTATATTTATATTTATATTTATATTTATATTTATATTTATATTTATATTTATATTTATATTTATATTTATATTTATATTTATATTTATATTTATTTACTTGAAAATTACCTACGTATTTTAATCTTAAGGTCAGGGCATGAAATTATGCAATATAGTTTTTACTCATAAATATTGCAAAGTTGTTTATCATAGTAGCATCTGGTAACCTTATACAATTGTTTATTCAGCGCTAATATTAAAAATGCAAAATCAGACGATTAAAACTATTATCTATTATTGTAGTCTTACAAGTAACCCAAAATAGGAAAATACCTAACTTAGAATATATCTTTAGTGAAATAAAAACATACCGCAATGAATTTTCTTAATGTACTTATGCTAAACTTACAGAGGTTTGGGGTAGTTTCTGATGAGATTCGTGTTGGTGATTTCCACAGCGAATCTGGAACCTTTTTGCGCCACTCTGTCTTTTTCCCCTCGAACCGTGTGCCCTTGTGGTTACCATCGGTTGGACTCAGCTGGATTAAAATTATTTAAACGAAGTCGTCAAATGAAGGATGATAAGGTGCAACTCGTTAAATACTGACTTTATAATTAAACAAGTTTCCATAGCTTTCTTAGACTTTTTATAACAAATTAGCAGAAGTGCTATCAGAAAAATCACTCCAAAAATTAAACCGACAACTTCCAAATGTGTAACGCCTCCTTTGTTGTTTGTAGTAGTTTGGCCACCGCTATTGCCCGTTTGTTCGATAATAATTTCTTCTTTAGACTGATTTTTCCCCATTTACAATTTTCACCTTGATTTACAGTGATACTGTCCACATTATAAACACTATCCACACACCCGACCTTTTGTTAACTGTTTGGCAGGATCGCCATGTAATAGATGGAATTAAATTACGGGGTATAAATAATACTTCTGCACGTTGACAAGACTTAATCTATCTTGAGCATATTAAAATAGGTACATATATTGTTGTTACTTAATATTACATATTATAAACAATACCAAAAGTAGATTGCTCTACTTATGAAAGTGTTGCTCAGCATTTTACCTTTAAATAAATATTAGATATAGAAAATATAAACTATTACAAGGTTACCTAAATATTGATTCCCTACATCGAAAACGGACGTAATTTTGTTTGAAAAACTCTCTTATTTCCTTGCGTTCTGTACCGTAGTTAAAAGAAAAAAATACTATAATTCACCCTGTATTATTTTTTTGTATTATAAATATGTATCTTTTATTTACTTTTTTAAAACTAGCAACAATACCAACAGAAGCAAAATAAAAAAAATTTCTATTACAGGTTTCATCTGGCGCGGATGCAGTGGAAGATGCCAGTGATGTGGATGATATTGGTGATTAGCTTGACAATACTCAAAATGACATTTTAAATACTGAAAAAGGCAACTCTCAAAACTCTACAAGGAGTAATGTAAATGTTGGTAATATTAAAAAAAGCAAAGAAAAATGTTACTACAAAAAAGTCAGCTCTTGACCATGTACCATAAAGAAAAAGAAAATGCGATGACTCATTGGTTAATGAAGTCTAAGAAGTAATGACGCAAACATTAGCAGCAAAAAAACCAAAGGATGTGTTTACCATATTTGGCAAAGAAGTGGCAGTGACATTACGAAATTTGCCCACTACATATGCTCAAGCTACAGTGCAACATAAAATAAGCACGCTTCTGTTGCAAGCAAAATTGGGAAATTACAATTATCCCGTAGCACAAAAATCACAGCATCAGTATTTCTCGCTCAGGAACAACACTATTATCCTCAATTTCAGCAACAGCAATATTTTCTCAGTACAGCCAATTCAGGTGGCTTACTAACCATTTTACCGATGCAGTCTCCGGAATCATATTCCTCATGCTCTTCTATTAGCAATCCCCTACCCCTGCACAATCAACTACTGCTCCTCCAAGTAATGAAGATGAGGTTGTGTAGATGGTTTCATCGCCCAACTCCGCTCTTCAAGTCGTACATCATAAGTATACCTACTTATAGATGTACGCCCAGAACTTTCTTATTTAGGATTTAAATATTTAGTTTTATTTTAGTTTATGCTTATTTTTACTACTGTTGTGCTTATTTATTCATTATTACAATCATTAAAATTTGATTTAACAAGTAGGTATAACAATTTATTTTAATATCTGTAAATGCAAATCTTGTAAATCTTAATAAATACATACCTTAATATAGTCTTGTAATACATCAATAAGGGCATCGCACATCTCCAAAACAGTTTTGGAAATTTCCTGTTTTGAAATTTTGAAAAAAATACATTAATGAGTGGTACGAAACTCCAGTTGATAAAAATCGTAGTGTTGCAGCAAGACGCTCTTTTATGGGAATGGCAGGTCTGTAACTGGTGTCTTCGTTACAAATTTTTGGTCCGATTTTTTGTAATAAAAAATCGAATTCACCTCCTGACATCCAAAAAAAGTTTCTGAAACCACCGTTGCACCTATATTCAAGGCTCAATAATATGTTAACTTCATGTTGTTTTAAATCGTCTTTTAAATTAATAGCGTTGTATCTAGTTCTACTTTGAAGACTTATCATAGATAAAGAACGCCGTTATTAAATAAACTAGTTTGTTAAGAAAATTACGAGTTTTAAAAGTTGCAGATGTAGTTTTTTAGAGAGTACATAAAACAAATTTAGTTGAGTTTGGGTTAGGTTTGGTTGGGTTAGTTCCAAATTTAAAAATTAATTTTGAGAGCGCAATAAATGAATACTGAATTCGTTGTTTGTAGAGCATAATTAAACTATTTTCATAAAAATACGATACCGACCGAAGAAAATAATTCGGATGACGTTGATTTGCGGCTCCCCCTATTTCGGCCCGGATGCAGACCAGTTCATTTCAGTCCGCGGTTCGGAATTGAGACGAAGTAGGGAGTGGGAGTACCTAGCTACATGTCACGAGTCAGGTCACATTGCATACGTGTAATTGACCACGAATCATATACTAATTTGTAATTTATCGTTTAGTTCGGTTTCCGGATTTCCATTTTTTTGAATTTTCGTGTTGTTTTTGTGTTGAGTGTTGAATTGATAGTTTCTGCGATTCAGCATCGGTATGTCCTACCACTATAAATCAGGGGCTCAAAAACGCAAAGAGCGGAAAGAGTGGCAAGAAAAATTTTTGAATGAACAAAGGAAGCAGCCTTCTTTAACTAGTTTTAACCTGAGTTACCAACTGTAAGTACCTACGAATAAAGAATAGAAAGGAAGGAATGTTGTCATATTTTAATCAAGCAAATAATTGCGACGGAAGTCGGCCATATTGAAGAACCAAATATGACTCATTCGAATCGTGACATTTGACATAAATCGTTTTTCATGCTGTTTTACATATTATTTTCTGATTTAAGTAGTTAACCCAACCCTTGAATGGGAAATACTTTTCATCTGCAGGGTTCTAATTATCTGTATTATTAAAAATTAACAAAATATTTTAATGACAACCACATTGTTATCATAGACGTTCCTTTATTTTTTATACAGACCAACTAAGTCACCTATTATAATTACCTACTTAGAAGTTTTTAATCTAAATTGATATTCCTACAATCTTATGACAATGTATATTACTGTACAAATAATTACAAGCGGAAAACAGTTATTTTTTTTAACATTTAATACGAGACATAAGTATATAATATCCTGTGTGTGACACCACTGGTAACCGGAAACTTCAAGTCAGCCATATGCAAGAACCATTGCGGACATCGTCAAATCGTATTATACTCCTTCCTTTTTATTATTTATTCGTAGGTAAGTACAGTAACCGTCATATCTAAAATATCTGCGACAAATATGGATTTTACCAAATCTCACGATATATCGAACCAGTCCAAAAAATCTACAGAGGGCATCAAAAACTGCCGACAGAATTTCCTCGAGATAAATTAAATGTAAAATTCCCAGTTTCATTACTATTCAAAAATCTACCAGGTGGAAAGAAGGTACAGCGAGATTGGCTAGTCAACAAAAAAGTGCATTTTTTGCCTGTCCTGGCGCGTATTTTTCACCGATGCGCATGGGATAAATCGTTTGAGCCTTTGTACTGCAGATACCCATCGAATAAAGCATAGAAAACATTGTATGATAAATTCCCATCGCATGAAAGTAATAAAAAGCATGTTCAATGCTATTTAAAATGGCATGAAACAGAAAGACAAATCTTCATTAAAAGTGATATTGATTCTATTTTTCACAAAGAAATAGTTTCGGAGGTAAAAAAATGGAAGGAAATTCTTGTCCGTGTTCTCGATGTCATTCTCTTTTTGGGAGAGTGAGGTTTAGCTTTCCGAGGTGATAGCCATCTAATTGGGGAGCCTAATAATGGTAACTTCCTTGGAATCCTAGAATTAATTAGCCATTACGATCCGGTATTAAGAGAGCATCTAGAGAAGATAAAAAAAAACCGCAGTAATCTCATCAACGTCTCCAAGTACATTAACTTTCAAATCGTATTTAAATGAATTTATTGAAATTTGCGCTCAGCATGTCATGAATGTAATTCTACAGAAACGAGAAATGAAATATTATTCCATAATTGTTGATGCAACTCCTGGTTCTGTGTACAGAGAGCAAACCACTTTTATTTGTCGCTATGTGGGATGAACAGGACAAAAAATATTGTATCGAAGAACGTTTTTTAGGATTTGTTAACTGTAATAAAAAAACTGGAGTTGATATTGCCAATTTGATACGAGATACTTTAAAGAGCCTCAAAATACCTTTAAGTGATTGCCGAGGACAAGGGTACCATAACGGCAGTAACATGAAAAGGGAATATAAAGGCGTGAAAGCTTTAATTTTGAAAGAAAAACCGTTGGCTACCTACTCTCCATGCGCCTGTCATACTTTGAATTTATGCGGTGTTGATAGTGCTGAATGCTGTCCAAAAGCTATCACTTTCTTCGGGGCTGTTCAGAAATGCTATACCATATTTAGTTCTAGCCCTCAGCGATGGAAAATTCTGAAAAATAATGTTCCATGCTCTCTCCATTCTTAATCTGATACACACTGGACAGCTGGAATTGATGCTATTAAACCATTCGTAAAACATCTACCGAAAATAAAAACTGCTCTAGATGAACTAGCAAAAACGAACCTTACACCAGAAATTAGAAGAGATGTGAATGGCTTAATTAAATACATTTTGTCATTTGAAAGCCTTTTAATGGCATCGCTTTGGGTAAAAATTTTGAATGAAATAAATGAACGAAACGTGATATTACAACACCGAAATGTGACAATGGACGTGGAAATTAAAGATTTAGAAACGTTGATTTCAATAATACAAGGAATCAGAGATGATTTTACTTCTATTATGAATGAATGTAAGTTGGTAGCTACTCAAATTGAGCATATGGAAACCTCGTTACTTTTGAAAAGAAAGAAAATAAAAACACAAGATATGAAAACCTAAGATGATGATCTAATAGCAGAAGAGATCGCGTTCAAAATTGACACCTTCAATGTAATTTTGTTATTAGTGGAATAAATTCTCGTTTTACAGCAGCGCAAGAAATTTATCAAACTTTTTATTTTCTGCTCCAATTTACATCGATAAATGAAGATGAACTCAAATCTTCAGCTGAAAGTTTTGCCCCAAAGTACTCACCTGATATTTCCGCTGATTTGACAGATGAAATTGTGCACTTGAAGAATATTTACCCAGAAAATTTCGAATCCGACCTCTTGCTCTCTCCACTTACTTGCTCTCTCTACTTACTTTCAAAATTGAAAGTGTATAAACTTGAAACAGTTTTCCCAAATGTGATGATCGCTTTAACATTATTTTGTACATTACCAGTTACAAATGGTGAGAGGTCGTTCAGCACTCTAGCTCGAATTGAGAATTTTTTACGTGCCTGTTTAACAACAGAGCGGGCATCGAATTTAGCAGTTCTGTACATTGAGGCACTGCTCGTACGAAAATTGTGTTTTGATACCATAATAAAAAATTTTGCCGAAAAAAAAGCACGCGAAGCGTGTTTACATTAAATGTATTTCAGTTGCTAACTTCAGTTTTTCTGTTGTAAAAATGTTTTTATTTTATTTTGTTTGTATTTTTATAAGCCTTTTATGATTTTGTGACCAAGATACATGATCCGTTGATGAAACCTGTGTTTTTTTGCTCTTAGGCTCTTACTTACTTTTTACATTTCCTCCCCTGGGCCCGGATTTCCTTTGCACGGCCCTGACCAGGATCCAAGCTAAAAAAATCCATGCCACGAAGTAATTTTGTCTGCCAACAGTATTTGGACTACCTAATATACTAATTATTGATGTTGATACTGTGCCCCAAGATCCTAGTGAAGAGGTAATATTTAAAAAAAATTATTGTAATTGTCGTAATTAATCAATTGAAATATTTTAAGGGATAGACCGGGAGATAATGACAGATTTTCAGACGCGATTTAGGCCAGAATGCCTTTTTCAGTACATTATATTATTGACAATTGGATGATGATAATAATCAATTAATGGTTAGGTTATCGTGTGTTATTCATCTATAAAAAAGTTAACTAATTTGTTTCCAAATTAATCATTTTTATATGAATATTTTCAAGTTACCATTCATGCTAAAATAAAATTCGATCAAAGTAGGGTAAAGGCGCCCAAGAGTACGCACGTTCTAAGAGTACGCAAGTTATTTTTAATAGTGAAGCCGATGAGTTACATCGCTGTGATTTTTTGTGTAAAGTGTGTTGAATACCTAGTAAGTAATATCAGAAATTCGTTTGTTTATTTCTGCAAATAAAGGTTATACAGACAATTAAAAAATTCATCATGTCTGACAACAATTTATGGAGATTTTATTTCTCGTATACCGGGCAAATTAGACGTTATGTGAAGGCAGTGGCGTAGTTGACCTCTAGACTTATTTATCTAGTAACAAGTTTTGTACAAATATAATCCTTAAGACCATGCATTTAAGTAATACTCCGTTTTATATTGAATATAAACCAATATCCAAGAGTGCGCATTGGTACGCAGTGCGTACTCTTAGATTCCATTGGAAAGATATAAATAAGTAATAAAATTTGACAAAATGTTATTTATATTATGAAATATTTATTGTATAAACTACTAATTTGATTATAACTAAATGAAGTATTTTATTTCGGCTTTATAGTCAGATGATTTTAGATAATAATTTTCTTTTTAGAAGATATGGGCCCTTACCAAAGAAAAAGTGACCGCAAGTTGCGTTTTGATCAAGGTATTATGAATGATATGAAGAAAAGACTGGAAAATGGTCAATCAAAGAGGTCGATAGCCAAGGAATATGGAATTAATGAGTCAACATTAAGAAAGCAACTAAAACTTGGGACAATCCCAACGTCATTGGGTCGTTTTAAACCCGTTTTTACCCCTGAGTTGGAGAACATTTTAGCGGAAAAAATACGACAATTAGATGCACTTTTTTATGGTTTAACTATGAAAAGTGCACAAGACGTTACGTATAAATATGCTGAGGCCTGCAAGCTTCAACACCCATTCAATAAAAGTAAACAATTAGCTGGAAAAAAAATGGATTTCGCAGTTTTGCAAAAGACATAACTTGTCAGTGAGCAACCAGAACAAATAAGTCTCGCAAGAGTAATTGGCTTCAATAAAATCCAGGTATCTCGGTTTTTTGAAAACTTGAAAGTGTGTATAGAAAAGTATGGGTTCTCAGCAAAATCCATATATAATATGGATGAGACAGGAATGTTGACTGTTCCAAATAAAACACCAAAAGTTATTTCAATAAAAGGAAAAAAAGCTGTAGGGAAAGTTGTATCAGCGGAACGAGGAAAACTAATAACTGCTGTTTGCTCTGTTAGTGCCTCTGGACATTATATACCACCAGCAATTATTTATCCCAGAAAAAGGGAAAAGAAAGAGTTGCTTTATGGAGCCCCAGCTGACATGCTCCTCTCAGATAGTGGATTTATAAATACTGAATTATTTATGAAGTGGTTGCAACATTTTAAAACACATGCAAAACCGAATAAAGAAGAACCTATTCTCCTCATTTTGGACAATCATGCATCCCCTATAAGCGTTGAATCAGTAGAATTTTGCCGTGAAAATGGAATTCACCTTTTAAGTTTGCCACCACACTAGCCATAAGTTGCAACCCTTGGATGTTGCGTTCTTTGGCCCCTTGAAAATAGCTTACTCTCAAGAAGCTGACATATGGATGGTATCAAATCCAGGAAAAATAATAGGTCAATCTGAAGTTGCGTTATTGTTTGGAAGAGCTTATTCAAAGCTTGCATCAATACAGAGGGCTGAAAAGGCATTTTCTTCAACCGGTATCTGGCCTTACGATTTAGATATATTTCCAGAAGAAGACTTTGCACCATCCGGCATTAATGATACTCCTGCTCCAGGAAACGAACATGCTGTCAACAATGATACTGGTTCAGGAAATATTGAGATTGAAATAGATGATCCCGAACTTTTAGAACTCATAAATATTGCTTCCATGGCAGAAGCCGGACAAAAGTCCCCATCCCTTTTGTCCATACCTGGATGTTCCTCTAATTCAGATGAAATTGTACCTTCATCTTCTCCTAAGCCTAGATGTTCTAATCAAAACAAAATCGCAGACCTTTCACCCAAACCAGGATGCTCATATAATCAGGATGAAATTGCACACAATTATTTAATGGAGACTCCTACAAATTTCAGTAAGAACTGAGATGAGAATTTTAGATTTCATTTTCATCTTTTGACTTTTACAGGTACTAATTCAAATGAGATATCCAATGACATCAGAGACAAGCCAATTCAATGTGAAAGCAATGAAAATCTTTATTTTACGCCAGCTCCACGTAAGAAAAAAATTAGTTATTAGTTAGGTTATTTTTATTTTTTTCGTAATATATTTTTAGATGATACTACCGAGTGTGATGAAGAAAAGAATTTATTGGCAGAATAAGCAATAAAGAAATTATTGAAAATATTTGCCCTCTTCCAAAAAAAGTGGTCAAGGAGAATGAAACTAAGCGAAAGAGAGTTGGAAAGAAGTCGGAAATTTTAACCAGCACCCCTTTTAAAGAAGAACTTGCAGCTAAAAATTTAGAAAGAGAGGCAAAAGAAAATAAGACAAAAAAGCAAAAAGTTAAAAAGCAAATAGGAAAACAATCTCAGACCAAAGGTGGAAAAGTGTCTAAAAAAAAGGTGCTGGTGAAACAAGTAAGTAACGAAGTTTCTGGGGAATGCCCAGCCTGCACCGAAACATACACGGACCCACCAGAAATCGACTTAGTTCAATGCTCAAAATGTTTGAGATGGTTTCATGAAATTTGTACGTCTTACGAAAGGCGGGGTCAATTTTTGTGTGATTTCTGTCATGAAGAGCAACAAAATTAAGAACTGCGCACTCTTGGAATATTATTGTGCATCCTCTTGGGTCATTAGTATTCCAAGAGTGCGCGTTTGCAAAAAAAAATATTTTGTTAATTTTCGTAGTTTCTTTTGAAGAAAAAACATTGTTTGACTTACTTTCTCCCTATTAAATAGGTATTTTTTTGCACCGTACTGTTTTATTTGAAATCTAATACCCAAATCTCGAACTACAGCTAATTAAAAGTTAAGTGCGTACTCTTGGGCGCCTTTCCCCTATTACTTGAATGGCCATTGGCATACCGTTAGTGTGAACCTAGCAGGTTGGCATGCCCAGGTAGATATGCTTTCTAAAATATGCTTTTTCCGTATTCGGAAACAGGTTGCCAATGTAGAATATACTTGATATTACTATACAATTGCTACAGGTAAGATGGAATACCCTTTGTGCATGTCCGTGTATATCTCATATAGTAGTAATTTTGCAATGTAAAATGATAAGTTTTCTCCATTTTACTCAAGTCCAAATTGATACCATAAAATACATGTATCCTCAAATGTCGACAATGAAAATGGCATACGATTCAAACAGGTGTGACATAATAAATAATGAAGATCAATTTGTAAAATAAAGAGCCAATTCTCTTCGTATTTAATGAGTATGACATTCCATTGTTTATTCAATCATTACCTAACAAATCAAAAGAATTAATGGCATACAAGTTGTGTGAGCTTTACTAGTTTAACTTCGTAAAAAACATTGTGAAGTTATAGAAAAAATTACCGTGCTTTAGGTCAGTATGCCTTTTGTTCTATGCATTAGGTTGATAATTAACTTTCAATAAATAACTATGGCAGACAAGTTATGCGAGTTCATCATATTGAAACACTTGTGAGGACTTTAAATACAATTTATTTACAAATTGTAAGAATACAAGAATTCAGCTGGTTACAAATTACTAACTGTCACTTTTTACTTTTAAACTTCACAAAAGCTTAACGAACACTACTCTACCAACGCGAATGACCCGCTTTATATACCAAAATACTTGACATCTTGATTTTTCTCCAAACAACTATTTACTAAAATCCAAATAATACTAGAATGTTCCCGAATAACTATCAACCTAAAATAATTATATATCATGTCAAGTTACTGTCAAAATCTTCTTCCTCATTTACGGACTCTACCCCTTAATAACAAGCAGCTACATCAAAATACATGCATTCCTCTCGCATCTGTCACATTCATCCGTCACACATCTGTCACTCGTTGCAATATGAAAAAAACATATGACCGCGCATCTTTTGACGTAGTTAGCGTTCCGACATTTTAGAACGCAGCGCACGCGACGGGACCAAAATCGCCAGTATTGTGACAACCATTTTATAGTGCACACAAGTTCAGAGCCATGAGTGAAAAGAAACTGTCTTTTGTGTGTGAACAACAACATGAAAAAATAAAACTTTATACTGAAAGTGCATTATTGAAGTGTCAAGCAACTTTGCAGATACGAATTAGATATAAATTAAAATACAATGAATGCAAACTTCCATTAACAGTGAACAATGGAATCGGTTATCATCCGAAATGTTATAGTGCTTTCAATGCTGTAAAGCAGCAATATAAATCTGAAGAATATCAATCAAAAACGCAAGTGTTTAATATTGATATATCATATAAGATAAATAGTTGCAATTTATGAAAACATTTTAGAAACTTAAAGACAATTGAGTTTGGTTGTTAAAAACAGATCATGCGTGCGAGAATAGGGAAGAACGGTTGAGTAAAAATGCTCTCCCTCTCTCTTCCCCCTTCATCTATCTCTATTTTTCATTCTTTTTACAGCGTTTACAGCTAAATATAACGT
This sequence comes from Ophraella communa, assembly GCA_035357415.1. Taxonomy (NCBI): domain Eukaryota; kingdom Metazoa; phylum Arthropoda; class Insecta; order Coleoptera; family Chrysomelidae; genus Ophraella; species Ophraella communa. The sequence continues at coordinate 27,426,721 of CM068995.1, forward strand.
GCGTTTACTCTAACTTTCTCTTTTCAGATAGCCTCGACGGGATTTAGGTTCCAGATAGAAATATTCATAGACGAAAGAATATGACGCTCAAAAACAGATCTTTCGATTTGCATCGACTTTTTATTATCTTACAAAATAAAAGCCAAAACCATTAATAAATAAATTAAAAAATAAATTCTGAACCACGGAATTAAAAAATAAATATCAAATCAGAAATAAAAAATAAAAAATTAAAACTGAAACCAAAAATAACAAACAAAAACTAAGACCACTAATATAAAAATAGAATGAAAAAACGAAAAACCTGGAATTAACAAATAATTATTAAAACAAGAAATTAAAAAATTAAAACTGAAACACGTCATTAAAAAATAAAAGTAAAGCCGGGAATAAAAAATAAAACTGAAACCAAATATCAAAAAAAAGTTAAACCACAAATTTAAAAGTAAATAGAAAAAACGAGACTCCCTAAATTAAAAAAAAAATATTAAAAAATTGAAAAATGAAATGTGAAACGTGAAATTAAAAAATAAAGAAAAATAACTGTAACACGAAATTGCGAAATAAATACAAAAAATCTGAATATTAATATTCTGAGAGACCTAAAAATATTTTAATCTTTTGCTGCAATTGTAACTCTCGGTTCATTTTGCACTATCACAGTGACCCGAACAGTTATTCTGCCAAAAAATTGGTTTATTTAAAACGTCTCAATAATGTAAAGTAATAATATGTGTGCAAATCAGTTGTTCTCTTACTTTTTCTGTTTAGTGACTTTAACAACCTTGCCAATCACTCGCTATCGCTCCTGAGTTATCTGGCAGCCATTCTCAGCCATCCGAAGGTCAGCTTCAGCTTACAGAAAATCAGCCTCAGCCTTCAGAGGAACGACCTCAGGCAGAAGAATCTCACGATGAAGATGCAACGACTAAAACTTCATTAGCGGATAATTCGAGAGTATGCGTTTTCTGTAAAAAAATACGTAAAAGAGAAAAAGGTCGAAACGAAGGGTGCAGCTTTACGAAGAATTATAATAGCATGGACAGTGCCTTTAAGTGCGCAATGAAGTGGAATGATTTGGAGCTAGTCGACGCTCTGCAAACATGCAAAGACAATGAGGTGTCCATATCATATCACCGAATTTGCAAACGCAACTATCATAACAAGGTTAAAAAATGGAAGGTTCTAATGTGAAAGGCGAGTGGCATATTACAAGGCAGTATTATAAGGTCGCATTTAGCACCGGAGGCAGGTTCATTGAGGAATACGTCATTAAACAACAAAAAGCTTGCACGTAGAGTTTCCTGATCGAGTTATTTACAGAATCACTTTTACAGAATTATGAAAACAGCAACACATGTGGGAAAATGCTATACACAAAGCATATACCGAGTTAACTTAAGCGACATTTTAAGAAAAAAGTTAAATTTCCATGTGGTACGCACATTACTATCAATGTGAATGAGCTAAATGATGCTGACGTCCTACACAAAGCAGCATTAGTTCTTCGACGAGTTATTTCTTTCACAGAAACACGTAAATTGACTAACAACATCACAGCCACAGCGCTGATCGAAGGAGAGTATACCTACCGAAAGAATTGACCACTTTTTCTCAAACTGTGCTTGCCTCGTTTAATTATAGAAGACGTAAAAGCGTCAATTCGTTGTCTTCAGATTTGGTTCATGGCGTCACAAATGGCCAGGTGTTACCATCAAAACACATCATCTTAGGAAGCGCTATTAAAAGTTTAACCAGCAGCAAAAAAGTTGTGAAAATTCTTCATAGTCAATTACAAAGGACGACAATATCAAGCAGTATCTAAGAGATTTTCAAAAAGAACCCCTTTACGCCCTCGCAATTGATAACGTCGAGCTACAGAACATTTTCGACCGTTTTGAAAAATATCAAGCTCAAACTTTGCATGGATTACATGGCAAGACAAAGCAATATTACGCGACATATACAACTGATCCATTATTACCTTATGTTCAAAAGAAGTATCAGAACTGCAAACTTCAAACCATCTTACCTACAGCAATTGTATAGTAACATCAAGTATATTCTACATTGGCAGCCTTTATCCGAAAACGGATAAAGCATATTTTAGAAAGCATATCTACCTGAGCATGCCCACCTGCTAGGTTCACACTAACGGTATGCAAATGGCCATTCAAGCAATTCTTTGATCGAATTTTATTTTAACATAAATGGCAGCTTGAGTAAAATCATATAAAAATGATTAATTTCTAAACAAATTTGTTAACTTTTTTATAGATGAAGAACACACGATGATACTTTCATTAATTGATTATAATCGTCGAATTGTCAATATTGTACTGAAAAAGGCATACTGGCCTAAATCGTGTCTGAAAATCTGTCACTATCTCCCGGTCTAGGACCAACTGTTTCAGATTGCATGGCAGGTAGGAGTATACGCAATGATGGAATGGAAATAGAGTTTGAAGCAAACAATTTTTCTTATTCAGAAGAGGTAATTATATATTTTGTATTTTAAACATAGGTACTAACTTAACTATTTAAATGTTTTGTTTATGTAATGCATAATTCAGCAACTTCATCGTGGAAAAATTATATTCCCATAAATTTAAAAGAACCCTTTAATAAAAATTTATTAAATAATATCCAAGTTGGACAGAATTCAGGAGCAGCAACAACCACACTAACTTTGAAGAGCATGAAAATTTAGGTAAGAGTTTACACCAGATTTTATAATAGTTTCTTGATTTTCAATTTGAGCTAAAATAATTGAAATTTTTTAATAGGTTAAAAGCAAATACTTTAATGAACATTTCAACTATGGGCCATGTTAAATAAATATTCTTGCACCAATAACGTTCCATTTGTGTATTGCTTACTATTGCCAAATAAAATATAATATACAAAGTATACAGCAAAATGTAATGACAGAAATCATTTTTTGGTTTTGAGAAAAGGTTTTTTTGGTTTTAGGAAATGACATTGACTCTACAAAATGCAAAAACTACACCACTTTCTGCCTTAATGCGTCGTTCAACAACTATGATAAAATCATTATCAAGGTCAGAGTTTGCAGAAAAATATGACACACTACTTGACAAAAGGTTGGAACTAGTGAGTCAGCAACAACAAAAAATTGAAGAATAAATGTTAGCAATTAGAACTGAAAGAGGACTCAAAGTTGAGTTGCTCAAGTTGCCATTTAGTATTTTAAGGTATTTATTACAATGGATTTGACAGGTATAAAGAAATCGAAACTAAAAGTGTCTAAATTTGCTGCCGCTGTTGTAGCTCAGCAAAATATTGATTTATTAACTGATTTCTAAAATGATCCACATTTAAATTTTCATTTAAGTCTGGTACATCTCCAGTATCACCAACAGCAATTAAATAATTTAGTTCTTCTTCATTGATGTCGTCAGGTAATGGAGGTTCCTCTTCATTCATTTTTTTCGCAAGATTATACAAAACAGCTGTTGCTATAATCACTTGTAATGATGTTTCTAGTTTGAGTAGCATTCCATACGCCAATACAGGAAATCTCCTTTCCAAACACCAAAACATGTTTCCATCACATGTCTGGTTCTGATGTGAGACTGATTGAATAAATGTTCATATCTTAAGAGTGGGTAAGCAAGAGGTGTTAGGAAATAATTTCTTAATATATAACCACTATCACCTAAAACAAAAAAATATTTTTATAGACAAAATTAACATTTTGAATCTCCATTTATAACAATTGTTTGGTAATAGCTGATGTTGCTCTTGGCAAACATTTGACACCTTGCTTTTTGTGTGCTACCAGATTCAGGGAAATAATAACCACGTAATTGAAAAAATAAAAATGTTTATTCCTAAAAATATATACACAAAGAAAACCAAAATAAAATATAAATTTCTATATCCATCGGCGTCTGTCCCCCGGTCGCGATCCTCCCCAGGAACGCTCGCCTGGCCCTGTATAAACAAAATAAGAAACGTAAATCCCAAAAATAAACACTTCGGCGAAAAATAAAAATGAAATTGAGTGGAATTCGATCGAGGTCAACTCCCCCGATCGACGGGCTAGCGGTCGGTCCTTAACAACGCCTCGCGAATCAGCACTTCGCTCGGCGAGTGTTCTCAGGATCCGGCCACGGGAAAGTCGTCGAAGTCAACACCTTCGACGGCGAGAGGTTGCCACCAAGATCAACACTCTTGGTCGCGGGAAGGCAGAAGGTCGGTCAACACCCGAGCTTCTAGGAGAGTTGGTTCCAGGTCAGCTCCCCAGACAACTCTGCTTGATTTGTGTCGGTTCGTCGCTTTTAAGCCGGAGAGCCCCACCGCTCCCACCAGTCGTACCATCTCTACCGGTCCTCGGCTAGGTGGGATTGAGTGGTAGGGCGACGTCGCTTGATCGATCTGCGCGAATCGTTACACATTGTCTATCCTACAATTGTAAATGGAATTATAAGTATAAGTTAAAAAAATTATAAATATTTGATATTTTACACAACATATAAATTGGAACTTTTTTGTTCTAATTTTTATATAAAACTGTGATTTAATATTATACTTTATGGGAGATTTTTTACCTAATGAAATGCAATTGTGAAATTCATTGTTTTCAAATCGTCTTCTTAGCCTAGAATTATTGAATGTTGTGCTACAACATCTAGCAATTTCAAATTTGCATCAGAAGTGGCTTGAACAATGATAGAAAAATAACCTTTTTTTTTTAATTGAATTGATGAAGTCTTCACTTGATTCACACTGTCTTTTAATTTAATTATATTATTTCTATTCTCCGTAAACCAAACAATATTTTTTTCTTCTAAAAAAATGTGAAACTTGACGTAAACAGAATCTTATTTATGGTATTGCGTGCCAGATTAATATGGTGTTGCCACTTAATCTTTCGACATCAACCGTGGGATTCTCAATCGCAATCCGGCAGGTATCGCCCCGACTAAACGCCGAAAAGGTGATTTTCAATGAGATCGATACCCATTAAGTATCGACTTGATACCGTTTAGAAATGTCATTTTTGTTCGGTATATCAGAGGGTGCCGACTTGATGAAATTCGAGGCGTGATTGACTGAATTTCGCTCGTGAAAAAAGACAGAACTATTGAGGGTTACCTTCCATAGACAGAACCTTAAAAGTATAACCTAACCTAACCTAACCACTTTGGAGCCATTATCAAGAGAGAGTAAGGATAGGTTAGGATGGATAGGGTTTAGTAGGATTTCGTGGTCTCAATCTGCCTACTTCCCTAGTCGTACTATACCCGATAGTTGTCACTGAGGTCTGAATCTAAATCGACAACTGACGAGTTTCGATAGGTGTCGGGTTTATATGCTCAGGAGTAGTGGAGGGAGGGGGAACTGAAGGCGGGGAACTATTGGACGGAAATGATTGTTGACGGATAATTAGAGGTTTCCATGTTGGTGGTAATCGTTGTCCGTCATCCTGTTTGTTCATACAGTTTGGGCGCTTTTCGATTTCTATTGCTTCTCTAATTATTCGAGGTTTTAAGGAACAAATGTTGGCTAAGATTCGGGTATTAGGGAAGTCAATAGTATGACCTGTTTGAATTTTATGGCTAGAGCATTGTTTGAGTCTAAATGTTTTACGGATAGGGAATGTTCAGAAATTCTGGTTTGGTTCGGCGGTTGGTTTGACCTATGTAAGTTTGAGGACAATCAATACAGGAAATCTCATTTCATTTGGAAATTGGGCTTTTACAGACCGGACCAATTGGGAGATTTTTTTGTGAGTTGTCAAGATGGTTTGGATGTTGGCAGTCCTAAGAACCTTACTAATTTTGTCAGTGACGCTTTTGATATATGGAAGGGTTATCCTATTTTCTAACTGCTGAGTGGAAGATTTAGGAGATGATGGAACCAGATTCCGTCTGATAGATCTTTGAATATGATTTTTCTCGAAACCGTTTTGTAAGAGGCCATTTTCAATAGAAAGAAGTTCTGTTTCTCTGTTATTGATATCACTTAGATGAATAGAGCGAGATATTAAAGAATTAACAACCGAATTGAGTTGGGAAGAGTGATGATGTGATTTGGCGTTTAAATAACGATGTATGTGTTGGTTTTCGATATACAGAGTGGGAGAAACCATTTTCAGGATTTTTAGAAATAAGAATATCTAGAAAAGGTAAACAAAGGTTTTCTTCTACCTCCATTGTAAACTGAATACTAGGATGTATACCGTTTAGATGGATTAAGAAAGAGTCCAATGCTTCCTTTCCATGAGGCTAGATAACAAAAGTGTCATCAACATAACGTAGCATATATATTGTAATGTATACAAATTTTAAGTGTATTTAGTATGTATTATGTGTTTAGATTAATTGAATTTATTATTTTATGGAATATAAATTATTTTTCTAAGTTATTATAAGTTTCTATTTAAATAGATTTAATTTTTTTTAATATTTTTATTATTAAGTTTTAATATTTGTGGGGCTATAAATATTTATTATATGTTTTGATTGAATTTTACCTCATTTGATTAAAAATTACTTTATGATTAACCTTGTATAGATTTGTAAGCACATGAGAACTCTATAATTCAGTAGTCGATTCAATATTCAATATTAAATCACCTTATAAATATGATACTGAAAACTTTTTAATACAACCCTGTTCATCGGTTAATTCAAACTATTCGTTTATCATAAATCTATGATTTCGATACTTCAAAAGAAATCGTTAATCGATTGAACATCTATTTTCTAATCACTCGATTTTTTATTTATAATATTTTGAATATATCGTTGTAAAAACATTCAATTTATTTCACAAAAAAAGGAATTGAAACATGTGATTTAAAGTTTTATAATTGAGAGACAATAATGTTTACTGTAACTTAACTTTTTAAAAACATACCGCATTGGTTCACTCCTCTAGATGTTGACATTAGCGCCTCCACTTCAAACACATGGCGTCGGTTGTCTCTCCCAGTGAACATCAGTGGAAATCTTACTTGTTAAATGTTCAAGGATACCATGTTTATTCCATTTGCATTTAATAAAATAGTTTAATTTATTTCCATATCTCCAATATTAATGACATAAACATAAATTTTCCAATTGACAGTTATGTGATGGGGTAGCAACTTGCAATAGCTTCTACTAAGCCGCCATTAAAATTTATTCAAATTCTTTTTTTCCGGCATAAATTCGCCAATTATGAAATGTAACTGACCAAAAAACAGAGAAATCCGCAGTATTTATACTCTTTCTCCCAGAATGACATATTTGACATAAATTGTTGAAATTCAATTGCTTATATAGGCAATTTTTCGTAATTTTCTGATTAATCCATTTAATTAATATTACTTAATTGATTCTTTTATTGGGTGATAAATAAACTTTAACAAATACAAATATTATAAATTTATTCATTGGTATGTATAATATGTTTATATTAATTGAACTTTTTATTTTATGAAATAAAGATTATTTTTTAAGTTATTATAGGTTTCTACTTAAATGAATTTAAATTTTTTATTTTTGGATTTTTATTATTAAGTTTTAATATTTTGTGGGGCTATAAATATTTATTATTTGTTTTAATTTAATTTTATCTTATTTGATTGAAAATTATTTTATGATCAACCTGGCATAAATTTTTATGCACATGAGAACTCTATACTTCAGTAGTCGGTTCAAATTTATTTTATTCAATATTAAATCAACTTGTAAATGTGATATAAAAAATGTTTAGATACAATCCTGTTTATCGGTTGGTTCGAATTAATTAATATTACTTAATTGATTCTTTTATTGATAATAATTGATAATAAATTAACTTGCATTAATTAAATTTTACTTTTTCCTTGTTAATTTTTGATTTTAAACGGAGCGAAGTTATGGCTACCTGCTATTAATCAAAATGAAATTTGAAAAAAATTATGATCTAATACATTTAACATCTAATAAATTTTAACATATTTCTTACTGTTTGAAATATTGATGGATATTGATTTCTATGGCCAATATTCTATAACTTTTTTATAAATTACTTTTAAAATTACCGCCATTTTTATATACAAATTTAAATTAAATTACATAATTAACAAAACATTTCTACTCTATACATACAAAACTTTAGTGCAAAACATATTATTAACCTATACAAATAAAATTAACAACAAATTTCATATTGTTCTGGTATTTCACAACCATAGTCACTAGTGTCCTTTCACCTTGCAATTTCACTCTTTATACCTTATATCTAATACATATTGTTAGTTTATAGTGTCCTATCACCTTCATTACTTGTTTAACATAATATTTTATGTCCTATAGTTTGGTTTCTAGTGTCCTATCACTTTATAGGTTCGGACACTTTATCTCTGTTCTTATTTGTATTTCACCCTGTCACTCATAGTTTATAAATCACATGTTTTGTTTATTTATATTACATATGTTGTTATTTATTAAATTCAATATTTTTAGGTATATTCAAATACTGGGATTTTCAATGCTATACACACTATTATGAATGCTGAAATCATTGACCATTACTGTCTATAAGTACTTTCATTATTCTATTACAAAATTAATTATGGCTTATTTTGTTTGTATGGATCATTTACTATTAGTTTCTTTTGGTGTTATTGTTTATTTAGTATATTAAAACTAAATCATAACTTATAAACTACTCATGTATGTATGTATGTATGTATGTATGTATGAGTCAGGGGTGATAATCACACTGCGACCCATAGGATCTATTGTGTCCCCCCTTACTTGCCATGTTCTGATATTTTCTCAGACCTATAGCAGCTCTTCGAGTCCTATTTTCCTGAGGAAGTTTAGGACATCGTCGGGCTTCAAATCAGTTGGATCCCCTTCCTCTATATCATGTGCTCCTAGGTATCTAGCCCTAGTATTTTGCAAGGCAGGGCATTCTGAGAGTATGTGTATTGAGGTTTCATCCTCTTCCTCACAGAATCTGCAGTTTGCTTCATCTGCTAACCCTAGTTTCTTAACCGGCAATGCCCGGTTAATATTCCCGTTAGAATTCGGAGCCTTTTTTTACTGAGGTTGAGGCAGCTAAGAGATCTCTTCTGGTCATAGTTCCCCAGTAGTATCTTAGATTGCCTCAGTCCTTCCAGCTGATTCCAGTACTTGGATTTTTCCTTCTCCATTTCTTCCCTTAGTTTTCCTAAGATTACTCTACTGCTGATCCCACAAGATGGTTCTAGTCCCAAATGGGGGGTTTCAGCTCCTTTTATTGCCAGCTTATCTGCTGTTTCATTCCCCTCTATTCCTATGTGTCCCGGGACCCATAGGAGGGTGACAGTGTTCTTCTGGCCTAGTTCATTTAGTTTGCCTAGGCATTCCCAAACCATCTTGGAACTGATTAGCTCAGCGCTTTGATGGCTGCTTGACTATCCGACATGATCACAATCTCTTGTCTGCGGTAGTTCCTTCCAATATTGAATTCCACACATCTTTCGATGGCGCGGACTTCTGTTTGAAAGATGCTCGTGTATGTGCCCAAGCTTTCTGAGTATTTGGCTATCGGTCCAAAAACTCCTATCCCAGTTCCCTCGTCTAGCTAACTACTTATACTTTATAACAATAATACTTCTTGTTTTGTTGATATTAAACTTAACTTGTTATTTTCATTTTATATTTCTAATAAAACTTATTCTCATAATGATGCTTAAACATTACTTATTGTAACTAATATGTTTACTTTACTATTGTTTTTTTTTTAATTTAGGTAATTTGGATGCAGGATTCGACATCTAAGACAAAGATAAAACAACCATACTACTGAAATATAGTGTTTTCAAACTCAAATTATTGTTGGACACAAGTGTATTCAGTGTACCTAGTTAATGTGTATAATTTCAAATAAAAGAAACTTTGAAATTCATTTTATTGAAGACTATTATTATTATTATATATCATTTTTCTTTATAAAACATAGATTGTTCTGACGCATAAGGTAAGATAATTTTAATTTAATTTTTAATCATTACAATATATATATATATATATATATATAAATGAAACTTCAACTGGAACACTTAGAAGTATATGCCAATTTCATGGAAAGCCACTTGGAATTTGCCAGAGGCAGATTATCTGTCTCCAATGCAAGGAGAAATTCCAAGATTAATGGGCACAGTTGCTGTGGGTTTGGGTAAAAAACCTACTGAAAAATGGCAAAAGGTGAATGGTATACTATATTAAAAGGGAATAACAGCAGGTAATATATAAATAAAAAGTGAGCAGTCTATTAATTTATGGTGAAAATTTTTCCAAATAGTGGTATTTGTAAGGGTTAAATTTCAATGTTTGGTAGGTATATATTACTATAATAATAAAATAATTTATTAGTCTGGTCTGACTTTAAAGACCATTTAAAGAACAAGGCAGCTGAGATTAGGAGGTTGCAGCAAGCCACTGGCGGAGGTCCTCCGGTAAAAGAGTTAACTGAATTAGAAAAAATAATTCTAGGGGTATAAGGCACCACATTCTTTATGGGTGTTGGAGTGGAAAAATTAGGGGTAAGTAATAAGTACCTTTATATTGGTGTGGTTTTTTAATTTTGAGTATGACTTTTTAATTTTAAGTATTGTATATCATAATAATTATAAACAACTAAGATATCATGTAATTAATATACTATATTCATGTTTATAATAATATTCAAAATTACAGATAGATTGTTATTTTCTCATTCATTTAACAAGAAGTCTTTTACATTAAACTGTCTCCAAATAAATGAATCATGGGTTGTTCCAGGGTAATTGGAATTAAGTGATAATATTTTAAAATTTGCATCACATATGATTTGAACGTTTAATGAATGAAATCCTTCCCTGCTTATGAAGTTGTGTTCTTCTTCATGTGGTTTCAAAATAGCAACATGTGTCCAGTCTATTGCTTCTATTATACCAGGGAAGCCAAATTTATTCATAAAACTTTCTTTCTTTTCATTAAACTCTCTTCTGGTAGCAGGAAAATTGATTAACTCCCTGGTTAAATTATTAAAAATTGCCCTCAGTGACTTCATATATGTATCTAAAATTGAAAGTACCAACTAACATTATAATATGTAAGCAATGCTGTTGTTTTCTTGCCTATGCACACTCGTCTGACTAACTGCTAGATTAAAATCTCCCCCAACGCATCGTTGATAGGACCCAGTGGTAAAAAAGCAAAGAGCAACTAAAATGTTTTGGTCAACAGGAACCTTGTCTCTGTGTGTTCGGTTATGAAGGTGGGGAATCAACAGTCTCTGCAATTCAGCAAAAAGAGCCTTATTTATCCTAAATAGCTCTAGGAATCATAATATCACTCAAATTATTGATATCAAAAGATTCTCTGCATCTTCGCCGTTGTCGTCTAAAACGATTATTATTTTGAAGACCTCTAACAATTTCGTTCACAATTGGTAACATTTTATAAAATAATGTGGTTCAAATTATGGAAAAGAGCGTAAACAACAATCAAGATAAATACAACAATAAATACAAGTAAAAAGCAAAGAAAAATAAATCACAAAATTTATAAATATAAAATATAACCTCTCTCTTTACTTTTCAAAACAAATTTTTCTATGGAGCGTTAGTAGTACCAACAAAAAATATTAAAATTTAAACGGGCGGAGTTGAGAATCACTTCTAGTTGGCTGCGATTCGGTACCGATTGCGCTGCCGACCAGTGTACTTCGAACGTGACGTTACGTATCGACGTGTTAAGAATCCCACTGCAAATGTCGATTCGTACTGAAGAATAAGTCCCGTACAAATCTATCGACATTAAAAATGAGAAACTACGAATTCGACAAATATCGGTTGATATTCAAGTGTAACGAAGTTACTAAAATTTCGTGTCTTCCCGTATATTCCATCAAATCCGCACGGTATTAGTTATTAAGTTTCGACCGTTCATTTGTTTATATTTTTAAAAGTTTTTGTAACACCGATAAGACTTCGCTAATTAGTCACTTGCTGAAATGATGATACCGTATATAATTGTAAAATTTAAAATATTTTTAATGTATCTCCGTTATTAATGGACCGATTTTTATAATTCTTTTTGGTATCGACTCAGAAAATTACGAGGAAAATCATGCTGTTAATCATTTTCGCGCGAAAACCAGATTTTCAGTAAAATTATTTTTTTCGACAAGTTCCAACCGAAACAGCAGCTGTAATTGTCTGAGTCGTATGATCACGCAGCACCTGTCCCCACTTTAAGTAGGTGGAAGGGCATACCGGTAGGATTTTTGCGTCCCCCCCGCAATCCGTCCCTTACCTATCAAAAATTGTATAAATTAGACGATTTTGGCAATTTTAGGGAGTACCAGTTACAGTGATAGTAGTGCCTAAAGTAGTGAACCAGTGAGGACCCCGAGACCGACCGGAATCAAGGTAAGCGCACCAAACTATCTAAATAATGTTTGCCAGAGCAACTTGTTAAGATTTTTCTCTCTATATGCGCCGCTTACCTGTTATCCTTTCTCCTCGCTCAACACCATCATGGGTGGTATACTGGTGGTGCCCCTTTCCTAAGTTCCCCTCATCATGGGTGAAGCCCTGATGAGACTATCCTTTTTCCTCACTCAACACCATCATGGGTGATATACTGGTGGTGCACCTTTCCGAAGTCTCCCCCCGTTATGTGTAGGACACTGACGGGCTCTACCCCTCTACGCGATAGCGGTCGCGAGTTGTGTTATTATTCCGTTACATTTTTTTTAACTTGGTAAGATTTTTCTCTCTATATGCGCCGCTTACCTGTTATCCTTTCTCCTCGCTCAACACCATCATGGGTGGTATACTGGTGGTGCCCCTTTCCTAAGTTCCCCTCATCATGGGTGAAGCCCTGAGGAGACTATCCTTTTTCCTCACTCAACACCATCATGGGTGGTATACTGGTGGTGCACCCTTCCGAAGTTTCCCCCCGTTATGTGTAGGACACTGACGGGCTCTACCCCTTCTACGCAATAGCGGTCGCGCTTTGTTGCGATTTACCGTTGCATTTTTGATATGTTAATTGAATCATCTAAAAAATAATTTGGTTGCTCTGGAGATCTCCGTTTTAAATAATATACTTGTGTGTTGGTGTGCTGAAGCTTGAGTTTTACCGCTTTTACCGCTTTTTACCGCTTTTTACCGCTTTTACCGCTTTTCACCGCTTTTATAACCGTAGCTAGTTCACAGTTTTCCGCTTTCCGTAGTAGACGGCTGAATACCGTCGATTTGTATCGCATTTTCATGTAAGGCATGGTAAACATAATAATTTTGATTTTCTTTTAGCATTTGCCGAAACCGTTTAACTGCATGCCTAACCAGCCTGTACTTATTTGATTTACTGTAAAATATATAGTTTTGTTTGTTTTCATTTATTTTCCTATACTCCTGAAAATGTGTTGCTGGCAAGTCAGCGTTGTAATAAAAAGTAAGTACAAGATCTAGAAACCGAAAATGTATTAACCGTAACTTATTTTGAAAAATTATTTTTGTAGTTACCGAAATTATGTACATGTATAAGTCATTTGTAATAATACGATTAGAATTAGAAATTATTGATTTCTCTTATTATTTTGTTGCTAGTTAAACTAGTATAATCAGCTTTTGTTTTGGTTCTGAAAATGTTTTTTTTTTGTACCAGTAGTTAATTGCTTTTATATTGTACCCGTCTAAATCTACCCAAATCCGAATGAGATATTTATTAAATATAACGATATATTAAAAGTTGTATTGTACATCATGATATATACCGGATGTCTGGAAATTTTAATTTATTTCGCTTATTGATATATTTGATTGTTTTATATGATTACCGTATCTCTTTTGTTTAACCGAAATTGTTTCTTTGTGGAACTTGGTACACTGTCCAAAATATGTTTTTTTTTATTTATTCAAACTATATCTATTGGGTTTATTCTGACCGCTTTTTCTATTGTTAACAAATTAAATTTTGTGATACACCGCAATGGTTTGATAATATATTGTTTGATTATTTTATATGATTACCGTATCTCTTTTGTTTAACCGAAATTGTTTCTTTGTGGAAATTGGCACTGTCCAAAATATGTTTTATTTTTTTTATTTATTCAAACTGTATTCTGACCGCTTTTTCGACTGTTAACAAATTATATTTTGTGATACACCGCAATGGTTTGTTAATATATTGTTTGATTGTTTTATATGATTACCGTATCTCTTTTGTTTAACCGAAATTGTTTCTTTGTGGAAATTGGCACTGTCCAAAATATGTTTTATTTTGTTTATTTATTCAAACTGTATTCTGACCGCTTTTCGACTGTCAACAAATTATATTTTGTAATATACTGCAATGGTTGGTTAATATATTGTTTTGTTAAGGACCGTCCGTGTTTTATTTATTTCTGGGCTGAACACAATTACCCATTTTGTCTCCACTGTCTAAAGGCTACCTGTCGCATGTGGGCCCTCAACCACTTAAATCCTGAGGGTGGCGCCCGAGATTATATAAACTTTACTAGTTGGAAGACCGTCCCGATCAAAGTTCCGTCCGAACAAGGTAAGTTTGGATCTATCTAGGAAAGCGCCATTACAAATTTGGCGCCCGAGTAGGGACTTCATTTGTGTTGTTGCACCAAGGGAGTAGGGACATTATTTGTGTTGTTACACCAAGGAAGTAGGGACTTTATTTGTGTTTTTTTTTACAGCAAAGGAGTAGGGACTTCTATTGTATTATTACACCAACCGTCCAGGGATTGTTTTTTCTGTTTGATTATATATAGCCAGTAGGGACCTCCGTTCTATTCCAGGTCGAGGGAGAAAGAGACTGCCGTTTCCAAGCGAAGTAAGGACTTGCGCTCCGTAGCAGGTGATTATGGTAACCACCGCCTACCCATATCCTGGCCTGTAATTCTGTACCGTGTATATTGAATTTGGATATTGGTAAATCCGGTTCCCATAAGAGCCCTGTATCGTACCAGCCAGCTGCGCCGTAATCAGAGGAAACCCGTACTAGGATTTGTCCGTCGGGGATATCGAGAGGTAGATGTTTTGGGATAAACTGACCTTTCCATTCTAGACAACGAATTCCACCGTGAATCTCGAAAGGTAGATGTTTTGGTGTTAAACTGGCCTTTCCATTTTAAGGAATTTCGTTTGTCAAGACCCGTCCGCCGTGGATAATGAGATGTATTTGTTTTGTGACTACAGTTTGACTATTGGTACTGTTGGTAATTTTGATACCGCCGAGGTCATCCGTAGCCTTCCTCTGTGATCTAAAAGAGTCCTGTTTGTTTTATGTTACTTTACCAGGATTGCCAGTTTTGTCTCGCCTTCCCGTTCTCAACCGTTTCTTTCCATCAAACGTCCCACCAGCTCAGAAATAAGTAACCGTTATATTTTTTTTTATCTAGTTTATATGTTGTAATAACCATTTCCGTATAACTTTGTTTAACTTATGTACTTGTACACGTATCCGTCCGAATTTGGAAGGGGAACCTACGTTTCCAGCATTCCCCCCCTACCGTAGTAGCGTATATAAGTCAACGATTCAATACCAGCCGGGAGTTGAACATAAACCGCCAGCAAGAGTAGTCTCAAGGAGAGAGTTGAATATAAACCGCCGGGGAGTTAAGTATAAACTGCCAGGGAGTTGAATATAAACCGCCAGCAAGTGTAGTTTCAAAGGGGAGTTGAATATAAACCGCCAGCAAGTGTAGTTCTCAAGAGGGAGTTGAATATAAACCGCCGGGGAGTTAAGTATAAACTGCCAAGGAGTTGAATATAAACCGCCAGCAAGTGTAGTTCTCAAAAGGGGAGTTGAATATAAACCGCCAGCAAGAGTAGTTTCAAAGAGGAGTTGAATATAAACCACCGAGAGAGTGCAGTATAAGCTCTCAGAAAGTTCCAGCTGCTAAGAAAGTTCCGTTCCAACCGTCGAAGAAAGAGTAGTGACCTGATTATCTGCAAATAAGATGGCAACAACGACGAGTAGCAGCCAACAGCCTACAACTACCAGTCCTGCTACTACCGTACTAAGCACCACACCCCTCGCCATTGTATCCGATCCAACCGACGTCCGAATAAGCTGGGTGTACTTATTGAAGAAAGAAGAATTAATTAATGAAGTGACTAAATTTGGATTGGAAAGTTCCGGAACCGTCGAGATATTGAGGAAGCGTTTGGCAAGCTACCTCAAATCCGGAAAAGCTACGCCGGCTCCGAGTGTGCAACCGTTTAGTTTTCCTACATCCGCCTCAGATAATCCGACCGTTGCCGCTACCGTTAACGTTACCGCTCCTGTTACCGTTACCGGCCCCATTACCGTTACCGCTCCGCCAAGAATACCGACGCTCACGTTGCAAGCTACCACCCCATATTGTACCAGCTATGGATCTCCTGGATCAGTAACACCGTTAAAAGTGCATAAATGGAATATACACTTCGATGGCCGCACCGACCCAGTTACTTTTATAGAACGACTTCAGGAAATTTGCACATCACAAGGCATCCTAATTGACCAACTATTACCGCATATGCCAGAACTCCTTCGAGGAGAAGCCGCCCTTTGGTTCCGAAACAACCGACAACACTGGCATAATTGGGCCGAATTTTTCCAAGATTTTCGAAGTTTCTATTTTCCTATTAATTACGCTGCTGATTTGGAGATAGAAATTAGTCGCCGACTACAAAAGATACAGGAACCGGCTCACAGATATATTACCGATATGCAAACACTAATTAGAAGACATGGCAGCATTGCACCTGAGCAAGAATTGCATTGGATATATCGGAATTTGCTACCCGAATACCGGCAGTATATCCGGAAAAGCGATCTCACCGACATTGTCACGCTATCACGAACAATTCGAGAAACCGAACTGTTGTTAGCAGAATTAAGGTCCAGTGCAAACCGAAATCAAACGCCGTTAACGCCTGCACCCAGAATAGCTCCGACAGCTCCAGTAAGATCACCGCCACCCAGACGACCATTCCAGACCCAAAGAACTGGAGAAAGAAACCGAACACCACAGTCGAACCATTCCCGAGCAACTGCTGGATCTGTCCAGAACGTTTGTTGGAGATGTGGTGAAACTGGACACTTCCGAACCGAATGTCAAGGTCGACCTAAGCTATTCTGCTCACGCTGCGGGAAAACTGGGGTAATGTCCCGAGATTGTCCTTGCGACCGTCCTAATCCAGAGAGGTGCTGTACCAGCCCGAGGTCAGCCCAGCACCGCCCAGAAGAAACCTCGAAAGCAACCCCCAGTGAAGTAAATACCATCCGTTTAACCGACCCAAGACCACACATATGCATCTACATCAAGGAAACTCCGTTACAAGCGTTAATTGATACAGGAGCCGCTACCTCATACCTGGGAGACACCGCCGCCGAGTTATGTCGCAAAAGCAATCTTCCGAAGGTACAACCGTTTATTCGTAATGCTAAGGTAGCTAATGGAGGCTTAATTGACATAACTACCGCATATCAAGTACCGCTAAAAATTGGAGATTCAACCCTAACCGAAACCGTTAGTCATTTCCCTAATCTGACGTCAGAAATCGTACTTGGTATGGATATACTACAACGCCACCGGTTCCGCCTGGATTTGAGTACCGGAGAAGTTCTTCTAAACGAACAAGTCTTACCGTTGCCCACGCTATGTAGTCCAATTGGCCAAATAAACTCCAAGCCCAGTTTGATCCTCAGTCCGATAGAAGAAAGAAAACTGGATGACTTTTTAAGACAAGAGTTACCGAAATTTGACCAAATAAGAGGAACAACTCAATTAGTAGAACACAAAATTCATCTGCTAAATCCAGAACCCAGTAAACAACGATATTGGTTACATAATCCGAAAATGCAAGAAGTAATCAACACCGAATCACGACCAGCTTCTTCTCCGACCAATGCCGCCTCTCCACCGCCGATGAGTGCCCAGTCCAGTGCGCCGCCATCAGTAAGCGACTCAACCACCGTGGACCACCAACCACCAACCAGGCCACCACTACCAGTGACCGCATATGCCGATGTCTTCCAACCGCCAGCAAGTCTCCCGTCACCGGAGACCGAATCAGCCACCGCTACCCTCCAACCACCAGTGAGTTCCGCACCAGTGCGATCTTCCCCAGTACCATCACCGAACACCGAGAGAGACGACCCGATCTACCTCCCAGTGGAGCGGGACCTATGTTGGCGATGTGGGTACATGGGTCACCACCGAGAGACGTGCCAAGGCAAACCGCTACTCTTCTGTTCCCGATGCGGTAAGGTGGGAATCATGTCCCGCCATTGTTCCTGTCCCACGGCAGCCCGGCCGAGTTCCCCGTCAAAATGGAGGAGTCCAACCCGGAAACCGAAAAACCCGACCCCGACACTTAGGAATTGCTGCACTCCGCCCGACCAGTACCCGCCATGCCCGTACTGTGGTTGCTCGAATGGCCGTAGAGTCTAAATGGGGACATTTAGTGAAAAAAAAACTGTAAGAAACATTTTTTTTAACCAGGAAAGGGGGGTGTGTAACGAAGTTACTAAAATTTCGTGTCTTCCCGTATATTCCATCAAATCCGCACGGTATTAGTTATTAAGTTTCGACCGTTCATTTGTTTATATTTTTAAAAGTTTTTGTAACACCGATAAGACTTCGCTAATTA
Organism: Ophraella communa; assembly: GCA_035357415.1. Lineage (NCBI taxonomy): Eukaryota > Metazoa > Arthropoda > Insecta > Coleoptera > Chrysomelidae > Ophraella > Ophraella communa. The sequence goes on from CM068995.1 coordinate 27,445,355, forward strand.
GTCACTTGCTGAAATGATGATACCGTATATAATTGTAAAATTTAAAATATTTTTAATGTATCTCCGTTATTAATGGACCGATTTTTATAATTCTTTTTGGTATCGACTCAGAAAATTACGAGGAAAATCATGCTGTTAATCATTTTCGCGCGAAAACCAGATTTTCAGTAAAATTATTTTTTTCGACAAGTTCCAACCGAAACAGCAGCTGTAATTGTCTGAGTCGTATGATCACGCAGCACCTGTCCCCACTTTAAGTAGGTGGAAGGGCATACCGGTAGGATTTTTGCGTCCCCCCCGCAATCCGTCCCTTACCTATCAAAAATTGTATAAATTAGACGATTTTGGCAATTTTAGGGAGTACCAGTTACAGTGATAGTAGTGCCTAAAGTAGTGAACCAGTGAGGACCCCGAGACCGACCGGAATCAAGGTAAGCACACCAAACTATCTAAATAATGTTTGCCAGAGCAACTTGTTAAGATTTTTCTCTCTATATGCGCCGCTTACCTGTTATCCTTTCTCCTCGCTCAACACCATCATGGGTGGTATACTGGTGGTGCCCCTTTCCTAAGTTCCCCTCATCATGGGTGAAGCCCTGATGAGACTATCCTTTTTCCTCACTCAACACCATCATGGGTGATATACTGGTGGTGCACCTTTCCGAAGTCTCCCCCCGTTATGTGTAGGACACTGACGGGCTCTACCCCTCTACGCGATAGCGGTCGCGAGTTGTGTTATTATTCCGTTACATTTTTTTTTAACTTGGTAAGATTTTTCTCTCTATATGCGCCGCTTACCTGTTATCCTTTCTCCTCGCTCAACACCATCATGGGTGGTATACTGGTGGTGCCCCTTTCCTAAGTTCCCCTCATCATGGGTGAAGCCCTGAGGAGACTATCCTTTTTCCTCACTCAACACCATCATGGGTGGTATACTGGTGGTGCACCCTTCCGAAGTTTCCCCCCGTTATGTGTAGGACACTGACGGGCTCTACCCCTTCTACGCAATAGCGGTCGCGCTTTGTTGCGATTTACCGTTGCATTTTTGATATGTTAATTGAATCATCTAAAAAATAATTTGGTTGCTCTGGAGATCTCCGTTTTAAATAATATACTTGTGTGTTGGTGTGCTGAAGCTTGAGTTTTACCGCTTTTACCGCTTTTTACCGCTTTTTACCGCTTTTACCGCTTTTCACCGCTTTTATAACCGTAGCTAGTTCACAGTTTTCCGCTTTCCGTAGTAGACGGCTGAATACCGTCGATTTGTATCGCATTTTCATGTAAGGCATGGTAAACATAATAATTTTGATTTTCTTTTAGCATTTGCCGAAACCGTTTAACTGCATGCCTAACCAGCCTGTACTTATTTGATTTACTGTAAAATATATAGTTTTGTTTGTTTTCATTTATTTTCCTATACTCCTGAAAATGTGTTGCTGGCAAGTCAGCGTTGTAATAAAAAGTAAGTACAAGATCTAGAAACCGAAAATGTATTAACCGTAACTTATTTTGAAAAATTATTTTTGTAGTTACCGAAATTATGTACATGTATAAGTCATTTGTAATAATACGATTAGAATTAGAAATTATTGATTTCTCTTATTATTTTGTTGCTAGTTAAACTAGTATAATCAGCTTTTGTTTTGGTTCTGAAAATGTTTTTTTTTTGTACCAGTAGTTAATTGCTTTTATATTGTACCCGTCTAAATCTACCCAAATCCGAATGAGATATTTATTAAATATAACGATATATTAAAAGTTGTATTGTACATCATGATATATACCGGATGTCTGGAAATTTTAATTTATTTCGCTTATTGATATATTTGATTGTTTTATATGATTACCGTATCTCTTTTGTTTAACCGAAATTGTTTCTTTGTGGAACTTGGTACACTGTCCAAAATATGTTTTTTTTATTTATTCAAACTATATCTATTGGGTTTATTCTGACCGCTTTTTCTATTGTTAACAAATTAAATTTTGTGATACACCGCAATGGTTTGATAATATATTGTTTGATTATTTTATATGATTACCGTATCTCTTTTGTTTAACCGAAATTGTTTCTTTGTGGAAATTGGCACTGTCCAAAATATGTTTTATTTTTTTTATTTATTCAAACTGTATTCTGACCGCTTTTTCGACTGTTAACAAATTATATTTTGTGATACACCGCAATGGTTTGTTAATATATTGTTTGATTGTTTTATATGATTACCGTATCTCTTTTGTTTAACCGAAATTGTTTCTTTGTGGAAATTGGCACTGTCCAAAATATGTTTTATTTTGTTTATTTATTCAAACTGTATTCTGACCGCTTTTCGACTGTCAACAAATTATATTTTGTAATATACTGCAATGGTTGGTTAATATATTGTTTTGTTAAGGACCGTCCGTGTTTTATTTATTTCTGGGCTGAACACAATTACCCATTTTGTCTCCACTGTCTAAAGGCTACCTGTCGCATGTGGGCCCTCAACCACTTAAATCCTGAGGGTGGCGCCCGAGATTATATAAACTTTACTAGTTGGAAGACCGTCCCGATCAAAGTTCCGTCCGAACAAGGTAAGTTTGGATCTATCTAGGAAAGCGCCATTACACAAGAATCGAGCCCTGGTGTGGACATATGCAGATTTTGACGCTTGTTAATCGCCAATTTCGATAGAAAAAGTCTATAGACAGTGCCGACTCGGTATGGACGCAGCTTTACAGACACTTAATTGGATTAAAAAGGACACTAAATGACAACACTTTTGATGGAAACGAATTTCTTGTCAGGCGCTGCACAGCCTTCGTAGCTGAGGCCTTCAATTTTTAAAGAAGAAGAACATTTTTGTTTATTTCTGTTCTGTGATGTCTGGTACCCTCCGTGGATGTCAGGGGGTCTATTCGCGGAAATTTTTCCGATAGTTGGCGCTGCAGTATCTTTCAGTGGAATGGGGAAAACAATAATATCAACCATTTGATTCAGTATTAATTAAACTATTCCTGTTTTTAAATTTGTGTGGTAAAGATCGTTAGTGAAAGATGGTACGTGTGTTGATTTATTTATTCTAAAACACAGCTCACAAATAACAGGTAAACAAATGGAGACTGGGTTTGTTTTCCCTTTACTCGTTTTCGCCAATTCTCCAACTTAAGAGATGTGAATGTTCCGCTACGTGATAGGAGATATCCCATCACATACTTTTTCTCTTGATCGATGTAATCAGTATTCTCGAATGATACCCTTCTCTTGCGTTAGTAGACCCGGGTTGCCGAATGTAAGCGGTACATTAGAACTATTTTAGTAGATCGTGTGAACTATTTTCTATAAACCGAACGTTCTTTAAACCAAAACTGTCACATTTGTCTTGGTCGGATTGATGTATATGAGAAAGTTTATTTTCAATTATTGTGAAAATAACAGTATTCTGGGAACGAAATTAATTTTAATTAAATTTGTGATTCAGGTCGAATAAATGTTTATTTAATTAAAATAATATGGAAGAAACCAAAAAGAGATCACTGCCTATTAATCGATCTTAAAGATATTTGCTAATCGAATTTATGAGAAATCATTCCGAAGTAGGAAGTGGACGTTTTTTATCCACTTTGGATGGAGGTCACAGATATATTAAATGCTATCCCTGGTGGGTCGAATAAAGTTTGGAATCAGTGGCGCAAGGTAGAACTATTTTTATTGTGAATATTATTTATAGGTAATTATTGTACCTATTTATCATTGTAGACATGGCAGGATTACAAAAAAAAAATAAAAATCTAAGGTGGCAAATATACCAGGGACATTTCCCAAACGGGTGGTGGCCCACCTCTACCTAATCCGACAGAAGATAACAATGAAGCAGGAATCCTGGAGCTGATGTCAGAGACGGAAATAAGTGGGTTAACTTTCGTCACAGAATGTGGGGCTGAATTTTTTTTGGACAATGTTCATATGGCAGAAGAGAAGCAAGAAGGACAAAGTGTAATAATGTATATTGTAATAAATGTATTCTTATCATAGACTTTTAAAATAAACATGTATTATTGAGAAAGCTGCTTACTCTAGTCACACATAGACTTTTATCAACTTTAGTCAGAGTGGAAATGTTGGATTGAAGTTAACAGCTCTCTAACTTTAACACACAGTTAACAATAGGTCACTGTAGATGCCTACATATAATATTGTCATATATTTCAGCCAATTCAAGCAGCTGCAGCAGATGGTATAGTTGTAAATGAACCTGTCCTGGAAGACCATTCATATATAATTCATCCAACCCCTTCTACTAGTGGAATGAAACGTACACCGACCAAACTTAACAAACCAAGAAGATTGGAAAACTTTAAAAAAATTTCCCAGAATTTTCCAAAATCTGTGGATAAACGAGAACAGATCGTGGAGATTATTGTAAAAGAAATTGATTATATGGAACATAAAAAAACTATGACCAGCAACATTTGTTACTCATGAGAGAAGATAGTGAGTCTAATAAAAAAATATTGGAAACATTACAATTAATTTTAAGAAAGTAAGTTGAACAAATCTAATAAATTAAAAGTGCCATAATTTTTACCATGTATTTAGAGCATCAAAACAAACCTTTGTCAAATTAATTTTTTTTCGAAAATTCTCATATTTGTTCAATATGTGTAATCCATAACGAGCTGTCTATGATAAAAGAAATATTTAATATTATAAAATCTATGCAAACTTTTTCAAGTATGATTCATATTATTCAGTTTCTCGCTTTATCATTCCTGATGATGCCAACATTGTTGGCGAAACGTGCGAAGAGTAGTAAAAAAAGTGTTTTTGTTTAGTGGTGATAGTGTATCAACATTGTGTTAAACCAAAGATTCCAATTTCCCAACATAATTATATTTTTAGAAAAAATATTTTGAAAACTAAGGATATTAGAAAAAATTATTTGACAAAAGTTTTATTTTAATGAGCCAAATACATACCCACGACATACTTCACCTAGAAGTTTGTGGGGAAGCAATAAAACAAGATTTATGAAATTTTGTATAAAGGGGTTATTGACAATTTTGAGTTTAACCAAAATATTTTGCTACAGGCATTTGAAAATCGCAATGTTTTCTAACTACTATCTATCTAAATACTATTTGATGATGTGATAAAAATGTTACAAAGAGTGATTAAACATTGTGAATTCGACCACCCTGTATAAAAACAAATTTTATTACTTTATCGAATACTATCTAAAAAAGTAAGATAGGGACATGTAAGCCGTTTTTATTAATTTTCAGTCGTTTTGAAATTACAGGGCCATTGCGATTTTCAAATGCCCATATTTGTCACTCGAAGTCATAAATATATCGTATTGTTGAAATGGACTCATTAGGCAGAATCTAAAGCTAAACAAATATATTAGAGGTGTTCCATTTAAAATAACAAAGTGGAGGATAACTTCCGGTATAACCGGAAGTGTAATCAATTTGAAAATATTATTGTTAAACTAGTTAAACGTTAAAAACTAGCATCGTCAGCTGTAATTGCATTTAAAAACGTATTTTGCGAATAAATAGTGGACTTTAGTTCAACTGTTTAGTTATTTATTGTTCTTAGTAAGATGTACTGCCACAAAGTAAAGGTTACCACAATCAATTTCATACATTTTTGGTATAACTTACCAGAATCCTCTAAAAGAAAAAAACGACTCCTGACCAGTCCTATGAATTCGTTCCATTGTAGAGATATGGGAATTTCTGCATATAAATGCATCACGGTACCTTGAATTGATGTTCATTATTTTTAAATTTTCATCACATACCTGCAAAAATTCATTATTAAAGATTAAAAATGTATCTCAGTTACGGATCGACAAGTTACAGTTCCTGGAACAAAAGACACTATTGTATTATTTGCGTGTGACTTTATGTCTCTTCGAGGTCACTTTGTTTATTTCGTAATATGATATGTTTGTTTTTGATTTCAATAAGAATGTTAAATAAATAATCACGTAGAAAAGTTTATATAAGAAAGTAATATTGTTTTTTAGAATCAGAATTAAGTTATTGTTTAAACTGTTAACATGTCAGTTTAGTTTAGTTCTCAAATTTTGTAGTTATTCTTTGTATTTCTGTTGAAAAATAAATTTGTTAGTTCAAGATTGAAATATTTGTTTTTAAAAAGCAAGTTTCGAATCGACAGAACTTAACTGGCGCAGTCAGTAGGTAGTCAAACGGTTTAGTGAAAAGATTACCGGTTCGTTTCAACGATTTATTGACTATAGAAATCTTCAGTAGGACATCTCCAAAAGTGTGCGATCTAGTTCAAGTGAATTTCGGGCGCTTTCCAATTTTTATGGTTAATTGGTGAGTCCTGCTCCAACAGAAGACAAAGAAAACTCAACTATGGTGAGCCATCAATGAAGAATGTAATGAAATTTATGTGAGAACCTTATCCTATTTTTATTATCTCTGATTGAATAATTTTTATGGTGATATATTTTTATAGAATTAAAAAGATTTATATATTGAAATAAGTAAAAAAGGTATATATTTAAATATTTAAAAACGGAGAACTTAGTAGATAATATTGTGGAAAGAATAATTAATTTAGAAATAAGCGATACAATGGCTCAACCGAATTATCAACTAATTCGATATCAAGCTGAGAATATTTCTTATTTTGATGGTAATCTGAAACAAATAAATAGATTTATTCAAAGTTGTGAAAATTTTCTTAGCAATCATAAAGATAGAATTAATTTAAATACACCTATAAATGTTTGCCTGTTTGATATAATATTAAGTAAATTAAATGGTAGAGCAGCAGACTTAATTGCTTTGAGAACCGAATTGGATACGTGGGCTAAAGTAAAAGAATCATTGTTAATTACGTTCGCGGATCAAAGATCAGTATATTGTTTGGTACAAGATATCATACATTTAAAACCAGAACGAAATAAAAATCCGGTAAATTTTGGTATAAGAATACAAGATGCACGAAGTTTATTATTCTCAAAAACTAATCAAAGTAATGACACAAGAGAGGTAACATTGTTAAAGATTCAACAATATGATGATCTATGTTTGAAAACATTCATCAATGGTTTGAATTATCATATGCAGTTAGTAGTTAGATTAAAAAATCCAGATTCAATTGAACAAGCTCTTGCTTTTGTTAGGGAAGAAGAAAATTTCCTTTATTTTAAAAATAATTCAAATAATAACAGTCAGAGAAATAATTATCGAAATCAAAATAATAATGTTCATGATTCCCCCTAGAATGTCAAAAATGGTAAAAGTTCCAGTAGATAAACCTCAAGGTACAGGTATAATAAATTATATTAAATTTGGCACTGCAGAAATCCCTGAATGTTTAGTAAAAATAAAAAAATTTTATGCATTAACAATGATAACAAATAATTCTGAAACCACTGTAAAAGTAATATTTAATGAGCCCATAAACGTAGATTTAATTAATGAAGAAATATTAAAAGAAAGTTTAAAATGTAACAATATTGAAAAAATGGATGTTGATGATTTTGAATTAGAAGAAATTAATTATAAGATTAAATACAAACCTGGAAAAAATAATATAGCCGACCCTCTTAGTCGTATTGAATTGCATGCTCTTGAACTTGAAACAGAATCCAATGTAAATAACGCAGGAGACATTGACTTTGATATTGAAGAATTTTTACAAGATTTTGATACATTGCAAAATAAAAATGACGAAAATAATGTTTTAAATAATAATGAATGTTCGAGTGAAACTGAGACTATTCACAGTGCAGAATCTTCTAATGAACAAAATTTTATGCTTAAAGATAAAATAATAAATAATAAATCTTATCAAATTATAGTAAAGAAAGCACCTCATGATGATTTTGTAAAACGAAGTTTTGAAAATTTTGATGGTAATAAAATTATAAAATTAACAATATCTGATAATCCAAATAAAATATTACAATTGTTAAAAGAAAACTTAATAAAAAATACTTATAATATATATATACCATTTATCCACTGAACTAAGAAATACTTTTCAAGAAGTTTGAAAGAAATATTTTAGTAAAATAAAACTTATGGAATGTACAAAAATAATTAATAATGTTTTACCTGAAGAAAGAAATGAGTTAATAAAATATAAACATGAAGGAAAAACCAATCATAGGTATTAATGTAACTATTCAATTTTTAAAAAAGAATTATTATTGGAAGTCACTTAAACAAGATGTTACTAACTATATAAACAATTGTGAAATTTGTCAAAAAACTAAATATAATAGAAAACCTATAAATGATCCTTTAGTATTAACATAATCATATAGATACTTAATAAAGTGGAACTCACACATTTTTAACTATTTTAGATAAATTTTCTAACTATGTATGGTCAAGCATTATCATATTTTGGTACAGCCATATCGGCTTGTCAACAATTGGTACATTTTTTCACATTTTTCGGAATACCAAAGCAGATAGTATGCGATTGCGATGGCGAATTTAAAAATGATGCTTTAAAAGAGTTATTAAAAGTTCATAAAATAGAAATACAATTTACTACTCCACATCATCATGAATCTAATTCCCCAGTAGAAAGATTTCATTCTACAATAACTGAATATTTAAGAATTTTAAAAGAAAAAGATAAAAATGCAGATATTGATTCAATATTGCCTTATGCAATAATAGCTTATAATAGTACAATTAACTCAACCACAAGTTTTACTCCTTTTGAATTAATATCAGGACATACAGAAATTAAAGATCCCATGTTTATCTTACCTAGTGAAGCTTACACTCAGTTTGTCAACTCTCATAAAATTAATACTGAAGCTTTATATTCATTAGTAAAAGAAAAACAAACAAATAATAAACAAAAAGTTATAAATAAAAGAAATGAAAACAAAAAAGAGAAACCCCCTGCTATTGGATCAATTGTTTATAAAAAAGTTGAAAATAGAGGTAAACAGAAAAATAAATTTGAAGGTCCCTACACATTAACTAAAATTTTAGAACATGGAAAAATTTAAATTGAACATATTAAAACTAAAAAAAAATTAATTGCACATTTAAACGAAACTAAAATTATTTCAATTATTTCAGATTCCTCTTCCGAATCCACCTGATGCGAGCTCATGATGTTTTATTCCATGAAGTTAATAATTATCCCGGAATACTTCCTTACAAGTTAGGTACATCAAAATTAATTTTAATCTTATTGGTCATTTGTTCAAATTTTTAATCTTAACCCAATAATATCTCAATTTTATGTAATTAAAGAAAATACAATTCATTTTCATAATAGTATTAAAGTTGAAGATGTTTATGGGAAAGAGTTTGAAAATTCGTTTATTCCATTATTAATAAAATAGAACAACAACTTTTTCAAATTGATTCATTGTTAATTAAAGATAATCATGTAATTAATAAAAGAGGAATATTTAATCCTTTAGGTTCGTTAATTAAATATATTACAGGATACTTAGATCAATATGATGCAGATGAAATAAATAATGAAATTTAACAATTAAAAATAAATCAAGATAAAATTAAAAATAATTCAATTAAACAATTAACTTTATTAAAAGACACGATTAAACAATTTGAAACAATTACAAAGAATTATTTCACATAATCAAAATATTTTGAATAAAAAAATTAACTTAGTAGAAAAGAATTTAATACTATTTGAACGAAGCACAGAAAGTAATTTCCAAACGTCTATAATTATAAATTAAATAACTTTATTATATCAAACAATTTATGATATCTTTGAAAAAATTGAAGTAGCTATTTCGTATGCAAAACTCAATACGTTATATAATTCAATAATAAATCCAATAAAGTTTTTGAAAGCAGTTCAAGAATGTGATTTACCAAAAGGTTTAATGTTTCCATTTGAATTATCTACAGAAAATATCATTCAGTTAGAAAAATTAATAAATATAAAAAGTTTTTCATTAGGAGCTACGGTAACGTATATTTTAGAAATTCCAATAGTTGAAAAAGAAATATATCACTATTATCAATTGTTTCCTATATTTGTTCCTACAAATGATTTCCAATATTATTTTTACCTTCCCATAAAACCTTTCCTAGCACTCACAGACAATATAATTATGTGTTTATGGACAATTTATGTGAAAATATAATTAAAAGACAATATATTTATGAAGATAATCAAAAAACTGTAATTAAAAATAGTACTCCTTGTTAAGTTGAAATATACTTCAAATTGTGAACCTTTTAAAATAGACATTACGGAAATTCAATATACTAAAATTCAAGAAGGAACATGGATCTTATCAACTCCTCAAGAAACAGTAGCTGAAGTCCAATGTGAAGAATCAATGAAGAAAATACCATTGAAAGGACCTTATATTATCGAGTTAAAACCAAATTGTTTTGTAAAAATTGATTCACTAGTATTTCAAGCTAATAAGTATAGTAAAATAAGTTTTGAAAAAATATCATTACCTAGTATAAATGTAAATTCAAAATTTTCTTTTAAAAATAATAATCAAACACATTTATCAATTAAAACTTTAAATTCAATTAATCTAAAAAAAACTCAAGAAATTAAACAACGAATAATGAAACAAAAAAAAGAATTAGAAGAAATTAATCAACCAGTTTACTATACAAAATCAAGTTTTTGGACTATACTCATTTACTTAATAATTATTGGAATATTATGTTACATAGTTTGGAGAAAATGTAAGAAAACAAGAATGAAGATAAAACAAGAAGATGAAGCAAGAAAAGAAGAAATGTGTGTCATATAGAACCATATCCTGGAGGATATGCTTTTTTCTACGGAGGGAGGAGTTACAGTTCCTGGGACAAAAGACACTATTGTATTATTTGCGTGTGACTTTATGTCTCTTCGAGGTCACTTTGTTTATTTCGTAATATGATATGTTTGTTTTTGATTTCAATAAGAATGTTAAATAAATAATCACGTAGAAAAGTTTAAAAAGTTTAAAGTTTAAAGAAACGTTTTACTGTGCTCGAAAATTTGAATTTGGTTGAGTCCTCTTTTAAACAGGAAAGTAGGGTATTGGACAAGCCAAAGGTTAGCTTGCTCAATAGTGTTGGAAATAAATCAAATCAGCTCACTACTCCTCATCTGATGAATCGTCAAAAGTGTACCTACTGTTCGGAAAACACCCATTCTCTATATAGGTGCAATCGATTCCTTGCCTTGACACCTACAACAAAGGTTGTAGACATAACTTTTAGTTCTATAGTGGAGCCTCGTAAAACCTACAATTTGACATGCTCCGTAATTGAGCACATAACTAACCAACTCCCTCAATTTACTATCTCTCCAAAATATTTTAATCTACCTTCTCAGGCGAAACTTGACTTAGCTGACCCCTTCTTCTTCCAACCTGGAGAAATACAGATATTGGTTGGAGCCGATCTATATTTTGATTTATAGAAAGGTGATGTCATTAGTTTAGGACCAAATTCACCCACTCTTGTAAATACCCATTTGGGTTATGTTATAGCCGGTCCCGTCCCGGAGAACACAGTCAACATCAAGCGAAATAACTTTGTTCTTTCTCTCCTGACTATCAATAATGAATACAACTCTGATCAACATAATCTAAATCATCTAGTAGAGAAATTCTGGGAAACAGAGGAACTCCCTAAAGACCAGGACCCCTCAAGTAATGACGAATTAGTCGAAAAAATATTCACGGAAACCATAAAATTCTACCTTCAGGAAGATATCAGGTCGATATACCTATGTTAACCGACACTAAAAAGAAATTAGGTCATTCATTTTCAATAGCAAGAAGGCGTTTTTTTCATCTCGAGAAGAAACTTACCAATAACTCCAACTTTTTCGAAATGTATAAACAAGTTTTATTTGATTACATTTCCTTAGATCACGCTAGAGTAGGACTCTTAGCTTTATTTTCGAATTTATCTAATGAAATAAAATATTTTGTGCCTCATCGTGCCGTTCTACGCGATGAGTCAGTCTCATCAAAATGTCGTATAGTGTTCGATTATTCTTCGCGTTCTGAATCTGGATTTTCCTTAAATGATCTAACTATTAAGGGATACCAGGTCCAGGACAATTTATTTGATATTATCTCTCGTTTTCGAACTTTTCAATTTGTCCTTTGTGCTGACATCAAAATGATGTACCGTATGATTGAAATCAACCCTAATCAACGCCACTTACAAAACGTGCTTTGGCGCAATAATCAATTTGACTCCTTTCAATGCATGGAATTATCTAGACTTAGTTTCGGCCTAAATTGTGCTCCATATTTAGCCACCAGAGTCCTTAAAGATATTGCAGACAACAATTCTGCGTATCCCTTAGCTCGATCCGCACTCCTATCTCAAACATACATGGATGATATCCTTGGAGGAGTTTCTGAATTTAACCAGTTAAAGATTCTCTATCATGAATTAAACACCGTTCTTAATAAACATGGATTCCACCTACACAAGTGGCATTCTAATTCCATTAAATTTCTTGAAACCATCTCAACCTCGCAAAATGAAGTTTTAGACTTGAATTTAGAAAATCATGGGTGCAAGATTTTGTGACTAAAATGGGATCCAGCATCAGACATGCTCCAAATTTGTACATCTCCTGTACCCGCCTTTTCTCATTTAACTAAGAAAATGGTTTTATCTGTCATATGTAGCACGTTCGATCCAACTGGCATAGTAAACCCCTTAACCTTGTTCGGAAAATTAATTTGGCTTCTCAAGCTTGACTGGGACGCTCCTATTAGGGATACCAATATTTTAAAACTATGGCAAGCCTTTATTGAATTACTTTTAGAAGTATCTCAAATTACTATACCTCGTCGTCTAGTCGCAAACAAACAAATTGAATCTGTTTCCCTTCATGGGTTTTGTGATGCCAGTCAATCAGCATACGGTTGCTGCATCTATTTAGTTGCGTCGTACTCAGATGGATCTCTCTCATCACGCCTAGTAACCTCGAAATCTAGGGTCAACCCGCTTAAAACTAAGCTTACTATTCCAAAACTAGAGCTTAGCGCCATGGTGCTACTATCCAAACTAACTGCTAGAATGGTTAAGATTTTTTCTTCAAGTTATCAATTCGCTTCTGCCAATTTATGGTCTGATTCTCTCGTTGCTCTAAGTTGGGTGCAACGCACCGCAAGTAAGTTTAACCCATTTGTATCCAGACGTGTCCTGGCTATACAGCAGCATAGCATAGGTTTCACGTGGCGACATGTTCCCTCTCAAGACAACCCCGCTGATTTACTTTCACGAGGTACCTTTACCAAGGCAGTTTGGAATTTCTGGCTTCATGGTCCCGACTTTCTACAATCTAAGGATTTGAATTCCCTTAACACCTTTATTACCCAAGAGGTGCTACAAACAAAAAACGTTTCTTTAATCGTCACCACTCCAACAAGGAATGTCTTGAAGGAATGGTTCTCTGAAATTCTGAAATTCATTAAGCTTCAGAGATCGCTAGCTTACCTGTTCAGGTTTCTGCATAACATCCAAAAGACTAATTGGAAAATATCTGGACCTCTATCCACAGAGGAAATTCAATACTCTCATGATTTCATAATTAAGCAAATTCAAAAGGAATATTTCTCGAAAGACATTGCTCTTCTTTCACAACACAAAACTTTAACTAATAAGTCTCTTTTACCCCTTAATATATTTTTGGACAGCAACCTAATTCTCCGGGTAGGAGGCAGATTGCAAAATGCTGATCTAAATTAAGACACAAAATTTCCAATTCTTTTACCTTCCGATGATATTTTAGTAACTCGTCTTATAGAGCAAGAACATGCGCGAATCGGTCACAGTGGTCCGCAAAGTGTCTTAGGAAATTTAAGGCGAAGATATTGGCCTCTAGGTGGGATTCGCTTGGTGAAGCGAATTATTTCTAAGTGTGTAACATGCTATCGATTCAACGCTCAATTTGCTTCGCAAATTATGGCCCCTCTGCCAATCGACCGGTTGTCGACGACTAAAGCTTTTCTTAAAGTCGGGGTAGATTTTGCTGGGCCCATATCTCTGTTATCCTCTCGTCTACGCAAAGCCCCTGTCTTGAAGGCTTACATAGCTGTTTTTGTGTGTATGGTAACAAAAGCCATACACATAGAGCTTGTTACTAGTTTAACCGCCGATTCTTTTATAGCCTCTTTAAAGAGATTTATTGGAAGAAGAGGTAATCCTCAGATCATCTACTTTGATAACGGAACCAATTTTGTTGGTGCTCGACATCAATTAAGAGACCTTGCAACATTTTTAAAACCCACAGTTCGTTTGAAAGCATTTCCTCCTTTCTCACTTCTTCAGAAATAACGTGGAAATTCATTCCTCCGCGATCTCCCCATTGGGGTGGCTTATGGAAAGCTGTAATAAAAAGCATGAAGTATTATTTAGTTAGATTGCTTGGATCTTCCACTTTTACCTATGAAGAAACATCTACCGTATTAATTCAGATAGAGGCAATTTTGAACAGTCGGCCTTTGTATCCCATGTCCAGCAACCCTAATGATTTATTGCCGCTCACTCCGGGCCATTTTTTAAAACGATGTCCTCTAACCGCCTTCCCTGATCGAAACCTTTGTGAACGTCCCATAAACCGTTTATCCTTCTGGCAAGAATGCCAAAGAATTCAGCAGTTAAACTAGCAGTGCTCCCTCAGTGTACCTAATTGTCTCTTTATCTTGCTTCATCCTTACTTAAGTCTTTTTTTTCCCCCTTCCCAGTATGTTAAAATCATTTATTTTAACAACATGTGACGCCATTGCCCTTTTGTAAATTCTAACGCCAAATTTTGTACACACGCCCCTGTGCACCCCTCTGACATCAGAAGTAGCACGTGTAAAAGACAGGTGCTTTTGGTTTCAGCCTAGATAACTCGAGAGTCGAGACGTTTTTTAGTTTTACACAGATAGTAGTGAAATAGAGTTGACTTGAGAGGGTAAGGTATGATGCTCCTTCCTTCAGTATTACGCGTATTATATATGTAATAAAATTCGCAAGTGTGTGTGATGTAGTATTTTATAATTAGACTTATCAGGTATGCAGACTTTCGTAAAATTCGTATAATTCATCTTTTCCTCTATCGTTGAGAAAATAGACTTCGCTAAAAGTGTCGCGAAACCTTCAACGATAGCAATGTTGCAAACTTAGATTTTTCTTTTAAAATACACACCTCTGTTTTATCTTCTAGTTTTATTAACCTATCCCCAAGGGTCATAGTTGGGGTGGTCCTTCGAAAAAAAATGTAATTAAACATGTGTGGGAGTTGCAGAACCAGCATTCAAAAAACATACAAGTTTTTATGCAACCATTCCACAACCCATACAATATGAATAAAATACCGGGCGGCCTTGAGCCGCCCCAGAGCCGCCCCAAATTACTAATATCGAAATTTCTAATAATGAACCTGAATCTAGAAAAGACTTAAATAATTATGATTTAACTAACAAATACACTCCAAAAGATCAAGGTCCCTTTTATGTTTTTGTGGAACATTTAAACAAAAACTTGGGCAGGTTATTTTCGATGAAAGTTGGGTATTTTTTGTTAAATGATACAAAATTAAAACAAAATATAATTGATATTATTTCCGTAGGAGTAAGTAGGGTAAAAGTAATTTTTAAAAATTATCATGTTGCCAATTCTTTAATTAACTACAAAAATATTATAGATAATAATCTTATTGCGTGTATACCTACATTTAATAACCATCGAATAGGTCTAATATGATAGCTAGACACATTTTTCACCGAAAAATGTCTTTTTGAAAATATTGAAAGCGTCAACACAAAAGTGGTTAAAGTGAAACGCATGAAAAGGAAAATAACGGAAAATGATGGCACTTTTAAATTGATAGACCGTCAGTTAGTAGTGGTTACCTTTACGGGTAATGTAATTCCAGATAAAATCAAGATCAATTCAACTTCATTTCCTGTTAAACCCCTCATTCACCCGGTAATTCAGTGTTATAATTGCTTAAGATACGGACATACTGCTAAACTATGCAAATCTAAAACACAAAGATGTCAAAATTGTTCTAATAGTCACGATAAATCTGTAGAATGCTCAACATCAGACACATTTTGCATATATTGTCAAAACAATAGTCACACCACAATCTCCAAAAAGTGTCCTATGTATATTAAACAACACAACATTAAAAAAGAAATGGCTTTTAAAAATTTATCTTTGAAAGAAGCAGAAAAAGCCGTGAACAACCATTCATACTCAAAAGTCACGACAAATAATCGATTTGACATTCTCAATAATATGCAAAATTTTCCTTCCTTACCTGAAACTTCACAAGCTCAATACACAACTCCATTCTACATGCTACATAAACCAACCAAATCCTCCTCAAAAAAACGCAAAGCATCGACACCATCTCCCCTACAAGTCCAGTAATTATTTCAGCAAAACCTGCAAAGACTAAACCTCCTACCATAATTCCTAATCCATACAACAAACCAAAATAATAGACAATATAACAAATTTCATCTACAATAATTTCACTCCAAAACCCTCAAACGAAATCCAAGACATCTCAGTCACTGATTCGGTTTTTAAAAATTTAATAGCTTCCGTTTTACAATTTGATGTATCAGAAACTATAAGCATTAGTGATGAATCAACATAATAGACCAATAAAAATACTACAATGGAATATCCTATCTTTCAACAAACGCAAACCACCTACTATCTAATCACACCATTGATATAATTATATTATGTAAGACAGCGCTAAAACCAGATGCAACTCTACACTTACAAGGTTACAATTCCATTCAAAAGAATAGAAAAGATGACAAAGTAGGAGTTGCTATCTTAATTTCCAAAAACTTACGATTCAAAACCAAAACAATTAAAAACAACTTTAACGAAAAAATCGAAGCTTGTGCTATATTCATCAAAGATATAAATCTCTTTGTAGTTTCTGTTTATAAGCCTCTACAGTACAGTTTTTGTACCAAGGATTGGGATAATCTTTTCATGCAATTCAATGACAATACAATTTTCTGTAGTGACTTTAATTGTCACCACAGGCTTTGGGGCTCAATAAGTGATGAAGCAAATGGCAAAAGACTTTTAGAAACATTAAATAATAATAATTTTGTGGTTTTAAATTATGGGACCCCCACTAAGTTATATCAACTCAAAATAAATCAGCAGTAGATCTATCATTTGCATTACCAAACATATGTAACAGATTTAATTGGTCAGTTACATCATACCCAATGGGTTCCGATCATTTTCCAATTGTATTAGAATATAACACACGGTACGAACTTCGAACCATTTTACCAACCACCAAATGGAATGACTCTTCGGCAGACTGGTCCCTATATTCTAATCGCATGGAAGAGTATATCAACAAATTTTCCACCCATACAAATACTTTATCTGATTTTATAAAAATAATAGAGAACTCAGCAAATTCATCTATAAAAGTAAAGCAAACAGTGTGTATACGAACAAGTCAGCCCATTTGGTGGGACACCGACTGTTCAAATATGATTTCAAGAAGAAAGGCAGCTTTACATACATACAAAAATAATTCAAATTGGAATAATTATATTAATTACAAAAAAGTGGAAGCACAAGCAAAACTTTTATTCAAAAGTAAAAGCGCAAACAGTTGGAAACAGTTTATTAATGGTTTAAATAAAAATACACCTGTTGATAAAATTTCGAAATTCATTAAAAACATGAGCAGTAAGCAAAACAGTTACACCAATTCAAACTTAACAACAGACATAATAGAAAATTTACTAAATTATTTCGCTCTATCTACCGTAAATCAACTACTTAATACAACATCAACACCCATTTCCTCAAATTTTCCTAAAAATAAATTTTCTCTAACAGAATTGGAATCTGCTCTTTCCTCTCATCGTAGCACATCACCCGGAATAGATAGTATTACATACAAAATGATTAGTAACTTACCTTTAGTAGCAAAAAAATCCTATTAAATATATTTGATAAATGGTGGTCAGAGGAAAATATTTTTAAAGAACTTAAGGAAATTATAATAATTCTAATATTAAAACCAAAAAAGGATCCCGCTTTGACATCCTCTTATCGACCAATATCACTAATGTCCTGCATTACGAAAACTTTCGAGCGTATGATTAAGGCGAGACTAGAGTGGTTCTTGGAACACAACTCAAAATTACCACCTTCACAGTATGGATGTCGTCACGGCAGAGGTACTGTGGAGGCAGTTTCTCAATTGGTTACTGATATACAAAGCTCCTATTCAAATAATTTATACTTAAGTTGCTTATTCGTTGATATAAAAGGAGCATATGAATCTGTAGACTTAAACATACTAACTGGAAATTTATTTTCACTAGACGTTACACCTCAAGATTCTTGCAACATTGTTAATTTGTATAGAGATGAAATTTATGGTACTAACCCTTACTATGTGAAAGTTCATCTTATTCAGAACAATAAACAACTAAAAGGTTGAATTAACTTCCACTATTTATTCTTTAAATGCAATGACAGCCGTTTCGCTTTCGAAATAGCATCGTCAGATTGACATATTGAAGTTACATTTTGTTTGTTTGTAACTAGGTACTTGATGTTGATAAGTAGTTAAGGCTAGACCAAGTAAGGAAGTAATAAGACATAACAATATTAAAGCCTAGATGTTATTAGCCCTAAGGGATTATCCTGGATGTATTTCCCTCTAAGATCAGTATAACTGTGCAATGATATAGAAAAACCAGGAAAAAACTATATCCTGCTGATCTTTACAATAACTTAATATATTTGTGTTATAATTACGTCTTATCTATGTATAAAATGAAGACTAAATCAAAGTAAACAGTTTAATAGTGGTGAACTTCCAAGATTTATTTGTTCATTAACTACTTTATATTGTTGATCTGCTAGATGTCTTTTGATTTCAAGTTCTTCGAGGAAATCTAAATTTTGTTTTTTATCACAGGTGTGTAATATTTGAATGTCATTGGTGTGTATGAGTGAATGTGGATGTGCAAGTACATGTTTTGCATAGTTTGACTTACCTGGTTGTTGTAATCTATATGCTCTTAAATGTTCATTGAATCTTATTTCAAAATTTCTTTGTGTTTGACCTATATATACAGCATTACATTTTGGACAATTAATTTTGTAAACACCAGATTTTTTTTAATTTATATTTAACAATTTTGTACCAACATTATTGTGTGATTTGAATGAAATTATTGCAGATGTTGCCGAAGATATTATTTTTGAAATTGTATTAGAAATATTTCCACAATATGTAATACTTTTATAACTTTTAATTTCTTTAGGGTGTTGGGGGAATATTAGTTGTAGTGACACTTTCTGTTCTTTCTTATTAATTAATTTATTTATCAAAGGTATTGGATAGCCATTAGATATTGCTATTTGTTTTATAATCTCAATTTCTTTATTAAAATTATTTTTGTTCATTGGAATTGAAAATGCTCTATGTATCATAGAATTATAAGCTGCTAATTTATGTGATATAGGATGATTTGAATGATATGGTATGGTTACATCTGTTTGTGTTGGTTTTCTGTATATTGAATAGTTTAATGAATTATTAACTTTTTCAATTTTCAAATCTAGAAAATTAATTGAATTATTTTCTTCAACTTCTAAGGTGAAATTAATTTTAGGATGTAAGGTATTAATATAATTAAAAAATATATCTAATTGTCGTTCGCTACCTACAAAACCTGCTAACACATCATCAACATATCTATGCCAAAATACAATATTGTTTTTATAACTAGAATTAAAGATTTTGCTTTCTAAATTATCCATAAAAATATTTGCTAAAATTGGAGAAATGGGACTTCCCATTGGAAGACCTTCATTTTGAATATATAATTTCTTATCAAAAGTAAAATAATTTTGGCTAATGCATACATTAAATAGGTCAATTATATCTGATATTATACCTGGATGGATATTTCTTCTATCTAATAGCTTTTTAACTAGAACTATACATTCTTTAGGAGGTATTTTAGAGAACATATTAGTTACATCAAACGATACTAATTTAGTATTATTTTGTAAATTACATTTATTTAATTTATCTATTAAATCTAACGAATTTTGTACTGAATATTTAGATGTGTAACCATAATTATTTAGAATAGTATTTAATTTTTTAGCTACCTTAGTATTAGGAGTTGTAACATGATATGTTAACTAAAAACGTAGTATTTTTAAATTAATTATATGGCTAACACTAACACCATCTATTGTATAGAGTTCTTAACATGTTAATTATTATAAACGATTCCTGTCAGTAATTCCAACTTTATACACGATCTTTAATGTGGCTTAGTCCAATACCTTAAACCACGATTCATTCTTTTATTGTCATTGGTGTTATACACAGGTATGTTTTTTGATTATTATTTTTGGTAAAAGATTTTAAATATAATTTCTATAAATCTTGACAGTACCTACTATATAATCAAATGAGAATTTTCATATTAATAATTATTTCAAGTATATTTTGAGGGCAATTTAAAAGTAATAATTGTAAATTTTTTTTTATAAAAAAATACAAAATGGCGAGTTGATTACTTTTTTTGTAATTCTAATTGTTATATAAATTTATCTTTTGTTACTACTGTATTTTCTGTCATATATCCTAATGATAAATGTAAATTTCGGAATACGCTGTTTTGTACTTTTTGTACGGAAAAAAATAAACGAACACGTGGCTGATGCTGACAATTTTTTACAGCATTGGAATATACAATACCAAAGATGTTACAAATTCCAAGTTAAAAGACGTTACAAATTCCAAGTTAAAAGACGTGACAAATTTCAATTTAAAAGACACTACAAATTCCAAAGACACTACAAATTTCAAAGACATTACACTGATTGGTTCTACATTGGTGGACGGTTCATCAGACCAACCCTTCACTGGATCAGCCCTCTCCTGGATCCACCAACGGATCCTATGTAAAAAAAAGATAAGCCGACCAACGTAAATGCATTTATAATATTATACAGCTGTCTCGTTTTTCTTTATCTCTTAAACGGAATATAAAAATCATTTTAGTATCGTCAACTGTATTAGAATAAGTTTTTGTAAAGAACTGTTTGCGGATTATTTTTTTTTGTAACGTATTCTCAATTTCATTCATTTAAGCACCAAGGAAATCTATTTATCTTTTGGTACATTTTCATATCATTTTTTTTATCTTCATAGACAGTTTTTTCTGACATCTTTCTGTCATCTTATGATACTTATTTAAATAACAGCTTAAAACTACTTTCTTCAGTAGTATCATAAAAAATAAAGAGATTTCAGTGGCGTCACCACTCCAACAAGGAATGTCTTGAAGGAATGGTTCTCTGAAATTCTGAAATTCATTAAGCTTCAGAGATCGCTAGCTTACCTGTTCAGGTTTCTGCATAACATCCAAAAGACTAATTGGAAAATATCTGGACCTCTATCCACAGAGGAAATTCAATACTCTCATGATTTCATAATTAAGCAAATTCAAAAGGAATATTTCTCGAAAGACATTGCTCTTCTTTCACAACACAAAACTTTAACTAATAAGTCTCTTTTACCCCTTAATATATTTTTGGACAGCAACCTAATTCTCCGGGTAGGAGGCAGATTGCAAAATGCTGATCTAAATTAAGACACAAAATTTCCAATTCTTTTACCTTCCGATGATATTTTAGTAACTCGTCTTATAGAGCAAGAACATGCGCGAATCGGTCACAGTGGTCCGCAAAGTGTCTTAGGAAATTTAAGGCGAAGATATTGGCCTCTAGGTGGGATTCGCTTGGTGAAGCGAATTATTTCTAAGTGTGTAACATGCTATCGATTCAACGCTCAATTTGCTTCGCAAATTATGGCCCCTCTGCCAATCGACCGGTTGTCGACGACTAAAGCTTTTCTTAAAGTCGGGGTAGATTTTGCTGGGCCCATATCTCTGTTATCCTCTCGTCTACGCAAAGCCCCTGTCTTGAAGGCTTACATAGCTGTTTTTGTGTGTATGGTAACAAAAGCCATACACATAGAGCTTGTTACTAGTTTAACCGCCGATTCTTTTATAGCCTCTTTAAAGAGATTTATTGGAAGAAGAGGTAATCCTCAGATCATCTACTTTGATAACGGAACCAATTTTGTTGGTGCTCGACATCAATTAAGAGACCTTGCAACATTTTTTAAAACCCACAGTTCGTTTGAAAGCATTTCCTCCTTTCTCACTTCTTCAGAAATAACGTGGAAATTCATTCCTCCGCGATCTCCCCATTGGGGTGGCTTATGGAAAGCTGTAATAAAAAGCATGAAGTATTATTTAGTTAGATTGCTTGGATCTTCCACTTTTACCTATGAAGGAACATCTACCGTATTAATTCAGATAGAGGCAATTTTGAACAGTCGGCCTTTGTATCCCATGTCCAGCAACCCTAATGATTTATTGCCGCTCACTCCGGGCCATTTTTTAAAACGATGTCCTCTAACCGCCTTCCCTGATCGAAACCTTTGTGAACGTCCCATAAACCGTTTATCCTTCTGGCAAGAATGCCAAAGAATTCAGCAGTTAAACTAGCAGTGCTCCCTCAGTGTACCTAATTGTCTCTTTATCTTGCTTCATCCTTACTTAAGTCTTTTTTTTCCCCCTTCCCAGTATGTTAAAATCATTTATTTTAACAACATGTGACGCCATTGGCTTTTTTAAATTCTAACGCCAAATTTTGTACACACGCCCCTGTGCACCCCTCTGACATCAAAAGTAGCACGTGTAAAAGACAGGTGCTTTTGGTTTCAGCCTAGATAACTCGAGAGTCGAGACGTTTTTTAGTTTTACACAGATAGTAGTGAAATAGAGTTGACTTGAGAGGGTAAGGTATGATGCTCCTTCCTTCAGTATTACGCGTATTATATATGTAATAAAATTCGCAAGTGTGTGTGATGTAGTATTTTATAATTAGACTTATCAGGTATGCAGACTTTCGTAAAATTCGTATAATTCATCTTTTCCTCTATCGTTGAGAAAATAGACTTCGCTAAAAGTGTCGCGAAACCTTCAACGATAGCAATGTTGCAAACTTAGATTTTTCTTTTAAAATACACACCTCTGTTTTATCTTCTAGTTTTATTAACCTATCCCCAAGGGTCATAGTTGGGGTGGTCCTTCGAAAAAAAATGTAATTAAACATGTGTGGGAGTTGCAGAACCAGCATTCAAAAAACATACAAGTTTTTATGCAACCATTCCACAACCCATACAATATGAATAAAATACCGGGCGGCCTTGAGCCGCCCCAGAGCCGCCCCAAATTACTAATATCGAAATTTCTAATAATGAACCTGCATCTAGAAAAGACTTAAATAATTATGATTTAACTAACAAATACACTCCAAAAGATCAAGGTCCCTTTTATGTTTTTGTGGAACATTTAAACAAAAATTTGGGCAGGTTATTTTCGATGAAAGTTGGTTATGTCTTGTTAAACGATATAAAATTAAAACAAAACATAATTGATATTATTTCTGTAGGAGTAAGTAGGGTAAAAGTAATTTTCAAAAGTTATGATTTTGCCAAGTCTTTAATTAACTACAAAAATATTATAGATAATAATCTTATTGCGTGTATACCTACATTTAATAACCATCGAATAGGTCTAATATGATAGCTAGACACATTTTTCACCGAAAAATGTCTTTTTGAAAATATTGAAAGCGTCAACACAAAAGTGGTTAAAGTGAAACGCATGAAAAGGAAAATAACGGAAAATGATGGCACTTTTAAATTGATAGACCGTCAGTTAGTAGTGGTTACCTTTACGGGTAATGTAATTCCAGATAAAATCAAGATCAATTTAACTTCATTTCCTGTTAAACCCCTCATTCACCCGGTAATTCAGTGTTATAATTGCTTAAGATACGGACATACTGCTAAACCATGCAAATCTAAAACACAAAGATGTCAAAATTGTTCTAATAGTCACGATAAATCTGTAGAATGCTCAACATCAGACACATTTTGCATATATTGTCAAAACAATAGTCACACCACAATCTCCAAAAAGTGTCCTATGTATATTAAACAACACAACATTAAAAAAGAAATGGCTTTTAAAAATTTATCTTTGAAAGAAGCAGAAAAAGCCGTGAACAACCATTCATACTCAAAAGTCACGACAAATAATCGATTTGACATTCTCAATAATATGCAAAATTTTCCTTCCTTACCTGAAACTTCACAAGCTCAATACACAACTCCATTCTACATGCTACATAAACCAACCAAATCCTCCTCAAAAAAACGCAAAGCATCGACACCATCTCCCCTACAAGTCCAGTAATTATTTCAGCAAAACCTGCAAAGACTAAACCTCCTACCATAATTCCTAATCCATATAGAGATGATATTATCTTCCAACAAACCAAAATAATAGACAATATAACAAATTTCATCTACAATAATTTCACTCCAAAACCCTCAAACGAAATCCAAGACATCTCAGTCACTGATTCGGTTTTTAAAAATTTAATAGCTTCCGTTTTACAATTTGATGTATCAGAAACTATAAGCATTAGTGATGAATCAACATAATAGACCAATAAAAATACTACAATGGAATATCCTATCTTTCAACAAACGCAAACCACCTACTATCTAATCACACCATTGATATAATTATATTATGTAAGACAGCGCTAAAACCAGATGCAACTCTACACTTACAAGGTTACAATTCCATTCAAAATAATAGAAAAGATGACAAAGTAGGAGTTGCTATCTTAATTTCCAAAAACTTACGATTCAAAACCAAAACAATTAAAAACAACTTTAACGAAAAAATCGAAGCTTGTGCTATATTCATCAAAGATATAAATCTCTTTGTAGTTTCTGTTTATAAGCCTCTACAGTACAGTTTTTGTACCAAGGATTGGGATAATCTTTTCATGCAATTCAATGACAATACAATTTTCTGTAGTGACTTTAATTGTCACCACAGGCTTTGGGGCTCAATAAGTGATGAAGCAAATGGCAAAAGACTTTTAGAAACATTAAATAATAATAATTTTGTGGTTTTAAATTATGGGACCCCCACTAAGTTATATCAACTCAAAATAAATCAGCAGTAGATCTATCATTTGCATTACCAAACATATGTAACAGATTTAATTGGTCAGTTACATCATACCCAATGGGTTCCGATCATTTTCCAATTGTATTAGAATATAACACACGGTACGAACTTCGAACCATTTTACCAACCACCAAATGGAATGACTCTTCGGCAGACTGGTCCCTATATTCTAATCGCATGGAAGAGTATATCAACAAATTTTCCACCCATACAAATACTTTATCTGATTTTATAAAAATAATAGAGAACTCAGCAAATTCATCTATAAAAGTAAAGCAAACAGTGTGTATACGAACAAGTCAGCCCATTTGGTGGGACACCGACTGTTCAAATATGATTTCAAGAAGAAAGGCAGCTTTACATACATACAAAAATAATTCAAATTGGAATAATTATATTAATTACAAAAAGTGGAAGCACAAGCAAAACTTTTATTCAAAAGTAAAAGCGCAAACAGTTGGAAACAGTTTATTAATGGTTTAAATAAAAATACACCTGTTGATAAAATTTCGAAATTCATTAAAAACATGAGCAGTAAGCAAAACAGTTACACCAATTCAAACTTAACAACAGACATAATAGAAAATTTACTAAATTATTTCGCTCTATCTACCGTAAATCAACTACTTAATACAACATCAACACCCATTTCCTCAAATTTTCCTAAAAATAAATTTTCTCTAACAGAATTGGAATCTGCTCTTTCCTCTCATCGTAGCACATCACCCGGAATAGATAGTATTACATACAAAATGATTAGTAACTTACCTTTAGTAGCAAAAAAATCCTATTAAATATATTTGATAAATGGTGGTCAGAGGAAAATATTTTTAAAGAACTTAAGGAAATTATAATAATTCTAATATTAAAACCAAAAAAGGATCCCGCTTTGACATCCTCTTATCGACCAATATCACTAATGTCCTGCATTACGAAAACTTTCGAGCGTATGATTAAGGCGAGACTAGAGTGGTTCTTGGAACACAACTCAAAATTACCACCTTCACAGTATGGATGTCGTCACGGCAGAGGTACTGTGGAGGCAGTTTCTCAATTGGTTACTGATATACAAAGCTCCTATTCAAATAATTTATACTTAAGTTGCTTATTCGTTGATATAAAAGGAGCATATGAATCTGTAGACTTAAACATACTAACTGGAAATTTATTTTCACTAGACGTTACACCTCAAGATTCTTGCAACATTGTTAATTTGTATAGAGATGAAATTTATGGTACTAACCCTTACTATGTGAAAGTTCATCTTATTCAGAACAATAAACAACTAAAAGGTTGAATTAACTTCCACTATTTATTCTTTAAATGCAATGACAGCCGTTTCGCTTTCGAAATAGCATCGTCAGATTGACATATTGAAGTTACATTTTGTTTGTTTGTAACTAGGTACTTGATGTTGATAAGTAGTTAAGGCTAGACCAAGTAAGGAAGTAATAAGACATAACAATATTAAAGCCTAGATGTTATTAGCCCTAAGGGATTATCCTGGATGTATTTCCCTCTAAGATCAGTATAACTGTGCAATGATATAGAAAAACCAGGAAAAAACTATATCCTGCTGATCTTTACAATAACTTAATATATTTGTGTTATAATTACGTCTTATCTATGTATAAAATGAAGACTAAATCAAAGTAAACAGTTTAATAGTGGTGAACTTCCAAGATTTATTTGTTCATTAACTACTTTATATTGTTGATCTGCTAGATGTCTTTTGATTTCAAGTTCTTCGAGGAAATCTAAATTTTGTTTTTTATCACAGGTGTGTAATATTTGAATGTCATTGGTGTGTATGAGTGAATGTGGATGTGCAAGTACATGTTTTGCATAGTTTGACTTACCTGGTTGTTGTAATCTATATGCTCTTAAATGTTCATTGAATCTTATTTCAAAATTTCTTTGTGTTTGACCTATATATACAGCATTACATTTTGGACAATTAATTTTGTAAACACCAGATTTTTTTAATTTAAGTAATTTTTTTTTTATATTTAACAATTTTGTACCAACATTATTGTGTGATTTGAATGAAATTATTGCAGATGTTGCCGAAGATATTATTTTTGAAATTGTATTAGAAATATTTCCACAATATGTAATACTTTTATAACTTTTAATTTCTTTAGGGTGTTGGGGGAATATTAGTTGTAGTGACACTTTCTGTTCTTTCTTATTAATTAATTTATTTATCAAAGGTATTGGATAGCCATTAGATATTGCTATTTGTTTTATAATCTCAATTTCTTTATTAAAATTATTTTTGTTCATTGGAATTGAAAATGCTCTATGTATCATAGAATTATAAGCTGCTAATTTATGTGATATAGGATGATTTGAATGATATGGTATGGTTACATCTGTTTGTGTTGGTTTTCTGTATATTGAATAGTTTAATGAATTATTAACTTTTTCAATTTTCAAATCTAGAAAATTAATTGAATTATTTTCTTCAACTTCTAAGGTGAAATTAATTTTAGGATGTAAGGTATTAATATAATTAAAAAATATATCTAATTGTCGTTCGCTACCTACAAAACCTGCTAACACATCATCAACATATCTATGCCAAAATACAATATTGTTTTTATAACTAGAATTAAAGATTTTGCTTTCTAAATTATCCATAAAAATATTTGCTAAAATTGGAGAAATGGGACTTCCCATTGGAAGACCTTCATTTTGAATATATAATTTCTTATCAAAAGTAAAATAATTTTGGCTAATGCATACATTAAATAGGTCAATTATATCTGATATTATACCTGGATGGATATTTCTTCTATCTAATAGCTTTTTAACTAGAACTATACATTCTTTAGGAGGTATTTTAGAGAACATATTAGTTACATCAAACGATACTAATTTAGTATTATTTTGTAAATTACATTTATTTAATTTATCTATCAAATCTAACGAATTTTGTACTGAATATTTAGATGTGTAACCATAATTATTTAGAATAGTATGTAATTTTTTAGCTACCTTAGTATTAGGAGTTGTAACATGATATGTTAACTAAAAACGTAGTATTTTTAAATTAATTATATGGCTAACACTAACACCATCTATTGTATAGAGTTCTTAACATGTTAATTATTATAAACGATTCCTGTCAGTAATTCCAACTTTATACACGATCTTTAATGTGGCTTAGTCCAATACCTTAAACCACGATTCATTCTTTTATTGTCATTGGTGTTATACACAGGTATGTTTTTTGATTATTATTTTTGGTAAAAGATTTTAAATATAATTTCTATAAATCTTGACAGTACCTACTATATAATCAAATGAGAATTTTCATATTAATAATTATTTTAAGTATATTTTGAGGGCAATTTAAAAGTAATAATTGTAAATTTTTTTTTATAAAAAAATACAAAATGGCGAGTTGAGTCCTTTTTTTGGAATTTTAATTGTTATATAAATTTATCTTTTGTTACTACTGTATTTTCTGTCATATATCCTAATGATAAATGTAAATTTCGGAATACGCTGTTTTGTACTTTTTATACGGAAAAAAATAAACGAACACGTGGCTGATGCTGACAATTTTTTACAGCATTGGAATATACAATACCAAAGATGTTACAAATTCCAAGTTAAAAGACGTTACAAATTCCAAGTTAAAAGACGTGACAAATTTCAATTTAAAAGACACTACAAATTCCAAAGACACTACAAATTTCAAAGACATTACACTGATTGGTTCTACATTGGTGGACGGTTCATCAGACCAACCCTTCACTGGATCAGCCCTCTCCTGGATCCACCAACGGATCCTATGTAAAAAAAAGATAAGCCGACCAACGTAAATGCATTTATAATATTATACAGCTGTCTCGTTTTTCTTTATCTCTTAAACGGAATATAAAAATCATTTTAGTATCGTCAACTGTATTAGAATAAGTTTTTGTAAAGAACTGTTTGCGGATTATTTTTTTTTGTAACGTATTCTCAATTTCATTCATTTAAGCACCAAGGAAATCTATTTATCTTTTGGTACATTTTCATATCATTTTTTTTTATCTTCATAGACAGTTTTTTCTGACATCTTTCTGTCATCTTATGATACTTATTTAAATAACAGCTTAAAACTACTTTCTTCAGTAGTATCATAAAAAATAAAGAGATTTCAGTGGCGCCCTTATAATTTCTTAAAGAAACAAATATTGTACTATTGTCAGAGCTAATGAACTTACTCACCCCTAGCCGAGGTATTTAACTATCATAATTTTTGCTGTGATAAACATTTATAAATTTTGTTAATTATTGAAGTATCTTTTACAAATAATTAAAGACGAAAGTAAGATTAATGTTTGTTTTATTGTAAATTACATTTTTTCTTTTGGTATATTGTTATTTTTTAAAAGTTAACTAAATATTTTTATAAATTCACTCTTAACATGTAAATCATATCACAAATTGACGCTAAACGTAATAATTTGGTTACAAATTGACGCCCAACGACCAACTAATAATACAAATTGGCGCCCAAACGCTAGTTTTATTTTTCTCTGACTGTATGATTTTTTTTTTCTTTGGAATAGTTTTTCTATTCGAGAAAAGTACTTGTATCGATTTTATTTAAAACATTTTTTTCTAACTTTTATAGTTTTCGAGAAAATTTCCAAAAACCTGTTTTTGGGGTGGTTTTTAATTTTTTTACCACCCTTCCTACAACATTTTGCAATTTTTAATTATTGATTCTTAATCTACGCCTAAAAATACAAATTTGACCAAAAAGTTAGCCTTTCCAAATTCCATGGCTATTTAAAATCTCCATTTATCGGACTATATTGGTTGTTCAAATTTGTAGCAAACAGTTTATTTCGACGATAATAACATGTACTTTTTATTGCTTATTTAAATAGGTACCAGTTTTTTGTTTTTTGGTTATTGAATTTAAAATAGAAATTTGAATATTAGCGTGGTTTTAAAAATAACCTTGGTAATTTATGTTGAAGCAGTTTGATTTTTATTCGTTGGGACTAGTTTTTTGTCTTTCTTTTCTTCTTGACAATTAGGAAAGTTTTGCATTTTTAAAATATTTAATATTTTTACAATTTTCTTTTGAGAGAGATATTTATTTATAAATTTGTATAGTTAAATTTAAACGAACATTTTAATTTGTTTACGTTACACTCTTGTCGTTTTTTTGTTCTAATTAGTACCTGTATTTTTGTTGTTGGCTTATTTTAATAGGATTTTAGTTAGTATTGCACTTATTTAAAATAACTTGATTTTGATGTACTTTATATCGAGTTGCTTTTATTATGATTATTTAGGACTTGTTTTTTTCTCGAGACATTTGAAACGTTTGGTATTTTAAAAATTTTTGAAATCTTTTGTTGACTTTGATAAAAATTTTTGGGGAAATAATGATAATGACGACAATTTTGAAGATAAATCAGACAATAATGAAGACACAAACTCAACCGACACTGAGTAAACATATATTTATACATACAATTTTTTTTGGTTTTCGGATGTAGTGAATGTGCAGAAGGTTTGGAGATGATGGATGTTGTTCTTAGGATATGTCATAGCTACTGTGGATGCTAACGGCCCCTTTCCAAGTTCAAAGGTTCTCATTACCTAGACTTCCTCGTCATTTTATTATGTTTGAATTATCAAAAATTTATTCATTTAATGTGATGTCTTCGATGGTTGTTGTTAGTTCGCTGTGTTTACTTAGTCATTATTTTTTTTTTCTACTTTATCAGCATATGATGTACCTATTTACTTTAATAACAGTTAACTTATTATATCTTATTACCTAATTTATCTTATTTTTATATTATCTTATTCTATCTTACCATATTATCTTTCTTATCTTATGGAGCGTTTTTTTTCTCGGGCTATGTTTTTCATAGAATACATTTTGGACAAATTTATATTAACTCTGTCGCGCATATGTTTTAAAATTATCTTATCTTAGCTTATCTTATCTTATTTAGCTTGTTCTGGGAGCAAGTTAATGAACTTTTGGGTGGAATATTTTTAATGTATCAAGCCAATTTGGCATATCAGGATATATTGATTTTTTTCTTCCTTTAAAAGGTTCATATACCGTGTTTTGTATCTTATACGCTAATGTGTATTAGATTTATCGTACCTAGAGTCATTTTTATCGTGCATACTGTATGTAATCTGTCGCGTACGGGTTTAAGTACCTTTGGCAGTATACAGTGTGGATGTCTACTGGGTTATCTTATCGTATCTGTATGTGTATACAGATTATCTTTAGCTAGGAAATGTTAAAACATAATGTGGGTTTTGTTTTTATGGTTCATGTATTTAATATGAGAAAGTACAATTTATATAGCTCTAAAGTATAATTTTTGGTAATTTTTTGTAATTTTTAAATGGGTATATCTTTCAGTGACTGTATTATAGACCATTTAATGGTGTAAAAACTATATAGAATCTTTCTTATCTATTGTGACTTTATCTAATACTGATTTTCACCTTATCTAATACTGTTTGCGACTTTATTTGGTACAGATTTTGACTTTTACGGTTTTTTTGTTCCTTTCCAAAAGAAAAAAAGGTACTACCGATTATGTCATCCATATCTTGCAATAGTTAACCTCATGACGGGTTTTTGGAAGTTTTATTCCTTTCTTGCTAAAAAAGGTCTTATTTGTTTTTTTAATTAATAATTTTTGTATTTTTTTTAAGGCCTGTGTGGTGTGGAAACACATCACACAGTACCGTTCACTATTTTTTTTAACGTAGAGTCAAATTTCAGTTGGCAACTTAATTGCTGGGTGTAGGTGGCTCGCCCGGGACTTGTCCCACTTTTTATAGGCCACTTGTGTCTAAAGTTCGTTTATATTATCTTTCCTAATTTTCTAATTTCTTTTTTTTCTTTCCTTCTATATCTGATGACTATTATCTAACACATTTCTGCTTTCTTTTCTCTTTTCTTTCTAACTTTTATTTTTTTTAACTTTTCCTTACTAGTTTTGTTTTTTTTTCTATCTGTGTTTTTTTTTTCTCTTCTCTGCTTTCTTTGTCGTTATTGCATTTGATTGCAGTATTTTCTATAAACGAATCGCCAGAGCACGAGGCCATCTCTCTGATATGATTTGGCGCAACTCTGGAATGGTTACTTTTATAAACAAGTAACGAATACAGATACTGATGCGATGATATTATTTGACTATTCCTTCAATCCCTTATATAACTTCAATATTTTCCTGTTTTATTTTTTTTCTTCGTAATTCCTTATAATCCTTATTTTTGTATGACTGTTTTACTTAGACTTTTGTTGAAGATCTTATCTGATAGTGAAAAACAATTTGCCTTCAGCTAAATTTTTTTTATATCGAGTAGAGAGGGTGTAACATGATATGTTAACTAAAAACGTAGTATTTTTAAATTAATTATATGGCTAACACTAACACCATCTATTGTATAGAGTTCTTAACATGTTTATTATTATAAACGATTTCTGTCAGTAATTCCAATTTTATACACGATCTTTAATGTGGCTTAGTCCAATACCTTAAACCACGATTCATTCTTTTATTGTCATTGGTGTTATACACAGGTATGTTTTTTGATTTTTATTTTTGGTAAAAGATTTTAAATATAATTTCTATAAATCTTGACAGTACCTACTATTTACTGTGTTTTTTATGTTGTGTAAATTGTGTTTTAGTGTGTTGTGAGTTCATTAATCAAATGAGAATTTTCATATTAATAATTATTTCAAGTATATTTTGAGGGCAATTTAAAAGTAATAATTGTAAATTTTTTTTTATAAAAAAATACAAAATGGCGAGTTGATTACTTTTTTTGTAATTCTAATTGTTATATAAATTTATCTTTTGTTACTACTGTATTTTCTGTCATATATCCTAATGATAAATGTAAATTTCGGAATACGCTGTTTTGTACTTTTTGTACGGAAAAAAATAAACGAACACGTGGCTGATGCTGACAATTTTTCACAGCATTGGAATATACAATACCAAAGACGTTACAAATTCCAAGTTAAAAGACGTGACAAATTTCAATTTAAAAGACACTACAAATTCCAAAGACACTACAAATTTCAAAGACATTACACTGATTGGTTCTACATTGGTGGACGGTTCATCAGACCAACCCTTCACTGGACCAGCCCTCTCCTGGATCAACCAACGGATCCTATGTAAAAAAAAGATAAGCCGACCAACGTAAATGCATTTATAATATTATACAGCTGTCTCGTTTTTCTTTATCTCTTAAACGGAATATAAAAATCATTTTAGTATCGTCAACTGTATTAGAATAAGTTTTTGTAAAGAACTGTTTGCGGATTATTTTTTTGTAACGTATTCTCAATTTCATTCATTTAAGCACCAAGGAAATCTATTTATCTTTTGGTACATTTTCATATCATTTTTTTATCTTCATAGACAGTTTTTTCTGACATCTTTCTGTCATCTTATGATACTTATTTAAATAACAGCTTAAAACAACTTTCTTCAGTAGTATCATAAAAAATAAAGAGATTTCAGTGGCGCCCTTATAATTTCTTAAAGAAACAAATATTGTACTATTGTCAGAGCTAATGAACTTACTCACCCCTAGCCGAGGTATTTAACTATCATAATTTTTGCTGTGATAAACATTTATAAATTTTGTTAATTATTGAAGTATCTTTTACAAATAATTAAAGACGAAATTAAGATTAATGTTTGTTTTATTGTAAATTACATTTTTTCTTTTGGTATATTGTTATTTATTTTTATTTGGTATTTTGTTAAATATTTTTATAAATTCACTCTCAACATGTAAATCATATCACAAATTGACGCTAAACGTAATAATTTGGTTACAAATTGACGCCCAACGACCAACTAATATTACAGAGTGTTAACATACGAAACTACAGGTCTAATCGGTTTTGACTCTTTATGTAATTTAATAGTTCCATATAATTCTGGACATTGAGGATTTTTATTAATTAGGTATTTTTTATCATAGTCATTAAATATATAATTTGAATTATTTACATGTTCTTTTATTTGGTTGGAAAATTTTTGAGTTGGATCGTTTTTTAGAATTTTGACATTACTTGACATTATGAAATCATTCACTTTAGATTTATAATCTTCTTCTTTTAAAATTACTGTTGAGTTACCTTTATCTGATTTTGTAATGATTAGGTTATTTTGATCTACTTTATTTTTGATTGATTTTAAAGCTAAAATGTCATTGTTAATAATTTGACTTTGACTTTTGAATTTATCTGGTTTAATGTCTCTAATAAGATTTGCTATTTGCATTTTTTCATAAATAAAATTATTTGAATTAGTTCTTAAAGCTATTTCAGAATCTGTGGCTAAAATTTCTTTTATATTATTAGTAAATTTGGGTGGTATGCAATATTTTAAACCCTTATCTAAAAACTTATTTTCATTATTTGAAAAAATTGTGCCTGATAAATTTACAAACCGAGGAGCAAAATGTATTGGTACGTGAGTATTTACTGTGTTTTTTATGTTGTGTAAATTGTGTTTTAGTGTGTTGTGAGTTCATTAATTTTTCTAATTTACCTATCTGTTTTTGATATTTATCGTGTTTCAAAATACTGACCTGTTCTCTATATTTATCATCTAAGCAGTCAAATTCTACTGAATGCATTACAAACGTTAATTCTGAATGAACAGTTTTAATGTAAATGTCTAAAGCATCTCTTATTTTGAACCACTTTCTACTTTCCTCTTTAATCCACATTTGTTGGGCCTTTTTAATAACTTTTTGTGCTTCCTTTGATTGAGTTTTACATTTTATATTTACATATTTTGGTATTACATTTTTCTTGAGGCATTCTTGGTTAAACCAGATGTTTTGGGATGCCTTACACCTTTTCTCATGTAACTTCTTATACAATCGGGTTAATTCTTCTCTCGAAGATGACTTAATGAAATCTGACGATGCTATTTCGATAGCGAAACGGCTGTCATTGCATTTAAAGAATAAATAGTGCAAGTTAATTCAACCTTTTAGTTGTTTATTGTTCTGAATTGTACAGAGATCGTAAAATTTTCATCAGAGATCAATTTAATGTTTTACATGGTCCTAGAATTTCCAATAGTGGTTTACCTCAAGGTGCGGTTCTCAGCCCCCTCCTCATCAATGTATACACTCATAAAATACACGAAATTTTTTATTCAAATGTAAAATGCATTCAATATGTTGATGATTTTTGTTTTTATACCACACAAAAAAGCTATAGTCGATGTATTAAAGTATTGAAATACATAAATTATTGCCTTAAAATTTGGTTCAGTGATCACAATTTGACCACATCCACAGAAAAATCAGCTATAGTATTTTTTACTAGACACAGGCTTAGCGTTCAAAAAACTATAACCATATGTGATCTGAAAATTCCAATATTAAAATAATACAAATATTTGGGTATTTTATTAGATCAAAAATTTCTTTGGCGCTGCCATATTAATCACTTAAAAACGAAAGCTTAAAAAGGGATCAATATGTTAAAGAGTGTCACTAGAACTAAATGGGGCGCAGATCCTAAAATATCTCTTCTGTTCTTTCGAGCATACATTCGATCGATTATTGACTATGGATGCATTTTGTATGGTTCAGCCGCTAATGTACATTTAAAAACTATTGATCAAATACAATATAGTGCGATAAGGATGTCTGGGAGCTTTCAAATCGTCCCCTATTCACGCTCTCCTTGCTGAAGCTAGAGAACCTCCTTTGGGTATTAGAAGAAATTATCTTGCTTTTAAAAAACTGTTTTACTTAAAAAGCTTTAATAGCGACAATAAAATAAACCAATTAATTCCACAACTTGCTGTAGAAAATTTCACGAACAAATACTGGAATAAAAAAAATAGTCCACCTTTGGTAGACGCCTATATAACATATAAAAATTATCTTGATTTGATAATACCGCAAAATAAAGTTCCAAAATTTAATCTCGAATTTTCAGAAGTAATTTTAAGTCCTAAAGTAATATTTCCAAATTATTGTGATATTCCGTCCACTAATCAGGCTCACCTCAATACAATCAAAAAAATTGTTATAATTTCCTTCAAATTTTTACAGATGGTTCTAAAACTTCTAATGGCACCGCATTTGCAGTTTTTATACCTGGTCATATTACAATTCAGAAAAAAATTCACAATTATTGCTCTATATTTACAGCGGAAATTCTGGCAATTGAAAACGCCTTAAAATGGCTTGTAGAACAAAAAACACATCACAATGCTTTAATAATGTCAGAATTTAAATCTGCCTTAGAGTCAACTTATCAATCAACCAAGAATAAATCCTCCTCTGTTATAGTTTGCAACATTAAGAAACTGCTTCATTATTTGTCCACCCAAAAGAAAGCAATAGTATTTGTTTGAGTTAAAGCGCATGCTGCTGGTATCTTAGGCAACATTAGCTAAAGAAGCCACCAATCTGACAAGCGAAACTAACGATCATAGTTATTCAGATATCATTAACCTGGGCAAGACTAAATCACAAAAGCTCTGGAAGAAACAATGGACTGACTTCGTTTCTACATCAAAAAATCATTATATTCTAATTCACCCAGATCTACGAAATCTCTTCCCCCACGATTGACGATTACAATATTCCTAGATCCCATTCCGTAACAATCACACGTCTAAAATTGTCTCATGGAAAATATCCTGCTTATCTTCACCGAATCTGCGTTATAGACACCAACATATTTGCATGTGATAATGAATCTATTGCTGACCTAAACCATATATTCTTTGCTTGAAATATTACCAAAACCGTATTGAACTTATAATCTCCCTACCCGTTAATTTAACTTCCTTATTAAGTATTAAAACATATAATAAGCAAATTAGTAATTAACTTATAAAATTTACTTATAAAATTTTTAAGGCGCTGTGAATTAGACATATAAAAAAAATCCATAAAACACACACACACACACACACACACACCGTGGGGGTTTCTGGTCCTCTATCGGGCGCGGCCCCTTGCGAATGGGGGATGCTCGCTCTCGTCATAAGGGAGAGAGGGTAGCGGGGAAATAAAATACCCGTCGTGGAACAAAACCAGAACACTCGCTATTGGCCACAACATCCAGCCAATGGGTCATGTAAGCAAGCGGATATGGTGACGCTGCTCGAAAGAGATGTGCGATATGATCCTTATAGCGCGGCTTGCGTGGTAACTCCCGGCATCCACGTGCCGCACCCACGGGAGCAAGAGGAAGCCGATGATGGAAGAAGGTGCAAGGTCGAAGCGGTTGAAATTTCCCCTTCAATGACCACAAGCTATTATAGTAATGGAGGTAGCTATAGGAGTGAACACCCCTCCACTTCCGGAGGTCTCGCGTTCGGAGACGACCTCTTGCTTTGGAGTCACATTGAAGTAATGAAAAATTTTAAAAAGCAAGTAAACCGAGAGATTGAAGGAGATGGGCCTCAAGCCCAACAAGCAGCGATCGAAGCAAGCGCCGAGATGAAAAGGATGGAAGCACTGGAACGCCTTGAAGAGCTGACCAGTGAGCTGCACGAGTTTGTCCAATCGAAGGTCAATATCCACAAGGAGATCAAGACCAAGACAACCGAGGTACTTAACGCCTTAAAACACTTTAGAAAACTGGATAAGGATTGGCAGACAACGAAACGATGCACTCCCTATGTTACACCAGAGAGCAGCAGACAAACTGCTGACGTAATCGAGGAACCAACGGACACTGGAGGCGAAGGTGACGGAGAATCAGTTGCTGAAGAAAACATGGAAACTGTCACGAAGACTGGTAAGAGGAAAGACCGAACCTCACCAGATCCAACGTACAGCCAAGCGAGCAAGAAAAAGGACTTGAAACCAAGCCCTCCGAAAAACGTGGTGGTACAGAACGCCAAAAAAGGGGTGTCCGAATGGCAAAAAGTCCAAAGCAGGAAGGACAAAAGGAGGCAAATCAAAGAGCAGCTTCCACAGCGACCTAAGAAGAAGCCTCGACCGGAGCCTAAGCGGAAGAAACCGCGCCAATGGATAAGACCTGACGCGCTAATTATCCGCCCCGCGGATAAGGCTAAGTATGCCGAGATACTACGTCGTATT
Organism: Ophraella communa; assembly: GCA_035357415.1. Lineage (NCBI taxonomy): Eukaryota > Metazoa > Arthropoda > Insecta > Coleoptera > Chrysomelidae > Ophraella > Ophraella communa. Next base: position 27,483,574 of record CM068995.1, read on the forward strand.
AAACAGGACGTACCAGAAGACCAGGTCCGAAATACGGTCGAGAAAATCAACAGGACCAATGCCGGAGACATGCTGATCACGCTATCGAGGAAGAGTACCGATAAAGGCCAAGCCTTACAGAAAACTATCGCCGGTATCCTCCAAGAAGAAGCCAAAGTGATCTGCAAAGGACCACAGGAGACCATCGAGATACGAGACATTGATGACACAACGACGACGGAAGATATCCAGGTCGCCTTGAAAACAGAAGTTGGAGAAGCCTGTGAAGTACCGTTAGAGGCTATAAAGATCCGTAAGGCCTTTAGAGGTACGCAGATGGCAACAGTCACACTGCCAGCGACCACAGCGCGAAAACTACTAGATGAAAACGGCAAGATCCGAATCGGCTGGGTTAACTGCCGAATAAGAGCGACGAAGAGACCGATCCAATGTTTCAAATGTTGGCATTTTGGGCACTTTGGATCCCAGTGCGAAAGTAAAGTGAACCGGTCAAATCACTGCATCAGATGCGGTCAAGAAGGGCACAAGATTGCTAACTGTAAAAACCCAGCCAAATGTTCATTGTGCGCTGAAAATCCAGACGCAAAGGATGTTGCTCATTATGCCGGCACAAGTAGGTGTCCGATATTCCAGGAGGCGCTCCAGAAGATAACAAACAAAAGAACATGAAGATATTGCAACTCAACCTCAATCACTGTGAGGCCGCGCATGATTTGCTTGTTCAGACCACGCGCGAACTAGAGCTAGACTTAGTGCTAATTGCAGAACCATATAAGCACCTTAGTACCCAACCCTGGGAAACGGACAGCACCTCCAAAGCTGTCATCTGGTCCTGTGGCAAACTTCCTTTTCAGAGTATAGTCAACAACAGAGAGGCTGGCTTTGTAGCAGTGACTGTTAATGGGAATCGCTTCTACAGTTGCTATGCACCGCCCAGTCTCTCTATAGAAAGATTTTTAGAGTTCCCTGATCGACTAGTTGAGGATGCAAGCCAACATTCTCCAGTAGCAATAGCCGGGGACTTCAACGCCTGGGCAACCGACTGGGGCAGCAAACGGACTGATGTTCGAGGTAAAGCGCTACTAGAGGCTTTCACTACACTAGATGTAGTCTTACTAAACAGCGGTGACACGCCAACCTACGCCAAAGGAGACGCAAGTTCCATCGTAGATCTCACTTTCGTCAGCAGCAGCATCGCCAGAGGTAACTGCAAATGGGAGGTAACGGATATCTACACAGCTAGCGACCACAACGCGATTATCTGGGAAATACCAAGAGACCAGAGTCCCAGGAGACCTTCAAGACAACTTAACGCCATTGGATGGAAAGTCAAATTTTTCGACGAAACCACTATGGTGATAGCATTAGATGGCAACACTATCAACGGTGAAGGTGCAGAAGAAAAAACAACTAACCTGATGAAGAAAGTCGTCCAGGCTTGTGACGCCAGTATGCCTCGTAAGCGAAGCATAAATCAAAGACCTTCGGTACACTGGTGGAACGATCACATCAGCGTCCTCCGGAAAGAGTGTCTCAAGAAAAGAAGAATATCTCAGCGTGGCTATCGACGACCCAATTCTGCAGAGCTGGTCGCAGACTACAAGGAGGCACGTCGATTACTGAACAAGGCCATCAAGGATAGCAAAAGACATTGCTGGAAAGAGCTTATCAACGAGGTGGACAAAGACCTGTGGGGTAGACCGTACAAGGTGGTCATGACTCACCTGAAAAAACAGCCAATGCCGTCACTCACGTGTCCTCAACTGCTAGAGAAGATCGTTACTGCGCTGTTTCCACAACAGCGAGAATTCTACTACATGGTACCACGGATCGATCCAGATGACATCCCACCTGTCACAGAAGAAGAAGTAATGGAGGCCTGTAATCGTGTCGGAAATAATAAGGCGCCAGGATTGGACGGGATTCCTAATATTGCCTTAAAAACAGCTATAAAAGCAGTACCGTCACTTTTCATAGATGTCTATGACACATGCCTCAAGGAAGGGACTTTTCCTCGGAAATGGAAACAGCAAAGACTCGTACTGCTTCCAAAAGGAAAAAAGCCACCAGAAGAACCGTCATCTTACCGGCCACTCTGCATGTTAGACACCGCCGGTAAAATATTCGAACGTATAATTCACCAGAGAATTGAAGCAGTAGTCGACCCACTCCTGGCAGATAACCAGTATGGGTTCCGAAAAGGTCGATCAACCCTGGACGCGATTAATCTGGTTGTTAACACGGCCAAGGAGGCAATCGCAGGAACTAGGTGGAAGGGTGGTACGAAGAAGTATTGCTTGGTGGCGGCACTAGACATCAGAAACGCCTTCAACTCCGCCAACTGGAACTGCATTATGCGGGCTCTCCAAGAGAAGAATGTACCGGAGTATCTGCGTAGAATAGTAACTGACTACTTCACAGATAGAATCTTGAAATACGACACGGAAGATGGTCTAAAAGAATACGATATTACCGGAGGTGTCCCACAGGGATCTGTCCTTGGTCCACTTTTGTGGAATATCATGTACGATGGACTCCTAAGGCTTAAGATCCCGAGGAATGTTAAACTTGTAGCGTATGCAGACGACGTGGCCGTAATAATTATCGCTAAACAACTGGACGAGATTTGCCACATGTTCGATATAACATTCCAGCAAGTTAACCAGTGGATGGATACGATGAATCTCCAACTGGCAAAACATAAGACTGAGGCAGTGCTTATTACCAGTAGAAAAGTGGTCGAAACCATCAAACTGAAAGTTGGAAAGCAAGAAATCACATCACAACCTTACATTAGATATTTGGGAGTGATGCTTGATGCCCGACTGAACTTCAAGCAACAAGTGGAACACGTCAGTGCCAAAGCGTCAGTGGTGAGGGCTAGTCTAGCACGACTGATGCCGAACGTCGGAGGCCCAAAGCAGAGCAGGAGGCTATTATTATCATCAGTAGTCACATCGGTGCTCACTTACGGAATATCTATTTGGGCTGACGCACTGGATACCCAAGAAGCATGGAGAAAGGCTGGACCAGTGTACCGTCTGAGTGCCTTAAGAGTAGCCAGTGCCTTCCGCACAATATCCGAAGAAGCAGTGTGTGTAATTTCCGGAACCCTGCCTCTAAGAGTCCTAGCTGAGGAAAGACGGAACCTTTACCACCGAAAGGGGTTAACCACACTAAGTCCGGAAGAACTGAAAACTGAAGAGCGGCGCCTTAGCATCGCAAGATGGCAACGTCAATGGGATGCTGCAGAAAAGGGCCGATGGACATACCGTCTCATCCCGAAGATCGACGTCTGGCTGAACCGAACTCACGGCGAGGTCAGCTATCATCTTACTCAGATGCTGTCAGACTACGGATGTTTCCGGGCGTATCTTCATCGCTTCAAGCACGATGATTCCCCAGAGTGCCCATCCTGTCCCGGAGTTACTGAAAATGCAGAGCACGTTTTCTTTATATGCCCTCGTTTCACTCCACAGCGTGATGAATTAGAGAAGATCCTAAAGAAGAAAATCCAACCAGTGACCATTGTAGAAGCAATGCTATCGAGTGAAGCGGCATGGAACGCCACAAACACTTTTGCCACAGAAGTTCTTACTGAACTGCGTTCCATTGAGAGAAATAGATCAAAAGCCAGAGTTTAGAAAGAAGGTAAAATGACACCTTAGTCACAAGAAAAAAGAGCGGCAGCTAATCTCCTCCCTCTGCGATGTAATGCCTACACGGCGGTTTCCGTAGGGGATGAGAGGATAGAAGAAAGAGGTTTAGGGTTTAGTGAGTATGGGCGCTAGTGTCGAGTCTCACATATCCAGGCATGCCTGGAATCCGTCAAAGGATTCCCCCCTCTTTAAAAAAAAAAAAACACACACACACACACACACACACACACACACACACACACACGCACACACACGCACACACACACACACACACACACACACACACACACACACACACACACACACACACACACACACACACACACACACACACACGCGCGCGCCAGGAAATTGATACTTTTGGTAAAATCTGAAATAGAATTTTAATTTCTTAATTTGATTTATTTGTCAAAATATAAATAATGGACAATCTAGTTAGTAGATAGGCAACAACATTTCTAGCGTAAAAGTGGGCGTTTCTCTGTGTTATTCCTTATGGGAAAATCTAAGGTCCGAAATAGTAATTTTACGACCCGCCGACCATGTTATCATTTTTGAAAAAAAACCGCACATTGCATTATCTGACTGGTGGGAGTGGTGGGGCTCTCCGGCTTAAAACCGACGAACCGACACAAATCAAGGAGAGTTGTCTGGGGAGCTGACCTGGAACCAACTGTCCTAGAAGCTCGGGTGTTGACCGACCTTCTGCCTTCTTGCGACCGAGAGTGCTGATCTCGGTTGTGCCCTTTACCCCGTCGAAGGTGTTGACTTCGACGACGTCCCCGTTTCCCGCGACCAAGAGTGTTGATCTTGGTGGCAACCTCTCGCCGTCGAAGGTGTTGACTTCGACGACGTCCCCGTTTCCCGCGACCAAGAGTGTTGATCTTGGTGGCAACCTCTCACCGTCGAAGGTGTTGACTTCGACGACGTCCCCGTTTCCCGCGACCAAGAGTGTTGATCTTGGTGGTAACCTCTCGCCGTCGAAGGTGTTGACTTGGACGACTTCCCCGTGGCCGGATCCTGAGAACACCCGCCGAGCGAGGTGCTGATTCGCGAGGCGTTGTTAAGGACCGACCCTTTGGCACCTGTAAGTACGCTATAATATATTTCTTATATTTTCTCGAATGTTATTTTCTCATTGACATTTAGGTATATTTGGCGGTATTTTATTTAATTTCGGACAAATTGTAACATGATATGTTAACTAAAAACGTAGTATTTTTAAATTAATTATATGGCTAACACCATCTATTGTATAGAATTCTTAACATGTTAATTATTATAAACGATTCCTGTCAGTAATTCCAATTTTATATACGATCTTTAATGTGGCTTAGTCCAATACCTTAAACCACGATTCATTCTTTTATTGTCATTGGTGTTATACACAGCATTGGAATATACAATACCAAAGACGTTACAAAAGTTAAAAGACGTTACAAATTTCAAGTTAAAAGACGTAACAAATTTAAAGTCAAAAGACGTACAAATTCCAAGTTAAAAGACGTTACAAATTTCAATTTAAAAGACACTACAAATTCCAAAGACACTACAAATTTCAAACACATTACACTGATTGGTTCTACATTGGTGGACGGTTCATCAGACCAACCCTTCACTGGACCAGCCCTCTCCTGGATCAACCAACAGATCCTATGTAAAAAAAGATAAGTCGTCCAACGTAAATGCATTTATAATATTATACAGCTGTTTCGTTTTTCTTTATTTCTTAAACGTAATATAAAAATCATTTTAGTACCGTCAACTGTATTAGAATAAGTTTTTGTAAAGAACTGTTTGCGGATTATTTTTTTGTAACGTATTCTCAATTGTATTCATTTAAACACCAAGGAAATCTATTTATCTTTTGGTACATTTTCATATCATTTTTCTATCTTCATAGACAGTTTTTTCTGACATCTTTCTGTCATCTTATGATACTTATTTAAATAACAGCTTAAAACAACTTTCTTCAGTAGTATCATAAAAAATAAAAAGATTTCAGTGGCGCCCTTATAATTTCTTAAAGAAACAAATATTGTACTATAGTCAGAGCTAATGAACTTACTCACCCCTAGCCGAGGTATTTAACTATAATAATTTTTGCTGTGATAAATATTTATAAATATTGTTAATTATTGAAATATCTTTTACAATTAATTAAAGACGAAATTAAGATTAATGTTTGTTTTATTGTAAATTACATTTTTTCTTTTGGTATATTGTTATTTTTTAAAAGTTAACTAAATATTTTTATAAATTCACTCTCAACATGTAAATTATATCACAAATTGACGCTAAACGTAATCATTTGGTTACAAATTGACGCCCAACGACCACGCTAATATTACAAAATATTAGTACCGGGTGTCCCAATTTAATTTATTTATTAAAGTAAAATTATAATGGAATCTTTGATATTAAAAAGAGACCAAGTCAAGGCCAGAATCACACGTTTACAAAAATATCTGGATAAATTAGATTTGTCTCAAGTTAACGAAAATATTATAACTAATTTGCAAACAAGGTTAGAAAAGTTTGAACCGTCTTGGGATGAATTTAATGATACACAAACTGAAATAGAAACTTTAAATCAAGATGAATTAGGGTCAGATATTCGCGAAACATTTGAAAATTCTTATTTTGAACTTGTCACTAAAATACAAAATCTTTGTAAAGCTCATGATCAAGTACATCATCCAAATAAATCAAGGTCATCCTCCTCAGGTAACAGTAATTCCTCTAGAACTAGCAATAACATAAATATTAAGCTGCCTCCAATAATACTTCCCCAATTTGACGGTCAATATAGTGATTGGGTTGAGTTTAGGGATGCATTTGTCAATTTAGTTTATAACAATCAGGGGTTAGGGGACTATCAAAGGTATTATTATCTTAGATCAGCTTTAAGTAAAGGTGCAGCCAGCATCATTAAAAATATACCCACGTCAGGTGACCATTACAATGTTGCTTGGGATTTGCTAGTAGAGCGATTTGAAAATAAAAAACTAATAATTCACAACCACATTCATTCAATTTTTGAACTCCAAGCATTATCAAAAGAATCACATGTAGATCTTAGAAACCTTTTCAATGATATTTCAAAACATTTACGTTCACTTAAAGCGTTAGGTGAAGAAACAAATTCTTGGGATAGATTGATCATATATATTTTAACAAATAAATTTGATACAACAACCAGACGCGATTGGGAGTCTTTTGAGCACAAAGAAGACCTTCCAACAATGTCTGATATGAACAATTTTCTAAAAAAAAATGTGAAATTTTAGAAACATTGCATTTATCAAAGATAGAAAAAACAAATAAACCATTATACACAAATACACATAAAAAACAAGTAGGTGCATACACCAGTTCTAACAAATTTAGTTTTCATTTTTGTAACAAAGCACACGGTCTATTTCCGTGTGAATCGTTTCTCAAATTAGCGGTTAAAAAAAGAATTGAAGAAGTCAAAAAATGAAACTTTGTCTAAATTGCCTTGGCAAATCTCATTTTTCATCTGATTGTCAATCTAGCAAATGCAGAAGGTGTGGTAAAGGTCACAACACATTATTACATATAGATCACTCTAACAATTTGAATACTTCAGAAAATATACAGGGTAATTCAACAACAAGGGATTTAACAAACATCGAGGAAGCCAGAGCACAGGCAAACATCTCAATAGCTACAACTGAGAGTCAAACAGCCGTAGCTACACCCTCAATTCAAAACATACGTGTATCATCACAAACATTATTGTCCACAGCCTTAATAAAAATACAAGATTCAAAAAATAACATACATACATGTCGCGCACTTTTAGACAGTGGATCTCAAAGCCACTTCATCTCAGAACAATTATGTGAGAAATTAGGGTTAACATTTTCAGATGTAAATTATGCAGTCAAGGGTGTAGGTCAATCTTTATCAAATATTAACAAATAAGTTAATATAAAAATTATGTCATGTACAAATAATTTCGAAATAAATATAAATTGTCTAGTTTTACCTGTTATTACTGAAAAATTACCTTTAATATCATTTAATAAAAAACAGTTAAATATACCAAGCCATTTAAAATTAGCTGATCCAAATTTCAATCAATCAAGCCAGATTGATATATTATTGGGATCAAATGTATTCTGGTCATTATTATCAGTAGGTCAAATCAAATTAGGGCCAAACATGCCAATTTTACAAAAAACTCAACTTGGCTGGATCATTGCTGGAGATTTATCACTTCCAAGAGTTAAGTCAAACTCAACTGTGAATTACTTTAGCACTTGCAATTCATCAGAAGACATTGATGATTTATTAACACGGTTCTGGAACATTGAGGAAATAAATGATGTCATCAAATTGTCAGAAACTGAACAATATTGCGAGGATCACTTTAAAACTACAACAAAACGGGACGCTAGCGGATGGTTCATCGTAAACATTCCATTTAACGAATTGGTATCCAAATTGGGAGACTCAAAACAGACAGCCATCAATAGATTTTTATCATTAGAACGAAAATTGCTTGCAAATTTAGAATTAAGGAGAGACTACATCAGTTTTATGTCAGAGTACGAATCACTCGGGCACATGACCGAGATTAAGAAGACCAAAAACGCGATTAATTATTTCTTACCTCATCATGCCGTCATCAAGGACAAAAGTTTAACAACAAAACTTCGCGTGGTATTCGATGCCTCGGCGAAAACAGACACTGGCATCTCATTGAACGATGCACAATTCGTTGGACCAAATATTCAAAGGGATATAGTCACAATTCTACTCCGATTTCGAAAGCACAATATAGTTATTGCAGCGGACATATCAAAAATGTATCGACAAGTCCAAGTCACTCCAGAGCAACGATGTTTACAACAGATAATTTGGCGAGCCAATCCTGATGACAATTTAAAGACATATCAGTTAAATACAGTAACATATGGTACTGCATCCGCTCCTTATCTAGCAATTAGGTGTTTGCATCAAATATATATGGAAAACAAGGACAAATATCCAACTGCAAGTAAGGTAATTAAAGATGACTTTTATGTAGATGACTTGCTCAGAGGAGCAAACTCAGTAGATGAAGTACTAAAAATTCAACATGATGTTACTAAGTTATTAGATGAAGCTGGTTTTGAGCTTCGCAAATGGCTAAGCAATAATTCAAATATATTACAGCAATTCCACATGAACAAACAATTGAATTCCAGCACAATTAACTTAGGTTAAAATGAGCAAAACAAAACTCTTGGTGTTTTTTGGAATGCAAATACTGATTCTCTTCATTATTCCACTAGCAATATGTTACAGCATAATATGGTCACTAAACGGATAATATTATCTACAATAAGTCAATTGTATGATCCATTAGGACTTTTGGGACCAATTATAATAACAGTCAAACTAATCATTCAGGAGTTATGGAAGATCAATCTAACTTGGGATAATCTTCGACATTATATTATCAAAAATAAATAGTTCTAAGCTCAAGAAGTGTTTAATTGAGATAATAATACAGCTAATACAAATATACAGTCCATTATTTGAAGGAACAAGTTAACACAATCATCATTTTCACATTATTTATATCTATTATTCATAAATATAAATCATTTTTGAAAGTAGATATTTCAGTTGCTGCTCATACCTTGGTTGGGACAAGGAATATTAAATAAATTCCAATTTTGCACATTACTGCTGTCATTATATATATATACTCGTTAATAGACAGTTTCCATCCCCATCTGTAACCAAAAAACGTATACGACCTTTAAGATGTCTTCCCCAGCAATAGCTTCATCTTTTATAATTTTAACATTAATTTTTAAAAAAAATTTGTACACAAACGTTCCTAATCATGTGAAAAACATGGCTATATGCTTTAACGATATAAAAGAAGACTGTAGTCGAACAACATGGACTTTAATGAAGTTGTTAGTAATGGTTATTTGCCGGTATTTTTCAAAGAAATAGCAAAGAAAAATAATTCATACTAAAAATTAAAGCTGATATTTCCAGATAATAGGGAGAGTAATCAAATTGATTGGTATAATACTTACGGAAATTATGTTTCTTCACTCTCAAAACAATTTTTTAAAAACAAAATATTATTTATTAATACAAAATTATCGGTTACAAACAAGTAATTATAAGCAAGAAGTCTGCAAATGAAGTCGCCAATGAAGTCCTTAACTAAATACGTGCATTTCTTTATATATTAATTAGTACGTGACAATAAGAATATTTTAATAAAGGTTGAAAAACAAATATATCATGTTACATTAAATATACTCGTAATATAAAACAATAGTCTATTATTTAAGGAACTGTAACTCCTCCATCCCTAAGACGAAAAATTGAGGAAGTAGTTTTTCGTTTTTCTTCAGGAATATTCTTCTGAAGGGCTTCCAATTCTATTTCGGTGGGAGTTTTGATTTTGTTGCATTTCTTGCTTCTTCTTCTTAACGTTATTGTTGTAATTATTACTATTATTAAAATTACCATTAATATTGTTGTAGACCATCCAATTGTTGTTGATGTAATAATGGAATCACTGTTGGTTTCTTTAATCGGTGTTAATTGTTTTGATAACTGATTGATTTCGTAAAGATTTTCGAAATTGATTTTACTTATATTTGAATTTCTAAATGTTTTTTGTGTTTTAAGAGATGAAATTTCAAATTTGGTAAAATTAATGGTTTTCCTTCTTTTATTTGTCGATTATTGCTGAATTTCATTTGTTTAACTGTAACTTCGCAGGTTTTCGGAATGGTTATGAGAGATGGATGATTTATTTCTAAAAATTCGTCTCTTATGCAGTTTGAAATAATTCTTTCTGATTTAATTGGAATAATTATAATTTCATTGTTAGTTACTTGTTCGATAATTGTTTCTTGGACGTCTATTTCATTAGTTAAACAGTTTTCAGGGAAGTCACCATTCAAAAGTTGCAGTGTGCAGTTATCTCTTGTTATGAAATCTTGTTTACAGTAATATACATCTTCTAATATCGGACATTCTTCTTTTTGGGCTTGAATTTCTTGATCTTCTCGTGCCAAATAAGGATAAGTGGGTGTAAATATTTTATGATTTTGGATTATAGGATAAATGTGGTAAAATTCTAGGTATTTTGGTTTTAGGATAGGAATATGTATAGCAAAAATCAGTTTAGATTTTGAAAAGGTTACTTGAGTAGCGAGGAACAAATAATATGTTAAAACATTCTTAAATTGAGGAATTTCGTGTTGTTCATAAATTTCATTTAAATAATTAATCATATCTAAAATTTCTTGACTTGATATTATTGAATTATGAAGTGAATTTAATTTTGAGAATATAACAGCATTTTCAAAATTATCTACAAACGTTATCATACTTTGGCAATCTAGATTAATTTGACTTATAGTACCTTGAAAAGTAATGTAACTCTCTAAACTAGTTATTTGATTATGCACTGCGTTTTGAAATTTTTCTAAGTTGTTTTGTATTTTTAATTGATTTTTCCACATTGTAGTTAATGATTTATTATAATGATCAATTAATTTTTGGTAAAGTGTAGTTTGTAAATTTGTTTCGTGAATTAATATCTTTTGATTTTGCTCTAATGTGTTTATAGCATTATCATATCTGATGCCATCATCAGAGTCAAGATTTCCAAATAACCATTTATTAACTTTGCCTAATCCGTTTATTAATCCTCTTTTATTTCGAATATGAGATTGTATATTTTCTACTTTTTTCATTAATGTATTAATTAAGAATTCTGTACTTCCCAACCTATCTTCAGCTAAACTGTGATAAGAGATAGGGTTTGAAGCATTTATTTTTACTATACTATTTTTAATTACTAAAAAGTTATTTCTTAAATTATTAGTTTGCTTAACTACTTTATTTAAATCTAAATAATGAATAAAAGTATGCTTAGTATAAGTTAATCTACATGTTCCTAATTTTATGGGTAATAATAGGTTTTTTAAAGGAGTAATATGAATATCGTCATTACTAAACGTCTGGTAAGTGAAGAACATCAGGTACAGAAGAAGACTCGCCTTCATTTTGTTGCTGTACCTGTAAAATATTATGAGGGTTATTTTTTGGTTTACGGGCAATGCTTTTATGATAAGTTCCTTTATTTGTTTCTAATAATACTTCGTTATCTTTAATTATTTCTGTTCTTTTAAATTTGGGCGTTTTCTTGTCCCATGCTTTTGTACCAACGTAAGCAATACTTTTTTGATCAGAATAATCTGGAGGATCTGATCTATTTTGATTAGCCTTATCAATTAATTTTTGTTTAGTTTCTTCATTTCGTTCACGGATTTTATCGTAAATTAATTTTGTGGCTTGTTTATGATTTTGAACATAATTTGATACTACAAGATAATCATTTAGATCAAAAGGATCAGGACTATTAATGTGACCTTTTATTATTTCAAATGGAGTAAATTTTGTTACAGAATGAATTGAATTGTTATAGGATAAAATGGCATATTTCATTAGTTGATTAATAGTAAGATCTTTATTATCTTCTCTTAAACATCTAAGATGTTCAATAATTGTAGAGTGGAATCTTTCAACAGGAGAATTTGAATTACTATTTTTAGCAGTAGTGTAATGTAGTTCAATTTTGTGTAATTTACAAAAGTTTTCTAAGTCATAATTTTTGAATTCGGTACCACAATCAGCGGTAATTTTATAGGGTAATCCATGATGAGTTATAAAGTTTAGAAGACTATCTACAACGGCTGTACCGTTGACACTTGGTAATGGATAAGATTGTCCGTATCTAGAGAAAGAATCAATAATAGTTAAGAATGGTTGATTTGAAAAACGAAAGACATCTATATGAATATGTTCAAATGGTTTTGATGCTGTTGGAGTAAGACTGAATTTTATAACAGCAGGGTTTCGATCATATTTATTTCGGAGACAAACTTCACAATTATTATTATTATTATTATTATTATTATTATTATTATTATTATTATTATTATTATTATTATTATTATTATTATTATTATTATTATTATTATTATTATTATTATTATTATTATTATTATTATTATTATTATTATTATTATTATTATTATTATTATTATTATTATTATTATTATTATTATTATTATTATTATTACTATTATAAATTAAACAAGAGCAGAGGGTCAAGACCCTGTTATGCCCAATAATAGAAAAATTACATAAATTACTTAGATACTAGTATGAATAAACAAAATAAAAATAAAATACAACATACTTAATAATCAGGAAAATAAACAATGAGTTTACTCTAATAAAAAAAAGGTCAAGTCTGTTTTTAAATGAGTTGGTTGAAGGTGCAGAGACTATCGTCTCATCAAGGTTATTCCAGATATCAAAAATTCGATTGCTTAAGAAATTCTGTCTTGGTCTTGAAGAGAAGTTCTCTTTTTTAAGTTTAAACTGATGTCCTCTGAGACGTTCATCTTGATTTAAAGTAAACATTTCATTGAGATTACCAAAATTGTACTTCAATATTTTAAAAGTTGTAATCAAGTCCCCACGTTGTCGGCGAAATTCAAAAGAGGGTAGATTGGCCAAACTAAGTCGTTTTTCATACGAAGGTCTTCTTAACCCAAATGGAATTCGAGTGGCTTTCCTTTGAACATTTTCTAAGAGATTCTTATCGCGGGTCAAATCGGGGCACCAGGAAGGACCAGCGTACTCAAGAATCGGTCTTACATAAGAGGTATAAAGTTTACAAAATGAATGAAACGAAACTCTCGAAACACACCTCCGGATAAGGTATAATTTGCAGCTGGCACGCTTACAAATAGATATAATGTGGTCTGACCACTAATGTAAACAGTAAATAACAGAGGACCAAGAACAGAGCCCTGTGGCACTCCGCTTTCCATTAGCCTGTCCTGCGAATAATATTCTCCTACCCGAACTTTGTAATGTCAAAGTACCACGAATGCCAAAATGTTCTAGTTTGTATAAGAGTCGCTTTTTAGGAACACGGTCGAAAGCTTTTGAAAAGTCCAAATATACAACGTCTGTGGGCTGTCCGCTGTTAAGGGATGATGTCCAGTCATTAACACAGTGTAAGAGATTGGTTAGAGTAGAGCGTCCAGAGAAAAATCCATGCTGTTGTGTTGGAATAACATGTTCCTGGAGCAGAAATTTGGTCATCTCTTCTGAAATAATGGCTTCCATGACTTTACTGACTACTGGCAAGAGGCTAATCGGACGATAATTGTTACAGTCAAGTTTATTACCTTTTTTAAAAATGGGTGTGACAGATGATAGTTTCCAGCTGGGGGGCAAAGAATGTTGTACAAAAGAAGTGTGCATTACCAATGATAAGGGCATTGCAAGCGAACCTGCGCAATACTTTAACAGTTTTGGTGTCAACCCATCCAAACCAGGTGAGGAGTTTGTGCGGAGTTTTAATAAATGTTGTTTAACATGATCAGCTGTAAATACTACTTGTTCTAAAGATGCGTTAATTCGGCCACATTTAATTGTTGGTAAGTTGTTATCATTAGGTTCTTTGGTAAAAACTTGTGAGAATGCCAAAGAGAGAGTTTCAGAAGACTCTTTGTTAGACGAGCATAAAGTTTGGTCGGGTTTTTGAAGCATAGGAATAGATACTTTGGACGTTAAAGATGATCGAATGTATTTGTAAACCTTTTTGCTGTTACCAGTATTAATTAAAGTTTCTTCAAAATTTTGCCTTAAAGTTTGTAACGACATTTTTAAAGTGTTTGAAAAACTGCGATGGTTTTGGAAATCACTTAGTGTCCCTGTTTGTTTAAATTTTTGCCAAAGCCGACGTTTATGGTTAATTTTTGTATTGCTATTCGATTTATCCAGGGTTTCAGGTTGTTTTTGTAAATTTTACGAAAGGTGGTATTGATAGAGGTTATATTGTGGATAGTGTTGTGTAATGCAGACCACATTGATGAGGGGTCGTGTAGGTTAACAAAAAAAGAACTCCAGTCGATTTGAGATAATGTAGTGTCAACTGCAGAAAAATCTACACTGGCATATGTTACAAGATTATTTTTTCGATGTTGCAATTGATTGAATTGAATATGAGCAGTTATTTTCCAATCGGAGAGCTGAATCCGAGAGATGAAATAAGTTCTTCGTCGTTAATAAGCACGAGATCTAAAATTGAAGGTTGATTATTGTTTCGAAATCTAGTGGGTTCTGTAATCAGTTGTGTAAGATTTGAATTTGATACGAAGTTTTTAAACAAATTATGAGAATTAACGATGTCGGATAACACAGTTATGGGCCAGGAAATTTCTGGGAAGTTAAAATCTCCAGCAATAATAAGATTATCCAAAGATGACAGTTCTTCAAGTTTTTCTAATAAAATGTGGTCATGCGCAAGTAGTGTATCTGGTGGACGGTAAATGCATACTATATTGAGAGAAAACAGATTATTAGTAATAGATACATGAATAGCATCTATACTAGGTATTACTAATGGTTTGGTATTAATAGTGAGACTTGTAGTAATAATTTTTGATAAATATATGCAAACACCACCACCCACACGGTTTTCTCTATCTTTACGATATATAGTATATCCGTCGATATCCACAAAAGAGTCCAGAATTGATGGTTTTAACCAGGATTCAGCGACACACATGATGTGTGGTTTAAGAAGTTGCACGGTACATACAAATTCATCAAATTTAGCAGGAAGTGAGTCTAAATTAGTGTAAAGAAACAGCCAGTCATTAAATTCGTCAGAAGAAAAATTATGAACGAAATTTCGTTATTCTGGGTGTGCCATTAAAGTATTTTATAGTTAAGTCATGTTCACCGTTATTTTTGCGAGTTTCTAGTTCATTTCGGAGTTCTTTTAAGCGTAGTTGTTGCGTAGGCGTTTTATCATCAATTATTGAAAATTTTTCCGTTGCTTTATTCTCTAAAGTTTAGTTTTATTCCTTAGAATATCCTTAACATGGTGTTCCGAAGACATAATTACCTTGATCATTCTAGGGAATTTTTGATTTGGTTTGCCAACTCTGTAAAAGGAAATTTGGTTTTCTTGGCAGCCAACAGTATCCAAAATGATCTTAATTTTATCTGCGCCTTCATCTTTTCTGACTCGGGTATCTCTAGAGGAAGGTTCTGGTACGCCTCTAATTAAAATATTTTTAGCTCGTGTTATGCGATCAACAGCTTCATTTGCAATATTATCCGGAGATATTATATGGAGATATTAGAATATGTTTAGATGCTAGAACAATTAATAAATATACCGTGCCTGAATATGAAGCACCAATGTCAATAGATGCAATTTTAGGTAGGATAACGAATGCAAAAGTATTTTCAAAATTAGATTTAGTTCATAGTTTTTGGTTAATACCACTACATAAAGATTCAAGGGATTTTACGGGTTTTTCAGTAGATGGGGTAATATATCGGTTTTGTGTTGTACCATTCGGTATACAAGGAGCATGTTCTGCATTAGTAAGAGCACTGCATCAAGTTTTAAATAAATATAAAGAATTTATTTTACATTATATAGATGATATTTTAATTTTTTCTAATAATGAACAGAAACACATTAAACATTTACAAATAGCATTAAAAAGTTTAGATGAAGCAGGTTTAAAGTTAAATAGGGATAAATGTCAATTTTTCATCACAAGCATAATTTATTTGGGTTATAAAATAGATGATAAAGGTATAGAAATGGATCCAGATAGAATTAAATTAATTAGAGAATTCAAATCACCAAATAATTTAAAAACATTAAGAGGGTTTCTTATTTTAAAAGGTTAGTACCTAATATAAGTGAATTAGAATTACCGTTGATAAATTTATTAAAGAAGGGAGTATCATGGAAATGGGATAAAGAAAAAGAAAGTGCTTTTAATAAAATTAAAAATGTTTTTGAAAATAAATTAAAAATTTACTATCCAGATTATAGTTTACCATTTATATTAAAAACAGATGCTTCAATAAATAGATATGCTGGGCTTTTAATACAAAGACAGGGAGATATAGAGGTACCTATTGGATTCATTTCAAGAACCACTAAAAAACACGAAAAAAATTAAAGTGTTAGTGAGTTAGAATTAGGAAGTATCATTTTTTGTGTCACTAAATTTGGATTTTATTTATTAGGAAATAAATTCACTATAGAAACTGATAATCAATCATTAACATCAATTTTAAACAATAAATTTGGCAACAATAGAATTCATAGATGGGCTTTGTTATTACAAGAATATTCTTTCGAAATTAAATATGTAACTGGGAGGTCAAACATTGTAGCAGAATATTTGAGTAGAATGGATGGGGAAGATAAAAGAAATAAAAATTTAATTAAAGTAGGTTTAAATATTTTAAAACAACAAGAAGGTATATTTTCATTAGAGGAAATAAAGAAAAATCAAATTAGTTTGTCAGATAAAGAAAAACAGAGGGCATTGGAAAAGGATGGTATCTATTACAAAAGGTTACAAGAAAATAAACTATACATCATCACAAAGGAATTAGCAAAACGAATAATAACGGAGATTCATCAATCATATGGACATTGTGGAGTTAGAAAAACATGGTTGATATGGAGAGAAAACTATATTTGTAAGAAAGATCTAGCAATAACCAAAGAAATGATTAAAGTATGTGGAATATGTCAATTAAGTAAAGAAAAAAAATTTCATAATGAGAATATACCAAAATCAATAAATTCAGAAAAATCTTTAGAAGTAATATCAATAGATTTCATGTCAAATTTAGTTAAAAGTTATCAGGGAAATAAAAACATATTAGTTATTGTAGACATTTTTTCAAAATTCATTTATATTAAACCCACTAATAAAAC
The DNA here is from genome assembly GCA_035357415.1 of Ophraella communa. Classification (NCBI taxonomy): domain Eukaryota; kingdom Metazoa; phylum Arthropoda; class Insecta; order Coleoptera; family Chrysomelidae; genus Ophraella; species Ophraella communa. The sequence goes on from CM068995.1 coordinate 27,501,076, forward strand.
AAACACTAAAGTCATTTGTGAAAGCATGTTAAAATATTTTGAAGAAGTAGCCAAAATCAATAAATTCAGAAAAATCTTTAGAAGTAATATCAATAGATTTCATGTCAAATTTAGTTAAAAGTTATCAGGGAAATAAAAACATATTAGTTATTGTAGACATTTTTTCAAAATTCATTTATATTAAACCCACTAATAAAACAAACACTAAAGTCATTTGTGAAATCATGTTAAAATATTTTGAAGAAGTAGGCAAACCAAAGAGATGTATTTTAGATAACGCTACTTATTTTAATAATAAGAGATTTAAAAACTCTATGAATAAAAATAATATAACCCTAGCATTTACAAGTATTAGACACCCTGCATCTAATCCTACAGAAAGGTATATAAAAGAAATAATAAAATATCTTAGAATTTTGACACATAATGAGCATAGAAATTGGGAAAACAACATTAAAAACATAGAATATTTCATAAATAATACACCAAGTACAGCAACACAAGAAACACCCATAAAACTTATGAAAAATATAGAACCAGACAGACCATGGATTATTGAAAATAAAGAACAATATAATAGTTTAATTGAAAAGGTTAATGATAAATTAAAAAGAAATGCAGACCGATATATAAAAAGAAGATATACAAATTTAAAGAAACCAACAGTGTTTAAAGAAGGTGATTGGGTAATTGAAAGGTCATTACAGGTAGCTAACAAGAAAAATAATGAATGTGCAAAATTAAAATTACCATTTATAGGACCATTTATTATAGAAAAAGCTTATGAAAATAGTTATATTTTAAAAAATCCATATAACAATTTGTTTAGGGGTAAGGTAAACGTTAAAAACTTGTATGCATATCACAAATAAAACAACATTTTAAAGATCTTGCTTAATTTAAGAAATAAGATAGTTTTAAGATGTATTTATTAGAATAAATAAATATTGTATTGTATTTAGAATTAACCATTAGAAATATGAGTTATCAATAAATAGTTAGTGGTTATATAAAATTAAATAAATTGGAATTTATGTAGAAACATTACGGATGATTGTTTGTAATGGACAATAAAAGTACATGTTAAAATAAAAGGTAACCTATTAGGATTTGAATTATAATAGATTTACAGTTAAAAAAATGGAATTAAATTTTAAAAATTATTACCGAGTAACAATTTGTTAAAATTAAATTGGGGGAAATTTGTAATGTTTTAAAATAATAAAAAGAATAACTTACCCAAAATATAACATAAGATTGTGATAAATTATAAAAAAATTGGATATAAGTTTGAAGTCTTTCTTTTAAATGATGAATCTACATTAAAACTTCTTTATTGGAACTATTTAATAAGTCTCAATTGACACACAAACACAAAAATAACTTGATAAAAGATGAGTCTTTAAGAAGAAGCATTAACATCAGGAGTCGATTCAATAATTAAGTCCATTATCCTATGATGTTCAGGCTAAAAATAAAAAGAAAATAAACATTAGAATATGACAAGACTGAATAAGATAAATCTAATATTAGCTATTAAAAAAACCAATCCTAATAGTTATATAAAGTTAGTTTAATCAAAATATCAATAAGATATAATTAAAGTTAATATTAATAATAAGATTGATAATGTTTTTATAGGTAGTTATAAGATAAGAATTAAATAGGTATAGATTATTACAAACCATTATATAAAGTAGAAAATATCCAACTATATTCAATTAATTTTATGATTAGCAAAATTTAAATTCAACAAACAAAGATTAGCTATCAAAACAAAATTAATATTATCATAGATGAGAATTATAACTAAATAATGTGACTTACCCAACCAATATTTGGATTCATTTTAAGCATCAAAGTGATGATTCCATATTTCAATGATGATAGTACAAGTTTGGTACATTCCACGAATTGATGCAGGATACTAACTTGAGAGAATCTAAAAAGGATATTGAAATTTATCATAAGTAACATTGTTAAGAAGGTGATTAAAATTGTTTTGTAAACAAAGACTAAATAATTAAAGGTTTACCAAGGACATTGTGACTGATAAATCCAGTGAAAAGACACTATAAATAGTGATACTGTGATTACAAACTGAAAAATAGACTGAAGAAAGTGTTATTACAATGCAAAGACACAAATCTAATGTTAAGTGTTTAATTAGGGTTATTGTTTATTAAAACTATGGATTATTATAAGATATTTAATTTTAAGTTGTTCTTCAATAATTTTAAATGTTGTTATATCGGTTGTTTGATAAAATTTACATTAAAATGGTTATGACGCAGTAGATTTCAAAAGCAAATATAAACTAAAATAAGAATTGTCATCAAAAGAAAAAGTTTACTGATTATATTTGGATATGTAAATTTTCATTTTATGTTAAAATCAAGTGTCAAAAAGAAATATTTGCTTATAATTGTTTAAATTGTTATTATAAATTGTAAGGATGTCCGCTATTATGTAGCTCCAGAAAGTCATTAATTTTGATAGGAAAAATGGGTTTAAAAATTTGAAAAGTTTATTTTTGTTATATTATAAGTTATATAGTTTCAATATATAACAATTAGAAAGTGAGAAAATCCCAAATTAAAAATTTAATTTTTCAAAATTTCATTGGAAAAGGGTTAGAAAAAACAAAAGACTTTCGAAAAATCCGCCATCTTTGCAACTTCCGACGTTAGCATATAAAAACCCGAGAAAAATGGGAAAATAGGTCACTCTAATTTCATCCGAAGGCCAATCCACGTTTGATTGTTATCTAAAATTGTTATTATGTAATGGTGGACTTCCTATAAAAAATAAAAATGGCCGCATGATAACTAATGCAAATGTATAATTGATTTATAATAAAAAAAAAACAATTGGAAATTAAATAAGTTAATTAGTTAATTTTTTCAATCCACCCTAGGGAGTAGTTTACACGTGGTTGTAAATGATCCACTACCAAGGACTGAGAACGGGATAGCGATTCCACTGAAGTGCCATCTAAGAAGCCAAGAAAGGGATAGCGGTACCTGGGAATTTTCCATCTAAATCCACAGAAACAAGTGAACTTTACGGTATGTTTTTACTATAAATTATTATAACAATTATCACTTTCAAAATTACTTGTAAACTTTTGTTAATGATAAATTTCAATATCTTTTAAACATTATCCTAACAACAATTTGATTCAAATATAGTATTTGCATCACATTTAACTATAACTAACGACATAGTACAATAACGTCGAACGCCTGATATAAGGGCAGATGTAACTGAAATTGTCACGTATTCTTTTAAATATAGGTATCTGCGCAAAACAAGTTATCCATAGTCGCAACGAAGTGTAGGTAAAGGGTACTTTAATTTTCTTTGGTATAATAAGTAAAATAAATAATTTTATCGTTAAATTTTAATTTTGAGCCGCCTACTGAAGTTACTCAAGTTACTCATGCTTTATAATTCATTTAAATAACCTAAATTCAATAATAATAATAGATAAAAATTACATATTTTGATTTTGATGATATACAATTTGTATACAGTTAAAGAATAAATAAAGATAAAGAAGTTCTGAGGTGTTTTGGGATAAATAAAGGTTGAATAAAAATAAAATATACACAATCAAAAATTATAGCCCCACAAAACTTAAGAAAAATAAAAATTTTAAAACAATAAAAATAACAATTTAATAATTATAATAATTAACATATTATATCCATTCAATCAACAGATATATAATTGTAATTTATTACAATATATATATATATATATATATATATATATATATATATATATATATATATTGAGATGATTTACTCAATACCAAACATTATTTAAAAGTTTTTATTTGTAAATTTTCTTTAATTACTTAAGGTAGGGTTCAAACAAAATTTATTATAATTTTTATAGTGAAATTTTGAATAATACCAAACAAACTCTTATCTACCTAAACTGATACCTAATTATTTCCTATCTATTATTAACTAATTCCTATCTATTCTTAACTAATTCCTATCTATTCTTAACTAATTCCTATCTATTCTTAACTACCTTAGCTAACCTTAATTACCGCAGGGTCCTTTTCTACTATCACTATTCTCCTCTTTCCTTTCCTCTTCTGACTCTTTCTTGTACTTCCTGGTTCTTTGATCTCCAACCTTCTATTCTTATAATACACCTTTTTTTTATCTTCCTAGTCTTATATAAATTAGCTATTTAATTTTATTCTATTATTACTCTTTCCAAATCACCTTCTCCAATGTTCTAATCCACCAAATATTTTTCTCTTCTCTTCACTTTTATTTTGTCTATATAATTTGTATTTATTTATTTTATTGAATAGTTTATATTAATATTTAATCTCTTCCTAAATCTCAAACTTCTTCTATTTATTATTAATTACCACCTCTTCTATTCGACTTTTACTTCTTTATAAATTATAATTTTAAACCTGTTTAACTTTTTTAAAAATTCATTTTTATTCTTCTCGTGACTTTATAAAAAACTAACTGTCAAACTTCTCTTTTCTGGCAACCAAAACTTCTCACTTACTCTCACTTGCACTACTTATCTATCCTTAACCTAATACAAGTGTAGTTTACATTACATGAATTTTTATACTCCAAACTAATAAACTATGACATTTACTTCAAATTTTGACATTTCTCCGCAAATAAAAAATTAAATATTAAACTAAAATAAATTTTGAAATGACCCTTAAAAATACCTTTTCAATTCCCCCCAATTAAAATTTTGCATAAATTTATACTTTATTTTGAATTTATGAAAATTTAAATTTCTTATTATATAATTTTTTAATTCCCTTTTTTTTCGTATATCCCAATATCTATTTCCCTTCTTGTTAATCTCCTCATCCACTAAATTAAAAAAAAATCCTTCTACCTATTTAAAATCTTATCATGAAAATTCTGTTATCTAATTTAAAATACTACTCTAAAAATCCCTTACATTTTATAACTACTACCTCCCCCCTACTCATTGAAAAGTCTGATTGTTTCTTCACCTTTTTCCAATTCTTCTCTATTAAAATTCTTATGGTTTTTATTGTTTTAATTTTAATGAATATTTGATTAACTTTTTCTTTGGCTTTTTTATTATTTTTGTCATTTTTGTTTCTTCCACATGTATAGTGGTAATTAAATTTTCCTTGCTCTTGCTTTTATAAATATCATATTTATTAGAATTAACTTCTTCTTTGTCTTCATTTTCTGGTACATTTTTATAAACTTTTCTATCATCTGCAATATTAATTTAAAATATTTTAATTGTTTCATTTTTTTCTGTTTTAACTTCTTTATATCTTTTCTTGTCTGTTGCTTTTGAATTTTTATTAATTACTTCTGCATTTTCCTCTTCCTCAAATTCTTTTACTTCTCCATTAAATTTCTCCATACTCTCTTCTTGTTTTTTACCCTGTTCCTTCAAATTCCCAATGTCTTTATCCATATTTTCTTCTATTCTTTGAATGTTTTTATTTGTCTTGATTATCTCCTTGCCCAAATTTGTGATCTTTTCTGTATTTTCTTTTATCTTCTTAATGTTCTTTACTACTTCCAACTTAAGTTCTTTTCCATTTTTCTTGAAATTATTTATTTCTGTAGACTGTTTATTCTCTATCTCCATCAATCTTCCTATCATTTCATTTCTAATTTCTTGTTTTGTCTCTTCAATTTTTCCTTTAACTCCTTCGATTTCTTTTTTAACTTCTTTGTTTTCCTGTTTTATTTGTCGTATTTCTTCCATGCCTATGTTCAATTCTGTCGTTAACTCGGTAAACTTCTTCTTTACATCTAAAAATTTCTTATCCAGTTTCTCCTCTAATTTCCTGTTTAATTTCTCATTATTTTCATCCAAATTCTTCTTCATTTCTTCTTTGTTTTCATCTAAATTCTTCTTCATTTTCTGATTATTTTCTTCAAATTTTCTATCCAATTTTTTATTCAAATCCATCAACATTTCCCTTAACCAATTATCATTCCTTGCCATTTCTTGTCTTCTATCGGTCTCTTGTTCTCTCGTTTTACTGTTCCCACATCTTTCAAACATTCCTACTTCACCCTGTTCATTTCCATCTCCTTCTATCTCCTGTCCTTGTATCAAATGCTCTGCTATAAGATCTCCGGTACCTCTGTTCCTTTCCTCGTCAACCTGTACCTCTAAATCCATTCTTTCCCTCTGCTCCTCAATCTGTCCTTCTTGCATTTCCCCTACTTGTTTTCCATCCCTAAGTTTCATTCTTCTTTCTTCCATTTTTTTTTATTCTTGATTATTTATTAATTCAAATTTTTATTATCGAGACCCTTTTATTCAGGTCCCTACTCGGGCGCCAGTTGAGATAATTTTTCCCAATACAAATTATTTTTTTTTTTAATTGTTTTAAAATTTTCTTTAATTAATAAAGGTAGGGTTGAAGCAAATTTTATTTTAAATTTTTTTTTTATTAAATTGAATTTTAAATATTAACCAAATGAAATTTTATCAAGTGATGTCTAACTAATTCCTATCTACCTAATCCCTAGCTGCTACCTATCTACCTTATCTATTCTTAACTAATTCCTATCTATTCTTAACTACCTTAGCTAACCTTAATTACCGCAGGGTCCTTTTCTACTATCACTATTCTCCTCTTTCCTTTCCTCTTCTGACTCTTTCTTGTACTTCCTGGTTCTTTGATCTCCAACCTTCTATTCTTATAATACACCTTTTTTTTTATCTTCCTAGTCTTATATAAATTAGCTATTTAGTTTTATTCTATTATTACTCTTTCCAAATCACCTTCTCCAATGTTCTAATCCACCAAATGTTTTTCTCTTCTCTTCACTTTTATTTTGTCTATATAATTTGTATTTATTTATTTTATTGAATAGTTTATATTAATATTTAATCTCTTCCTAAATCTCAAACTTCTTCTATTTATTATTAATTACCACCTCTTCTATTCGACTTTTACTTCTTTATAAATTATAATTTTAAACCTGTTTAACTTTTTTAAAAATTCATTTTTATTCTTCTCGTGACTTTATAAAAAACTAACTGTCAAACTTCTCTTTTCTGGCAACCAAAACTTCTCACTTACTCTCACTTGCACTACTTATCTATCCTTAACCTAATGCAAGTGTAGTTTACATTACATGAATTTTTATACTCTAAACTAATAAACTATGACATTTACTTCAAATTTTGACATTTCTCCGCAAATAAAAAATTAAATATTAAACTAAAATAAATTTTGAAATGACCCTTAAAAATACCTTTTCAATATATATATATATATATATATATATATATATATATATATATATATATATATATATATATATATATATATATATATATATATATATATATATATATATATATATATATATATATATATATATTAAACCAGAATTTTTGGGGTAAACGGCAATGTTTTTAAGAAAACTCTTTTACTTGTTTTCCAAGCTTTCGAAATACATTTATTTCATTTTCAAGGAAAAAGTGTGAGTTAAAACAAAATTGGTGTTAACAACTTGGTAAATATAACATAAAAAAACTATTTTAACTTTAATTTGGAATTTAAAAAAATTTTTTAAGTCAAATTATTTATAAAACAAAATAACGTCATAAAATTAGTAAACAACTTAATTGCTTACGATAAAATTTAATAATAAAAGAGTAGAAAATAATAGGTTATAATTTGATTTCTTCTTTTATAAAAAATGTGAATTTTGATTAAAATTTACTAAATATTTAATTGTTCTATGATAAAAAATAACGATATCTTATTCTTTTTTATAATTTTGAATTAAGCTTCTAAAATGTCATTTAAAAATCAAAAAAATAAAAATGTCAAATAGATGTCATGAATTTTAGGTATTATTTAGATCTTTATTTGTATGTTTATCCAAAGATAGCAGATAATAATAAATGTCACTCAAGTTTTTATGGTCACTTTTTTTATTCATAATATCATTCTCTTGTGATATAGATGCCATTTCCAAAAAAGTCTTTTTAGTGTTAAATTGTATATCTAAAATATTAACAGAAGCATAATCAATAAGATGGTCATTATTTATGGAATGTTTAGCCAATTCACATCTTTCAGGATGTAACCTTGTATCACTCTTATGTAATGATAAACGTTGTTTTAATCTTTGGCCAGTTTGACCTATATATTTTTGGTCGCAAACAGAACAAGGAATACAATATACTACATTAGATAAGTCTAAAATTGGAGTTGTATCTTTTACTTTACTGAAAATGTTTTTTATGGTAAGACATGTTCTACTGGTAATTTTGATATTATTTAATGGTTTAAAAACTCTACTTAATTTGGATGAAATTTCTCTAATATATGGTAAAGATATATATAATTTTGTATTATTAGTTTGGATTTCTGAATCTTTATTATTATTACGATCATATGTATTTAAATTGTTAGAATAATTATTTAATACATTTTTAATTAATTTATTAGGATAACCATTTTCTAAAAACATTTCATGTAAAATTTTAAAATTTTTATTGTGAAAAATAGGATCCGAAATCAATGTTATTCTTTTTTTCATTTGCATTATTAAATTAATTTTAGTCGAAAATTTATGATATGACCAAAAATTCATTATTCTACCAGAATTTATTGGTTTTCTGTACCAATCTATAGTTATAGTGTTATCTTTTCTAATAAATTTTGTGTGTAAAAATGGTACACTATGTTCTTCGTCCTCTTTTTCTAATGTAAACTGAATGTGAGGATCATAAGAATTAAATATGAAAAGAAGTTCATTTAAACCATCTTTAGGTAATGCCAAAATAATGTCATCCACATATTTTTTAACAAAAATTAAATTAAAAGGTAATACGGGAATAACAGTATCTAGTAAATTATCCATTACATAACAAGAAATAATTGGAGAGATGGAAGCTCCCATTGGAGTACCGAAAGTTTGTTTATATAATTGATTGTTAAATGAAAAATATATATTTTCAAATAAAAAAATTAAAATTTCTTCAAAGTATTTTTTGGATATTGAACAATGCTGGCTAATATCACTCCATTTTTTATCTATTGCTCTTAAAGCAAATTCTAAATAAACATTACTAAACAAAGAAACGACATCCAAACTACAAATAATATAATTTTTCGGTAACTGAAATTTATTAAATTTTTTAAAAACATCATAAGAATCTTTAATGTAGTATTCTGTATTATAATCATATGCTTTTGTTAATATTTCAATAATATATGAACCAAGTAAATTAGTAGGAGTGTTTAATGAAGCTACAATAGGTCTAATTGATAATACTGGTTTGTGAATTTTAGGAAGACCATAAAACTTTGCTGGAATTCCATTATAGCAAATCAATTTTTGTTTCGTAGTTTTATCAATTTGTTTTTTATTGTAAAGTTTTTTTATAATAGAATTACATTTATTTTGAATTGTAATTGTTGGATCTTTTTTTAATTTTACATAAGATGAACTGTTATCAAGAATGTCCAGTGATAATTCAATATAATTGTCTTTAAACATAACTACAGTACAATTTCCTTTATCACTGTTAGTAACGATAATATTTGAGTGATTCTTTAAAAATTTTTTAGTTTTATGATATAAATTACGAAAAAATGGTTAATATGATTTGTGATAATATTAGTTGATTTTGCTATTAATGTTTTCCTTAAATTATCATAATATTATCACAAATCATATTAACCAAAATTCTAATAGTAAGTTTTTTCGTAATTTATATCATAAAACTAAAAAACTTTTAAAGAATCACTCAAATATTATCGTTACTAACAGTGATAAAGGAAATTGTACTGTAGTTATGTTTAAAGACAATTATATTGAATTATCACTGGACATTCTTGATAACAGTTCATCTTATGTAAAATTAAAAAAAGATCCAACAATTACAATTCAAAATAAATGTAATTCTATTATAAAAAAACTTTACAATAAAAAACAAATTGATAAAACTACGAAACAAAAATTGATTTGCTATAATGGAATTCCAGCAAAGTTTTATGGTCTTCCTAAAATTCACAAACCAGTATTATCAATTAGACCTATTGTAGCTTCATTAAACACTCCTACTAATTTACTTGGATCATATATTATTGAAATATTAACAAAAGCATATGATTATAATACAGAATACTACATTAAAGATTCTTATGATGTTTTTAAAAAATTTAATAAATTTCAGTTACCGAAAAATTATATTATTTGTAGTTTGGATGTCGTTTCTTTGTTTAGTAATGTTTATTTAGAATTTGCTTTAAGAGCAATAGATAAAAAATGGAGTGATATTAGCCAGCATTGTTCAATATCCAAAAAATACTTTGAAGAAATTTTAATTTTTTTATTTGAAAATATATATTTTTCATTTAACAATCAATTATATAAACAAACTTTCGGTACTCCAATGGGAGCTTCCATCTCTCCAATTATTTCTTGTTATGTAATGGATAATTTACTAGATACTGTTATTCCCGTATTACCTTTTAATTTAATTTTTGTTAAAAAATATGTGGATGACATTATTTTGGCATTACCTAAAGATGGTTTAAATGAACTTCTTTTCATATTTAATTCTTATGATCCTCACATTCAGTTTACATTAGAAAAAGAGGACGGAGAACATAGTGTACCATTTTTAGACACAAAATTTATTAGAAAAGATAACACTATAACTATAGATTGGTACAGAAAACCAATAAATTCTGGTAGAATAATGAATTTTTGGTCATATCATAAATTTTCGACTAAAATTAATTTAATAATGCAAATGAATGAAAAGAATAACATTGATTTCGGATCCTATTTTTCACAATAAAAATTTTAAAATTTTACATGAAATGTTTTTAGAAAATGGTTATCCTAATAAATTAATTAAAAATGTATTAAATAATTATTCTAACAATTTAAATACATATGATCGTAATAATAATAAAGATTCAGAAATCCAAACTAATAATACAAAATTATATATATCTTTACCATATATTAGAGAAATTTCATCCAAATTAAGTAGAGTTTTTAAACCATTAAATAATATCAAAATTACCAGTAGAACATGTCTTACCATAAAAAACATTTTCAGTAAAGTAAAGATACAACTCCAATTTTAGACTTATCTAATGTAGTATATTGTATTCCTTGTTCTGTTTGCGACCAAAAATATATAGGTCAAACTGGCCAAAGATTAAAACAACGTTTATCATTACATAAGAGTGATACAAGGTTACATCCTGAAAGATGTGAATTGGCTAAACATTCCATAAATAATGACCATCTTATTGATTATGCTTCTGTTAATATTTTAGATATACAATTTAACACTAAAAAAGACTTTTTTGGAAATGGCATCTATATCACAAGAGAATGATATTATGAATAAAAAAAGTGACCATAAAAACTTGAGTGACATTTATTATTATCTGCTATCTTTGGATAAACATACAAATAAAGATCTAAATAATACCTAAAATTCATGACATCTATTTGACATTTTTATTTTTTGATTTTTAAATGACATTTTAGAAGCTTAATTCAAAATTATAAAAAGAATAAGATATCGTTATTTTTTATCATAGAACAATTAAATATTTAGTAAATTTTAATCAAAATTCACATTTTTTATAAAAGAAGAAATCAAATTATAACCTATTATTTTCTACTCTTTTATTATTAAATTTTATCGTAAGCAATTAAGTTGTTTACTAATTTTATGACGTTATTTTGTTTTATAAATAATTTGACTTAAAAAATTTTTTTAAATTCCAAATTGAAGTTAAAATAGTTTTTTTATGTTATATTTACCAAGTTGTTAACACCAATTTTGTTTTAACTCACACTTTTTCCTTGAAAATGAAATAAATGTATTTCGAAAGCTTGGAAAACAAGTAAAAGAGTTTTCTTAAAAAACATTGCCGTTTACCCCAAAAATTCTGGTTTAATACCTATTAGTCGGCAAATAACAGAAATTTAATTATATATATATATATATATATATATATATAAAATTAAGTTTTTTTGAGGTGAGCAGTCAATTATAAAAGGGCAATTAATGAAAACTCTTTATATTCGTGAAGCTTTCGAAAATGTTTATTTTCTTCTTCAGCACAAACCAAAATTATAATAAATTTGTAACATATAATATTATAATAGTTTAATTAAAAACTTACTATCGTGAGGTTAAATAGTTTTTGGCTTCATAAATGCGCACATTATAAAAATTTCTACTAAAATACAAAAAATAAATTAAATTAAAGGAAAAGTTAATTTAGAATAAATGTTTTTTTAACAAAACTTCAAAATTTGATGTTTATGTCATGTTGAAATAAATTATCAGAATATAAAAATATTAATCAAAAAGAAGAAGAAATGAAAGAAAATTAAATTTTGTAATTCATATGTTACATATCCTTTGATAATATATAACTGTAAATATTATTTAAATTATCAATATCCGATCTTTTATTGATACAGTTATTTTTATTAATGTATACCATTTCAAGAAATTCTCTTTTTTGTAAATTTTTTTCCCGAAGTAAAACTTCAGCCTGATTGAAATTAAAAGAATGATTGTCACTGAGAACATGTTCAGCTAATGCACATGAGTTAACACCTCTTTTTATGTCACTTCTATGAGAAGTCAGTCTTCCAGACAAATTTCTAGAAGTGTGACCTATATACATTTTGTCACAGTTATTACACGGAATCGAATATAATATTATATGTTACAAATTTATTATAATTTTAGTTTGTGCTGAAGAAGAAAATAAACATTTTCGAAAGCTTCACGAATATAAAGAGTTTTCATTAATTGCCCTTTTATAATTGACTGCCCACCTCAAAAAAACTTAATTTCATAATATATCAGTCAAGACTACCCTTCTTTATTTATATATATATATATATATATATATATATTTATATATATATATATATATTGTAATATTTAAATATTCTATAATGAGTATAATATCAACAGAGGTTGTTTAATATAACTAAATCAAATAATTTTTATTATATTGTATTATTTTATTATATATTTTGTATATTTGTAAGAGAATTTTAAGTTAGAAATAATTTTATTATGTAATGTATCAATATTATATCTAGTACTTCTAGTAGAAACTTCGCGAAAATTGATTATATAATGTGTTAAAAAAAGACAGATAATGTGTAAAAAGGTGACAGATGTATTTTACTATATATTTTATTCTGGAATGATCGATAATAGACGAAGTAAGAATGTCTAGTCATAAATATGAAAGAAAGAGATACACATATTTTTTCCCAGAAATGACTAATCTCTAGAACAAAAAAGAAGCTTCTAGAAGTTTGAAACCTATAAAAGACTGAACAGAGGTCGTTAAAAGGGAAGTTTATTATTGGAAGTCAAACAGAGAAGATCAGTGAGTGTGAACAGTCAGTTAAAAAGTGAACAAATAGTTTTTAAAGTAGTTATAATAAAGTGACGTTAAAAATACAAAGTAAAACAATTATAAAGTAAAACAAAGTGCCAAAAGTGACATTAAAAACTAATCAAAAGGTGAAATTAAAAAAAAATTTGGTCGATAAAAAAGAAGAATATAAGTGTACTTACCATTATTAATACAATAAAACGAACAGTAATCCAACAAACACTAAACGATATCAAATTGGAGGAACAAACAAAGAACTATAATATTACACGAGAATCCAAACGTCTAATAACACGACATTTTACCAAAGTCGGAAATTCCAAGTATCACTTCATTCGTCTCCGTTTTTCATAGATCACCTACAGATTTTTCCACCAATCAGGAAACAGGACTTTACATATCAAGATCAGATAAAATTGTAATTTTTTAAAAAATTTTGTAGTAGTTAGTTGAATTTTAGAATTTAAAAAACAAAGGAATTTACTTGATATTTAATAATTAGTGTATTTGATAATCTTACTTGCCATTACATAAACAACATTGGTTAGTTTAACTTAATTCACATCAAGTAAGTTCTTTTATAATTACTAAAGGCCTTTCTTTTTAATATTTTTTCTAATTAGTTTCATTATTAAACTTTCAACATTACTGTTTTAATTAAACTATTTCATAATAAATTTATAATTATAATTGAATCAAATTTTTCATTCACATATACCTAATAATCCAATAGAAACTTGCATAACCAAACACCCCTGAGAAAAAGAAGATATTGCTAATTTTAAATAAGAATTAGTCATTCAAATAAATAAATAAATCAATAAACTTTCTCTCAAATCATAAATATTCATTACAAAAATATATATATATATATATGTGTGTGTGTGTGTAGAGAGACAGACTCTATACACTGTAGATGTAGCAACAGGCAGAGCATGTTTGGAGTTTGGCCAGTGGTTTCGGAGCAGTGTAGTTATCGTGGATGCTGCACATTAGTGTTTGTTTATTAATTGTTTTAATAGAAAATCAAAATTGTTTAATTAGAACAAAGTGTAAAAATAAGTCTACATGACTAGTGTTATTAGTTTATTTCTTCAATTACGGTATCAACTAAAGCTACTTTTAAATTGGAGAAGCTACCGCATACCGAAGGATCGGCTAGAGAACACACATTTAGAGCATACCTTCAACTGCAAAAATGGCTTAGAAATGACAAAAATCCTACGAAGGGGGGCTGGAAACAAACTTCGGAAGGATTTTTGATGCCAAAGTACACTGAAGGAAAAAAAGGTTGCAGTTCTTCAAGATGCAGTTGTCGAAAACACGTTTTAAAGTGTACGAATTTATGCTAGAATTGGTACGGCGTTAATGATTGTACTAATATCGAGCAATCAATCACAGAAATTGCCGATGTACATCCTTCAGAACACGTTGACCAAAACGATGCATTTCAAGATAAGAATCGCATGCTAGAAGAGGAAGAAAATGTCAAATCTGACGAAGAAGAATCAGAAAATAATAATGAAGATGAAGACGAACATGATAAAGATGAAGACGGAGACGATGAAAATGAAGACGAAAATGATGAAGATGACGATGAAGTAGAAGTACAAGAGGAAGAAGAATGTAATTCGCAAGTCAAAAGGGCGAGATATAATTAAAAATAAGAAACAGTAAAATTGTACTTTCTTTGTATAATTCCATCGTATGCACGTATAAAATAATTTTTTTTATTTTTTTAATCAATATAGACGTCCATAATTTCCTTTATTTTAATCCTACAAACTGCAATAAGGTGTGATAAATTATATGCATGTACATGAAATATTTTTGAGAGTAATATAACGTGTAGAAGGGTAGGAAAAAGATACTAGTGAAAAATTATGAATTTTTCAGTTTTTTCGATTTGAAACGATTTTTTTTGCTAGTATTATTTTTTTATTATTGTATATGAAAATTAAAGTCATTACGAAAAAAATGAGACCTTCAAGAGGCGTCTAAAATAAAAATTCGGACCTTGGGAGCCATTACAAAATGAGGTCTTTTTTTCGAATATCGTTAATATGTCGGAAAAAAATTGAGTTATCGTAAAAAAAAATCTACTTTTTTGGGATACAAGTACACTGTACTGAATTTCATAACAAAATATTGTTTTTGCGCTGAGTAAAAAATAAAAAACGAAAATTATGGTTTTTTGCTTTTTTAGCCTTTATTTTTAGGTTATGTGAAAAAATGTTTTAGACAAAAGTTGTCGATTTTTTTATTATCTACAACTTTTCCATTTAACTTTTTTCAATAAAATGCGTATTTACACTGCAAATTGCAAAAAACCGTTTTCACCCCCTTTCCACCCCTACCACGCACCCCTTGCACGCATCTAAGATCTTGGATGGTCGCCTTTCGATTTGTAATTATCAAACCTACCCCTTTCCACTTAGCTACCTCAATTCGGACTTAAGTCATAAAAAAAAGGTAATTCGACTGCACTAAAATGGTGTGTTGTTCTTCTGTCACGAGCACTTAAGAATTTATATATTTTTGGAAATTTGAATAAATAGTTATTTACACTATTTCTGGTTTTAATACCGAGTTCTTTGCTGGTAACTCATTAAGGTCCCATTTTCTAAATGGGATTAGTATTGGTTTGTCTGTTTAAATTGTCTTAAGAAGCTGTTCTTTTACTTTATTACTAGTATGTGTTTTTATTTTTAATTCAATGCTTTCAATTATAATTGTTGTTGTGTTTGCATTATCTTTATGATTAATAATAACACAATCATTATCGTTGCGAGATTTTACAAATCTTAAGGTTTGTCTATGTGTAATCATGGAATAATCGTTGAAAAGGTATAAGCAGGTATAAGCAGGCTAAAAGTCTTGATATATGCAGTTAAAATAGGAGGTGATGGATAGTTCCAGCCAGCGATTGACATAGAATCACCTTTACCATAACAAAGATATGTTCTAATAGCACTCACTATCCCTGGATCCCTTACCGTTTTAATTTCCCTTGCACTTTCACTGTAAGTACAAGAATCAAACAGAAAACCACTAAAGTTTGGGGCTAAAGATATATCACCACCTCCAGTAACTTTCAATTTCTCTCTAAAAGGCACTAAGGAGGCGTTCACGGCAAAAAAAACGAGTCTACTTGATTGAATTACATATCATCATTATTAAAGGGGGTGTAAGACCTATATTCAGCTTTACGAATTGATTCATTAATTGTTGGAGACCAAAACAAATCAAATATTTATAAAGTATGTACTGCTTCGGTTTTTATACATAATTGTTGACACTTGAGATGTAGGTGGTCCGTCCCAATGCGTAGTCCAATCAGGTCGATTGTAATGAATAAAACAAGGTAAACGTGTTTTCAATTCAAAATTTCTTTTATATTCCTTAGGAAGTTTGTGCCAAATGTCCAGCAGTTCTGTGGGTCGAGCTCTTTTAATTAAATATTCCAGTGGCACCTCCTGCCACTCTTCAGCATTAAAACTGCTTAACGTCCTTTTGTCAAGAATATGTGCTAATAGTGGATCCATGTTTTTATATTAGTATACAAATTTTAAACACAAATGATAACAATTAATTTGATTGTAATTTTAATATGGATGATTATTACATAATATCTTAACACCGTTTTCCAAATATTTATCAAGTTCTTTCGGCGGCTTCAAAACTCCAAATGAATCAAAATACTCCACGTCATTATTTATCTGAAGTATACAGTATTGAACAAACTAAAATTGCTTTGAATCTATCAGATGAAAAAAGATGTTTGATTTTGGGCTCATACAATACTTTTCCGTGGAGACATTATAAAATTATGAAGATATAATAGTCGGTATTCTTTTTTAGTTTTTCAGATGCATAACCTTAAAAATCTATGTATTACTGTTATTTGTACTCACGTTACCAAATTTTCAAGTTTTCTTGTTCAAGCACGTATTCTTGAGCTACTAAAAATAAAAATTTCTTAACGATTTAGTGCAAACAAATGGTTACAATTAAAAAAATAAATTTATAAATTTAATTATTGTGATGCTGAGCTATATTGTATGGAAATGAAATATTACCATACAAGGTTATTCCTCATATAGTTTATAAGTTTAATAAAATAATTTAATCCGATAATTTTAATCCGATGTTATTCGCATATTTTAACAAATAAACCAGATAATGCAATGTGCGTTTTATTTCGAAAATGATAACATGATTATAGGTCAGCCTACGGTTAACAAAATTTTACCACGCTCCCATACAAATAGCACATCAGATTTTTTATCATTATGTGAATAAATTTTTAACAATTTTTTCTCCTAAGGCTGTTGACAAATATGACATTTTTCTGAAGCATCTTTTGAACTTACTTCAACATTCAATGGTTCAACTTTTTTGGAGGCTACAAATGCTTTCAATTTAATTTACAATCTAAACGTCGGTGGCTTTTGTAAAATGAATATTCATCCATATAAAATTTAAAATGCACTATAAGGAGTTACAGTCTTAGAAGAACAAGAAATATTAAGTTAAAACGCAATAACGTTTTTGTTTGTTTTGTTGAATTTAAAAAACCTTTTTTTAGTTTAAACTTAATGATTTTGTTTACAAGATTTCTCATTGTTTTTTCATTGTTTTTAGTAGTTTTAAAATAGTAAAAAAGATTAGGAATATTATATATAAGATCAGATTTTGCGTTGTAAATTATTATTAGAAGATTATTATTAGATTATTATTAGATTATTATTATAGATTATTAATTATAATTCATTCAATCAATCATCATTCATCTTTAGTTTGATATTTAAAATATTTAATAGTATTGTTAAAAGTAAAACATTTTGTAAAGTAGTAATTAAACAAAATTTTTAAAAAAGCCTCTTCGAATTCGTTAATCATAAATGGCGCAGTCAGTAGGATGTTAAAAGAAGATTGAAAAGAAGATCAGTAGGATGTTAAAAGAAGATCAGTAGGATTTTAAAAGAAGATCAGTAGGATGGTAAAGAAGATATATTTGAATAAAAGAAGAAATTAAAATTATTTTCCAAAGTAGACGAACAAATTTCGTTTACGTCCATTTTAATGGTTTGTTGGAGGACCTACGTTGGAAGAAGAAATTAATGTTGTTAAAATAAGAAGATATAAAAATTTTTAAATAAAGTATTAATAGCTAGAGAGGGATCTGCCTTGTCCACTCTTATTAGCAAGAATAATAATAAATAATACGAATAAAGAAGAAAGAAGCAAGAAGAAAGAAGAAAGAAGAAAGAAGTAGAAATTACCCCGCTAGAGAGAGGATCAACCTTGTCCGCTCTTATTGGCAACTAGAATTCGAAGACGTTCCGAAGAAGAAGTAGTTTATGTGAGTAAATCCTATTATACCATCCATATTTTTTACCTTATATTTTACCTTGATACATTTTATTTAATGACAGAAATTGTTAATAATTTAATTGAACAAATTAGTAATTTAGATATAAATAACGAAATGGCTCAACCAAATTATCAATTAATAAGATACCAAGCAGATAATATTCCTCCATTTGATGGTAACCCCAAACAAATTAATAGATTTATTAGATGTTGTGAAAATTTTTTAAATAACCATAAAGATAGAAACAATGTTAATGCACCAATAAATATATGTTTATTTGATACAATATTAAGTAAATTAACTGATAGGGCTGCAGATTTGATTGCTTCTCGCACAGAATTAGATACCTGGTTAAAAGTTAAAGATTCATTATTAGTAACATTTTCTGATCAAAGATCCATAGATTGTTTAGTACAAGACATAATGTCATTAAAACCGAATCGTAATGAAAGTCCACTAGATTTTGGATTACGAATTCAAGATTCGCGTAGTCTGTTATTTTCAAAAATCAATTTAAGTGATGATAGTAGAGAATTAAAACTATTGAAAATTCAACAATATGATGATTTGTGTCTGAAAACATTCATAAATGGATTGAACTATCATATGCAGTTAGTTGTAAGACTTAAAAATCCTGATTCAATAGAACAGGCAATGGCTTTTGTTAAAGAGGAAGAAAACTTTTTATATTTTAAAAATAATTCAAACAATAATAATAATAGTAATATTAGAAATAATTTAAATAATTACAATAACAGAAATAATTCTCGAAATCAAAATAATAGTTTAAATAGAAACAATAATAATTATAATAATAATTTTAATAGAAATAATAATAATTATAATAACAATTTTAACAATAATAATTATTATAATAGAAATAACAATTTTAATAGAAGTAATAATTTTAATAGAAATAATAAAAATTATAGTAGTTATACCAGTAACGGTCAATCAAATTTTAATCCAAGTCCCACTAATTTTTCAAATTTTAATTCCCCATCATCTTTTAAAACTCAGTCTAATAATCCTAATTTCAGGCAAAATTTCAGACCTAATTTCCCAAATGCTCAATTCCAAACATATCGTTCAGATAATATTCCAAGTCCAGAACCAATGGACATTTCTTCTAATAACTCCCGAAGGACCAGTAATAATCGTCAGTCCAATAATTATTTTACACATCAAAATAATTCAAACAATAATAACAATAATAATATAAATAATTCTCGCATTCATAATAATAATAATTATCATAGAAGTAATAATTCTAATAGAACTATTAATAATTATCATGACAATAACAGTAATTATAATATTTATAATAGAAATGAACAGATGCAAAAATTTTCTAATTATAATAATAATTTAAATAATTCAAATAATCGACAACAATATTATAATAGACATACAAATAATTTTAATAATATACCGAATTTCAATTCCCGACCCTTCTTTAATCCGCAATCGAACAATCCTAAGTTCAGATCTAATTTTAATTCTAATTTTAATCAGAACTCCAGAACAAATTTCAATCCGAGAAATAATAATTTCAGACCCCAATTTCAATCATTTCGTCCAAGTAATATTCAAAGACCAGAACCCATGGATACGTCCATGACATCTTCCAGTAATTCTCGTAGAACTAACAGTAATAACAATAATCGTAGTTCCAATAATTATTTCAAAAATCAAAATAATTCTCCCCCAAATTTCAAACATAAAGAATTATTCACTCATCGAGTCAATTCCAAAGAAAAACAAAATGAAACCCAAGATGATGAAGAAATGTTAAATAATAATATAAAATGCAATTTTATTAAAAATAAGCCCATTGATAATTGTAAATTAGAAGAATTTGAGTACTCAAGTATTTATAAACCTGAAAAAAATAATAGTGGATCTGCAACATTAAGTAGAATTGAATTAAATACGTTTGAGACGGCATCGCGAATTAATAATGTAGGTGATATTGATTTTGATATAAATGAATTTTTAAGAGAGTTTGATGAATTGCAAGAATTAAATAATAATAATAATAATGAAAATATTCAGATAAACGACATACCTTTAGAAAATTCTGATACTGAAACAGCACATAGTAATGAATCATCACCAGACCAATGCTTTAATATTTTAGATGAAATTATAAATAACAAACCTTATCAAATTATAGTAAAGAAATCTCCCTATTTCCCATATTTTAAGAGAAATTTAGAAACCTTTCATGGAAATAAAATTATTAAAGTAACTTTACCAGACGATCCGAAAATAATAATTAAATTTTTGAAAGAAAATGCTTGTAAAAATACATTATATATTTATTTTTTATCCCCCGAATTAAGAAATACATTTCAAGAAGTATGGAAAAAATATTTTACTAAATTAAAATTAATAGAATGTACTAAGTTAATTAATAATGTTATGCCAGATGAAAGAATTGAATTAATAAAATATAAACATGAAGGTAAAACAAATCATAGAGGAATTAATGAAACTATTCAATTTTTAAAAAATAATTATTATTGGAAATCAATGAAAAAAGATGTAACTAAATATATTAATGATTGTGAGATTTGTCAAAAAGCTAAATATAATAGAAAACCAATTGCTGAACCATTAATTTTAACTAATACACCCTCTAAACCGTTTGAAATAATACATATTGACACTTATAAAAATGGAAATCATAAATTTTTAACTATATTAGATAAATTTTCAAAGTACGGTCAAGCATTACCTTATTTTGGCACTGCTGTGTCAGCTTGCCAACAATTGGTACAATTTTTTACATATTTCGGTATACCAGAACAAATAGTAGCAGATAACGGCGGAGAGTTTAAAAATGATATATTAAAAGAATTATTAAAAGCTCATAATATTAAAATACATTTTACCACACCGTATCATCATGAGTCAAATTCCCCTGTAGAAAGATTTCATTCAACAATTACGGAACATATTAGAATTTTAAAAGAAAAAGATAATAATAGTGATATAAATTCTTTAATGCCATATGCAATTATTGCTTATAACAGTACAATTCATTCGACAACCGGATTTACCCCTTTTGAGTTAGTGTCAGGACATACTGTTAGTAAAGATCCCTTGTCAGTATTGCCATCAGCGGCTTACACACAATTTGTTAATTCTCATAAGGAAAATACCCAAGCATTGTATTCAGCAGTTAAAGAAAAATCATTAAAACAAAAACAAAAAGTAATTGATAAAATTAATCAGAGTAGAATAAATAGAAACCCTCCAATTGGTTCAACAGTATATAGAAAATTAGAAAATAGAAAAGGAAAACAAAAGAATAAATTTGATGGTCCATATATTTTAACGAAAATATTAGAAAACGGTAAAATTGAAATCGAAAATCCTCAAACTAAAAATAAATATATCACGCATTTGAATGAAACTAAAATAATTCCTTTAATTACAGATACTTGTTTGGTTGATTCGGAATCTAACGAATCAAACATAGAATAAATTATTTAATTAAATAAATTCAATTACATTATAATAAATTTGAAAGCTCAATCTTGATATGAATATAAAAAAGTATATTTAATTAATTTCAAACATATTTATATTTTTAAATTTATCAACAATTATTATATTAAACAGTTTATGTTATCTTAAAGAAAATTTAAGTTACTATATTTTATGAAAATAAATACTTTGCATAAATTTTATTTTTAATTTATTTGTAGGAAGCAATTAGAAATGTAATTTTGAATTATCATTCTAAAATAAAGTTTAAGTTAGGAAAAGAATTTATTATGAAATAATATTTTATTTTAAAGTGCCAATATTTAAAAAAAAAAATGTGTATCAATCCTTTATTCCTTTAATCCAATCCAATGATTTAACCCTTCCTTTACTCACAGAAGTTATGACGGACTATATAATTTTTAATAAATATCTAAACATTTTCAATAGTGTTAAAGACATTTTCTAAGTAAAGACATTTAGTTTGAACATTTAATTTTAGTAAATTTATGAACTTTTTAAGTAAAAAATTAAGAACTTTAAAAGAAAGTAACATGGAAAAAGGAAGATGGATAGTTTAAGAAGATAAGAAGATTGGAGAAGCTCAAGAATTCGCTTCTTTCTAAGGAGGGAGGAGTTACAGTCTTAGAAGAACAAGAAATATTAAGTTAAAACGCAATAACGTTTTTGTTTGTTTTGTTGAATTTAAAAAACCTTTTTTTAGTTTAAACTTAATGATTTTGTTTACAAGATTTCTCATTGTTTTTTCATTGTTTTTAGTAGTTTTAAAATAGTAAAAAAGATTAGGAATATTATATATAAGATCAGATTTTGCGTTGTAAATTATTATTAGAAGATTATTATTAGATTATTATTAGATTATTATTATAGATTATTAATTATAATTCATTCAATCAATCATCATTCATCTTTAGTTTGATATTTAAAATATTTAATAGTATTGTTAAAAGTAAAACATTTTGTAAAGTAGTAATTAAACAAAATTTTTAAAAAAGCCTCTTCGAATTCGTTAATCATAAATAAGGTTCATGCTTTTGATAACTAGCAGTTTTCGTAATTGTTTTATCATATTTTATCTATTATTGCTATCATTAAAAAGTCTAAGTAGTGATTAAAAATCTGTATAAATGATAAAAGCTACTTTTTCCTTGAATACAAAATTTTAAAATTTAACGTAGGGATTTTTAGAAAATTCTATTTTACAATCATCTCACAATATTTAAAACTTTTTTAGGGAATAAAAATAATTACACAAATATTTTTGAGTTTTATGTTTAGAAAGTTGCTAGAAGTTTGGACAGATCTCCAAATATAATGATATTTTATATTATCAATAGCATCATCACAATCATGTTTTTTAAGAAAATATTTATTTTGAATAAATAATAAATTAACACGGTTTTCCCACTTTTGTTTTGTTAAACGTACGGGTACAACAGTGATCTCTTAGTTTATATCCAAGTTCAAAAACGTTAACAGATATTTTTGGGTTTTCAAAGACAGTAATTTTATTGATGTGCACAGGAAATGTTACATCATTCATGTTTAAGATATCATTATAATGACGATAAGAAGTTCGATTACTTTTCGGAAATAATAACAATCTAGTTAACATCTCCCTTTCTAGTAAACAGCAAACACCTTACGTAACCGGCACCCCCAAGCAGCACAATAAGCGTAAACAAGTAAAGTAGTAAAGCCTCTGCTTACACCTACAAATCGACACCTTATCCGTTATATCCTGTATGTACGACGACGACTTCTTGTAAAGCCTCTTCTTCTTCTTCTTGTAAAGTCTCTGCTTACACCTACCATTCTCCAACTTACACTCTGTATACACGACGATGGCGACTGCTTGTACAGCCTCTGGAGACATCTTCATGTTACCATGGACTCAATCCATCCGAAGCGCCATCCTTTTTTCATATCGGGTTTGAGCTTTATAACATCTGGAGACACCTTTCTTTTACGACTTTTCTCTGTATACACGTGCCGGTTTTTGACTGTAGTTTTTCTTATCGGGGCTTGAAAAACAATTGCAAATAATTTTAAGAGATACCTTGATATTCAGGGTTTTCTTATCAGGTCTCTAGAGAGTGCCTAAATGGCGTGGTGCGCAGTATATCTAAACGCGTCTTTTTCATATATTCACTATTGAAAATTATGCAGATTCAGTGGCTTCGCTACTTCGGCTAATGTCTTTTTGACCATAAGAATCATTATTTTTATTTCCGTTTTTGAGAGCGGAGATAATTTAGATTATTGCATATAAAGTACTAAAGGTGTCTTGTTGGTTGTATACTTAGTAGTGATAAGTCCTCTAATTTGCCGAGGGTGGGCCTTCTGATAACCTGAAACCCATCCTCCTAGCCTTCTGATTGGCTGTGATAACCTAGAGCCCTCTGATTGGCAACCGGTCCATCCTCCTAGCCTCCTGATTGGCGGTGGGAGCGGCAAACAAATGGAGCGCTCTGATTGATAGGCGGGTCGTAAAATTACTAATTCGGACCTTAGATTTTTCCATAAGGAATAACACAAAGAAACGCCCACTTTTGCGCTAAAACTCTACTCTAGTTCGTAAAATAATTATCCATCATTGGCAGTTAATGCTATAAAAGTTGTTCCAATTCATAATAACATTTGGTGGATGTCCAACATCCCTAAAACTAGGTGTAACGCTTTTAATATGTGTACAATCGATACACCCTATTCCTGGGATATTCTTTTGAAAAAATCTACAACACATTACATTTTTGTTAATAAAATAGTTTACATAATAGTATATTGTTAAAAAAAATAATGTAAATTTTCATTATTTGGAAGTAGAGTAAGTGCACCAGTAATGGACATACCGCTAGTAATGGTCACCTTAAGCCAATTAACGTCATTATATTCATTTCTTATTACATTTTACCGCACATTTTTTCATTAACCTGTTGATTATACTATCCATAATACAAGGACGAACTCTGCGCCATCTGACAATGGTTTTTGACTAACTGTCATGCGTAAAACTTTGGCGCACCAAAAATCAGTTTGTTTTGATCTATCAGACAAGTTGTGTAGTCGTTGGGTTGAAATAGTGCCGTGAACGTATTATTGAAATTTATATATATTTATTTTGTGTTGTTACACATTTAAAGTACTTTGTATTTTTTATTCATATTTACTAAAAACAATATTATGAAAGTTTTTGATCATGGGTGACCATTACTGAATAAAAATTCTGTTAGAAATTTAGAAATGGTCACCACGGGTGTCCATTTCTAAAATACAATGATCTATTAATGGTCGCCAATATATTCGATCCATTTAGCGCTTTAAAAATTATGTATTATTTTTTTATTAATGTTTGTTTGCTTAATACATCATTGTGGAGGTTTTTGATTATGGGTGGCCATCGTTAAAATACAATAATTTATTAATGGTCTCTTTATCCATTTCGAATTTAGAGCTTTAAAGAATTTAAAGTAACCTGTAATTTCTTATTATTATAGACATGGATACCCAGAGAGGAAAGAAAAGGCCTTTTTTTAAATGGACGGAAGATAAAATGAGCCTTGCTATAGACGCAGTAAAAAATGAAGGCATGTCCAAAAAATGTGCAGCTAAAGAATTTTGTGTTCCTAGAACAACCTTAAAGCGTAGACTTGAAAAAAATTGTCTTAAACGAAAAATGGGTCCTAAAACTATTCTTTCAGAAGGCGAAGAGAAATTATTAGCTAATTGGATCTTGTCTATGGACAGAAAGGGCTTTCCTGTTAATGCAACAAATCTACTCTCCACGGTGCATAAAATTATGAAAGAAACTGGGAGGTCGACTGTTTTTAAAGATGGGATGCCCGGGAAAACTTGGTTCGCTGCTTTTCTTCGAAGACATCCTGAGATAAAAAAACGAAGAGCAGAGTCTATTACAAAATCAAGAGCTGCCGTCTCTAAAGCTGATATAGAAAAATGGTTTAATGAAATTGAAAACTATTTAAAAGAAGAAGGTATGATCGACATACTAAAATACCCAAATAGGATATACAATGCAGACGAAACCTAAATCTGGTATTGTCCTTGGGCCGGCGAAAGAAGACTTTTATGAGAGAAAATCTAATGCAGAAAAAGAGCAAATAACTGTTATGGCCTGTTTTTCAGCAGATGGTATCACAGTTCCACCAATGGTCATATATCCGTACAAAAAAATACCAAAGGATATAGTTAATTCTGCACCACCAGAATGGGCAGTGGGACGATTAGACTCCGGATGGATGAACTCGGATGTATTTTATGAGTATATCGGCAACCATTTTTTGCCCTATCTAAACATGTCACTGGGGAGGATGGCTCTAACTGAATGGAAGGTAATGAAGAAATGTCAATATCGTTTTCAGTTCCAACAGCGTCAACTTCAACTCCAAACGGTAAGCAGAGAGAAGAGAGTGTAATTCTTCCAAATGAAGAACAGTCACAGAACGGGAACAGCACTATTTTACAAGATAAAAGTACTACTTCACTAAATGTTTCAGTCATTTCTTTCACCGGATAAATTAGAAAACTTTGCGCTGTATAAGGACAAAGAAGACCAAGGATATGTGGTTAGCACTTCTTTCAAAAAATGTCTCATTTTTCCTAAAACTCCTGAAAAAGAACCACCCAAAAGAAAACGAAAAATATTTCCAGCAGTTGTATCCACTACACTTTACAGGGCCCATTATGATAATATAACGTCTAAAAGTGGCCCTTCAAAACAATCACAAATTAAAATAAAAAAGCCTGCAGTAAAGAGAAAAGTAATAAGCGAATCTGAATCTTCTGGCGATGATGTTCTTTACTGTGATGAAGATCTAGATGCGAGTGATGTTGAAAATTATACGATCAAGAATATTCATGATGGAGATTTTGTTATTATCAAATACAATGGAAATCTTTATCCAGGGAACATTCTATAACTATAATATAAATATAATATATTTGTTGTTTCCGTCTCCTAACAGAATTATGTTTTAATGATTAAAATTTTTCTTTGTTCTAGGAAAAGTGATAAAAGCTAACCAGGAAGGAGCAGAAGTTTCGTCAATGGAAAAAGCAGGCTATGACTGGAAATGGCCAGAAAAAATTGTATTATTTTATTTTTATGAGGACATTAAAAAGATTATAAGGGAACCATTAGTTAAAGGCAAACGGGGTTATTACTCAGTACCAGAACTATCTAGTTTTCTTTAAAGTTCGTTACACAACAAAGTGTCCATTACTAAATTATCGAGAGTCCATCACTAGAGTTTTTGTGACCATTACTGGCGATTTTGGCATTTGTGTAGCCAAAAATATTTTTTTGGAAAAACAATTTTTTTTTAGTTATTTACTTGGATGTATATGAAAGTATATACCTTTCTTAGTATCCTAGCACAGTAAAAAAAATTGTAAGTCAAATACTTCATTAGAACGAATAAAAATAGTACAAAATGTTCTCTTGGGTGTCCATTACTAGTGCACTTACCCTATTACCCATTTTTAACATCAATACCTTGTGGAGTTTAAGGAAATTTTATACATCTTGGATAAATTTAATTGTACACTCAATTTGTCCAAGTGTTATGTTTACCCCATTTTAAATAGCGCGCTAGTACGCCCCATCGTAATCTTAACTTTTGGAGCGAGCCTTACCTTATTTACCCTCTCATTGTACAATTCCAGAGATAACCACCGAGACGTACAAGTACATAGGAAAATTGGTTCGGTCAGGCCACGAGAATTCTTTGTCTGATTTATTTGAACTGCATAAATACATCTTTGTTCCACATCGTGCAAGGTAAAGGCAGGTGGTGGTACTAGCGCTGCAATTTCATTTGCTGTTCTGACCATTTAAATACCGTTTCGTGCATTCTCTGACTGTTGACATTTGCTGTCTACTGCCTGTTTGATTTATGTTCATACTGCTGTATTTAAGTAGGCAATTCTTTTATCTTTATTTGTTTTATTGGATTTATTTAACTTAATTATAATTGTGTCTAGTTTTAAGTTAAGATATCACGAAAACTATTGCTTTGTGGAAATAGTGAAGATGAGGTTGATAAAATGCATTATTTTCCATCTAATAATGAAAAGTAAGAATTCTTTATATATTTTTCAAGTAAAAAATTATAATTCTAATGTGTTTATAGGTTTGTAGTAGCCATTTTACAGAAGATAGTTATCTAAATTTGTCAACACGAAAACTGCAAGTCAATGCTGTCCCAAGTTTATTCCCTGTTAATACACTTAAAAAAAATCCTTAACAAGAACATATTTTGGAATCTGAAATTGAGGGTAGTTTAATAGATATAATCTTATTTCTAATAACCTACCTATAAAAAACATGAAAGAAGGCTTGTTTATTTATATTATTAATAACCATTAATTGCATTCCAACTAATATTAATAACATATAACAAATTAGTTGCTTCAATAATTTAAAAATGATTGTAGCTTTTTTCTTTGAAACTATAATTTTTATTTATTTTCGCAGTGTAATGATTTTTGTGCTTTGTATTGCAGGGGAAGCAGGGGAAGCCTGTCACAGAAGCTGTTGCAAGTTGTTCAGGATTGCATAGAAACCAATGTTTCTCTGATCCAATTAAGCGCTCTGTTTTTCGAAATATTAAAGGCCTTTCTAAACTAGAGGCATCTCCTAGAAAGAAGCGCTTGATACAGATTGTGGAAAGTAAAGAGGCCTATATTCGTAAATTAAAAACACTTTGCAAGAAAAGGGCTGGTAATATCAAAGCACTAACAGATATTGCAGATTTGAATGTCGCAAGGAATTTATTTGCTGGGATGTCTAGCAATACTGCAGATTTTCTAATATCTCAGTTACGATCTGCAAGACGAAGTCCTCATGGCAGGCGTTGGACTACCCAGGAAAAAGGGTGCATTAGCAGAAAATAAGTCGGCGATGCTATAGATTTCTTAGAAAAATTGTTTGCCTACCATCCCGAAATAGATTATTGCAAACAATTCCATTTCATTCTGGTATTAATGACCATTTATTTAAACACATTGCAAACTCCATCTGAAAAGAAGAGGATAAATATTGTGCATTATTTTTTATGAAATGGATATAAAAGAGCATGTGCAATATGGTAAGAATTCTGATCATATTGTTGGTTTTGAGGAACTGGATGAAAACATAACAAAAAAATCGGCAACTAAAGCATTGACATTTATGCTTCAAGGTGTGGTACGTAATTGGAAGCAACCTATAGCATTTTTTTTTCTGTAGTGGTGCATATCCATCTAGCTATTTGCAAAAATGAATTGTGTATGTGGGGTCCACCAATGTGAAAGCCTTGAAGAAGATGGGCTTAACTGTTCACCAGCCATGTATTTTAATTGACAACAAGAAAGTATTTACTATGTATGATCCTCCACATCTCCTCAAGTGCACGTGATCATTATTTAGAAAACATAATGTAATGTTTTCTGTCGAAATAGCTGGAAGTAATTAGATAATGGAGGCCCGTTTTTCGGGCACTACATAAAATAAAATCTTTTCACTTAGCTCCTATTATGCAGTTTACAATGAAGGTAAACATTGCAGCACAGGCATTTCTGTTGAAATAGCTGGAAGTAATTAGATAATGGAGGCCCGTTTTTCGGGCACTACATAAAATAAAATCTTTTCACTTAGCTCCTATTATGCAGTTTACAATGAAGGTAAACATTGCAGCACAGGTCATGAGCCATACAGTAGCAGCTTTTGTGTATGCACTTTTATCTTGAGGTAATTTAACAGTAGCAAATAATAGTAAGATTAACCATATTTATGTAACTCATATTTTTTGCAGGAGAACTAGAGCAGAGAGCAGTGGCAATCGCTACTTTTGTGCAGCAGGTTGATGAACTGTTTGACAATTTCAATGGAAGCAGGGCTGTTCCACCAGAAGGAAAAGAACTGAAGTGTTGTGTTGTGTTTGAACAATCCAAACATGTCTTATATTGAAAAACTGCGTTCCAGATGGTTAAGGAATGGCAGTTTCAACGACGGACAAAAGCCGGCAATCTTAAAATACTGAAAATGCACTTCCCCCAATAATGGTGTTTCCTAGAAAAAAATTCAAACATCACATGTTAAATGGCGCACCGTCTGGTACATTAGGTCTTGCATGATCTTCAGGCTGGATGAATGGGGATCTCTTTCCATCCGTTATGAAACACTTCATCCAACATAGTGGTTCATTTAAAGAAAATCCAACAATTCTGATATTTGACAACCACGAGAGCCACCTTACCATAGAAACTCTCAACACAGCCAAGGAAAATGGAGCCATCATAGTCACACTACCTCCCCATTGCAGCTATAAGCTGCAGCCACTAGATATATTGGTCTTTGGCTTATTAAAGGCACACTACCACGCTGCTTTTAACTCATGGCTCTTGCATCACCCGGGGACTCTATTATCTATTTATGATGTTGCTGGTTGTGTTGGTATAGCGTTTGAACGTTCGATGACTCCATCAAATATTAAGTCAGGGTTTTAGAAAAGCCGGAATATATCCATTTGATAGGAATGTGTTTACGGCTGATGATTTCTTAAGCAGTTCAGTTACTGATAGAAATATTTTGGATACTGCCACAACATCAGTTTCATCCTTGCCTGACGACCAAGTTGCATCAATGCACATCACAAACACCTGATTTGGAGAACAATCCATCATCTATTCCCGAAGACGATATTGCTTTAACATCTGAAATATCTCATTTGGCGAATATAATCCATCTGATGAAAATTCACCAGAACGCCCAAAATTATTTGTAAGTCCCGAAGTGTTCAGAGGATATCCTAAAGCAGGAAAAAGGAGTATTAGTAGCCAACGCAGAAAAGCTGTAAATTGTATTGTAACATGATATGTTAACTAAAAACGTAGTATTTTTAAATTAATTATATGGCTAACACTAACACCATCTATTGTATAGAGTTCTTAACATGTTAATTATTATAAACGATTCCTGTCAGTAATTCCAACTTTATACACGTTCTTTAATGTGGCATAGTCCAATACCTTAAAATACGATTGATTCTCTTATTGTCATTGGTGTTATACACAGCATTGGAATATACAATACCAAAAGACGTTACAAATTTCAAGTTAAAAGACGTTACAAATTTCAAGTCAAAAGACGTTACAAATTTAAAGTCCAAAGACATTACTGGGTTACTATCGAATTACCGCTGATTAGTTCTACATTGGTGCCCTTCACTCGACCACCCTCTCCTGGATCAACCAATGGATCAGATGTAAAAAAAGATAAGTCGACCAACGTAAATAAATGCATTTATAATATTATACAGCTGTCTCGTTTTTCTTTATTTTTTAAACGTAATATCAAAATCATTTTCGTATCGTCAACTGTATTAGAATAAGTTTTTGTAAAGAACTGTTTGCGGATTATTTTTTTGTAACGTATTCTCAATTTCATTTATTATAGCACCAAGGAAATCTATTTATCTTTTATACGAGGATATAGTTTATAATGCAAAGAAGTACACTACTAGATCCTTCTACTATTCGTAGATGATTAGCTACTAGACATTGCAACCCTGGTATTTTACATGAAGTAATTAATTACTTCAAACAAAATCCTAAGTCTGAGTCGTCTAATTTTTTGCATGTAAAAGATGTTGCTTTGGTTTATGATGCCATAACAATAAGATAGGGATTTTGGGCTGATAAAAGTGGAAAAGTGTATGGATATTGTGATCTTGGTAGCATTGCACTAACGGACAATGAAGAGTTAGCAAAAAAAGTGCTAGTTTTTATAATTGGTAGTCTAAATAAAAAATTCAAATGTCCAGTTGCTTACTTTTTTATAAATAAAATAAATACTACAGTTCAGAGCCAATTAGTACTTTCTATCATCTTAGCACTATATGAAGCTGAAATTACAGTTAGATCTCTGACAAGTAATGAAACAACCACAAATTTAAAGACCTATGAACTTTTAGGTTGTAGCTTAGATCATGCAAATATTCAATCTTCTTTCTCATCCAGATAAACCTTTTATAAATATACACTGTATTGTTGATCTTTGCCATCTTATGAAAATTTGTAGAAATTGTATGGCTGAATTAAGTTTATCTCACTCAGGCCGTATAATATTATTTGATTATGAAATAAAGCTTCATGAAATTCAGCAAATTGAAATTTTGAAGTTTGCTAATAAACTATATTTTATAAAAACAAGAAAATTAATATTCCTTTAGCAGTCCAGGTTTTGAGCAGTAGCGTAGCTGATGCATTACAATTCGTAATTTCGTGATTTTAAAAAGGCTTTTGCTACTATAGAGTTTATTAGAATTTTTGATAGAGTGTTTGACATTATGAACGCTAGAAATAATTTTGGGAAAGGATTTACATCTATGAAATTAAGTAATCTATCTGTTTTGGAAGAAATATTTGAGAATGCTAAGAGCTATATCTTACAATTAAAATGTGAGGAAAATAATATTTTACAACACCGTAGGAAAACCCTAGAAGACAAGGAAGAATCAATTACTATTGGAATTTTTTCCGTCACATGAAAAAAGTATTTATGTTGATAAAGAACTTATTGTTGAAGAATTAATCGATGAAGAAGTATTGTCATTACCAAAAAATATTATTTATTTTATATTGCAGGCAATGCAGCTTATACATTTTTTGAAAAGTTTCCCTGTTCATTTTGTGAAGATATAATTTTAAATACAGATATTTTCAGTAAGGATCATAACCAGTAAAAGATTATGTTTGTTTTACAAATTTACAAAATCGAGACAAATTGAAATTTGTTTCAATGTTTATTTTTAATAAATTTTATTCATTGAAAAATGTTATCAAGAATATTCTTCAAACATGAAAAATAACAACTTTAAAAAAGATATTATGTTAAAAGTTCAAAGACAATTTTTGAATTAATAAAAAACTGTAAATCCTATAGGCCCAGTTATGCACATTATAATTGCACAAAATAAACATTGTAAAATTTATATCTTCTTCAGTGTAAACAATTGACACAGCAAAAGCAAGGTTCAAAGTCATCCCTTAGGCGTAAATTAAACAAACTTATTTTATTTAATCATGTTTAATCTGAGTTATTTTGTAAGTTAACAACCAGCTTATATTTAACTAAACTTTTATAATTTTTAAATATTTTTTATTTTAACATAATACTATATGACTTTAGCACTCTTGCCATTGCATGTTAAATACTATTAAATTTTAATTGAAAAACTTATTTATCATAATAAAATTTTGTTAATTGATTATAGGAGGCCGAATCTGGCAAGTGTACGATTATCACCTGTTTAATTAGGCTCTTACAAAAATTAAGAATAATAAAAAAACTCTTCGTTTCAACGTAACTTCCAAGTTTATTTGAAAAAATATGTTTCGCTAAGAAGCATCGTCAGATGATGTTAGTACAATAAATTTAATCTTACAAAAGTGTTATATTTTGTGAATTTAAAAGCAAGTTAATTATAATCAAAAGTGGCAGTGATAAACTATAAACCATTTTCGATAAGTAAGGATCCAAAACATTATTACATTATCCTATATGATATTTATGTTATTATAAATATTTCAATCTAAACATCGACATTATCCTGATAAGATCCTTATCAGTTGCTTAATTGAATGGACCTGTTTTAAAAAGCAGGTCCGGGCTAACAAAGCTATTTATACAATATTATTCATAATGGGCTCCAGCAGCAATGAAAACAATACAATCAACAAACCATACACCTTCTCAACAGCCCTCACTAAACAACAACCCAATGCAACCTCAACAAAACAGCAGGCCATTGTTTTCAATTCACTAAATGAAATCAAACTGGAAGATTACCTATTAGCTATTACACAAAATGTTAATCCAAAAAACATTGTTTTGCTCTAGAATTTCCAACAACCGCATCTGTGTATACTTTTCGTCCAAAAATATAGTTGACGAGTTTATGAACCAGTACCAGGGAATAATCACAATAAATGGTGAACCAATTCACGCCAGACCACTAATAATACCCAGCCAACGTTTACTTTTGTCCAACGTTTGCCCAACTATTCCTCATGAAGTTCTAGAAAATGAAATAAAACTTCTTGGTTACAACCTAACGTCATCTCTTAGTTACTTAAGAATAGGAACTTCTAATACAGCAATAAAACACTGTTACGAGCCCAAACTGTAAAGTTACTAAAAATGAGCTTACCTTGAGTTTTATATGATTATTTAACATATTTCTGACATAAATAGTAGTACATATTTATTATTATTATAATGAAACTCATTTAATGTATAATTCATTTACCATTTATTTATTAAATAATCCAAACACAAATTTCTAATAATCCATTCCTTCTATCGAAAACAAGAATATCATTATTGACACTTTTATTGTTTAGTTGCTTGATATTTTAGTCTTCATTGTAGTTTAGGTAATAACTTGTACTTCAGTGTTTAATACTTTTAATGAAATAAATAAATAATACTGATTTATAATATATTGAAATAGTTATTTTCTATGACAGTTATTAGACAGTTATTAAACGTCAAAATCTTTTAATTGTATAACACAAAAAATTATTTATTTTTGTAACGTAGTAACAGAACTTCTCATCTTTATTTTTGGACTTGAATGTAGTAAGTCAAAATATAACAACATCCTCCCCATTTTGACTTAACACACAATTCTTATTGTTGCTTCTTCTGGTCTTCCATACTTTGTACCCCGGTTTTTGCCTTACGTTTTTCCCGTATGGGTCTTGCAACTGCTTTGGTTAAAAAATCTGCAACATTTTCTTTGGTATCTATGTATTTTAAATTTATTCTATTATTCTCAATTTCATCTTTGATGAAAAAATATTTCCTTTGTATATGTTTGGTTTTTGATTGATATGTATTGTTTGTTGCTAATTTTATGGCTGCTTGATTGTCATTGTATATTTCTTTATTTATTTTATTTCTAGTAATTGGCTTTGGTTGAGATTAAATTGATTGTACTAACCCTTACTTTTTGGAAGTCCATATTATTAAGAATAATAAAAAACTCTTCGTTTTAACAAAACTTCCAATATTTATTTAAAAAATTGCTTTTTTAACCTTAATTACAGCTGTTTCGCTATAAACTAGCATCGTCAGAGTGACATATTGAAATTACATTTTTTGTTTGTTTGTAGCTAGGTACCTGATGTTGATTAAGTGGGTAAGGCTAGACCAAGTATGGAAGTAAGAGGACATAACAATATTAAAGCCTAGATGTTATGAGCCCTAAGGGATTATCCTGGATGTACTTCCCTCTAAGATCAGTATAACTGTGCAATGATATAGAAAAACCAGGAAAAAACTATATCATGCTGATCTTTACAATAACTTAATATATTTATGTTACAATAATGTCTTATCTGTGTATAAAATGAAGACTCAATCAAAGTAAACAGTTTAATAGTGGAGAATTTCCAAGATTTATTTGTTCATTCACTACTTTAAATTGTTGATCTGCTAGATGTCTTTTTATTTCAAGTTGTTCGAGGAAATCTAAATTTTGTTTTTTATCACAAATATGTAATATTTGAATGTCATTGGTGTGTATGAGTGAGTGTGGATGTTCAAGAACGTGTTTTGCATAGTTTAACTTATCTGGTTGTTGTAATCTATATGCTCTTAAGTGTTCATTGAATCTTATTTCAAAGTTTCTTTGTGTTTGACCTACATATACATCATTACATTTTGGACAATTAATTTTGTAAACAGCAGATTTTTTTTAATTTAGGTAATTTTGTTTTTACATTTAACAATTTTGTACCAACATTATTGTGTGATTTGAATGAAATTAATGCAGATGTTGCTGAAGATATTATTTTTGAAATTGTATTAGAAATATTTCCACAATATGTAATACTTTTATAACTTTTAATTTCTTTAGTTTGTTGAGGGAATATTAGTTGTAGTGACATTTTATGTTCTTTCTTATTAATTTATTTATTAAATGTAATGGATAGCCATTACATGTAGCTATTTGTTTTATAATCTCAATTTCTTTATTAAAATTATTTTTGTTAGGATGTTAGGATGTTAGGATGATTTGAATGATATGGTATGGTTACATCTGTTTGTGTTGGTTTTCTGTATATTGAATAATTTAATGAATTAATTATTTTTTCAATTCTCAAATCTAGAAAATTAATTGAATTATTTTTTTCAACCTCTAAGGTAAAATTAATTTTAGTATGTAAGGTATTAATATAATTAAAAAATATATGTAATTGTCGTTCACTACCTACAAAACCTGCTAAGAAATCATCAACATATCTATACCAAAATACAATATTGTTTTTATAACTAGAATTAAAGATTTGGTTTTCTAAATTATCCATGAATATATTTGCTAAAATTGGAGAAATAGGACTCCCCATTGGAATACCTTCATTTTGAATATATACTTTGTCATTAAAAGTAAAATAATTTTGGCTAATGCATACATTAAATAGGTCAATTATATCTGATCTTATACCTGGATGAATATTTCTTTCATTTAATAGTTTTTTAACTAGAACTATACATTCTTTAGGAGGTATTTTAGAGAACATATTAGTTACATCAAATGATACTAATTTAGTATTATTTTGTAAATTACATTTATTTAATTTATTTATCAAATCTACATCTTTGTCATTTCACAATGGAATACTCGACCCTTTACAATCACTCATGTTGAAGCGTTGTAAAATTCTTTTAATGTACTTTTCTTATTTTATATGTAAAATTTCTTCTTCTCGGTGTCTAGTTATTTCCCATCCAAGTAAGTACTTAGCTTCCCCTAGAAATTTCATCATAAATTTGGTGTTTAACTTTTGCATGACATGATCTGCCCTTTCTTTTGTATTTGTGGCTAATAATATGTCATCTACATATAAACTAATTATAGAATAGTTGTTGTTTTTGTTGTATAGAAATACACAAGGTGATGAATATAATTCTGTAATTGTAATTCGGATTTAATTGTCTGACACCAGATACGTGCACTTTGTTTAGGCCGTACAGTCCTTTCTTTAATCTACATACTTTGGTCCTTTTATCTTCATCTATTCCTGATGGGATTTCCATATAAATTTCATCATTCAATACTCCATTTAAATACGCTGTCGTTACATAATATTGAAAAAATTACAGGTGCAAAAACTTCATCATAATTTTCTCCTTTTATTTGGTTAAATCCTCTGGCTACTAACCTAGCTTTAAATTTTTCAATAGAACCATCCACATTTTCTTTAATTTTAAAAACCCATCAAGAATCAATGGTATGTTTGTCTTTTACCCTATTTACTATGTCCCATGTCTCATTGAGCTTATGTGACTTCAACTCTTTGTTTATGGCAGATATCCATTCATTTTTGTAAACTGTATCTATTACCTCTTCATATGTTTTAGGTGTGTCAATGGTATTTACTATAAAGTTTAATCTGTTTATTCTGTTTTTTATTCGGTTTGATCTTCTCGGATTTTCAAAATTTTGCTCTTGAGTTGGGAAATTTGCACAGTCTGGATAAGTTACTGAGGTATCTTTAGCTACGTCATCAATTTCCGAATTTGTTGAGCTATGTGTAATTTCATTTTCTTCAACTATTATTGTGCTATTTTCTGAAGGTTGTTCTTGAATATTTTCTTGGTGAACTTGTATGTGTTTTTCATTTGATTGTTCTTCTCTTTCATCTCTATCATAGGTTATTTGGAAATAATTATATCTTGTATCTTTTTTTCCAGTAAGTTGGAACCTCTTCTATTTTCCATTACTTCTGCATCCCTGACTATGATTACTGTATTTCTTTGTATGCAGAATAGTCTATAATGTTTGGTTAAGTGATCATAACCTGGAAATATTGCTGTTTTGGATACTTTATCCACCTTCTTTCTGTTTTGTTTTGGTATTAAGTAATAGGTTAGGCTTCCAAACACTTTAATATGTTTCACATCTGGTTTAAAGTTAAGAAACATTTCATCAGGTATAGTGTTAATTTTCTTTGTGTATGTTCTGTTTCTAAGGTAAACTGCATAATACGCAGCTTCGGCCCAAAACTTTAATGGTAAATTTGAGTCGTTCAGCATACACCTCACCATTTGTATAATTGTTCTATTATTGCGTTCAGCTACACCATTTTCTTGAGGATTATAAGGAGCTGTTAACTCATGAATTATACCACTTTCTTGTAAGCATTTTTCAAATTCTTGGTTGATGAACTCACCTCCATTGTCTGATCTTATGCGTTTTATTTTCTTACCCATTTGGTTTTCAACTTCACTTTTAAATATTTTAAATTTTATTACTGTTTAAGCTTTTGATTTCAGGAAATACACAAAAAGTTTTAGCAAAAAATCGTCTACTAGTAAATACATATATAGTGAACCAGCTATTGAAGGTTCCTGTATTGGTCCACATAAGTCCATGTGAACTAATTCTAAAATACCATTTCTTTTAATTTCATCATGAGAAACAAATGGCTTTTTTACTGCTTTACCAGTTATACAGTCTTCACACTTAGGTAATTCTTTATTGTCAAATTTTAGTCCCAACACTATATTTTCCGATTTCATTTTATTTATTGTTTGAAAGTTTTGATGCCCAAACCGTCTATGCCATAATTCGGCACTTAAATCCACTTTTTCAAAGTCTTTTTCAGACACTATGTCTGCTTCATATAAATTATCTTTTCTTTTGCCTGTCATCATAAGTGTTCCATCTTCCTTTTCAATTGAACAGTTTCCATTTTCAAACTTGATTTTAAAACCTTTTATCTCAAATGCACTTATTGATAAAAAAATTTCTGTTATATTTGGCACAAATAGCACATTTGTAATATTGATGTATTTAAAATAACAATTTTCATTAGTTACTTTAACTCTAATAGTTCCACTGCTATGTACTTTTATAAAATTTCCATCTGCTAATTTTACTTCAGTACTTTCAGTTGAGCTAATAAAGAGGGATTTATCATAAGTCTTGTGACTTGTTGCACCAGAATCTAAGAACCATTTGGTTAAATAGGGTTAATGTTCTCTGTTACTTCCATAGCACTTTCATACCTGCACTTACATTTGCTTGCCGAGTTTAACTGTTCATCTTGTTCAATTTCTTTTGTGGACCTGCTATCTGCTCTATGAAAACAGTTTTTAGCATAGTGAACTCTTTTACTGCACACCCAACAAATAACGTTTGATTTCGGTCTAGGCTGTTCAGAATTTCTTTTTGATAAACAAGCAGCTTCTAATTTAACTTCCGTTTCAGTTAAATTTAGTTCTTCTTGTGCTTTTAATCCATTTCTAGTCCTGTAGTCTTTATTTGTATTCTAATAGTGTTAAAAGTTCTTGGTAAACCGTTTAATATTAAACCAATATACTCTTCATTTTCAATACTTGTGTTACATTGCTCAAGTTGGTCTTTTAAAAACTGAGCTCTAGCTAAGTATTTTTCAATATTTTCAGTACCTACTTTTTTAATTGAGCTTAACTCAAGTCTTGAATCAACTCTTCTTGATGATACTTTTCCCTCATGAATTTCTTTAAGTTTGTTCCAGATATCTCTAGATTCATGCTTCATTCATTCATTCATTCATTCATTCGTGCTTGACTGGCTTCAATCGCTCCTAAAATCATAGATGCAGCAATTGCACTTTTTTCGTTATAGGTTTCTATTTCTTTTTGATTTATCTCATTTACTTCTGGACATACTGTTTCAATGGTATACCAACACTTCTTGGCTTTTAGCATCAATTTTATTTGATGTCTCCATAACTGATAGTTTGTCTCGTTCAACTTAGTTATAGAGTTTTGACCCTCCATTATTTTTGATTTTCTACAGTTGCACCTTGAATAAAAACTACTTTCTGGCAGAGTGTTTTTCTCGTACAGCTTTTTTTTTAGATAATATTAAAAAATTTCCTTTTATATATTAACTACTGGTACCTGGGCCCATAACCTGTAGTTCAGGTAATAACTTGTACTTCAGTGTTTAATACTTTAACGTGCCGATCAACGACGCTATATAAATGTACATATTTTTGGACATAATTTTCTGTCTTTGTTAGATATTGGTGCCACCAAACCTGTTTTGGGTGGTCCTGGATGGAATATTCTTAGTAAATATTGCAAGTTTATTCTAACAGATCAAAAATTATGTTGTGGCAAATGGGCAAACGTGCGTTGGAACAATACATGTACCAATTCAATTACAAAATCGTTGTCGTATTTTGGAAATACTTGTGGTTCCTTCTTTACCACATCGTCTAATACTGGGAATAGATTTTTGGCTAAAAATGGCAATTATACCCGATATTTTTGCTGGCGAATGGAGTTTTAGGAATGATGATAAAATCGAATCAAGTGAAGTTTGCGGTATCCAATATCTAGACGCTTTAACAGATCAGCAACGTGAGGATTTGAACTTACTTCTTGATGATGCTTTCAAGACAATGGGAACTAAATTAGGTTTTACCCATTTAATAGAACACGTTATTACAACCGATTCTCATCCCATAAAACAACGCTACTATCCAATATCACCTGCGTTGCAAAAGGTAGTTAACGAAGAGTTAGATGATATGCTAGCAAAGGATATTGTTGAACCAAGTACAGCCCCCTGGTCATCCCCAATCGTAATGGTTAAGAAAAATGATGTAAAATGGAGGTTCTGCGTTAACTACAAGAAACTAAACGCGGTCAGTATACCCGACGCATATCCTATCCCGTATTTCAGTGCAATTCTGGACAAATTACTCGATGCGCATTATCTGACAACTCTTGATCTAACTTCCGCATACTGGCAAATTAAAGTGGCAGAAAAGCCTAGACCATTAACCGCATTTACGGTTGCAGATCGTGGCTTATTTCAATTTAAAAGGATACCTTTTGGGCTTCACTAAGCCCCGGCTACGTGGCAAAGGTTAATAGACCGAGTCCTGGGAGTTGATCTCGAGAATTATACTTTTGTATATCTCGAAGATGTCATCATGTGTACTTCAGCATTTGAAAAACATCTCGAAATTTTGAAAGAGGTTCTAAGGCGAATTAAAGATGCAGGTTTGACTCTGAATAGAGAAAAATGTGTATTTTGCCGTCCAGAGTTAAAGTATTTAGGATATGTTGAAAACGAACATGGCCTTGCTGTCGACCTGGAAAGGTCGATACTATTCTTAATATCCCTACTCCTCGTAATGTTTCTGACGTAAGAAGGATGGTTGGGTTAGCATCTTGGTATAGGCGTTTTATTCCGTCATTTTCAATCTTGGTTGCTTCACTTACCCGGCTCACAATGAAAAACCAACCTTTTGTTTGGGATCAACATTGTGAAAAGGCTCTAAATCAAATCAAAGAACACTTAATCACAGCTCCAATACTCGCATGTTCTAATTTTACGCAACCTTTTATTGTCGAAACGGACGCATCAGACTTTGGATTAGGTGCCGTTCTCCTTCAGCGTCTCACAGACGGCGAAAGAGTTATATGTTATTTAAGTCGATCTCTTAGCAAAAATGAGCGAAAGTTCTCAACTACAGAAAAATAATGCTTAGCACTTCTATTTACCATAGAGAAGTTACGCCCGTATCTAGAAGGCACTAAATTTTCAGTTATCACCGACCACTATAGCTTGAAATGAATATTTAGTATTAAGGATCCGGTAGGTAGAATTGCTCGATGGGCATTGCGACTACAGCAATATAATTTCGAAATAATACATCGTAAGGGGAAGGATCGTATTGTCCCTAATGCACTATCTAGGACAGTACCTGTAATCGATAAAATTAATTTTGTATTACCCTCAGATAAATCTTGTACTGATAAGTGGTATAATAAGCTGTTTAACTTTGTAGAAAAATATCCGCAAAATATCCTCTTTGGCGACTAGAAAATGGAAAACTCCTTCGTAAAACTATGACACCTTATCCTGCACTATCTTCGTCTTGGCTTGTTGTTGTACCGAAAGGACAAAGAAGCGAATTAATTAAGAAGTTTCATGATCCCCCTACTTGTGGCCATTTGGGTATTACCAAAACCGTTGGTAGAATATCAGAAGTATATTATTGGCCTAAAATGAGATCTGACGATTCGCGTTACATAAGAAAGTGTGATGTTTGTATTCGCACAAAAC
Organism: Ophraella communa; assembly: GCA_035357415.1. Classification (NCBI taxonomy): domain Eukaryota; kingdom Metazoa; phylum Arthropoda; class Insecta; order Coleoptera; family Chrysomelidae; genus Ophraella; species Ophraella communa. The sequence goes on from CM068995.1 coordinate 27,543,539, forward strand.
CAGAACAAAAGTTACCTATAGGGCAAATGCTGTCAGTTCAGCATACGGTGTCAAAGCCTTGGGAACTTGTTAGTGTTGACTTAATAGGTCCCTTACTTCGATCATCTCAAACATATTCCTACATTTTATCTGTTTTAGATTGCTTTACTAAATTTATTCTATTATTCCCACTTCGTTCTGCGACCACACCTGCAATTGTTAAAAACTTAGAGGACAATGTTTTTCTGAAGATTTTTGGAACTCCAAGGAAGATAATTGCGGACAATGGTCAACAACTCCGAAGCCATATGTTTCAAGATTTAATAAAACGGTATCAAGTAAAAATTATGTATACGGCTAATTATCACCCACAGGCTAATGCGGTGGAAAGAGTTTATCGAGTCATAAAGACAATGCTCGCCAGCTATGTATCAGAAAATCAAAGACACTGGGATAAATATGTTGCTAAAATTGGATTCGCACTTCGATCAGCTAAAAATGATGTTACGCAAGTCACACCGAACCTTGCCAATTTTGGCAGAGAAGTTAGCATTAATGAAGTGGAAAAATATCCAAGTGATAATAGTGACCCAAAGAATCGTAGTGAAGCTCTAAGTCAACTATATAAAGACATACAAATACGTCTTCAAAAGGCATATAAAAAAGCGAGAGTTCCATACAACTTAAGACACCGTTCAGAAAAGTTTACGCTAAACCATTATGTGTGGAAACGAAATTATATTCTTTCAAGTGCTTCCCAATATTTTACTTCAAAGTTGGCACCTAAATTTTGTAGACCATATAAAATAATAAGAGTTGTTTCACCATGGACCTACGAATTGGCAGATGAAAACAACTAATTCATTGGAATTTGGTCAAGTAAAGATATTAAAGCTCATCCTCCCGACATCGACGATACCAATCCAGAATTAGACAATGACGAAATTAGTTAAGTTGTATCATAGTAATGAGTATTAGTTTATTCATTTTAAGAATTACTGTTTTATCAACATCGATAAGTTCTTTAAGAAAAAAAATACTTAAATTAAAAGTTTCCGGGAAGGGAAGTGTGTTACGAGCCCAAACTGTAAAGTTACTAAAAATGAGCTTACCTTGAGTTTTATATGATTATTAAACATATTTCTGACAAAAGTAGTAGTACATATTTATTATTATTATAATGAAACTCATTTAATGTATAATTCATTTACCATTTATTTATTAAATAATCCAAACACAAAATTTCTAATAATCCACTCCTTCTATCGAAAACAAGAATATCATTATTGACACTATTATTGTTTAGTTGCTTGATATTTTAGTCTTCATAACCTTTTTCCTGCACCATTACCTAAAACAAATTATTTTATTAAAACATAAACAAACTTCTTTTATCGATTTAAAGTCAAAAGTCAAAGAACGATTTTAAGTCATAAGTCTAAAAAGGTATTGACATCTGAACGTACCAACCAACTTCCTCTATAACTAAATTCAAAATTATTGTTCCATTAATTTGAAAGCTAAGTGACTTCCTTAAAAACCGGTTCCTTTTTTTGGATTCTTTCATTTTTAGAAATAGCCACGTTGTGGACTCCGCATTTTGCGCATTTTCTATCCAAATTTCCATTTGTAGAAAGATTGCTTCTATTTGTTAAGTAACAAAAATCACCTTTGTGGATTGATTCTTCCTACGAATGTGGAAAAAAATAAATTAGGAAATCGATTTTCATAACCATTTATTGGTTCCACTTTAAGAGTGGTAAGTTTTACATTATTATTAATTTTAGTTTTATTTGATATTAACTACTTACCTTTATCCTAATTCGCTGTTCATCTTTTAGGAACAAAGAATAGATTATCGTTCTTTCTTTTTTTATCTCCTTCTTCAGCTGAGACGTCCCTCTAGCTTACCACTTTGGACTTTTTTGCCATCACTAGACCACCTCATTGGCAATATCTAACATCGTAGACGACCTATTTCACTACTGCCGTATGTGCTTTGGAAATATTAGTTTTATCCATATTTAATAGACAACTACATCCTAAGGAGCTCACCCCCATCGGAATTTACCTGGAAACCAGAAAATAAGTCTAAATTTATTAATTTTTCTTCACTGTATTACAAACTAGTGCTTACCGGAAAATTGTAAATATAAATACGTATTTATATCTTCCTCTCACTGTGAACGCTATAACATCAGCTAAATTGTCAGTTATATTTGAGAACTATACTAAATTTGAGTGTTTTGTATTTATTAACCTCTCTAATTATTATAAATACAAAAAGAACAACAGTACATATTCGTTATTTTGTTAAAAGAGAACCCTTGAACCCATCCGGAGAACTTACTCCTTGTCCAACCCCTAATAGGAAGAGGCAAGCTTACAACACATCTTAAGTTTTCGTCGCCAAGTGTATATATCACCACCCACCAATATCGTCCTGGATTTTTATGTCACATGAAAGTCAAGAATGTACTCTTTGTAATCAAAAAGGCCATTTTACTAATAAATTCCCTAATAACAACAATATACCTTTAACAAATTAACAGAATAAAGTAGCAAAAAGAAACATAGTAAAGATAGCTACAGGAGAATGCCCGAAAACTCATAGGAAACCGATACAAATATCAAACGAAGCTTTTCCGACACGGTTACCCCTCCCGCAGAAGAAATTACTAGCCAACCTTTTATTGTTCCAAAGAATAAATTCACGAAGCGTTCAAAAATTAATAAAGAGGTGGAAACCTTATTGGCACCAGCCAAAGTGTTGTAAACTAACCTTTACACCCTCTTCGATGTAGGTCATATTTAATTATTGTATTATTTGTTATTGCTTTATATAATTTTTCATCAACTATTGGTATCTTTGTGTTTTGTTATTTTAATATTATATTACATTTTGGTTTTTATTTAATTATAATGTTTTGGTAAAGCATTGTTCTTTATAAATATGCACTTGCTGATTTGCTGTTTACACGGTTCATAGAACGTTATTTATCATTGTTGTCGCCTTTTGATTGGTCATTATGTATGTTTCCAGTAGCGTCGGTCACATGACCGCTTCATTCTATAAAACTGAACTGTTGCAAGGTATCAGGGATTATTATGATTATAATATACACGCGTAGGAATATAGATCTCGTTTCTTTTAATAAAATAGTTGGTGAACTCCTGAGTTTCAGTGCTAACCCTTAACACCCATAGAGAAACCACAACATTGGTGTCAGGTGTGGGGTATATTATTGTGTGGTTATCCCATTCGATTAATTTTCAGAAAATTCTAGAAAGTCGTTTTGGGACACAATTATCCCTTTTCTCTTTTTTTCTGCGTGGTTAAGTAGTGTTAAGTGGTACATAGTGTTAAAGCTGTAAACCAGGAGTACCAAATTCCAGTTGAAAGAAGTTGACGCCGGTTTAGACTATATGGATTTATAGTCTTTTCCAGTTGCTGCCGTGTTGATGCTTCCTTCTTGCTGTTTCTTTTGCGATTGGCGCGAAAGAATTCTGGCTGCCGATCCCACATAATTCCGAATCATCTGGAGTAGTCATCTTTCTCAGCGTCCAAAAGAAGCAGTGCAGTGTGAAGTGTACGCAACAGATGGAAAAGTGAGTGTAAACGTGTGGATAATCAGATTTCGTAATTTTCTTCCAAGCTTATAATTTTTTTTATTATTTTTCTAGACTGTTTTATATTTTCCATATGTTTTAAATTCTAATGCCTCTTAGTAATAACAAAGATCCTGATCCTAACGACAACGCAAATATGGCATTTACAGTAGATTTCGCTTTTAAAATAATTCCAGAATTCGATGGAAATCGAATCAATTTGCATTAATTCGTTTCTTGTTGCGATGTCGTTTGGTCAACTGCGGCAACTAGGGCCAATCAACAAATGTTTTTAAGTGTTAAAGCTAAATTAACAGGCCAAGCTTATAATTTTTTTAAATATAAAGAGTTTGATGACTGGCCAAGTTTAAAAAATATTCTCCAAAATCAGTACTTAAAACGACGAACTATTGCACAAATTTAAACAGAACTTTTAAATTCTCGACAGGGAATTCATGAGAGTATTAGATCTTTTGCCAATAGAATAAAAAGATTAAATTAAGATCTTAATGATGCTTGTATCGCAAGTGAAGGTGCCGCTTCAAAAAATATTGTAGAAAGTTTGAATAAGAAATCAGCTTTTAAAGCTTTTATAGATGGACTTCGTCCCCCTATTCAGTGAATCATTAAAGCAAGCAGATTCGAGAACTTCTCAGATGATGTTGAGGCCGCATGTGAGGAAGAGCGCAATATAAATTCCTCAAATCCCAATTTTTCAAATATAAATAAAAATGTTAGCAGACATTCTTCTAATAAAAGGTTCTGCAGTAAATGTAATAAGCCTAATCATACTGCTGATCAGTGCTTTTCAAACAGATTTCCTATATATCCAAATCAAAATCATTCAAATTATTATAATCAAGTAAAAATAGAAAGGAATATAAATAAAACTCAAGTTCAATGTTGGTACTGTAAAAAATTCGGTCACATTCTTGAAGAATGCAGAAGACGCCAATATAATAATTCGAATAAAAACCTTCAGAGTCGCTTATCATTCTGTAGTAACTCAATCAATTTCATCAAACCCCGTCTACTTATTACTATAAGCAAACAACCACATATTCTCCTCAGAATCAGTCAAATATAGGGCAACGAGGCGTTACGAAAAATAAGATATTACCAAACTCTAAATCACAATCTTGTTTATTTATAAATGACGAAATTCAGAATAGTGTTGACGAATTACGCCCAACTACCCATCAATTCCCGAATCCTTATTATAATGCTGGAAGTACCAAGGAATTCCTTTATCTCTAACAAATAATAAATACGCAAAGCTATTAGTAGACCCAGGTTCTGATATAAGTATAATAAAATTCAACTCTTTAGATGACAATGCAATAGTATACCCGAATAAAAGCACTAAAATCAAGGGAATAACTGACGAACAAATATCAACATTAGGTATCACCTATGGGAAAGTAACTCTAGGCAATCAAGTATTATTATTAAACATAAATTTCACGTTATACCCGGTAATTTTGCCGAATTTTCAGACGGAATCTTAGATAAAGACTTCTTGTCAAAACATAAAGTTTCAATCGATTTTAGATCTTCAAAACTTTTAATTACCACTAACTCTGGGCCAATTTCATTGGACCTAACAAAATCTTATAAAATATCGATACCAGCTAGATCCGAAAAGTTTGCAAAAATATCTGTTCCGTTTATGGAACCGAAAATATGTTTAGGCAAAGAAATAAGACCCGGTGTTTTTGTTGGCAACTCTATAGTTCAACCGGACAACGGAATATGCACGGTTTGTTTTGTAAATTCTACAGAGACCAATGCTAGTATTAATTATCAAGATTTAAATTTTGATGATTTAGCTAATTACAACGTTGTCGATCTTAAAGTACAAACTCAATTGAAAGAATCGCTCAAATCGAGTCCGAAATCGATACAAGTCATATGAATGCAGAGGAATGCATCGTCAGCTATTCAGCGAAACGGCCGTCATAATTTAAAACATAATTTTTCAAATAAACTTGGAAGTTGCGTTCAAACGAAGAGTTTTTTATTATTCTTATTGAAAAAGATAAAAAAATTCAAAATTTAATTCTCAAATGCTGATACTGCTTTAGATGATTTTTGTTCAATTAATAATAAGGCAGCAAATTTGTATATAGGAAAATCCAAAATCTTGAAACATCATCAACCGTTACCTTGGTGGTACCCTGATTGTGATAAAGCTATAAAAAATTATAAACAAGCCTTCAACAAATATAAACGGACAAAGGCAATAGTAGACCTAATAAACTATAAAAGAATAAGAGCCGAAACTAGATATTTTCTTAAACAAAAAAAGAAAATATCGTGGCAGAAATTTGTTGCTGATCTAAATACTAACACACCTATTAGCAGAGTGTGGCAAAAATATCAGGAACAAAACGATCGCAAACTATATCATTTTTGACAAATAACAAAAATATAATACACAGCAGAACTGAAATAGTTGCACAACATTATGAGAATAACTCCAGCCATGATTAAGATACTCAAGAATTTCAGCACAGAAAGGAAATAGAAAAAACATCTTTTCTTTATCTTACTGAAAATGAGAATAACATTCTTAATGTACCATTTACAATAGATGAACTAAATTATTCTATAGGGTCCACTAAAAATAATGCGTCAGGACCAGATAATATTCCTAGCGTATTTTAAACACATTTACCGAACAGTGGAAGATTGCTATTAAATTTGTACGAATTTTTCTGGATTAACCAAGTATTCCCTAAGTCTTGGTGCGATTCTGTTATTATTCCACTATTAAAACCTAACAAACCTATATCGTCCCATATCTTTAACTAACGTAATGTGTAAAGTATTGGAGAAAATGTGTAATGTAGGAACAGGTAAACTTGCAATAATTCATAGATCAACGTTCAATGGAATGTGCAGACTTGCAAGTTTACCTATTCGACTATTAAACAATATCAATATATGAAATCATTATTAGTTAAGCAATGAATCAATAAAGGTATAAAATGGGAATAGAGTTTCATTAAATATAATATAACTTAAATGTTATTACATGGCGACCGTGACAGGACCTGTTGTAAATTATAAGTATTAGTTCAAAAGTTGTAGTAAAGTATAAAATAGTGAAATGGGTCAAAACAATTAAAAGAAGAAATCGTGATTGCACAAGCCGGAAATAGTGGTGGTCAAACAGACAATGCTAAGCCAGTGGAAATTTCTTTTCAAAAGAATGTTTTGGAAATCTTAGTTATAATTATTGCCCTAATCTTAACAATAATATATGGCTACGCCAAATGTAAAAAGTGTTTGGAGAGAAAAATAAGAAGACAAATTAGTGCCAGTCAAGAATTAGCGTAGGGTATTGTAGTAACAGTGGAAAAAAAGGTGAATTAAGGATTAAAGTTAAAATAAATAAGGGATAGAATAATATAAAAAATAAATAAAAAAAGTGAAATCGTGGCTGGAGTCATCAGTCAACGTGGAGGTTGTATGACACCATCATACGTCATCAACACGGACATCGACCTAGGAAGATTGGAATGAAATAACGCGACAAGTTGCTGATGTATCATTTTATCTAAGGTATTAATATTAAGTATGTAATTTTTATAAATAACATTATTTATATATATATATATATATATATATATTGTTATGGTATGCTCTTTAGATAACTTTTAAATTTTGAATTTATTTGAATTATTTCTCAGGATGTTAGGGTTCTGGATTTAAACTCAAATTTATTTTAATTTTTGTACTGGAAAATTATTTAAACAAATTTCTACCTAGACAAATACCTAACTACTTATCTAACCCTATTATCTTAACTACCTTAATTAACTTAACTAACCTTATCTACACTTATTGTCCTTCACTCTTGTTTTCTTGATATTTGTTCTTTCTCTTGTAATACAGTTATTGTCCTTTTTCCTTTTGTCGTCCAGTTGTTGTCCTCGTCCTTTATCCTCCAGTTGTTTATTCTAAATGGTTTTTTTTTTATGTTATTACGTCCGTTGCACAACTAATCAGTAAAATGTATTAATTTTGCTTTATAAATTTTTGTTGCTGTTTGAATTTAATAATTTAACTGATTTCTTCTAATTTATAATTTCAATAAACTTTGCTTTTTGCCTTTTTATTTGTATAAATTAACTTTTTATCTTTCACTTTTCTTTCAATTCACTTTTCTGTCAAAAAACTCTCATCACCTCGCAACGAATCTTCCTCATCACTATCTCCGACACTTCTTGTCTATACTTAAAACTAATACATTTTTCAAAACATTACATAAATTTTATTAAAACTAGCATCCTATGTTTGACATAACTTTCAAATTTTGACGTTTCCGAAAAACTAACATTCTATGGTTGACATAAACTTCAAATTCTGATGTATCCGAAAAAACTTCACTCAAAATAAATTTTGACACATAAAAATTATTATTATTATTATATTTTTTTTTAATAAAATAGAATTCACCAAATTAATAATTTCATAAATTTCATATTTATTTTTTTTTTTACTCGAAACAAACCATATCAATATATATATATATATATATATATATATATATATATATATATATATATAGTTCGTTTAAACCATCTTTAGGTAATGCCAAAATAATGTCATCTACATATTTTTTAACAAAAATTAAATTAAAAGGTAATACGGGAATAACAGTGTCCAATAAATTATCCATTACATAACAAGAAATTATTGGAGAGATAGAAGCTCCAATAATTTGATCAAAATGATAATAAAGAATTAGAACTTTAAACTAATAATATAAAATTATATATATCTTTACCATATGTGGGGTTAAATTTTGTTAATTCTATAAAATTATATTTTCTCAAGGTATTTGTGTGAAACGTGTTGCCTATAGCGGTACGCCTACTACAACAATATGACCTCCCACAATATTTTCTTAAAAAAAATATGACGCCAATGAAATTAAATTAAACCAGGCTGCTTAAAACAATGAGACTCTTAAAAATTTTTTATGATGAAAAACAAATAACGAAAAAGATACTTAAGTAGTTCCTCCGGTCACTGTATGACGTCACCCGCTCAGGTTACGTGTGTAGGTTCGAACTCTATGATTATTCCTTCCAGTCAAATGCTGTGTTTTGTGAGATTAAGGTTCTGAACTGAAAGTCACAGCTGATGGGAGTTAATTTAGAAGTGGTTGTTATAAAATTATATTTCCCAGATTACTTTATGTTTGAAATAAACAGAAATTCAAAAGAGACATTTATTATTCAATGTCGCTGAAAAAGATGCATTAGAAAGATTCCAAAATGGATTGATGTTACAAGTGAGTACAATTTTTTTTTAAATTTTTTATTCCTATTGAATGTACCTTAAATTAAAATATAGCGTGTTCTTAGTTATGAAACAGTATTCTTCAATTGAACTGTAAGAATTTGAAAATAACTGAATATCCTGTTCTCTCTTCCAAGAACAAACTACATCAAAGTTGTAGCACGTACTAATTTAAATAAAACCTTTATAATACGAATAAATTTTGACAATAAATATGGATCTTGTACAAATGAATTAGTGATAAAACAAAAAATCAGTATGAAATTCTAAAGTTCATCGAAAATGTTAAACATTAAAATAGAGCAATAATAATTGTTGAAATTCTAGAGTTTATCGAAAATGTCAAATATTAAAATAGAACAATAATAATTGATATCACCTTAAAAATGTTCAGAATTTGGTCCATGCATGGATGTTGTAGAGTCCTGGTACTTAACTCTTGCTAAATGTGTGTTGGAGCAAATTGGCCCCAAATACCTCAGATGTAGAATTCTTATAACTGTTATCACCTTCTAATGGACAGGAATATGTTCCTTGAAACTTAAATAACTTGCCTGTTCTCCTGGAACTGCTAGTATTGGATGCCAATCCACTTTGGCCCCAATTTCTTGTCAGGTAGGTTAAATTTTTTATGGAAATACACTTTTATACACACACTTTATCGATTTAAGCATTTATATTGCATTATTATGCGTTAATTGTTTAATTTTACTTATAAAAATTTTAATTTTATCAGGACAAATTTCTTACCCTCCTTTCGCTTTCAGGAACAAAAAACAAGAGAGAGATTTTAGATTCAACAAAACCATGGTTACCGATAATTCTTTTGTTTTCCCAGCTTTCCTTTTGAACAAAAAATAAATAAATTTATGTTGGCAGTGAAGGAAAAGTTACTAAAAAATATCAGTTTTTTTATGTTGGTGACTGGTAAGCTCAAATGATGTTTATTGGAACTTTGTTTTACAGAGTGATTTTATTTTAGTGAGATTTGGCATTCTAAAATTATTCCTTCTGATTTTGGGAGTGGTCACAAATTTGTCCTTAACATCTAGAAATTAAAACTAATCCATTACTTTCAAGGTACAATTTAAGAAATTTATAAAATTTATGGAATAATTATCTGGAATAAATTAAACTCAACTTGTAGTTTTGCTATTATCTTTCTATCTATTAATTTAGTTTCATAAAAAAAAATCGAACAAAGACTTACAATGATTTTTTTAATTATTGTTTCCCCCCGAATGTTGTAGACCAATTCAGTAGGTTAGGTTAGGTTAACACGGTGGTTCGGGATGGAACCCACTTAGGCCAGAGGCCCGTTGTGATGCCGTATGGGGTGGTTGCCACCCCCACCACTATCGTGAGAACCAGTAGCTGCTGTCAATGAACAGCATGATGCTTTTGATACCAACCGACTGAAGATCGGATAAGTTGTCAAAATAGGGCTGTCCCAGAGCAGAAAATCTTTGCCTGGATAGGGCAGGGCAGTGACAGAGTAGGTGGACCATCGTCTCTTCCTCCTCTTCGTCTTGACAACTTCTGCAAAAGTCATTCCTTTGTGGAATTCCCATGCGTGCAGCATGGCATCCTCCAAGCCAGTGTCCAGTGATGGCCGCAATCGCGTTTCCGATGGATTTCCTGGAGAGAGATAGAATATCTTTTGTGCGTCGCAGGTTAAGCTCTGGCCATATCTGTCTTGACGAGTTGCAAGAAGTTTCTTCCCGCCACCTCAGGTTGGTTTGGCGGAATATTTCTTTCCGGAGGAGCAATCTTCGTTCAGCGATAGGTGCCCCTGGTCTTGTATTAGCGGATATAGTCGTGAGCGTCGTACCAGCTCTTGCTAACTCGTCCGCCTTACAGTTGCCTGCTATGTCCGTGTGGCCGGGTACCCAGACAACATTGACTCTTACTTTAGTCGCCAGCTCATCCAAGGCTTTACGGCATTGTATAGCCGCCTTGGAGGTCAGGTAGACTGAGTTTAGAGACTTAATGACAGCTTGGCTGTCACTTAGAATAGATATTTCATTGGACTCGAATCCGGTTTGAAGTACCCATTTTGCTGTTTCATTAATAGCTACCATTTCTGCCTGGAATACACTGCAGTAGTCCGGCAAACGGAATGATAGGTTGAGGGGTGGGGACTCTGAGAAGACTCCACTTCCTACTCTCCCCTCTAGTTTTGAGCCATCTGTATAGAAGAGCGTCCCATTTGGCTTAACTAGGTTCGCCGTCCACTTCTCTTTGGGCGGGATGTCCACCGAGAACTTGCGGTCGAACATCGGGGTGGGTTTCGTGTAGTCTGTGTTGTTTAAGATAAGACTGAATTCCTTCAGAATCTTGGAGTGGCCGTAGTTTACCTTAGGCCATGGTGAGACTGCATTGAGTCTGAGAGCGGCGTTGGCCGCGCATTCCTTTCCATATAGGTCTAGTGGAGTCAGATGTAGGATCATTTCCAGGGCTTTTGTCGGGGTTGTCCTAAGACACCCCGTCATGAGAACGGCAGCTAGTCGCTGTACCCTTCCCACCCTTTTCCGGTTGACCTCCTTACATAGGGCTGGCCACCATACCAATGATCCATACATGAGTGTTGGTCTTACGACCACCGTGTATAACCAATGGACAATACTGGGTCTCAACCCCCATTGTTTGCCAATGGTTCTTCTGTAGGTGTATAGCGCAACTGTCGCCTTTTTCACCCTTTCCTCTATATTTTCTCTCCATAACAGCTTTCGGTCAAGGATAAGTCCTAGACATCTAGCTCGTTCGGAGAGTTTTATTTCTTGGCCCCCTATATTGGGAAGGTGAAAGGAGGGTATTTTGTATCTCCTCGTGAAGAGAACTAGCTCCGTTTTGCCCGGGTTTATCCCTAGGCCGCATTTATTGCACCAGTGCACGAGTTCGTTTAGAGCCTCCTGTATGACATCCGACAAAGTCTCTGGAAATCTGCCTGAAACCATAATCGCAATATCATCAGCGTAGGCCACAATTTTGATTCCTAGCCTTTCCATTCTCTGGAGAAAGCCGTTGAGGGTAATAGTCCACAGTAGGGGTGAAAGCACTCCCCCTTGCGGAGTCCCCCTATTGACCACTCTTCGTATCTGACAGCCAGAGATTTCTGCGTGAATCTCTCTGCTGCAGAGCATGTGGTTGACAAACTCGACGATTGGCTTGTCGATTTTCAGATTTTCCATTTCCCTGTAACAGCACTGGGGATTATGTTGTTGAACGCCCCTCAATGTCTGAAAAGGCTATCAGTGAGTATTCGTTGCAGTTTAAAGACTTTTCAACTTCTAGCACTAGCGTGTGGAGGGCTGTTTCTGCAGACCTCCCCTTGCAGTAGGCATGCTGGGATTGGGAAAGCTTTCCCTCCCCTAATAGTGTGTCTCTTATATACGAATCTACTAACCTTTCTAGCGTTTTTAGTAGAAATGATGATAAGCTTATAGGCCTATAATCTTTGGGGGTGCTGTGCGATTGTTTACCCCCTTTAGGGATAAAAACAACTCTCACCTCCTTCCACCTCTTAGGTACATAAGTTAGGCTTAGGCAGGCCTTGTATATGACCTCTAACCATGGAGTCGCCAGGTTGGAGACTACCTGCAGTTCCGCTGGTATAATGTCATCCTTACCAGGCGATTTGTAAGGTTGAAACTGTGCGATAGCCCACTCAATCCTCCTCGAGGTTACAATTGATGGGTTAATGATTTGTTTGATATTAGGAGCTACTGGTTCGCATTGCTCGCCTAGTTGTTGGCCAGGAAAGTGTGTGTCCACCAGTAGCTCAACGGTCTCTACGTCCGTGGTGGTCCATGTGCCATCAGGTTTGCTGAGATAGCTTGGCGCCACCGGGTCGGATGCGATGATTTTTCGTAGCCTGTTGCCTTCTGCAACGCTGTCTATGCTAGAACAGAATTCAGACCATGATTTAAGTTTAGCGAGTCTAACACTCTTTTTGAAGCAGTTCAGACCGGCTTTATAAGCGCTCCATTCATTGGTCTTCTTAGCCTGGTTGAACCGCTTTCTGCATTGTTTCCTGAGGTCACTGATTTCAGAAGACCACCAGTTCGGTTTGGGTTTTCCCCTGACCGTTTTCATTGGGCATACTACCTTCATCGCCTCGTTGAAAGTTTCTGTGAGGCTGTCTACCAGCTGATCCAGATCGGCCCTAGAATTGGGAATGTCTGGTGTCTCTGCCGGTAGGGCTTGAGTGAAGCGTTCTTTGTACACACACCAGTCCGTGTTACGCTTATTACGGAATGGTTTGACTGTTGGCCCCTGCACGTCTATGTCAAATTCCAAGTATCGGTGATCTGACATAGAATGATCTCGGGATACTCTCCAGGACCGTATCAGGTTAGCGGCATGTTCGTTGGTCAATGTTATGTCCAGAACTTCCTGCCTTACAGCTGTAATAAAGGTGGGCTCACTGCCTCTGTTACATATTTGAAGGTTGTTACCTAGAATGAATTCTAAAAGCAACTCACCTCTTTCATTTGTGCCGGTGCTGCCCCATATGGTGTGGTGTGCATTCGCATCGGCTCCGATGATGACCGGTGTCCGCGTTCTCGCTGCCTCCAAGAGGGCTGCTTGTAGCGGTCTCGGCGGGAGAAGTTCTGCATCATGCGCCATGTATGACGATATGAACCACGTATTGACTGGACCTAGCTGAACTGTAATGCACACGTTGTCCCTGTCACAAAAGTTTCGTAATATAAAAGGACTGTATTTCCTATTAACAAGAATACATGCTCTAGGCGGTTCCTTACCTTGTACATAAATGACATTATAGTCCTTCAATTGAAGTCCGCAAACCCGCTGTTTATGCACCCAGGGTTCTTGGACTAAAACGATCTCCTCGCCGGTTTTAGCTAAGCGGAGGAGAAGTGCAGCTGATGCTGCTTTGCTGTGGTGGAGATTAATCTGCAGTAGCTTCATCGGTGACAGCTGCAGCTTCTCCACTGGATGAGCCCAGCAGAAGATTTATCGATGAGGTTTTATATGGATTAGACTTCTGCTTTGTTTACATGGACGATATTCTGGTTTTCTCTCATTCTAAAGAAGAGCATGATCGTCATCTTAGAATAATTTTCGAGCGCCTCTCAAAGTATGGATTGGTTATTAATATTAAAAAATGCGTTTTCGGAGTATCAGAAGTTACTTTCCTTGGTTACAACATTTGTGCTAATGGTATTCGAGCTCCAAGTGAACGTGTCAAGGCAATTCAAGAGTTTCCACTGCCAAAAACAGCTCAAGAACTTCGCCGTTTTCTTGGAATGCTCAATTTTTATCGCAGATTCATTCCTTATGCCTCTGAATTCGAAGCTCCATTACATGATGCTATTAGCAATCCAATCCTCAAGAAGACTCAAGCAATTTCTTGGACACCTGAACTAGAAGAAGCCTTCAATGCGTGCAAAAACTGTATCTCCTCAACTACACTTCTTGTTCATCCTCGTATCAATGCACCACTTGCGTTATTCACAGATGCTTCGAGTAGGTCTGTTGGAGCATGCTTACAGCAAAAGGTTAATGGGGTGTGGCAACCTCTTGCTTTCTTTTCCAAGAAAATGTCGAAGAAAGAATGTTCATGGCCCGCTTATTATCGCGAACTTCTGGCTATATACGCAGCTATTCAGCATTTTCGCCATATTGTCGAAGGTCATTCGTTCACGATTTTTACAGATCACAAACCCTTAATTTTTGCTTTTAAGCAAAATCGAGAAAAACTTCCACCCATTCAACTAAATCAACTTTCTTTTATATCAGAATTTTCAACAGACATTCAACCTGTTCCTGTTACTACTACTGTTCCTGTTCCTACAACTGTTCCTGTTCCTGCAACTGTTCCTGTTCCTACAACTGTTCCAGCTCCTACAACTGTTCCAGTTCCTACAACCATTCCTGTTTCTACAAGTGCTCCTGATGTACTGGCATCTCCAAAGCCAAGATAGAGAAACTGGTAAAACAAGGCCAAAATTACATCCAAGCCAAAAGGGCCGTAATTAAAGCCAATTTTACCAAATCCTTGGAGAAAGCAAAGGAAGAACAGCCAAAGCCGGCAAAGGCAAAGGCAGTGAACCCTAAGCAAAAAACCGTACCAGCTACAGGCTCAAAAAGGCCAAGGTCACACGGTAATACACCACCCGAAAGCCAGCGCAAAGGGAAAAAACCAAGGACTAAAGGTCTAACCTTTAGTGAAGCCGCAGCTTCTATAAAAGTAGCTGTGGTAAGTACAGGTTTCCCGGAGGCCAAGATGGATCAGGATAAGCTGAAGGCAGTCCAAAAATCCGTCATGGCCGCCTATGAGTCGATTCCGGAGGGAGGACCGCAGGTCCGCTTCCTGAAGAGCACTTTTAGACCGGGATATCTGGAACTCACTTGTGTGGACGACACAACGGCAAACTGGGTTAAGGAGGTCTCCCCAACTCTAAAGCCGTGGGATGGCGCATCCCTGATGGCACTGGAGGGAAAGGACATGCCCAAACCCTTTGCAAGTGTGATATTTATACCAGACGAATACGGCGAAAGGCTAGAGTCCAAAAGGGTCCTTAATAGGTTAAGGATAAGTAACCATGGACTCAGAACGGACCTATGGACGGTCTGGGGCAGCAAGCCTACAGAGAAAGGAGTACTCTGGACATTCTCGATGGATCAGGAATCCAAGGAGGAGATCCAGAGGCTCAAAATGACCCCGTACTTTGGCTTAGGAAGGGTAACCTCCAGAGCCAAAAAGGAGAAGCTAACAGCAACGTCCACCACGGAGACAAGGAAAACACCCATGGAGGCTCAGGAGGAGGAAGCTCCCGAGAGTGGAGTCAGCCCGCTCAAAAGGACGTCAGTCCACGAGAAGGAAGACTCCGCTCAAGGAAGACCTCCTGAGGAAGAAATGGAGAGCTCTTCGCAAGAAGAGAAGTAAGGTTCTTGCAAGCCAATCTTCAACACGCTAAAGCTGCATCGGCAACAGTGTGTAGAAGAGTGGAGCAAGAAGGCATCGATGTGGCCCTCTTGCAAGAACCCTGGAGGATAGGCGATAAGGTAGCCGGCCAATCCACCAAATCAGGTAAGATATTACAAACCCCTAAGGCCGTAAGGCCAAGGGCTTGTATAATTTACAGTAATAGAATACAATGTACTTTAATACCAGTGCTCTGCACTGGTGATGTTGTTACAAGTATTCTAACAGTATCCACGGACGAGGGGGAAAGAAGCTTGGTAGTATGCTCCGCCTATTTCCCTGGAGATGAGACTGAAAGTCCACCACACATAATAAGCGACATTGTTGCATACTGTGTGGGAAAAGGATTGCAGTTAATAATAGGATGTGATGCGAACGCACACCATACAATATGGGGCATCACGGACATCAATTAAAGAGGTGAGTCTATTTTGAACTTTATCTTATCCGATGGTTTAATTATCTCCAATATAGGAAATAAACCTACCTTTGTCACCAAAACGCGCAAAGAAGTTTTAGATCTAACACTCTGCACGAATAAAATTGGTGATAACATCATAAACTGGCATGTGTCTGAAGAACCTTCAAGTTCAGACCACAGACACATAAGATTTGATCTAAACTTTTTTCAGTCGGATACAAAATACCGTAACCCAAGAGATACGAACTGGACGGGTTATAAAGAAGCCCTCAGTAATAATCTCAAGGAAGGTATTGAACCACTTAATAGTACTAAAACTATAAACGCGGCGGCAAAAATGGTAAGTGAAGCTATATTGGGGGCATACCGTGAAAATTGCCCTGAAAAAACAAGGAAAAACAAAGGCACTAATACAGTCTGTTGGAACAACGGCTTAAGGAAGCTTAGGGCGGAAGTCCGAAGCCTCTTTAATAAAGCCAAAAGCAGCCAGGACTGGGATGCCTATAGGTATAAGCTCACGCAATACAATAAAGAAATACGTAAAGCCAAAAGGGAAACGTGGAGGAAGTTCTGCGAGGAGATTTCAGACACTCCGGCATGTTCCAGAATCCACAAAGTCCTGGCTAAAGATGGAACAACCAGTAAAGAGGTGGGTTTCTTAAAGAAAGCTAATGGCACTTACACAGAAACCAAACAGGAAAGTCTTTAAGAACTGGTATACACACACTTTCCTGCCGCGACATTTCAAGTAAATACTTATTTGCGCCTGTGAAATTAGTTGCATTGTCTGAATATATATCGTTACACTTTCCACGCCTAGCTATAAAGCGCTTAAATGCATTTAGAAATCCATCAGTTGTAAGTTCAGTGACCAATTCTAAGTGTATAGCCTTAGTGGCAAAGCAAATAAAAAGACATACATAACACTTAATTATTTTGCGATTACGAAACTTGCATTCCTTTATTAAATACGGCCCGGCGTAATCTACCCCACAAATACTAAAAGGGTGAGAAGGCGTTACCCTTGTTGCAGGCAAGTTACCCATTCTTTGATGCATTTGAGTCGGTCGTATACGCCAACAAACGATACATTTTTTCAATACGCTACGAATTGTTCGTCTGCCTCCAAGAGGCCAGTAGTTAAGACGAATGTTTGCGAGAATTAATTGCGGACCGGCATGAAGGCATTTATAATGCTCATACCTGATAATTAAATCAGTAACAAAATGTTTAGCAGGAAGAATCATTGGATGTTTACTGTTATATGAAAGATTTGAATTTTCCAACCTTCCACCTAAACGAACTATTTTGTTATTATCCAAAAATGGAGTTAATGTTAAGATTTTGCTATTGGAAGGTAGTGGTTTACAAGTTTTTAGAGCCTGTATTTCGCTACTAAATTCGTCACGCTGTACGATCCTGACTATAGTATGTATGCTCTCTTCTATTTCGTCAGGCGTTAATTTTCCCAATTTTCTATTTTCAGGTTTGGTTAAGGAATTTCGTTTGAATCTGATTATGTAAGCAACAACGTTTGTTAGTTTTGGAAAAGAGGAATATCGTGTTAATAGATCAAAATCAGATTTAGTGCTCATTAGAGTAATAGGCTTTGTTTCGGGAAGTTCGCTTTCTGGGGTTAAAATATACATTTTAGAGATGTCCGCAGTAAATACAATTTTTGGTATACGGAATCGGGTTAGGATTGAAAATATGGATTCTTGAATATTGGGACCTACTTTGAGGACGTCATTTAAAGTTATGTTATTTGAGGTCTTGGCTGAAGCATCGAAAACCACCCTTAATTTGGTAGTAATAGATGTTTCCTTGATAACTGAATGGTGCGGCATATAATAATGTAAAGAACCTTTAGATGCTGGTTCGCATTCAGTCATGTGACCTAAGTTAATGTAGTCGTTCATGAAATTAGTGTAATGAGATTTTAGCTCGGGGTTTTTAGATAATTTTCTTTCTAGATTATAGAATCGTTTTATAGCAATTTGTTGTGACTCACCTAGTTCAGTAGGATTTTTTCGAAATGGCAATTTGACGCAAAAATTTCCATCGTCAGTACGAGAGAAATTTTTTAGGAAATGCTGCTCACACTCAGCTTCTTCCTTTGAATATATGGTTTGGTTATCAGAGCATTCCTCGACATGCCAAAACCTTTCTAGTTGCGCTTGAATTTTAGAATTTTGAGAAAGATTACAAATGCTGCTAGTAAGAGTAGTAGTTAAATTGAAAGGACCTGCGATTACCCATCCCAGTTTAGTATTTTGAAGTGCCGGCTTATCGTAACCAAATTTGATTTGTTCCTTTAATAGAAGGTTGTAGAAAATGTTGGCACCCAATAACAGATCAATGTCAGAAGATTGATTAAATTGAGGATCTGCTAATTGAATATGTTTTGGAATGTTTAGCTCTGCTAAATCAAATGGGTTTTGAGGAATGGGATCCGTGATTTTGTCAATAACCAAAAACTGGAGATCGAAAGAGTTTTGTGAAGTGGTTGACGAAATTTTAGCATTAGTGATTTTTGAAATGTACGTAGTTTTGGCATTTATGCCTGATATTTGCATTTGAATGTTTTGATAATCGAGGTCTAGTTGGTTAAATAGATTTGCTCTCATGAAATTAGATTGTGATCCCCCATCTAGTAGGGCTCTACAGGGTACCAAATTGCCCTGTTTGTTAGCAATATTGACGATTGCGGTTGCTAAAATCGTAGAGTTAGAGTATGCATGTGAAGAAGTCAATTTAGTATTTTGAGAGTGGAGTACTAGAGTATCATCTGGTTTTGGATTTTCAACATTGTTCGCTGAGGTTTTGTTATTTTCGGCATTTCCGATGTTAGTAGGTGTCTCTATGCCGGAGCAGTAAGACCCTGAATTATTGGTTTGTCTGCTTAGATGCAACAGACTGTTATGTTTTTTATGGCAATAACGACATCTACCTTGTTTACAATCACTCGTTTGGTGACCGCGACGCAAACAATTGACGCAAGCCTTTAGTTTTCGTACTTCATCTAATCTGGCTGTAACTGGTAAATCTAAAAATCCCCTGCAATTGTATATGGTATGATTACCCTTGCAAAATGAACAAATGACTTCGTATGAAGTCATGCTTACTTGGCCCCTATAGTTAGAGTTATAATTAATTGTTTTCTTTAGGCTTGGAGATTGATTTGAAGTAGTTTTGGTGTCTACAGATTCTAATAATTGAAATTGATTGTGTTAACCTCTACTTTTTGGAAGTTCATCTTACTAAGAACAATTAATAACTGCACAGTTAAACTAAACTTCCACTATTTATTTGAAAAATTCGCTTTAAAATCAATTACAGCTGTTTCGCTATCACTAGCATCGTCAGATTGACATATAGAAATTACATGTTGTTTGTTTGTAACTAGGTGCTTGATGTTGATAAGGAGTTAAGGCTAGACCAAGTAAGGAAGTAATAAGACATAACAATATTAAAGCCTAGATGTTATTAGCCCTAAGGGATTATCCTAGATGTATTTCCCTCTAAGATCAGTATAACTGTGCAATGATATAGAAAAACCAGGAAAAAACTATATCATGCTGATCTTTACAATAACTTAATATATTTATGTTATAATAATGTCTTATCTATGTATAAAATGAAGACTCAATCAAAGTAAACAGTTTAATAGTGGAGAACTTCCAAGATTTATTTGTTCATTAACTACTTTAAACTGTTGATCTGCTAGATGTCTTTTAATTTCAAGTTCTTCTAGAAAATCTAAATTTTGTTTTTTATCACAAATGTGTAGTATATGAATGTCATTGGTGTGTATAAGTGAGTTTGGATGTTCCAGTAGGTGTTTTGCATAGTTCGACTTATCTGGTTGTTGTAATCTATATGCTCTTAAGTGTTCATTAAATCTTACTTCAAAATTTCTTTGTGTTTGACCTATATATACTGCATTACATTTTGGACAATTAATTTTGTAATGCAGTATATATAGGTCAAACACAAAGAAATTTTGAAGAAGATTTAATGAACACTTAAGAGCATATAGATTACAACAACCAGATAAGTCGAACTATGCAAAACACCTACTGGAACATCCAAACTCACTTATACACACCAATGACATTCATATACTACACATTTGTGATAAAAAACAAAATTTAGATTTTCTAGAAGAACTTGAAATTAAAAGACATCTAGCACATCAACAGTTTAAAGTAGTTAATGAACAAATAAATCTTGGAAGTTCTCCACTATTAAACTGTTTACATTGATTGAGTCTTCATTTTATACATAGATAAGACATTATTATAACATAAATATATTAAGTTATTGTAAAGATCAGCATGATATAGGTTTTTCCTGGTTTTTCTATATCATTGCACAGTTATACTGATCTTAGAGGGAAATACATCCAGGATAATCCCTTAGGGCTAATAACATCTAGGCTTTAATATTGTTATGTCTTATTACTTCCTTACTTGGTCTAGCCTTAACTCCTTATCAACATCAAGCACCTAGTTACAAACAAACAACATGTAATTTCAATATGTCAATCTGACGATGCTAGTGATAGCGAAACAGCTGTAATTGATTTTAAAGCGAATTTTTCAAATAAATAGTGGAAGTTTAGTTTAACTGTGCAGTTATTAATTGTTCTTTCTAATAATTGACATTTATCTGTGAGAAATTCAATGAATTCCTTAATTGTAGGAGAAATAGATTCCTTGGTTTTTATTTCCCAGTCCCTTTTTGTGGACATGTCTAATTTAGATAATAATAAATGAATGAGTAAGGTGCCCCAATGTTGGACAGGTTCGTTTAAGTTTTCAAGAGCTCTAAAATGCCTTAAGAATATATCCAGAAAATTACGCAATGACTGATGAGAATCTTTGGAAACATTAGGCAGGTCAAAAAGTTGTTTTATGTGAACCTTGATTATTGATTTTTTATTTTCGTACCTGTCTTTCAATAAGTTCCAGGCTACGGAATAGTTAGAATCTGTAATTTCCAATGATTCTATTACCCGCTTAGCATCACCCTTTAAACACGACTGAAGGTAGTAGTATTTTTGAATATTTGATAAATCAGAATTTGAATTTATTAGCGACTCAAATGTATCAGAGAAATTTTGCCATCTATCATAAGTGCCATGAAATTCCGGTAACGATAGAGGAGGTAATTGAACGTTTAATTTAGAAAATTTTGGATTTGTCACCAAACTTACACTGTTACTCTGATTACACAATATTGATTCAGTTTTAGTACTGATAGAATAGAATTTTGTTTCAAAATTGTCTATTTCATCAACTCCGATAACATCAGGAAATTTAGATTCTATTTCTGATTGAGTAGCAATAAATTGTTCAAGAAGTGGCTCAACTTTCTGAAGGCGTACTTTTATTTCGCTTTTGTTTTGCTGATTTGCGACATCATTAATATAGTTGCAAAATCGTGTTAATTGACCCTTTAGTGCCTTTCTCCTAGTCACAAGATTTTGCTGCTCCTCAGTCATGATAAAAGAATAAATTTACGCAAAGTTTTTCGTTAATATAGAAAAAATTAAATTAAAATAAACAAGTTATTATTTAAATTAATAATTATCTGTTAATTAATATTTTGTGCGCGCCTATGGTTGGCTAACAACAAAAAACTCTCAGTTCTATCGATAGCGGCTAGTGCCAGGTGCATGCAAAATTCGGAGTAAAAGTAAAACAAAATATACGTCGTGTCTACTAACTACGCAGGGATAATAACGTAAAATGTAATTTTGATATAGACCAAATGAATTTTTGTTTCAAATAATTGTTGATTGCTTGATATTAATATTGTTTTTAAATAGATATAGATATGTGTTCCTATAATATATTTAGATTACAATTATAGGTATTTTTATTTCTTGTTTTTTATTGTATGATACAAAAAATAATAAATGGATTTAGATATCGAAACTTTAACTAGTTTTTTAGATTTTAAATAAAGTTGATATTGTTTAGAGATGTTAAAAACATTTAAAATTGTTTAATGAGTAAATTCAAATGAATTTGAGTTTGATTGAATACGATTTTGATGTTGTAAAACAACTAATGTATGTATTGTATGTACATTTAAGTTAGAAAATAAAGGATTTTGAAGGTAAATGTAATAAGATTAATAGGAATAACTCACTGATTATCCTTGTGATTTTGTAGGTATGTTGTTCTCGATGCTTCGGGAACGGTTTTGTAAGTTTTTCTTCAAAATCCGGTAGAATGGCCAAAATGGTTTTTCTTGAAAATCCGGTCGAAGGACCAAAATGTAGGGCTTATTGTGTCTTGGATTTCCTTGACTAACAATTTCTCCCAAAATAAGAGTGGACTGTATTTTTTATATATATTATATTTACGAACAAATTATAAATATAGTTACGTTACAATACAAAACATTAGATTGTCTCTAGTTAACGGTTGAAGAACGACTCTCTCACTCGGTCGCCGAAAAAGAGGGTTGCACTCGCCACCGGCGAGAACGGAGAAGGGATACCATAGGCGTCGCATCTGGGATCCGCCAGATGGTATACACCCCATTCTGTTACAGATGGGGGTGGAGGAGTTGCTACCACATTTAAGTAGGATACTAAAAGCTTGTTTGGCGAAGTGCTAAAAGAGCACCCTCTAAGCAATCGTCAATATGCATACCAACCAGGTAAATCAACGGAAACGGCATTAGATGACCTGAATAGGTTGGTCTCTAAGTCTATAGAGGACAAAGAGATTGCAATGGCTGCCTTTCTGGACATCGAAGGAGCGTTTAACAATGTTACAACGAACTCATTGATAGATGCAATGAGTAGACGGGGCACACCTCAAGTGATATGCAGATGGATAAAGGCAGCTCTAGAGAATAGAATTGTAATATCCTCACTAGGGCAAGCTGCCATCAAAGCGAAAGCAGGTGGAGGTTGTCCACAAGGAGGAGTTCTGTCACCACTACTTTGGGCAACCCTAGTAGACGATCTCCTCAACGAATTATCCAAAAAAGACTTTCAGTGTCTAAGATATGCAGATGACATAGCGATTATCATCAGAGGCAAATTTGCCGGGGTATTATCTGACAGAATGCAGATAGCCCTAAACACGGTTGAAAATTGGTGTAAGCAAGAGAGACTAACAGTCAATGCTCAAAAAACACAAATTATCAACTTCACAAAAAAGACAACATTGGCCGGTCTAAAACCACTAACATTGGGGGGAACAGTGATTCCAGTAGTTAAAGAAATAAAATACCTAGGAGTATTCCTGGATCAAAGACTCTCATGGAACACACACATACAAAAAACCACGCAGAAAGCTATATTGTCATTGGGCAGATGTAGACGAATGTGTGGAAAAAATTGGGGGCTTAACCCCAAAATGACCATATGGTTATATACAAGGGTTATTAGACCCACAATAACCTACGGGTCAGTGGTATGGTGGACAAAGACACAGCAAACAGGAGCAGTAAGGCTATTAAGTAACATACAAAGGTTAGCTTGCCTGTGCGTTACGGGGGCCATAAAAACTACTCCTTTAGCTGCACTGGAATTCTTGTTAAACATTCCACCACTACACATATATATATATACAGGGCGAAGCGAGAGCAGCCATGCACAGATTAATACATAATCAGCAGCACATAAGCCAATCGCATGGGGCTGATAATGGTAAGCTAATCAAGGAACTAAAAGCGGATAACATTTTGGGGCAACCCATTGACGCAACAGTCACGAGATATAGCTTTGCCAATAAATTTAAAATAGTTATACCAGGTAGGGAAGACTGGGAAAAAGGTGTACCCGTAGAGGCGGAGTCAACCTGGTACACGGACGGCTCAAAGACGCCGTATGGCGTGGGAGCAGGCGTAGTCGGAAGGAAACAAGGGATAACATTCCCAGTAAGTCTATCCCAAAATGCCACGATTTTTCAAGCAGAAATCACGGCAATTCACTACTGTGTACAAGAAATTAAAAGGCTGGATAGGACGTACCGTTCAATAGCCATCTTCACAGACAGTCAGGCGGTGCTAAGGGCACTAGATTCTGTAGAGGTCAATTCTAGGCTAGTATGGGACTGTGTGCATGCTCTAAATACTCTGGGGGATCGTAGCAAGGTTACGGTAGCTTGGGTACTAGGGCATAGGGGTCTAAAAGGCAATGAAAAGTAAGATGAAATGGCTAAACTAGGCTCATCAATGCCTTTTATTGGACCGGAACCTTTCTGCGGCATTGCAAAAAATATAATAAAGACGGCCATGAAAACATGGGTGGCACAAAAATCACGGGAATGGTGGTGGAATTCACCAGGACAAAGGCAAGCGAAACAGTTCATAATGGAACATTCGCAAAAGTTTACGTCAGTCTATTGACGGGGCACTGTAAGCTAAACAGGCATCTTAAGCTGATGGGGTTGACAGAGACGGATCTGTGCAGATTCTGTCACCTAGAAGAGGAAACACCAGAGCACATCTTATGTCAGTGCGACGGACTGGTAAATATGCGGTTCCTGACTTTAGGAGAAGAATATCCATTGGCAACGGACTACATGAAGGTTACAGTCTCAAAGCTTATAGACTTCGTTAAGAGAGTCGGACTGGGGGATGTAATCTAGTTTTTCGAGGACCACAATAGATCTGAAAAGGTCGCAGTGGAATAGGCTTCTGGCCACCTCTTAAACATCTATCTATCATCTATCTGTTGCCAAAGCTAAATGATGATGAGAGCACAACATATGCATTAATTGATGCGGTTGAACTTTATGATTCTATGCTTAAACCCGACAGCAAAGCCAACTTAATTCAATTTGTTCTTAAAACTCGCCTTTTCCCGAGTGCTAAACTTAGGCTAAATAGTTATTATTCGACAACCCAACTACTAATTAGCGATATAAAAAAACACCTTTTGTCAGTAAAATCAGATACCACATTACAAACAAAGCTTATTGGTGCAAAACAGGGTAACAAATCAATTGAAACTTTCGGGAAAGAACTTGAAGAACTTTTCGTAGAATTAACAATTTCACAAGCTAAAGGAGATAATGACGCTTATACAATTCTGAAACCTATTAACGAAAGAAATGCTATTAAACAGTTTGCCGACGGACTTAAAAATCAAAGATTAAGTACAATAGTAGCTTCGCGTAATTATAGTTCTTTAAAAGATGAGATTCGCGCGGCCCTAGATGAAAACACTACCAATGATAGTAACGAGCACCAAATAAATTTTTATTCTCATAGGGATTAGGAGAAGTAATCAGACTAGGAGAAGGTTTGGTAATGGGTCAGGCCGAGGACAGTATAATGAAAATCGCGGACTTTTTCAAAACTGTTCATATCCTAATTCCTCAACGCGATATAATAATAATAGACAGTTCCGTAGAGCCAGCCGAAATTCAACAAGACGTGGAAATACTTCAAATCGTGGACAAAGGGGAAATTTTAGAAATAATGTTTTTTCGCAGATGATATAAACCCCGACAATAAGCTAGAAGAAAATCAGTTTTTTCGAGACGACTGTGTCTAATCAAATGTATGCTTGTTTAGGATTAAATTATGTAGAATTTAATATAATATTAAATTGATACTGGAGCATCATTGTGTGCCATAAAATATGAAAATATTGAAAATAAATATTTAATTATAAATAAGAAACTTTTAATTAAAGGTATTGGGGGTACTTTAGCGGCTTTGGGTTATATTAAGTTAGAATAAGAGGTTAACAAAATAAAATTTAGTCAAAAATTTTATGTTTTTGAAAAGTTACCATGTTCGTATGACGGCATAATAGGGCAAGATTTCTTACAAAAATATAAGAGTGTTATTAATTTTGAAACCAACACATTGAGATTGACAAATAGTAATCAGCAAGTAGAAATTTTTTTAGAATCAGAAAATCAGAATATGATAAATATTCCTCCAAAATGTGAAATTATAACTCTTATTTCAACTAACTCAAAGGAGGAATGCGTAGTTATTCCTCAAGAAGTATGTGATGGTGTGTATTTTGCTGGAAGCATTGTTAAACCTAAAAACGGTAAGATCCCTATTAGAATTTTAAATACTAGAGAAACAGCAATAAATCAAAATTGTATTACGGAAATACATAGTTTAAATTCATATGATTTAGCGGAATTTTCTAAGCAAAGTGAAATTACCCCAAAAAGAGTTAAAGAAGTACTTAATCTATTAAACTTAAATAATCTAAACGAAGAAGAGCTAAGGGAAATAGAAAAGTTGTGTGCTAAGTTCAGTGACGTTTTTCATCTCCCTGGGACCCAATTCTTGAAATCATAGGAATCTATTCTCATGAGAAATTTACGTCATTTTCTCCCGATTTTGCAATATGTCAATTCTTCAAATATTTCATAGGAATAAATTCTCCAGAAATTATGAGAATTAATTCCTAATGTCATTTGCTGGAGAAACTTAAATTCTCATGAGAATTTACTTATGTCATCTATCAATATATAGTATCTGTTTTGTTGAAGTTGATACTGAAAAGTATTTTTTGTGTTGTAATCGCCATAAATTTGTTAAAATGAATAATTTTGTTCTTCAAGCTATTGTTTTAAATAATTTAGAATAGGTTGAAGTCGAAAACGCTACTGTTACACAGATTAGGAAACCGAGATACCTATGGATCGTTAAGTGAAGAGTTATTTAAAAAACATTTTCGTTTATCCAAAGACGCGTTTAACGTTCTAATGGAACATATTGAGCATTTTCTGCTACCATCAAGTAGAATTGGGGCATTGACTAAGAGGGAAAAAGTTTTGGTAGCTCTCAATTTCTTTGGAACTGGTAGCTATCAAGCTGTTATAGGCAGTAATGTCCATTGTTCAGGAATTAGCCAAGCATCAGTAAGCAGGTGCATTGAAGAGGAAGTTCAAGCACTCAATCATCCAAATATATTTAACCGCTGGGTTAAATTTCCTAGTACAATCCAAGAGCTGCAGAATAACAGAAGATCATTTTTTGGTAAATTTAGAATATCTGGAATAATAGGTAATTGACTGTACGCACGTAGCTATTTTTCCTCCATCTGCAGAAGATCCAAACTATCCAGAACATATATATGTAAACAGGAAAAATTACACTTCGTTAAATGTGCAATTAGTATGTGATGATATGCTAAGGATTATGAATGTAAAGATTTCCAGGAAGCACTCATGATGCTCACACTTTTAATAACTCTGCAGTGCATCATGCACTGGTAAATTTAAGTAGAGAGCGTCAAGAATTTTTCTTAATTGGAGACAGCGAGTATGCCCTTAGATCATGGCTTCAGATTCCAGTTCCAGGGGCTCTTCCAGAAACGCCTGAATTTATTTACAACGTAGCTTTTAGGAGAGCTCGTAGCCTTATTGAGAGGTGTAATGGGCTACTCAAAATGAGATTTCGGTGTTTCTTAAAACACCGAACTTTACATTATCATCCAACAAAAGCTGGAAGAATCGTAAATGCCTGTGTTATTTTACACAATATTTGTGTACAAAATAATGTGCCAGATCCAGAGAGGGAAGAAGGGGATAATGATGTAGATTTCGGAATGTTCGACGATTTTGTTTACAGCAATGAAGCAAATGTACAAAGGAATCCTGATTTAATTGCTGGTGAAAGGTTACAAAGAACGATTATAAGATCCTAAAGATCAAAAAACGTCAACTCAAAAGTCAAAACATCCATTTCTGCCAAAGTATTAAAAAAAATATGATAGAAAATTCGCATTTTTGATTGGTTCGAATCATGGAACACTTCAATGTAGTTACGACATACGTAACTTTCTTTAAATTTTGTTCAGACATACGTCACTTTTCCTAATTCTCTAGAAATTGAATTCCAAGACATTCAAGAATAGGACTGGCAGTTCTCAGGAGAATTTTTTTTTGGAGAATGAGTTCTCTGGAGAATCGATTCCTACGATTTCAAGAATAGGGCCCCAGGAGATAAATTGTCAACGACAAATATCTACAGTCAGTCTATCTCATTAAAAAAAGGTTCCACCCCGGTGTACAGGAAACCCTATAGGATCCCGTATGCTCAAAAAGAGGAATTAAATAAACAGATTCAACAAATGCTGTCAGATGATATTATTGAAAAAGCTCAGAGCGAATTTTCATCACCGGTTTTGTTAGTACCAAAAAAGTGTGATAAAAATGGAAATAAAAGGTGGAGAGTGGTTATTGATTACAGGTTACTAAATCAAAATATTCAGGACATTAAATTTCCGATTCCAAATTCAACCGAAATATTGGACTTTCTCTCGGGTGCTATGTATTTTTCTCATCTATATCTTAGTCAAGGAGATAACTCCAGAAAGTAGACCTTATACAGCTTTCTTGACAGATAAAGGATAATATCAAATAAAAAGGCTTCCCATGGGACTAAAAATCAGTCCCAGTGCATTTTCGCGGTTAATGACGATAGCCATGAGTGGTTTAAATTATAACAAATGTTTTTAATATTTAGATGACTTAGTAGTGTTCGGAAGAAATCTTAAAGATCATAATAAAAATTTGCTTAAAGTTTTGATGACACTAAGGGAAGTAAATCTTTAGTTAAATCCTAATAAGTGCGAATTTTTAAAAAAAGCAAATTCTGTATTTGGGACACGTAGTTTCATCTGCAGGTATTTTACCGGATCCAGAAAAAACTAAGGTTTTACAAAAATTTCCCGTGCCCACGAACTCCAATGAAGTAAAGCGCTTTGTCCAATTCAATTCATATCAATTTCTTGTATTTCATCGAAATATCTACGGAATAATATGTTTTTATTTTTACGTAGTGTATTGTAATCTAAATTTTCCCAAATATCTATTGCATCAATATAACTAAATTGCTTCTTCACCAAAAATGCCCAATTATATTTTTCGTTTGCATCAAGGGCACGTTGCCTCTTGAAACATATATTCGGATACCTGCTATCAGGCATAGTAAGAAGTTTCAGCAACCAGTTATAGGTTATTTTAAAAATGTTGTAAGATAGCTTCACCCTTCCTGTTTCTAGCCTCACTATATGATCAGCAATATTAGTTGGTAGTAGCAACACTCTTTTTATAAAATACAATTGAATTCTTTCAATTACGTTTAAATATCTGAGACCCCATACTGATATACAATTCATAGCTAAACTTATTGCTAAGGACTCGAATAATTTTATTCGGGGCTGCCAGGTGTCAATCCCCATTCTGGCCATTAATGGCAACAAAGCGCCTACTGCACGTTTTGCCTTCTCACATGTTAAAGAAGACATTTCATGATAAAAAGAGGAAGACGTAAACGTAACTCCCAAATAAGTATATTTTCTGACTACAGAAATTTCGGTTTTATTGAAATAAAACTTTATTTTGCTGTTGTTCTAAACTCCTTTGCAAAAGGGCATTATTTTTGTTTTATCTATATTTACAGTTAAACCGTTTAATTTGGTATATTCCTCAAGAATAGCCAATTTTTTAGCAACATCTATTTCAGATTCGGCCAAAATGACCAAATCGTCTGCATACAATAACATCAAAATGTCAATATCCTTATTAATTGCCATACCCTTTGCTCCCCGCTCTTTAAAAAATATTTCGATATCACTCAAAAATAATGAGAAAAGTAATGGACTTAACGATTCACCCTGTAAAACTCCTTCGGTCAGATCAAATGATTTGGTCAATCCATCTAACGATTTCACCTTAAAAGAAGCATTTTCGTACAAATTTTTAACTACTGCAATTAATTTTGAACTAACTCCAACATTATGTAACTTTCGCCAGAGTAAAGAGTGGTCAATTGAGTCAAACGCACGTTTAAAGTCTACAAAAATACCAAATACTTTGCGTTTATTAAGTCTTATATGCAACTGTACCACAGAATGTAAAACGTAAACATTATCTATACACCCACGGCCAGGCCTAAATCCAGATTGACACTCAGGTAGAACAGTTGAGTCTTCAGCCCAAATTATAAGTCTTTCAAGTAAAGTTGAGGTAAATAATTTTGTGCAACAATTCACAAGAGCGAGAACTCTATAATTACCAGCGTCTTCCACCGATCCCTTTTTATGTAGCATAGAAATGAGAATATTTGACCACTATATAGGTGTTATTGTAGATTCAAGTATTTTGTTAAAAAGGCAACACAAATAAAGCATCCAGTTGTGTGGTAGATTTTTGTAAAATTCATTAGATACACCATTCACACCAGGCGATTTTTTTTTTATTTTTTAATTTATTATTAGCATGATATACTTCATCAAAAGTTATAGGGGCATCTAGGAATGGATGTCGACTATCATAAAAAACAATGCTGTCCAAGACTCTGGCGGGATAGAGTTCAGCAAAAAAAATTTCCCACATATCTATCGGTAAATTTTTTGATGAGCTACTTACACGGAATTGCTTTACTGTGTACCAAAATTTCTGAGAATTTTTTAAATTACTTAGCTTAGTTATTACATCATCCTTAAATTTTCTCTTCTTTTGTCCAATGAGATTTTTGTACTCTTTTTTACATTTAAAATAACTGTCTATAAATTCCGATATAAAATTTTGTTTTTTACATTCTTTAAGAGCCTGCTTTACCTGTTTTTTCTTATTTACACATTCATAATCGAACCAAGATTTATTATTAGGTTTTCTTGCTATTTGTTGTGTTTGTGAAAATTTGACCAAACCTAAAGAATTGCTTCATAAAAATTTATATATGATTTTTGAACATCATCTACGAAAGCTACTCGACTAGAATTTTGCATTTCAACTTATTGAAATTTGAAAAAGTTTTTCTTGATATAGTAGGTCCTATTGAAAAGGACGAAGACGGATTTAAGTATATACTTACATTGCAATATGATTTAACAAAATTTATTGAGGCTTATCCTCTTAAATCAAAAGATACAGTGTCATTAGCAAGAGCTTTTGTCGAAAATTTTATATTAAGGTTCGGAGTTCCTAACGAGATAGCAACTGACCAAGGTAATGAATTTGTATCATCTACAATGACCGAAATTTCCAAACTTTTAAAAATTAATCATTTAAAATCCACTACTTATCATCATCGGAGCATTGGTTCCTTGGAAAATTCGCATAAAACGTTAAATGCATTTCTAAGAATTCAACTGGAAAACTACGGTTCCGCTTGGTCTAGTTGGGTGCCTTACTTCTGTTTTATATTTAATTCCAGTTTTCATTGTAGCACTCAATATTCACCATATGAATTAGTATTTGGTAAACGATGTACATTACCCAATGAAATAACAGAAGAAAATGTAACCCCTTTGTATAATTTCGACTCGTATCCTTTAGAACTCAAATTTAGGTTACAAAAAGCTCAAAAGGATGCAAGGCAAAATTTAATAGATACTAAATTTAAAAGGAAAGTATTGTATGATAAAAATGTAAACTTTGTTAATTATAAAGTAAATGACTTAATTTTATTAAAAAGTGAAATTGCAACAAAACTTGATAATGTTTATAGTGGACCTTACATAGTGATAAAAGACGAAACTCCCAACGTACGCGTAATTAAAAACGGAAGGAATATGTAGTTCATAAAAATAGAACGAAACCTTACACTTCGACCTAGTTCTTTAAACATGTGTTTAAGACGAAAAGAATTTTCACTTGTTTGTAAACAATTATAAATTACTGCAAACCATAAAATTAATTAATAAAATACGTAAGCTTATTATACTCGCGAGTTAAGATCTTTATGTAATCCTTTAGGTTAAGATATTTTTAAAGATTTTTATTTTGAGTATGCAAATAAAAATCTTTCTTTTTCCAGGAGAGCTGTAATGTATGAACAGGTAAACTTGCAATAATTAATAGATCAACGTTCGATGGAATGTGCAGACTTGCAAGTTTACCTATTCGGCTATGAAACAATATCAATATATGAAATCATTTTTAGTTAAGCAATTAATCAATAAAGGTATAAAATGGGAATAGAGTTTCATTAAATATAATATAACTTAAAAGTTATTACAAATGGTTAACAAACGACTTCTTTGGTATCTTGAACAAAACGAACTTTTAATCTCTCAGCAAAGTGGCTATCGCTTTAATCGGTCAACTCTGGATAATCTAATAGATTTAGAATCTGACATACATGAAAGTGTTGCAAATAATCAAGAATGTATGGCAATCTTTTTTCACATTAGCAAGGCTTTTGACACTGTGTGGAGGTTTGATGTGACTTCCAAACTTAATAAATGGGGAATTGGAGGTAACATGCTAAAATTCATAAATAACTTTCTTAAATTACGAACTTTCCGCACCCGTATAGATAACTCGATTTCTACAAGAAAAATTCAAGCTAATGGATTACCTCAAGGAGCAGTGCTAAGTACAACCTTGTTTTTGGTAGCAATTAACGATATTTAAAACAAAGCAACCCAATAGTCAAAGGAAGACTCTACATAGACGACCTCGTTCTGTTTGTCAAAGGTAAAAACTTAGTGTCGATGCAAAAACACCTGCAAAATTCTATTGACAAATTGGAAAACTGGTCAAAAGCTACAGGTTTGCACTTTTCACCAACTAAAACAAAATGTATACTATTTTCTAGAAAGCACAATCCATATATCCCTGATTTAAAGCTATACAAGTGTCCACTGGAACATACAACAGAAATTCGTTTTTTGGGAATGATCTTTGATAGAAAACTAAACTGGAAAAAAAATGTCATGGAACTTAAAAAATCTTACCAACAAGGGTTAAATGTAATGAAAACATCGTGTTATAAAAAATGGGAAGCAGATGAATCAACTTAATTACATGTGTATAAAGCATATTACGATCCAAATTGGATGATGGTGCCGTTGTGTATTCATCAGCAAAGATGTCTGTGCTACGCCAACTTAAACCTATCCAAAACAGCGCATTACGTATTTCAACTGGAGCGTTTCGAACCACACCTATCAAGAGTCTACTTTGTCTTACTGGAGAACCCTCTTTACAAAATAGGCGTAAATATCTATGTCTATCTTTGGCTACAAACATTATTTACCATGAATCTCATCCAGTTTATAAGAACACTCTAACCGAGAGATACCCCGATAGTTACAGTAATACTTACGATCCTCTCTTTTACGAAAAAATGCGGAAAAACATGAGCGACCTAGAATTAAAATTTCCCAACTTCTTTAATTCCAACATAAAAACCCCACCCCTATGGATGATAAACACCCCACACATAAATACAAATCTTGCACTTTCAAAAAAATCAAATACACCAAATGCAGTTTTCAAAAATCTCTTTCAAGATGAACTCAAGTAAAATAAAAATTATTACCTGGTATACACAAATGCATCCAAGTCACCGGACGGTGGAAGCTGCTTTCAAAACTTTAAACAACTCATGTTAATACAAACTCCCATTAATTAGTTCAATTTACTCTGCTGAAATGTTTGCAATACTATAAGCACTTATCTACGTTAAAAACTCTTTGCAGCCGTATACACTAATAATTTCCGACTCGCTCAGCTCAATTCAATCCATTAAGGAACTCTATTCTAAACACCCGATAGTTAAGCTCATCAAAATTGAACTAAACAATCTAAAAAATTTAAATTTGAAAATTAAATACATGTGGGTTCCATCTCATGCCGGTATCTTGGGGAATGAAGAAGCAGATGTCATGGCTCGTCAAGCTCCTACAAGTGAAAGTGTCGTGTGCATGGTCAAAGTGATTCCTAACGATTTTAAATGCTACATAAAGGGTAAAGTTTTTAATAAGTAGCAAAACGAGTGGGAAGTACCGCAATCAAAACTTCGCGAAATCAAACACAGTGTCGAACCATAGTACCAAGCAACAGACAAGAGAGAAGACCAAATTAAAATCAACCGTCTTCGATTGGGATACACAAAACTAACTCATAGTTTTCTCAATACAAAAGAAAATAAAGCTACATGCAACTTATGTAACACTATTCAATCGGTTAAATACTTAATTTGTGAATGCCTCAAATATGCGGTAATGCGCAAGCAACATAAACTTTCCGATAATATATAGCCTGTTTTAGGAAAACAATTGAATGCAGAGCATTTAATCAGATATCTTAAAGACACCTATCTCTACCACTTATTGTAATAAATATTTGTACCATTATGTTGCTAATAACCTAAATAGTTGATGCGACTTTTTTTGTGAAATAAAAAAAATTATTAATTTGTGATGTATGCTTATACTTTAATGGTTGCATGAATGCTTTTATATGCAATGCAATAAATCAACTATTATATCTTTCCAGTTATAATCGTTCCTAGATTATAAATGTAAAATATTAAGTTAAGTTAATAAAGTGGTAAATACAATTTAAGGTAAGTAGTGTAAGTAAATTTATTTCACTTATTAATAATAATTTAAATACTATGTTCTTTTTATTTTAATAAATATTTATTTTAGCTATTTTATATGCCTATTGTTATGTATTAAAACCTTCTAACTTTCAATTTACTAGTTAATTTATTCCCAACATAAAATTTACAATAACTTCCTTTACATTTAGTGATTTATATGGTAACTGAAGAAGTCCACAAGAAAAGTAAGTTTCATTACTTGTAATATTAAGGCGCGTCCACACTGGAGCAACATTTTCCAACATAATACAACAAAAACTCCTTACAACATAAAATATTTACATTTGTTCAATTTGTTGGAATATGTTGTATTGCGTTGAATAAAGTTAATGATGCGATGCAACATAAGTTGTACCTAGGTTGCGTAAATCCGTTTTTAGCGGTAAAGATCAAAGGAAAATATGAAACAAAGTGAAACATTTGTCAACATTTCTTTGATGTGGATGGATTATTGAGGCCTGTTGCAAATTGAGTGATTAGATAGTAAACAAACCGCTGCGTCTAAATGTTCTGTTTAATATTTTATTATAAAAAGTGCCTGTGCGTGAATTTTTAGGTATTAGTGATGGCGTTTAAGTGGACTCCGGAGAATTGTTTAAATTTAATTGACAATTATAGACAAAATCCATGTATTTGGAATCCTAAACACGTTAAATATAAATGCAGAGAATCAAAAAATGATGCATGGAATGCAGTTTGTTCAGCTGTAGGGTGCTTATCTCAGGAAGATGCAAAAAGAAAAATCCGTAACTTGGTGGCTCAGTTTTATAGAGAGTAAAAAAAATATCGCAACATGAAAAAATCTGGAGCAGGCGCTCACTTTTATTTCAAGTGGTTTGCCTACGATGCATTAGTATTTCTTCGAGTCAAAAACAAAGTCCGCCCATGCAAGGACAGTGAAGCCGAGAACGTGGTAAGTAAACACACAATGTTTTTAGATATTAGCTATTCTGTTATTATTTATTCAAACAAATAAATGGGCAATCTTAATTTATACATGAATTATAATTCAATAATTATTTCCCAAAGGTGTAACGAAAAAATCAGCAAACTCTTGCCTAATATCTTTTGCTTCAGTTGAGGCATTTCATGCAACCTTTTTGTATGGAGTAAACGTATTACTCTGTGTTTCTTTTCTCCACGATCCTTACAAAACATGTCCTGTATCTTAATCTTCACCGTCATATGTACCTGTGAGATTGTAGGGATGTTTAGATCTTGAATCATTCCATAAAAAATTATGCAAGTAACTGCAGGCCATAACAACAACTTCTGCAGTTTCTGGTTCTAAAAGTAATGGTTTTCTAAATATTCTAAAAATCGAAGATAACATTCCAAAAAGATTTTCTGATATTCTTCACGCTCTACTGAGACGGTAATTAAATATCCTTTTGGAAGACCCTTTGTCCTGAGCCACAGGGTAGGGTTTCAGTAAATTTGGTGATAATGGGAAGGCATCATCCCCTAAAAATACGTGTGGGACTAATTTCTCAAGTCCTGGTAAAAGCTATATTCTGGAAGGTTGAGTTTGCAGCGAGTTAATAGGTTTTAGAACAATGTATTTTCAAAAACTCCGCCATCAGATATTCTCCCTTGTGAGCCTACATGAAAATACAAAAATTGGTAATTAGCATCCATTATTCCGAACAGAACGATGCTAAAAAACGATTTGTAATTGAAAAAATTCCTTCCACTGTTTTTTGGTATTTGTAGTGCAATATGCTTGCCATCCATGACGCCTACACATTTTGGAAAATTCCAAAGAACACTGAAACCATTAGTAATTGTTTCCCATTCTTGAGCAGTTTTAGGCATCTGAAATCCAAAAGATATCCATTACTTATGCTTAAAATATAGATCACGTAATATTAGGTGTTGTCCTACTTTGTAGTGTTTACATTTTATACAATGTATTTTTCTTTTCAGGGTGTCCTTAATGACTCTTCCTCCGAAACAGACTTAGATTATTCCCAAGTAACAGACTGTGATTAATGTGGAAATTGGACCCAAGAATTTCAAGATGTAGAAAATGGCAACCAAAGCATGGAAGACTTATCTAACGATGGTTCTCAAACGCCATCAACATCTAACGCTGCTTGTCAGGAGCGTCGAAACTGTGGAAAATCCGAACAGCACAAATCTTGATGAATTTAAATACCCTAATAAAACTAGACGTATCACACAAACACTTAAAAGAAAAATCGATGATAACGCTCGAAAAGAAGAGGTATATAAAATAATTCAAGACATACAAAATAAAAGACAGCGAGACAAATTCGATGTATTTGGAGAACATTCGCCGGTCCAGAACAACAACGACGTCACTGCAAATGTTTGTCAAATTGTGTTAAATGCGTAAATGTTTTGAGAAAACTCTAAAGAATACATGGGAACAACGACGTAACTTTATTCAAACTCCTGGCCGCCAGAGAGCAGTTGCGTCGTTGTTGAAATACCGTTTGTTTTCCCCCTCCTTTCAAGAGAACAACGCCACAAGGATCAGTTCTGTCAGTGAGTACAAGGATAAAGTGTTATTGTCAGAGCAACATTGCCGTAACTGTTGCTAATGAGATATCCTCATGCTACATCATCTACAAGATCAGTGCGACAACGACGTAAGTGTACTCTGTGTCATTATTAACTTGATTTACCACAACTTATATTGTTATTAGTGTACTATAAACCGTTTTTAATTTCAAAGACCAGTACGACAACGACGTAAATGTTCTTTGTGTCATTATTAACCTAATTTATCATTGCATGTATTGTCATAATGGTACTTCAGGCCATTGTCGAATTCAGTAGTTCGTGCATTGCACTACATAACTAATCTTTATGACTTTGTTGACCTGAATAATCTATTATTTAGATGTTTTCCATAATGTCACAATATAAGTTTGACATGCAGTATAATAAGAATAATGTAGCAATAATAAGAATACATTAACCTATTATAATAAAGTAGATTTTGAATTCATATTACAAGAGAAATTCACTACTTCAGTTTACCAAAAATCTACATTAATATTTTAATGTAACGTGTTGCAATAAGCAAGTAACTTAAACATTTTTTTTAGGGAAAATAATGGCTGAACGCATTAGACAGAATATGCACAATGCTACTCAGATAATGAAGGAACGGGAAAAGTAAATTCTGCAAACAAATCAATAACAAAAGAATTAAATGGAAAAACTGAAGGTCCGTCAGCAGTTCGTCAACAATCAACTTCTAAAAATATTTTATTATCAAAGAAGACACCTGAAGATGCAACAGTAAACCCACTACCATCAAATTCACGAAATGAATTAGCAATAGAAACACCAAAAGAAGTTTCAACAGAGAATACACAGTCATCAATAATTGTACAAAATGTCTTATTTAAACCGATAATGAAAGTATTGGGGGATCAAACCCAGAACAGAAACCAGACATCTATTACCTTTAAAAAATGATTCAGTTATAGAACAACAAATTGAAGGTACAATAAAAAACCAACAGTCATCTACGTCAAACTATGTATCACCTACCAAACAAGAAACAGAACTTCCAAAGTGGAGACAACTTCAACAAAATTGAGTTTACGAAAAATTGTCCCTAGCAAATACTTGCCCAGTCCAAGTAGTGACTCTGATAAATTGTTTTCATCAGGCTCCAGTGACAACTATGAACCTACCAGTAGTGATGAATCAAGTAGTGATGAATTAAGTACTCCGCTTGTCCCCCATAATGACATTTCTATCAAAAATGAAACAGAAAACATTAATGAAACAAGAAAAGGTAAAAAAAGAATGAGAAATGTAAACCAATGAAACAAAGTAAAAACTATAAGATTAAAGAACTGAGGTCAAAGTTACACTTCCAAAAAAGGAAAAACAGTTGAAGCTCGAAGGATGGCCCCTCCATGCAAAGATAAATATGTTCAATCTTGTACAAAGAAGTTGACAGATAACTTCAGATATCAGCTGTTTTAATCGTACTGGGAACTAGGATCATTACAGCGCCAAAGGGACTTCTTAATTTCTTGTGTTAAACCACTGATTTTAAAATATCGCCGCATAACAGCCACTGAACCTAGAAGAACTAATTGTGCGTTTTACGTACAAAATAATAATGAAAAAGTCAGAGTATGTGAAACCTTCCTGATAAACAAGTTAGGGATAACAGAAAGGACTATTCGCAAGGTAATACAAGCCAAAAATTACTGGACCTGGAATTGCTCCTGTGGATGGAAGAGGTAAACATGACATTCACCAAAAGACTCCTGAAGAGATTGTTAATTCGATCAGAAACCATATAAATTCCATTCCTCGTATTGAAAGCCACTATATGCGGAAAGATACTTCAAGGGAATTTATTTATGGCGGTTTAACTATTGCTGAAATGCACCGCCATTATACTTCTGAACGTTCTGCTGACAAGAGACCAGTAGCTAGTTATGACACAGAATATTCAATACAGAATTTAACATAGGGTTTTTTTGTCCCAAAAAATATCAATGTGATCAATGTGAAGCTTACAATAATGCTGCAGGTGAGGAAAAAAACAAACTAGAAGAAGCCTTTAATGAACACCAGAAAGAAGAGGAATTAAGTTGTATCGAAAAGCAGCAGACAAAGAAAAGGCAAAAAATAATGAAATCCAGTTAGCTGTATACGATTTGCAAGCAGTTCTTCCTGTACCAATGGGTCAATCGTCAGCATTTTTCTACAAATCAAGACTCAACTGTTTTAATTTTACAGTAACTGATATTGTAAACGACAGGAGTGTTTGTTACTTTTGGCACAAAGGACTTGGCCACAGGGGCGTGAACGAAATTGCTACTGGTGTTTACCAATTTATTGATGAGCTTGCAAAACAGAAGCCTGGGCAAGATATAGTATTTTATTCTTACACTTGTGGATGTCAACAAAAAAATAAGTATATAATATCTATGTATTTGTGTGCAGTTAAAAATCATGCAGTGAAATCTATAACGCATAAATATTTAATTCGTGGCCACACCCAAAATTAAGGGGACGCAATACATAGCACAATAGAATCGGCTTTAAAAAGGGCAAAGAGGTCGGGGCCTGTGTACGTACCTAACCAATATATTTCACTGATCAGAAATGCAAAAAAAGGAAATCCTCTTCATGTCAAGGAACTAGGATTTGAAAACTTCATAGATTTTAAAGCATTACATGACGAGATGGCTCCAAATACTAGTACGGATTCTTCTGGAAATGTATTTAAATTATCTGGTGTCAAACAATTAAGATTTGAAAAAGGTAATGATAGGTTTTTTATAAAGATAGTTACGAACAGGCATCATGGAATGAAGTTCCTTTCAAGCCAAGACAGAAGCGATCTTGCAGTCGGATTAGTGACACTACAAACATTAGTCTGAAACCTACGTAAACAAAAAAAATGTCGTTGTCTGAAAACAAATTACGTGATTTGAATAGCTTGTGTGAAAAAAATATTATTCCTCACTATTATAAACCTTTTTACCAATCTCTGTAAGTGCTTAGGTAAAATATTAGGTTATTAAATATTAAGTTTAAATATATTATATATATATATTTAAATTTAATTAATATTTAGGATTAATCACATTACCTTTGACAGAAAGTAATACAGTTACATCTTTTTTAATCAACTAAATTTTGAGGTAACAATGGCTTAATTGCTTAGGGATGAATTTAGGGGGTGTCAAAAAATTAATAAATAGTTTACAAGTGTGTTATTATAAAAGTAAAGACCAGTTTATGTAACACGGATTTCAGTCATTTTATTTCCATCTGGCTGTCCTGTAAAATTATTAATTTTGCAGTTACCTCGTTGTTATTCTGGACCGACGATATGGCGTGTAAAATTAGGGATTTGAATACCACCTGCGCACAAAATATTGCATAACATCTTATAAGTAATATTTTGTTCGATGCTAGTATGGGCACATCTGATTATGGAATGCCCCAACACATATGAGCCAATTTTATAAATGCAACCTTTCACGAGACCACAGTCACATTCATCGTATTACAGCACACCAGCGGAGACATACATACAAAACTCTTCAGACTCCTCTACTGATTTTGGTTCTTCGAACATTATCGCAGAGGCATTTCAATTAAGTAACATGTAGAAGTTCTAAATTTATCAATAAAAGGAGTACAATAAAGTTTATTTACCTTAATTTCAGCTTTACATCAAGCTACTGTAGGAATTTCCAGTTGCCCGAAAGCGCAATGTTACAGCTAATCGTTCTTGTAGAGGTATAGCTTCCGATAATTCCTGTCCACCATATTCTTCCCTTTTCCTCAAACTTGGACGGACCCAACATTTATAGGCGCGTTACACATATATGCGACGGACATGATGCTACTGACATTTTTTTGTGCCTTGTTGCAGTCTTTTAAAAACCAACCTGTGTTATCATGTGCAACTAGCATGGCTAAGAAACAAAATGATTCTTACACACTTATGTAACTAA
Organism: Ophraella communa; assembly: GCA_035357415.1. Taxonomy (NCBI): domain Eukaryota; kingdom Metazoa; phylum Arthropoda; class Insecta; order Coleoptera; family Chrysomelidae; genus Ophraella; species Ophraella communa. The sequence continues at coordinate 27,584,640 of CM068995.1, forward strand.
CATTGTGTCAACGACATCAAAAATATCAGTAACACCAAGTCCGTCGCATATATGTGTAACGCGCCTTACGCTTCCGTTTTCGTGAATCACCACACAAAATTATAAAACACGCGGTAGCAGTTAATGTCTTTCTCCATCATGTCACAAAACTACAGCAGTGTGGACAGAATGTTGTACTCAACTGAATTTGAGATTCAACAAGTGCAAACATTTATTAACATTGTTGTTCTAACGAGGACAATTTGTTTTATGTCAAAAGTTTAATGAATTAAACATTTAGCAACTTGTTGCAACATAAAATTGCTACAAGTTGCCAAATGTTGCTCCAGTGTGGACGTATCTTTATAAATTATTTATATTCTATTAGAATAATCAAAAAGATTTAAGGAGATACAAATTTTAAGAATTAAACTAAAATAATATCAAGGTAAATTAATATTTAATAGACATCAAAAGTCCAAGTCAATGTCACAAAGTTTTATTAAGGGTAAGTAAGTAAAGTCGTTAACAGCTACTAGTTTCGGCTTTTAGAAAAGCCATCATCAGGCTGAACTGCATATATGATACAATTGTAAATCCAGGCAGCTTATATTATACGTTTAAGCTTGTGGGTAAGAGAAATGTTAACAATATGACAATGAAAAGAAAATTAAATTATTAACTAATTAAGATAAAATTTATTAATGTTAATGTTAAAAATAAAATAATAGAATTAAGTTAAATGAACTAGTACAGTTCAACGTATAATGTAAGCTGCCTGGATTTACAATTGTATCATATATGCAGTTCAGCCTGATGATGGCTTTTCTAAAAGCCGAAACTAGTAGCTGTTAACGACTTTACTTACTTACCCTTAATAAAACTTTGTGACATTGACTTGGACTTTTGATTTCTATATCGTAGTCACATTTGAGCAATGGATGATTTACTTCATTTTAATATTTAATATTAGATGCGTTATATGCGCCATGTGCAAGACAAATATAGTAACACCATTAGTATGTCCCATCTCGTTCTCTCTTGGGCAACACTGCTTGGTGAGCATTCCAGTTATCATATAGTTCAATGTTTTTACCACAGAACAAGATTTCTACCTCTGTTTGTTTCGACATGTGCGCCATCTACTTACACCTTGCAATCTAATGGACCAATTAAATATTGCGAACTAAAATTTAGCATGTATTTAAGCGTCTCTGACAAATCCCACTTTTAAAGTAATATGGTTTGAATGCGGTACGAATTGTACCGCACGCTTACAATAGGTACTCTCGTTCTTCGCTAAAGCTGGCTACTTGCCGATTTATTTAAAATTTATCCGCAAATTATTAAGTTAAGAGTTACGCTCTTACGTGTCATTTTCTCTAAAGGCATCTTCTTCAATTCGCACGAAAGTTAAAATATTAAACAAGTATTGTTTATTGTGTGTTTGTAACCTGTTCGTTGTTGTCAATTACACTGAAAACTGTAATTTAATTATTAAACTATTTATAGCCGCAATGGGGGAGAAATAATAATACACTTTTTGGTCCTAAATCGAGCCAGATCTAAACCGTTAATTGTTCGCTCATCGCTTAAATCTAAACCTTCAACGGTTAACCGCAAATCCGCAATTCTATTGAACCAGTTCTGCAAAAAGTATAAGATCGCATCGCCAAGAAATCTTGTCATCAACGCAGTCCAAGTTCATCTGACAACAACGCAAGTCACGTAGCCGCCAGAGAAATTTATCATAAATCCGGCCCTGCACCTGTATCGACACCTGCTTCAACCCTCAACGTGGTAAGAAAAGAGAAGCCTAGCCGATCACATTCGTTGGAAGTGAGAGATCGTAGATACCCGATCTCGTGGGTAACTTTAAACGATTTTTAATATTTGACCATTGTCAAAAAAAAAGAAATAGTCTATCAACCTTATGGACTAATAATTTAACAGTTTTTCGTAATTTTCAGATGGCGCTGAATGAAATATTTCACTGAAAATTAGAAAAGATGTCTGTTTATGTTAAGTGATTAAGTACCTAGACGCTAGGTGTAACTGATGACACTTCATACTTGTGAGCTCATTTCATATTCTAAATAAATCTACCTGCACAACAAAAGAAAGTTTTTGGTCATTTTTTGTAATAAAATTATCTGTTTAGGGACTACGGTGAATGAGTTTATTGGTATTGTAATTTGATTATATTTATCAAGTACCGTCATCCGGGGTGAAGTGGATCAGTCGTGGGGAAGTTGATCAAACAGGTTTTTCATTAGTAATGCGTATGCATAATCTAAACCAATTGTCTATCAGGTGTTTTCAACGTCTGATTCCCTTGCGAACCGGTCGCTGCTTGGAGTGAGTGTCGTAGTGTTGTTGTGTACAAAGTAAATAATTAGAAATAAAATAAAATATAATAACTCCATGTGTTTGTGAACACAGCCTTAGGTTTTAAAGCAATCATTTTACCGGCTGTCTAGATCGATGTAGTGATATTTTAAGAATAGGCTACACACAAAAAATCAAGATTTGTCAATTTGTTTATAAAAAATTAAAATTTTACTTATCGTCGACAAATCTGGGGGTAAAATGGATCAATTCTTTTTTAGGTTGATTCATAAGGCGAAAAAAATGTCTATGAGACAAGCGTCGGAACAATATGGAGTTCCCTTCACAACTTTAAACTACCGCATAAATAAATAAATATTCTGGAACCTATGGAGGTCAGCCAACATTGACAAATGAAGTAGAAAGTGTGCTTGTTGATGGTTTTCAGCTGTGTGCGTAGTGGGGTTTCCCGCTAAAACCCATATTCGACAGCAATATTTGAACAAGCGTGGAATGAACGAGAAGCGATTCCATAATAACTTGCCCGGTCATGAATGGTTCCTAGGTTTCATGAATCGGCATCGAGAACTTACAGCAAAATTTGCGGAAAACACAAAAAGAGTAAGAGTTGCAGTAAGCTGTGAATCTGTTGCGGAATATTGTAATCATTTACGAGAAGCAACATTCCACCGTCGAATGTGATAAATTACAACCAAACAAATTTTGTAGATGATCCTGGCGCAGCCAAAGTAGTGTTGAAGCAGGGCACTAAACATGCATTAAAGGCACTTGATGCAAGCAAAACTAGCACTACGGTAATGTTTGCGATTGCTGCGGACGGAACTCCTCCCTATGTAGTGTACAGAGCCAAGCACATTTACGAAACCACCGGATCACTCTACCAAATAAGATAAGTCAAGTCCATTTATAACATATCCGTTTACATCTTCTGTGGCAATTTACAATTTTTTTATTAATAAACAAATATTCTTTAACAACAGTTTGATTCCTATACCCATGGACTGTAAGTCTTAATGGTGCAGCGTGTTCGGTTGACATTAAATGTAGTTTCTTTTTGCTTTCAAATTCAGTCTAATTACAAGGTGTTTCTATCTTTTTCACCTTAGTTTTTGTGTAGTTTCTGTTGTTTATTCGTTAACGTATAAAAAGATAGTGGCACCCTTAACCCTTATATACCACCAATCCTTTCTACAGTAAGCATAACTTGGAGACAAACCACTCCTTGAGAGAGTCTCCTAGCCGGGATTTCTTTTGGGACTAGTTACAAATTGGCTCCCTGCCTTTTTGGGAACTATTAGTGTTACATCATATAACATGTCATTCAAGAGTGTGAAAATAATAATATTCGTGTTGTCTTGCTTCCATCAAATTTAACGCACATGCTACAGCCCCTGGATGTCGCTTATGCCTGCCCGTTGAAAGCATCGTGGAGAAAAAATCAGACTCTATACCCTCGAATGTTGAAAAAAACCATAGAGGATCTCGGAGATAGATCTACAGTTAACGCCATGGCGAGATTTAGGGCATGTGGTATAGTGCCTTTCAAACCAACGCAGTTTTGGACAAAATAAAACATAGAACTGAAGACACGGGGCCGGTGGAAACCACATGGAGCGATGTGTTGATAGAAAGACTTGACGAACTTAAAATCGGGCCAAGTCAAGCACAGAAACGGGGGAAAAAAGTTAATATCGTGGTGGATAAAAGCATTACCACAAATGATGTCACATCGACTCACAGACCAAAAAGCAATAGTGATCGTGAAGTTGATGCTGAAGATTTAGATCCAGACTCTTTAAGATCAGTAGAAGAAGAAATTTGGGAGGAAGTCGGCGAATGCAGCACAAGCGTGCCAGATGACTCCGCTGATGTTTTGAACGTGGGTGACTTTGTTATTGTGAAATTTAAAACCAATAAGCGTGACCGCCTGTATGTGGCAAAAATTAAGGAAATTTCCAAAAACGAGACAACGGTCAACACCATGCGTAAAGTTTCTTCAAAAAAGGATAATGTCTTTGTATTCCCCCCAAATCCCGATTTATCTGACGTTGAACAGGACCAAATCCAGAGAAAAGTGAATTTCAAAATCGAGCAGTAAGCTCGCCATGAGTTTTATATAAAAAATGGTGAAGAAGAAAACTTACAATAAAACTGTTTATACGACTGACTTACCAACGAATTAATTCTTTATTTTATTCTACGTGTGTGGTTTTTAAGTTTTCATTTATTCCTGGTCTATTGCTACAATCAAAATGTTGGCTGTGTTAAGCACATATTACCAAAGAATTTGTTTTTTATTTTGTTTTACATGTTATTTAAGATTTATTTACTGATGTTGAATTTAACAATCTAGTCGATAGCAACAATCAAAATAATGGCTGTAATAGGCAGATATTATAAGAAATAACTGTTTTATGTTTTTATAAACCTTTATACTGACGTTTAATAAAATGTTTAAAATATAAACAATTATTTTGTTAATTTTGAGTGATCCACTACACTTCTGATTTCGTTTAAAATGGATTTCAAGCGATTTTAAATGGGTGATCCGCCTCATTCAGTATGTTGAGGTGAAGTGGATCACGTTTTGACTAAAAATAAATCATGCAACTATTTGGCAAAAGAACCGACAAAAGCGACAATTCATCGAAGAGTTATGTAGGAATCTAAACTTTTAGTTTTAGTTTAATCGCAAAAACGGTTTAGAAGTTATTTCAAAATTTGTGATATTTTTGATCCACTTATGAAATGTAAATACAAATAATAATAAGAAATAACATTAAATAAAGAACTTTTTAATAAAACTTCCACGGTTTGATTAAAAAATTTAAATTTTAAATTCAATAATAGCTGTTTCGATATAGGTACTATTGATACTATAACATAAATACCTATTTATAATTATAATATAGGGCAATCCAATGATGTTAAGAAAAAAAGGCGTTGTGGGCAAATATTAATGTCGCTTGCATTGTGTTGTAAAATGTATGCTTTTGCTTTATTTAATATTTTAACATTGTTTATGAATTTTATTTTTTTCTAATAATGCAGTTACATGCACTATTGTTGGTTGTGGGTGGAAGCCATTTTAACATAGTTAATAAAGTGGGATTTTATCCAGTACCTACCTACTGTTACAACTCATCGATTTGTTGGGAATACAAGAGATGATATCAATGAGTCAACACTTTAGTAATTCACATTGTATTACTTTATCGAGTCAAATTCTTTTTGTATTGTCTTTTGATGAGTTATTGTATATGTAATTTGACAAAAACATACAAAAACTAACACACTTAAAAAAATTACCCCAACACACGAAAAAAATGTCTTCAAAACACCTAAAATTTAACTAATTTTTCAACATAAAACACCTGTTGTTTTTTGTCCTATGCCCACACATTGATTTATTATGTGGTTTGGACTGCCATAAAGATGCCTACATGTTTTAACAGTGTGTGCTAATATTTTAAGCACCTGGTATCCTAAATATGTAGGTAATTAAATTAATACCACGAGCTCCATCTTTCCGAAAGAATTCTTAATAATAAAATAATGAATACGGTCTATATAATTATAATTGGAAGTTCAAAGTAGCTACACTACGAGGTGTGCTAATGAGTTGCCATTATCGGGTTTTAATTGCTGGGTGTAGGTGGCTCGCCCGGGACTTGACCCAATTTTTGTCCACTTTTGTCTAAAGTTCGTTTATGTCATCTTTCAAATTTTCTAATTTTTTTTTATTTCCTTCTCTATCTGATGATTATTACCTAACACATTTCTGCTTTCTTTTCTCTTTTCTTTCTAACATTTATTTTTTTAATTTTTCCTTTGCGTTTTCTTTACTAGTTTGTGTCCTTTTTTCTTCTTTACCCTTCTTGGCGTTTTGCCATTGAATTGCAGTGCTGCCTTGAAACAAATCGCCAGAGCACGAGGCCATCTCTCTGATATGTTTGGCGCAACTCTGGAATGGTTACTTTTACATACAAGTAACGAATGTGACAACAAGGACATACTGACTAATCCTTATTTCTTTAAATAAGTTTAACCTTTTCCTATGTTATTTTTGTAATTCCTTATAATCCTCTGTGTAACTGTTTTGTTTAAACTTACGTTGGAGATCTTATCTGATATTAAACAACAGAAAAAAATTTGTCTTCTGCAAAATTTTTTATATCGAGTAGAGGGGGTGTAACAGTATCTGTTAACATTTTAAGCACCTGTATAAATATGTAGGTAATTAAATTAAATTTCTTTCCGAAAGAATTCTTAATAATAAAATAATGAATACGGTCTGTATAATTATAATTGGAAGTTCAAAGTAGCTACAATACGAGGTGTGCTAATGAGTTGTCATTATAGGGTTCATGGGTTTTTATTATTATCTCCAGTCTCATTTCTTCTATTGGTTAACTGTCATATACAGGTAGGTTTTTTTTACAATTTTATAATTCCTTTTTGTTAAAATATTTATAAAACATGGAAAGTTATATTATATTTGATTATATCAGATGAGAATTTCAACATATTTCTTTATTATTCGAAGAATCTTTTTATGGTAATTTAAAAATATTAATGATAATTTTTTATAAAATGGCTAGTGTCAGAAAAAGTAAATGTAACACGTGTTTGACACTGGTAATTTTCAGAAAGTTGGAATATTATACAGTAAACTTGAACATCTCATCTCTTAAATTTGAAGCATCTTGTAAACGTGAAGATCTCTTAAACTTGAACAGCTCATAAACTTTAACATCTTCTAAACTTGAACATCTTCTAAACTTGAAGATCTCGTAAACTTGAACATCTCTTAAAATTGAACATCTCTTGAACTCGAACATTTTTAACTGGATCATCTCTACAACTTGGGCAGTAATTAAATCTGAACAACTTGATCATCCCTCAACTCTCGATCATCCATAGACATTTTGAACCACCCAGACAGTGCCGTAGCGACCCCAAGGTACGGAGAAGGATAGTCAACTGGTTTTAAAAGATAAGTTTTATTGTTATATATAAAGTTTACTGATCACGTATTTTCCTATTTTATCTAAATTTATATTTATCTATATCGTTACAACTGTATTAGGATAAGTCGTTTAAAAGAACTGTTTGAGGAATATTTTTTTTGTAACTTATTATCAACTTCATTCTTATTAGCACCAAGGAAATCTATTTATCTTTTATCGGTTGGTTCATTTTTATTTTAATTTTTTTTTTCATTGACAGTTTTTTTTGACATCTTTCTGTCATCTTATGATACTTATTACCAGAGATATCAGTCGGAAATATTTGCGATAAGTTAAATAACCTTTTAAACCTTGATTTGAAAGTAGATCACATCAATAATACATACAGTCTGGGCCATTCGTCACCAGCACCTGTTAAAGTAGAATTTTTATCAGCAGTTAGTAAAGCCAAAGTTTTAAAAAGCTGTTCAAAACTAAAAGGTACTAACATCGCAATAGCACACGACTTAACAACAGCTCAACGAGAAGTAAACATAATATTAAAAAGACATTTAAAAACAATAAAAACTTCGAAACACGTGTTATATTAAGGGTGAAAAATTGATTGTTGATAATACAGAACTTACTGCTGAAGATATACTTGAAATTGAAGAATCTAGAGCTCGAAAGGCAACAAGTAGCGCTCCAGATACTCCCACAAGAAACGAGAATACACAAGTTTTAATAGATAAAAACACGAAGAAAGAAAAAATTACCAATCAGACTGAAACGGCTACCACTCCGACAGCAGTAACATCCAAGAGTACCGCAGAAAAACCGAGAACACGTTTGGGATCCTCTAATTCTCAAAAAAGTAAAAATAAATAAACTGTTTACATAAATAGCATTTTGTTCGGTCTTTATTTGAAGTATGCATGCATATATTCGAAACTATGAGCATACAATAGTGGAAACTAAGGTTATTGAAAATACATCTGTTTTTAATACATTGCATTTAAAAAATATAGAAAAGAAGTTTACAATAATTCAACTTAATATACGTAGTTTAAATAAGAATTTTGATAATTTATGTATATTTTTAAATAGTATTAAATTAGAGTTTCAAATAATAGTTCTAACTGAAACATTTCAGCTGTTTGATTCGTTCCAGATATTCTCATTGGATGGATATGAAATTCTATACAATGGTGGGACATTGAATAGAAATGACGGCATAGTTGTTTATATCAAATCGTCATTAAATTATACATTTGAAACAGCATTTGTTGGTGATTGCAAAGCAGCGGAAATAAATATAACATTAAAAAATCAAAACCTATTTCTAACTGCACTTTACAGATCTCCAAATTCTTCTCTGAGCTATGAAGAATTTAATACAGAGTTACTAAAATATTTAGAGAAAACAAAGAAACATAATATGCATGTTATAGTAGGAGATATGAACATTAATCTTTTAAGTAATAGTGAACATGTTGAAGAATATAAAAACTACTTCAATTCATACAATTTTACTTCATACGTAAATAAAGTTACAAGACCTGCAAGTAAAACATGTTTAGATCATTTTTTCCTAAAAATAAGTAATACTCCCAATGGTCATAAAGGTTTTATTTTCACTAATGATATTACAGATCACTCACCAATTGTGTTAGCTATTAACATGAATCTGGAAGATCACACAGAAAAAAGATTAAATAAGAAAAGTTATATTAATTATTCTAATTTAAAAAATGATTTAAAAAACGAGAAGTGGGAAGATATATATTATTCAAACAATGTAAATAAATGTTTTGAGTCATTCATAAATAAGCTAAATTATTATATAACTGAAAATACAAAACTAGTTAAAATAAAAAATAATAATCAAACCGCAAGAAAACCTTGGATTACTAGTGCTCTGGTCATATCAATCAGAGAAAAAAATAATTTGTATGTACTTACGTTAAAGAATCCTGAAAATAACAGTATTAAAGCTAAGTATAATAAGTATAAAAATAAAATTAACTCTTTAATAAAAATATCTAAACGAAATTACATGAACAGTTTGATAGATAAAAATAAAAATTCATCTACACCTTTATGGAAATGCATCAATAATGTTTGTGGTACGAGAAAACCAAAAACAAAAATTGAAAAATTAATAATAGAAAGCGGACAGAAACTTTCAAATAATCATGAAATAGCAAATAAATTCAATAATTATTATAGTGACCTGGGGCAGAATTACGCTGATAAAGTAGTACTGCCAGTTGATTTTGAAGAACATATAGACATTGTGGAAAATACAAAGTATTTAAACAACACAAATGAAAATTAAATAATGAGGATCATAAATACACTCAAAAATAAAAAATCACCAGGGTGGGACAACATAAGAGTGGAAACTGTAAAGAAAATAAAAACCGAAATTATTCAACCCCTTATTTACCTTATAAACAAAAGCTTCAATGACGAATATTTTCCAGACTGTTTAAAAATTGGCATCATCAAACCTCTATATAAAAGTGGCGATAAAACTCGAACTCAGAATTATCGTCCTATATCTTTACTTTCTGTGTTCTCAAAAATTTATGAAAAAGTCCTTAAGTTAAAAATAACTAAGTTTTTAAACAAATTTAAGGTCTTATCTGATAACCAGTATGGCTATAGAGAAAAAAGGTCAACAGAGGATGCAATACACGCGTTAACTTCAAAATTATACGATGCCTTAGATTCAAAAACACCTACTATAAGCATCTTTGTTGATCTTTCTAAAGCCTTCGATACAGTGTGTCATAAGCGATCACTTAAGAAAATAAAATGCTACGGTATGCGCGGGAAAATTTATAAGATATTAGAAAGTTACCTTGGCAACAGAAAACAATATGTGGAAATAAATGGAGTACGTAGTGGTCCAAGAACAATTACTTATGGGGTTCCGCAAGGAACAGTACTTGGACCTCTTCTATTTACTCTGTATATAAATAGCTTAATGAAATTAAACTCAAGGGTAATAACGTATAGTCAGAAAACTGGAATATGTTAAAAACAGTGATTGAAGAAGATTTTAAATTGGTTAAAAAATGGTTTCAAATAAATAAGCTGACGCTAAATACGGAAAAAACTAAATACTTATCATTTACTTCGTATATAAATAATTTACCCGATTTTGGTCCTTTAAATATAGACGATAATACTTAAATCCCCGAATCAACATCAATTAAGTATTTGGGTATTATTATAGACCGGCACCTAAGGTGGAATCTGCAAATTAAAAATATTGTTAATAAGATTAGGGGATTACTTTATAAATTCAAGTACTTAAAAAGCCTAAATACAATTCAGAAATGGTTAATAAAAATTATATATAGAAAATCTAGGACTTACCCTAGTGAGAAACTATTTGATGAAAGTAAACTCTTTAATATTAGACAGCTGTATTGCCAAAATATTCTGTTAAACGTTTTTAAGAACAAAATAGAAATTGATTCCACAAAACACAGCTATTGTATGAGAAGAAACATTTGTTATGCACCAATAAGTACCAAAACAATTGGTCAGCGCTGCTCAAATTATTTTGGCCCAAGATTACATAATATGCTGCCGGACGTTGTTAAAAATATACAAAAGTTTCAACGATATAAACGCACTGTTAGAAACTGGATTTCTGAAAGTGGAAGAAGTATTTTTAATAACTTAATTGGTTTAAATTATCTACAATAATTATATTTATAAACATACCTACCTTAGGAAAAATACATAATTGAAATTGCTCTTTTATCCACATTAGTTTTTGTCTCTTGTCTAATATGTTATAAAATATGTTATAAGTATCCTTATGTGTTCTATTAATGTTCTGTTCTGTTATTATTCTATTTTATTAGTATTTGTATGTTAAATTTTGTTTCCTTTTTGTTATATGGTATAGCAACTTGGTGATATGAATAATAGCTCACGCACACTTTTATGAAATAAACCCCCGCGCACAGGTATATTCAATGCCTCAGTGGGGTATCATGTTTATTCGCTTTTTTTTATATTTACCTTATTTAAATAACTCAAATTAAAACAACTTTCCTCAGTAGTATCATCAAAAATAAAAAGATTTCAGTGGCGCCCTTATTATTTCTTAAAGAAACAAATATTATACTATATCAGAGCTTATGAACTTACTCACCCCTAGCCGAGGTATTTAACTATCATAATTTTTGCTGTGATAAACATTTATAAATTTTGTTAATTATTGAAATATCTTTTACAACTAATTAAAGACGAAATTAAGATTAATAGTTGTTTTATTGTAAATTACATTTTTTTTGGTATATTGTTATTTATTAAAAGTTAACTAAATATTTTTATAAATTCACTCTCAACATTTAAATCATATCACAAATTGACGCTCAACGCTTAATATTACAATGTTGTATAAATGATTTAATAAGAACATTAAAAATTAAAACTTTTTAATGTTCTTAGTTAGATGGAAGTCAAAGTTAATACATGCAATAAATTTCATAAATTATTTAATTTTATAAATATATAACATTAATCCAGGTGTTATGAGTTCTAATAAAATTAAGCAATATATTCATTATCTAAATAATTGTATGTGAAATTATCAAATAAAATACTAATTCTACCACATAAATATTTTATTTGTAAAAATAGTGGAGTAATAAATGTTATATTTGTTTTGTAGAATTATTTAGTAAAGACATGAAAAGAAAATTCCACAGAAAAAAAATGTAACTGTAAAAAAAATGTGAACAGCAAACAGAGGAATAAAAATATTTTCAAATACATGTCCATATTATGATTCTAATAACAATATTAAAATTATTTGTAATACATTTATTTACTGATAACTGATTTAATAATAATTATTGTTTTGTGTTACAGATGACTGGTAACAAATGTAGAAATAATCCTGGTTTGAGAAAATTTACCTTTCCTATTCAAGATGCATTGAGTGAATTTAAACTTCAATTAACACCAACACCCAAAAAACCATTTAAAACCATACATGTAGATACATTTAAATTTGAAAATTCTATAGCTTTAACAATTTGTGACAGTTTTTCAAAATTTGGTCAAGCTTACATAATACCAAGTATAACACGTTTACACGTATATCAAGGCTTAGTACAATTCATATCATCCTATAAAATTCCAGAAAACATAATTTCAGATAACGGTTCAGAATTCTCCCAAAATCTTTTAAAAGACTTTGCAAAACTTTATAAAATTAATTGGCATAACACTTTACCTCTCAATCTAAAGAGCAACGCTATAGTTGAAAGATTTCACTGTACCCTACTAGAACATATGAGAACACTTTCGTTAACTCGTCCCAAATTAAATACGTTTGAAAAACTAATGTATGCTGTAATAGGCTATAATAACTCTATTCATTCAGCTACAAAATTTAAACCAACTTCAATTAAAAAAATCGTATTCAAATTGACAATAATGCAAAGGTAATAAACATGCAGCTAAACGAACACAATCCATGAATGATATCTATAAAACCCTTAATAAGACAATGACAGAAAATAAATCAAAGATCGAAAACTAAATGAAAAAAGAAAAGACCCACCAGACTTTAAACCAGGTACAATCGCCTTTAAAAAGCAAACTGAAAGACAATCAAAAACGAAACCATTGTATAAACCAGAACATATTATCAAAATCCAAGACATTACAGCTAGTACACCTCACAATACTTATCATAAACAAATATTTAAACCTCCCAGAAAACTAACTACCGATTTTTCACAGGTTAACAATCTTTACTCTAACATGGACTCAGAAAATAGAGATCCAAAATTTGAACAACAATCCGGGAGTTCTACCTTTTAATATAGGCACAGCAAAAGTTAAAACAGCCTCCAACACCTTCTTACACTACATTCCTATACAACCAATTAAAATGCAAGCAGCTTCTATAACAAATAAATTTTATGAATTTAAAAAACATTTAGAAAGCATTTTTTGAAACATATATACATTTAGAATATGAGGTTATTTACGTTAACAATAAATTAAATGCTATATTTCCACAAACTAAAACCAAAAGAGCAATATTAAACTCTTTAGGAACTTTAATTAAAAGCATCACTGGCAATATGGACCAGGAAGATGCAAAAGATATTTATACTCATATTTTTATACTCGAAAATAATGAAAATAAAATAATAAGAGAAGTAAATAGTCACATTTCATTGAACTCAAAATTAATGCAAACTGTACATAAAACATTAGACATAGTAACAGAAAATCAAAAGCGCATAGTTAATAAAATTAATACACTGTCGTCAATATTAAATGACACGAAATGTACAGAAAATCATTATATAGAATTTCAAGTAATGTTTAATCAGGTAAAAATAAGTTAAGATTATTTGTCTGCATATCTAACGGATATAGAAAATGCGATTAGCTTTGCAAATTTAAATATACTTCATCATAGTATAGTTAATATATTATATTTAAGGGAAATAGTTTTAGAAATGTCTAAAATTCATTCAAGTACACAAATGTTATTTTTAGATAATGAGATATTAAAATATTATAGAGTAGTTAAAACAAAAGTATATTATTTTAAAGAAAAATTAATGTTTTCTCTAGATTTTCCTCTAATGAATCAAAATGTTTTTAACCTTTATCACCTTTACGCCATACCCAACATTAATAAAAGTGTCATAATCCCTCCTTCTACTTACCTATTATTGAGTAATGAATATTATCAGTACCAAGAAGAAGAATGCTTTAGTTTAGATCCCAACTTCCTGTGTATTCAAAAGCAGTTAATTCCTTTGAAAGAAAATTCGGACTGTATAACGTCACTATTATCAGTCAACCCCACATCAGAAAAGTGCCAACAAGTACCTGTCAAAATTAGTAGTCAAATCATAGAAGAAATTAACAGTGGTCATTATATTGGTGTTTTTCCTGAAAGTCAGAAAATTCAGCTAACTTGCAATGAAAACGATGTCGTTTCCATAAAGGGCACCTATCTTATCAAGGTTCCTTCTTAATGTTCCTTTAGTACAAAAAAATTCACCTACAGCAACGACAAAGGGCTTGTTACTGGCCACCCTATAGCTTTTTAAGATATTGCAGAAATAGCTATTCATGAAGTTCCCGTAGAAAAGTTAAAAATAGAAAAAGTACATCTCGATGAAATCCATAAATTGCAACTTCAAGAGGAAACAGACGAATTACCAGAAATTTATTTAAAGAGAAGATTTGACTGGACTATTAGTGCAAACTTTATCCTAATGATTACAATTATAATATTTTTTATTGTCATAAATAGGAAGAAGCTAGTCAATTTATACAAAAAGATGAAGAACAGAAGATAGAACATGATGAAGCTCAAGTTGCTCCACCCAGGTTACACCCTTGATTTCATTCTGGGAAGGGACTTTTAACTGTAATAACCTAATAATATTTTGTAATTGTAATTGAAATAAAAGTGGTTTTTTAAAAAATTCTTTTTAAAAACCAAATTCAAAAAGGTCAGTGGCGGAAACACCCGCAGTCACATGAAATTTGCTGGCATTCATCAGCAGTCCGACGGAATTCGTTGGCAGTCGACTGCTGGAAATCGCAGTCACGATTCCTAATAAACTTGATAACCTCCTTAAAAATTTGGAGTTAGAAAATTTAGAAGTGCCGATATATCTGTAGCCACTACTTATGTACTGTGGTTATGATAATCATTATTCACTGGTTAATATCAACTCGGAAAACATAAAATCTATGGAGCAGTTTGCACAAGTAGATTTACCTTCTTTATTAGGAGATGAAGAAATGCGCGACTTTTATGGTATTTATTATAAAAATCAAAAAATATTTAAAATTGCTGATGGCCACAAGAAAATATTGGACATTGTCTCTACTTCATGTCAAAATTTTTTATAAGCAAAAGAACTTTCACGACTTAAGAAAAGGAAAATAGAATGTAATAAAAATATTTCACCTGGTGTTTCTCAATCGAGTTCTTAATGTATAACTAAAAGAAGAAAAAAAAAACGACAATACTGACTGGTGACCCGAATAGTGAAGAGAATCAGGAAGAAAATGATTTAGTAACACCTTCTCAAGAAAAATTTGAGGAATCGATCAAGGAATCAATTATTCTTCACATAAAAAATATTGTTGCCAATTACGCAATTAATTTTTTAAAAAAATTGGAAGACTTACCAGAAAACCTGGAAATAAAAAACAACTAAGTCTAGCAAAAATTAATCAAATAAAAGTGATGTTAAAAAATGGCTGTCCATGGATACAATGCCCAGAGTGTGATTTTCAATCTAAGCCTTATTGCCAAACTGGTCAAAGTTCAACGCACAAGAAAAAATGGGTATGCTCAAATTTTAACCGACACTTCAAAATACATATCCAATGATAACAGCGGCAAGTTATGAGGAAGATAAAAGACAAGTTGTCGAAGAAGCCATTGTAGATCAAGATGTACAATAGGAAGATAAAAGGAATTTCCAGAATTTTGCAGTTGACAGGACAACTAATTAATAAAGACTCAAATTCTCCAATAAAATCTCAAAACTTCTTTGATTTATTGAAAGAAGCCTCAAAAACCAATAATACCTGTTCAGTAGATTCCTGCTCGGATTCCTGTTATATATTAGCAAAAAAACAAACTAAAAAATGGAACCTTTTATTTTTTTATTTAGCTCTTGCTTAATACCGAAAACAATTCAGCTCCAAATGAGAAACCTAGTTGTTGCAGGGAACGATCAGGCTAAGATTAATTGACTAAATATCTCATTTTCAAAAAAAGTGGAGCTGTCTGGTCATTTTACCTAAATCACTGAAAAGTTTTTAAAATGTATTAAAGAACTTTTGAATTAAGTCAAATAATTCACTACGAAATACATAATCTTTAAAAATGGTCACTGTGGTTAAAGTGATAGTCAAATTGAGAAAAAGTCGGGGAAAAACTGTTTTTATTAAACATGTATTTTCCCATGTAGCTCACATATTTTTGGAAACATAATAAAACTGGAGATAGAAAAGTTGTAGAATATAGCATTGCCAATAAGTTTAGGAAGATAGAAAACATGCTTTGTAGACCAAGAAGTACAAAAACAAAAAAATATAGCAATATGATGTGAGAAAGTCAATGACAGCCACTGGAATTTACTTTCAGTCACAGGAATTCATTGGCAGCCAACCGAATTCTTTGGCAGTAATTAGAATTCTGTTCAGTCATTAGAATTCTCTGGCAGTCACTGGAACTCGGGTACAAATGTGCTGTTTTGGAATTACCAGTACACTTTTAGATTAAGTGAGACACCCCTCGGTTTTACCTGGATTTCAGAAGAAATTTTTTAATAGAATCAAGTTGAAAGTTCAAACTATGGCAGAAGATGAAAATAGATGTATTGTAATGTTTGACTAAATGGATATTAAACAATTTTTAGATTATTCCAAAAAATATGATATCATTGAAGGTTTTGAAAATAGCTAAGAAAGTCTTAGTAATATTGGTTAGGGGTATTTATTCACATTGGAAACTTCCCATTGCCTATTTCTTTTCAGAAACTGCAATATCTCTTCAAAATTGAAGGAAATGTAACAACAGCATTAAACAAACTTGCTCCTACTTCTCTATATCCTTTGGCTACTGTTTGTGATGGATCTACAACAAATCAAAAACTTTATAAATTATTAAATATTACAGTTGCAAATCCATATTTTTTTTAAATGATAAAAACTATTATG
The DNA here is from genome assembly GCA_035357415.1 of Ophraella communa. Taxonomy (NCBI): domain Eukaryota; kingdom Metazoa; phylum Arthropoda; class Insecta; order Coleoptera; family Chrysomelidae; genus Ophraella; species Ophraella communa. Next base: position 27,601,667 of record CM068995.1, read on the forward strand.
CACTATTCGATGTTCTTCACCTAATTAACTGTGTTAGGAATAATTTATTAACTGGCGATTTTTTGTTTGAAAATAATGTTATTTCAATGAAGGTTATTAGAGATGATGCGAAATTAGATATGGGCAGTTCTACAGGAAAATCTTTATTAAAAATTACAGAAAAACAATTAAAACCAAATACCTTTGAGAAACTGTCTGTAAAATTTGCTACACAATTGTTTAGTAATAGTATGTCTGCAGCTATAAGAACTGCTGTTAAAACAAAAGAAGTTGACAAATCAGCTATATACACTGCAGAATTTGTTGAAAAAGTTGATAAATTGTTTGACGCCTTAAATAGCCAACAACTTTATGAGGTAAAACCTTGGAATACGGCATTAAGTTTGTCAAATAAATATGCGTATAATGCCATATTGGATGATTATAAATTATTTTTTTCATTAGTTAAACAGAGTCACAAAGATAATATACTGACAAAGCCTCCATGTTTCCAAAATATGTTACAGACGATAAACGCTATAAACCTACTTTTTTTGGACAGCCTTATAGAAGGGTTTACATTTATCTTTACTCGTAGGTTAAACCAAGATCCTATCGAAAACTTATTCTCTGTGTTTCGTCAAAGTGGAAGTAATAACAGGAACCCAAGAGCAAAAGCTTTTAAAATAAACACTACAATCAACCTATTAAAGCCACCCCAATCAAATTGTGAAGAAGATGGAGATGTAATGTTACAACATGATGAATTATCCTCAAATCAGCTATTTGCTATTGCTATTTGAAAGTGCCTTCACCAATTTTAAAATCATTTACAAAAATAAGTATGCATAATTTTTCAAAATATTTTGTGGGGTTGATGGGAAAGTCAAAAATATCTTAAGTTGAAAAATCAAATTACAAACATAAAACCGTTTACACTACCACTACACCAACACACACTTTTATATGCCTGACGCGCGTTTCGATAACCAAGTTATCTTCTTCAGAAACCGAAGGTAAACTCAGGCGTCAGGCATATAAAAGTGTGTGTTGGTGTAGTGGTAGTGTAAACGGTTTTCGGTATCATTTTCGCCAACGGTTCCAGATTCAACATTTTAGTTTTTTTAAATTACAAACAGATTGCAAAAGCACCTATCGGATTGGTTTGTTGAAAATGAATGTAATGTACATAGATCTTTTTTATTATCATTATTGATAAGAACATTAATTTTTAAAGATCTTAAATATAGATCACTGAAAGCTGCTACAAAAAAAAAACCAGAAAAAAATCTGACAAAATGACAATTATTCAAAATAAGTGACAGTTGTATACTTTAGATTATTTTGTACTTTACTTTACTTTATTTTCAAATATTTTTTAATTAAAAAAAGTTAATTGCACATATCTTTGAATTTTTTGTTTTTATTTTATGAACAATGTAATAGAAACTAATAAAAATTTGTAATTATGAATTAATGTTTTCTATTAACAATAATCACTAAAAATATATAGTTATACAAGAAGTTCTAAACGATTCTATTAGGGTCGATAAAAATGCGATTATAGGTATATAATAGTGTTCATCTATAGAGAAACTTGTGCATTAAAATAATTTGTGGAAAATAGTTTCGCAAGATTTAAGTAGGTGTGAACGAAATGTAAAATACGTTTAGATATTTAATTATCTCATTTAATTCTAAATTACTCCGTTCCAAGATATTTTATTTTAACATTCATCTTATTTTATTTAATTCATTTTTTGATATCTGCCAATTAGACGAAATAAAGTAAAACGTAAACGGTGGACCGGTGTATGTTTCAACAGTTTAATTTCAATTAATAAATAGAAAATCATGTAAGTCACCCATTCCCTAATGTGGGTAGAATTCAAAAAGGTTCAAAGAAAAACACAAAGTAATTGATAATTCACATACAACAATTTTGCTGTAGTCTTGATTTTTGTTTCCAACACATTAAGTCTTACTACTGTCTTCCTTTCAATTGACATTGTATTGTATTTTTAGCCCGATGATGGTCTGGTAGACCGAAACTAGTTGTAAGTAACTTTCATTATTAAATTAAAATTGTGGGATCGACTTTGTGTTTTTCTTTGAACCTTTTTTTTAATAAATAGAAGTTAAATTTGGTTTAAAAAAGTTCAGTGATTTTTGTCACAAAATAAATTAATGTTTTAGTATCTAAATTTACGGACTAGCGTTCTTTTATTTTTTTTTATTAAAAATCAGTTCAGATACCGAGTGGAGGAAATATTGTGAATATACTTTACTAAGTAAATTTATTGTACTAACTCTTACTTTTTGGAAGTCCATCTTATTAAGAATAATAAAAAACTCTTCGTTTCAACGTAACTTCCAAGTTTATTTGAAAAATTTTAAATGACATTTAAGTTACATTTTGTTTGTTTGTAGCTAGGTACCTGAACATTAGGTACCTAGCTACAAACAAACAAAATGTAACTTAAATGCCAATCTGACGATGCTTCTTAGCGAAACGGCCGTCATTGTGATTTAAAATTTTTCAAATAAACTTGGAACTTACGTTAAAACGAAGAGTTTTTTATTATTCTTAATACTTTACTAAGGCTAAGGTAAAATCAGTCTAATTATAAATACGATTAGCCGTGTACTAAAATACTGGGTACCCAAATAATTATTACCAAAACAATACCAAATAGTTTTTTATTCCACATGAAGGTAAGATTGCGACGTAATATAAACATATAAATCGGAAATAAAAGGTTATATCATACCTAAATATGATGAAGGTATAAACATGGAATATATTTATTTCAAAAATTACGAACACCATGATTATAATACCTGAACAAAAGAAATATTAAGAGAGCATTCATCGGAATATCGAATACTTATTTAAAGTTATATGATAAATACTAGATACCTAATTGATTTTAATTTCTTTAAATTCAAACGGTCTTACTTTAATGAATAACGCATTAGGGTATGTTATCGCGGGTCCTATGCCCAATTGTAATCAATTACAATTGATCAACTATGAAACTATGAAAGTACAGGATATCAAGTCTAGGAGATTCTTACGCAACTGCCAAACGACGTTTTCTCCATTTGGAGAAGTTTGCAATTGATCACGACTTAGTCTATAAGTATAAAAAAGTTATAGAAGAATACCTCGCCCTGGATAACGCCTTTGTCATTTTATAATAATGTTTTAGATGAAAATAAATATTTTATACCTAATCACGCTGTAGTTCGCGAACAAAGTACATCGACTAAGTTACGGTGTACCACTTCTGGATATTCGCTAAACGACTTAACACTTACAGGATATCAAGTACAGGATAATCTATTCGACATTTTATGCAGATTTAGAACCTTTAAATTTATCTTGACCGCAGACATAATAAAAATGTATCGCATGATTGAGATGGCACCGGAAAATAGACATCTGCAGAATATACTTTGGAGGAATTCACCAGCCGAAGAAATAAAATGCATAGAAATGTCTCGCCTTTGTTTCGGTCAAAATTGTTCACCTTTTCTCGCTACTCCTGTACTTAAAGACATCGCTGAAAAAAATTCGCAATCGCCACTTGTAGTGGAATCCTTAAACCATCAAACTTATATGGACGACATTCTAATAGGAGCGGAAACACTTTTCGATATCAAAACGCTATATTCAGATCTTAATGCGATTTTAAATAAACATGGGTTTTATTTGCACAAATGGTGCTCTAATTATCCTCAATTTTTGAATCAAATCTCTTATACATACCAAGCAGAAATAGATCTTAACCTAGATAATTAGATGTAAAATTTTAGGATTAAAATGGGATCCTCGCATATGCAAATTAAAAGTATCTGCAAGTATTAGTAAAAGGTGACGAGATCATTCCTTTACGATGGCCATTAGCTAAAATCCTTGAGACAATGCCCAGTAAAGATGGCAAAATTCGTGTTGTTCGCTTAAAAACAACCCAAGGCGAATTCATTCGACCTATAAGTAAACTAGTACCTCTACTTTTTCCTGAAATTTAAAAATTTTGGTTGTTAGGATAGAAGAAAGTAACGGGCGATTATATACAAGCAGAAAAGGTTTTTGTTTATGCTATATTATGCTATTAATTTTTCTCACCGTTTTAAGTTGTCAGGATACTGCTGCTAAATCCTTTTTCATCGCCTCGCCCCCAGTATGGATAAATTTAATTGTAAACTCAATTTATTCAAGTGTTATGTTTAACCCATTTTAAATAGAGCGCCAGTACGCCCCACCGTAATCTTAACTTTTGGCGCGAGCCTTCCCTTACTTCCCCGCTTATTGTACAATTCAGACTATTAAAGTAGTATGGTTTGAATACTCGTACGAACTGTACCGCAGGCTTATAGTAGGTACTCTCGCTCTTCGCTAATGTTGGCTACTTGCCGATTTATTCAACATATATTCGCAGATTATTATGTTAAGAGTTACGCTAAATAAGAATTCCGAAATAGGAAATTTGTTTTTAAAAACGTTATTTTTAGTAAAAATGAAATTGGTTAATGCCTTACAATTTACTACGACTTCTTTCTTTAAGATTTCCGCCTATGTTAATTTGGCAAAAGGCAGGAATATTAATTAGGTGTGTAATTAACAGGTTAATGATTTCTTCTTGTTGGTAGCATTTCAAACGTAAATTATTATTTTGTGGCAAAAAACGAGCCATTGAATGTAATCTCTTGATAAGTATTTGAGGAATGAAAATGTTTACTTGTTTGCACGTAGAAGTAGTTTTTAAGTTTAACATTTGGATTTCGCATGGACTTCCATCGTTCATTTCTTGTAAGTTGGTTTCGTCGCAGATGTATTCTTGTGTTGCCAATTTTTTGGCAACACAAGTTGAGTATGTGAGGTAAAATTTATTTTTTAATATAAATTTGTTTTCGGGTACTATTATTTTAGTGTGGTTCTCTTTTAAAATAAGTACAGAATAAATGGGGAACAAATTTAATTTTTCTGGATAAGTTATTGGCACATGCAGTATACAGGCTGTCCCATATCGACCTTCACCTAAAAGTTTATGGGGAATGGATAATAGTAATTTAATCGTCTAACCAAAGAAAAAAAATGTAATATTCAATTTAAAATAGTGAAGTTGGTGTCAATTTCCGGTATAACCGAAAGAAAATATTTTAGTTGAATTTAAAAATATCGAAAACCCCTATATACCAAATTTGTGTGTGAGGGGGAAAAAATGGCTCGGAAGCAAGTCCATCAGCCACAGACCGTTATTAAGACCTTTCCTACAATTATATTTGCACCTTTACCTCCTTTATAAAATCTATTAAAAGTTTCAGTGTATTAATGTCTGCTGTTGTCAAAATATGGGTAAGGTTTAATGGTAGTGAATAGTTTCTTTTAATTAGGGTACTAACTAGCTCATTGATTTTACCAAGATATTTCTTGCAGCCAAAGAATATGTGGTTCAGATCTCCGGTGGAGTTATTATCACAACTACAGGCAGATGATTGTACCAGGCCAAGTTTAGCCAGATGCGATGGGAATCGTCCGTGGTTTGTTTTTAATCTAAAAATAGTAGCAAAGTGGAATTTTGTGAAATCAAAGTTTAGAGGATGTTGGTTGGGAGGAGGTAAGGTGGAGTGGATCTGGAAATACGTATTCCGAGATTTTTTAGCTACCCCTTTCCATTGCTGTTTCCATTTTAATCTTGTATCATTTTTAATTAAGTTGTGCAAATCTTTTAAGGTATAAATGTTACAGAAAACTTCACTTTGAACCGCTTCCTTAGCTAGACTATCCGCTTTTTCGTTGCCTGTTATCCCAATATGGCTCTTTACCCAAACAAATGTTATTTTTAACCCTGCAATCATGTTTTTTAAAGTGCAAAGCATGGGACATTTCATTCCTTCGAATGTCATATTTTTAATAGACTCTAAAACAGATTTAGAGTCGGTCAATATAACTGCTTCGTGCACATTGTGGGTTGTTAACCAAGTAGCACCCTTTAAGACTGCAAAAAGTTCAGCCGTATATATGCTGCACATATATGGCAATTTAAAAGTTAATGCCTGGTTTGTACTTTGGATAAATACCCCACAGCCTACACCAAATTTCATCCATCTGCTATTATCCATTCCCCATAAACTTCTAGGTGAAGGTCGATATGGGACAGCCTGAATACTGGTATACAGGTAAATAAGGTAAGTTTGTATTTACTTTCCTACATCAATCTTTATGCGTTTGTAAGATATGGCGGAAATTAGGTTTTTTGGGTACCAAAATTGTAATTTGGATTTCCTTCCTTTATTATTGTTGATTTCGGTTTGTTACAGAACATAAAATGAAATACTTTCTTTGTAATTTTTAATAAATTTGATACAATAAATACTAAACACAACTAAATACAAATAACTTTTATTATTTTTCTATATCGAATAGAGTGCTTGAATACATAATTTTTTTTAAATAATTTTTTATAACACACATTCAAAATTTCTTCCATTCACTTCAAAACATTTATTTATTCTAATTAATACTTGAGATGTTGTGGCCCTTTGTAAAAATTCCGGATGAATATTGTTAAAAGTGTCCCTTATCCTTTCTTGACAATCAAGTTTTGTTGTTAGGGGATGAAAATATACATTGTCCATATGTATTTTACCATGTTTAGCAGTTGTTAATGTTTTACGGTTTTTATTTATAGTATTAAGAGTAATTGGTTTGTTAAATTTATTAGAATTTTTCTGTCTCTTTCTTCTGTTAATAAATATTTTTTATCGGGTATAAATATTTCTGGATTTTCTTTATTTTTATTAGTTTCTCTCTTTTATCTATTACATCTGAAGTTATTTTGGCATAAAGTAATTTAGAACATTCTTTGTATTGATTAACGAAATAGTTTATAAGTAATTTGTCTATTTCTAAATCGAATGGGTCGTTATCTGTAATATGACCGTTGATTATATTAATGGGTTTTAAGTTAACAGCGGAATATAATGAGTTATTGTAAGCTAATTTAGTGGGGTGGTTCAACTTAATATAATTTTAATTGTAAAAAAGCAAAACTTCTACTTTAATACATTTATAATTCAAAAAAAACTATATAAAATTCAATGACAATTTTCTGTCTAACCCTCTATTCATCTCCATGATCAATCATCTTCCATAGCAACGTTCCCCTGGTTTTTTCTCCAGCTTCTTGCCTACTTGGATCCTTTTTTCTTCTTCTTTTTTATCAGAAAGAACTAGCACTGACAGGAAATGCCAAATGACTGTCACTCGTATTTTGTGTGCTCGTCGTAACAAGACAAGTGAACCACACTAATATTGCATTTGTAATTTTAACGTTTATAGGAGTATTGTGAATTTAGTACTCTTAAGAGATCAATGATAGTAGAATGGAACCGTTCAATAATTCCTTTTGATCGAGGATGATCTGGAGAACAAAAATGTAATTTAATTTTGAGAAGTCCGAGAAGTTCGGTGATAACTGTATTTTTAAATTCCGTGCCGTTATCGCAAATTATTTGTTTAGGTATACGTTGATGAGAAAAATATTTGATAAGATTATTGGCTACTTCTGTTTCCGATATACCGTTCAAATAATAAGCTTGAGCATATTTCGAAAAACTATCTACAATTGTTAAAAAATTTGAATTCGCGAAAGTGAATGGGTCTATATGTATTATTTCAAATGGTTTGGTTGCTGTTGGAGTCAAATTCATCTGAATTTTGACTGGATGTTTGTCGTATTTGCATTGCTGGTAAATCTCGCATTCATTAATAAAAGTTTGGATTGATTTTTTCATGTATGGCAAAATATTTTTCTTTGATTCTTAGAAGGGTTTCATTAATACCGCGATGATTAGATTTACCTACGTGATAGTTTTTAATTGTTTCCATTATATCTAGTTTGTTTATAACATCGATAAGTTTAGTTGTACATTTTTTAAATTTTAAACTGGAGGATTTAAAGTAATGTAAACATAGTGACAATTGTTCATAAAGTTTTGGATCTTCGAAAAATAAGTGATAAGTGATATCTGGTACAACAAATTCTTTAACAAAATTTATAAAGTCATAATTAAAATTATTTTTTGATAATTGAATGTTAAACTCATGTTTATTTCCGAAAAGCATTTTTAATTTAGGGTTTGCAGGAGAGTGTAATACTGAATCTATAAATATTTGGGTTTTACCATAATTAACTGCGCATTCAACGATAGGAATACCCACTATCGGGTGCTCGTCGTTGTTTAAGTGTCCAGTGTTATTATCGTCAGAAATATTTGTGTTTTGGTTATTGTTGTCAATAAATGTCTCATCAATATTTACAATCATAGATTAATCGTCAAAGTTATTGTTTAAGTCATTTATGTTAGGACTTTCAGGTTGTGTATTTGTTATTAATGGAGGAGTATTGAGACTAGAATTGTTTTGATTGGTATTTATGGGACGACTATAATAATTATCTGCTTAACCTAAAATTTCGCCTATGTCTGCCCAAAAGAATTTGTCATTCCAGAATGGTTGTGAGTATTTTGTATGAATTTCGATACGTGAGAGGCAATCTGCATTAACATTTGATTTCCCGGAACGGTAGATTATTTGATAATCGAATTCTTCGAGTTTAACGTCTAAAGTAATTAATTGCCCATACTATTGCTAGAAGTTCCTTTTCAATCGTTGAGTTGGACTGTTCAGAATCGTTAAAGGTACGCGAGGCGTAAGCTATAGGAAGATTTTGACCTATTGGTCCTTGAGATAAGCTGGCTCCTAAAGCAACGTTTGATTCGTCCGTAATAGGTTCATTCATAAGTAGGTTCTTACAAGTTTCAAAGCAATTTGAATATTCTTCATTTAATTCAATTTTTGCACCTTTTTTAAGACATTTTGTTAACGGTTTTGTAATATTCGCGAAATTTTTAATAAAACGTCGGTAATAACCGAGTTAACCGAGGAAAGCTTTAATTTGTTTAGACGTCGTTGGTATTGGAAAATTTCGTATAGCATGTATTTTGTCTGGGTTCGGTTTAACTCCATCAGGTGTTACTATATGGCCTAAATATGCAACTTCCTTTAGCAGGAACTTCGACTTAACTGATTGAATCTTAAAATTTGCTTCTCTAAGTCGTTGAAATACTATACGGAGGCGTTCCATAATATGGAATATGTTCTTGAAGTGAGTTGAGTATATTATGATATCATCGAGATAGACTAAACACATTTCGTTTTGTATAACTCGTAAAATGTTATCTGCTACTCTTTGAAGGGTGGCTGGAGCTGATTTAAGTTCAAACGGCATACAAAGAAAATCGTATTGTCCGTTTTCCGTGTTGAAAGTCGTTTTCTCGATGTCCTTTTCTTCTATTTCAATTTGGTGGAATCCGCTAGCTAAGTCTATAGTTGAAAAGTATTGGCAGTTTCCTAATTTGACTAAAACATCGTGTATATTGGGCAAGGGGTAACGGTTGTCTATTGTTTTTTCGTTTAGCTTCCTATCGTAATATGTCTATCGTCATGCTACCTATCCTTAGTTTACCGTCCGAACCCTAAAATCAACCCTGACCCACTGTATATTAGACACATCCTTATCATCGTTACCAAACCCATCCCTACAACAGAACGTACCCGAAACAAAACCCTTACTAACGAACGTAACCGGAAACCCCTGTCAGTACTGTTATATATTAGGGCAAACATCTCGTTTCATTCCCTTTTCGTCCAAACAACCCCTAAAGGCAGTTGCCCGTGAGACTTAGACAATACATTTCTCTGGTTGTATCAGAGTAAGTACTTCATTATTTCCTATTCTTTTCATTTCACAATTATTTTAAACCTTTTAAGAAGTAATTGTACATATAATTTCCTTTTATTTCACTATTTTTTAAAGCCAAAATGAACAATTTGTGTATTAAAACCTTAGGGCGTGGTCCCTGTATAAATGTTATTAGACACTATTTTCACGTAAAATTATTTAATGTAACTAGTAAATACCAAATGTATTTTATTGCTTATAAAAATATCATTATTTTGTTGTAAATTTATCTATTTTCAAAGCTTATTCAGAGAAACACGTTTTTTTTAACATGAAATATATAACTGAGTCTATGTAAAGCATAATAAATTAGAATGCATTTTTTTAGAACTCTTTTAGAATAATTAAAAACCTTTTTTAAATAACTATAACAATCACTTCTTTATTTTACGCACAAAAAACTAATTATATCAGCTTATAACTTTTTCATTTGTGCTAAAAATAAAATTCATTAATAATCAATCACACAGAGCCGGCTTCACCGCTCTGAATTTCATTAAATCACAAATTTATTGTTTTTATTTCATTTTTGTTACTAAATATGGGACGTTAATGTTGGAAAGCTTTTAAATAAAGAGAAACTTTTTGATGTAAGATATTTACCGTCCTTTTTGACCTGAAAGCGAACCAACATTAACACCCATAACATTTTAACTCCACTGATCCACTTTACGACTTTTAGGATACAGCCCGCTACGCTACGCTACGCTTCGCTAGTAGGGAGCAATGTACCCGCTAGCAGGGAAAAATATAGTTCTCGTAGCAGTCCCTTTTTATGAAGAAATACAGTCCATAGTAGCAGTCCCTTTTGACAAAGAAATATAGTCTCTAGTATGAAGATATATAGTATCTAGTAGCAGTCCCCTTGGATGAAGGAATATACCCATCCCAGTCGTAGTTCCTTTTGACGAAGAAATAACCACCAACAGCCAACACCCCAACTACAAGCATCGGTACACACACCGAGACCACCGGATCACTCTACAAAATAAGATAAGTCAAGTCCATTTATAACATTTCCATCAATACTTCCTGTGACAATTTACAATATTTTATTAATAAACACATATTCTTTAAAAACAGTTTGATTTATATAGGGTAGGGATTTTAGATGAAATGAACGAAAATATCTTGACAAAGGTACTAGCAGTTTTTAACGATATCTTAAAAGTTAAAACTTCCCAATGGGATATTTATAACATTTACAGAATAAGAAAATTCAATAAATCCAACCCTTCACCTACAATCAAACATAGGCCTGTTATTGTTCAATTTACGTCAATTCTGAAAAAAAAGAGATATTAAAATTTCGCAACAATTTAAAAAATTCTGGGATATTCATTAATGAGAATCTGAGCAAATATTCGTATAACTTGTTCCGAGAAGCTAGAGCAAAATATGGGAAAGAAAATGTGTGGATCTCTAATGGAAGAATTTTTGTTAGACATGACAACAGTGTAAAAATAATTCAAGAAACAAGTGACTTTCCTTAACTAAAACTTGTGGCCCTGGTATGCTGTTTGGTTCAACTAAATAAGATATAAGATATAATTACTGTTTTTTTTATCATTATTATTTCTTTTTATTTTATTATTATATTATTTATTTATATTATATTATTTTATTTTACCTGATAGATAATGAATACGACCTATTATTTTATTTCTATATATTATTTTCGTAAGTAAATTAAATTTCTGAAACATTTGTTTTAAGATCTTATGGATTGGGGAAAAACTTTTTGCTTTCAAACTTGCTTTTGTTTTTTTTTATTCATTTTCATTCTGTTAACTTAATATTTCAATAATTTTTTTTGTTTCCTTTATAATTTTATATGCATTGAAGGATTTATATAATAATTTTATTATTTTTTTTATATTATTATTTTAATTTTTTATTGAAAGGACTCGCAACTCGCATCATGACATTTTGGAACTTAATATTTATTATCAGAACTGTCGTGGTTTAAATACTAAGTGCAATAAATTCTATACTAATTCCTTAAATGTTGATTTTGACATTATTGTTGCGGTTGAAACATGGTTACAGGAGGGTGTTGAGGATGCTGAAATAGTTAATATGGACATTTATAGTTTAATAAGGTCTGACAGGAATTTACATGTCACAAAAAAAACTACTGGTGGGGGTGTCTTGATTGCAATAAAAAAGAAATTTAAAATAGTTAATGTAATCAAATATACTGAGCAATTTGAAGCAGTTGCTTTAGATATTAAAATAAATGGTTACAAGTATACTTTTTGTTGGATATATATTCCTCCAAAGAAAGATTTATCTGTTTACGTAGATGCTTTTGAATTTTTGCAAACTAATATTATAGATAATGGAAAAACTTTTATTATTGGTGATTTTAATATTCCTTATTTAATAGGAACTAAGCATGATATTAATAGTCCTAATAATAATATTTTAGAGAACCTTATGGATTTTATTGAATATAATGGATTTAAATTATACAACGATATAAAAAATATTTTAGGAAAAACACTTGATTTAGTTATTAGCTCTGTAGACAATTGGAACAACTGTGTGGTAAGTAAAGATTGCCTTCCATTTATTACAGAGGATCTGTATCATCCTGCATTAGATATTCGTATAAAAATTTTTGGTAATAAAACCACAAAAACGACTCAATTAAAAGAACCGGGATACAATTTTAAAAAAGCAGATTTTCTTAAATTGAGTGAAAGCATTAGGAACGCAAATTGGCAACCTATTTTGGATGAAAAAGTTGATGTTAATGTAGCAACGCAACTTTTTTATAATATACTTAATTCAATCTTTGATAAATGTGTACCGAAGTTTAAATTTTATAGTGATAGCAGAAATTTTCCAATTTGATTTTCAAAAGAAATTAGGGACATGCTTAAGAAACAAAATAAATTCAAAAAATTACAGTCAGTATCAGAATATTTTTGTAATCAGTACAAACTTATGAGGAAAAAATTAAATAACATGATTAGAGCAGCAGAACGAAAACATTTAAAAAATGTGGAACAAAATATAAAGTCTGATGTTAAACAGTTTTGGACTTATGTCAATCATAAAAAAGCTAGCTATACTAATATTTCTTTATAAAATTTTAAATAATAAAATTAATTTCCCTGAAATTCTCGCGTTATTAAAATTTAACGTCCCGCCTAGAAGAACTCGCAACTGCCTTATGTTCAGCATTCTCACTCTGTCTTCTTCAAAAGCACCTCTTGTGGCCATGTGTCAGTTGGCGAACTATTTTAACTCTTTAATGGAATTAGAGTGGAATTGCTCTTTATCTGTTTTTCGTCGCTTGGTATTGAACCAAATTTTATCCCTAGCAGGGTAAGTGCTGGTGAGCTTCAATAATGAGAAAATGATGTCCATAATGTCAGCTTTAAGGATCGAATACTTTGTATAGTTTAAATTGTATTTTTTTTTTCTTATTTATCCATGTAATTAGACCTTAATGGTCTGTTTGGATAATAAATAAATAAATAAATAAATAAATAAATAAATAAATAAATAAATAAATAAATAAATAAATAAATAAATAAATAAATAAATAAATAAATAAATAAATAAATAAATAAATAAATAAATAAATAAATAAATAAATAAATAAATAAATAAATAAATAAATAAATAAATAAATAAATAAATATACCCACGGACTATAAGCCTTGATGGTGCAACGTGTTCGGTTGACATCAAATGTAGTTTATTTTTGCTTTCAAATTCAGTCTAATTACAAGGTGTTTCTATCTTTCTCACCTTAGTTTTTGTGTAGTTTGTTTGCTTAATCGAAAGCGTTCAAAAGATAGTAAGCATTAACTTGGAGTCGAACCACTCCTTGAGAGAGTCTCATAGCCGGGATCTCTTTTTGGAACTAGTATTGTTACAAATTGGCGCCCTGCCTCTTTGGAAGGATATTGTTACAAATTGGCGCCCATTGTTTTTGCTTTACTATAGATTGAATTGGAGTGGGATATAATTTTTTTACATTCATTTTATGTTTAATTTTTTAGATTGCTTTAAATAATTAACTTTTTGGTTTAACCGTACATCGTCGTTATAACTTGATCTGATTTTCTAACCGATACACTAACTTGAATACATTTTGAGTTTTATTTGCATTATTTTATTTTGATTTAAATATATTGCAATCTTTTACTGCCAAAAGGACAATTATTAATGCATCTTAAAATATATAGTAGTAATATTTAGTATAATATATTTTTAATAAACATTTGAAAATTTTTTGATCTTGAAACAGTTATATGTTTAAATATTTTATGTTTTTGAGAATATTGCACTTTATTGTCTACTGTAAAACTGACAATCATTAGTAATGTGTATTTGTTTGCTTATACTTGAGTAGGTAATTATACTGTTTGATACCAACATTTTATTGCTCGATATCAGTGTTTGTTATGACTTTAGATTTTTGATATTTGACTTTTATGTTCATTCAGATTTTGAGTATCTTTTTTTTGTGACTGCTATGTCTATTTGAGATTTTAGATTTCTGTCTTTTTTTGATTTTAATGCCTAGTTGGATTTTGGATACCTGCTTTTGTTAGTATCGATTATTGTTGTATTCAGATACTTTACCTGTGTCTTTGTCGTTTGAGTATTGAGTACTTTGAGTTTAAGTATTATTTTGAAAATGCAGCCTAACCATTTAAAATCATTTGAACTGTCTTATGAAATCAAAATAAGAAATTTTCCTGTTCCTGACACTGTCGAACAAAAGCGTAGAGTTTTAACAAGTCTTCTTGCTAGGGAAAATACTAATAGGAGCTTCTCGTCACCAGTTAGACCAAATACAAGACAATTAAGACAATACGAAGGCAGTTTAGTTTAGTGCATTATTATTTTAGTCCTTTCGGTTTATTACCATTTTAGTTTTAGTTCATTACCATTAGTTTTAGTTCTCTCTTTTCTTCCACTCACTCTTCTGTTTGTTTTGTGTACCCATACCCAACATGGTTCACCATTGATTACCCTCCGCGTAGAAAAGGAAGTAGACCAAGCTACACTGGAGTTTATACCGTTCTCCGGACAAAACGGATCCTTTTCTTACCCCGCATTACATTCATTCTGTTTAAACATAAAAAACCCCGGATAGCCACCGTGAAAGAGTCACCATACTTAAACTGGTTTTATGTCCTTCAAATTTTTGGTCCCCCTTTTTATTTTATATATATATATATATATATATAATTTTAATAGAAATATTTGCAAACTGTTTGTACAATCAGAATGTTTTTGGGGATGTGGCAATAAAACCAATGTGTACTCTTATTAGAATATAATTACCGAGCTTTCGAACCTCTATGGGCTCATTTTCAAGGTATATCTAGGTGAGATTATAGGTAAAATTTTGTAAAAAACTGTAATAAATTCGACATGTTTATTATAAAAATAAAAACTCAAAAAACAATATGATTTAAAAATCAGTCAAAATTTTATATATATATATATAAAATTAAGTTTTTTTGAGGTGAGCAGTCAATTATAAAAGGGCAATTAATGAAAACTCTTTATATTCGTGAAGCTTTCGAAAATGTTTATTTTCTTCTTCAGCATAACTAAAATTATAATAAATTTGTAACATAATATTATAATAGTTTAATTAAAAACTTTGATGTGGTTTCTCTTTTTACTAATTTGTCTTTACAAGTTGTTATTAAGAGTATTAAAAGACATTGGGATACTATTTCTAAAAATTGTAAACTAGATTTTAACAACTTTATCAAAATTTTAGAATTTATTTTTGATTCCAATTTTTTAATTTTCGAAAATACTTATTATAAACAAATTTTTGGCACTCCAATGGGTTCTAGTGTATCACCAATTGTTAGTAACTTTGTACTTGATGATCTTATATCTGACTGTTATAATAAATTGAATTTTTGTGTACCTTTTATCAAAAGATTTGTAGATGATTTGATCCTAGCTTTGCCTTTTAATAAGATTGAAGAAACACTAAATATTTTTAATAGTTATGATCCTCATTTACAATTTACTTGTGAAAAAGAAAATAATAATTGTATTCCTTTTTTAGATATGATGATACACCGAGACTCTAATAATATGCTATTTACTAGTTGGCATAGGAAAGATATACATAGCAATAGATTTATTAATTATTACTCTCAACATCCACAACACATGAAAGTTAATTTTATCCTGGGTCTTAAAAATAGAGTCATCAAATTATCACATACTAAATTTAAAAATAACGATTTGGCAAAATTAAAAAATATATTACTTGAAAATTCCTACCCAAAAAATTTAATTAATAAATTACTTTTTAATACTTCTAATCCATTTTTTCAAATGAAATTGAAACAACCCAAAGAAATTTAAGTTTTCAAGTACAAAGTGATACTGATACAAAAATATCATTACCTACGTTTCTCTTCCTTTTATACCAATATTAACTCCTAAACTTTTAAAAATTTTTAAGGAATTTGAAAATTTCAAAATAGCTATAAAAAATGTTAAAACGGTAGGTAATTTATATACTAAAACTAAAACACCTTTAACTACATCTGAAAGTTCAAACATTGTATATTCAATTCCGTGTAATAACTGTGACAAAATGTATATAGGTCACACTTCTAGAAATTTGTCTGGAAGACTGACTTCTCATAGAAGTGACATAAAAAGAGGTGTTAACTCATGTGCATTAGCTGAACATGTTCTCAGTGACAATCATTCTTTTAATTTCAATCAGGCTAAAGTTTTAATTCGGGAAAAAATTTACAAAAAAGAGAATATCTTGAAATGGTTTACATTAATAAAAATAACTGTATCAATAAAAGGTCGGATATTGATAATTTAAATAATATTTACAGTTATATATTATCAAAGGATATGTAACATATGAATTACAAAAATTTAATTTTCTTTCATTTCTTCTTCTTTTTGATTAATATTTTTAAATTCTTTATTTCAACATGACATAAACATCAAATTTTGAAGTTTTGTTAAAAAACATTTATTCTAAATTAACTTTTCCTTTAATTTAATTTATTTTTTGTATTTTAGTAGAAATTTTTATAATGTGCGCATTTATGAAGCCAAAAACTATTTAACCTCACGATAGTAAGTTTTTAATTAAACTATTATAATATTATGTTACAAATTTATTATAATTTTAGTTTGTGCTGAAGAAGAAAATAAACATTTTCGAAAGCTTCACGAATATAAAGAGTTTTCATTAATTGCCCTTTTATAATTGACTGCTCACCTCAAAAAAACTTAATTTCATAATATATCAGTCAAGACTACCCTTCTTTATTTATATATATATATATATATATATATATATATATATATTATTTTTCACGGGTTTTTATATGGTAACGCCGGAAATGCCAACATGGCTGACTCGAAAGTCTTTTGTTTTCTTTTCTAACCTTTTTTCAATAAATTTTAAAAAATTAAATTTTTAATTTGGCATTTTCTGACCTTCTAATTGTTATTAGTTGAATGTACATAATTTATTTCATCATAAAAATAAACTTTTCAAAATTTATAAACCCAATTTTCCTATTAAAATTGATGACTTTCTGGAGCTACATAATGGCGGACATCTTTACAATTTATAATGATTAATTTTAACAATTGTGAGCAAATATTTACTTTTGGCATCTAATTTTTACATAAAATGAAATTTACATAGCCAAATATAATCAGAAAACCTTTTTTTGTAATAACAATTCTTATTTTAGTTTATATTCGCTTTTAAAACCTACTGCGTCATAACAATTTAACTATAAAATTTATCAAATAAACAATTTACCAACATCTAAAATTATTGAAAAACAACTTAAAATTTAATATTTTATAACAATCCACAGTTTTAATAAATACTAACACTAATTAACCACTTAATATTAGGTTCATGTCTTTTCACTGCAATCACATCTTCTTATGTTTATATTATCAGTTTGTGATCACTATATCACCATTTAAAGTGTCTTTTCACTGGATTTATCAGTCACAATGTCCTTGGTAAAGCTTTAATTATATAGTCTTTGTTTGTAAACAACCAAATCACTTTCTAACAATTTTACATATGATAAATTTCAATATCTTTTTTAGACACTCTCAAGTTATGATCCTGTATCAAAACATGGAATGTACCAAGCTTGTACTATCATCCGATACATTGTAATATGGACTCATCACTTTGATGCTTAAATGAATTTATAAACATTGGTTGGGTAAGTCACATTTGTTTATTTAGTTATATTTATAATCTATGATACTGTTTATTTTATTCTGATAGCTAATATTTGTTTGTTGAATTTTGATTTTGCTAATCTTAACATTAATTGAATATAGTTGGATATTTTCTACCCTAAACAATAGTTTGTAATCATCTATACTTATTTAATTCTTATCTTATAACTATCTATAAAAACATTATTAAACTTATTATTAATATTAACTTTGATTATAACTTATTTATATTTTGATTAAACTAACTTAATATAACTAATAGAATGGGTTTCTTATCACTAATATTAGATTCCTATTATTCATTATTGTCATGTTCTAATGTTCATTTACTTTTTATTTTTAGCTTAAACATCATAGGATCTTGAACTTAACTATTGAATCGACTCCTGATATTAGTGCTTCTTCTTAAAGACTCATCTTTTATCAAGTTATTTTTTTTTGTGTTTCTGTGTTGATTGAGACTTATTGAATAGCTCCAATAAAGAAGTTTTATGGTATATTCATAATTTAAAGGAGAGACTTGAAAATTATATCCATTTTTTATAATTTATCACAATTTTAAGTAAGTAATTTTTTTAATTATTTTAAAACATTACAATATATATATATATATATAGATATATATATTGTTATGTTTTTGTGTGTGTTTGTTTATGTTTATTATGTTATAATGAATTTGATTTTATTACAGACACTAACATAACTTTTTACTTACTTGAACGCCAAATATCAATTGTTATTTTGTTTTATTATTATCATTATGTTCAAAAATAAACTTTCTAATTATTAAATTTTCTAGTATATTAAAAACAGATCAATTACATTCAATGTAGAGTTTTATTACATAAGTGTTTCAAAAGACACATTTCATTATACAAATACAAATACAAATTGTTTAAATGTTTTTTCATACATCACACATTCACGCTAATGAAACTAATCCTATTACAGTTAAATATGCAACTCACATAACAATTATGAGTGAGTTTTTTAAGTTTTACAGTTGGTAGTCCTTTCTGTAATTACAGTTATACAAAAATGAACGATAGATTACTCAACGTTTTTGAAAATTTAGTTTCTCACGCACTGGTAAGTTTATATAACAAAAATTCATTAAATACCTTTTTAATACTTCTTCTAGTAGTGTTTGATATACTGTCTCAATGTTTTAAAACAATATGAATACCTTTATATTGCTTTGTAGACTGTGGTAGAATGCACGTGGGGATCTCACGCCTTCCTCCCTCGTGGAATCCGGTTCAAGATGTTACGAAGATCACTCAGGACCACCTTTTACTTTAAAGCACGTGTAAAAGGTAACTTTCACTAGTCACAAATCACTATTTATTTCTCTAATTACAATTTTAACAAAATTTCACATATGATTTTAATTAATCTGTTTCTAACAACTTATTTTAACAAAAAAAAACCTTTTTATCTTTACAAAAAACCAAAAACTCCCTAATTCTCTTTTTTCAAAAATCAATAACTACCCCGATTTTCCTTTTTTTCTTTTCTATATTAAAATTCGCCCTCTATATCTCTAAATTTTATATCATTCCTTGTCCAATCAAATTAACCTTATGGTTGTTAATAAATAAATTTAATAATATCTAGTAAAGTTTTGCTTTGAGAATAGAAAACATTACATCTTATATTTCTAAATTGAATTGTTTGTGTTTTATCTCTAATTATTTAATTTATCTAAACTACTTTAATCTTTTTCTTCTGTCATAGTTGACATAACAAAATATCTCTTTAAAAGCTACCCTATATCAGGTGACAATTGTTGTCACTGTCATTTGACTCATAACCCCATTATTTGTTTATTTTTTTTATTTTTCAGATTGTATAGTTAGATGTAAGCAAATTTCAGTGAAAATTCTATAAGTACTAATTTTGAATAATTTGTTATAGGCATCATGAATACATATCTAGATAATACATAGAAACCATCAACCTACTCGTCTGTATGGTAAATCTTATATTATTAAATCTATATTATGTATCAGGTGATTTGTTGACAATTTTGATTTATGTAAATATAATTTAAATTTTATTACTTTCCTTTATCTGTTTAAATTTAAATAAACTACCTTTCCTCTCATTGATTAATAAGATTCTTGTTAAATATGTTAATTTTCTAATAAGGCCTTTTGATTACGTTACAACATACCCCAAATTTTTTTGTAAACATTCTAACTTTTTAAAGTCTAGAATTTTGCAAATAAAATTTTCATACATTCATTATAACTATTTTTAAAATCTCTTTATTGTATATAACTACTAATTACTACTAATATTTATTATTCACTTATGGAAGGCAGCCATCTGTACAGTACGTCTACATTAAAAATACCCCTTATGTTTCCAGTATCAGGATGAACTAAAACATAGCTGTTTACCCCATTTTGGTTTTCAATCCTATATGGGCCTTCAAAAGGTAACTAATATATATATATATATATATTATAATTATTTAATTTTGTATTTAATTTTTATGTTTGATTTATTTTATTTTATTTGTTAATATCCCACGTTGGTATTGTCAATTTATTATGATTTAATTTTGCTGATTATTATTATTAGATTGTTTGTAGTTAATTTATCAATATCCCGACTTAGTTCTATTAATTTGATATGTTTTAATTGATTTGATTATTATAATTTATAATTTTGTTTTGTTTTATTGGTTTTGTTAAATGTTTGATTGATTTTAATGATTAAATACTATTTAATTTTATATAAAGTTTACTTGTTCTTCTGTAATCCTATGGTTGGGTGCCTTTCAAAAATTTTTTTACTAGCTCAATCTACTTGTTATGCAAATAAAATGTAAATTATGACTCTTATCAGGGTAGGATTCAAATTAAAATATTATTTAATAATTAACACACAATAAATTTAATGTCAAATATTTCAAAGAAATTTTACAAAAACTGTTAATTGGTTTTCATATGTTTAGTACAAATAAATAAATGAATAGCCTTATATGAAAAGAATGAAGATGATACATACAAATAAAATTAATTTACAGTCACAAAATAACAAATACACAAATACTAAACCTGAACTATGACACGTACCTTTTATTATAAAGTTCGTTCTCTAAAAATTGCTACTGTCTAAATGGAATGGCACGAAAAATTCGGATCGGCTTCTCCTCGTCTGCCTTGGGAACAGTAATACCACAATATGGCGGCTAAGGACCAGTTGCAGAAAGAATGCTCAAATTTAATCTTTCAAATTCTTTTGGAATCAGTCTCTGATTTGACAAATTTATTACTTTGGTAAGTAATTTAATAATGGTTGATTATTTTACTGCATGTAATTTTAATGTTACATGTATTAATTTAACATAAACAGCTTTTAATTAATGCAAAAAATTTTCTTTTAGTAATCAATTAATACATACGATGTTAATTGCTCTGCTACCAAAATCAAAAGAGAGTGAATCATCGATTTTCCGGCCTTTTTATAGACTTCCAGGAAAAATGACAAGTATGACATCAAAAAACGAAATTCCATTGTTTAAATGCAAAATTCTAACCAAAATTCTTGAATATGAAGGTAATGAAATTACAAAACTAATAGTATCTTTGTTAACTTACAGTGAGATCTCATCCTTATATTTACCAAAAGTTTATTTCTTTAATTTTAAATAGACTTTTTCCTTGTAAATTTATTATTAAAAAAATAGGCAGTTTGCTGGAGCTGTCATATTTTCTAGATTTTAAAATTTGAAATAAAACTATCAATTGTACTTAAAATTACTATAAATCAATTAAACTAATCCTATCTTAACTAAAAATTACTATTTTTAAACCCTAACAACTAAAATTTAAACTTTTAAAAGATTTTGTTATTTGTATCTCTTACACATTATATAAGATAAGAGTCTCTGTGTTAATAAAGATTAACATTTTAAAATTTATATAAACAACTTACTCACTTATCTTACATACATTTTGTTATATAAAATGTCTTTGTTAGTGTTTGTACACTAAGTTTTTCAATAGTTATTTTATTATGCACTATTATTAAAGTGTTCTATCCTAATTTATGTGATTATGTCCAACACTATTGATATGAGAACTAGTTTACTATGTTTCACCACACCTGCTACATGTTTTTAATTGTTCTTGTGTCTTTTTTTAGGTACTCATGATCTATTGGTATACTTCTTTGTACAATATCGAAGACTACAATTTGTCTCTTTATACCTTTGTAAGTATTTAATTTTTTATAATACTAATTTAAATACTTAACTAACTAAAATTACATGTTGATTTCTTAAACATGTGAAAACCATGAATACTTTTTGATTTTTATTTTCTTTTTGTTGTTTCAGATTAAACTTAGAATTTTAAAAGAGAACTAAGACAAAGAAAAATTGTTATGTAAAAGTGTACTTATTATGGATTGGAAATATTTAATTGTTATAAAATAGTAAAATATGGATTCTATTCAATATAAAATGCCCATTACATTCTTTGTTTATATTAAATGTATGTCTTGTGAAAATTATGAACTTGGAAACTTTAGATGTACAAAAGAAAAAGTAAATGCTGATTCTATAAAACTTATTAATATATCCTTTTATTGTAAATTGTGAGGTAAGTTCTACTTATTAAATTTTTAACTATTAGATATCTATCTCAAATCCCCCAATTTAATTTTTAACAAAATTCTTGTGGAACAAGATAATTTTTTAAAAATTGAATTCCTTTGATACTCTTTGTTTATATTGTTAGTACTTTTCCTAACATATTACTTCATCATTACATTCTTCCCTTGATTTATTCAAGTAATTGGAAGTGTAGATTCAACATATAAAAATTATGAATTTTTCTTTTATTCATTTAAACTTATCTATAATCATTATTTGATATAATTCTTTATCTCTCTATATTCAGGAATCAATTTTAAATCCTATGATATTATATTCTTGTCACTAATTATACTTATTTACATCAAAAACCGTTGATTCATTTAATTTCAAATTTGTTGTTATAGTATCTCAACTTATTAGTACTTTCCATAAATTCTATATTATTTTCTTAAAAGTTTATAATAAATTCTTGTTACTTTTTGTACAAATCCAATGAAAATTGCCTAGTCTCAAATTGTTATTATTCTATTTTAAGTACCTATCTTAACTTATTATTTCTCAAAACAAATTATATGTTATTAGTCCTATTCTATTTGTTTAAACTTCATATTTTAAAAGTATTATACATATAAGTTTGTAATATGAAATGTGTGTCATAATGCTATCTATTCATTATGGTACTTAAAAATTTGACCTATATTAAATATCCCCCTTAAAATACCTGTTTGCGGATCTATTAATTTGTAACTATTTTCTGCATGTTCATTTGCAATTAAATATGGTCCCTCATACGGTAATAATAATTTTGAACATTTATGTTCAGATCTTTTAGGTACTTGTAACGACTTAACCAACACTAACTCTCCTTTTTGGAATTTTGTTATTTTCTTGGCTTTTTTATTCATTCTTTTCATGTACTTATTTGCATTTCTTTGTAGTCTGGTGTTTACTTGTGCCATAATGTCTTCCATCTTAGAATTTCTGTTTATTATCCAAGGTCTTGTTGGTTCTTTTCCTGTAAGTAAAAATTCTGGACTCTCATTTGTCACACCATGTGTATGTTCTGATTTATGCAATATTGCTCTAATTTAATACTCTGAAAATATGTGGCATGATCTAAAATTAATTTCTCTGGTTTTCCAAAATTATTAATGTATTTGTTTAAATTTAATATGACTGTTTTAGTATTGGTTTTTGAACATGGATATAGTTTAACAAACTAGGTAAAAATGTCTACTAATACAAATATGTGTTTATTGCCTTGAGTGCTAGGAACTAAATTACTTATAAAGTCTATGGCTACTATTTGTAAAGGTTTCTGTGCATAAATAGATTTAGCTAAATAGGTGTTGTGAAAGTTTTTCTCCTTTGCCATTTGACAGAGTTTGCATGTTCTGCATATAGTTTTTGCTGTGACTAGATCTCCTTTTGCTATATAATTTTCTCGGAACATCATCCATAATTTCCTTGTGCCTATGTGCCCATATTCTTCATGTAAATTTTGTAATATTATTTTACTGAGTGTTGGAGTGATAACAAATACTTCCCTATCTTGCAGTCTTTTGTATAAAATACCATCAATGTTTATTGTGTCCTTTCTTTTTGAATGTTGTAATTGTTTTTGATCTTCTATAATATGATTGAGTGAAAATAGTCCTTGATTTTGTGGTAATATGTTGATTCCTATTTTATATTGTTTGGTGATGTTTTGGGATTCTGTTTCTCTACTAAGAGCATCTGCTACTATATTGAGTTTTCCTGGGATGTATCTTACAAGTCATACTCCTGTAATAGAAGTATCCATCTATGAACCCTGTTGTTTGCATAACGGTTCTTTAACATTGCTGTTTATGCAGAATGGTCGCTCTCAATGATAAATTTAGCTCCTAATAAGAAAAATCTAAATTTGGTGATGCAATAGACTACACTAGCCATTTCTAATTCTGTAACTGTATATTTTTTTTCGTATGTTTTTGTCACTCTAGATATAAAACTTAATGGTACTTCACCAAACTGTTGTTGTTGCACCAAAACTCCTGCAAAACGGTCTGCTGATGCATCCGTTCTTAAAATGAATTCCTTATCATATTGTGGATGATAAACTTTTAAATTATTGGTAAATATTTGTTTTAAATCCTGAAATGCTTTTTCCCTTCTTTCATCCCAATACCATTTTGTATCTTTCTTTAACAATTCAATTAATGGAACTTCCCTGTTACTTAAGTCTGGTATTAACCTCTTGTAGTAATTTAAAATCCCCAAAAATCCCCTTAAAGTTTTCAAATTGGTTGGTGTTTTATATTCTAACAATGTTTTGACTCTATCTGGATCCATACTGATATTTTCTGTATTTTTAATGTACCCCAAATATTTTACTTCATCCTGATAAAATTTACATTTTTCTAAATTTAATTTTAATCCTGCAATTTCTAACTCTTTAAACACTATTTCTAAATGATTTTTATGTTGTTCATTGGTTTCAGAAAAAATCAAGATATCATCAATATAATGAAGGACAAAAGTTTCATACTTGTTTAAAATTGAATGAAGAGTGCGTACTAAGGCAGCGCAAGAACTTTGTAAACCAAAAGGAACTACACAGAATTGATATACTACTCCATCTACCATGAATGCTGTGTATTTACGACTTTCCTTATCAAGTGGAATTAGCCAAAAACTATGCTTAAGATCTAGTTTTGTAAATACTTTAGCTCTAGTTATCCTTCCAAAAATTTCATCGATGTTCATTGGATTCATATTGTTTGATTGTATATTGATTGATGTTTCTGGAGTCCAAACATAATCTAATTTCTCCCGAACTCTTCCTGACACATGTGATGGCATTGATGTATGGTGAATTGGATCTTTCTATAATACCATCCTTTAACATCTTTTCTATTTCCAAATATACTTCTTCTTTCCATTTGTATGGTATTGGATATGTTTTGACTTTAAAATTTTTAATTTCTGAACTCATTTCTAATTTATGAACATAATTTACTGCTATTTGTGCTTCTTCATTACATAATTTTGAATATTTATTAATTAAAATTTGAATTTCTTCTGTTTTATTTTCTGAACATGCACCTACATTGTAATTATTCTTATTTTCATTAATATTACTAATTTGCAATTCATTTACATACTTAAAATTGGTTTGGTTTTGGTCTATAAAAGGTATTGTTTTTTTATCTATTTGAATTACTTTGTTTTCATAATTTATAATCAATTTGTAATTATTCATCTCATCTGTTCCTAATATAATATCATATTGTAAATTATTAATAATTAAAAACTGCATTTTATATTGTTTATTTCCTAACATTAAATCCCCTATCATTGTACTATTAGTATCATATAATTTCTTTTTGTTAGCTCCCACTAATGATAATTTATTTGTTTTTACCACCATAATTATATCTTTAGGTATTTGATCTACTATTCTACTACTAATTAATGTTACTTCTGACCCTGTATCTACTAAAATTTTACATATTACATTTTGAAAATTACCCTCAATAAATATTGAAGTGTTTTTATCTAAATCAAATTCCACTTCCCCCTTATTAATGAATTCCCTTGGATGTTCATACCTAGAATAGATAACATTATGCACGTGGAAGCTATTTAAGCAAAATTTTGATCATTTACAGTTTCTATTTCGTTTTCTTTATGAACCATGACATTAACTTGTCTCTGGTTATTATTATTATTATTCCTATTGTTTTGTTGTAAGTTGTCAGTAACTGGTCTCGTATTCTCATTTCTTCTTTCTACATTGTTGTAATTATTCCAGTCTCTTCTGCCACTGTTTCTATTTCTATAATCATCTCGGTAACTTGGTCTATCTCTTCCATTAGTATTGTTGTTATCCCTGTAGTTATTATTGTTATTTCTGTAATTGTTGTTGTTATTTCTATATTTATTTGTTTCTTCTCTTCTATCTCTGTTGTAGTTATCGTTGTGATTGTAATTATTATTATTGTTCCTATATCCATTGTTACTGTTGTTCTCTCTTCTGTTTTTGTAGTCCGGTCTTTCTTGATTTCTATTGTTGCTGTGGTGTTCCTTATCATTCATGGTTCTTTCCAGTCTTTGAAGATAATTCGATAATCCTTCCATAGTTTTGATATTATGTAGTGCTATTGTTTCCATCACTTCTGTTTTAAAATGCCTGGCTATGTATAAAACTATTTCCTCTTCTCCCATAGTTGGTTCTAAATGTTGAGCATTGTTGTCGATTTGCATGGCATACATGTTAAAATTCTTCCCCCTATTATAGTCAAATTTCCCAAAATACAATTTTTCCCTAAAATTAGCCTGTTGTATTTCCCCCCAAAAATATTTAATGAAATGCTCCTCAAATTCTTTCATATTATTAATGGATTGTTCTTTATTGCAAAACCATAACAATTGATGTCCAACTAGCATGCTTCTTATTATTAATTTTAGACCTATTGTATTTTTGACATTATTTAATTTACTTTTAATTATATTAATAAAATTTTTCGGGTGTATGTTATTAATATTCCCATCAAACTTAATTCCTAAATCCTGGACATTGTTTCCATAAATGATGGTAGTACCTTCTCCTATTTTTCGTTTTACTTCTTCTAATTCTGTTTCTAGTTCTCCTTTTAATTTTTCTAAACTTTCTTCTTGTTTTTCCCCATGAACTTTTAAATCTTCTATTTCTTTTTCTATAATTTCTTCAACTACTTGTATGTTTTTGCTTGTTTTCGATACATCATTTTCCAATTTTGTAATTTTATCGTTGTTTACTTTAATTTTTCTTTTATTTTCTTTTACTTCCAATCCTAATTCATTTCCTTTCTTCTTCAGACTCCCTATTTGTGTGTCTTGTCTATTTTCAACCTCTATTATTCTTCCTATCATTTCATTTCTGATTTCTTCTTTTGTGTCATCAATTTTTTGTTTAGTCATTTTTAATTCTTCTTGAAGAAGAAAAAATGACAAGTATGACATCAAAAAACGAAATTCCATTGTTTAAATGCAAAATTCTAACCAAAATTCTTGAATATGAAGGTAATGAAATTACAAAACTAATAGTATCTTTGTTAACTTACAGTGAGATCTCATCCTTATATTTACCAAAAGTTTATTTCTTTAATTTTAAATAGACTTTTTCCTTGTAAATTTATAATTAAAAAAATAGGCAGTTTGCTGGAGCTGTAATATTTTCTAGACTTTAAAATTTGAAATAAAACTATCAATTGTACTTAAAATTACTATAAATCAATTAAACTAATCCTATCTTAACTAAAAATTACAATTTTTAAACCCTAACAACTAAAATTTAAACTTTTAAAAGATTTTGTTATTTGTATCTCTTACACATTATATAAGATAAGAGTCTCTGTGTTAATAAAGATTAACATTTTAAAATTTATATAAACAACTTACTCACTTATCTTACATACATTTTGTTATATAAAATGTCTTTGTTAGTGTTTGTACACTAAGTTTTTCAATAGTTATTTTACTATGCACTATTATTAAAGTGTTCTATCATAATTTATGGGATTATGTCCAACACTATTGATATGAGAACTAGTTTACTATGTTTCACCACACCTGCTACATGTTTTTAATTGTTCTTGTGTCTAACTAACTAAAATTACATGTTGATTTCTTAAACATGTGAAAACCATTAATACTTTTTGATTTTTATTTTCTTTTTGTTGTTTCAGATTAAACTTAGAATTTTAAAAGAGAACTAAGACAAAGAAAAATTGTTATGTAAAAGTGTACTTATTATGGATTGGAAATATTTAATTGTTATAAAATAGCAAAATATGGATTCTATTCAATATAAAATGCCTATTACATTCTTTGTTTATATTAAATGTATGTCTTGTGAAAATTATGAACTTGGAAACTTTAGATGTACAAAAGAAAAAGTAAATGCTGATTCTATAAAACTTATTAATATATCCTTTTATTGTAAATTGTGAGGTAAGTTCTACTTATTAAATTTTTAACTATTAGATATCTATCTCAATATATATATATATATATATATATTGAGACGAAGTTTTATTATCATAAAAAATTTATTCATTAAAGAAAATATTAATTTCAATAAGAATGTATATTATGATGATTAAATCAAAAACAAAATCGTTATTAAGTCAATTAAAAGCAAAATAAATAATAAAAAAGTAATCACATTACATAAAAATAATCAAAATCACCATTAAAAAAAATAAATAATAATGAAAATATAATTCTAAATGTAAAATAAAACAAACGAACAAATTATAAATTTTTGTAAAATATTTTTCTGTTAAATATATAAAAGGATTTTCAAAGATCTACAAAAGTGTATAAAAAGTTCTTCTACGAATAACACCTGTGCATATGTGTGACGTTAAATTATCAGAACTACGACTGCTCGTACGCAACATCGCGTGTTTGAAACGTTTAGTTTCCTCGAACTCCAAGAGCTTAGAATAGCAGCTGCACGTTGTGACGTAAGAGTTACTCGGAAATGTATCGGTCGAATTTATGACTTCAAGCCTCAGTGTAAATATAATTTGAGAGCTTTTCCGACCATAATAAATTATATAAAAATTATTGAACATTAAAAATGATTATTGTATATATTATGTAAAAAAATTGTTTGTAAAATATAAGTAGTTAGTTAGAAATAAGCAAATTAAGAAATAGTTCCTTCTGATTGGTTCTCGTGGAGTTTTTAAATGAAGCATTTTTATTGGTCAGAGAATAATGAGAGAGGGATCTCAGTTTTTACATAAAAGAACCAGTCAGAAAGAATAAAAAGAGATTCAAGCCAAATTTTAAGGGAGTCAAGACCCTTTATACAAATATTCAAGCCTCGTTTTAAAACTTTTAACAAACATTTAATATTTAATTAAAAAAAAAAACTTTCACGACTCAACACTCAAGTTTAATTTTAAAAAGATTCAAGACTCATTTTCAAAACATTCAACAACAGTTATTAAAATATTCAACTCGTAATCTACATTTTTAAAAAAGACTTTGATTAGTCATAAATTTTATTAACTTTATAAGTTAACAGTATTCGACTTTGAATCGAAAATAGGTTTGTTGAATCGAGCAGAGTAATCCTATAATATAACAGTTTCAACTGTAATTTTAATGATACAAAAGTTAGTATCAAATTAATATAAGAAGCTTGACTAACCTTATATCAGAAATAATCCTAGTATAAAACTTTGTAACACACCACTTGTAAAAAGGGAGTCTTATCAACCAGTAAATTGTATAAACAAATCCACAAGTAAACAATAATAAATTCTACATCGTAAGAGTTTCTGTCTTTAATTAAACCATTGTTCTACATCCCACGTGTTCACCAGAAGAGAAGATAGACCACCAGTTCCAGCGACACCTACATGTGAATGGCGAACACTCGAGAGACAAAGTTAAAAAAGGTACCGTTATTTAATTTGTATTAAGTGTGCGTATAAACTGTTTTAAAGCGATAATAGTTATTAGCCGCTAGAGAACATTTATACTACTTTATTGTAAAGATTTTTGAATTTCATTTTGATAGAAAATTTATAGTTTGTTTGAGCGTAAATCTGTGGTGAAACCTGTACGACCTGAGATATAATTTTTCGATTAACGATAGTGTCTATTTTCAAGAAACATTTAATTTTATTTGAGCTAGTCATCATTATACAACATATTATTTAAGGGGCTAAAAAACATTATTATTGTAGTAAAAAACTTCAACAATTACGTCAAATCAAATAAAAACAAACCACTAATAATATCATGTCACAATTAACGTGAATTTACTAAAATAACATTCAATCATCAAAAAAAAAATTAAAATAATAAAACAAAAAAGAAAACATAAGAACCCAACAACAAATAAATTAATAAAATCACAATAATATATATATAATTAAATTTATGTTCTTTGCCGACTAATAGGTAGTAAACCAGAATTATATATATATATATATATATACCAATTTTGTTTATACTCGTGCTTATTCCTTGATAACGAAATAAATATATTTCGAAAGCTTGAAAAACAAGTAAAATAGTTTTCTTAAAACACATTGCCGTATACCCCAAAAAATTCTGGTTTACTACCTATTAGTCGGCAAAGAACATAAATTTAATTATATATATATATATATTAAACCAGAAATATTGGGGAGTACAGCAATTAGAAAAAGTAAACTCTTTATACTTTTTACCGAGCTTTCGGAAAATTTATTTCCATTATCTAGGTATGTATATGAGAATATTAAATTTTGATGATATAATGGTAAATATGTAAAAACTTAAAACTATTATTTGTAAAGAAAATTTTTTTACAACAAAAATTGTCAGAATGACACTTATGAAATTGTTTAGGCATTCGTTATTTTTTAATTAAGTACTAGCTATTTACTTATTTCTATCAAATTAAAATAAAAGAAGATATTTTTAGGTTAATTTTGAATTTCATAGTGTCACTTTTTACAATGTTAAAATAATATGTCAATATAATTGTCAAAGTCAGAAAGTAATCAAAATAAAATCTCAAAAAAATTATTTTGGTTAACAGTAATTTTTAAGATATTTGATTGTTTAAATTTTCTTTTTGTTTTTATGTTTATCTTTGGATAATAAATAATAATAAATGTCACTAAGATTTTTATGGTCACTTTTTTTGTTAATAATATTTTCTTCTTGAGAAATAAAAGACATTTCTAAGAAGAGTCTCTTTTTTAAAACAGGTTGTATATCTAAAATACTAACAGATACGAAATCCATGATATGATCATTTTCAAATACATGTTTGGCCAATTCACACCTTTCAGGATAAAACAAGAAGAAAGTTTAGAAAAATTAAAAGGAGAACTAGAAACAGAATTAGAAGAAGTAAAACGAAAAATAGGAGAAGGTACTACCATCATTTATGGAAACAATGTCCAGGATTTAGGAATTAAGTTTGATGGGAATATTAATAACATACACCCGAAAAATTTTATTAATATAATTAAAAGTAAATTAAATAATGTCAAAAATACAATAGATCTAAAATTAATAATAAGAAGCATGCTAGTTGGACATCCATTGTTATGGTTTTGCAATAAAGAACAATCCATTAATAATATGAAAGAATTTGAGGAGCATTTCATTAAATATTTTTGGGGGGAAATACAACAGGCTAATTTTAGGGAAAAATTGTATTTTGGGAAATTTGACTATAATAGGGGGAAGAATTTTAACATGTATGCCATGCAAACCTACAACAATGCTCAACATTTAGAACCAACTATGGGAGAAGAGGAAATAGTTTTATACATAGCCAGGCATTTTAAAACAGAAGTGATGGAAACAATAGCACTACATAATATCAAAACTATGGAAGGATTATCGAATTATCTTCAAAGACAGGAAAGAACCATGAATGATAAGGAACACCACAGCAACAATAGAAATCAAGAAAGACCGGACTACAAAAACAGAAGAGAGAACAACAGTAACAATGGATATAGGAACAATAATAATAATTACAATCACAACGATAACTACAACAGAGATAGAAGAGAAGAAACAAATAAATATAGAAATAACAACAACAATTACAGAAATAACAATAATAACTACAGGGATAACAACAATACTAATGGAAGAGATAGACCAAGTTACCGAGATGATTATAGAAATAGAAACAGTGGCAGAAGAGACTGGAATAATTACAACAATGTAGAAAGAAGAAATTCTGGTTTAATATATATATATATATATATATATATATATATATATATATATATATATATATATATATATATATATATATATATATAATTAAATTTATGTTACTTGTCGACTAATAGGTATTAAATCCGAATTTTTGGGGTAAACGGCAATGTTTTTTAAGAAAACTCTTTTACTTGTTTTCCAAGCTTTCGAAATATGTTTATTTCATTTTCAAGGAATAAGTTCGAGTTAAAAAAAAAATTGGTGTTAACAACTTGGTAAATATAACATAAAAACTATTTTAACTTTAATTTGGAATTTAAAAAAAAATTTATTAAGTCAAATTGTTTATAAAACAAAATAACGTCATAATTAATAAACAACTTAATTGCTTATAATAACATTTAATAATAAAAGAGTAGAAAATAATAGGTTATAATTTTAGGTCTTTTTTCATGAAAAATGTGAATTTTGATTAAAATTTACTAAATATTTAATTGTTTTATGATAAAAAAATGTCTTTTCTTTTTTATAATTTTGAATTAAGCTTTTAAAATGTCATTTAAAAATCAAAATAAAAATATCAAAAATATGTCATGAATTTCTAGTATTATATTGAATTTGGCAACTTAAATATTTTTGATATTGGTACGCCTGCGCGATGTTTATGTAACTACAAAAGGGTCATTTGTTATTAAATTCGGGTAGTACTTAAAAGCTATTTATGGATCTATAAATGATCTACTATAGCCAGAATCTATTAAAATTTTAAGTTTGTGTTCTGGTAGAATTATATAAGGAACGGTATTTATATTGTTAAAAGAAATTATTTTCGAAATAAAATTATTATTGTTATTTTGAGATATGTTTTCCGAGGCACTTAATGAAAATTTACATTGCTATCGTTTGAATCTCTTAAATTATTGGTTGTATCATTGGGATCAAAGTATGCCGGTTGCTCGGAATTTTCGTTAGCTTGTGATTCTAAGTTATAAAGTTCTTCAAATATGAAATTTGGGCGATTTGGAGCTGCATAAGATGTAGACGGTAATTGTCTAGAAGTATTTTTTGTTGAAGTTGACGTAGGAGTAGGTTTATGGAATCTATTATTATTATTTTGATTAGGTCTAAAGATGTTAGTGTTCGAATTTGACTGTCTAAATACTTGAGAATTTGTGGGAAAATAATGTTGTATCGGTCGAGATTGTATAGGTTTAGGACGTGATGAAAAATTATTTGTTTGTCTAGAAAACAGATTATTCGGTGGTCTTTGGTTATGATTAGGTCTCGATGAATTTCTATTGTAAGAATTTTAAAGGTAATGTGCATTTTCTTCTTGAATTGCCTCTGCTAAGGAAGAAGGTTTCATGCATCTTATTGTACTGCCCAAGGGCTCTTCTAATCCAGAGAGAAATGTGTTAAGAGCTAAATTTTGATATAAGGTAGTTTAAAGAATTTTAGCTGCGTCTGTATTTTCATGAAGATTAACGTAACAACTACATAACAAATATAAAATATTAAGACATCTGTCGTAAAACGGTTGAGTTGATTCGTTTGAATTTTGCTTTAACATTACTAGATCTATATTCAGGCAAACTTCGTGTCGCTGATCCGAAAAATTACTAGTCAAAATATTTTTCAACTCAGCCTAAGTGTTACATGAATGAATATTAATGACTGTTTTTGCGTTTCTTTTAATTCCTAATAAAATAGAATTCAACAAATAAATATTTTGAAATCCATTAGGATTTGGTCTATTTTCAAAATTAGAAATTATTGATTCGCTTACAGAAATAAATCTAGGGTTCTTCAAAATCTGGAATACAGTTAATATATTCCCATTTAAATTGTGCTTGTGTCTTGTTTCTATCGTTGTTGAATAAAAAGTCTTTTGAAGAACTACTTATTTGATTATTTAATTTTAAAATTTTAGGTTTATTTGTTTAAAATGTTTAAAAATAGTTTTGTTTTTTGAATTTGAACCTACAGAAAGAGAACCAACACTTATGTTTTGTAAAGCGACTTCATTTTCGTCGAGCAATTTATTATTTGAATTCATAAATTGTACTTACAAAAGTAACAATACGACTTTTCTCATGCTAACTATAAGGAACAGCTTATCCTTGTGATGAACTTGGGAAAGGCTGGAACAGACATGCTCTTCAATTCGCATGGAAGTTAAAATATTAAACAATTATTGTTCATTGTGTGTTTGTAACCTGTTCGTTGTTGTCAAAATGTAAGTAAATTATTAAACTCTTTATGGTGATTTCTTCTCGGTACTTCCGAGTGGTCCTTCACCCACTATATTGAGCCGCAATGAAGGAGAAATAATAATACACTTTATGAATCATCATATCAAATGCTACAGTCTACTGCCCAGTTATTATTACTTTAACATATCTGTTTGCAATATTATTACCCAGTGCATCTATCACATGTATGTATGTGCTTATAGATGGTTGCGATAAACCATTTAGTCTGTCTTGGCCAATCGGTTTTTGGTAACTGCCATGGGACAAAAAATGCAATGTACAGAAGAACTAAACAAATCATAATGTGGAGGTATGTAACTAGATACGTACATACTGTACATCATTAAAATACCCAAACAATTGCTGGAGTTTTACTTCTGCGTCTCGCCATATCTAAATGGGGTACGATTTCTTAACACAAATCTCTTGCTGCCATCACTTTCAATCTATACAACTGCCGATATAAGTGTTCAGGTAATTCAAATGGATTGCTAACATCTCAACTGATCTCTGTTTACTTTCCTAAAAATATACTGTTATTTTAACATCTCTAATTGGGTAACAAGTTACTTTTATAACCCTCAGCATAAATGTAAACTTATGAAGGTAATGCTTATTTTATTAAATTTATTGTACTAACCCTTACTTTTTGGAAGTCTATCTTATTAAGAATAATAAAAACTCTCCGTTTGAACGCAACTTCCAACTTTATTTGAAAAATTATGTTTTAAATTATAATGACGGCCGTTTCGCTGAATAGCATCGTCAGATTGACATTTAAGTTACATTTTGTTTGTTTGTAGCTAGGTACCTGATGTTGTTTAGGTAGTATTAAGACTAGACCAAGTATGGAATTATTAAGTTATAACAATATTAAAGCCTAGATGTTAATAGCCCTAAAGGATTATACTGGATGTACTTCCCTTTAAGATCAGTATAACTGTGCAATGATATAGAAAAACCAGGAAAAAACTTATTTTATTCCTAATTGATTAATTGACTATAATTAATTATAATGTCACTGTTTTCGATTTATTCAAACTCGAAGGTATGCATGTATTTTACTATAATTGTTATATTTCTGCATATACATCAAGTAGGCTTTGGAATTGACAGTTGTGTTAGCAACAACACTTTATTCTCAGGTAGTCTATGAATTGTCAGTGAGGTTTGATGGCAGTTAAATTATTTCATCTACACTTTTATTGTACTCGACAGTGAAATTTGTTTAACACGTCTCTTTTGCTTAATTTTTAATTTGTTTGCCCTGAAACTATTCAAATTCTGAGTTGACAGATATACTTTTAGTATAAGGGGAGTGTTCGGAAAATGCTGCTGCCGCTGTAAGACGCTACAGAGAAAAGTATCCGAACAGAAATATTCCCAATGCCAGAACTTTTGTAAGTACTCAACGACGACTGAGAGAACCCGGTTGTCTTCAAATAAGGAGTACAGATGCTGGTCGTCCTAGAGTAGCAAGAACTGCTAACGTTGAAAATCAAATATTGGACGCAGTAATAAATGACCCCACAATAAGTACACGCAGGTTAGGATTAACAACGAACATTTCCCATCAAAGTGTTTTAAGAGTTCTGCATGGACAGCAGTTACATCCGTACCACTATCGACAGGTGCAGAAATTGTTAGAGGCCGTGGATTCGGAGTAGACCTGTGACGTCAACCGGCGCAGTACACAAATTTGTGTTTTAAAATTGTCCTATTAACTATACTAATAATTGCAGCCCTTACTGATTCATTCTGGTCAGTCCACCGTTTACGTCGTATTGTCTCTCTCTAATGCACCGCTGCCATTCAATTGTACGCAACTATTTACGACGTCACGGGTCTCCTCAGAATCCACGGCCTCTACCTGACGATATGCCATTGATTTTTGTGAAGTATTGCAAAATAAAGTTCAAACTGCACCAAATTTTTTAAGCAACATTCTGTTTACGGACGCCACATTTACAAGACAAGGTATGTTCAATTCATGAAACATGCATTTCTGGACTGAAGAAAATCCAAGGGCTACAATGGAAACTCATTTCCAACACACGTTCAATATAAAAGTTTGGGCAGCTACTTTAGGAAATAGTTTTATGGGATACCACATCTTTCCCGAAAATTTAAATGGTAACCAACGGCGGATCCAGGGAGGGGGCACCAGGGACAATTGCTCCCCCCCCAGAGAAATTTAGTCTTGTCGGATAGAGTTCATGTCCACTCCACGCCGAGTACATGCCCGCTTTACCGCCTCTGTCCACGCCGAGTATACGACGCTGCCTGCATGCCATCGTGATGCGTCGAGTTCGTTTCTCTACTCCCCTCCTCCCATAAATCTCAACTTAACCTAACCTTCCATCGTTTTCGTAAACATCACTCTTGTCTATGCAAGTAAACATTATTGTTTATCACGCATCGTCTACGTCTAGGTTAATATAGTCGTACGTCGTACAGTTTTCCAATTTGCTATACTTTGAGATATATTTCGTTCAAGACCATAATTTGTCATTTTTTAATCTTACGGTTAACGGTGTAACAGTGTGTGCTTTTTCTCTGAAAGTGTTATAAAGATACAGAGTACAGCGCGAGAAAAAAAAACAGCATGGTAAGCTATTGACCGATTCAACAAATGAAGTAGGAAAAGGTTGATTTTTTTCAGGATACTGGAAAAAGGAAAAGTGTTCGCAATATTCGTACCATAGATTCCTATTTTATGACTTTTCTAAAGAAACCAAAAAAGATAACCCAGATTTCAAAGTTTCAGAAACTAGTATAGTTTTTCATTACAGGTAACATAAATTTGGAATTTAAGGCGTTTTTGGAGTCACACATTTAATCTGCACCCCTCACTCTTTTTTCAGAGAATATTCAGAGCAATAACTGCCCAGTTACGGTTTCCAATAAACCGTCGCGTCGACTAGTAAAGATAAAGATAGTGAGAAGCAGCAGCCAAAACATCAGAATGATATAGGATTTCACATAGGCAAATGTATTGATGACTTCACAAAAAATATACTTCTAGAGAATCCTTGGATGCCTGATGACGGATACAAATATCCGTTGTATAAATTTCCAATAAATTTATACATGGTGTATAGCTCTTTATATTTTATGTATCTCTTCTTGATCAGTTGTGGATGAAGATAATAAACTCTATGTTGATTAAATCAATTGTTTTACTGTAACAAGTATCTTATTTAAAGTTATTTCTTTTACTGAGTAAAATTAGCTGGTCCTTCTAGTGATGATACAAACTTTCCAGGTCAACCAGTATTGTTGACTCTTGCAAGGTATTAATTTGCCTAACTAAAACCGTGTGCGGTAAGATCCACAAAGTATCTACCAGAATCAGCCACTGTCGTCTGTTCAATAACTAATTAGTATGCGGTAAACTAATTATGCAATCAATGTGGAAGTCTCAGATAGGATGGGACGATCCCATTCCGGACAGAACTCTAATTACCCAATTTAATAATTTTCTTTCTTTTTTATCAGAATGTGCACTTATCCAGGTGCCCAGACTTCTAATTGATCATAAGGTTATTGTAACTTATTCGCTTCATGGGTTTTGCGACGCTAGTTTGAAAGCATATGGCGGATGCATCTATTTAGTCACGCAGTATGATGATGGCTCTAGATCTTCTCGTCTAGTCACTGCCAAATCTAGAGTGGCACCTCTAAAAAACAAATTAATCATACCTCAATTGGAGTTATGCTCGATGGAACTCCTGGAGTTGTTATTTCTTAGGATAGTTCAGATTTTAGGTAATACTATTAATCTTCCGTTAATTTATAGTCTGATTTCCAAATCGCTCTTTTGTAACCTAATTATTACGTTGTATGTATGTATGTATAAGTTAGGGGTGATAATTACACTGCGACCTATAGGATCTATTGTGTTCCCCCTTACTTGCCATGTTCTGATATTTTCTCAGACTTATAGCAGCTCTTCGAGTCCTATTTTCCTGAGGAAGTTTAGGACATCGTCGGGCTTCAAGTCAGGTAGATCCCCTTCCTCTATTCCATGTGCTCCTAGGTATCTAGCCCTAGAATTTTGCAAGGCAGGGCATTCTGCGAGTATGTGTATTGAGGTTTCATCCTCTTCCTCACAGAATCTGCACTTTGCTTCATCTGCTAACCCTAGTTTCTTCATGTGGCTTCTTAACCGGCAATGCCCGGTTAATATTCCCGTTAAAATTCGGAGCCTTTTTTACTGAGGTTGAGGCAGCTAAGAGATCTCTTCTGGTCATAGTTCCCCAATAGTATCTTAGATTGCCTCAGTCCTTCCAGCTGATTCCAGTACTTGGATTTTTCTTTCTCCATTTCTTCCCTTAGTTTTCCTAAGATTACTCTACTGCTGATCCCACAAGATGGTTCTGGTCCCAAATGTGGGGTTTCAGCTCCTTTTTTTGCCAGCTTATCTGCTGTTTCGTTCCCCTCTATTCCTATGTGTCCCGGGACCCATAGGAGGGTGACAGTGTTCTTCTGGCCCAGTTCATTTAGTTTGCCTAGGCATTCCCAAACCATCTTCGAACTGATTATATTTGAACTCAGCGCTTTGATGGCTGCTTGACTATCCGACATGATCACAATCTCTTGTCTGCGGTAGTTTCTTCCAATATTGAATTCCACACATCTTTCGATGGCGCGGACTTCTGCTTGAAAGATGCTCGGGTATGTGCCCAAGCTTTCTGAGTATTTGGCTCTCGGTCCAAAAACTCCTATCCCAGTTCCCTCGTCTAGCTTGGAACCGTCCGTATACCACTTCGTCCCATTCAGATTTATTAGTCAACCTTGTGATGAATTTTCTCACAAAGTTGAATTTCTTTGGCATATCATCTTGGGGCATTTCCCAAGTTTGATCAAAATGAAGTGATCGGGGTTTTTCCCTGATAATTCCTTCCTTGATCATTCTATATATCGTTTTCTTCCTTACACTTTCTAACAGAATGTGCAGTGGGGTTAAGTTTAAAATCACCTCCATTGCAAAAGTGGGGCAAGTTCCCATTGCTCCAGTGATACATGAACAGGCTAGTCTCTGAATCTTCGAGAGATTTTTCCTCGTCGTACTCAGATTAGCCCTTGCTCCCCAAGCCACTGCCCCATATGTGATTATTGGTCTCACTATTGCTGTGTACATCCATTGCAGAATACGTGGGTTGCATCCCCAGTTCTTTCCTTCAATGTTCCTGCACACCATGAGGGCCTTGGTTGCTTTGTGTATTACTTCGTCTTCGTGTTTATTCCAGAGTAACCTACTATCTAGGATTAGCCCTAGATATTTGACCTCTGTTTTCCACTCGACGATGTTCTCCCCTATTCTTATGATTTTTAGATTAGGTTTCTTTTTCCTTGTAAAGGCTACTAGTGTGGTTTTGGTGGGGTTGATGTTGAGTCCCACCGAGTCACACCATTGTTTCGCAATGTTCAGTCCTCTTTGAACAATATCACAGAGGACATTTTTATACTTCCCTTTTGCCAGGATAACCATGTCGTCGGAATACCCTTGACATGGTATGCCTTCCCTGGTCAATTGACTAAGTAGATTGTCCACAGTGAGACTCCACATAAGCAGGGATGCAACTCCTCCCTGTGGACAGCCTCTGGTCACATTAATGAAGATAGTGTCTTGTCCTGCCTCCATTTCTGCGATTCTTGTAGATAGCAGTTGCGACATCCAGATGGAAGTCGTTCTATCTACTCCTTTCTCAATCAGTGCTCTTTTGACTGCCTCATGTGGCGTATTGTCAAAGGCCCTTTCTTTGTCTAGAAAGGCACATACCACGGTCTCTTTTTTATTCAGAGCGTCTTGGATTTCGTCAGTCAATTGTATTAAAGCGGTTTCCGTGGACTTTCCCGCTTGGTACGCATGCTGACGGGGGTGCAGTGGCACCTGTTCCAAGATTTCTGTTCTAATGTAATTGTCTACAGCTTTTTCCATCGTTTTGAGAACAAACGATGTGAGGCTGATCGGTCTAAGGGATTTGGGGTGCGTAGTGTCCCGTTTCCCTGCTTTTGGGATGAAGGTGATTTTGGCCCTTCTCCACGCTTCTGGTATGTATCCCAGTTCAAGGCTGCTCCGACTAATTCGGATCAAGTGTGAAATTATTGCCTGTTGGCCCTGTTGGAGTAGGGCAGGAAATATTCCATCCGTTCCAGGGGTTTTGAACGGCTGGAAGGTGTTCATAGCCCATCGCAGCCGTTCCTCACTGCATATGTGCTTTGCCATTGCAGTGTCTTCCCTGGTAGGTCTTTTAGCTTTCTCATTTATTTTTCCGGAAGGGACTATTCCTCCGGAAAAGTAAGTTTCTAACAGGAGCAGAGCTCTTTCTTTTTGGCTTTCTGTGAAGCTTCCATCTGGCTTCCGTAATGCCATTACA
Organism: Ophraella communa; assembly: GCA_035357415.1. Taxonomy (NCBI): domain Eukaryota; kingdom Metazoa; phylum Arthropoda; class Insecta; order Coleoptera; family Chrysomelidae; genus Ophraella; species Ophraella communa. The sequence goes on from CM068995.1 coordinate 27,642,672, forward strand.
GTGGCTACTTTCCCTTTTGCCAAGACTTTGTGTAGCCTTGCTGCAGAGGGTGTAGCATCTATTTTTTCGCAGAATTTTCTGCAGCTGTTTCTTTTAGCTTTTCTATTCTCCTTATTATATGTTGTAAGTTTCTCGGTGTAGCTCTGCCAATCTCCGTTACGTTTGGCTCTATTGAAGAGCTGTCGCGTTTCGGATCTTAAGTTTGACAGATGACTGTTCCACCATATCGCATCTTTTTCTTTTCTAGTCCTTTCGAGAGGACAACTGGATTCATAGGCATCGAGTATTGCCTCGTTCAGCTCTATGAGATCGTTTTCTAATGCCAGGTTATTCCTGGCATTTCTTTTAGTATTGAGATTTGCAAGATTTATGTTCAGATTAGTGTTGTAATTTTCCCAGTTAGTTTTCCTGGGGTTTCTCCTGAGTGCTGGCTCAGGAGGATTACACTCTAATCTGAACGTAATCATTCTATGATCAGAGGGGGATGGTTCGTTCGATACTCTCCAATTTTTCACCCTATCCTTAAGATTCGGTGTACTTAGTGTTATATCTAGTACTTCCTTTCTTGTTCTGGTTACAAACGTAGGTGTATTCCCTATATTGTGTATAACAAGATTCTTATTAAATATAAATTCTAAAATTTTCTCCCCTCTTTCGTTGGTGTCTGTGCTTCCCCATATGGTATTGTGACCGTTGGCGTCGCATCCTATGAGAAGCGGCAGCTTCTTCTGTTCACAGTACTCCACTAGTCTTTGCAGTTCTGTAGGCGGTGCAGTCCCGTCCCCTGCAAAGTAGCATGATGCTATCATGACTTCTTGACGTCTATTCTCGAACTCGAGGTTTGCTCGAATCGGAACGAGGTCTCTCGTCATGAACTCTGACACACAAAAGTGATCAATGCTGTTACTTACCAAGATGCATACTCTGGATATGTCTACATTAATCACTTTGTATATCAGTTTGGCTTCCCTACTTGCGAGTCCTCTCACCTGACCATCACGGACCCATGGTTCCTGGATCAATACTAATCCCATTTGGTTTCTGATAAACGTCCTTGAAATAACCGCCGATGATCCCTTGGCGTGATGGGCGGTTATCTGAGCGATATTAATTCCCGCCCTTTTTCTTACCATGGTTGTTCCCACGAGTAGCAAGGGAATGTCGGTCCACTCCGGCAGAGCCCCGCATGCCAGAGCAAGGCTACATACAAGGGGGTTTCGCCCGGTTCCCCCAGGGGAACGTTCGCGACCGCTTATACCCCAGCACGGCACGTTACCTTACACCTTGGAATTGGGGGGGTTGGTCCGCGGTGCGACTTTAGGAATGACCAATCTGGCAATCTTGCAGTTATCAGCTGCTCATACCAGACCGTGCCACCCGTATAGACGCACACCCCCAGCTTCGCCGCTTCCGTGCTAAATTGCAGTGTTATACCTGCTTAAGCAGTTCAGCGGCTCTCCTGGGGATCCCCTATCCGCCACCTGGGGACGCGCCCGGTAGGCACCCAGCCCTAGGGTAATTATTACGTTGGACGTCAATTTGTAATATGATTTACATGTTGATAGTGAATTTATAAATATATTTAATTAACTTTTTTTGAAAAAATAACAATATACCAAAAGAAAAAATGTAATTTACAATAAAACAACCATTAATCTTAATTTCGTCTTTAATTAATTGTAAAAGATTCTTCAATAATTAACAAAATTTATAAATGTTTATCACAGCAAAAATTATGATAGTTAAATACCTCGGCTAGGGGTGAGTAAGTTCACTAGCTCTGACTATAGTACAATATTTGTTTCTTTAAGAAATTATAAGGGCGCCACTGAAATCTTTTTATTTTTTATGATACTTCTGAAGAAAGTTGCTTTAAGCTGAGTTATTTAAATAAGTATCATAAGATGACAGAAAGATGTCAGAAAAAACTGTCTATGAAGATAAAATAATGATATGAAAATGTACAAACAGATAAAAGATAAATAGATTTCCTTGGTGCTAAAATGAATGAAGTTGAGAATACGTTACAAAAAAAAATAATCCGCAAACAGTTCTTTACAAATACTTATTCTAATACAGTTGGCGATATAGATAGATATAAACGAAGATAAAAGCGAAAAAAATATGGAAACAGTAAACTTGATATACCACAATAAACTTATCTGTTAACTATAGTGGACGATCCTTCGCCGCACCTTGGGGTCGCTACGGCACTGTCTAGGTGGTTCCAAATGATTATGGAAGATCACGAGTGGAGGGATGATCTGCCCCAGTTATAGAGATGATCCAGTTAAAAATGTGCATACGAGAGCTTAAAGGTTACAAGCTGTTTAAGTTTACTGAATCTTCAAATTAAAGAGATGCTTCTAATTTACTGAATCTTTAAATTACAGAGATGCTTTTAGTTTACTGAATCTTCAAATTAAAGAGTTGCTTTTTATTTACTGAATCTTCAAATTAAAGAGATGCTTCTAATTTACTGAATCTTCAAATTACAGAGATGCTTTTAGTTTACTGTATTATATTTCAACTTTCTGCATAGTCCGAAATCTACAGTTAGATGCTAACGTATTTTAATAAATTACAAAAGATACATTTTTACATTAAATTTACTTTTTAACAACCTTACACACTAACCAAAATTCCAAAATGTACTTTTACTAGCCTTTTTATAAAAAAATATCATTAATACTTTTAATTACCATAAAAAGATTCTTTGAATAATAATGAAATATGTTGAAATTCTCATCTGATATAATAAAATATAATATAACTTTCGATATTTTATAAATATTTTAACAAAAAGAAATTATAAAATTGGAAAAAGAAACATACCTGTATATGACAGTAAACCAATAGAAGAAATGAGACTGGGAATAATTATTAAAACCTCTTGAACTCGATAATGCCAACTCATTAGCACACCTCGTAGCGTAGCTACTTTGAAGTTCCAATTATAATTATAGAGACCGTATTCATTATTTTATTATTAAAAATTTTTTAGGAAAGATGGAGCTAGCGGTACTAATTGAATTTAATATTTAGGATACCAAGTGCTTAAAATGTTAACAGGTACTGTTACACTTTGTTGGGTCAAGCGATCTCATAATAATTTTACTTCTTTTGTTGCTCGCCGGGTTTTAACCATTCAAAACGCAACCAAGGGTTTTGTATGGAGACATGTCGAATCTTGCTTGAACCCCGCCGACTTGCTATCTCGGGGTAAATTTTCCACTGGTATTCATTCCTTCTGGTTCAAGGGTCCTCCATTTTTGCTAGAATCTGATGAATTTCATCCGCTTGATATGTTCGAATCCATTGACGTTCTACCGGAATGCAAAAAGGTTAATCTTTACCTTATCGAAAAAGATGTTGGTTTTTGGGAACACGTATTCTCCCGATTTTCGAAATTCAGCACCCTACCCTTTAGCTCAGATTTTCAGGTTCATAAGTCTTGCTAGGAAAAAACCTGGAGTCATTAATCCTTTGTCTGTGGAGGATCTATAAGTCGCCCACGAATTTATTATCAAACAAATTCAACTCAAACACTTCGGTAAAGATATCAATTGTTTAACCTCAACCTCATCTATCACGAATAAGGAACTAATTCCGTGAAATATCTTTTTATATAATAATGGCCTACTCAGAGTGGGAGGTCGCTTACAGTTCTTAAGTTTGCCATATAATCAAAAATTCCCTTTGTTACTACCTTCCAACGAGCATGTTGTAAACCTTCTGATTTCTCGAGAGCACCGCCGTCTTGGGCATTCTGCTGCTCAAAACGTACTGAGCAACCTTCGTTTGAATTACTGGCCACTAAAAGGCATCCGTTCTATTAAGAAAATAATAAAACAATGCATAACTTGCTTTAGGTTTAATGCTCAATTTGCTACGCAAATAATGTCTCCTCTTCACGTCCCTTTAGCAAAACCGGTGTAGATTTCGCTGGTCCCATTCAAATAAAATCTTCCGTATTTGTATGTATGGTGACGAAGGCAATACATCTTGAGTTAGTTAGTTATCTTTCTACCGACGCGTTTATCGCATCCTTAAAAAGATTTATTAGTCGCAGGTGTAACCCCCTTACCATTTATTCAGATAATGGTACGAATTTTATTGGTGCTCGTAACCAATTACGAGAACTTCCTGATTTTCTTAGGTCTGCTAGCAATATTTCGGCAGTAGAATCTTTCTTAATGACAACCGAAATCTCGTGGAAGTTTATTCCACCTCGGTCACCGCACTGGGGAGGACTCTGGGAAGCGGCAGTTAAAAGCGCCAAATCGCACCTCGTCAAAACTATAGGTTCTTCTTGTCTGACCTTTGAAGAACTTACGACATTGCTTTATCAAATAGAAGTCATTCTTAATAGCAGAACCTTGTACCCTCTATCAAACGATCCCAATGATCTAACGGCTTTGACTCCGGGCCATTTTTTTCTAGGAGCCCCCCTGACTGCTTTTCACGACCGAGATCTGGTAAGCACACCTGTTAATAGGTTAAGTTTTTGGAATCAATGTACAAAAATCAAACAAGAGATTTGGAAAAGATGGAGTACTAAGTATATACATCGTCTCCAGCATAGACCTAAATTGTGTAAAACTTTGGTTAATCTCCAAATTGATCAACTTGTTTTGATCTAATTGGAGGATCGTCCTCCCTTAAATTGGCCTCTTGCCAGAGTGGTCGAATTAATCACTAGCAAGAATGGAAATGTCCGTGCCGCCCGTGTACGAACCCAAGATGGATTGTATACGCGCCCCATAACAAAACTTGCGCTTCTTCCAAGTGGAGATTAAGTAACCCTTCCACTGTTTTCTTAATGTCTTTTTTCATAAGCTTCAATCTTTTATTTTTATTTTTAGTTTATGCTCATTAGTATTTTTGTCTTTATTATATTAGAGAATGGTTAAAGTCCTACCTACGCGATGATCAATGGTTACCGTGTACACCAACTGGCAACCTCCTAGGACGGGCTTTATCCTCTCTATCTCCATGTTAAAGGCTGATCAAATTTCTTTAAGTTCGCGCCCCCCCCCGTATATTTCCAATAAATTTATCTATGGTGTATAGCTCTTGCTATTAAAATATTTAAATTGTTCAGCGCCGATATAAACGACGTCTATCGGATCCTATCGCAAAACCGAATTTGTTCCTTAGCTGGTAGCTGGAAGTATTTCGCATGAGTTGTTCTGTTGTGGTTGGTGCGAAAAAAGCATCTTGTTATGCTTCCTTTTAAGCATTTATCTAAAATTATAAAATATTAAGCTAAGTTTGTTAATAATTTGTTCTACATCTCAGTGTAATTAAGTGTAGTGCTTAAATAACCAACTTCAAATCTGTAAGTACAATTTTAATTATCCGGTTAATTTGCCGGCACCTTAATTATTTTCGGTTTATCGGTTTCACTGTTGCCAAGTGTTTCTTCTGCCGGGCGGTTTTTCGTTCCACCGAAATCTCTAGTTATGGATGCTGGAAATTTATGTTCTAACTTTATATTTTATGTATCTCTTCTTGATCAGTTGTGGATGAAGATAATAAACTCTATGCTGATTAAATCAATTGTTTTTTTATAACAAGATTCTTATTTAAAGTTATTTCTTTTGCTGAGTAAAATTAGCTGGTCCTTCGAGTGATAATACAAACTTTCCAGGTCAACCAGTATTGTTGATTCTTGCAAGGTATTAATTTGCCTAACTCAAACCGTGTGCGGTAAGATCCACATAGTATCTACCAGAACCAGCCACTGTCGCTACGGCGAACTTTTCTTATTCGCACACCCGTATTCACTTCATCCAAAGGGAAACGGACAAAATTTGTAAATGGTTAAAAGATACTTATCAAAGAAGTATATCAAGAAATATCATTGGCTTGTTTATTCCGATTTCAAGCAGAGTTTGTTTTGCAAATATTGCGCCTTATTTGCTAGGAAAACCGCCGGTCATGATAAAGGTGCAAAACTGCAAAATCTTGTTACGAATGCACTCACGAAATTCAAAGATTTAACATCTAAAGATGGTTATATTGAGACCCATAACAGGGTCACAGGAATGATGGCAAACTATTGTCTGAACAATCAGAAATATCTAACGATGGTAATTTTCGTGCACTTCTGAATTTTCGAATTCAATCTGGTGACAAATTATTGGAATCTTATTTGAAAAATACTTGATCTAGTGCAACTTATATAAGTAAAACTACACAAAATATTCTTATAAACTGTTGTGGTAAAGAAGTCACTTCTCACCTTATTGAAAAAATCAAAAAAGCTAGATATTGGTCAATCATATTTGATGAAACTACAGACCTAGCTCATATTGAGCAAATTGTGATAATTGTCAGATATTTGGATGGAAATAAGGTCAGGGAAGATTTTATCAAATTTATTGATGCTTATGATTCTCTTCGCAAAAATATTGAAAGTGATGGTGCAAGTGAAGGTGAAGATCAAGAACCACGAGAATATAAGTTATCTGGAAACAACTTAGCTGATATAGTCATAACATCTCTTGCCAATCTTGGTTTAAATTTTGATCACTGTTTAGGAATTGGTACAGATGGATCTTCAGTTATGACTTCTGAGAAAAAAGGTGCAGTGTCATGAGCCTTTGCGAGACTAGATGGGTAGAAAGATACGACTCCTTTATACTTATTTCTGAAGGTCTACCTAAATATATAAAAGCACTAGTGGAAATATCTCACTGGAATGATAATAATTCTGAGAAAAGTGCGAGTATTTTCATCAACACTTTATGTACCACAGAATTCATTATATACTTAACTTCCACAATAGATATATTGAAGATTACATTACCCTTGAGTCAACTTTTACAAAAACCAACATTGGATTTAAACAAAGGATCTGACGCAGTGAATGACACCTTATCTTTACCAAAACAGAGGAGGGAAAATTGTGATAGGTATTTTTCTGAAGTATATAAAACAGTCATATCCGCTGCTTCAGATTTACAGATTGATTTGAAACTACCACGTCTAAGCGGAAGGCAAATTTATAGAGAAAATTATGAAGCGACTAATGTAGAAATGTATTACAGGAAATCATTATATATACTATTATCAGAAAATGTTATAAATGACCTGGAGAGTGGATTTTCCCATGATACGTTGGTATGTTATGATCTGCGACTTACTTTACCACAACCGAAATGTCTTCTGAAATGTGATATGAATTCCGCAATTAGAATTAAAAATGTTGCGAAGATGTACCAAGAAGTTCTTCCAGATGGTTTTTGAATTATTACTTTTGAAGGTGAATTAGCACTGTGGAAAGAAAAATGGCAAATAAATTATCCATTACTGTTATTCCTGTATTACCTTTTAATCTAATTTTTGTTAAAAAATATGTGGATGACATTATTTTGGCATTACCTAAAGATGGTTTAAATGAACTTCTTTTTATATTTAGTTCTTATGATCCTCATATTCAATTTACATTAGAAAAAAAGGACGCAGAACATGGTGTCCCATTTTTAGACACAAAATTTATTAGAAAAGATAACACTATTACTATAGATTGGTATAGAAAACGAATAAATTCTGGTAGAATTATGAATTTTTGGTCATATCATAAATTTTCAACTAAAATTAATTTAATAATGCAAATGAAAAAAAGAATTACATTGATTTCGGATCCTATATTTCATAATAAAAATTTTAAAATTTTACATGAAATGTTTTTTTAGAAAATGGTTATCCGAATAAATTAATAAAAAATGTATTAAGTAATAATTCTTACAATATAAATACATATGATCAAAATAATAAAGAATTAGACATTCAAACCAATAATACAAAATTATATATATCATTACCACACATTAGAGAAATTACATCTTAATTAAGTAGAATTTTTAATCCATTAAATAATATTAAAATTATAAGTAGAACATGTCTTACCTTAAACAAAATTTTTAATAAAGTAAAAGATACAATTCCAATTTTGGATTTATCTAATGAAGTATATTGTATTCCTTGTTCTGCCTGCGACAAAAAATACATAGGTCAAACTGGCCAAAGATTAAAACAACGTTTATCCTTGCATAAGAGTGATACCAGGTTATATCCTGAAAGATGTGAATTGGCTAAACATTCAATAACTAATGACCATCTTATCGATTATGCTTCTGTTAGTATTTTGGATGTACAAATTAACAATAAAAAAAGACTTTTTTTGGAAATGGCATCTATATCACAAGACAATAATATTATTAATAGAAAAAGTGACCATAAAAATCTGAGTGACATTTATTATTATTTGCTATCTATAGATAAAAATAAAGATCTAAATAATACTAAAAATTCATGACATATATTTGACATTTTGATTTTGATTTTTAAATGACATTTTAAAAGCTTAATTCAAAATTATGAAAAAGAAAAGACATTTTTTTATCATAAAACAATTAAATATTTAGTAAATTTTAAATAAAATTCACATTTTTCATGAAAGAAGACCTAAAATTATAACCTATTATTTTCTACTCTTTTATTATTAAATGTTATTATAAGAAATTAAGTTGTTTATTAATTATGACGTTATTTTGTTTTATAAACAATTTGACTTAATAATTTTTTTTTTTTTAATTCCAAATTAAAGTTAAAATAGTTTTTATGTTATATTTACCAAGTTGTTAACACCAATTTTTTTTTAACTCGAACTTATTCCTTGAAAATGAAATAAACATATTTCGAAAGCTTGGAAAACAAGTAAAAGAGTTTTCCTAAAAAACATTGCCGTTTATCCCAAAAATTCTGGTTTAATACCTATTAGTCGGCAAATAACATAAATTTAATTATATATATATTATAAGTTATTTTGTAAAATGTTTAAAAAAACTTTTTCATTTTTTTTTTCATTTTCACATGTCAGCCACTGTTTTTGAAATGATACATACCTATTGACGACCAATACATATAAGTGTTTTCAAATTCGATATCACCTCTTTTTGTACAAAAAAAATTATAGGTAACAGAAAATGGCATTGACCCCACCCCCCGCAAAAGGTTGCTGGATACGCCCCTGATGGTGACATGTATTACAATTTTCTAGACAATATTTCACATGATATTTTGGAAGATATTCCATTACAAATACGAAAAAACATGTTTTTCATGCATGATGGTGCTACACCACATTGCATAAGAATTTGTAGAAGGTAGTTACATGAACATTTTCCAGATAGGTGGATAGGCCGGGGTGCGGATGCACCGATTCATTGGCCTGCTCGTAGTTGTGATCTTAATCCAATGTATTTTACAGTATAGAGTTATTTGAAATCAAAAGTGTATAACACTCCAATTAATACAGTAAATGAGTAAAGAGACAAAATTGAACAAGTATTCACCAATTTACACAGTAACATTAAATGGATTAATGCGTTCGCTAAATAAAAGAATTAGATTATGTATTCAACCTAATGCAGGACATTTTGAACAGTTGTTGTAAAATATTATTTTCGCCATTAATTAAATGTAAAGTATTATTTAAGTTTTCCATTAATTTGTATTATTATTGCTAACAAGTATCAATTCCAAAGCCTACTTAATGTATATGCAGACTTGTAACGATTACAGTAAAATACATATATACCTTCAAGTTTAAATAAATCGAAAACAGTGATATTTATCGAATTATTACAAGAGCACCTTTTTGCGTAGAAAAGTGTAAGGAAAGAATTTTTAAAATATTTCCGAAATATGAACTCCGTAGTCCAAGCCGTTTGGGAGATATTAGAAAAAAATAAGTATTTCAATTCCCCCCTTTAAAGGGTTGTATCTCCCTTTTAATTCAGTTATAAGAAAGTGACGTAATATGACCTCTAAAAATGAATGTACATAATTCTAGACCACCCTATATACATCTAGTATATAAAATAAACGAAATTATTTATTTTATGTTTAACTATTTCGTCATTAGTTAAGAATTAAGTAGATTAGCTCTGTATAACGTGTGGTGCGCCACTGTCTTTAATAAATAACAATTTTGCAGCCACATTAGTTGTTAACTAACGCTTATCGTTGCATAGTGAATGGAAAATATCGTCTATGGAACACTATCGCCTATTAACGATATCGTTGAGCGTTATTGAATAAGGGTATAATACCGTTTTCCATTCGTCGCACTCGGGCACCACTGGGTTTTTAGAGAATTCAAGGCCAGTGCTGTGAGATGCATTCTCTAGGACAAAACCAACGAAACATGAAAATTGATTTGACCCGGGCCGGACGGTTTGTTTTTATTTACATTTGATAACAATAATAAAATATTTAAATTTTTTGTTTTATAGAGGGTATGATTTTTTTAATTAGGTGTGGTTAGTCATTGGGTTCTAACATTCATTATTTATCTAAGGTTGTAAAAATATTTATAATAATGTATTTAAATTTATTGAACCCTTACTTTTTGAAAGTCCATCTTATTAAGAATAATAATAATTAATAATTTAATTGAAAAAATTATCTTTTAAATTACAATGATGATGCTAATCTTGCGAAACGGCCGTCATTGTAATTTAAAAGATAATTTTTTCAAATAAACTTGGAAGTTACGTTCAAACGAAGAGTTTTTTATTATTCTTAATAATGTAGGAAAGATGTTCAACAGTGAACCAGTGGGGTACAGTGAACCACCGAAATATTATGAAATCTGGCAACGCCAGACGCTTGCGTTCTACGAATATTAACCACAGTTGACCTACAAATCAATCCGGTCAGTTAGCCGGCACGTGCGGCAAAGTGTATAGCAGGTGTGAGATAACTGTTGTTTTAGAAGGGGAAAAGTTATCTATTCAAAGTAAGTATTGCGATTTTTAATGTCCTTGCGTTGATTATAATTGAGAGCAAACCTTTTACATAATTTTCTATAGGTATTTGGCCATACTTATGTAAAATAGTTGCAAGTGTATTAAGCTTTTTTCTAATTTTTTCTAACCTGAAATGTAACAAAGTACATGGTGGTACACAGTGAACCGGTAGACCCTGTTTCACAGTGAACCGGTTCACTGTGGACCAGATACTTTTTTTGTGAGTGTTTATTTATAAAAAATGCGGACTAAGTTAACTCTACTTGAAAATTACATTTATGTTTATTGTTTTTATTATTTAGACTCGAACTAAACACGTTCTAGAATAACAATTTTACGTTTTTATTTTCTAGAATGCCGCGAAATAAAACTAAGGAAAGAAAAATTGGATCAACTACAGAGGAAAATATGAGACAGGCTTTAGAAGCAGTAGAAAAAGGCATGAGTATACGAAAAGCAGCTAAAGAAACCGAAATTCCTTATCCTACACTTCGCCGCTATGTAAAAAGAAGAGAAAGTCAAGGCAACATTTCTTTGGTTCTCAACTATGAAGTAAATCGGGTTTTTTCTTTAGAACAAGAAGATGCACTACTTGAATACTTCAAGATTTGTGCACTAAAATTCTACAGACTCACCACAAAAGACTGCAGGCAAGTTGCTTATGAAATGGCGAGGCTAAACAACATTAAAATGCCAGATTCCTGGGAAAGAAATTCCATAGCTGGTGTAGAATGGCTTAGATGTTTTAGAAATCGACATCCAGATATCTCGTTGAGAAAGCCAGAACCCTGCAGTCTTGCAACGTCTTTTAACCGAGAAAAACTTTTTTGATAATTTATTTATTGTTCCTAAAAGAAGTGACAAATTTGCTGATGGCACACGCATTTATAATTTGGACGAAACGGGAACATCAACTGTTCAGAAACCCCAAAAAGTAATTGCCCCAACTGGTTTGTCGAATGTTGGAAAGGTTACTAGTGGTGAGAAGGAAACCTTGGTTACAACATGTTGCATAGTAAGCGCAACAGGGCATGCAATACCTCCTGCCATTGTTTTTCCCAGAAAGAAATATAGAGACGTGATGTTGTACGGAGCTCCTCCTGGGACCTTAGGATTGGCGGCTTCCTCTGGTTGGATGAATAGTAACCTGTTTGTTGATGTAATAAAACATTTTATCTATCATACCAATTCAACTCCTGAAAATCCGTCATTACTCATCATGGATAAGCACGAATCTCATCTCTCCATAGAGGTCTTGGATTTGGCAAAAAAATTCTGGAGTAACAATTCTCACACTGCCTCCGCACACTTCAGCCAAATTGCAGCCGTTAGATGTTGGACTGCTAAGTCCGTTCAAGACGTATTATTATGACGCTTTAGAATCCTGGATGCTTCGTAACCCAGGGAAGCCTGTCGCCATTTATCAAGTGGCTGAGTTTGTCGGCTATGCTTATCGTAGAGCTATGACACCACTGAACATAGCCGCTGCCTTCTCCAAGTGTGGAATTTTTCCATTTAACAGAAACATATTTAGCGACGAAGATTTTTTGCCAAGCAGTGTTACGGACCGTCCTGAACCCAACAATACAACAGATGAGCCAACCTCTGAAACAACTGAAACGCCACAACGTAACGAAGAAAACCAAGCAGGCCCAAGCAGAATCGCGGATGTTGTTGCAGACACAGAGAAATCCATTGATCAGCCTTTCCAGTCCACCACCAAAGTAATAATAACACCAGAAGTATTTAGACCACCTTTAAAAGCAGGTTCTCGTGATGAAAAGAGAAAACGTAGAAATGTTAGAAAAAGCGTTATAGCCACAGATACACCGGAAAAGGATGCAATAGCTTCAGAACGGGCTAACGCAAAAGTTAAAAAAGAAACTGCAAATAGACAGGTTTTTGCAGATTCTTCTAATACAAAAACCAAAGCTGCATTGACAAAACCAAATAAGCATAAAAGAAAATCTGATTCAGATACAAGCGAATCTGAAGAATTTATTTCTGATAGCTCTTCTGATGATGACTGAAATCAAGTGATGATGATGACCTTCGTATCATTTTTGAGATTTAAAGAAAGGGAAAAACAAAAGTTTACATTTCCCATTGAACCCGATCTAGCAAATGTAAAAATTTCAGATATTAAATATATTTTAAAACATTCAAAAGTGCTTGGATCTAAAAGTAGACAAGAAACGTTTTTGTTCAAGGATGATTTATCATTGCTCAACATACGTTAAGTTTTCAACTTTCTATGCTTTATGTTCGATCTTTTATTTTTTTTTAGCCTGTATTTTTTGAAAACTTAGCAGAATTACCTCTATTCGTTTACATTTTTGTTATAAAACATTAATTAAATAAAAATAATTTAATTTTTCCACTTGTTCTTGATTATTGCATTGTTGGTTCACTGATAAATAATTGTTAAAATTAAAAATAAACTTGAAAACAATAATTTAGAAACTCTATTCTGTAGTTTAAACGCAAAAAATATATTTGAAATTTTGATTTTACCTATTTTTCGAGCTTTCAAAAAAAAGTGGTTCACTGTTGACATCTTCCCAAATGAAAAATTGGAATTGAAATTTATTGTACTAACCCTTACTTTTTGGTCCATCTTACGAAGAATATTAAAAAACTCTTGTTTTACCTCAACTTCCAAGTTCAAGTACATCCACACTCACTCATACACACCAATGACATTCACATACTACATATTTGTGATAAAAAACAAAATTTAGATTTCCTCGAAGAACTTGAAATAAAAAGACATCTAGCAGATCAACAATTTAAAGTAGTGAATGAACAAATAAATCGTGGAAGTTCTCCACTATTAAACTGTTTACTTTGACTGAGTCTTCATTTTAAACATAGATAAGACGTAATGGTAACAGAAATATATTAAGTTATTGTAAAGATCAGCATGATATAGTTTTTCCCTGCTTTTTCTATATCATTGAACAGTTATACTGATCTTAGAGGGAAATACATCCAGGATAATCCCTTAGGACTAATAACATCTAGGCTTTAATATTGTTATGTCTTATTACTGCCATACTTACCTACTTAATACATCAGGTACCTGGCTACAAACAAACAAAATGTAACTTCAATATTATGTCAATCTGACGATGCTAGTGCGAAACAGCTGTAATTATAATTTTAAACCTAATTTGTTCAATTAAACTTGGAAGTTGAGTTAAAACAAGAGTTTTTTAATATTGTTCGGAGGTTATAATATTATTTATTATTAAAATGACTAATACGTGGTCTAATGAAAAGATTATTGATTTTATCAATGAGATAGATTTAGACCCTGAGTTGTGGAATATATAAAGATAGAAATGCTAAAAAAGATGGATGTGCTGTTATTTCCGAAAAATTTAGTATAAGCAGTTATGAGGCTTACAGAAAATTCAGAAGTTCTTAACTTACGCAAAGAATGGGGAGAAAAAGAAGATTAATAAAAGCAGTAGCGCCAGCGGTAAAGTAGTAAAATGGTTTGCTTTCGAAGCAATATCGTTTATTTTTACTCAAGATACCCCGATTACCAGATTGGACAGTGAAAATGCAACATAGGTGAGTATCTTTATTAATTATTGTACTAATAATGACTGATGCCAGGAAAACGGATGGTGTTAACATTACTCGACCAGGAGATTTTGGCTTAGGAGTGCTTTCCCAAAAGTTGTATGCCTAAAAACTCCCCCATCGGATATTCTTCCTTGAACTCCAGCATTAACATACACAAAATTGTAACGAGCGTCTCTTACAGCAAATAGCACTATGTTAAAAAACTGTTTATAATTAAAATAATGACTACCACTGTTTGGTGGACAAGTAATTGCAATATGTTTGCCATCCATTGCACCCAAATAGTGAGGAAAATTCCAACGATCCTCGAAATCTTTCGCGACTTGTTTCGACTCTGTCACGTTTGAGGGTATCTGAAAAAAAACATAATTTAACTTTGCGCCAATTCAGGAACCTAATATTTTGAGTCAAAATTAACCTGTTGCAACTTTTTTATTATTTTCATCTAAATTCTGTATTTAATAAAGAAATTTAATTTGGTAATTTTTCTTTAGATTATTTAGCCTTACAAACATTTACAAACGAACCAACAGATAAAAAATAAATAATAAATACAAGAACATATAAGATAAAATGTATAAGATTTATGGTCTAAAATTAACTTTTTATATGTTTAAAAAGAAAGAAAGATGGAGGAGCGAGTTGAACATAGACATATAGATTAAGAAATCTTCCCAGTGTAACTGTAGTCCGACAAAACAGAGGACAAGAAGAATAAGTCACAAGAAGAGGAACAAAAATTTGTGAGGTTATGTTGGCAATAACAATTAAGATTAATTTAAAATTATGATAAACAACCTAGTAAAATGTAAGAAGCTAATTAGTCACATTAAAAGAAAGAAGACCAATTATTGAAGAAAGTGAACAACAGAAAACAAACAAAGGGAATATGGAAGACAGAGTAAAATATGTTACAAACAAATACCATAAAAAGGGAAGACTAAGAAATATGTAAGGGTCCTTTGGTCTCAGCTGCTCATTCAAACATACTATTGTACTGTCTCTTGATGCTTCATTGATCTATAACATCTCAAGCAAATTCATCCTAGGACCTTTAAACATTTATGTAACCTTGAAACGTTGGAATTAGAAAAAGTATGATTTTCAGCAATGATATGGTTGGCAAAGGCAGATGGTGAATTAGATGGGTCAGTCTTTATAATTTTTAATATGATTGAGATGTTCTGTTATTCTAGTATCTAAAAGGCGTCCTGACAGACCAATATACACAGCATTACAGTCATCGCAGTGTAACTTATATATTCTAGGAGTATGTAAAAAAGAAATAGAGTCTTTATTCTTGACCAAGAAGGATCCCTATTTCTCTTATTAATAAGTTATACAACAGGTTTTTTAATAGATTTAAAATTAGGTTTGCTAATGTCTCTTCTCAACTTGGTTCTTCCTCTCATACTTAATCTAATTTTGCTGGTTCCTTGCATTTCTTTGGCCCTATTTCATACAAATTTGGGAACATTCTTAGGAAACATGATATTGAATTTGGTTTTAAAACTAACAATAACTTGAGATCCTTCTTGGTCAACACTAAAGACTCTGTTTCTTTTTTACATACTCCTAGAACATATAAGTGACACTGCGATAACTGTAATGCTGTGTATATTGGTCAGTCAGGACGCCTTTTAGACACTAAAATAAAAGAACATCTCAATTATGTTAAAAATTACAAAGACTTCGACTCCACTAATTCACCATCTGCCTTTGCCAAACATATAATTGCTGAAAATCACACTTTTTCTAATTCCAACGTTTCAAGGTTACATACAGTAGTATGTTTGAATAAGCAGCTGAGACGAAAGGACCCTTACATATTTCTTAGTCTTCGCTTTTAATGGTATTTTTTGTAACATATTTTACTCTGTCTTCCATATTTCCTTTGTTTGTTTTCTGTTGTACACTTTCTTCAATAATTGGTCTTCTTTCTTAATAATGTGACAAATTAGCTTCTTACATTTTATTAGGTTGTTTATCATAATTTTAAATTGATCTTAATTGTTACTGCCAACATAACCTCAAAAATTTTTGTTCTTCTTCTTATGACTTATTCTTCTTGTCCTCTGTTTTGTCGGACTACAGTTACACTGGCAATGTTTCTTAATCTATATGTCTATGTTGAACTTGCCCCCCCATCTTTCTTTCTTTTTTAACATATAAAAAGTTAAGAATAATAAAAAAAACTCTTCGTTTCAACGTAACTTCCAAGTTTATTTGAAAAAATATGTTTTAAATCACAATGACGGCCATTTTGCTAAGAAGCATCGTCAGACTGACATTTAAGTTAAATTTTGTTTGTTTGTAGCTAGGTACCTGATGTTTAGGTAATATTAAGGCTAGACCAAGTATGAAAGTAATAAGACATAACAATATTAAAGCTTAGATGTTAATAGCTCTAAGGGATTATCCTGGATGTAATTCCCTCTAAGATCAGTATAACTGTGCAATGATATAGAAAAACCAGGAAAAACTATATCATGCTGATCCTTAAAATAACTTAATATATTTGTGTTTTACAATTATGTCTTATCTATGTATAAAATGTAAATTCAATCAAAGTAAACAGTTTAATAGTGGAGATATATTAAACTGTTTACTTTGATTGAGTTTACATTTTATACATAGATAAGACATAATTGTAAAACACAAATATATTAAGTTATTGTAAAGATCAACATGATATAGTTTTTTCCTGATTTTTCTATATCATTGCACAGTTATACTGATCTTAGAGGGAATTACATCCAGGATAATCCCTTAGGGCTATTAACATCTAGGCTTTAATATTGTTATGTCTTATTACTTCCATACTTGGTCTAGCCTTAATACTACCTAAACGTCAGGTACCTAGCTACAAACAAACAAAATGTAACTTAAATGTCAATCTGACGATGCTTCTTAGCGAAACAGCCGTCATTGTGATTTAAAACATATTTTTTCAAATAAACTTGGAAGTTACGTTGAAACGAAGAGTTTTTTTTATTATTCTTAATAAGATGGACTTCCACAAAGTAAGAGTTAGTACAATAAATTTTATATAAAAAGTTAATTTTAGACCATAAATCTTATACATTTTATCTTATATGTTCTTATATCTATTATTTATTATTTATCTGTTGGTTCCTTTGTAAATGTTTGTAATTCTATATTTTATGTTTTAATTGTGGTCCTTATACTTATATTTTTTTTATTAATTTTTACACTAAGGTATGCTTTTTGTTTTTTTTTCATTTGTACCAGTAAAATAACCTTTTTTATAGCCTGATGATGGCCTCAATGTTAGGCCAAAACTAGTAGCGAGGATGGTTCTTCCATCAGCAATAAAATTCTGTGACATAGACTTTGGGTTTTTCATTTGGTTTCCCATTAGTCACATTTGAGATATTGTTAGTTTACTTCGTTTACAATATTATTATTTCTGCTTACTTATTATAATTATTACTTAATAAATCAATGTTGACTTAACTTTATGAAACAATAACAGATATCGACGAATCTGACACTGAACAAATACATCAAGCTTTTATATGAATCACCAGTCGCTAAAAACCGTAGAGTTATCGCCAATCTTGTGGTAACAGGTATTGCTTTTCTCATGTTTATATTATTTCTTTTTATTTTTGTTCCCTTTTTTTAAATAAACTCATAGTCCCTCTTTGACATTCTTGGAAAGTTTTTAAATAAGTTTTTTTTGGCTTGTACAATTGTCACTCGGCCATACTCAATAAATCAAAGAAGGAGTATAGGACAGACAGGAAAACACACTTCTTGTCTAGGGACCCATCAAGACATTTTGCATTTAGACAAACAAAAGTGGGTCACAGTAAGTAGGTTTATAACAAATGGGTTAAAACATAGGTAACAAAGGGAAGATTACAGGCACATTTTAGTTTCACTTAGAAAAGTAATTATAACTTTTTCTTGCAATGCCAAAAGGTGACAAATGTTAAGCGTAGCATGACAGAACGGTAATGTATCACATAACCTCAATAAGTGATATGAAGCGTGTTTTGTTATTGTTAATTATCCGATGATTTTTGCATTTTCAAGTGAATAAATATTGTGAGTAATGAATCCAGGGTATGTTTAATAACATTTCCTTATTTTTAAACAATCTGATTGTAATTTATATCTTGTAGTGCATCAGTCAACCGGCACAGTAGTAGCCGAAGCAAACGTATGGTATCTACTGCTCTAAATCTACAACTCAAAGAAAAACTAAACGTTATTAGAAGAAGCTCTAAGCAAACTAATAAAGTCAAAAGTAATAAAGATCCAGATTATGTACCAGGGCTGCCCATTGAATTAGGCAATATAAGTGGAAATGAGTCGGATTCTAGTTACGAATGAGACCAAATTATTCCACTCAGTAAACAAATACACATCTTGTCTAATGCAATATTAGTCCCTGAAAATCTTAATCAGGTAGCCCTAAATAATTCAAATTATGCGAATATTGAACAAGAAGACTGCAAAGAGAATCCTCAGAAAAATTTATCTAATATAATAATAGAACCAGAAGAAATCGAGTGGAGAACTATTAAACTGTTTACTTTGATTGAGTTTACATTTTATACATAGATAAGACATAATTGTAAAACACAAATATATTAAGTTATTGTAAAGATCAACATGATATAGTTTTTTCCTGATTTTTCTATATCATTGCACAGTTATACTGATCTTAGAGGGAATTACATCCAGGATAATCTCTTAGGGCTATTAACATCTAGGCTTTAATATTGTTATGTCTTATTACTTCCATACTTGGTCTAGCCTTAATACTACCCAAACGTCAGGTACCCAGCTACAAACAAACAAAATGTAACTTAAATGTCAATCTGACGATGCTTCTTAGCGAAACAGCCGTCATTGTGATTTAAAACATATTTTTTCAAATAAACTTGGAAGTTACGTTGAAACGACGAGTTTTTTTTATTATTCTTAATAAGATGGACTTCCAAAAAGTAAGAGTTAGTACAATAAATTTTATATAAAAAGTTAATTTTAGACCATAAATCTTATACATTTTATCTTATATGTTCTTATATCTATTATTTATTATTTATCTGTTGGTTCGTTTGTAAATGTTTGTAATTCTATATTTTATGTTTTAATTGTGGTCCTTATACTTATATATTTTTTATTAATTTTTACACTAAGGTATGCTTTTTGTTTTTTTTTTCATTTGTACCACTAAAATAACCTTTTTTATAGCCTGATGATGGCCTCAATGTTAGGCCAAAACTAGTAGCGAGGATGGTTCTTCCATCAGCAATAAAATTCTGTGACATAGACTTTGGGTTTTTCATTTGGTTTCCCATTAGTCACATTTGAGATATTGATAGTTTACTTCGTTTACAATATTATTATTTCTGCTTACTTATTATAATTATTACTTAATAAATCAATGTTGACTTAACTTTATGAAACAATAACAGATATCGACGAATCTGACACTGAACTAATACATCAAGCTTTTATATGAATCACCAGTCGCTAAAAACCGTAGACTTATCGCCAATCTTGTGGTAACAGGTATTGCTTTTCTCATGTTTATATTATTTCTTTTTATTTTTGTTCCCTTTTTTTAAATAAACTCATAGTCCCTCTTTGACATTCTTGGAAAGTTTTTAAATAAGTTTTTTTTGGCTTGTACAATTGTCACTCGGCCATACTCAATAAATCAAAAAAGGAGTATAGGACAGACAGGAAAACACACTTCTTGTCTAGGGACCCATCAAGACATTTTGCATTTAGACAAACAAAAGTGGGTCACAGTAAGTAGGTTTATAACAAATGGGTTAAAACATAGGTAACAAAGGGAAGATTACAGGCACATTTTAGTTTCACTTAGAAAAGTAATTATAACTTTTTCTTGCAATGCCAAAAGGTGACAAATGTTAAGCGTAGCATGACAGAACGGTAATGTATCACATAACCTCAATAAGTGATATGAAGCATGTTTTGTTATTGTTAATTATTCGATGATTTTTGCATTTTCAAGTGAATAAATATTGTGAGTAATGAATCCAGGGTATGTTTAATAACATTTCCTTATTTTTAAACAATCTGATTGTAATTTATATCTTGTAGTGCATCAGTCAACCGGCACAGTAGTAGCCGAAGCAAACGTATGGTATCTACTGCTCTAAATCTACAACTCAAAGAAAAACTAAACGTTATTAGAAGAAGCTCTAAGCAAACTAATAAAGTCAAAAGTAATAAAGATCCAGATTATGTACCAGGGCTGCCCAATGAATTAGGCAATATAAGTGGAAATGAGTCGGATTCTAGTTACGAATGAGACCAAATTACTCCACCCAGTAAACAAATACACATCTTGTCTAATGTAATATTAGTCCCTGAAAATCTTAATCAGGTAGCCCTAAATAATTCAAATTATGCGAATATTGAACAAGAAGACTGCAAAGAGAATCCTCAGAAAAATTTATCTAATATAATAATAGAAACAGAAGAAATCGAGGTCTTCATTCGAGAAAACATTTTAAAAACATTTTAAAAGATATTATAGAGAATTCTGTTGAAAAAGCAGAAAGTAAACTGGAGAAATAAGAAAAAGATTTGAGGAACCACTAGGTGAAAGGAAGAAACAAAAGATTAGGAGTTACATAAAGGGTCATCAAGTTAAAAAATCTTGTAAATGCAAACTCAATTGCACCCTAAAATTTCGTATACTAGACAAAGAGACATTAATAAACTAATGAAAAACAGAAACAGTTTGTTTTGGAAAAGATAAAACAGAGTAATAAAAAAAAAGTACAACCAAAAATCAAACATCATCAAGAGTGTATTCCTATAAATACTATTTAACATCTGAGAAAGTTGGAGAGGTACTCGTTTGTAAGAACTTTTTTTAGCGACATTAGGGTATGAAAAAGGAAATGACAGAATGTTAAAAAATATACGTAACACAAATCCGAAATTAATAGTACCTAAAAAAAATAGAAGAAGGCAAAGTAGACAGAAACACAATAATTGAACATGTTAATTGATTTAACCTTATGATATCCCATTATAGAAGAGAGCACGCTCCTAATAGGAAATACTTACCGAGTGATATAAACATAACACTTATGCACAAAGATTTTTTACTAAAATATCCAAATACAGACTTTTCATACGAGTTATACAGAAGAATTGTAACATATGATCTAAATATCAGCTTTGTAAATCTGGGAAATGAAGAATGCTGGGAATGCGAAGAGTTTGAAATACATAAAAAAGCCACGTTTCATGAAGCTGATACAGAAAACATTGCTAACTGTGATGTGTGTAAAAAATGGAAAATTCATAAGCTAAAAGTAACCAACGCCAGAAAAAAATATCAGGAGGATGCAAAGAAAATAAAACAAGATGATAAGATTTTTGTAGCTGCCGATTTGCAAAAGGTAAAAGAAAGATAAAGTTTAACTACATACTTTTTGTAGGAAACGTTTTAGCTCTTACACATCATTAACACAATTCTTTTAATTTTTAGGTGATTATGCTGCCTCGTTTAGAAACGTTTAAAGAAATTATATTTAGGCCACGTATCGTAGCATACACTGAGAGTTTCGTCTCGCTTGAAAAGAAGTCTAAAACGTACCCTTGGGCTGTGTTGTGGCATGAGAAAGTTGCTGACAGATCCAAAGATGACATTATTTCGACGTTTTATGCATTTTTTAAGGCAAATAGGGACATTAAAAACATAACAATTTGGTTTGACAATTGTTCGAGCCAAAATAAAAATTGGTCACTATTTAGTTTCTTTATGTATCTAGTTAACAGTTCAGAAGTCGCTATAGAAAATTTATTAATCAAATTTTTCGAGCCAGGCCATACTTTTATGGCAGCTGACTCTTTTCATCTTCAAGTTAAACTTGCCCTAAAGAGAAAGAAAAAGGTATATGATTTTGACGATTTTTGTGATGTGGTACAACAAGCCAATTCGTCAAAAGTTAACTTAATGAAAATGCAAATTTCACATTTTTTTCCTTCACAGACTAAGTTAAAAAAACTTACTTCTACATTGTTTGTCTTCATTTTAAAAGAGGAAATTATTTTTTTTCTTACAAAACAGAATTTGATAACGAATTTATTGATTTAAATTATATTTTTATAATAAAGTACGTTAAGGGCACGCTAACAAAGCCGCAGACTTGTAACGCATGTCGCGGTGTGTCTTTAGATCGAAAAAATAATCTTATATCTAAATTAAAAGCGCACATTTCTCAAAATCGTATGAAGTTTTAGGAAAACTTACCAGTTAACGAGGTTGGTTTTGATGAGGAAAATGATTAATATCCCTATTATCGCCTTTTTTTCTTTTCTGTTTCTATCATTTATATTATTAAAGAAAGGAAAAACCAATATCAATGTCACAAATTTTTAGTATTATAAAAGTTGAAAATCTAAAGCACTACTAGTTTCGACCCACAATAAGGCCATCATCAGACTACAAAGAAGAAAACACATTACAAACAAATCAAATATTAGTAAGTACAATTCCTTACCTATAAAAGTTACAAAGTAAATGGTTAAATATAATCAAGAAGTTTGTACGATTGCAGTTGATGGTGTAATATTGAAATTATTATTACACCATCAACTGCAATCTGGGTGCTTTGGTTAATTTCATGTAATGCTTTCTTAATCAGAAAAATGTATGGATTAGAAGTGGTACCAGGTAACTGCGAGTTTTGTATTGCTTTTAGAACAGATAAAGAATCAGATATTTACAGCTGAATTATATGAAAATGATTTAACATAGATTATTGCCTCGTATATCGCTACTGCTTCGGCAGTGAAAATTGAAAAATGATAGAACAATTTAAACATTTTCTCTATAGCTACATTTGGTTTATGAAAAGCACACCCTGTGCCCCCTGAATTTTTGGATGCATCTGTATATATAGTGATAGAATTTAAAAATATTTTCCAGTTAAATATTTAAAATATTACGGTTTCTTTTGGTGTTCTCATTATAATTTGGTTAAATGATTGGTATTTTGTTAAATAGGCCAAAGAAATCATCAAACTGTAAGAAGTTGTTAATCTTAAGGAACGTATTTTCACTGTATATGTTGTTATCTTGAATTGCCCTACACAAGGGAGGAGAATTTTTGTGTCTCCAGTATTTTATAACATTAATAGTTCCCAAAAAGACAGGAAGCCAATTTGTAACCATAACACTCTCAAAAAGGGATCCCGGCTATGAAACTCTATCAAGGAGTGGTTCGTCTTGAAGTTAATGCTTACTATAGAAAGGGTGGTATATAAGGGTTAAGGGCGCCACTATATTTTTATACGTTTACGATTAAACAACTAAAACTACACAAAAACTAAGGTAAAAAAGATAAAAACGCCTTGTAATTAAACTGAATTTGGAAGCAAAGAAAACTATATTTAATGACAACCGAAAACGCTGCACCCTTAAGACTTACAGTCCATGGGTATATAAATCAAACTGGTATTTAAAGAATATCTGTTTATTTAAACAATTATAATTTGCCACAGGAAGTGGAAATGTTATAAATGGACTTATCTTATTTTGTAGAGTGATCCGGTGGTCTCGGTTTGTATACCGATGCATGTAGTTGGGGTGTTGGCTGAAGGAACTTGCTTCTTCGTCAAAAGAAACTGCTACTATAATGGGGTTTGCTTCATAATCACAAGGAACTGCTATTATAGTGGGTATATTTATGTATCAAAAGGAACTGCTACTATAATGGGTATATTGCTCTCTACTAGAGACTATATTTTTCGCTGCTAGCGAGTATATCTTTCCCTGCTAGCGGGCAGTATCTTCCTAAAAGTTGTAAAGTGGATCACAAGGAGTTAAAATGTTATGGGTGTTGATCTTGGTTAGCTTTTAGGTCAAAAGGACGGCAAATATTTTACATCAAAAAGTTACTTTGTACTTAAAAGCTTTCCAACATTAATGTCCCATATTCAATAACAAAAATGAACTAAAACAGTAAATTTATGATTTAATGAAATTCAGAGCGGTGTAGCCAGCTCTGTGTGATTGATTATTAATGAGTTTTATTGTTAGCACAATATAAGCTGATATAATTAGTTTTTTATAAATAAAATAAAAAGTAGTTGTGGGAGTTATTTAAAAAAAGGTTTTTAATTATTCTAAAAGAATTCTAAAAAATGTATGCTAATTTATTATGTTTTACATAGACTCAGTTATATATTTCATGTTAAAAAAACGTGTTTCTCTAAATTAGCTTTAAAAATAGATAAATTTACAACAACAAAAAATGATATTTTTATAAGCAATAAAATACATTTTGTATTTACTAGTTACCTGGAAAACGTGTTTCTCTGAATTAGCTTTGAAAATAGATAAATTTACAACAAAAAAATGATATTTTTATAAGCAATAAAATGCATTTTGTATTTACTAGTTACATTGAATGATTACCAGGAAAACGTGTTTCTAATGACTACAGGGACATCGTCCTATATTTTAATACATAAATTGCTTATTTTGGCCTTAAAAAATAGTGAAATAAAAGGAATTATACGTACAATTACTTTTAAAAAAGTTTAGAATTATCATGAAATGCAAAGAATAAGAAATAATGAAGTACTTACTGTGATACAACCAGAGAAATAGATTGTCTAAATTCTGCAGACAATTTGTCACTAAGGGTTTCCTCGAAAGAAAGAAAGAAACCGGACGTATGCCTTAATTTATAAACAGGGTTGACAGTGGTTTCCGGTTGAACGGTTGCTTTCGTGTTGGTAAGGGTTCTGTTTTGTAAGGGTTCTGTTTCAGGTGCTTTCTATTGTAAGGGGTAGGTTTGGTACTGGTAAGGTTGTGTACAATACACAGTGGATCGGGGTTGATTTTAGGGTTCGGAAAATAAACTAAGGAAAGGTAGCATGGCGATAGACATGTTACAATTTATTCGTCAAATCAAATAGATTTAATTTTTTGATACATGAATATAAGGGAATATTGTGACAACGAACCTTCAAGAGATATTTCAGGTTAAGATATTGCCTTCTAAATTGTGAAAATGGTTCTAATACTTTAACGTAGAGAGAATCCATAGGAGTTGATCTCATAGCACACATGTAGCATCGTAAAACGGTATTAATAAAAGTATCTATACTATTTAAAATGTGGTTGCTGGCCGATCCATAAAGTGTGCAACCATAGGCTATGATAGATCTAATATATGAGCGGTAAAAAAGAAGACATGTATCAGTATCAGCGCCCCACCATGTTTTGGAGATTGACTTTAGGAAATTTAAGGCTTTGCTACATCTATTCAACCTAAATTCAACATGCTGTTTCTAAGTTAATTTTCTTTCTAAAATCATACCTAAATATTTAATGGACTTGCGAAGGGAAAATTCATGATTATTTAGTTTAATTGGATCTATTTGAGGAATATTATGGCTGGTAAAAATACAGATATTAGATTTGCTAATCGACAGTTCAAATCCATTATTTCTGAACCACTTACAAAAATGTTCATGAATTTTTTCTAGTTTCTTAATCCCATTATCATACTTTTGGATTCTGTATATACGCAAAAGTCATCCGCATATTGTATCATCCTAAAGGAAATATTTTTAATACTGATTCTATGCAAATCGGCTGTGTATAAATTAAAAAGCAGCGGGCTTAAAACAGAGCCCTGTGGAAGACCTGCGTTATTAAGTCGCGGGCCTAAAAGTTTATTATTGTTCATAAATTTTCCTGTTTTCATAAAGGTTAACAACATTTTGTACTAATCGACAGGGTACAGTTGGCACATTTTGTCTATTAATATGTCCAAATTAACGGCGTCATAAGCTGCTTCAATATCTAGACATAACATTGATACACAATTATTATGGAAATAAGCAGTTTGGACATCAGTAACTATGGTAGTCAGTGTATCCCATGTAGTACATCCTTTTCTATATCCAAATTGCGAAAAGGGAAGTATATTTTTCATTTGAAGCCACCATTCCAGTCATTATTTCAGGATTCTTTCTAGAACTTTAAGAACATAGGACATAAGTGAAATTGGTCTGTAAGAATTTGCTAGGTTTGGATCTTTCCCTGACTTAAGAATAGGAATCACAACTTCTTTAAATTCATCTGTACTGACATTTATAAAATCATTAAATATTTCTAACAGAAAATCTTTAGCAATAGGAGGAAGTTGATTGATCATTGGATACTGGATATCATTATAACCAGGGCTTGTGTTTAAGCGATCATTTAAAACGTAATTTAATTCTGTTTTATGTATCGGTATTAATAAAAAGTTATTACAATCAGATAATTTACTTCCAGGTTTAGTTGACATGGGTTTAACCGTTGAAGGTGAAATTTTATCAATCTGTTCAATCATCTTCAAAAGACTTTGCCTTTCGTGGAGATTTACTATATAATTTCCTAGCCTGGTTCCAGAGGGCTGAGGTTGGTACTGATTTATTAAGTGACGAAACCCAGTTTTTAATTTTTTTTATGTTTGCTATGGCTGATTGGCATTTTATGTAGTTTTCAAAAGTACTATTTTTTTTGTAACTTGCAAGTAGTAACTCTCGTTTATTAACTATTTTGTCACACTCGTCATACCACCAGGGTGGTTAATTTCGTGTTTTAGGTTTAAATGGTTTATACTGTGGAATTATCATTTTTTGTGCTGCTTCATTTATACTCTGTACAAAAAACTTATGCTTTTCTGATGTGGTATTCTCGACTACACGATTTTCTTTAAAAAAGGCTTCTACTAAATAAGTGTATAAGGGCTAATTAGCTTTTTTGTCGTTCCATTTATTTTTAGGTGTTTTCTGTTAAGATCTTAGTGCTAATATCTATGAAAATAACAAAATGATAAGATCCTAACGTATCTGGTGAAACAGTCCACTCAATTTTACTAACCAGCTCAGGACTACAAAAAGTAATATCAACCACTGATTTACTTTGCTTGGGTCGTGTCGTGATACATTCATTCATTCATACATATCAGAATAGCTACTCCACCGTAGCCATCTAATCTATCATTTTGGACAAGATTGTACCCATAGAAATTATATGACATATTTGTTTTGAACCATGTTTCACTAATAAGAGCTTTAAAGATTTTTTAAGTTGACAAGTAATTTAATAAGCTATTTTTATTCGATGCCGCAGAACGAGCATTCCACTGTATTATTTTGAGTTAAGAGAAATTAGACATTTAGTTAATGTTAATAATAGTACCCTCCAATGCTATTCTAATTGAATTAACTTTCACTATTTATTCGTAAAATACTTTAAATGTAATGAGAATTGGCTAGAGAATTAGCGAAACGGCCATCATTACATCTAAAGTATTTTACGAATAAATAGTGAAAGTTAATTCAAACTTTTAGTTATTTATTGTTCTGCAATAAAATTGGGATAAATTTTAACGTTTATAGATAAAATATCCTTTCATTACAACTGAATAAGTAGGTATAAAATAAATTTCCAAAATAAACCTGTAACAATTTGTTAACCTAATGTAAAAAATGCGAAATGTTTTTAACGAATATCAGTTTTATACTTAGAGCTCGTAAACTTAACACCAACTGTTCTGGAAAAGAAAATATTATGGATGACATGGACAGTGCTGATTCCATTCTAGAGTAAGTATATAAAACCTGTACATAATACAAAAAAAATTTGGCAGTAAATAAAGTCGCAACAAAATTCAATTTGTTCTATTTTGTGATAGGTGCACAACGATTTGGCCATTTTTGTATCTGTTGTTACCGAGATCCCAATGATGACACTTAAAATTGGAATACCTACCCTGTAATACTTTGATTATTTACTAAAAAGACTATTTTTACAGGAATAGATATAAAATTACAATTTTTTTTAAATTCTCATTAAATAACTTTAGAAATACTTCAGGAGATCTGCAGAATAATGAATCACAGATGCCAAACTGTTCCACATTTTTTCCGGATAAAAATGTATTTTCAAAAAAGTATTACTTCATAGATGTATTGCATTTTTTTTAAATATAGTTGGACAATTTTAAAACATTTGTATGTTTATATAAAAGTATTTTTGATAGCACTGAAGATGACGATAACAGTATTGATGAAGAAGAAACAACCAATGGTGCTAGAATCAGACTAGGACAGCAGTAAGTCTTAAAAACGCTTTCCTCTCATTCTCCTCTGTTTGGATGTACAATATTAAACATGGAGATTATTAAAGAAAAGAAGTTGGGATTTGAATCAAAAGTAACTTTTAAATGTAATATGTGCCAATTTACCAAAACAGTTTCGACATGTCCGAAAAGTCCAGAAAAACTAGATACTAATACAGCAGCAGTTTGCGCTGCAGGGTCTGGATATAATCACCTAAAAAAAATAACTGAAGGAATTACCATTCCTTGTATGAGTTTTACACTTTGAGTACACAACACTGTTTGCGATGCATGGAAAAATATAGCGTGGTTATCTATGAAGCAGGCTGACGAGGCAAAATTAACTATGGAGTGTGGTAGCGTAGATTCTATGTAGTTATATGTGACGGTAGTTGGGCTAAACGTTCCTATCGCAGTGGAGCTAACTATAATTCTTTATCTGGAGTAGAGATAATTGCCGGAGCTAAGACTCAAAAAATTTTATATATGGGTGTTAAAAACAAATATTGTTGTGTCTGTCAACGAGCCAGCAATTTAAATCAGCTTCCTGCAGAACATACGTGTTATAAAAACTGGACGGGTTCATCAACGGGTATGGAAGCAGCTATAACCGCAGAAGGTTTTTGTTCGAATATGAATAAGCATAATTTAATTTATCATAAAATGATTGCCGATAGTGACAGTAGCTGCTATAAAAAAATTTGGATTGTTGTCCTTATAAAAATATAAACGTTCAGAAAATTGAATTTATTAACCATTTACTGGGCATTATTGCAATAAACGTCTAAAATAAAAGGTGTGCCGGAATCCGTAAGAAATACTTTGACACAAAATATTTTAAGATGTCGGGTTGCAATAATAAAGGCTGTAAAATACAGAAAAACTCAACAAGTCACTGAAGAAGATAAAATAAATCTACCTACTTAAAAAAGATATTCTTAATAGCACCAGTCATGTTTTCGGTGAACATTGAAACTGCATAGAAATACAATATTTTTGTGTAAAAACTCAACCTGATAAAAATTTTATGGTTAACTTCCGACATTTTTGGCTAGAAGAACAAATAATGGATGCATTACGGTTTTTTGTCAGACATTCCCGAAGTTTACTGGAAAATGTGCACACTAACGTGGTTAAACAATTTAACGAACAAATTTCTATGAAAGTGGAAGGAAAAAGAATAAATAATATTTAAAGAAGGTGTTATCAAGCTAGGTGCTTTTCAGCTGTGGTTTCTAAATATACAAAAACACCGCTTGTAGTTTACACAAGTATTTTGCATGCAATAGTCCAGACAATACAATTCAAAAGTTGGAGGAAAGAAAAACAAGAAAAAAATTATTTTTCAGAAGAATGAAACTGATGCAAGCTATGGTGAACAGTGTGAGAAACCTGACATGGATGTGAATAAATTTGAGGACGTTAAGACAGAATTTCTTAAAGGTTTGCATAAAACAGAAAAAGAATATGAGGACATTGAAAAACGAACTAGACTCCAAAGTGATTCACCGGAGTGGATCCAATATAGAAAAAA